>OX596023.1:32123953-33542954 GCA_951394055.1 Villa cingulata
TGCATCATAATCATATATCATATACTTTCACATATACGAACACATAACGACAATATTTTTTATTAAAAAAAAAAAAAATCGTATCGCATTGTAATATAGAAAATTTACATTTAACTAGCCCGCCATCATAATATACGATGAGTACGATATACGAGTACATTATGTATGTGTAATGTGAATACACAACTTAATTATTTGTTTTTTTTTTTTTTTTTTTTTGGTTTTCCTAATTAAATTTCATACAATTTTGGTATGTGTAATGTGAACGTATCAAATGAACGGAAATCATATAAATAAAGACAAAAGCTTTTCACTTTAATGGATTGCTGGATTGCTACTACAGTGTGTTTTGTGTGATTGTTATATTATTTTGTGTAAATTATATATATGTACACTCGATTTCATAAAAAAGTGTCAATCATTTTATATTGTATTCTTCAATGGGTGCATTCAGTTTATTGCAGCGATGCAAGTCAGCAATGAAAATGCATTGCGATGTTGCAATGAAATTGTTTTTTATTTTTTTGCTGCCTAAATTCCTGAGAAACCCTGGAATTATTAGCATTTTAAAACCATCAAAATGAAAAGTAATTTCATCACTCTCATAATAAAAAATTATACACCTTACTAATAAATATGTATTAACTTTTCGGTCATTAAATTCATCTTTCAAACATGTCAAAATTTGTTTACGATGAATTTTAAAGCGAACTTTTTTTCAGCTGCAAAATATTTTCATCGCTGCAAAGTAGCGAGTATGCAGCGAAGTCGTTCAGTAAGAGAAATTATCGCAGCGATGGAAAATTTTACATCGCTGCATGGAACTGAATGCACCCAATGTTAATTACTTTCACATCTACTTTTCTAGTTATCATTTTTGTAAGGATATATGTATAAGGAAAATTATTTCTTTATTCATTTTTGATTCGCCAATTTGTGGTTTTACTTTTTATATGCTCCTTCAATTGTCATCTCTAAGTATTTTGTATTTAATTCGAAAATTGTTTGTTTATTGTCTAATTTTTCGTTTAAGCAAAGTTTTGTGTTTCCATTAAAAATGTTGTCTCTGACATTAGTTTTGTCTTGTACAACCTGCTAAAAGTTTAGATACTACCACAGATTTTCTTATCAATTTAGATTTGAATTCTGTATTCCATTTCCCAATTCTTTCCAATAATTTCCCATTTAAACTTTCTTCAATCAATTCGGGAAGAGAAAATCAGAGATTCTTCCAACAAATTTTGGAGTGAACTTTAAACACATTCTCTTAAGACTTTTTTGAATGGAAAACAAACCATACAATTTTTTACAATTTTGGGCGGATTCGATAATATCAGCACTCTGAATTCACGACATACCATATAATGATAACTTTTTGTGACCACTACTGTTTCATTTCTTTTCTGTTTGTTTTTCGAATCGTTAATTTATTGCAAATTATATTACAAATTACAATCTGAAATCTTTTTATGAGTCATCATAATGCTAATTTACATACAAACCGATAAAAATATTATGCGATTAACAGTGATAATTATATCATTACCTCGAAAACAAATAAAACAAAAAAAAAAAAAAATATGAAATAAATTCGGAAAATTTCTCTATCTTCAATTATCAGCACTGCGATCACATTGGAATATTTTTTGTATTGTATACGAAAATAATTATGAAACTTGAATTCCGGCTATTCAATACGAATGTAAAATGTTCATATGATAATTGCATGTTAAATTTACCTCAATGTACATACTCGTACATACATATATGCTTTATCAGTTAGCTATAACTGTTAGCTGACTCTGTTAATAATACACATGATACTTTCGTATCAAATTAACCGCACTAAACAATCATAATTCGTTATGAATTCCAGTGAATGCATGAATTTCGTGAATGAAATCAAAACCAAAAATCTGCTATTTGGGTGGTGTTGTATTATATACGAGTACACATAAAACAGATCAGCGATTTTTGTAGTGTAACAGTATGTATATCAGCCGTCATTTATGTACATTACATAGGGTAGACGGGAAAATGGGAGTTAATCAATATTTCTCTATACAGGGATTAACTTAATTATATAGTATCTGACCAGTTATATTATTCAATATTCTCCATCTGCCAAATCGGTTCAGTTTTTTTTCACATTTCTCTGTAATTTAAATAACATCACATGGGATTTTATCATAGATCGCGGAATATTTCTTCCTCAATATGTTCTTCTTAAAAAAATTTCCTTCATGAAATAGAATCTTATCTTATCCTAATGAACCGTTTAGTTTCGGTTTTATAATTTCTTCTATGCCAGTCCATTTTTACCACAACTCAGGCGGTCAGACCTATCTGATCTATTTGAATTCGACATCAGATGTCATACGGATACGACGACATACGACCATACTCAATGTTAAATGTCGCTTGCGGAAGTTGCATTTTATTTAGATTTTCATGTTCATTCTTGTTTTTTTTTTATACTTTGCTTTGTTAGCCTTGCCTTATCACAGTTTTGTCAAATGTCTTTTCATATCGAATTGAAAATTGAAAACATGACAAGAACATTAAAAACAACAAGCTGAAAAATATTTAAAATAAAAACAAAAAAAAAAAACAACTCAAAAAGTACATGTTCTTCCATTAATTATTTATTCTTGAATTGCATTGCGATTATAAACGGAAAAAAAAAACTAAGTTAACATATGGAAACTTAAGGCATATATCGTATAGAAAATGGAAAAAAAAAGAAAACATTTTTTCTTTCTGAACTTTGATACCTTCCTCCACATATTGTTGAATCATGTAAAATATCTTTATGTTCCCTGCATGCATGTCTGACTGACTGACTGACTGACTGACATTTTTGTTGATTACGCTGACAAAATAGAGAAAAATTTTCTTTTCGTTTCGAATAAATATTCTGACTCTGACTACATATGATTATGAGGAAATTTCACAAAAAAAATATGAAGACATACACTGAAACTGAAGAAAGCAATAAAAATGAAAAACATCACAGAATATATACAGAATGCATGTAGCAAAAACAAAAGCAAAACAAAAAAGAAATGGTAACCTGAAAGCAAATGAGGACAATACAAAAGGAGTTCATTTCTTCGTACTGATACAACAAAATATAAAATTCACATCTTTACATAAGCGATGAAATGGCTTTTTAATGGTTCGCTTTAAAGTTCATATATAAGGATGTTTTTTGTTTGTATTCCATTTTGTATGCTTTTTATTATTTCTAAAAGGAAATTCTCTATGTAGGGATGTATTATTAATTTTATGTACACATGGACATACATGCATACACATTTTTGTGTATGCAGAATTCATGAGTTCTTCATACAGAGAAAAATAGGCTAAATTCCAAATGATTCTAAAATGCAAACAAAAAAATAAGTTTATATTTTTTTTCTTTTTTCTTTTTTTTTTGTTTTAACTTTGATGCGGATACACTGACCGGAAATGTAGAGAAAAAAACAACAACAACAAAAGCACTAGAAATAAAAAAATCGACATAACATTAAAAAGAAACATATCTTTTGATAGTTGGTACAGTCAGTGTATATACGTTAAATGTATGTACATAAATGAAACAGAGGATTAAAGGATTCAATTTTTTAATATGTATTTAAAAAAAAAAAAAAACTATTAACAATTTCATTCTTTCATAGCATAAAGAGTGTAACAGAGCTTATATACATATTTGTTCGTTCTAAATTCATATAGATTTATTCTAACTGTTTGAATTAAGATACATATTATTCACATTTATTAAAGGATTTTTTGCAAACTAAAAAATAAATTTCATTCTCTTTATACATTTTCACAGAATACCCTTTGGAAGCTCCCGCAAAAAGTTAAATTTTCTTCCCAATTAATGAAAACAAATGGATATTGAATGGAATTTCTTTTGAACTCAATCTAAAAGTTAATTACGAAATCCGAGAATCCGTAAAGACTGAGAGAGATGACAAATAAGACCAGTATTCATGTTTGATTATGAAAATATGAAAAATATGAAACTTCGATACAGTCTGGGATCTGATTTCGTAAACATTCCCAAAGGTTCGCATCTTGATTTGTATACATGATTTTCTCTTTGCATTTTCTTATTTCACGAGTATATTTGCGGTATTTTTGTTCTACATCAAGTTTTCTCAGACCATTAATTGGTATCCTTTGGCTCAGATCGATGTTATTTATATTCTTTTCTGATTTACACATATCCAGACTGCATTACATATAGAAAACGATTTCTTAATGACCCTATATACTTGTCAGATTGTCAGAAATGAAAAAATTCTCTTCATTAATATTCTAGGATTTTGAATTTCCTCAATAATTAAAGTGCAATATTCTGATTTGTATGTACGTTCTAATAATCCTATTTACTGTGAATAATATAACAACATCATGTCTATCGTGTACTATATACTTTAAATCCTTTTTAAGAAAATTATACTTACATATCCTCATTCCACTTATGACAGCGTGTTTATATTTTAAATTTAAAACATTCACCATATGTACTCGCATATTCTTCGAAATTATAATTCTAGCCCGGATATATGAAGAGATTAAAAGATTCTGAAATCTTCATTCCTTCCCTATCGTTGTGCATACACACAATTTAAAAGGGTCCCTTTTCGTATTTATCTTCATTTTCTGTGCTGTTTGTTATACCGTCTCTTATATATTCCTTCATCCGTTACGGATTTATACTCGTATTTATGAATATACTGTATTCATGTAAGTAATTTTAATTACATTTTGGCACAGTGTTAAAGTTTTCATTTGGCTTGTTTCACATTTTCTTGATTTGCTTGTTGTGCTTGTTTGTTTTATTTTTTTTGCTTTTTGCTTCATTTTTTTTCCACTTTAATTGTCTCTAGATTTCCAAAGATTTCATTCGAAATGAGAACTATTCTAACCAAACGAAGAACAGCAATGAATTTAAATTTAGAAACTTTAATGTGAGAAGTTTATTTCCTTTTTTGTTTTTAATGTATGGGGAAATGGAATCTGTATAATATTATGTGGAATGATAGATGCGTGTGTGTGTGTACATATTTTGTTCGTATTTTTGAAATGCCATATATGTACTTGAAACGTTGTCGTTATCATTTTACAAACATTGCCAATATGAATGATGTTGCAATAATAATAATTCTGCTCATTCCCATTACACTGTATACACACAGACTGCAGACTTTATAATAAATGTAAATACAGTCGAACAGAGATTAGTCAGTCACCTATTTACAATTACAATGCATACTCGTATAAAATTTAATCCGAAAATCAATAATACAGAGAGAGATAATACTAAAAGCTAAAGGCTAAAGTCATAAGATCTTTTTTATATTACGTTCCCTTGTTAGTATTATTTGATAATTTTTTATGATGCTTTGTAAAAACTTTCATGCATGCACCAGGAAGCAGGAACCGCAATGAATAATCTGAAAGGTGAGTTGAATATTGAAATGTTGCAAAAAACAAAATTGCCTATTTTGGTTTTTTTTGCAAAATATAACTCACTCATGTTTGCTGATTATTATTATTCATTCACCTCTTTCACCTTATTATTTTTTTAATTAATGCCGTAAGTATAGTATTTATGATTGGGTTTTTCATTTTTGTCAGTTTTTCACAGTGAATTGTTGTCCATATTCTGGCCAAACAAAACTAAAACGAAACCAATAATTTGAGTGATGGGGGGATTCCATTTTTTGATGTAAAATGCATTCGGAATTTTATTCTCCCGAATTAATAAAAAATAAAATCCAAAAATACAGTATATCTATCTATTAACATTAAGCAGTAGCTGTCAGAGTCAGTGTAAGTCAGTAGCTTCATATAAAAAATAACAGTTACCAGTTATACCGCATACTAAGAACTCCACAAAAATATATACAAACTTATTATGAATGGCGGCAGTGGCATTTTGATTAGGCACATACCGGTAGTATTCACGTATATGTAGCTGTGTAGTCAGTAAAAGTTGAATCCAGACTTGAGAGTATATAGCTAATTCCGTATTTAATAATAAACAGACAGTTCACATATACGGAATTTTATTTATATTTTTTTTTTTCTGCCATGCCTTGTCTTCTTTCATTGCGGAAAATTTAAAGAAGAGAATGAGATCTGATATAAAAATTCATATTACTATGGATACGATGAATGTAATGTACTCATATGTGTGGCTGAATAATTTGAATTCATTATGCCTGATGGCCTATATGCCAGTTTAGAGTGTACCTATATCTATACATATAATGATTAAATGTACTTTGTGGATAGATTGGATACGATGTTTAGCTATAGCAACCAGAGCGGATTAAATGAAAGGAAAACTTTTAACACACACCAGAAACAAAAAAAAAAAAAGAAAAAACAAAAAAATATTTAAATAAAAACCGAGTTTGCAAAACCGACAAAGTTTCTGATGATAAAATTACTTCAAAGTCAAACGAATGATTATGATGATGAGGAGGATGATGCGATGATGATGATGATGATGTTGATGCACTATGAGCGGATATACACGAAATGAATAAATCTGCTGTAAAAGAAGAATATCAAATAGTTGAAATTTGATATGTATGTATATCATTTGTGCATATGTGTGTGTTTATATGTACATATACGTAATTTTGTATATAATTTAAATGCATCGTTATAATATCACACATCAAAAACAATTTCAGATTACGAAAAACAGATATTCTTTTTAACTTTAGGCTCCAGTTAATGCATGTACTTATACATATGTTTGTACATATGTGATCTGTGTATGTGCCATCATATGAAAATTTGTGTAAAGATAAAAAACAAAAAAATAATAAAGTCCCCAACATACATACATAGTATCACTTCGATAGAGTAACATACGTATCACCCTATCTTCAAGTACAAACAATCGACATGATGTATACGTAATATATGTACATACTCGTATATCTACCTACCTTTTCTTTGCCTTTTACGTCCGCTAATGCTACCGCATATGTATACTATATATTCCCATTCAATACAAAATTGTACCGACATAATATGTATGTACATGTACATTATGTGTTGTATACGCTGCTTTTATCATTCACTTTTCTGTTTTGTGTCTTGTGTTTTCCTTTTTTAGAATTTTCCTCTTTTTTATTATTTTTCATTTTTGTTTTTTTTGTCATTTCGTTTGTTTTTTTTTTTTTTTTGAATTTCATTATGAGAAGGAAAGGCAACAACAATATTAGCTTTCAGCAGTAAGTATATTGTATGTATGTATGTATATGCATGCATTACCAAAGAGTATAGGTAGAGTATACTTGACATAAATATTAAACAGTTTGTTATCAGAAAAATTCGAATTGACTTTTAAATTTGAATTGAGTTCATTGACTGGTTGGTTGGTTGTTTATCCTCTTTATGGATATTAGCTTAGCCCAGAGCAGCGGATATGTGTAGTCGGAGTCGTAGTCATAGTAGAAATGGAATGGAATGAGTTTAGCAGCGTTAGTTCAAATAATAAAATGTTGATTGAATTTAGTTCAAACGATTCAACCAAAATCAAAAAAAAGAAAAAAAAAAACGAAAGAAAAACAAGGAAAAAATAATTCAAGTTACATACACATAATATACAGTACACACAGTAAATTATAGAGTTCAAATCCAGTCAAAGAGTAGACGAATGGTGGGATGGGAATGGGATTTGGGTTGCATGCATATATAGATAGATGGGTGTACAAGAGGGATACATAAAATTTACAATTTTTTACATATAAAGCCCTTCTGGATAGAGATACTATAGGTAAGTACTATCTACAATGTTTTATTGCCCCCATTATCATTTTATGGATGTAATATATGGACTTGAATGCATCGAGTGCAGATATGTGTGTACGGTGGTATGGTATGTACTCGTACATAAATATAAAATATTGTAGAAGTACATATATTACATGAAACTGAAATTAAAAGAAAATATAAGAATTTGAAATTTTATTAGATAGAGAATGACATTGCTTAATGCCACTACCACTATTACATATCCATAATATACTATGTTTCGTGCTGCGTGCTGTTTGTGTATTAAAAACAAATTTTTCTTCTAAATGCAGAGGACTATCTATAATGCTTTGTCTTTACATAAAATACTTTCCAAAATACAAACACATTCATCCATTCATGCATCTACATGCTACGTATGTATGTACATTTTTATCGTCGTAAGTAGATATATACTTAAAGGATTAAATTAATTTACTTTTCATTCCCCCTCTTCTGTTGTTATCATTATTAATGGACATATAAAATTAATTCGTTCCGTTATTGTAGGAGGTAAGAGTACGAGAAACGTAAAGTATACTGCTTAATACAATATTGTCGATTGTGTGCGCACCACATACTACAAACTACACTACAAATACCGTAAATAATTTCCCGTGTATGTATGTATAAATGTATAGGCAGACAAAAGCAAAAATTTTTGTATTTTTTGTTACTCCTTCATTCATCATCATCACACACAAGCACAACACAATATAATACAATATATCTACACTGGTATCGTTATTGTATTTATATAACCGTGACATGATGTACAAACAATAAAATCTCATCCATTAATATTACCGTCATCGTGTCAAAGACTCATCTTTTCATATAGTAATTTCGATTTATCCGATAAAATTTTTATTTTATTTATTTTTTTTTTTGCTTTTTGATAAAAGCATTTTTGAAAAATTTAAATGACTGCAGCAAACATTTTTTTTTTTTTTTGACGGTAACCAGCAGAACAGAGAGGGCACTTGGTATTGGTACTACTACTACTGGAACTGGTATAAAATTTCGACACGGTTTTTTTGTATAATTTGTAAACAAAATATAGAACAATTGATTTGAATAAAATTCGCATGTATCCGCGCATATTATCTACTTAAACAGAAGTATTTTGCAAGCAGTAAATGGGATGGGTATAGAGAATAAAGGTATGTAATGTACATTACGTGAAACAGTGAAATACGTGTCGAATTTTCATATTGAATTGGATTAGGATGCGAATGCATATCACGATCTTTGGAAGTTTTTTTTTTCGTTTATATTTTCCGATACAATTTAGTTTTGTAATTTTGTATCTGTAAAATTTCCATCACTCTGGATAACACATATTATTCACTCCGTATACGTGACTGAACCTTACAGATTATAATGAGAAATGATGTCTTACGTTCTTACTACGAGATGGTATGAAAGCTAAGGAAAGGATATATACCAATTTGAAAAAAAATATTACAGTTTGGTTAGAAGTTATTATTATCCTGTGTTTGGTCATCGACAAACTCATGTTTCAATGTGTCCTTTATCTCATGGAAAATTATACAAAAGGACATTTTAAATAAGTTTTCCAAGATGCTCAGTCGTTTAGCTAAATAATGCTGGGGAAACGAGAGAAATTCGCTAGGGATCAAATTAGTCAACATAACAGGTACACTGACTTTTCAGAATAAATTGGTGGTGGGGGAAAGGAGATTTTTGACAAAAACCTCTTGGGAGAAGTGTGAATCGTTTTAGTTCACATCAGACAGAATTTTTTGACATAATTTTGATACGGTAAAAATTTCAAGATTTTCAAAATTCATTCAAGAACATTCTCTAAATCATGCCCTTATGATTTAATCCTTAAGTGAAGTTTTTATAAAAAGAACTTTAATTAAAACACTTTTTTAATTAGATTTTACAAATTCCCCATAAGGAACAATATAGCAGTAAGTATAAGAAGTATTTTGTATCCGAAAGTATCTCTTATTTTGGACTGAGTTGTATCGGATTGCTGCTTTTAGACATACGAGTACTAACTAAGTTCTTGGTCTGATGATGTAAAGCCATATATTCAGTTCGATATAGAAACATATGTGGTTTCGTTTATGGATCAAAGAGTTTTGAAAACTACTATGATATCACGAGATTATGTATAGTCAATTCAAAAAATGACAAAAACATAGATACACTGGAAAATAATTATTTTTGTTTTCTTTTTTATGTTTCGTTTTATTTCGCAATTTAAAATGTCACAAAAATTTTTAACATAAAAGTTTTTCCTTATTTTTTTTTTTTGTTTTGTTATTTAGAAATTTTTCGTCATTTCAAAAAGTTTCAGATAAGAATGAAAGTTTTTTAATATAAAATTTATCCTTTTTTTTTTTCATTTTTTCATCCTTTTTTTTTTTTTTTTGGTTTCAGAATTTTGTACAGAAAAAAAAAATGAATTCTTTGTGTTCCTTTTTGTGTGTAATGTGGTGTAATGCATTACATATATATTGATCGATAAAATTTACAATCTGAAGTTAAAAAGATATCGTGAAATGTATTTGTACAGAGTGTCGTATACATATAGCGTACACAGACTGTTATATGTGATAAGCAAGAGCATATATGTATGTTATGTACATATACATATGTATTTACTTGTATAGATGAATGAATATGGCACAAACTATACACATTGCGGTGGATAAAATGTGCTTTCATTGCCGTTCCAAATCAAATTTTACATAACTGCATAAATGTTATATGTTCGTCGAATGATGCACAGTTCAATTATTATCGTGCATACATTATATGTAGTTCTGAGATAGATTTTTGTTTATACATATTTCGATTTCCCATCATCAACTTCAAAGAGCATCAAACGATCGAAATGCCATGTAGTACTTTGATGGGTCAGAGTGGGTCGTTGTGTATATGGTATGGTGGTTGTTATTTTATTTACTTTTGGGAAATTTAGTTTTGAATTTTAATATGAATCTTTTTGTGTATTTGATAATTTTCACCAACAAAGCAAATGCAAAAACTATTACAGAATGACAGGATGTTCTTAAAAAAAATTGAAATCGACAACTATAAATGTAGAAGAAGATTTCATTTTAAGCAGATTGTCTTCAAAACTTTTTTATCCTACTCTAATGTTGCATTTTCCCAGGATATTTGTTACTTATTTAACGTATTTCAACTTCAATAAGAAGTTATCAGACAAATTAAGGTATTATTTTATATACGAGAAGCTTTCTCTTACAACGTTTTTCAATAGTTAACAAGAAGAGAAACTCATCTCATTTGGTGGACAACAATGCCAGCTTCTTCTAAATTAGATTCCTTTGCATTCAACACTCTGTCTGTTTAAAAACTCTGTCTAATTCTTTCGTCTTTATCTCCTAAACGAAATCTGCGCACAGTTTGCTTGCAGAACCTTGAGTTCTTATCATAAATCACCCAGTGATACAAAATTATAGCCCACATACATGAATAAAATAATTAAAACCAGAATCAAAATCAAAACAAAAAAAGAAAAATGAAAGCAACGGGAGTACACGTATAGCCTAGGCAACAATTTAATCACATCACATGCCATTTTCTTTGTAATTCTTAATACAACTATGCTTTTCCATATTGATTACGTCTTGAAAATTGAAAGAAAACATATAAGACGAAAAGTCACAAACGCATAAATCAGAGTAAAAATTATAATAAAGTTTTATTTACCATTTTCGTTTATTTTTCAAAAATAATTTTCCTTGTCCTATTTTTCCTTTGAATATTATCTCAAAGACGAACTTAAGAAAACAAGAATATTTCTTTTTCGTTTATGTGAATCGAATTCATTTTTTTTTATATCAAGAATTTCAAAATTTAATGTTTTTAGACTTACGCGAGCGACATGTTGTATTCCATACAGATTTTGATCTGAAAAATGATGAAAAATTACTTACTGAAGAAAAGAGAAGAAAAAATTCAGTATGTATGTATGTACATCCAATAATTCTAATCTGCCATAGACATTCTACCAAATCTTATAGCTTCCCACAACTTTACTTTGCGAAAGAAAAAAAAAATAATAATAATGAAAAACGAATATTACTACAATTACACTTGAGTGACAATAATGTAACTGTAAAACATCAAAGGCTCCAAAACAACAAATCAAAGAAAGAAAATTCGTTCTATTAAAGCATATAAGATGAAGAAAATGAAATAAAAAGTAAATGTGATGTAGCACTTAAAAAATTGAATTAAACAAAAATGAAAATGAAAAAAAAAATGTGTAACAAAATCGTAGGGTGTGAGGTACGGATCAAGTATGTAGTAGCTCCTTCTCAAATGAGGGAATATCGCTCTGAATATCATCATAAATTCTTTTTATATATACTAATATGAATTCATATTTGATATGAGGAGAATAATTTTCCTTACTTTTTTTTCTGTTTTTTGTGCAAAATACATAATTTCGAATATTACTAGAAGTGCAAAAAAAAAAAAGGAAAAATTCTTTTCAGTTATATGTGATATTTATTACATCAGAATTTTCTGTTCGCTGTAACTGAAATATGCATATCTGATTTCATTATTTTCATTTTATTTTCAAATTATTATTCATAAAATCTCAAAGGAAATTCATACACATATTTAATCATAAAATCACACACAATTCACACTTCACACCATAATGAAGAGTCGCATATATACGACCTATCCCAGCAGATCATAGAAGAGGAAAAGAAAATTTCTTTGGCGAAAAATGTTTGCAGAATGAGATTATTTGGATGATTTCATTGAAATCACATTGAATTTACAAGGATTCCTTTGAAAAACATTAGGCGATCTTATATGTGTTATAGAACGAATAGTTTGGGGTTATTTCAAATGAACTTTCCACAAATCCTAAAACGCGTAAAAAATGTGATTACAAAGATTAACATGCGATTTGTAAAAACAGCAGATTTTTAAAATTTTTTCAAATAGAACAAATTGAGAATATAATTCCTCCTAAACTTACCTAAACTAAACTTACTCAATCCTTCTGGGATTCCTGAAAGTTGATTCGGTAAGCCTTTCCTTGTAGACCTTGCGGAGGTAGCCAGTCTAAGGGTTGGTAGTCTGATTTACTACCTGAACGGGATAAGGTGGCTATAGTCTAAAAGAAAACAACCAACACCAACGAGCTTGTGGTAATAAAACGACACACACAAGTGCTAATTGAGTCTGTTTCTGGGGCTTAGGAACGGACTGCCACTGCAACCAACCAACCAACCATAATTCTTCCTAAAAGAAATGCAAAAATTCGAATTTCAAAAACACTTTTACATTCCCAATCACAGTGAAAATTTTGAGCCAACTAAGAGAATATAATGACCAAAGTTGTTTCAGTAAAACGATGAATAATTTTAGAATCGTCATTATATCGTGTTATCATTAGGACGTTCTGAGTAATATTTCCACAAATGGCTTGATAAACTGTGATTCATTGATTCTTCTTGGAATGGACTTACGAGAATATTTCTTGAGCGATTTATTTGCAATTCATTGTACTTACTTGTTGGGGATACATTACCATGCGACCATGCATAGCTGAATCGGGATAGAAGTTAAATTATAAAATTATTGGCTCTCAACTTTACATACCAAAAAAAAAAAAAAAAAAAAATTATCTTGGGTACCATATATCGTATTTGTAATTTTCTCTTCCCATTTTTTTTTCTGCCTTTTTTGCTTGTGATTTTTGTTCGGCAAGTTTTTGTTTGATCATTAATCATTTATGACCGTCACTACCTACAACACAACTGATATCACATACTTATGTACATATTTTCGTATTTCGTATTCATATGAATGTATATTACTTTTGTGCGTTTCAAGTTTGCGATAAAATTATCGAAAAATGAAAGAGAAAAAAAAAAAAAAACTCACGTCATATATACGAATGTACACACATCTATGCTGTATGTATGTATGTGAATAAATATTTCAAATAGCAGAAGAAAAAAAAGATCATAAAAAGAGGAAATACGATAAGAAGAGAAACTTTTATGCTTTTATTTAAGGAAGACAAGGATTATATTACAACATTTCTAGATAAATAAATAACAAAATAGAGAATTTCTGAAGAAAATTTGTTTAAAAAAAAATTCGATATTGAATTTTACAACTGAATTTCATATGAGTATATATGCATGTTTGTGTGTACATACTTATGTATTTTGGTACAAAGATGTATGACTCGCATGTTTGTTACATACATTTTAGATATAAAATTTATGAAGAAAACTTAAACTGGAAACGGAAATTACATATAGCTAGTAGTGAAAATGAAGCCCACTATAGCTACTCGTATGTGTGTATATGAACAGAATGTAATCAGCATGCATTATTATACTCGTATACTTATATGCGTATAATGTATCATATGTAAGTACATAGTACATAATTCTAGCAATGGTATATCTACTTATTTTAGTTGAGGGTGTGACGATTCTGTGATATACGAGAATGCAAAATAATATAAAATCAGACGTAATAGTAGGAGGGTATATAGGAAAGGCGAAAAATTTTATCCAACAATAATAATGGGAAAATTTGGAACGGAAACTGAAAAAAAAAAGGAAATTAAGTTCTATAAATACTTACTTGTATATAAAAATGAAAACTTTAATGTTTACATTACGTGTATATTAGGTACATGTACATGTAAAACTATAAAACGACGCCAATTTGCCAATGTGCTAAAAATTCTTTTTGGATAATTGCAATTGTAATTAAGTTTGTCGTTACAGTATAAGTAGACGATTACCCTTACATAGCTCTGACATTGTTAGAAAAATCATAATCTATCTAAATGAAGTCAACATCTTCTTTGTGAGGATCTTATTGCAAACGATTGCCGACAATCAATTGACTGTCTTTCAAATGAACAAAATGTAAAATGTTAAAAAAATTTCAGTTGAGACACACCACCAACAGGCTATTTTTATTTTCATTTCAATTTATAGCACATTGTGTGATTTTACACGTCATGTCATCATGTGTATACTTGTACTCTCATTCTTGGGAAAATTTGATTTTCCCTCTTTTAGCAGAATGCGAATTATTGTACATGGTAAAAACGGAAAATCATAATTAACATTTTATATTGCTCTTCATCTACTCCTCATATACTCCTCTCCTCTTCTCATATTGACTGTAACAGTGTCTATAGTATACGCCATGCTATTATGAGCAGTATTTCACACATTATGTGTACTCATTTTTTAATTTTCATTTTAAAACTTCGAGTGATGCTAATGCGTATAGGGTATATGATAGGGGTATAGGAGAGCTTAATTGGGTAATCCGACATTCTCTATACAGATATTTGGAATTCATATTTAAAAACGAATCACATCCTAGTAAAATAAAATACATTCGTACTCCATGTGGTACAGAATGTGGTTCTGCGTTTATAAGTTCTCTTCACATTTTTACTAGGCAGTAGGCACTATAGGCTATAGCAATGTGAATGTATGTGCTCATTTGTAAAACTTTTGCGGCTTATTGTAAGCAATATCATTTTTTTTTTGTCTGACGTCTGGCTAACTAACTTTCTATGCATTTATTTACACTATAAGCTATAAGCTTGCATAATTATACACAGAAAATTTTGTTTTTGATAATCTGTCTTTTACTACTACTTTCACACATTTTTTTTGTCTTGTTAAGTCCTTTATATTTGAAATACATAGGGTGGTATTCACCAACATGAATATATCCGTTGCATATATTTTAGCCGGATAAAATTTCAACTTATTCATCAACCTAGATAAAATTTGTTTTCGAACTTCGTTTTCGGGTCGAACATGTGTGTCAAACATGTCAGCTGATTGTATATATATATTACAAAATGAAAAAAAAAAGGTTCTGTGATGTGATAATTATATGCAAAGATGATAATACAGTACACATACATTATCTTTATTTGTGCTGTTGCTGTTAATAACAAGGTTATGTTCGAAAGATATTTATAATACCACTCCGAGGTTGCCTTAAAAATATCCGAGTAATGTTTTATCCAGGTTGATGAATACACTTTATCACAGATAAAAGATAATCTAAGTTGGTGAATACCAGCCTTAGAGTTTTGAAAATATGTGAAAAAAAATTAATTTTTTAACTTTAACATTTAATTTTTTTTTTTTTTTTTCTGTATTATTGCCAACCCAAAACACAAGAAGCAAAATTACAAAGGAAACAAAATATATTTGTCTGTATGTAGCTATTTTATAAAATTTATGAGAAAAATTTTTTTGATTATTTTTTTTTATTATTCTTTTCTTAAATTATTATTCGTTATTTTTTCTACCTACATTATCATTTCGATGAAGTTTTTTTTTTTGCACACTGTAACAGAATTTTACAGTTTACACGAGAATAATTTGTACGTCATACCGACCCGACCGTATTATAAAATGAGTATAGGAGGTTTTTCTCTATAGAATAGGTATACTATAGTAGAGTCCTAGATAGATATGATGATGGTAGTTGCATAAATTATACAGAAAGTTTCATATAATCCGCGTGTATCCGTGTGTATATAGAATGTACCTCTAACTATAGATATTCATTAGGTTATTCAGTAAGTTATTTAGTTAGCGAGACTCTAGATATACAGATGACTGTATTATGCAGTACAGGTGCATATGTGTGTTTAGAGTTCTTCTATAGTATGTATATGCCGTCTGATTCAGTGTTATAATTTGATATCGAAAATATATGAGACTTTTGAGAGTAAAAAGCGCAAAGTATGTAGTACTAGACTATAGTACATAAAATTACGTAATTTTTATTCATTCATTCAGATTCTGTGATTCAGATTCCAGTCCAGTAAGTTGTATAGGTTGTAGAGTAGTAGCAGTGTAGTAGCAGTAGAAAAGCAGAAGCCATAGTAATAGTAAATTGTGGTAGCAAAATAAGTATCAGACTTATTTATTAGTTTTAAAAAACTTTAGTAATAAACGAACGAACCAACTGTAATAATAATAATAATAATGATAATAATGAAAAGATACTTTAAACGCGTTTACCATACTACAAACACACCCACACATCCATGTACCATATACGATATTGTCTACTCAACATTTCAGTTGGGTTGGTTTTGGTTCACTCTTCCTTAATAATTATATGAACTGCACATAGCTATAAATATTTATACATTCGTCTATGTAGATACATTTGTACATTAGTTTGGTTACAAATTGATTTATTTTTATAACTTTATTTCATACATACACACACACACACACATATACACGGACTATAAGTATTTAAAAGTTTTATCATTTTTCTTTTCGTTTTTTGGAAATTTTTTCAAAAGAATAATCGATATCGATTCATTTTATTATTAATTTAATTGTGAAATTGATGAGAATGGGTGCGGTACGGTCCGGTTCGATCCGATGTGGTCGTGGATCGTGGTATTATTTTGTGGAAAGTACGTATAAATACATCAGTAAAAAATTTGTATTGGGGCTAGTGCTGTTTGCTGCTTGGGATAATCATAATATCATCTCGAAATTCTTTTTATTTCTTCATATGAGTTCATATCTTATTGTATCTTATACTGCTACGCTATTATACTATCCATATGATGATGAATGATGAATGAAAAACTGGTTATAAGTACAGCAGCAGCAGCAGCAGCAGCAGTAGTATCCATTAGTATCCACGAACCGCGATAGTATAATACGATTGCAGATTGGCTCATTATTTCAGGTGCACGAGAACATGTGTGTGTTTATAGGATATCCATATCCATTCCACAGTATCCTAGTATATTACTTCAATTATGTATTATCGTTGATAATTTTTTATTTATGATATCGTTTATCTGATTAGTTATAGCAACATAAAAATGCGATATTTACACACTGAAGTCTTCTTTTTTTTTTTCAATTACATGCGAAGAAAGAGGAAATACCAAAGCACCAAGTCTACATAGGTAGAGGTACTATATCTAAATGTAAAAATGCATTTAAATCTAACGACTCTATTCAATCAATAAAAAAAATGTATCTATCCGATAATTTTAATTGAAAGCCGAACAAATTGGCAAAAAACAAAAAAACAAAAAAAATTATTTATGCAGAAGAGTATGTGTACATTACACACACACACACACACACACACAGAAAATTTTATGAGCTATGAATATGAAAATATTGAGGAAATTATATTTATGTGAAATCGATTTGTTATTTATTATTCGCAATAACTAAAGAATATAATCATTTTTTTTCTCTCAACTATACCTACATACATATATGTTTTTGTAATCAATATAGCGTAATTAATAACGATAACTTCATAAATAGATTTGTCAATAAATATATGAAATGAACAAATAAATAAATGAATAAATAATGAAAATCATACGAAAAAAAAAAATAAAAAAATAAAAAATAATTGAAAAATAGTAGAGCATTAAATATTTGAAATGACATTGAAATTAATGGAATATACCTACTGTATATAATAAATAAAATTATCGAATTTCAATATTTAATGAAAAATTTTATAATGTCATGTGCATACATACGAAATACATATGTATGCTGATGTGAACAGTGAGATTCAAAAATATTTGAACATCGCTACAATAAAATACGTACTCCCAAAAGTAATATTTGTAAGTGTGGAGAAAATATAAAATCACATTCAAGACTCTGTTCGAAACGTTCGATGCACGACTACGATGGTACGGTCATGTATTTAGAAGTTGTAACAAATCTGTCGCTAAAACTGTATTAGAAATCAATCCTAAAGGCACCAAACATTAAAGAAGACCGAAAAGGCGTTGTCTCCAACAAGTCAGTATCAACATACTCGTATATACTAACAACTAATTTAAACACTTGCGACAACTGTACGAGATATCACATGAGGTATGCATGCTGAGAAGCGGAATCTTCTCCCAATTGGGATAAACGCTGTAAAAATAATATTCAATACTTTGTTGGTAAACAAGCGCATATATAACTTGAAATATATTTCATGGGTCATATTCTGAAAAAAGTCTGTGATAGATCATAAGTCAGTCATAAGAGCGTTTTAAATCACAAGTTGTAACTTTTTGTATTCCACGGTAAAAATTCACAACATGCCAGAGTCACAATCACAAGTTGTGATCTGCTACTTCAGTCGTCACAAGAAAAATTTTAAGGTTATGTGAAAAATATAATATACATATATATAACATTTTTCTTGAAAAAATTTGACGTTTCAAATTCACCACGATGAGGTGAAATTTTTGTGATTTTTCTTATGATTACTTTATCAGAATACGAAACAGCTGATTAGTGACAAGGAAAATCACAAGAAAACCGGTCACAGTTTCGTTGTGACTTGTGATGAGTCACAATACCAGAATAAGAGGGCATCAATCTAAATGGTAAGCTTTCATTCAATCACTATTTATTTCTAGTCCGATCTTGAACCAATGCGGATTATCATTTTTCACAAAACATTTTCCAATTATATTATTTCTCTACAAGTCGTGTACATAAAAAAAATGTCTCCAATATAATTTTGAAAAGTTATGGCATGTAAATAAAAATTAAAATTCCGCCTCTAATATCAACGGCTTTTTATTGGGTGTCACCCTATAGTCTCCTATACTCGCATTATTTGAGCATGTTAATAAAAACAATGCAAAATGAACTTTGAAATCAAGAAATTAGAGTGGGCAATAACAAATTCAACAATAAAATATGTTTTTCTTTATTAACAAATCATTTAGAAAATCGATTATGATTATTATCATTACGCTTATGTATACGCGAATACAAAATTCTCATTCACAATAAACATTCACTTTATTATTCGTTCCATCTGCTTGAACTAAAAAAAAAATACACATTCGTCGTATGTCATTTATACTGAATCTGAAACTGGCAATCAGTATAATTATAGAAATATAATTTGTAAAATTTTTATGATTACAGAAATAGTCCTCCCACATAATTTTTTAATATCTGGCTGGGGGAAAAAAAACATTCAAGAATATTTGATAGAATTCAAATATGAACGTAAATACTCGCGTAATTTTATAGTATGACTTCCTGCAGCATCTCCAAGCATGTGAAACTGTTTCAAAAGTATATTTTAAATGTTGCTGTATCGGATATTCGGATCTTTCTAATTTTCAGGTATCTACTCAAGAGTTGAAGAGAAACTACTATTAGAGCGCCTATTTACTTTTATTTCTACTTCTCCTTCTATACATCTTTAGAAAGAAAAGAAGAAAGATACGCGTTTTTCTTCTACTTTTTTCACGTGAATATTAGTCTCTCTTCTTATAGAGAATATTAATATTAATCTTAATATTAGTCTCTCTTCTTAGTCTCTCTTCTTATTCTCTCTTCTTTGTGTAACTTATATACTGCACTGTAGTAGGCAGAGAAGAATTTTCGTAAAGAATTAATTACTCTAATTTGTAGAATTATTTTCCAGAAAACGAGTACAATGACTTTCATTCTGTCTTTATTCGCTCCCCCGAAATTTGCGTCCAGTTTTAGGGAATCGGGTATGGTTATATGAATACTGACTGAATCATTCATTGAATTCACAATTTCTTACTTTTTCTCATTCAATTTGTTTTTTTAAAAAAAACATTTTTCATTTTGCTTTCATAACTTTTTTACGAATATTCATTCTTAATTATTCATTCCAAAAATCCTAGTCCTCTTTACAAAAATTATATTATACAAGAGAACGGAAAAAATTAACTTCAATAAATTACACGAAATACACAATAAAGCACATTTTTCATAGTTACGCATAAATTATCGAAACAGGACAACATAAACCTTCCATCCTTTCAAAAAATATACACTGGTAATCGTAATTTGGATGTTAAATGGTTATCTGTATATGTATATACCATACCATCATTATTCTATTGTTTTAGCAGAATACAATTTTATGTGTTTCTGAAACCATTACGCAGGCAGACCCACTAAATTTTCATCTGGGCACAGACATTTCGGAATACAAACTGTTCTGTTCTCTATATACTTACACTTTTAGAAATATTCGGAACTCGAAACGAATGAATGATACATAAAAGCGTGAAGTAATTGAAGAAAGTATCATTTATCATTTTATTTAATCCTTCAAATTGAACAAGGACATACACAATTCATTTTCGTTATATCAATATGCCAGCTGAATTTTAAAAATACTCGTCCTATGTACCTACCTACCTACCTATCAAATTTCTACTAACAAAAAATTTTTTTTTCTTCATTTCACATGCATTTTTATTTATCCTCCATTATCCTTTTTATTTATTTTCAATTCTCATTCCAGGATATCTATTATTTTGTATATATCCTCGCAATTTTGTGTTTTTTTTTTTTTTGTTTTGCTCTTGTATTTTCATTTTAAAGGCAAAATTGTTTCGATTCAGTTCACATTCATTTTTATATTAAATTGCAAACTTGCCAACCTTATTCGTATCCTAATAAAATGTAGAGGATTGTATATACTTGTATCTGTATGTCTATGTGTGTATGGTACTTTTTGTGTCACAATCAAATACATGTACTGTACGTTAAAATTGCTGTAGCATTTAATCGTCAAATAGCGAACATACACATGAGTGCTCTTACTCGTATACGTACACACAATTTTCACTTGTACATGTTTGATGGTGGAAACAGATAGATATATGTACTATATGGGTATAGACGATGATAATGTGTAGTCGTATTTAAGTGGAATAATTCTGTACTTATGATGTTTTCGATCAGTCATCACAACCAAAAAACATTCATATATGTACATTTTTTTGGCATTTTCATTTCCAATTCTGTCTGATTCTTCTTCAATCTTCATATCGTTTCTTTGTAATTTCAATAAAAAAAATGAAAACAAAACAAAATCAAAATCAAAAACCAAAAAACCAAATATAGAATCCCAAAGGACAAAAAGTTAAAAAAAAAAAGAAATGTTTGCCAATTTTCAAATTTAACAAAAGAATCCTTTTGAACAATTCATGAAATTGCAATTTGAATCGTTTCTTTCCTTTTTTTTTTTTATTTTTGCTCCTTTAATTTTGTCTTGCTATCCTGGCTTCAAATTTTATTTTTATTTTTGTTTTTTGTCTGTCTGTGTATTCCATTATGCACAGAACAGACAAGTATTTATGGTGTCAATTTTTTGTACTTTTGTCTATATATACGTTTTATAAATGAAATTTTTATAATAAATTCTACAGTTCACTTTTCATTTCAGAATTTTGCAATAAACAAAAAAAAAGCAAAACAATAATGAAAGAAAATAATTTGAAGTGAAGAAGAACACGAAAATATGTAACCAACGATTTTCTCAGTATGATGTATGATGCAGCAGAGTGTACGTGTGTAGTAATTTATTTACCGGCTTAAGAAAATAATAGCAACAGCGGACGCCTTCCGCAGCTATCCATCGCATTTATTTATCTGCACAAACAAAGGAATATGGCAAAAAAAG
The DNA here is from genome assembly GCA_951394055.1 of Villa cingulata. Taxonomy (NCBI): domain Eukaryota; kingdom Metazoa; phylum Arthropoda; class Insecta; order Diptera; family Bombyliidae; genus Villa; species Villa cingulata. The sequence goes on from OX596023.1 coordinate 32,146,295, forward strand.
AAAAAAAAAAACTGAATAAGAAACAAATCGATATCTCTGGAATTTTTTGAATTTTTTGAATTTTTTTTTTTTAAAGTGAAACGAGGAGTCTAAGGTCATCTTCTTATCCATCTTCTTATTTTTTTCGATTACGATTTCCTTTTTTGGTCTTTTGAAATTCTAAAAATTATATACGCAGAGAGTAATCAATTCTCTGAATTCATTCCTATGCCATTATCACAGTGTTCACAGTAGTATCTACTATACATGATACATGATATAAAGCCGCATACATTAAGTTTTCTTCTATATATTTTCAACTGTAATCTATAAAGATTCCTGCAGTTTTTTTTTCTTTTTTAATTTTTTTTTCTCTACATTTCTTTCAAATTAAAAACTATCCCATTGTTACAAAGGATTCAATTTTATGAAATAACGAATTACGAAATGCAGAAATTTTTTCACGAATTTCCAACAAAGCGAACAACAATTATTTTCTGCACATGCATATATGATGACCGTATAAAGCGATAGATAGATGGGCACCTATTAATTTTGATAAATTCAGATCTTGATAATTCTTCAATAAATTCCGGATTTAATCGGGAAAATTATATCCACTTATAATGCCTTTACCATTACCACTACTACTACAAATACAGCTGCTACGCTACTACTCTTTTTTCTTTTATGAATTTGATTATACGACCGAAACCGAACCAATACACGTATATACAACACGAAATGAAAACTGGATCTGGCTTTTTATTTTTTTTAACCATTTTTAACGACACTCTCATTAACGTTTGATGGTATAATCACACCTTGCCTTGACTGTCGGCTTGTCGGTCAATCGGTATAATATGATGACTAATAATCAAGAATTTCTCTTCTTATGTGCATTTACGTTTGAATTTGAATCCATATGCACGTATTACATGCACGTACACGTATACGAACCAACAAATTGCTACCTGAGAATTTAATTCTCGTAAGTAGTAACGAACCAACCATTCTTCCAATTTCTTGACTCAATCAAAGTTGCAAGTTGCAACATGCATACACACACGATCCCCAAGCAAACCATATAATAATGATGACGACGACGACGACGATGATGATGATGATGGTCAAGTATTAGATTCGAAAGAAAGATGCATCTTGTCTAGGTTAAGTCTAAATTTAATGCAATAAATTGTACGATGTCTAGCATTAGATAGTCCAGAAAATTACGGGTATACATTTATATCTGATTTTCTTGCTTTTCTATTTCTTATTCTAATTCTTTTTCATTTTCTTCTTTATACACATTAAGCCTTGTATTCAGTATGCAGGTATAGGCATAGAATTCTTGTTAAGTACCTTTTAATACCTGTAAATCTTCTTAAATGTAAATTCAGTGTTTAATTTCGAAAATGATTCATGATTTAACACATGACTTTTGTGTCGGCATAATACTCGTAGAGCACCAATACAATAATAGCACAACCAACAAAACTTCTAGGAAATGAATTACACCATTACACATAGAAAATATTATATCAGAGTAAAAAAATCTAACTGAAATTACATACAGATCGATCATCAATGACCAGATAATAGATACGAATATGGGATGCAGCGGGGAAGCATTTTTTTGAATTGTAATTATGATAGTACTACACGAGTATTCAATTCATTTTGAAAAATTTTTCAAGTTATTAATGACTTTGACATTTGAATGCATCACACAATTACGATGAATAACCGGTGATTAGCAATCGTACAACGAATATGTGAAAGTATGTAATGTACGTATATATGCCACGTAGAAAGGTCTTTTTTAATTACATCTTTGGAAAAGTCTTTAATTTATGTTCTTTATCTCTTATTAAATGAAGTTATGAAGGTTGATTATTACATGCGTGCACTTATGTACAAGTTGTATTATTGTTCATATACATTTGTGTACTGTGAAATTATCTATGTATGTACATACAAACCGTGACTATATTTTCTTTACATAACTTTGCTGTTATTTGGCATATAATAAAACTTGATTATTTCAATGGAATTGTGTGCTCTCATATATACGAAACTACGAATATACTAGATACTAGATACTAGGTGCTGGTTAAGGAAAATGTTAAGTTAATCTGTGTCTTATTTAGTCATACTAAGTTTTGATTGATTGAGCCAGTTCCTATTTATGGATAGCGACACATAGATATGTCATGTAACGTGCGGTTACAAGTATGATCACATATAATATAATAATTAATGAAAATCACATTATTACCTACGCACACACATTCATACTCAGTAGGTTTTTGTGTTATGTGATTTGGTCGTAACGAAATTCAATAGAAAAAATGCGTTACAACATGGACACAAAGTACACCACAACCATTTTTCGAAGAAATTTGAAAGATTTTTCATTGGGTCTTCGATTATAATTTTGAAATCACATCTTTTTTTTAGAATAATTATTCTTATAAAATTTTAATTTTTCTGCTAAAAATATAGAATCGATTAGGAAATTCTAAAGAAGCACAACAGAATTTTAAGAAAACACTGGAAAGGAACGATTTAGATTAAGAATTTAAAAAAAAAAAGGTAATAAAATCGAATGAACTTAATTTATGTTTCCAGATCCCGAAATGAGCTTAAAATTCATTTTTCTGCTTGAAATTCCTCTACAACACAACAACGACTGCATAAATAAAAAGTATCACAAAGTTCAAATTTCATAAACGTAAATAGGAGATCGACAAAAAAGTCACTCTGTCTGCCAAATCATTTAAAATTTAAACGTAAATTATTTCAGTTACAAAAAACATTGAAAATAAATGTAAGTGCTGCTCTCATTTTCTCAAATTATTTTTGTTTCGTCATATAACGAAAAGATAAGATCATTTGATTTCGTCTTTATTCTTTCTTTCTTTCATTTTCCTTTTTAAATTACCAATTCTGAGTCGATTGAATTCTTTGAGAATATTATGAAAATTTTTTTCTTAAAATGACTTTTCAGTTTGCTGTAATTTTTTTGAAATTTCCTCTACACACATCAGGCACAAAATGAATCTGTTTTTTATTTCACAAATCTATAGAACAGTAGATATTCGACTGATGAATGTTCTCAAAATAGTTTTTCAAATCGAAATGTGTCAGGTGTAGTTACAAAGTGCAATCTTTAGTAATTTTTTTATTTTATTGCATTTGTTTTTGGTTGAATTTCACAAACAAAACAAAAAAAAAATTAAATTTTGTATATACGTACAATAAATTTACAAATTGAATTTCATATTTACGTTGCTAATATTGATGATGATCGTTACATAAGTGTGATGAGCTTTTGTATCTGATTATAATGCTTTTATTCAATGATTTATATATTATTCTGATGAAGAAAATCTTTTTTTTGTCTTACCTTGATTTGCTGCATAAAAAAATCACTAATGAAATTTTTATTTTTTTTGATTTTTTTCTTACACAGATGTTAAGTGGTCAAAATTTTTTTTTTTTTTTTATAAATTCTAAAAATTGTACTACGCACTAAGAAAATTTTTGAACGAACAAAAGGAAAATGAAAATTTTATATAAATAATATTTTGAAAATTCACACGAACCCGTACACTAGTTAATGTCTAAAAACTAAACCGAAACAAGCAAACAATTCATAATATACTGCCACACCACCCCAAGAATTTATCTATTGAAAGTAAGTAATATACAAAAAATGATCCACTGAACTAGTAACAAAAATTGAATGTCAATGTCAGTGATTAGAAAAGCATAGATATCTGATGTACACATTAAATACGAAAACGTCCAATAAAACTAAACTAAACTAAAAAGTTTTTTGTTCATTTTTCAATAATTTTTGTCATCATCATCATCATCGTTATCGTCATAAGAAAATGGTCATATAACGTATGTAGAGTAGAGGTGTAATATATGGGAGGTTGTAGTACAGTACAGAGAAAAAAAAATTTATTTCACTTTTTATGATGCAATTTTGTGCACATACTCACTTCACTCGTATATATTTATGCCTTAAAACGTCATATTTACATTATATACTTATGTATTGATGTATTTTTAGTGTTTTTATTACATCGTCGATCATGTAAACTGCTTATACATACACTCCGACACTTCAGAAGATCAGCTGTATTTTTGTTCTTCATCATTTTTTTTTTTTTTTCATGTTAAAACGAAACGGTGTATAAATAATGTAACTAGCTATGTGCAATTTTATTTTTTGATTTAATGCCAAGTTCAAAGACTCAGCAATATGTGATGCAGTGAATGAATGAGGATGCGAAGATAAAATGCAATAAAAGAAGCAAGATGTATATTTCGATCAATGATGATCGTATTAACGATGATGGGATGATGGTGGTATAGCGAAGCGATGACGAAATGTACATACATCACATAAAAAAAAATTATATATCCTTTTGCAATAGCTTCTTCCATGCTTCCGGGTTGTACTTTAGCGATTGTGTTGTGATCGATTTGTCAGTTGCTTTGTGTTGTGAAAATATAGGTAAGTGAATTTCTTGCAATCTTTATGACAATCCACAGATTGTTTTTCCACAAATAATTTATTGTCGATATTGTTTTGAATGAACAAATAACGAAAACACTTTAAATTATCATTTGGCAATAATCCAAAACGATCACATTCGAAGAGAGATCAAAGGATAAACAAGAAATTGAAATCAGTGGCAGCGTGTAACTCCCTAGTAATGGAACTAAAAGAGATGATAGAGGATAACATCACTGAAAACTTGAAAATGATTAGAATAGAAACAAAAAATTATCTCAATTGGAACAGAGAAAAAGGAATGAGGGGGAAAATGAAATGAAATTGATAAATTCAGTAAAGAAAATAAAATTGCTTCACTATAGACAAGGGAAGGAAGGATAGGACACTCTGAAACAATCGAAACTATCTGTAGAAAATAAATCTGGTTGTCAATTAATGAAAAGTGTATAAGACTGTAATAAAATTCTGAATAAATGATTTGCCGATTAGATTATCTTTGTGGCAGTTCAGTTCATATTCAATTCATTTATGTGCACACACCTTTTTATAGGCTCCCCCAAATTTAAAAACAACAAATTAATTATAATATTGTAAAAATTTAACCTAAAATATACAAAAGACAAAAAATTATATGGACGGCATCAATAAATCCTTTTATCAAAAATTATATCAGAATATCCTTTTTTTTAATAATATATGTATTATTATTTACGAAATGATTATTTAACACCTGCCCCACTTAAAATGTATGTATTATTATGTCCGGGTCTGCATATAATTAACACACACCTTATTTTGAAAATAATTTAGTGTGCGTATTTTTGTATACTCGTATATGTAGATAATAGATAATAGAAGATACAAAATGCAAACAAAATGACAAATTCATGTTTATTTTCAATAATCCTGATGTTATTTAATTAAGGATTACAATTTCTCACAAACAATAGATAAAATGAAACAAAAAAAGAAAAACATAAAACATAAAATATTATGTATGCGCCTTTGATAAATCCATGTGATCTGGATTTGAGTATAAATGTAATATGTAATGTCCTGTAGGTATAAATAAAATAGAAAAATTGTCGTCGTTAAAAGAAATGAAAGAAAAATATACGATTTCTCAAGAGATTTTATAGAGACTGAAATTGACTGAACCCAAAGATAAAAGAAATCTTACAAAAAAAAAAAAATAAAGAAAAATACATAATTTCCAGACGACAATAAACAAATTTCCAAAAATTAAAAGAATAAAAATTCATTTTTGTTTTTTTGTATTTTTCATTTTCTTTTAAATCTCAAAAGTAAAATTTTTATCCGGAAATTTGAAACCACCTTTTATGCTGCTATATAACTGAAGCTGACTATGACATGACACTGTATCTATACGATAACGTGCATGCATAAAAGGGAATAAAAACAAAATTTATATTTATTTATGGTTGAAATAGAATCTACATCATCATACCAAATACTACAACACTACAGCTTTGCAATCATGTCATTTGCCTAGTCAATGCAATATGCAATGCAGTGATTACACACAGATATACACAGAGAATACTCACGTATTATGTACGGACGGATATTTAAAATGCACACGAATTTTTTTATTTTTAAGTGCATTTTTCATTTTATATTAAGTCATAAAAATGAATGTGACAAAATTGCTTTTACAATGTAACAACAATGCACAGCTACATACATACATTCGACCATAAAATGAAAATGAATGAAAAATCTCAAATATCCTCAGTCTTCAATATTTATTACGTTTGTATGGTTTGTACAATAGAGCAAACCCATCCAAATCCTCTAATGTAACTCTACGTATGTAGTATATCTTGTGTCGTGTATTTTCTTGTTGACACGTTCTTCTTATATTCGCTAAATTTATTGCTTGAATTTGTGTATGTGTATGTGTCTGTTGCTGTGTAAATGAATGTTATGGAATGAATCGATCGAATATTTGAATGTCGGCTATATCACGATATTTTTATTTATACATGGATTTAGTTTTCTTTTTTTTCATTTCTATAGTTGTTCGTCTAAGGGTCTAAGTCTAATCGAATCCTTGGAATTAGAATTAGAATATTTTGTGTATTTATTACTTAAAGTGGAATACCTACTACATGGTATTGAAATTGAATGCGATAAAAGTAAATCCACCAAACTACTCGTATATGAACGTACAGAAATAAGTATAATGATGGATAATGACTGTATATAGAAGCAAACATCACGTGAATTTATTTTATTCACGACATAACATAACCATCCCAAACCTAGACTCTGCTACCAACAAATACCGCACGATTATGGATAAAAAGTGCAAAAAAAAATAATGTAACACGAAGCAATGGCATAGTTAGAATTAAGTACCAGGATACTGTAGAAAATAGCAATTCCCTGACAATATAACGAATGACGCGATTTTTGTAGCTTCCAGTTTTCTATCTATCTTCCCGTGGACAGATTGCGTTCGCGTTTTATGAGCTATGACTTTGATATCGTGAGCAGATATCGTAAATCAAAATTTATAAAAAATACTGAAACAGGACGAAATTTAAAGTCAAAAAAAAAAGTTCAATGGTAAAGTTGGTAAAGTATCTAACGCGTATAAAAGAAAAGAGAAAACGTTATCTTCTAGGAGGAGGAGTGTTTTTGTGGAATCCAGGCCGGAGGCATAAAAAATCCATCTTCACTGCATTGCAATAAAAATCGTAGGAAAGATGTTTTGTAAATAGGAGAAGAATTTAAAAGTTTGTGGGTTTTTAACATATTTTTCTTTTTCAACATTTTTCATTAATAAATATCTTAAAGCGGTCATCATTTATATCATAAAATATATTACAAGGCGTAAATACAGTCATACCAAATATTACTGGGCTATTAGCACATCCGTTTTTTTGAAAATATTTGCAAAATTGAAGGAAATTTGCTTAAAAATTAGTGGACAAAATACAAGGGAAAAATGTAGTCCGACAAACACTGCATCATTTACAATACGTTAGATGTAAACTTTATTACAGGGGGCGTTGTGGAGCCACCATTATTCTTTTGAGCATTGAAACAGGAACACTGGAAGCAGAAAATGACGAATAATTCTTTGACAACTCTTAAGATATGTAAGCATTTATTGACACTATATACTCGTATTCTGCATGATTTCCGGGAATTGCAATTAATTTTTCCACATGACTGTACATATGTAAAGGACAACAATGAGCTGCGTCACAAAGACAAAATTCAGTTATTTTTCATTATATCGATAAAACAAAAATACACCAAAAGCACTTAATATATGTACGTTTGTTCGTTCGTTGCAATTCATGAAAATATGCAAAAATAAAAATAAAAAATAAAAAAAAATACAGAAACAGAGAGAAAAAGTAACACAACAAAATAATGGGATAGTTCATGCGCGGATAATATCACCATCATGAAAGAGTATACTGGGGCGTCAAAAAGATAAGAAAAATGTACGTATGTATGTACGTACATTGAAGTTGGACATTTTCTGGTTAATATGCAATTTAAAGTTGTACTATGGCATGTAATAACCCACAAATTCATTTCACGATACACAGTTTCTTACATGCAATCCATGCAATTAATAATCGTACATCACGTATACGTGCGTATACAATGTATACGATACGAGTATAGCTCCGCGCAACAACAAAAACAACAACAATAACAACAACTGCAGAAAATTATGTACAAAAATTCAAATATTATATACCCAGAAAAAGAAAAAAAACACAACAAAAATAACAACGAAATGAAGAAGTGAAAAGTCATATAATAATAAATTACAGGTAACTGTCATTTGTTTAAATTTAATACAAGAAAAGAATCTGACAAAATAGACGATGGGGAAAAACAAGAACAACAAGAAGAAGAAGAGAAATAAAAAAGTTATAAATTTATTTTGTCCGTGACTAATGCCCAGATTAAGGTATACATCAATAAATTTCCTTAATTTTTTTTATTTATTTTTTTTTTTTTTTGTTATGTGTAAATAAGTAATGGGCACGAAAGAATTATGACAGGATTTTCTGATAATATATGTACCGAACGTACACACACACACTCGTACACTCACACTCACCAAAGATTACCATATTACCAGATTCTGTATGAAAATTTTAATTTTTATTTGCCCGTTTTTTTTTTGGTTTTTGAATATTTTTCTTTCGTAGATATTGTGTACGTTTTTACTCGTCTATACAACTCAGAAGATATACGCCTTCCATTTATTTTTTTTTCTATTACGATTAGCATGTTAAAGTTTTGTCGTTTTGCGATATTATCGTATACTGCTGTCCAACAGAGACAGTTTGCAGACAATACGAATGAATATAGCAAATCAAATCCTAGGAAATTTGCCTAGAAAATATCATTCGGACGCAATCTATAGTTATCTGTTATGACTTTTCTAAGATGAACAAATGTTCATAATTATTATTAACAAAAAGTCAATAAACAAAGAAATTATAGAGTTAGACCGACATCATCACATTTATTGCATATTTCTGATTTCGGGGGTAGGAGGTAAGATATGGCGATATAGGTACGTCGGATACGTGAATAAAAATGCAATATAAAGACTTATCAAAAATGAGCTTTTATTCTAATGTTGATCCGATTTCAAATATACTTCATTGAATTGTTATACTATTGACACACTGCAGAGATAAACCGTGATTATCTCAGTTTTCTGGTTTGTCTTTGCGATAACCGACTTTCAGAACTCGGTTAAGTTAACCGAGTTTCTAGAACTCAATTATCTTGTTAACCAAGTTCGAACTCAGTTATCTTTGACGTTTGTGTTATTTTTTTTTTTTTATTTTTATTATATTTAAACAAACTGTCAAACCAAATCTCAGCTAACATGCTGACTAGATAAAAAAAGAATAAGTGTTTGAATTTAACTCGACAGGTGTCGTATGAATGCATAAACTAGTTCACCTCAATTTAAATGTGTCACCCATACCAGGTTATCGATAAACCATTTGAGATAACCATGGTTTAACTCATGCAGTGTGTCAATAGTATTACGTCGAAAGATTTTTTTAACGAAGAATGTGCTAAGAAAATTAAGAAATATTTTCTGGTGATATGTAGGTACAAGGTCTGATTTCATTACATGCAATCGAAACGTTTCCATGTTTTCATCAGCATTCTGATGAACGAAATTTGCATTCACATAATTTTTGATGATATGTATATGTAAGTGGGAGCAACTTTTGTATAACAACTCAACTTCTTGCAATTTGTTATCCTAAACATGTACTACGTACTTTGCTATTTTTAACGATTTCTCATGTTAAAATGTTTTCAAAATAAAAAAATGTTCATTCGTCTCTAGATTATTCCGAAATAATATTGTTGTGCTGCAATGATTAATTCATAATTCAATGAATTTCGTAGTAAATAAATACAATCGATGCCACGCCACAATAACAATACTCATATCTCATATGTATATCGTACTGTAGAATAATAATAACGTATATGTAAGTAATGTACATTATTTATATTGTTACTCAACGCTCGTATATTAACAAGAATGATATGTGAGTGATGATGATAAGGCAAGCAAATTAAATGCATATGCGGCTGGCTAAAATTTTTTCATTAATCGCATGCATTCTTCTTGTTTTTCGATTTCGATTGTATGTTTGTATGCATGTACCTACAAGTGCTACAAGGTACAAGACAACAATTACACAAAATTCGATAACTAAAAAATAAACAAAAAAAAAGAAACAAAAAAAACAATGAATGTTGATCTTCTAGGAATCGTACAATTCATTTAATTCTTGTGTTTGTATTTTGTTTTGTTCAATTTTATTTTTGGAATTTTGTGAAACAATCAAAAAATTATTACAAACAAAATGATAAAAAATAAAAACAAAAAAAAAAATAATTTTGTTAACTATGCAAAAAATAATCAACACCCAAATCCAACAAAATAACAAAACACAATGGACAATAAATTTATTATTGTTTTGCTCTGTTCCTATATGCAAGAGAATAATGATTTTGTATTTTCAATTTTATTATATAAATTCGTTTTATTTTTTTTTTTTCACTTTATTTTTGTGATTTCCAGAAGTAAACGTGTATGTACGTGTTGTTGTACTCTTGTTGCACCTATAGATGTACCCTGTGTGCGATTCGTTGTTAGACAGACTCATAACTGCAATCTAATGTTAATGTATTTTCTGATTAAATCACAATTCCCAATACAATAAGGGTGGTATTCACCAACATGGATATATCCGTCGGATATATTTTAGCCGGATACAATTTCAGCTTATTCATCAACCTAGATAAAATTTGTTTTCAAACTTCGTTTTCGGGTCGAACATGTGTGTCAAACATATCAGCTGATTGTATTTTTATATTACAAAATGAAAAAGAGGTTGTGTGATGTGATAATTATATGCAAAGATGATAATACAGTACAACTACGTTATCTTTATTTGTGCTGTTGCTGTTAATAACAAGGTTATGTTCGAACGATATTTATAATACCACTCCGAGGTTGTCTTAAAAATATCCGAGTAGTGTTTTATCCAGGTTGATGAATACACTTTATCTTAGATAAAAGATAATCTATGTTGGTGAATACCAGCCTAAAAGTATGCACCTATAGTGCCTATCCTACCCTACCTAACTTATTGTGAGAGACTATGACAATAGCACAGTGACTAAATAGTGATATATTGACTTCTTTTATATAGTCATATAGTATGGAGTTTGGAGTATAGTCTATTTTATTGTGTACAGAAAGTATATAGAAAAATCCAACGATTCATATTTTGTTCTGGTCGGTTGTGGTAGAATCTGAAATTCAATTGAAATTGAAAGAATGTTTTTCCAAGAGGATAAAAAAATGAATGGAAACAAACAAAAAAAAAAATTCCAATAAACATGATAAAATTTTGAAAAAAGAAAAAAAAAAACTCAATGCATGCATGTCATGCCCGATATCCAATCCCATTTCCTAAATACGTAGCTAGCTAGCTAGCTTATCTGGTGAAAAAGAAAAAAACAAAATTGGAATGTTAAATTCGTGAGTTCAATTTAACAATTGCGTATTGGTATTGCTTTCTAGTTATAGATAGATCGATAGTTAAATCTCATTCTAATTCTCATATGAAAACAAAAAAAAAGGAAACCTAACCTATAAAAATTGATTAAAGTAAATAAGGATTCATTCCAAAGTCAAAACAATAGATGAAAGAATTTTTTTGTTGAATATACCTAATAGCACTATTTTTGGGAGTTTTTTTTTGTTTTGTTTACAAATTGAGGATTTTAAATAGAGTTTCGAAAATATATCTAATCGTCTCCACTATGATTTTGTACGTCTCTAATATGAGAACTAATCCGTTTATAATACTCAAAAGGATCATGAATATTTGATTAAAGTTCCTTGAGTGTACAACAATCTAAACTGCAATGCACTACAGGATTGTATTGTGACTAGAATGGTATATATCCCCTATGTGTGGTCTAAGCAAAGTCTAAGGTAATTTCGTCAAAGAAAAGATTTTGTATCGAAAATTGAATAAAGACAGACAACTGTGTAAAGTTCGTTCGTGGAGCCTCAAGTTTGGAAAAGTGTAAAGTAAATATGAAGAGACAACTAGTCTGATCAGCCAACCCAATCTATTCCAAAACCTCAAATTAAAATGTGTAGAGTAAAATTCATCAAATGCTAATTTAATCCCATTAGGGGGAACCACATTTTTCCCAATGTTGCAATATTTTGGCCTCTAAAACACAAACTATACGGAATTTTTCAAAACAAAAATCGAATTTAAACAGAATTCAACCTACTCCATCTATTATGATATGAAATCGATTATTCGGTTGAGTTTCGATTATAATTCATCCTAATTCTGTCATTATTTAATTATAAAATTTTCCATATTTATTTTATTTTGTTCATTCATTCCGTATCTTGTTTGAGTTCATAATTTTTTTTTTTTTATTTATTTTAAATAGACATATTTTTTCATACAAAAATTATTATCGTGAAATGAAATTAATTTTCCATGACATAACTTTTATCAAAACAAAATAAAAAGAAAAAAAAAACATTTTTCAACAAAACAAAAATAACAATAATAAATAAAGTCAAAAGAGATACGAAAAAATTCAAAAAATTTTGTTTCATTCATGAGAATATGATTTTTTTTTTTCGTTAATTTTTTTTCTTTTTATTCTTGTCTTTTTGTATTTAATAGTAAAGACGTAGAAAATTTCGATTTTATTTCGTTTAAAAAAAATATGAAAATATTTTTATGTTTTTATTCAATTTGAACATTTTTTGTGTATGAATTGGACATTTTTTCGGTGATTTCGGTGAAGTTGTGACGATCGATTGAATTATAAACATGGAAATTTTTCCAATGGAAAAGTTTTTTTTTTTTTTTTTGATTTTTGTTGAAGAGATACAGTGGAGAGACAAATCAATACTCCATTGCTGATGTTTACCAAATTGTGACCATCTAACAACTGGAAGTAGATGAAAGCCAGACTTAAACTGTAACCTAAATAGACGTGACGAAACGAAACGAAACGAAACGATCAGACGATAGTACTATGTGGTACGTAAGTAGAACTATCCTAAATGGACGTATTTTTACGTTCGTTCAATTTCGATAAGTTTAAATGTCAAATAGACGAAACGACCGTAGCGATCGTACATTTTATCGTTTCTACTCGTTTCATACACAATTTTACTCGTTTCGAATCATTTCTATTTAGGGCAAATTGTTAAACTGACGAAACGAGCATTTACGTTTCGTTTAATTTCTTTCGTCGCGTCACGTCTATTTAGGGTCTTGCTTTAGACGATTTATTTACTTATTGAACTTGTTATATCCAAATCGTTAAATCTGATGCTTTTTTTATCAAACATCAATACACTTGAATTGAATGAGTTTCGTTAAATTCATAAATTTAGTTATCGAATACTTTTAGCAATGTATGGAAATAATGAATTTAAATCACAATAATTGAGCAATTTAACGAAAGAATAAATTTATTATTATTATTTTATACAATTCTCTTTCTGAATGAATACAAATCATCGTTCTATTTAGAACGAAACTTAACGAATAATAATAAACTACATTTATTTGAATCAAATTCATATTTAAAGTCATATTTTTTAGATAACTTGAAGAACTAGGTAACATGTGATTACAATGAAAAATTTAACTGAACGAAAGTTTCGTTAAATTTTTTTAATTGACAATAATTTGATATTGTATTCATATACTCTTATTGCACTGCATTAGCAAAAAAAATTTTTCAGGCCTACATTTGAAGATTTGTGTATTTTTTTAGGTTTTGAGTTTTATTTTGTTTTTGTTTATTTTTTTGTTTTTTCTCTGTCTTCTTCTACTTTTAATCACAACAAAAATTAGGTCAATTTATATACGAGTACATACTCATATTTATAATTTTTTTTGTTTTTTTTTTTCTTTTAAATATTTTCTGCTTGTTTATAATTTTTTGATATAATAATTCTTAAGGAATCATAAATTTTCTAGAGCAATAATAACAATTCAATTTTTTTTTTTTTTATTTTTGAATTTTTATTTTTCATGCATAGCTATGTATATACGAATAGTGGTATTACGATGAGTATATGCATGTTATATGGTTAGGCATTATTATCATTATTTTATTGTTATTATTGTCTATCATTATCATTGTTATTATTAGGAGGTTATTAATGAATGTAGTACGATGTACGATGTACGAGAATAAAATATATTGCCATAGCTATACATATGTGCACATATGTTAGGTAATATGGTTTTGGGATGGTCTAAAAATGTTAATAGAATGAGAAAATACCACAAGTCATAAAATAAATTTATGTGTGTATGTATCTCTGTAACTATATAAATATACTAACGATCATGTACGTATGTGTATATATAAGGCTATGAACATATGTATGTAAGAAAAAAATAATATGATACTATATGGTGATATGATATGATGATAAGCGAGTATATTTTTAATACTTTTTTTTTACTCATATCTTTGGTATCGTATGATATGTACAATCAGCATGTATAATAATTATAAGTATGTTCCAACCAATGTACATAAACTCTAGACAGAGCATACGTGTACTACACTGTGTATCTATCTATCTATATCTATCTATATGTATAGTGAATGAGCTACCCACTTAACCAATTCTGTGTTTGCCAAAGATACAAAATTATAAAATATCATTGAAATAAAATATAATGAAAATAAAGATATAAAAATATTTTTACAAATTAAAATTTAAAATTAAAAAAACAAAAAAAAAATAAAATAAAATTTGTAAACGAAAAATGAAATATAAAAAAAACATTCAGCAGGAAATTAAAAATTTATTTTTATGTTCTTATCGTTGATAATATATGTACAATATTTTTTTTTTCCGCACACATAAACGCACATAAACACACCACATATACCTATTCTCTATTCTCGATTGTTTTGTTTTTGTTTACTTTTATTTTTTCTAAATACATATTTATTTCTCAGTATAAAAATAAAAAAAATAAATAATAAAATGTAATAATAAACAGAAAAGTATAATAAATAAGAAATCATTTCTTATCTTTTTAATTTATAAATGTAGCTATATTACAACGACGACGACGAAAATGTTGTGAACGTATTTTGATACAAAACACAAATATTAGGTTACGTGCTGGTGGTGTGGTATTTAATACACGAACACGATACTTGAAAATAAGAGGAAGAGAATTTTAAGAAAAAAGTCAAATGAAAAAATTAGTTGTAAATATCCGCGCATAGTCATATTATAATAAGTAAGAAGTTAATCAAATATTTTTTTTCTTTAGTTATTTTGCCTTTTCGTTTCCATTTTTTTTCTGGTCTGGTTATGTGTATACATTTTTATTCTCAAGCGTTTTCCATATGCTTAAGATCAAGATTATTGAGTGGTATATAAATTAAAATAAAAAAAATTTTTTTTTTGTTGAAAATCCTTCGATTTCTAATTTATTTTTTTTTTTAAAGCTATGATGTTGATTGTTAATGATGACGATGTAATAATGTTGATCAGGATTGTTTGATAACGATTAAACGACTTCATACGAACGTTTTCTATATGTAGTACCTACATGGATGTAAATGCGGAGTCTATTCTTGCATATAAAATATAAAGAAATATCTTAATGTATTTTTATCAGATTACACAATATACAGATGATGTTTTGTTAAAAATTTTTTATCATTTATTATTTATTCACATTATATATAGTGATGCACATATGTATACAGCTTCATAATTACAACACACAAACAACATATCGCATCCGCAATTATTATAGCAGTTAAAACAGATGCGCTCGCAACAAGTGAGAAAGGTGAAACGAAATTTAAATTGCGGCGAAGTATTATGTTGCACAAATTACAATATTCTCCATAAGTCTTGTAATGGGAAAACTATCTAGTCCAGTCAAATAAGCAAAAAAAAATTGAGTAAATCTCGGAATGAGAGATATAATAAGCTGGTGCGCGTTCTCTGTCCTTTATTTCAAAAGCAGCTGATCGTATGAAAAACTGTTTGTAACAAAAATTGTTGCAAATTTTATGCTCTACAATTTTGATGATAGATGTTAATTTCATTGGAGCTGTAGAAACCAAGATAATCGAGAAAAACCTATTTTTGTGAACTTTCAACCTTCAATAACTCACGACGCAGACACGAGATTTTATAATACTTTTGACACAACCTTTAGAATGCCCAAATGAAGGTGTATGCAAGTTTTCAGCTTATTATCTCTCATTCCGAGATGAAACCCTAATTTGACTGGACTAATCAAGGAATTGTTACTTTTATGAACCAATTCCATCTTAAGATCATTTTGCACTCTAAATATTGAACTAAAGTTGTTCAAAAATTATTTCTAAATTACTTATTAAGTGTTGTCATGAAACCGTTGCCTGTGCTCTTAATGTGATTTCATATTCACTATGACTGCTATAAAGTTTTTTAATTATGGTGTCGATGCCTCTTCAGTATTGTCTGAATATGAATTTCGAAAACATTTCGAAATGTGACACCAAAATAAAAATCATTTTTTTGGTTAATTTAATCCAGAACTAAATTTTTAAATATAAATATGACCTCAGCAACCTCGTTATACCTACAATCATTTTAATAGAGGAAAATATATCTAAAGAAAACTTTTTGACATGAAAATAATTTTTAACTAAAAAATTGCTCATGAGTTATTTTATTACCCAGCAAACAATCCAAGCCAATCCAACTGAATGCATAATCTCTACCACTATACCTACAAACGAACACATTAGGTGTACATGTTGTTGTTGCAAAGCATGTGTGTGTACACTCATAACAACAACACAATATTGCAAATTGAAATTTCATGTTCAGAAATTTTCATTTTTCGTTAATTTCATTTTTTTGTTTTGTTTTTTGAAATGTCAAAAAGTTTTATGCATTTCATTTTTTTTTTCTGTCATCTTGAATTCAACATGAAATTCATCTTTCATATACCTACATATTTGGATAAATTTTTTGCTTTTCTTCCAAAAAGAAACAAAAAGAAATTGAAAATAATATTTTTTTTCTATACACACAAGCAAGAAATTCAATTTCGACTATACAATGCTGACATACAACAATAATCAAAATTGTGCATAAATGCAGGTACATATACCCACTTCTTGTATTATATACATAAGAGCACACACACATATAGCACGTACATACATCGTTTAATAGCTCTTCAGTCTATATAAAATCAACCCCAATATACAATAATATATATATTTTTTTAATGTTTTGGTTTAATTTTTGTTTTTGTTGACTTATTTTCGCAACAAAATAACATATATACATACATATAAAATAAGTAGCACATTTTATATGAATAAAGAGATATGAATGAGTGAATGTGTTGTTTGTGTATTATAATAACCTCGATTCATTCATAAAAGATGGAAAATTCAAAAAAAATCAAAAAACAAAAGAGAAAAAAAATGAATCTGGGTAATTAAAAAATGAGAATGAGAACGAATGAACTACACAAACACAATGACAATACTATATAATGCTCTATATGATTATCTCTGTTTTCACAGTTTTTGTCGTTTTTGTTACGTGTATTACTTGCATTATACGCATATACGATACAATACGAAATTATGGCTAACTGTTTTGTACTATTTTGTTATCATTAAAAAATTATCAAGTACGTATGTACGTCCATGCGAGACCATTTTCTGTATTATATAAGCAATAAGCACAGAGAGATATACCGAATACAGAAACCGAATTGATGTGAAATTAATTCTAAAATTAGGAAGAAGATAAAAATGAAAATTTCATTACGAACAGATAATTTTAAGCTTTTTCTTTTGGCTCACTTTTACCTTTTACTGCCTTCTTTTCAGTTCTAGATCCTATCCCATAGGAAATACGATAGAGGCTTTGGGATTGAATTGGGATTACTTGGAAATGGGATTACTTAGGGCATATAACAGTGGTGTTAATAGTGGTCATCGACATTTCAAATACTCTCAGTATACCACACAGTCAATTCCACGATAAGCCTGAATAGTGTTTGAAGACACAAAGTATATTGGATTGTAATTTCTTTGATACTGTATTATCATCGTTTGTCACGCTCACGACGGTATATAAATTTTCTTATCAATTTTCTCATTCATTTATTGCATAACAGCATCTAGCACTGGCATTAAAGTAAAGTTCTACATTCGTGAATGACAAATTCTAACACAATAATTGATGTCATTCATCAGTTGAAGCGCAATGAAATATTTTTATTTTTTTATCTGCGGTTCTTAGTATCTGCATATTATCATTTATTATTATGTATGTACTCGCTCTATATAACGCGGCATCATTATACACACACGTTACAGATAGAAGGATAGAGGCTTACTTATACAAGTTACGTACAGTTTAAAAGTACCTACATACAATAATGAAAATAAAAATCAAAAGAAAACTAAAATAAAATGACTTTTATCATGTCTCCGTAATTTCTGGGACATATATCCCGCACATATACAAATTGCGGACGGGTTGTAGATACATGTAGTATGTACTATATGTATGTATATGAAAGATAAAAATATCTTATGTACAATAAATAAGCGTAGGTATTTAATAGAATGGAATGCATTGCCAAGAAATTAGTTTCCGTTCTCGTGAATAATGAACGGATTAACAACAAAACGAACGAAAAAACAAAAAAAACCTATACCGTGCAAGCAATTATTGCGATTTATTCATATTCATTGTGCTACATATGTACGTATGATGTATGTATATGTTTGTGTTGCATTTATATAGAGTATTTATATTTATCTTTTGTTGTGTAGGTATTTGAAATTTTATATATTTTTAACAAAAAAAAATTCCTCGACACACACATTTCGGTATACATATTACAATTACATTACAATATGCACTTCTCTTCTTGATGACTTTTTGCAATTCAACACAGAAACAGATACAAGAAGGTGGATGGATGGGTAAATGGATGGATCTGAAAAGGTGGTGGTGTTATAGTGGAGTAGGATTATTACATCAGCTATGCACTGCACTACATACATATACATACATACGTGTGTGCGTATTGTAATGAATGTTTCTGTGTATTATTTTGCACCTTTTTCAATGAAAAAAAAAATGTTCCTTTCATTTTTTACTCGTGTGTGATTGTGCGTATTTTTGTAGACAGATTTACAAGAATCACAGCACAGCGGCAGCTTTCAATTCAACTTTTTTTTTAAAAAGGTGATAGGCTCTTGTATATACATATGTATATACTCACGACACCTAAACCACTTTTAATATAAATGCACGCACGTTAATAAATTTCATTTGTACCTTTGTACTCGTCCACGTATACACACACACATAAACGAAATTCGATATCTCCTTCTCTGTTTCGTTCTATTTTTTTCTTCTTCTTTTTATTTCATCTGAATTCGATTTTTTTTGTTGTTGTTTCTTCTTATGTTGTTTGATTGGTTTTGGATCACATTCATAACTCATGGATTTTGACAGCTGTTTTTAATGTCAAAAACACGACAATTCTTCTTATCAATAATTTTTTGTACCGCGATTTACATATAAAATGATTGGAATGATTTTGTTGGTAGAAATTTGATAAATTCAAAATTTTAAATTTTTCTTTTGCCAATACAATGCCCACATCTACATCACTGCTTGTTGTCGTATAAGAAGATTATTTGATATAAAATATTGATTTGATTACGAATGAGTGAATTTAATTTATTTATTTTTTTTTAATTTAGGTGTGAACGTGTATGAGTTTCGATTTCAACTTCAAAATTTTTTCTTAAACCAATGTTAATGTAGTTCGCTATTAAAAAGAAAAGAATAAGTTCTACGTGAAAGTGGTGCATTCAAACACAGTAATCAAAACGTAAGAATTCAGTGAAAGAAAATGTTGAATTTCCTTAGAATGATGTTGAAGGTATAATGAATACAGGTACTGATGTTGTAAACTTTAAAAGATTAATGCGATACTATCCAGAAAATTTATGTTAGAGCATCTAAATCACAGAGCATAATTTAAACGGATTAATGTTCGAAGGATCATAGATGTTTTTTTGTACAAGTCGATTCCCATATTAGTTTTCCCCAAATTCGGATATCTGAGGAATTAATACAATTCTCTCACATAATCCAAGGAATATTTTCATTTGAATTGCGGTCATAAAATTACTGAAACTTTACTGCTTTCTGTAGTCTTAAAAAATATATCCTTGACCAATTTTATATTTCAAATAATATTCCATTTGATTTGTTGTTATCCTTTTTCTGAACAAGACCGAATCAAAACATATTATGTAATATAATTTTATCAATCGACTGAAAATGATGTAGGAAACACAAATATCTTTATTAGGCTCTAGGCTCTATATATGTATGTATATCTATATACAAGAATTTTATGTACGTACGTTTATGTAGAATGCTAATTCATATATCATGCATGAAATGAATTCAAGCGGTCATTTTATATGTTTTCAAAATTTAATTACTCACCTCACAGCACGCAATTAATAAAATTATTATTACTGACTAAGGAATATACAAATATACGTTACTTATTAGCATTCAAAAGTAGAGGTATAGTACATGGGCTACCTAGATATAGCAGCTAAGTACATACACTTTCATGCATTAAATTTATGGGACATTCATAATAATTTTCTCAGGGTTTTTATAGATGACGTTTAATCTCAGCATTGCATATTCATTCAAACATATACATACATACACATATACACTCTACAGAAACTCTAATACAAAGAGAGCGTAATATATTATAAATTTGCTTTTAAGTATGTAGATATGTATACGTACGTGTATGGACGGACGGAATATTATATTTATGCGTTGTCATACATTCGCACAACACACGCATTCATACATATAATAAAATATGCAGATTATTATTTATATGCGAGCGAATCATTCATCATATATGCACGATAAACTCTATATAGCCCATAGGTTATTCATATTTTCCAATTAAAATCGATAACAAAGTCAACAATAATTTTTTTAATTTTTTCTTCTATTGTTATTTTTTCATGTTTCTATTTAAAAACATACACTTACATATGCATACATATAAGAACGGGTAGTCAGTATATAGTGTGCACGTATACATACAAAAATTATTATGCATAGATATTCTCAAAGGAAAAACAAATTTTCTTTTTTATTTTTTTTTTTTTTTTCATTTTTTCGGTGTTCTATTTGTTGTGTGTGTTTGTGCATGTGTGTGTTTTTTTTTTGCTTTTAATTAATTTTCAAATTCATTCGTACACTATATATGTATTTATATACATTCATATTCACGTTTTTTTTCTTTTATTTATTTAGTGTTTCTGTGCTTGTGCATACATGCCATGCCATTCATGAATAATATTCGTTCTCGTTTAAAAAAAAAGCTTTCAAATTTAAATTGAATTCTAAGAATAACAAACAACAACGACAAAACAACAAAACAAAATATTCCAACAACACAGAAAACATAAAAAAACATGGGAAAAAAGGTCAATACGAATAATTTACAAAAAATCTACAATTTAGATTGTTTTTGTTTGGTTATAACGACACATAATAACACAGAAAAAAAAATGTCAAAAAATAAAGAAAACTAACAACAGGCTTTTCAATGATTTTTCCATGAATAGTTCTGCTGCTACTGCTGCTGCTGCTACTGCTGCTTTTGCTGAATATACTGCTTCTATAAAGTTACAGAAAAAAAAAATAATTATTTTCTGTGCTGTTTTGTATGTATAGCTAGAAGAAAACAACAAGCAAAATAAAAAAAGCGTTTTTCGATATTATTGAGGTCATTTTTAATTGTAATTTGAATTTTTTTTTTACAATGCAGTCAGAGTGCAAACTACATTACATGAAGGATTTTCCAATAGGTACGGCTAGATTTATGTCAAAATTAAATCAAATACGTTGTGTGTTTGGAGGCCTATCAATGACATAATCTATAGAATATGGCCGGAGCAGCTCAACTGGCGAGAAATTCAATCATATTCAAATCATCTTCAGCGACAAGACCCATTTTTGGATAAACGGTTATGCATCAGCAAGCAAAATTGCCGGATTTCAGATGATGCCAATTCACACTAGGTTCCACCAAGGTTCAATTTTAACATCTACCCCATTCCTATTGGAATACCCTTTACAAAAGTCACCATAGACAGAGTTAAAGTCACACCATTTCTTTTAAAATTTCAATTCTGAATACTTGTAACTAGTACCATTCTGGTATATGGTTTTGATGTTCTACTCACATTTCATGCACTTCGTATCTATATAATATGTTACATAGAATATTTTGTATCTACATTTTGTATCAAATCAATGATGGTGGCATTATATATGTATATACCAATATACATAGCTACGGAATGTATGTCTTTCGTTTAAAATTCAAATTAATCGAAATCGAATTGAAAAACTTTGAAAAAAAAAAAAATTCTTTAAAATTCAAATTAAATAAATTGCCAATTGAAAATCAATGAATTTATTTATTTTCTCTTGCCTTTTTGTGACCTCTATACATACATACAGAAATAATTCTTATTCTGACTTGATTGGGTATACATACACGAGACGAATATATGTACATATTTATGCGGATTCATTTATACGATGATGATGGTGGTGGTGGTAGTGGTGCTGCTGCTGTTGTGTGGTATTGGTATAGTATTTAAATAGGTAACTATTTACGTATCAAATATACGAGAATGCGCATAATACACACACACATATTTACGGGTATATATATATTTATATATAAGCTATTTATTCAATACATATGTGTACACATACTTAAGTATGTAGGTAATCAGATTAGAAATTTGATAATAACAACAACAGTATTTTAAGGTAATGAAATTAAATGATATTCGATATATAAATGCGGATTTTCAGAAATATCTTAATATTATTATAGAGCTTTGTTGAATGATTATTAGTGCGGTTGGGCATTAGAATACAGTAAATTTTCGATACAGCGGAATGTTTAATTTACATATGTTTCCAATTTTGAATCCATATAACGCTCAAATATCTTTTCTTTTCATTTCTTGGGGAAATTTATTCAACATATCCCATGTCCCAGCCTAATTTTAACTTCCCAGAATTAATTTATGTCGTGTATTGCAGCGGAATGTTTCATTCATGTTCAATTTTTGATACATAATATTGAGCATATACCTATATACAGTGGGATAAGATTTTGTTTTATTTTCCCAGATATCCCCAATGGTTTAAATTTTATATGAAAGGATTATTTTATATTATGGCATTCAATATAATTCCAGTATTGACATTTCTTTTAAGATTCCCCCAACATTAATTGATGTGGTGTATGGGAAATCTAGATTTTCTGTACACACATTAATATCCCCCTCAGCTTAAAGCAATAAGTACCCGACTACAAATTAAATAAAAACAATTCCCAGTGATCAAAATATGTTTAGTTAAAATGTAATTAGAAAATTCTAGTTTTCTTAAGAGTGAAAAACTTTTGGCGATGATATGAAAAAATTAACAATTTATTTCTTGTACATCAGACTTTGATAGTTTCGAAAAATCATCATCAGTACAGCTATAATGTCGTCTATACATTGATAATTACAAATCTCTGCTGGCCTTTGCGAAATTCATCATTAATTTATTTGTGTTCTTGAACTCATTAATTATGTGAAACATCATCCATTAAATTTTTAACAACAAACAAAACTATGTCGCACTTTATCAAATTCTATCGACTATCTAACGTGTACACACATATGTAGGCATACATATGTGTGTAGATGTATACATCGCGAATAGCATAAAAACTATTAAAAAAAAAATTTTCATTCAATTTTAATCTCACATGCTCACAAATATGTGAGGTACTCGTATGTTGTGCCAATGTGTTTGTGTATAGGTATATACTTATCTTTCATGTTCCCCAACAATTTTTATTGCCCATTTTTTGTACATAATCTCTGTGTTTGTTTGTGTATTTTATTTTTTTTTTATAAGTTTTTTCTACTTTTTATAAATAAATTATATTTAAATAAATTTCTAAGCCAATAATAAATTTTTCATTTAATTTCTTCTCAAGAGGATTATAAAAATCAAATTTTAAATCAGAAATGATCATAAATACACGAAATAAACCGATATATAGCTAAGCTATAACTAACTGACATATTATTTCATTTTCGTTAATTCATTTTGAACGTTTTGTTTTTCATTAAAACAAACGGAAAAAAATATACAGGAAAATGTAGCAAAAAATTACAAAAAAAAATTCGAATAAAAATTGATTGGTGGGCGTTTTTATATAGTTTTTAATATTTGAATATCTCATTCTCTTACAATGTTTATTTTGCTGTTCTATCTATAAAACAAAATGTGATTTTCATTTTTATGGCATTTTGCGTTGGGTAATAAAAAATATTCTTAAATGACTGAATTAAAATATAAAATTGATGAGTAAATATAGTAAAACTTTTTAATACTTTATGCATATGAGAATGTAGTACGCCCTGGGTTAAGCACACTTTAGAGGTACTGACCAAGTCATTCACAAAAAGTTTTTCGACAATTTTTAAACTGACCATGAATTGACAAAATCTATGCCCTAACCTAAATAGACGTGACGAAACGTAAGAAATTGTACGAACGTAAATACTATCGTTCTGTCAGTTTGACAATTTGCCCTAAATAGAAGCGATTTGAAACAAGTAAAATTGTAAAAAATGGAAACTATAAAACGAGTAGAAACGATAAATGTACGGCAACTACGGCACTATCCGTTTCGTCTATTTGACATTTAAACTTATCGAAATTGAACGAACGTAAGAATACGTCCATTTTGGACGGTTCCACGTACCACATAGTACCACAAAATGTATCGTTTCGTTTCGATGCGTCTATTTCGGGCATAGCTGAAGGCTTATGCATATCATATACGCCCAGCAATAAAGGTAGAACTATAATCGACATATGTGACATAAGCTATGACATATGTCGTAGCCGAATACAGCCAAATCAATGAGCTAAACTATAATTGACATTACCGACATTCGTTAAAAATTCGTTTAACATAAGCTCGACATAAGCAGTACGATCGAAAGCGTACATGACATAAGTAACATAAGCCATAAGCTCATTTTGTGAAATTCGTATTGCTTATGTTTAGTATGTTATCTATGTTATTAATTATTATAGTTAACCAAGTGTGACGTTTTAACATTCGTTATTATTTCTCATGTTACCCATGTTAGCAATGTCGATTATAGTTCTACCTTAATGTCGAGAGACAACTTTATAACTTGCAGACTTTTGGGTTCAATTGAATAACATATCTATCAAAATACAACTTTATTTAGTCATTTGAAATTATTTTCAAATTTTTTTTCGGTGACGTAACACGTCATCCATAGTCATAGAACCGAAAGAATAGTTCGAACCGAAGGAATATATTACAAAACTTTATGATACTGGAACACTATGCACGTAGGTAGTTTCAAATCCAAAAACTCTCTCATCAGTTCAATTTGACAACATAAACGTACTGACTTTATCAAACAGTATGGACTAAGTTTTGACATTTTAAAATAAATTTGATGATTTTATCTTTGATTAATCTTTAATTTACTTGGTGAGTATCTAAATATCTTATTTTTTCAGAAAATTAACAATTTCAGAATAATGAGTCTTTAAACATTCATTTTTAAACTGATTTCTAAATTATTGTGCGCTAATTCCAGGACAAATTTAAAATTGCATGTAAGTTTGACAGTTTAACAGAACGACTGACGAAAAACTGTATGTGAACGGGCACCTTTATAGGGTTGTTGTAAGTGAATTGAAACATAAAAATACAATTTATAAATTTTGATACCCATTACCTATACCAGAATGTAATGTATGTGTGCAGTGCAACTAAAAAAAAAAAAAAATAGAAAAATAGAAAAATCAAAAGCAAAGCAAAAAAAAAAAAATAAATATCACATGAAAAATTTAGTAAATAAAATGAGTGACTGCGATCTAAATCCATTTGAAATTTTTTGAATTCATTATAAATGTCATGCATACGTTATTTATACGTACAATCTATAATACTATGTAGCTATGCTAATATTATATTGCCAATAAAAAACAAGCAAAATATAAAAAACTAATGACTTTTTGTATTCATATTTTTATGACTGCTGATGTACACATTTATCTGTTTTTATTTTATTTATCTTTGAATTATTATTTGTTTTTGTTAAGTGAAACGTTAATCCCATAAATATATTAGAACAGATAGGATATAGGAATAGCATTTAAATTTTTTAAAAATAATACGAGTGTATGACATTTCGATCTCATCGCATGTGTGTACAACAAAAAAAAAAAAAAATTTAAAAATAATGACAAAATTTAAAGTAATTAAAAAATAATGTGTATAGTATACGTTATATACTTACATGACCATGGCATAATCATTATTCACCACGTTCTCGTTTAAGAGTCATGTTGTGTATACTATATGTGTTAGAAAATGAAATAAATGGCAGCCAAATTTAAAGATGAATGAAAGATTATAATAATTTACATAAAATGAAAAATATTTTTCGTAAATTTTTTTGAAAGAAAATCATCTTCTTTCTAATTATAGGTGACGTGACGGATAAAATTTTGACTTTTAAGTGTAATTAATGGACTGCAGTCGAATAAGAAACGAATACTTGTCCATCATATATTTTTTTTTTTTTAGTTTCTTTTGTACTGCACATACATTTTTAATGGGCAAAATTAGATCAAAAGTTTTATAAAAGTTTCTCAATCGCAGAATAATAATAATTGTCTGAGTATGTGACTGAGTCGAGTGAGTATTCGTTAATTATCTCAAATTAGGAAATGTGATGGGTGACAGCCACTATAGCTATGTACACGACGAAATACAATTTATAGTCCTCTCAGTCAAAGATACGAGTATATATAGTCAAATTCTACACACCGGCTGACAATATACACTTCTTCTACTTCATTTCATTATTCACATTTAGAAAAATTTTTAGATTTCTGAAATTCTTTAAAACAGCACTAAAAACTGTTAAAACTATTGTACTGTCAAAATCAAAAATTCATAAACCGAAATATCGTCTACAAAGCAGCCACAAATTTAAAGTTTTCGTTTAAAAATCTTTGCACTTATTAATCGCATGTGAGTGATTCTATAGGGCTTTAACTATAATAGTCTGTGTATACCCATACCAACTTTTAGTACATTATACTGGTATGTAGCTAGCGCATCTGAATATATTGAATGTATACGTCAAATTATGAAAAATTTCATACCCATCCCCTCACATCGCCCTATCTTAGACAGACACGATATTGATAAATGGTATATGAAATGAAACGAGTAATATGCAGATGTAGTGCACTTAAAACTTTATAAATTTTTCAACTTTCCATAAACTGCATATTATTATTGTGCAGATGGAGGAGTATGAGATTGGAATGTACTACTACTTATATGTATATGCATGCATATGAATGTAATATACACTAGTGTATAATTGAATTTCCTCAGACTCTTTAAAACTTTTCATCTCATCAAACTTTTCACAATTCACACAAAATGTGTATCACAGAGTAACACAGTATAGTCGTATAGTACTCGTATTGTACACTTTATAACCGTATGTATAATGAAACGAGAATATATTTTGAACTGAATGCGAGGACCTGTATGTGTATAACTTGCATTCGTTGCAATAATGAATGTCGTATGCAATTATAAATGAATTGAATTGACTTCTTTAATAGAGGAAACTTTTAACAGTTTCAAAAGGGATATTTTCTTTTGTTGTTTTTATATTGTTGACAAGAATAAATTAATTTTCAATATAATTTTCAAATTTAGTTTTAAACTTCTACTTAAAAATGTTTTCTTTTATCCACTGTACAGGAAATCAATTTTCTATCTGGCACTCAAAATATACATATCATATGCATGCATACATAAATTATAGATTAACCTGCTATACCCTTGATCCCAACCCATAGCAAAAAAAAAAAAAAAAAACAATCTTAACTCAATTCTCATGCAATCGAAAAGTTATCGATTTCAAGAATGTAAAAAGGTATATAAATAAATAAATTGCAATCAGAAATTTTCTTAAGTAGCGTGCTATTTGATATTCGGGATCAAACTGAAATCGGAATAAATTGATGGTTGATATGTGGTGTCTTCACAAACGTATGTTTTTAATTTTAGTCCGCTTTCAATTCGATTATATCTATAGCATTACATTTAATAGACTCCGAAAATGTTTACTTATTCCGAATCGCTCTAGAATTGAAAACACAAAGCAGTTCACTTTTACTCCTTTTCTATCAGTTTAGTGCCAATATCAAAATGTCACGTTTGATGTCCAAAATATCACACGGCAAGCGATAGGAAATTCATTATTAACTCATTGAATTTTATAGCATATATCTAATGGTGTTAGATAAAAATACCCTTTGAAATCTTAAAGCATATACCGCGCCGCGCGCGCATGCGATTTCAAACAAGTGACATTTGTCAAATATAGTAAAATCTCCGCCATTATCTTTCCAATAGAACCCTTTTAACATGTTTTGTATTTTAAATGTATTACGCCCGCATTGATCAATACAAATTATAATAGCGTCTTTTTAACCTAGTGACAGTTTACTTGATCACGTAGAAAACCCTAACAAATATTCTATGGTTAATCCAAGGATGCCATTTTTCATACCCATCCACTTATCTATTCCAAGTGATGAAAAATCAGTTTCTGTTTTCTACTTCGCTCTATACCAATTCTTCGCTCTGTACTAATTCTTCGCTCCGAGATTTACGGAATTATGTCTTGCAACATGATTCAAATTCAACCTAGATCTGCATTCGAGAACAATTTTTGAGGAGACGATTGGGCTGTTCAATTCTTTCAGCGCAGCTTGACTGTTGCTGTAAATACAAATGAATCTGCCCTTCCATCCTTTTTCAATTGTCCAATGAGCTACATTAAGAATAGCATATATCTCCGTCTGAAAGACAGAAGATTCCAGAATCAGAAGATTCCAGACACCAGCCGCCCCCAGTGTTATTGTCTGTTTTTGAGCCGTCTGGTTAAAAGACATCAGTATGTGTACAACGGTCTAGTTGGAGCGTTTTGTTCCACAAGCTCCTGTGCGGGCACATTACGCGATATCTCAGTCGGAATATGGTCTGATGGATGCCTACCGATAGCATCTGAGAGAGAGTCGAAATTCCTCTCTCAGCCAAGACAGAACCATTTCTGACCATATCAGAAAACTTCCATAGACCTAAACATTTAAGTCTATAGGCAGTAGTCCAGGAGTGGTACTGAAGGCACCTGTGACGCCGATGCAAATCTGGTGAGACTAGACTTTTAATGTACTGTACTTAATAGTGTAACGGAAGATCATATCATAGTGACTGTATCTGAGACTCTATGATTATGTGAACGTATTAATACAAGGCTACATACTGTGTTACCTTAGAAATATTCCACGGAAACAATAATTATTCTTATTTGCGATTAATCTGAATTTTGTGTACACAATTTAATTAATATTTAAAAGAACAAAAGAAACAAATTAAACAAAAAATTTATAATTGAAAATTTTATTTTTTTTTGTTATTTAAATAAAATTAACAATACAATAAATTATTCAAATATCTACTATGTACTTAGAAAATGTAGATAGAGTGTTAGATGGTATTAGTGATATTGGCTTGGCTCTGTATCTGTATCTAACCGTTTCAATAAAGCAATAAAATTTTATATAATACGAAGATATGTACTATAGTACAATTAATTCTCCATTAATATGAATTGCATATTTGTACATGAATACATTTTTATGACAGCATATAATAATGACAAATATTTAATAGAGCCTCTGTTTATTCTATACTAATAAAATATCATAATTCATGTGGAATATACGAGTATATCGGTTTTGCTTGCATGCAAGAATTAGCTATTTCTAAATTGCCATAACATTCGTTATTTTCTGTCTTTTTTTATGACATCAGCACAAAAACAAAAAAACAACAACATAAACGGTTCAATGTCATAATTCCGTATCATGAATCCCCTTTCGAATATCCCCTAAAAATTTTATTTATTATGGAATTTTATTTAAAAAAAAAAAAAAAAAATTTTTATCTGATACGCACACATTTCATATTACATATTTGTTTTGTATTAGAAAATGCGAAATGAAAATAAAAATGTGTTAGGTAATAAAAATTTTTGGAAAATTTTTAAAAAACATGAAACTTTTTCGTGTTGTTTCGAAGAAAATTTTTTTAGTTGGTTTCTCGATTGGTTTGGTTGGTAGGCAGATCTGTTGTGGGGGAAGGAGGGGGTATTAAATAAAACAAATTATCCATAAAGGTTAAAATAATTAATTACAAATTTCATTAGGATTTTTAATATTTTATAATTTCATTTTTCATTTGCCTGTTTTACAACAATCATTTCCTAGCAAACAAAATAAATGAAAGAATAAAAATTGAACTTTTACATTATTTTCGCTTTAGAAACGTTTAAAATTTCTTGATTTTTGTTTTCTTTTCTCGTTTTTTTGACATTTGAACTTTTTAAATTACGTGTGTTCTATTCTACAATGATCATTAAGCAAATTATGATAAAATTTACGAAAAAATATAAACTATAAAGAGGGAGACCAGCAATGACTTATGATTTAATTACTTATACTTCTTATAGTATACTTTTTATATATCACATCACACCATCATACCATCATACACGTACACAAATAAAGACTAAAAGGCACGAAACGTGTATATAATAAAATTTAATGATTTTTCCGTTTTCCGTTTACTTTTTTTTCGTTTCATTTTATATACATACATATGTATATTTTATTGTGCATATTAAATTTCATTACGTTTCCTTAACATAGTAATTAAGTCACATTTTTGTTTAATGTTTCAAATGAAAGGGTGTTTGATGATTCCACTAACATACATTAGAAACAAAATGTTAAAAGAAAAATAAATTAGAAACGATATCATCTGAATTTTCATATTTCATGCTGGATATTTGAAAAACTTCTTTCGGGAGTTCAGAGGCAGAGGCACATATGTTGTTGTTTGTTAGGGGGCAGGTATGAAACCAGAGCACTCAGACATAACGCTGTCCATTGTACTCGAAGTTAGATAACGAAGGAGTTCCTCTCGACTTTCAGGCCCAATTTGTTCGGGTCTAATGTCGTCAGTGCCGAAAATGCGCATTCTAATAGAGGAGAAGTCCAGGCACTCACACAAGAAGTGTTCCGTGGTATTCTCCTCCTCTCCGCAAGAAGCACACAGTGCATCACTGATGACTCCTATGGGAGCGAGATGCTTTCCACAGGAGTTATGCCCTGTAAGAGCGTTGACCATAGCTCTGCAGTCCTTCCTTCCCAGTTTAAGTAGAAAAGCCGCTAGAGTCAGGTTTGGCTTTTTGATAAAGCGCTTGGTTTGCCTACACTTTGGGAGATTTTGTCATAGACTCTCATGCAGATTACCTGTGAGTGCATCTACAGCATTCAGAGGCACATATGTACTTTTATGATATATTTGATTTTCCGACCTTCTCTTCAATTTATATCTGGATCCTCTTCTATCTGAAACTCAGTTTTAACTTGATTAAAATGAATTCCATGACATTTTTACTGTTCCATTTCATCATTTTCATCCCCTTAATTGTCATTTCAATTTCCAACATAAATTTATTTTTTTAACGTGACATTTGATTCGAATTTGATAAGACTCATCCTATATATTTCTACGATTCATCCTAAGTACATTAAAGATTAAAGTCAATCCGCAACACAAAATATCCTTTACAACATAATTCATTGCCTAATATCCGAACTGATTTTAATTTATATTCTTGTGTCCTAAATTCAATTTCCAAGATACATATATACTGTTGACTCTGTGAAGAAGTAGAAGAAGAAGAAGAAAAAGAAGAAAAAGAAAAATAAAATTAACATTTTCCTGTTAATGTAAATAAATTGTCATTTGAGTAAAATTTAAGATTTTTAATAGATAACTTGACCAGTCCCAAAAAGATAAATTTATCAAATGTTCCGACATACTATTGAAATGGTTAATTTTATGGAAAGTCTTATATAGATAACATGTCTTATCACCCTATGTAGAGCACTGGTGTTATTTCATTTTCCATATACACACACATAAACACGATATATATTATCAATTCATTCACTAACTCATACTTTCGATCGCTTTCTATAGTACATTACATACAGCACAACCGCCTACCGTCTTCCTTAATCACATTCCCAATCCCATATTTCTCAGCCAAGAGTCAACTTCTGTATTTCGTTTAAAATGCTTTATGTTATAATTTAGATGTGTGTATGTTGTTATAGAGAATAATAAGAAAAAAAAAGTAGAAGAAATAAAAGAAGAAGATGAAGCTTTTATCAGAGATAGTGACGGTATACATATTTACAAATACAATAATCAACTAATAAATAAATTTAATGTCACTTTTATGCCGGTATATAAATCGTACTATATCTATATGCCACCATCCACCACATATTCATTCTCATTGAATATACAGCGACAGATAGAATTCGATATCACAAACAAGATATACGGACGGAAATGATATACGAGTAAATGGATACACGGAAACGAAGTTGCGTATAAATCTTATCGTAAATTAATAGTTTCCATTCAGAAAATTGATGAATTCATATTACTATAAGATGGATTGTGTGGTTGATGTTGTTGTAGTTGTAGTAATGTGTAGCGATATATGTAGATATATGGCCTATTTGGACTTTATTTTTATATTCCGTGACATACATGTTTTTAGTTGTGTTTTATAGTCGAAATTATACCACTTTACTATCAATTTTCTGCAATCATTGTGGATTTCAGTGTATTGTACAAACAAGAATCTATAGATCTCTAGGTACCTTACATATTAATGCTGCAGATTTGGTATTCGAATATGTGGTAAAAATGTCAGCTAATTTGCAGGTATTCGATTTGCAAAATTTTTTAAATAAAGAAACAATAAAGGAATAAACTATAAAATCCTCCAAAAGTGGTTCTTCAATTATCATTTTGTAAATGATCATTCCCATAACTCATCAGCGTCCGATTAGAAATACAACCTAACCTCAATCTCACTTGAATGAAATCTACGCTGGCGGCCTGAAAAATGATATAGCAATATAGAATTTCTTGGGTGAAAATGAAAGA
Source organism: Villa cingulata (assembly GCA_951394055.1). Lineage (NCBI taxonomy): Eukaryota > Metazoa > Arthropoda > Insecta > Diptera > Bombyliidae > Villa > Villa cingulata. The sequence goes on from OX596023.1 coordinate 32,179,751, forward strand.
AGTATGAAAAATTCACTCTGGCACTAAATCCACGTTAGGATGACAGTAAATCTAGCACTATGGCATTGTAGTAATTGCTTTCCTTTTGACCAAGTAAAGTACTCCCAAGTACTCCCAAGTACTCGGTACGCAATTTGTTTACTTCGAAGTAAAAAGTAACCTCAAATTTCAAGGCATACACATTTCTAAGGCAATGTAAATATTGGAGTGACAGAGTTGGACGTGCTCAAATTTCAGCTGTCATTTATTTCAAATTTGTTTTGTTGTTGATTTTAGATTCTCCATAACCTTAAACAATAAAAAGCTACCTATTGAAGGAAACGTGTAATGAAAATATTACAGACTTAAACATCTATTTCTTTAATCTCTAACGATTAAAACACAAAAACTTCTGACCGCGAATTTTGGCGTAACTAACCATGCAACTGTCAAGTAAATTACTCGAATACAAGAGGTGGTGTAGATGATCACGACTACAAGTACTTGCGAGTACTTTACTTGGTCAAAATGAACGCAACTAGTATCTAGCTATCGGAACGAAAAGTACGATGTACGATGAAAGTGGATATACCAAGAAAATTGATGCAGAGTGTATATGTATGTACTTACAGGATTTTTATCGATTTTTTGTCATAATTTCATGTGTTTTTTCCTTTTAAATATTTTGGAACATTTTTATTTTACTTTCAATTTTTTTTATGTTCTTATTTTCATTTTCTTCCTTAAAAAAAATGTGAATCATAAAATGATATTGTACATAGAGAGATAAAGACAGATAGCAATAAATAATTGGTTTTATATTCATTCATGCGTTCGACAAAGTACTATTCAAAAAATGTTGTACATAGTATGGTTGAGTTTCAAAATGTAAAAAGGCGGTTTCGATGCAATATTCAGCGTACTACGATGTTTAGTTGAATATTGCATCGAAACCGCCTTTTTACATTTTGAAACTCAACCTATATTTGTGTGTCTGTGAGAATTTTTATTTGTCTAGTTAAATCCTCTATTTTATAGTTGAACAACGTTTAATGAAAAACACAAAACAACAAAACACACAAATTTTTTTTTAATTTAGAATTTACCTAGATGTTTGAAATTGAAATAAAATCAAAAATATAGAAAAATTTAAAAAAAAAACATTTTTTTCGTGTCGTAATGAAAAGAAAATTATTTTTTTTTGTAAAAAAAAAAAAAGGAAAAAATAAAACAAACAGAAGCAAAAACGGTGCAAAAATGAATTTCATCATTTTTGTGTTCATTTTCTTTTAAAAAAAAATTACAAACTTGTAGTGTTTCATAAGTTTCAGGGTTTTCTTATTATGTATGTCTTTTGTTTTGTTTTGTTTTTTTTTTTCATTCTTTTTTTTTATATTGCTTCTTTATTTAACTTTTTTGTGAAAAGCTTTTGTTGGAATAGCTTCGTAATTCTCTTGCATACACAGAATAATATATACTCGTATAGAATATAAAAATACACAAACACAAAAAACACATTGATTGACTGTGTGTGTTTGTATACTATACAAATGTTTTTGTGTGTTCTGTTTTATAATGCAGTCACGTTTTAATTGAATTTGTCACAAAGTACATATGCGAAACGTTTTCTATGCATTTAATTTTATCCCATTCTCTATATATGCATCTAAATACATACACAATCGTACATGTAAACCTATTCTATATCTACATATCTGTATACATACAAATGTACATAAGGTTTTTCAAGAAGGCATCATCATACACATACATTTAATTACGTACTGCTGTCTGCTAGAGTAGCTGTTTTCTACTGATATTATACATACAAAATGATTATACATACATTAATAATTTAGTTCTACGGTAATTAAATATACTAGCAATTAGGTACGTTACAGTATATATGTACTCTATGTACCCGTCACCATAAACAGGGTACTTTGTTTGCCGTTGTTCCTGGTCAATCATTCTTAAAAAAAAATTTAGATTCAAGCAATTGGTTGATGTATTAGCTAAACGAGAACCAAATCTGTGCCTGATTATCAACAAGCCGTGTACTTCTCTTTTGGCTGGCAATAAAAATAGACAGAGCGATTTTGACATTTTACAAAACACACATGAAAGTATCATTGTGCATTGCTCATTTTTTGAAATACGCCCTTAAATATAACCTATCAGCTACCAGCTACCATGCCATCTTTTATCATTTCGTAAATATGTATTCGTGTCAGTCATGAAGCTGTATAATAATGTGCAACCATTTCGATATCACCCATCTCTGTGGGTGCATACTATATCTACCTATCCTGTTTCGTATTTGTAGAAAGTACACGTAATTGTGATGCGCATTTCTATTGTTCTGTTATGCATATCCCTACAACTTTTGAAAAGTTTTTAAAGTTTAAAAAGGTGCTGATATCGTGATTGTGATGATGATGATGAATGTGAAACAAATCAATATCAAAAGATCAATTGGATTTTAATTTATGCATAAAATGTCGTCGTAACACATACTGATAAAATAATATAAAACTTTTCAGTTCTTTCCGAGCATACAAAATTGCATAGAACATTAAAATGGTAGGTGGTGGTAGTGTATGTCGGTACTTATTTATTATAAAATATGTACACGAGTATCTTACATAAATGAACGTATTTCTGTTTTCACATCAATTTTGCTCACTTTATGATGAAATGCCAAGATTGGCATAAAACTTACTGAATGTAGGTACTTGTGGATTAATGTGTGGTAGAATGGTGAAAAGTTCATGTAAGATAACGAGAAAATTATGTATACATAATTCTAAATTTATATGATTTCTTGATGAATGCATGAAATGTTTAAATTTGCATTTAAATTAATTCATAAAATATGTAGGCACAAAAAGGATACAGAGTTAAATTGGTTTTACTGTGAAAAATTTATTTTGAAACGGATTTGTTGTTAGGATTTAATATGTAATTAATGTTGGGAAAGCCTTATCCTATGAACATTTATGTAGATGTCAGTCTACCTGAGGTCAGTAACTTCTTATTGTATGCGTCATGCTGTGGCATTTGCGATAATATGACAAGTCATAAATTCAAATGTCTGTTCGCATAGTTTTACTGATTTCTTTTATCAAAGTTTCAAAGATTTTCGGGGACACAGTCCGTATAGATTAAAGTCCTTGTTGTGTAAATGAATTTGTTCTCTATATACAGCAACAATTTTGTGAATATTGTTATTTGTTTGGCAGGCAGCTATATGGCCAACCAAATTTTATATTTGGACAAATTATAATGATGAATGGTATAAAATCAGATAAGTTTCTGATTTCCTGTGGACGTGTTTAATGGTTAATCGATGTATTTTCTTGATTCTAAATACATTACATACTATTTTTATAAAACTCAATTAATCAAAAAAAATTCTAATCGTGAAGTTAATGCAACGAATATTATGAAATATGATGCAAACAATTTGAAGAATTTATTGTAAGTACTTAATAAATTGAAAAAAACACGAGCAATTTTAACAAAATTTTCCATAATTTTAAAAAAATGTGACATTTAATATTTGAAACACTTTTAGCAAATACTTATTTTGTTTACGTAATTTTATCATGAAACAAAAAAAAAACAAAGAAAACAAAGAAAATTTTTGAAATAAACTAACGCAAATACTTATGAGAAATGTTTTCATATTATCCGAGTAAATAACATATGAGTAAATTTCCAAGAAATTTTGTTATTCTTACGAATCGATTTAAGAACTTATTTTCAGTTATCATATTTCATTATTTTGTTGTTTTCATTTTAAAAATAAATGAACTAATTTCGTATGCGGGTTTTTTTTTTATTTGTTTGCTATTTTTGCTGTTTTTGCTCGTGTTGTTGTGTATAGATTCTAATATTCTGATGTACAAATAATTAAAAATTCAATAGAATTTTGAAAAATTGGAATAAAAAAGGAATTTTTTATTTAACATGAAACTTTGAGTTCATTATTTTTGAATTAAAATTTGGTTCCATTATCATTATCAATTAATTAGAGAGAACACCTGTATCCACACATAGATCCAATCCAATGTGTATACTTATATGTGTAATATTTATTATCGTTTTAATAAAATTTTATGCAAAAAGAAATTAAACAATTAAAAAATACATATGTACATACACAAATAAAATACCTATCTTTTGAATAATCAATATACTCGTATCGTATTTAGATTGTACCACATTGTACATACGTAATAAAAACAAATGTAAATAAATTGAGAACAAAAGAAATACTTATATACCCTATTATATGAATACATATTATATACTTTATGTGTACATTTTAGATAAATTAAACAAGAATAATTTTATTTTGTTGATTTTTAAATTGAATAATGGGAAAAAAAAATATACATTATGTACTTAACAAAATAAATCCTGGATAGCTACATTTGATACATAATTAGCTAATTGAATTTATTGTATATTTAAAAGCGAAAATATGTTACCTGTGTTTGTGTACTTAAAGATAACACACGGAGATAATGTTAATTATTCGTATAATACTGCGCTTTAGTACTTACTAATTACCAAGTATACAAAAATAATATTATCATTTATATTGCTTCTTCTTCTTCTTTTTCTCCTTCTCCAGAACTTTATCCGCCATTTATTATCTGGGATCTGCTACTCCTCTTCTCGTCCTAAACAGCCTTCATGACGTTTTGCCGTGCGTTTTGTCGTCCATCTTCAGAGATTCTGTCTTTTTGGCGGTGTTGAAGTTGTAACAAAACAAGACATGTAGCTGGTAATTTGCAATTTGGTAAATGGTTGGTAATGATGGAACGATATGATCATTATGGCAACGATGATGCCTCATTCATAATTCAGCGTAGATTATACCGTATTTTATTATACATATAGGATGTGGGAACATTGAGACTGTACACAATAAGCTTTCCAAAATAATTTCCCTTATCGCCAGCATCAGATTAGAAATCTCAATAAAGGATAATGCTATAGAATTTTTTATGTGAAAATGAAAGAAATATGAAAAATCTGCTCTATATAATAACAAAATCTACGCTGGATTGTAAATCTAACTCAAAGAGCTAGCATAGTCCTAGAAATCCCTAGCATATTATACATGAGCTTGCTTCTCTAACAGCAAATCAATAGCAGTAGTTGGCAATCCAAAATCAACTGTAGTTACCTTACATGTTAGTAATAATTCATTAATTTACTTCAATGAAAGCCCTGACTCACTTTGAGCTGTGTAGTGCTATTGAAGAAGAAGCAGATGAAAGGAAGGTAGCTTCTTCATACCATTTTCAATATTCTCATTTAGTTTAGTTTTTCTTTGAACTTTTTTTTTTTTGGCTTTTGCATCAAATCGTTATACAAACGAAAATTAAACCATCCACAGAGACACAACTTACGAAATCATAATAATTATACATATACGATTTGGTATAGCACATACATAACTATATAAACGAGTACACAAGCTAACAACACTAATTAATGCGATCATTTGTTTTTCGTTCAATATCTATTATTTTTGTTTATTTATTATGTACGAGTATGTATATATAGTAGTATTATCAAAAATACATTAAAATATAAAAATAATTTTCCTTTAATTTTCTTTCGTTATTTATAATCGTTTCTTATTCATTATTATTTTGTTATTATAGTATTATTGTTGTTGTAATTTTTTTTTTTTTTGTTTAATGTACTGTTGAAAAGCATGAAAGTACATTTCATTTACTCGATTATATTTTATCATTAATTACTTTGAAATTAATGAGTGAAAATTGTTTTATAATATTTTTAGAAAAAAAAAAAAAAAAACATTGAATACTACAATACAATTACGATGCGTATATACTAAGTGGGTTGATAAGTTTCCTGTATTAACATGTAGATGACACTTCGATGAGTTAGGAGTATTTTTTTTAGAAATTATGATCTTTTATGAGACGCCATTTTTATTTTCAAACCTATCTGTCAATTAATTTATATTTTACAAGCAATTGAATTACGTGTGTTTAGCATTTTTTATAAAATAGATAAAGTTCAAGTTCGTAGTGTGATACATTATCTCCATTTGAATGGCTTATCAGCAACCGATATTAAAAAAGACATGGACGAAACTTTGGGTGAGTCTGCACCATCATATGAGACTGTTCGTTTTTGGGTCAGTGAATTTAAACGTGGACGTACAAGTGTTTATGATGATGAACGCGGTGGAAGACCAAAAGAGGTAACAATACCAGAAAATATCGAAAAAATCCATGATATTGTGTTGAGTGATAGAAAAGTGAAAGTGAATGAGATTGTGAACATCGTCAACATTTCAAAAGAACGTGTTATTAATATCTTGCATGAACATTTGCATATTAAGAAACTTGTAGCAAAATGGGTGCCGCGTTTGCTAACAATCGACCAAAAACGCAGACGTGTGACCACTTCACAGCAATGTTTGGAAATGTTGACAGGCAATAAGGCAGATTTTTTTTGTCGAATAATAACTGTTGACGAAACATGGATTCATCACTATACACCTGAATCAAATAAACAATTTGCAGAATGGATGGAACCAGGTGAAAGCCGACCAAAGCGACCCAAAACTCAACAGACGGCTGGGAAAGTCATGGCCACTACATTTTGGGATACACATGGGATAATATTCATTGATTATTTGGAAAAAGGAAAAGTGATCACTGGTGAGTATTACTACACATTGTTAGACAAATTAAATGAAGAAATTTTAAAAAAACGACCAAATTTGTCGAGGAAAAAAATCCTCTTTCTTCAGGACAATGCCCCAGCTCACACGTCAACAATTGCGATAGCCAAATTTCATGAATTAAAATACGAACTGCTTCCACATCCTCCTTATTCTCCAGATTTGGCTCCAGTGATTACTTTTTGTTTCCAGAGTTGAAAAAATGGTTACGGGGAAAGAGATTTTCATCGGATAGTGACGTCATAACCGAAACAAACGCATTTTTTGAAGGGTTAGACAAAGTGCGATATAGGGAAGGGATAGAATTGTTGGAGAAACATTGGAGTAAGTGTGTAGAGCTAAAAGGAGATTATGTAGAAAATTAAATAAAAAAATTGTGAAAATTTACGTGCTTTACTATGAATACAGGAAACTTATCAACCCACGTAGTATGTTACTCACATAACATGTAATGTAAAAAACAGCAACAATTTTGTGTACAAGTAGATATACATAGATATACGTTCACCTATAATGGAATAAACTTACGTAAAGACAATGTATAGAGATTATTAATAAACAAAACATACATTTTAGCGTATACTAACATACTCGTATATCGCATTATATTTTTGTGTTCATTTATTTAAAATATGTAAAAGCATTAAAAATGAATACAATGTGTACTTAATACTCGTATGTTACTATACGAGTACTACGAGAACAATATTCACGCATTTTCTTTCAAACAGCATTACATACGGGTACGTGTGTATTACATTTGAACACATAATTATTTATTTTCATTTACATACTCGTACATATGTATGTATGTATGTACCTAAAAATATGTAATTATAGAATGACGGCAGTTTGGTATAATAAAAATTACATTATTTAATGCTGGGTAGCCTTGACTCTTTCAATGTAGACTCTATCGTAAATAAACTGAAAAATTGTCGCACTAATCGCATATGCAGGGTGTTTTACATGAAAGTGTATGAAGTTTCAATATTTTTAAAATATATCTCTGAATGACAGTTTTGATATTTCTTCTTCTTATCCTTCTTCTTCTTCCCCCTCCTCTTCTCCTTCTTCTTCTTCTTTGGAATGACAGCCCAAGATTGTTCTCAACCTTCTACACAATTTTCCTCCATTTCATTCTATCATCCTCTCCATGTATCTGCTTCAGAGTCATCTTTGTATCTCTCCATTTAGTCTTCCGCCACTTCTTTTGCCAAAACATATGCAATTGATCTCATTATTTTTTTAAGGAATTCTTTACTTTGTCATTTTCTCTATTAGATATAATCAATGAATGCCAAATTGACAATGGGTGTGTGCAATTTGAAGAAGCTAATCTCTTAGAGGCTATAGTGTTTTAACTATCAAAAATAGACGACAATTAAAATGACAGCTTGTTTTGGACAATCAATTTGGATTATGGTACATTATCCTTATGTGAAAAAAAAAAAGAAACAAGACAAATAATAAGAATGTGAACATAAAGTAGTTTTTAGAAAAAATCAGCGATTTATTCAGGGTAAGAAAATGTTAGAAAAATCTAAATTTTTGCGATAATAGTCGAATAAAATATGAAAGGAACCCCAAAAAAAATGAATGTGCTAGATTTTAAAACCATAGAATCCCGAAGATTCAAATGAAAGTGAATCTTGAAGTAAGCCATCAGAGAGTATCACAAGGACTGTAGATTGTCATTGTATTTCTATCTAATGCATCTATGTATTGATTTTTCTTTAGAAATAAACGATAAGCACAACATAAATTGGTGCAACATGAGTATCGATTAGATTCCCAGGAAATGATTGTGACTGTTTGCTTTCCTCTGATCCAAACTCGTCATTTTTTAATTTACTAAATCATACTGCATTGAATATAATTAAGTATTTGAAAAGATTATCCCAATATCGATCCAGACATCCTGTACTTTAATTAATGGTTGTTGTATATTTGGTATCGTATCGTTATAAAAATTAGTGCACACACAAGATACTATAGGAGGTTTTTTCGCGTTTATTCCAATATTAATTTTACCCTGCATATAACACCATATATTTTATAATTATTATACGATTTTATTTTTATTACTATGATTTTATACGGCAATGGCATTCATGTGATGAATATGTATTACGTATACGTGTATGTGTATCGCGTATATATCGGATCGGTTTAATGTATAATAAACCATGTATCATCGCATAATCATCATCATCATCATCTATAATTACACGCATTATAACTATGAACAGCGCAGTAATATACTCGTAAAATAGAGAATGCATTATTAATGAATGTTTGTTTGTATATGTATATTCGTGTATTTGCTGTGTAAATCATTATATAAAAAATCATACGAATTATCCTCATAAACATACGTTAAATAAAAGTGTTCACCAGTTCTCTAAAAAATGAAATAAAAAAAAAAAAAATGTTTTCCGAAAAAACAAAAAAAAAACATTTAAAAAAGGAAAACGACAAACAAGACGATGAAAAAAATGTTTTTTTTTTTTTTTTATTTTATTTTATTTTTTGTGTTCGTGTGAAGCACATTAACATGAAAAAGAAAATTAATTTTTCACGTGAAATCGTTAAAATTAAATTACAAAATAAAAGCAAAAACAAAACACAACAAAAAAAAAAAAAACTCATCTAACGACAGATGAATTGGGGATCAATAAAATTATAAAATGTTCAAGAAAATGAAAAGAAATGTAACAAGAAGTATAACAAAAAATATTGAAATTATAAGAAACAATAAATTTTTTTTTTATTACTTTTATCTTTTATAGAGCAAGGATAAAGGTGGTAATTTTTCAAAAGGTTATATCACGCAAGATGTACAAAATAAAAAAATAAAATGTAAAACACTGACGATTTAGGGTAGAAAAAATGTGATGTACTTAAGTAAATTTAAATTAAAATCACCTAACGACAGGCATATTCGTGTATACAATTTAAAGGTAAGTCTAAGTGTACTGTCACATGAGACTGATTCTGAATCTGAAAAATTCCGAAAATTTCAGAATCACAATCAAATACATTGTAGTATATGTGACCTGTTACATGGCTCTGAAAAATTCATCTACTGAATAAATTCCGGTTTGTGTTTCCGTTTTGTAATCTGATTATTTTCAGAATAGAAAATGAAACATGCTGACAATAAATGTAGCATGTCACATGTACCTGAAATCTGAATCTGAATTCATAGCTAAACCACACAATAAATTGACATACTTGTTTATATACAACTTGAAGATCGTAAGATAGAAGACAGAAGACAGAAGATTAACTTTATTTCACCCTCCATTGAAAAGTGCGTCTTACCAACGTACTCGCCACTCATAGTAGTTATCGTTCGATGGTTTAATGTTCACTCGATAAGTAAAGTGTTTTATAACAATAACAAATTTAAAGAAAAATATTGAAAAGGAGTTTTCAGATTCAGAATCAGAATGAAGAAAAAGTGAATTCTGAATCTGAAATTTTACGTTTCAGATTCAGAATCAGTCTCATGTGACAGTAGACTAAGTGTATTAGTATAGAACGTAGAGGTATGCATGCCAATGAAAACGATTATGTAAGCGGGTATACATATACAAATACAAATTTATCATGTAATGTAAGTAAAAATAATAAAAAGCAGTCATAAACATAGAATATACGATCGTATACCTCGAAAGGTATCAAAGTGTACTGTTGGTATGTCTATATCCTCTTACCTTACACTATCCTCCTTTCCGGAAAGATTTTTTTATCTTTTTCCACTGATTCAATAAAAATAAAATAAAACTAGAAAGGAGGAAAAAAAAAATTCGTATCCTGAATATATATTGAATTCTTCAACGTTGTTCCATTTCAGATGATTGTAAAAATCGATAGAATATCAGATTAATTAATATTCTTAAGCGATTATTAGGTATAACTGGAACTGGTATATATTAGGATGGTGTAGGTTTATTAGCTTACCTCTAGAGATTTCGCACGAAAAATAATTTTCAATTAAATTATCAATATCGCATCGCATTAATTAAATCTTTTGACCTTCAAAGACCTTTTTATATATTTATGAATTTGTATTTTAAGAAATGCAAAAATAAAAAAAAAAGCAAAACGTGTAATTAATAAAATTTTTGTGTTCCATTGTAAATTGATTTTTTTTTCGATCAGAAATTTACCATCCATTTTCCCCGCGTATATTCCTGTATTGCTATCAAAAATTGTTATTATTACTTATTAATAACCGTTTTATAATCGATTTAACACGATTCTAGTATAAAGAAAACGTGAATTCATATACGCAAGGTATGTATATGTGTACTAATATGTATACGCAAATATATGCTTTCAATATTATTATTTTATTATGAATCTATAGTATATGAACAAAAACACAATATACAAGCACGAGTAATATCGGAAATAATTATGGTAAGAAATCGTTAAATTTGGTGTTTTTTTTTTCCATAAATTTTATTACAAATTCAATTTCATGAAAGACGAATTTTTTGTGCTTTTTTTATATAATATTTTTAAAAAATGAATTTTATGATTTTGTAATGATTTTGCTAAATTCAATTTTTATGCACGTTGATTCGTTTGTTCGTTCGTTTTTAACGCTTATCGCATTGCATAGAGATTTTCAAATTTCAATTTTTTGTTTAAATGAGGAACATTTAAAAATTTTGAGTTAAACAAACTCAGCTCAAATGGTTGACTGCATGGTGTAAGGTGTACAGAAAAGATAACGTTGTTATGTTATGCCAGTTAGTTTATAACAGAGAAACTATCGTACATTGCCTACCATTTAATCGCATTTTTATTTATAAAAATCCATTTTCTCCTTGTATACTTGCTCGTCACTATAAAGCCAGGCAAAAATAAATTCTGAACCAATTCAGAATTGATTCCTGGCATCAAAGAATCGATTCTTTTTTGAGGAAAATGTGATTTTTTTATATGGATCATGTCCGCTTTTTACGATTTTTGATTGGTTTAAATATGAGCCAGTAGAAAATAGATTTTAAAAATTGATGCAAAATCGATTTTGATTTAATTTTTAAGTGGATTCAATGATAATTTAGAATTGATATAAAATCAACTATTTGCAACCAAAAATAATCGATTCCTGGCATCGATTAATTATCAATTCGAATAATTGATTAATAATTGATTCTTAAAGTTCATTTAGATCAACTAAATTAGGATGATGGGATGATTTGGATTTTGGACAAGACAAATTATTCAAATAAATATTCGCTTCACTTAATTCATTTTCATTGTTATTTTCATTATTTCTTCATTTAAATTTTCATTATTATATGAAAATATAAACACTTGGATCGTTGCACAATTAATGAAAAACTAAGTTTTTTTTTGACATTTACAAAAACCGATTACAAATTCGAATTAGAATCTATTTATAATCGATTCTCAGATCAGCTTTTTTTAATTGTTGTGGAATCAATTTATAATCAATAAACTCTTCAAAAATAACTTCGACTATACTTTAAAAAGATTTTTGATGCCATTTTCGATGCAGCACATCGTTTTAGAATCGATTCCTTTTCGATTCTCATATAATCGATACCAAATGTTTGGCCGGGTATATACACCATAAAAAGTAAACAAGAAACAGAGAGAACAAGTGACAGTCAGTAACGTCAGTCAGTAAGTAGTAGAAGTGAAGTGATTGGTATAGATAATTATTGTAGTAGTACTGTATACGCTTTATGGCTTTAGTACTCTGCTTTCCATTTAAGTACTCGTATTTAGTATTTTCATTCATGAGAATTATCCATTTTCTCCTTATATTTACTCCTCACCTCACTATAGACTATAAAAAGTAAACAAGAAACATGAAGAATTGAACAATAACAAACACCAAATAATAGCAAAATAAGGTAATTGGCAGGGGCAGCCAACTTTTTAGTACTGTGTATTGTACGCTACAGTACCAGTCACAGTATAGCTTGTTAAAAATTCTTAGCGAATAGAATATATGCGCAGTGAGAGTATGGCGTCATGCTTTGAGCGAGGTTATAATTGTAGTGGTTACACTTTTTCAGGTTTATATGGGAGAAAAATACAAATACATATAATCATTTTATGTACATATTTAATTTCAAGAGAAACATGCGCAGATTATTCGCTGGGAATTTTGAACAAGCCATACATAGTCACTCTTAGAAAGGTGTTACATTTTTGTAGAGAGAAATTCCAAAAAAAAAAAAATTATATTTTTCTTCAGAAATCATTATCAGAAACATAAAAACGAGCCAATAAAATATTTGAAAAAGAAAACAAAATTTGGAATTTATTTGTACAAATTTTTTTTTTTTCGTTGATTTTGCATAAAATTAACAAATCGATGACATTATAAAACCGTTAATTAACACAAAAAATTTGTACATAAAAAATTATCACCGATATGTAGATCAGTATATTATGTATAGGCAGCCAAAATAATCTCTATATTGTTGTGCTTAATTTGAAATTTTGCAATTTAGAAAGCAAAATATATTGAACGACAGACAGAGACGTTACTAAATTGTAAAAAAAAAAAAAAGAAAAAAATTTGAATTTTAAGTATTATTTTCGTTATTAGCATTTCAAAAAGTGAAAATCGAATCGAATTTGATTATGAATAGAGGGCAAATTTTTGTTTTCTTTCATTTTTTGTGCATTACAAAAAAAAAAAAAAATTAAATTTTCGATAATTTGCATAATTTAATTAATTTTCGTTGAATTATGATTGCGATTTTGATCGTTTAACTTGAAACTTTCAAAGAAAATATGATTCGAAATTCAATAAATTTATACGACAATTTTCGAATTTTTATGGTGATTTTATTCTTTTGCAATGCATTGAACAGTTGCAATATTATATATATTTTTTTTGTATGTAGGTGACACTTTCTAAACAAACTCTAATTGATTCAGAGACAGAAATTGGTGGGCTGTGACACAAATCCGTCAGTTAAAGTTTGTAATTTTGTATGTTTAATCGTATAATAATTCAAAAACAGTTATCTTCTATACCTTCGATAAAATGGCTAGAAAATGTTCTTGGCGAACTTTTGAATTTGCCACAATTTTTTTCTATTTTCAACACGGAAAATCCTACACTTTTCTAAAATAGCAACTATATGGCCTTATAGTTGCCTTATAGGAGAAACGAATCCTCTCTATCCCTACTGTTCTAATATGACAAACATTACCAAAAAGTTTTGCTGCAAAAAAAAAATGCAAAAATAATTGAAGGTGCATTTTGTATAAAGTTCGTATAGTGCACATACCCTCATGCCATAAATACGTTAGTATACTGGAAATTTAGTACACCTGGAGGCAAAGTTGCATTTTAGCAGAGTAAAGTGTATATAGGTATATATAAGTGTATATATATGGTTTATTGAATAAACAGCATACAAAATATGTACATTATCTCTCATTAGAATCTTTCATCCATCATCATTATCATCATTGTGTGATGTGTTTTCCGTATATGATGCATGTTTACGTAATCATGAGACCATACCATGATAGGTAATGTGTACATCATAAATACACAGTACGCTCTAATGCAAAACTGGTAAAACCACAACGTAAACATGTAATATCGTATCGAACGTAAACGTAGCGTACACATTATTACGATGATTACAACTTTGTTGCTGTTGCTGATTTTGCTGTTTTTAAAAAATATTTAAAAAAAAAAAAAATTATTCGAAAATCACAACAGAAAATGTGTACGAGTATACAATAGGTTCTAGAGGTAAGCAGGTACAAAAAAATACATGAATATCGAATTTTATATAAATATTTTTTGTTATGCTTTTAGATTCTCTTTAAAATGACATACAAAAAAAAACTTTAAAATTTTTGAAAAAAAACAACACATCACAGACATGTAAAAGATGTTTATGTACATATTAATAAATTCACGTTTGTGAATTATGCCGTCAAAATGTGTAGTGAACATATACGCTCATTCATAACACTAAACTGAACCAAACTGAACAGTGAAGTGAACGCTGACAATAAAATAACAAAAATATGGAAAAGAACAACACAATTTCTTTTTATTTTCATAAATATAATTTGATATTTTTTTCCAAATGTGTACATGCATGATATTATATGCATTAGATCTTTACTATATAGTCAGTAATCAGTCTCAGTAGTCGTCTATGTACTATGTGTACATAAAATGTTTTAGGTACTTTGTCAAACATGAAATCATATTATGAATCGTTATTTTTAGTTCTTTTTTGTCATCATAATAATAGGTATAAAAAATTTAAGAAAAAATATTCAACATTAAAAGCAAAATGTAGGTATGTGTAAGGATTTGCGTGTGTGTCAGTTTTCGTTTTGTGTTTGCGTATATTAAAGTAATAATCGTGTAGTTCTTTACATTACATTGTATATGAATAATCTTAATTTCATTATGCGCCTAACTCTATGTACAGTGCACCAAAAAACGGCATTCTACTCGATTTTACTGCTCATACGCGCCTATAGATGTTACACATCAAAAAAGAAAAAAGTTAAATCGTTTATGACATTTCGTTCGATATGAAATTTTATAAGTTTGCATTTTTGTTGAACTTCATTATTGGTCATCATAAAACAATGAATCACTACTATCATTAAAAAGATATTAGTGTATTGATCATTCAATAAATGACAGCGTTCAAGCAAAAGCAAACATCTGCCTTCTTTTGGGGAACTCCTTTATCACAGAACAGAAAATGGCTAATGGCTATGAGACGGAATAACCTTACCGCAGTTTATGTTCTTAGAAGGGAATGCCTAAGAATCGAAGCTAGCAGACTTTAAAGTTTTTTACTTGCAATATCAATACACCAATGCACCATCAATAATATCAACAACAAGGTAGCAGCCCTATCACAAAGCTATGGAGTCTTTCGCTAATAACATTCACTACTCCGAGATACTAAATATTATTGAAATGTCTTCATAGGAAAAAAACAAGATGGATTTTTTTATGACAACCCGAATATGTAGGATAAGGAAGGTCTAGAGTTGCGCAAAAAGACAATAAGGAAGTATGTCAGAAAATGCTGGAATGGAACCCAGGAAAATAATATTTTAAAGATTGGTTATCATTTTTTACAGTTTACTGTAAACTATTGAATTTATATGAAGTTACTACCACAAGTACATATCTTTATACAGTCATATAGAGATTAATGCAATACAAAAATGTACTCCAAAACATACACAAACTAGGCACATAATCATATAATGGCCATATTACGAGTAAACAATTTCTGTTTTTCTTATAAAAGTTTTTAGTGGTTTGCTTTTTTCCTAAGTACGAGTGTATTTACATCCATTATCATCACCGTAATAATACCATTTTAATACCATAATTAGGTAATTTTATATAATTCTTTTCTAAAAGAAACATACACAACACAACACTCATATCATTATGCATACATACTCAAATAATGATCTTTTGATATTTAATTTCATTTGTTCGTATATAGTAAAAATATGTCATCATCACTCATAACATAATAATCACAGAAACAGAAACAAAATAGTAACGAAAATGAAAATGAAATAAAATAAATAAAAATTGTAAAGAAAAAAATAAATCGGTTTTGTCACAAACACAATAATTTTTCGTTTAGTTTTTTTTTCTTCTATTTTATGTGTACTTTACTACTTTACTCATCATAATAATTATTCAAATATTTATGCTCTTTTATTATTAATGCTCTGCTATCTCTGTATGCTGTAATCTAATACACAGACACACTCATACTCGTTACTCATTTCGTTTATTTTACTTCAGTTTTTTTTTTCATTTAATGCAAAATAATCAAAAGTTCACGATGACAAGAGTGATGGATGGATGACTGTGTGTACATTACATGAGTATGAATGTCTCAAATTTATTTTGAAATTTTTTTTTTTAAAAAAGCATTTTTATTGTTTTTTGATTAAAAAACAAAATTCCTAGATTATGACAAAAATGTCGTCTATGTCGCCAGAATGTGTGTTGTATTGTTGTAGCCATTAGAGTCATCAAGTTACTATGTGTAATCTTCATAATCATCATTGAAATATGGCACATTATCATCATCATGATAATGCGACTTAATGGGGTTGCCTTTGCTGTAAGTATAAAAATATAAAAATGTAATGATCACGGTAATTATTAATTTAATGTCTTCTTCTTATATTTTTGTTATTATATCCCGCTCGTCTTACGTTTTACCAATGATCTTAGTTAGTTGTGAAACACTTAACCGATAATCGATCGTTACTTATATTTTTCTGTAATTAAATTTCAATTATCATCACCAATATTCATTAGGTTTTTTTACTTACATACGTGGCTGCGATCGTGAGTTTATTTTCAAATGTTGCACTTTAGACTGTAATCTGCTGCTTATGCACAATGGACAGAAGATACACAGGTGTAAACGCATACGATCATTGGTCGGGGTCACATACCTTACATAATTACTCTGTGCACGGTGTCAGTTGGTGTATTTTTTGCCATTTTCGTGATATTATAATTGGCTAAATTTTTCGTTTGTCTAAAATTTCTATTGAATATGCATTTGTTGTGAAATTTTCTCTCTAAACGAAATTATTTTCATGACGTGTATCTATATGTATGTGCGTCTGTGTAATTCATGACTATTAGCGTATTAGATATCATTCAATAATATATATTCTTATCGATTACGTGTCGAATATCAAAATGATCGTAATTTTTTTTTTGTTCATTTTTATTTTCAAATTGAAATTCAAAAACAAAACCAAAAAAAAATTATTAAAAAAATTATCACTTCAATGTGATTGCTATCAACACACAGTAAATAACAGTCAAATTTTATGAGAAATATGATAATTGAAAAAAAATAGAAAGTGAATTTTATAGAACGTGGAGGCAAGATGGTTGAAAATGATTTAAATCTGTTATATATATGAAGTGTAAAAGGTAGAGGAGTGTAGATTTAGAGGTGTAGGTGCATACTTTGACTGTCACATGCCACTGTTGGAATTAAACTTTGCATCAAATTTGCACACTACTCTCTATTCATTACGCCTTACTATACATTATTTTTCATATTAGCTGCCGTTTATGACATTTCAAATATTTTTTTTTTACAAATCGAATCATAAATGGCTAGCTGTGAACCATATGTCAATTAGCAACAGTAAAATGAAAAAACCACACATAAATAATATTATTCTCAATCATGAACAAACATGAATCTGGGACAATGATTATAGAAATCAAAAATTTTATTTCAGAAAAACAAAACAAAATAAAATTTTTCCATGCAAATGCTCAGCATCAGTACTTTTTTTGACTAGCTAGTGATGGTTCGGATAATCAAAATAATCGATAGTGATACAGTGATAGATCATCGATTATTTACAGCATGTTGTATTGACTATAAAACTGGCTTCAGTTGTAGTTCAGTGGATAGAGTGCTTAATTCTGTAAGCTCAGAGCTTCAGAGTTTCATCATAATCCAATCCTCAATCGGACTGCAATAAGTTTTAAAAAGGATTTTGGCTAGATTTTATGGGCCTGAAAATATATAAAATCCACATCACTGTCCAATTAGATCGATTACTTCTTACTTCTTAGTATTTTCTTTAAACGATTTATCTGTTTAGAGCACCGAATTTCATAAATTGGTACTTTTGAACACAACTTTATCGCATAATCAAAATCGTATCGTCACCAACCAACAATCACACTTGATATCCCAACACTACAACAAACTTTCTAAGAAAAAAAAAAAAATATTTAACAACCAAATGAGTGGAATACTCTCTACTGCTCCAATATTCAAATTTATTACCTGAATGGACTTGTCTTGGAACAAATTTTTCTTAAAAATGTGACTAACAATAATTTTATTATCAATTTTATCGATTATCATTTATTTGCTAATTTCAAATGTTTGCATATAAAATGTTTTATTTATCGCTGACAATATACATATATGTATGTACTTGAAAATGAGAACAGTAAAACAAAAAAAATGGTTGGTTTTTCCAGATAATAGGCGAAAACTTTCTTTTTTATTTTTAATTTATTGCTTGCTAAATATGTTTTCATTATTGGATTTCTTGTCATAAGAGTATTGTTATTTGTTATAAGATTTTATAATACTGAACGTTATTGAATTTAATGATAGCAATCAAACACATAAAAGAAATACAAAAATATACTCGTACATGCAATAAGTCGATTTCGTACAATTTTCTAGAAAATATGATGATGACATAAATAACAATCGAATTAGTGAGTATATACAGCTGTGTATACAGAGTATGGTATGTATTCTGCTACTGATGTCATAAATTCATTTCCAAATATTCCGCCCAACAATTTCAACAAATTCACAATTTTCTTCCAAATAAGAGGCAGTATCATTGCTTTTTTCCCAAATATAATTGCAAATTTATTGCAAAATATGTAATCTCCCTAGGATGGGTTGTGCACTTTCCTTTCGGGTTAATCTAATTTTTAAAAGAACATATACCATAAACCTCTGCATCTAAGCACATCCTAACCGTAGAGGTTTGCATCCTAAGAGGACTGTAAAGACACTGAAGAACAAGAAGAAAAACGTGCACCAATGTACACGTATCTGACAAGTTTTTGGACAGGCAAATGCATTGTCCATAAAAAAATCGTAAAACAATAATAACGAACATTGTGTATATAATCTTGGAAACTCTTCAAAATCTAATTTTTGGAAATCAATGATTAAAATCCTCTCCATCAATAGGTGACCATATTTGGTTGAATAGAAATGAAGATCAGATATTTTTTTTGGTTAATCCAGGACCTACCACTAAACTAGAATGTAGAGTAGTCTTCAAAAAAGTTTCCCAGCCAATGCCTATGTTCTAAGTGCATCGCAATGGCATCTTGTTATCATACGCTTTTACGTAGACTTGAAATTCTTTTCAATTTCCAATTAAATCCAGTAGTGATACATTTTAGGTCGGCACTCAACAACAATCGATATCCTTATTTAAAACATAATTTGTATTGGTAATTGGTAGGTATAGGCATAGGTGAATACTTAGATACTGGTGATTACATGCATCGGTCTATTGGTAATTTTGCGAATTAATTTTTAATTTCATTTTTCATTTCCTATTCATATAGAAATTTGAATTCATTTTCTTATTTATTTTTGCCAAAATATTCACAATATAGTGTATGTATTTTCAATGTATGTATATAAAGGATTGAATAACAATAATTTTTTTATAAATTTGATGTGATGAAAATCTCTAACGAACGGTATAGCTGGGGCTATAGCTACATACATTATGATACCATCACAATTGGAAAGGAACATAAAATAAAATTTTTGATTGTTTTCTGTTATGTGTTTTAGTTTATTTTTTTTTATTGTTTTGTATCGCAACGTATCGGATGTTGCATATACATGAATAAATAATGGGATGTAGGTTATTTATTTTTATATGAATGATGTTTCAATTCAAAATTAAAAAACAAATCCCACATGGAGAATAAGATAGAAAAAAAAAATGAAAAATTAAATAAATTAAATTTTAACGGGTATTAGCATACTTACTTACATAGTTACAGCTACAGATTTGTATATACGTACGTACCACCAGTGATTCCATAATACACCCCTTTTTTATATTTATTTTTCATTTCTGTTGACGATATAGATACAGCACAGCTACGTAAACGTACTTACGTATACGTATTTCCTTGTTATAAAATGCTACAAACTTGTACAAATTTTAAAAATATAACATTTTTGTTTGTTTAGCAGAGCTCACATCTAACAGTAAAGCTTTGGGTTGGTTGGTTGCATTGCATCATTATAATGTGGCACCATGGAAATTCATTAAAAATGTTTATTACCCCCCGGTACATGTAATGAGGTATTCAATGACCGTATTTTGTTGCATATTATAGCGACGACGACGACAACGACGATGACGACTAGTATTTGATATTAAATAGAACATGTATGTATAAATGAAGCGTTATGTACGTGTACGTACGTGTATACATAATATATTAAAATATATATGTACATACATATAAACATACTACAGCACACATACCATTGAGCTGATAGTTCTATTTTTAATTTATCTTAAGGGGCTTTAAACAAAAAAAAAATAAAAATAAAACTAAAAACTAAAACTAAAAAATAACACAAACACCAAATGCATAAAAAATAAAGAATAATTACGAATGAAACAAAAATTTTAAAAACAGAAATAACGAAATGACATTGTATGTACAATGTATTACATATAATTCGCATTTGTTATGCTTCACTCTTAGTTTAGTTATTCTTAATTACTCTAGTCTCATGCACAAATGTGTACGTTTAGCGATACATTTGTATATGAGCATATACATATAGACTCGTAAATCATACACGTCTACAAAGTAGAATAAATAAGTCCCAAGACAATTTTTCTCGCATTAAGATTATTTTACACGCTTTTTAGGTCATTTCAGCATTAATTATTATTATTTATAGTATTGTTATATATACATTTTGTTACTTTGCCACAATAAAAAAAAAATAAAAACAACAAAATTACCCAAGTCCAGCCCATATAGTATTCATAGTTTAATCGAAATTTGTGTTGTACACGTACAGAATACAGCATATATTTTTAAGGTATTTACATATTTATATACTTCCTTAACTTCATTTCCTCATGAATTGCACACATACAGAGTGCGTGAGTAACAAGGACAACATCAAAAAAAAAAAAAAATTCTGAATTTATTTTCTTATCGCCATTTTTACGGAAAACTATAATTTTTGGTTCCCCCATCTTTTCACAGAATTTCATATTTCATCTTAAGGAGTCTTTATATCGTGTAGAATTTGATCATTTCTAATATTTTTCTTTATAACTTTGGATCCTACAATAAAAAAATATATAAGTTCCAAGGCTAGGATGTTGTAATTCAAACTCTCGCAACATTAAGCACTCCATATAGTGAAATGTTTTCTTTTCGGTTGGGAATTTGGAAAATATTTTGATGGGATTTGTATATGAAATTTTTGATTGTAATTCTACACCTGCGACTATATAGCTTACTTGAACTCGCATAAAATCAACGA
The DNA here is from genome assembly GCA_951394055.1 of Villa cingulata. Taxonomy (NCBI): domain Eukaryota; kingdom Metazoa; phylum Arthropoda; class Insecta; order Diptera; family Bombyliidae; genus Villa; species Villa cingulata. The sequence continues at coordinate 32,201,624 of OX596023.1, forward strand.
CAAAGTGGAGACTTTTTGATTCGATTGAATTACAAATAAAGCAATAACTTGTCGTTCAATCATATCCGTTTTTAATTTTCTTATTTTGTTGTAGTTATAATGAGGAATTGATCCCATAAAAAAAACAACAAAAATAATTATAACAAATTATTTTTTTGTGCATTGAGTATACCAGCCAATAGGTCATAGCTGTGGATGTATGAATTCAGAATATTTATAGTGTACAGTACAGCTTGTCAACGTTCAGGTCAATTCAAACAATGGACCAAAATAGCAAGAATGAAAACAAAATAACAATTCGAAAATTAAATATATAAAATCGATTCGAGGCATATCTAAAATATCAGATTTCTTGCATTTAATATTTTACAAAAGATCACAATCACACAATAACGATATTTTCTGCCTTCCTTCTCCTCTCAGTCCAAATATATGTACATACGTATGTATGTCTACACGGTAATAGGCGTACATGTAAGTATATAAGTACATATATTTCACAATATTATTTTTTCTTATCCAATCCAATCGAAATTTTGTCGTTCAATGAATATATTGTTATAGAAAAACCTTCCGTAGTATAGTAGTTTAAAAAATGCTCGTAATTATTTTTACAATTTTCCATTACATTTGCTGTAAATGGTAGGATGGTGTAGTAAATATGTAATTTGTTGGTCTGTTGTTTCTGTTAAAAGCATTCCTTTGTTATTTTGTTATTCGAACTCGAATCACTGCGCTGCTAAAAAAATGAACTGTAACGTAACTCATTAAAAAAAAAAAAAAAACAAAACTAAAAAAAATTCCATAAATCGATTTATAGTTTCTACGTTTTTACTGTATAGCTAATAGCTATTTTATACGGTGTACATACTAATGTATTAATATACGGAAAAGTACATACATACATATTTGGTAAGTAATTACAGATAGAGAGAGACAGAGAGAGAGACAGAGAGAGACAGAGAGAGACCAAATTATATATCCGTATTATAAGACTTTATCGCCCTTATCGTTAAGTAATTACAATAATTGTTGTTCGAAATTCATACTTACCTACTTGTAATTAAAAAATAAATAAATAAATAAATTTGTTTTCTTGGTTTAATTTTAGTTTTTAATTAAAAAAATCTTTGTTTTTTTTGTTTTTTACAAAAGACTAAAATAGTAACAAAACAAAATCTTGTTGGAAAAATGAATTAACTGATAAAAATTTCTGCCACCATCAGCACCACACCACCACAGTGCAATATAATTTAACTCTATATGTACATGTGCAATCGAGCCAACACTACACCAATACAGCCAAATAAGTATATGCCACCACTAGTAAGTATCTGCATGCCTATATGTACCATATAGACCTTGTAGAATGTTGCAAAATATAGAACCAAGAATTATTATTTATTTTTTTACTTTTAATTTAACATTTTATTCATGCATTCACTTAAATTAGCGTTTAAAATCTGTAAACTAGCAGAAAAAATGAAATAAAATTGTTTCAAAAACTGATTAGAATAGAACTACATATATATAGAAACACAGAATGTAACGTGTACTGCAGATCCAGATCAAAAATGGATCAAAATCATATATAAATTCTAAAATGAAAATGAATGAATTCGCCTGCCTGAATTATGGCAGAAAATTTTTAAATGCGATACAGATGATAATGCACCAGTACTGCAACAGAAAATAAAAAAAAAAAAAAAACTGAACAGAATTACTGAGGAAACCATTGAAACCATAAGACTAAGACCAAGCTGAGGGCTGAGCATATTCACACAAAAAAACTTCGTAGCATTATAAAGGATATAAGGAAGATATTACTTACTATAGTCTGTACAAAGTATGTACACATAAAGCACCACAACAAAACGACACACAGAAAATTGTAATTATTCACCATTCACCACTAATCATCAACTGTAACAGATTGATTTAAAAAAATGATTTTCTTTTGTAATTAGAATTGTCGTCGTCGTCGTCGTCGTCATCGTCTTCGTCAATGTCGTTAACCATTTTCTGTGCTTGTTGTGTTGTTGGCTGTTGTTGACGTCTAAATTCAGTCATATAGTCCTAGTTCTTAGTCATCATCATCATCATCATCATCATTATCATTCTCTGTAATCCTTCTTTTCAAAATGAAATGAAGGAAAAAAAGACTCTTTTTTTTTGTCATGAAAAAATACAAAAAGGAGATTTTCTTTTGATACGAAAAACGTTGTTCAATCGTATGTTGTTGTCGTTTATCTTTTGAAATCGTTTGAAATTCTTTAATTTTTCATTTTGTCTGTGAGAATAATATATGTATATTTGAATTGAGAAGAAAATAAATTAACAAAAGACAAAAGAAATGTATAAAAGGAATATTAGGAGGAATAGAAAAATACATATATGAACATGTTAATGTATATATACTCGTATATATTTAGATGGTGTTTCCACACCATTTGTTTGCATTATGGCATTATTATTACAAGAACTGCCATATCCATGCCATTTATTTACATTTGGCTTAAGTATTTTATTGTTTTTTGTTTTTGTTTTGCCAGTTTCTATTTAGCATTTTTCCTTTGGCTCGCTTTAACTCTTCATCTACCAGTTTTTATTATTTTTAGAAAATTAATAAATCAATGGGTATACAAACGCTTAAAGTTACTATCTATCTATAAGTATATATACAGATGGAGATAAAAATAATGAAAAATAATTGACATCACCAGCACCAGCACCATCTCCAGCAGCTATAAAGCTAAGGCATAAAATTTTCCATTTCAGAGACACTAATGTTTCGTAATAGCACATACGAAATTTTCGAGTTAATGAAAAATAAATTTCTTTTTTGGTTTTTCCTTCTTTCATCAAAGAAACAAAAGAATGAATTTCTTATACTTATATGGTTTTCTGATAACATTTTACACTGAACGGAAATCTATTCGAAACGGGTAATTAGCTTTAAATGAGAATCTGATTATACAGTCGAAATGTTAATCATTTGTTCAAATTGTGAATGATTGCATTTATTGTACATATATTACCACATAGTACATATTACAAATTTACTAAGTACTTTATGTTCAACGTCGTCTAATAGATCTGTAGCTGTATTATAGGTATTGCCGTATTGCATACAGGTCTATCCCATCCGTTCTCTTCATACATTGTACGAGTGCGGCAATATAATAAGGCAATAAATTTATGCATTAATACAGAAAAATTAAATGAATAATCATTTTCATTTCACAAAACGCTTTTAGTCAGCTAGTTAGTTTCGTATTAAGGTTCATTTACAAAATGAAAATAAGAGAGAAAAATAAAACAAGCCAAAAAAATAAAATCAAAAAAAAATTTAAATTATAATAATATAGAAAAATATTATTTGAAAAGCCATATCGAAAGTTATTAAGCCGTTATGCATTGAGAACCATGAAAAACAATCAAAGATACAAGGTGATGATTTTTATACTATGCAAATTGCATCCAATCCCATTTGAATACTGTGGAGGAGGAGGAGCTGTAGCAAGTGTGTATATATGATTGAATTTTGTCTGAAAGTGAAATTAAAGTAAAATTTGTTTCAATTCCAATTCTAATGTCCAGTTGAATTGTCACTACTGATATCGATCTAATGGGAATGTACATAGTATACTAAGTAGATGCGTAGATGTGTGTCACTGTGTCAGCGCATATTTTTATTGTATTTTGGATTTTTGAAGAATCTCATTAAGGCCAGGCAATGAGGTTCCCTGAACAACATTCACAGGAAATTTCAAATTCATGATCCATTCTGGACCATGTATGGACACAAATAAGATGGGAAAGTATTTATTCCAAAATCAGACGCCCAAAATCCTGGCATAATATCGAAACACAGCATCATTTTGTGTTCAGTTCATGCGCCACAACCAAGTTTTTCTGATTTTCAAATTCATTTTAGTGCTCACCATTCAATTCTAAAGATCTAAAATATTTTCCTTTGACTTTCTTTAAGACAAAGTTATTTTCAATTGCATTCTAGGTCTAGACTCTAGACATTATATTATGTGACCATAGTCATGTATATGGATAGCAAAGATGTTGTCTTCAGTTAAACAAGCACCCTATATGCGCATTAGTTTCATAATGGTATAAAAAAAATATGTATGTATACATTCAGAAGAAATAAATCATAAAAAATGAATGGATGCGGTTATTATTATTATTTTATAACCGTGATTACTGCATCAAATAAACAATCACGAGCCATTTTGACAATTTCAATACACAATAGCGCTATACATATACTCATACTTATGATAATAAATAAAAATATATGTGAGTTATATAGCTGCTCATATACATATACATATGTAACATAGTACCAGCTTATGTGTATATAAAATATATAAAATGACTATAAAGTTTAGTACTCGTACCATACCAAATACTATACGTGTGTATACCATTTTATAATCGTTTTAGATTGCATTTAATGGCATTAAAAATAGTATGGCATTAAAAATGGGAAAATATTATTTATTTTTATTTATTTATTTCTTCGTTCTGGTAAAAATGTTAAAAGAATAGTGTACCATTATAACGAATGTATCGGTTTATTGGATTAAAAATTCATATTCACAACTATACGCTACATATTCGAATATACATACAATCATGTGATTGTGTATTCCAGTAGAGAAAGTTTTTTATTTATTTTTTATTTTCTGTTTTGTAATTAGAATCCATGTCATAACGACGATAATATTTACGAGTAACGAGTATTAATATTTTATGTAGAAATATAAAAATAAATATGTCACGGTTGAATGAAAAACAATGATTTTCGTGGTTTATATTCTCATTGTTTTTTTTTCTGTTAATCATTGGAACATATATTCGTACATCTCGTAATGTAATTCTAGAAATATTTAAATTGAATGTGAAATGAACGTGAAGTTTTCGTGTAATATCCAAAATATATTTTGAAAAACTTTTCTTGAGTCCTTATAGTCCTTTTTCGGATAGTCCTTATCGAATCATGTCTCAGGAAAAATTACATATTGGATTGCCAACAGTTTGTCCAAAAAATTTACTATAATTTTCGTGAGGTTATTTGAATATTTAGGAACAGTCCCATTCGGCAAATTTATCTAAGGATTACACTGCATTATTTCCATTTGATTTGCTCATTACATGACTGTTTCTCAAAATGCAATAAGGACATCCAATCCTAGACTCATTCCAAGCTCTTCTCGAATAAGAATCATTTAATGTCAAATTTGGCAAAGTACGAGGCAAGGAGTATCCTTAGCATTTAAATTTGTTTTTTTTAGACATTTTCACATATCCACAGCTACTTATGAGCATAATGTAATAATTAATATCTTCGGAATGCTCAGTGTACGTTGCTGTTCAAATTATTGGCCGGTTTGTTCAAGAATATAATTTGATTGCTCTTAGCTCTTAGTTAATTTTTAAATTTTCCTTTTCCATTTATAATGTTCGTATGTGTCCGTATACCAATGCAACCAGAAAGATATGCAAATCCCATTAGATTCGTTGTTCCAAATCCACGTAATTTTTTTCCCTTTATAGAAATTAATCCAACAAATACCAAAATTTACTCGTAGTCTTATATGATATTTCGGGTTAGAGTTATATTTTCAGCAAAATACTTCAGGCAAAATACCATATTTCCACGGTTATCTCACACACTAAGTATCAACTCATACATTCGTTCACTCAAACTATGTTATGCCTTTCTTGTGCGGTATACTTGAAAAAATACTTCAAAAATAATCAAAATCATAAAGAGTCCTTTATATATTATTTATTTTAAAATTTCATTAAAAAAAAAAACTGAAATACGCACACACAAAAACCTACAAAGAACACGTCGAACATTTTAAATTATATATCAATAAGTGGAAACAAATTGTTATTATCACGTTCATACGATGACTAAATCCTTCTCCGGGCATATTTTATGTTTTTTTCCAGGCACATTGATGCAAACGCCCAAAATAAATAACAAAAATATTCAAAAAAAATACATGATGATGGAATGGGGTTTTATGTTATTGCGGTACGAAAGGATTCTGTTCTGTTTAAATATCTGTCGGATTGAAATGGAGGCAAAGGAAAAGGTAAATAAATTCTGCAATAATTACAAATTGTTATGATGGGAAGGAAATATTTTGCGATTATTAATTTATTTTTTAATCACCGCAACTGCAGAGACGACTAGACATGGGATTTTATTTTATGTCAAAAGACAAAAGTATTTGTTACACATTTAAAACTGCAGAAAAATAATAAATGAAAAATTAAAAACTGCAAACATTCCTACAAACTTGAGTTCTCATAAATTCAAAAGAAAATTTTTCTTGTCATCATTGTAAATTCGTCGTAAATCAGATTCCTTTCATTCAATCTGCAATATTACGACTACATGGTATATTCATATACGAATGTGTATAGCAGCTAAATATTTTGCTGATATAAATTTTTGCTCGAATCATTAATTAAAAAAAAATTTGTATTCTTCTTCTTCCTTTTTTCTTTCTTTAGTTATTTTTCTTTGAAGTTCAGCAATCATTCATCAGCGAAAAATTTATCCGATAATAAAAAATAAAAAAACAGAAAGACAGCAAAAGCTAAACAAAAAACAAGAAAAAAAATGAAAAATTATGACAAAAAATTATTTGGCAATTGATTTTCTTTAAATTTTCTTCCCCCTACAAATTTTTGTTTTTATTGGCAAACGTTTTTGCGAAGATAAGCGAATATTTTGTTTTGAAATATATCTAAGTATACTACGTTCCTATTATAAAACTTTGAAAAATATAAAAAATAAACATTGAAATCGTTTCGATATCTTACATAATCGATCTATCAAAAAATCAATTTTTAGCTGCTGCTTTTTTTTGTTATTGTTATGTAGACTCGCACTCGATTTCATAATTTCGTTATTTCATGCACGATCAGAGATGTCCATACACACACAAACACAGTGAACAATTAGCATACGGAAATCTTTTCTGACAGAAAATTTTTTCAAAAGTCAAATTCAGTGCATTTTAATTCTTTGAAATTCTGAAATGCATATGAAGCCCAGATCATATTACATACGAGTATTATAGGTCTTGTTTCGCTTTATAGGAACGGCAAAATAAATATTTTCTATATGCGGGGACGTCTCAGGACTTAGGTCTATTATTTCATAGTGACAAGCGGTAAGCGGTGAGCTCTGAGAGGTAAAATACCGCTCAGCAAGGCAATCTATACGAAAGATTTCACATTGAAGAGCGATGAGCGGTGACCGCTGAGTGGTGTTTTCACAGCTCGGATTGACTTGGTTGTGAGCGGTAAATTTATGCGTTTTCTGTTTAGTTGTAATTTTATTTTTTGATAGTGAAGACCATTTCGTTATGTCGACAGATAAATTCAAGTTGAGTGATTCGCAACGTGAAGTTTTAATTTCAGAAGTGCAATCTAGAAGATGCTTGTGAGATGATCGTCATCCTGATTATAAAAAAAAAAAAAAGTTACAGAAAAATTATGGAAAGAAATTGGGGATCATTTAGGACTTTCAGGCAAGGAATTTAAATTAACTTAAAAGAATTTCCTGTCGACAAATATTTGAAACCATTTTGTAGCAAAAACTAAAAATCTGTAATAAACCAATACGAAATAATGTTACTTGTCAACTCTCACAGCTCAACGCTCACCGCTTTTCAATGTGAAAGCTTCACCGTTCATCGTACACCGCTCAACGCTCACCGCTTATCAATATGAAATAGACCTTACAAAAAATATAATTTGAAGCTTACTTACGGGTACGGCACACAAGTTTGGTACTAAGAGATTGTAGTTCCTTCCTATTTTGGCACTCTTATGCTCTGATAATTAACGACATAATCCTTGAAACACGAATGTGTTTATCAAATCTATCTTCTGGTTGAAAACTGTATCGAAAAAGTTTCACGAATTGTTACTCCATACTTATTGCTGTAGAATCTAAAATCATTCTAAAGTGGTCTGCAAAATTTTCGTTCCAAAAAATATTCAAATTTCATTTGCAATTCGAAAAGTACCTATGGATAATAAGAATGAGCCTTAATGCGTACAGTGTACTTACACATGCTGACTCGTACACGTAAAACCGCATACATATAATACGTGTCGTTGTATTCATGACTGTAACTGTATGTATTCATGCTCGAATAAACTATATGGACTATGCTATTGTAGGCATAAATTGCTGCTCTGTGGTATAAGTCACACGGTCATCATAAAATTTTTTTATTAATTGACAATGGCATAAAAAAAAATGTATGAATTCCAAAACATATGTATACTCGTAATATGCCATAGTGCCAGTCGATTGCAAAAAAAAAACAAAATTAAAAAACAAAAACATTTTCGTCTTTTACGAGTTACATATGTAATCTGTTTTTGATTATTTTTATTTTTAATTATTTTTTGTTGTTGAAATTTTTGTTTATTTAATTTATAAACATTTTCATTTAATTTTTATTTTTTTTTTCTGTTGTATTTTTTTTTTACATTTGACCTCTATTATATCAAATGTCTAAATTGACATTTTCAATCGATGTTCATTAATCAAAAGTATAAAAAAACTAACAACAGAGAGCGAGAAAAACAATCTCCAATTTATAACATTTTATTTTTATATGTATATGCATAAATTTCATTTCACATGTCAAGCCAATATGCATATTATAATGTAGGTAGGCACATATTAAACGAAAATTATTATAGCTACATATGTATAAGTATCTACACGAGTATCTCTATCTGATCTGTATATCAACAAAACGTTATATGTTTGTATGTAAATGTATGTGTGTAACACTGTGTGAGATTAATTTAATCATTCGAATTTTTACAAAAATATACACATAATTCATTGTAATCATCGTCATCATCATCATCATCATCATCATCATTATTATTATTATCTCAATGTGATGAACGTTATCGACATCATTCAGAATCAAAAATAATAATTTTTAATGAATGAATAATGGAATCAATAAAAAAATATTTGCTGATTCCACTACACACGTTGCTTGTATATTGTATATACGAACGAGCACAAGTGTATGTAAATGTAAAATGATTCGTTTATTTTTTTTTTGTATTTTTGCTTAGGAATCAAATCGATATACATATATAGGACTGATACAGATAGGAAAATTTTACTACAGTTCACAATATAGAGATTAGAATAGAATGAATTTGTTGTTGTGTGTTTTTCTGTAGAAATATAGATTTGTTGTTATTCGTAAGTTGTAAAAATGTACTTGACTTATTAGTACAATGCTCTATTTTATTCAACTGCAGATAAATTAATGAAATTAAAGACAAAAATTATCTCACGTTGTACAAGGTAATCAGATTTTTGTTGCATAAATAATGAAGCAGAAACTTGTCTCTATCTACACACACAGTACAGACTGCTTATATTTTTAGAGACAGTTTTTATCGTCATTAGTACTACGCTACTAGGTATGTACAGTGTTTTTCTTATAACTTCGACACTCTTGAAGAGCTTAAATCATATGTCCAAACCAAAGATGCCTTTCTATTTCAATTTGTCTCGTTCAGATGTTCAAAGTCTTCTTGCATACTGTCTCCAAAAGAAACTGTCCTGTCGTCAAGAAACACTAAAGCCGTAACTAAAATGACTTCAGCTAACTAAAGTCAAAGCTAACGAAATTCACTAAAGTCTGAAGTTGTAACTATATTGGCTTGTGTGAATTGAGTAAGCATATTTGAAAGTAAGGTTAGTTAATAGTTACCATGTACATATTTCACTCAAGTCACTCAATTTTGTGTGATCGGTAGGCACACTCACTGAAGTCAACGAAAATTCAAAGTGTTTCGTTAAATTCAATGAAGCTGTCTTGAGTCAAATATAGTTACACTGATTTAAAACAATGTAATCTGACTTCTGACTTGAGTTAGCTGAAATCATTTTAGTTACGGCTTAATTCGCACTATAGATAAACACCTAACCACATACCTTTTCTTTGAAATTTTCACCGATATTCGTCTTATCCAACTTGTATAAATTGTTCTCAAAAATAATCAAATTTGTATACTTAAAGCCCAACTATAATCGACATACCTGACATAGCAAACATAAGAAAAAATAACGAATGTTAAAACGTAACATTTGGTTAACTATAATTAACATAGATAACATACTAAACATAAGCAATATGTACGAATTTCACAAAATGAGCTTTTTGCTTATGTTACTTATGTCATGTACGCTCTCGATCGTACTGCTTATGTCGAGCTTATGCTAAACGAATTTTTAACGAATGTCGGTAATGTTAATTATAGTTTAGTTCATTGATTTGGCTGTGTTCGTAGCACGACATATGTCAAAGCTTATGTCAGGTATGTCGATTATAGTTCCCACTTTAATAATTTATTGTTCAAAAGATTTTCTCTCTTTGCTTCATTTCTTACTTTAAAAATTCTATAAAATTGTTTGTTCTGTTGTTACATATTCGTGTGCGTATGCGTATTTATTATGTCAGTGTCAGTAAATTTCCGAATCCATCAAATATTTTTAACGAAACAAACAAATCAGCTCTTATCAGTCAAGTATATAAACGCAATCATTCACCCGCATTCATGTTACACAACGTATACTGTCTCTTCTGTCTATACAGAAAATAATAATTTTGAAAACGAAAAATAAATTTCTGATTTCTGGCAATCAATTTTAATTTTTTGAATAAAAAAATGTAAGAAAGAATTTTAGCGGTAATGTGTGTAATGTTGTCAAAATGATAACGAAAATAAAACATTTAGACGCCTTTTTTCCTTATCACTATGTCACACTGACAATGACGAAAGAAGAAGAAAAAAAAAAACCCAAAATAAAAATAAATCGCCTATTATTGGTATAGAGGTGCATATACTCGTAAAATATTTAATTTAGGTTCAATATTTCTTTTTTACTGATCGATAATAGCGTTGCGATCATGATCGAATCGCTGGAAAAAATTTTTCCATTTTCCATTGACGTTGTATACGAGCAAAGATTATCTGCTACACTACACAAAACATTGTTCAAGTATACGTATGAAATGATCATACATAAATGCACGTCCGTCAATACAATGTAAACGTGAAGAACGTATAACATCGATTTAACATTTTAGCGTGCATTAAAAATAAAATCCGTAGACACATCTGAAAAAAAATATGTTTTCTGTAATCTGTGTCTGTCAGTTAATAAAAATCAGGGAACAGGGAATAATCAGCTTGGGGGCGTTTAAACGTAATCCTCAATCCCCATCTGTATATACAGTGTACTCTACTGTACGTACCAGGCTATACACCACACCACAGTATGAAGTGTAAGTATTTTATTTTTTACTTTATTTTTTTGATTTTAATTCACTTTTGTGCAATGAATCATAATAATAATCTCATGTGCCCTGTCTACATGGTGGAGATAGATTGAGATTACAAAGTCGAATCAAGGAAAGATCACTAACCTCATTTCAATCTCCTGTGTACGTGAACATAAAATTTACGTACACGTTTACGTACGAGTATCTATTGCAATGCAATATCACAAAATCTCAAAAATGAAATGAAAAAGTAGAGAATCGAATGTGTCTTTCTCCTAATTAAATTAAATTTAAATTAAAATCAGCTAAACATTTTTTTTTTTTTTTTTGATACGCATTTATGCATTTCAATGAAAAATGAAGATAAACAGAAAAATTTTTCACGATTTTTTTTTTTTTTTTGCATTGCTGCATTTGTAATGTTGTTATTTAGCTTTCATTTGCATATTATGATTTTTTGTTTTGCAATGAACTAAATTTTTAGCAGCAGTTTTCACATTCGCACACACACGCAACAGACACAGACTACAGTACAGTCGTATGCACACCTCCTTATTCTCTCTATCTACAATATATATGTATGTAGCCCTGCAAATATATATTGCTCGGACTCGTATCAAAGATGTGAATGTGTGATATTGCCACCTTATACATACATACATGCATGCAAATGATGGTGTGTTGGTGTGTGAATTGTCGACATTTAATTAATTTCATTTTTGATATACGATTCTTATAAAAAAAAAAAAAAAAATTTATTTTTTTGTACGTAGATATCTTTTTCATGATTTTGAAAGCATTTCACGATTATAATATCAATCATTTTTGATAGATTTTCAAAAAAAAAATAAATAAATAAATAAATTAAAAAAAAAAACTACCATAAAATTGACAGAAATGTGTAGACGATCGAAACGAAACACACATAAAACAAACCAAATTGAAAAATTGGAATAAAAATTTGCTGTGTTTTTTTTTAGCGATTGTACTGTCCGTGTAGCCGTACCTTATATATGCATTGTAACTACAAGTGAATGTGGATGTCGAGCGAAGGTTGATAAATGCGTCTAATTTCGTTTCAATGTTTGTATAATTTATGTTTCACATTTCAATTGTAGCTGTGTAGCTGTGTAGGTAGGTAAGTATATGTCCGTTGAGTGTGTATGTATGTAGGTGCATACATACAGATAAATAAAGATATTCCACTTTAAAATTAAAAATGAAAATTTTCAAAGGAACATTTTTATCGAGCAATACACGGTTGATTACATATTTTTTTTCTCTGTTTGTCTCTTTGAATATTTTTTTCTTTTATTTTGTATTTGATTTTTTTTTTTTGTTTTTTTTGTAACACACGTGTCTGTCAAGATGATGTTTAATGTGCATTTTTTTCTGTTTCACGTTTGATCTGCTTTGATAAGTTTTTTTGTTTTCAAATAAATTCCAATACAATCTGTATGTCATTATAACATATCACAAAACAAAGTCGTTTCATTATAATAATACTTATACAATCGCACATCAGAATATTCTGTTGATTTGTATGCAAATTCTTGCATTCCTGCATAGTATATGGTATGTAGATTAATTTCGAATTTGTTTGTCTACTACAAAATTATATCGCGTAAAAAGGAGGAGGGTAGAAGAGATTGAATTTAAAAAAAGATAAATTTTTTTTTTGGGTTTTTTGTTGTTTGTTTTGCATTGAATTGAAAATCGTTTGAAGTTTATAGCAATTCGGAATTGATTTTTAGTTCAAAAAGTGACTAAAATTTTTGTTGACCACTTCAAAAACAATGAAAATTGGTGCAAAAATTTCAAAATTACACATTTTTCTTAAGTGTTGTAAAAGAGGTGAGTCCCGCTCTGGTTAAGGAAAAATTCGTTCTGTACATTTACATATTTTCTTTCGATTTTTGTGAGAAAAGAATGAAGTAATTTGTGCACTTTCCATAGGTAAAAGGTACACTTTCATTTCATACCTACTGCCATATGACCATAAAATACTAAACTGATAGCTGATACTAAAACACATAGCCAGAGACACCAATATATTACCTACATTAATCTTTATGTTTTGCTTGCAACTTCCAACCAGTATGGGCTTGGTGTTGGCATGATTGATTCCTTTTGAACCAAATAAACCACTGAATTAATGTACAACGGTACAACGTTACAACATAAATATACATAATATCAAATCAAGAGCTTATATCTACTAGTCATATGCTTTGCAAGTTGCAACAATGTGAAGTTATTCTCCGTACTTGCCTACCACAGAGCAGTTAATTATCAAAAGAAAAGGATAAGACAAACTACCACTCGCATATCTTTCTTCTTTTATTTCTACTTTATTTTATATTTTCCAATACTCAAGGATTCAATGACCAGGTTTGCTTATACAAATGAAAATATAGGTCAATACATTTAAAGGTTTTTCCTGTTTATACGGATCTTGTTTCAATTTGAAATCGTTCTCTCTGTACTCACCGTGGTTATTGAACTCTTGAGTATTTGAGAACTGAAACCAATTTACTCCTGCATGCTTGCTAATATCAAAGTTGTCCTCAAAACTGGATATATGAATTGATTACTGGATTCTATAGAAATGTGCTCAAATACAACAGAAGCGATGAACAAATCAAGAGGAGGTAACAAGAAACGAGGAGGTAAATCCGTAAATGTTATACGCAGTGGAGTTATAATTTGACAAGAAATACACCTCTTCTCTTAAAAACTCTCTTTAAAACGACATTATATGACATTTCTTTCTGGTTAGTAAATTTTCGTTCTGTCATTTTGATTAAAGGTGACAGGCGAACAAAATCAAAATTCGATTATTATTACCGCATACGCTCGTATCAAAACTACATTATATAATCTAAAAAAAAATTTCATTGATTTTCTTTCGTTTTGTTTATTCACGGCACAACAGAGAAAATGTCAACTACTACTTACTTGTACAAAAAAATATCATACTGCGGGATACTGCGATAACCTTTTCAGGTGATTGTTGCAATTAAAAATAATTTCGTCTATCTACATAATAATATGTAATCTTTATTCAATCCATCAGGTATCTCCGCATACATATACTCATTCAGAATTCAGTATCCACTTACGGGTGCAATTAAGCTAAAATGTGACTAAATGTTAAAACAATAATATTCAATGAGCTAATTTCGTGAGAAACAAATTAAAAAAATCAAGAAAATTTCAAATTAAAATTTCATACACATACGAGGAATACAAGTAGTACTCGTAACACGGACGGTAGCTATATACATAATACATATGTTCGTATCTGAAACATTTGAACAAAACGAAAAATGTAGCTAAAAAATGTACATACATTACATTACGTATAGATACTCGTATTCTTCGGATTCAACGAACTGTGAACATTTTTGTAATTTTAATTGGACTTCATGTAGTACGATAGTGGTACAACAATGTTTGGATAATAATATATACGTATGTATAGGACCTTATCAATATGAGGACAAATTTATATATATTTTCGTTTTGTACATTTTTTGGTATTTTTTATTTTTTTTTTTTGTTTTTTTGCATTTACAAAAATACAAAAGTAAGCCAAAGTTTTATATAAGAGGAACCAATATCGACCGTCATCTATACAGTATTGTATGTTTTTGGTCGTATGCATGCTTTTCACTATTCTAATCACGGTTTGCATTTCGGTGCATACGATACAGTACGTTTCATATAATTGAGTGCTCATCTCATACGTATTCACCTTTAGCGTGAAATATTGTATAGAAACTTTCAATATTGCAAAAAATTTGTTGAATTAAATTCTGAAATCCTGAGTTATTTACAAGACCAGTTGGACAAAGATCCAGAGGAAAACCAATACTGAGGTGAGAAGATTGTGTGTTAGGAAATGTATAGGAGCTGCTGGGCATGAAAAATTGAAGAATTTGTACTGCTAATCGAAGTATCTGGAGGGCGCAGCTGCAGAAGGTCTTAGCTAGATATGATCTGAAATTGAGATGTCAGTGGTTTCCCATACATTAGTATTTAATTTCACATATCTACGGTAGGTTCATCAGGGCTTATAAGCCGTTTGGCAAAATACCAATTATCCAACAGTAGAATAAAGTTAAAACGCTGTAGCGAATAAAAATACAAAGCGACGATGATAATATAGCAAAATATCTCAGAGCAATGAGATTAAAGATATCTAATGTCCAATATCCAATGAAGCATATAACAAAATGTCTTTTAACATTGGTAAAGCTCAAAAATCATGAGAAAATCCAGGAATTATAGCAGGTGATGCTCGCAATGATGGCGTGGCGTAAAAAATTATACTGATGCACACAACTTCGATTCATGGAATTTTTACAATATTTAACTTGTAGATGGTAGTTCAGTTACGGTCCAGGCTGTACACCGTATACGGTAAGAGTATCTATTTCGATTTCGATTCATAAACTTTTCAGTACGTATGTATTTTTTTTCTTTTTTCATTTCATTTCGTATTATTTTTTCTATTTCTTTTCTTTTTTTTTTCAGATAATATCCATCCATGCACCAGTTATTTTATTTTGCGGGTATTTTGTATTACACGGTCTAATTTTTGGCATTGCAATTGCAAATAATAATAATATGAATGTCGGAATTTGCGTATATATAAGGTATCTATATAGCGAATTAAATATTTTTTATTAATATTTTTCTTGTATAATATTGCATCGCTTTTGAAATAAAAAATGTTTTTTTTTTTTCCGATTTTTAATTTTTGCGTTTTTGTTGTTATTGAGAGCTTCGAAGGTACTTATTTTGATAGAACATACGTATGTACAACTGTGCATAGGCAGAGAGGTTTGTTTGTAGTTGGTAGCTATAGGTACAAAAATTTAATATTTGATTCATGCATGTAAATAGATATATATGCGGGTGGTGTTATATAGCTATTTATTGTGCGATTGTGTCGATTTTTTTTTTCATTTACTGTTGCCTATATATACCACATAGTACTATACTTAACGTAATTGGTTTTTGTATTTTAATATAATTTTTTTTTGTTGGTTTTCATTTGAAAACAAGCAAAAAAACAAATAAATTCCTCATACGATAATAGCCTTAATATGCGATATAGTAATAAGTATATAATACAGGCAGGTAGGTGTATACATACATAGATGTGTACCTATAAAAAATCATCATTTATGCAAACAAACAGTATGAATTTCTAAGCAGCTTTGTGTCGGATTCTAGAATATAATTCTAGCAGTATTAAGTACCTATATTTTGATTTTATTTAAAATATAATCTACGATTCTATGTATTATGTATTATGTAGATATTTGATAACTAGAACTAAAACTGAAACTGATGGCTACACTATATAGTACTATGTACTATACATAGATACGTAGATAGCTAAATAGCTAGAGAGTGCTGCTAGATACAATTTCATAACCTTGGTTTTGGAAACCTTAAAAAAATAATTGAATTTAATTTTTTTTTTGCTATTTTTATAATATTTTATTTTCGAAAAAAAAAGCAAAAAAAAAATAATCTGAAAAATTAAAGAAAATAAGAAAAAAAAATGTTTTTTTCACAATTTTTACACATTTTGTTTATCATCATCATCGTCAAGGTTTCATTTTAAAGGTATGAAGTATGGAATTTAATACCATGCTGTATGCCTATGCGATTGTGTACATGTGTATGTACGTCCATAGTATTATACGAATATATATACCTATAAGTGCGGGTATAGTTTTAGTTATACATATAGTTATTTTTGTCGAGTTCTTATTTTTCTTTGTATTTATTCATTCCTTTCATCGTTTGTTTTCTATTTTCTATTGTTTTTCTTTTAAATCTCTTGCTAAATGAATAATAAGCTGGAATTTTAAGAGTGATTTTAAAAATATTACATATACATATGTACATACATATATCATGTGCGTAGTACATAGGTTACTGTTAATAGTTGCGAGTGAAAACCCTGAAAAATTGTAACTACCTTTCTCATACGATTTCAATATGTATATATTGTAGTAATTTTGCTTTCTATTTTGTTTTGCTCAAACTTAACTTGAACTTTTTGTCATTGCATTGTAAAAATAAATTTATTATACGATTACGAATCTATAAGGTATGTATTATTGTGTCAACGATAATCCGTACATATACTTGCTACGAAGCAAATATTTTGATATTTTTGCAAGCTAGAATAATTATTAATTCACGTCGTGTGAAGTGAAATTTTCTTTATAATTTGTAAAATTTTATTATACTCCGGAATTTCATTGATTTCAGATTATGAGTGCTCGTTAGGAATAACTTCTCTAGGAAAAGAGCCTAGGTTTAGAAATAATGAGAGATTTGAGAACAAAACATAAATCATGAAAGTCTCTCTCTGATTATAATTTTCAAATTATTGTCAAACGATAACAATTCACTGACGCTGATGCTCCCTCGTTAATCTATCGCTTCGATATAGCCATCTATGCAATCAAGTTTAGCTATAATATTCTAACAAACTACCCAAACTCAGTTTGGCTTGGGGTTATCCCTGAGACACCATTGGGAAATTAATTACCAAATTTCTCTTACTTCATCCGCTGGATAACGCGAAATACTTAAAAAAGAAGGGAAATTAGATTTTCTTCCTCTGTGCTATTATTGCAGTTTCTGCAAAGTGTTACTGAAATTGTGACTTACAAAAATTTCACCTCTTAGTGGTGAATTTGAAACGTCAAATTTTTTCAAGAAAAATTATATATTTTATATTTTTCACATAACCTTAAAATTATTATTGTGACAACTGAAGTAGCAGATCACAACTTCTGATTGTGACTCTGGAATGTTGTGACTTTTTACCGCGGAATACAAAAAGTCACAACTTGTGACTTATGTTATAACTTATGGCTTATGACTAGTCACTGATACCACCTGATACTCAACAGAATAGGGCTATTAGTTTAGTTGAGCGTGTTTCTTCTTCGATGGTGTGCTGCGCATTTCTTAGGTCGAACTATTGTCTCTTGGACTCCTGAGCTTAATGTGCTAATTATTTGCTATAGTGATCCAGCACTATTATACCTACAGTTTTTCATTTGTAAACTTTGTTGGGAATTTAATCCATTTGGTTAGGTTAGGCATGGAGGCGTGAGTATTTTTTTATTATTATCACACTACAAAAATGAAAAATTTAAAAAAAAATATTTTTAACTTCAAAATAAAATTTTTATCAAAATAAAAATATTGTTATGCTAACACACAATCGAATAATTTTGAATCTGTGTGCGTGTGCATGATGTTATAATAACACTACTTATGATAGTTATACATATATACATATGTAACATACAATGAATGTAATGTAAATAAATACAAAGTAAACATCAGCAAATCAAAAAACTATAAAATCGCTTATGTATCACGTATCACGTTTTTCGTTATTTATTTTAAACATTTACGAAAAAATGAAAATTTATGTTGTAGTTAGTTTTATTATTATTATTATTTATAGTGTTCTTTTCTCGTTGTTTTTAAGTCGTGTAATTTATAATGAGAATGAAAGTGTGTGTGTATGTGTATGATTTCTTTCAGTATCAGTTTTTTGGTTACTTTTTGTTTTTTTTTTTGATAATTCTATCTTTGTTTGTATAGGCTTATTGTACACGTACATAATGTACATATATAATAAAAAAAATTTACAGAATGATAAATACAGTCCAGGGACACTATATGGCATAGAAATAATAAATGACATTAAGTACATTGCATACATGTGTGTGATATGATAATGTTAACAATAAAAGTATGTGCAAAGCTAAATATGTATCTTCCTATAATGCTGTGTATACATTCATTCGTGTTCAGTTTCTTTCTTTTTTTTTTTTTTTTTAATTTTTGTGTGTACTTTGTAATTTTTAGAGATTATTTACACAGAATTTCTATAATAGTAAACACCAGAAGTCATTCATTTTCTTCATTGCACACATACCTACATATGTACAGTTTTAATGTATTCGAAAGACGATAATGATTATAATCCACGGTGACATTTTATAAGCAATTTCTTTGGCCGTATACAAACTCTTATAGATTCTGGTTAACCTCGACTTTTATCTGATGTACCAAAATGCACTATATGTGCCTATATATCTCTACCCTATCTAAATATTTGAGTAGATATTACGGACATGAATTTATGTTCACTGATAGTTTGTTTGTTGTACGCTAAGTATAGCAGCAGCAGCAGGATCGATAATAGCAGCTTAGTTTGAATGATAGGAAAATTGAATGCACAAAAAAAAAGTCAACTGAGGCAACTTAGCTGAAAAATCTTAAATCAATAACAGGAACAGAGTACAAATAGGTATATGCCTGGCTTACATTACATATACGAAAAATGCGATGATCGATCAAGAATTATTTGTATTGTATAGCAAGATGCTTCGACATGCAGTCACAATAATACGATTTTCTATTTGTTATTTATGTACTTTGTTTTTGACTTTTGCAACTGCAGTTTGACGACAAAATTGTATGCTCTTATAGGCAGCTAGCTATAGTAATATAGGAGCAGCTTTAAGCTGGACATTATATGTGTCTATATATGTGAGGGTATCTATCTACAATTTTTTATTTCTGTATAATAAGTACACAGGTAAATATATTTTTTCCAGTATTTTTTTTTCTTTTATTATTTCATATATTTTTTTTTAGATTCATTTTCCTCCTTTATACATAGTCCACCGATCACCATGAAAGGTTACCTATTATTATTGTTATTTTTGTTTTGTTTTGTTTTTTGTCATGTTCTTTAATTAATGACAATCGACAAGCTTCGAACATGCAATTCATGTAGTATCAACAACATTTTTTGCTAAGTCAAAAGAAAATTCAAAAAGAATGAAAACTCTGTGACTATACACATACTCGTATGTATCTATCCATTAAGTAAGTACTCGTCGTATATGTTCATACATTATGTCCGTGTACAAAAATATACATATATGTATTTACTTAACTATATGGGGATACGTGTAACGTAATATGTGTATACTGTCGTACTATGTACGTTATGCTCGTACATATGAAACGTTGACAAAAACACATTGTAACAAAATGAAAATGTAAAAAAAACAAAAATTGTTATTCACGTATGGACAAAAAAATAAAAAATAAAATAAAATAAAAACGACACAAAATACATTCACCTTTTTACGAAAAAAAAAAAAACTTCACAATTATGGTGAAATTCCGTCATGCTTATTCTTATAGGACGCGTACAATGATACGAGAATACAAATACCAAAACGTGAAAACTTATCAATAATCATGATGATAATGATGATGATATGTGGAATATAAGTATGTAGGCATCTATGGATATGGTGCTAGTAGACCTACATATTCACTCTGATATATGGAATGAACATTTCCAGGGTTTTTGTTGTGAATTTTTCAATTGGGTACACAATTTTCCTCATATACGAATAAACATAGGCAGTATAAAGGTATAAAGCAAACAAATATGGACGCGCGGGGACAGTCAGATGGATAAACAAATACATCTGATTATATAGAGTGACAGAATTAATACTTATGTCAATTCAATTGTTCATTTATATTGTTTTCTTGTTCGTTGTTAATTTTTTATTATTTTTCTTAATTGATAATGTACGAATGTTAAATGAACAAACAATCAAATGGACAAGAAAATAAATTTGCAATGACAATTTATCCGCTACTACTATATAGAACTATGAAAAATGGTTCCATTTTAACTATTTATAATATCGACACATCGAGATCGAATATCGAAAATCTGGCAGGCAGGCAGCTACTTCTATAGCTATAGGCATTATCCTAAATACCAAAAATCATACATGTACGTCCTGTAGTAAATGCAACGTAAACAAATTGACAGAACGATAGAATATAATCATCACCAAGTTTTGAGTTAATTACAGCACTGCACGCAGTGTATAGTGTAGAGGATGCTGGAATATGTACATACATAAGGCTGTCTCTGTCCATTCATCCAAAAATGACGAATATCTATGTAAATTTGAATTTCATAAAAGATAAAATACAAGCTAACAATTACAGCATTTGCAAATCTAAACAACATTTATGTATGTGCTTGCGTTTGCACATTTACGTTGAAAAAAAACATATCCTCTGGGCTAAAATAATCAAGTACTCATATGATTTTAGAATAAAAAAAAAAAAAACAAAATGAACTTTATTTGGTCAGATACTTTTGGGTGAATTTTCCCGTGAATATGTGATCGGTCAGCAATGTCTAAAAACATTATACTTTCATTTTGAATCGAACATAATAGAAGCTTGCATTTAAAAATCATTTTAAAAAATATGAGTTGAGTATACATATTTTCGAAAGTGGTGTGAATCCAACAAAAACTTGTTAGGTAACCGAAAAAAAGAAACTCTAAGCCTAAACTAGTTTAATCGACATGTAATCTCGCTCGGACTTAACTTGTTTTCGTCATTAAATTAATTTAGCAAATCATTATTAATGCAATTCATTCTGCGTTTTTTGAAGAACAGCCTATAAGAGAAAATTAAACGGACTTACATCACATTCAGCACAATGTTGTAGTTTCCGAAATATCTTATGACATCCACAAAATTTTGCTAAAAAATTTCTTATAGAATTTCAAATAAGTAAAATCAGCATTGGAAAATTTGGGAAGCTTACCTTGAACACATATACAAATAGCTCGTTTTTCTCCAGAATGTATATGCATGCATTCGTGTAATTAAAATATCAGAACCTAGAATGAACTTACAGCGACAGAAGGAAGGCTATTATTTTGCATACGAAATTTTATTATAATTCATAGGAACTGCGATAAATTCCATTCAAAAAAAAATTGTGATATATGCACATATAGTAAGTATTTGACCACATACTGTGCGTATATAAATACATGAACGACAATGAGTTTGAGTATGCATTATAATTATTGCGTATACTCGAATACAGTAACTGGTAAATGCATGATAATATAGGTATACACTGTTTAAATATTTAATGATTGGGTGCGTTCAGTTCAATACAGCGATGCAAGTCAGCGATGGAAATGCAGCGATGTTTAGGTAATCGCTGTATACAATATACAATTTACTGAACTGTTTACAGCGGAAAAACCCGCTGCAAACAGTTGATAGTTGGCTTTGTCTGTTGTTCTAACATTTCTGTCACTTTAGTTTATGTTAGAAATATTTATTTTTTTTAATATGTCAAAATTTGTTTACGATGACTTTTAAAGCGAACTTTTTTTCAGCTGCAAAATATTTACATCGCTGCAAAGTATAGCGATTATGCAGCGAAGCCGTTCAGTAAGAGAAATTATCGCAGCGATGGAAAATTTTACATAGCTGCGTGAAACTGAACGCACCCATTGTGTTTAATATTCAAATGAAATTTTAAATTATTTTAAAAGCAGCCATAAAGTACATAATTATATGCATAAGATAATTGTATTTGTATGTATATTAGATACTTACATTTGACGTACATCTCCCCATTAATATATGTGTAGGTATGCAAATGTATGTACATATATGCATATAATTTTCAGTAATGAGCAAAAATAAGAGAAATTGAATACATATGTATTCGTTTTTTTTTTCACACACAAATAATATAAGAAAAATACTTCCTTTTGTAAATTTTTGTCGTTTTCTTCTTCTTCTTCTTCTGATTCTTCTTCTTCTAAATGACTACGTATTTATGTACATATACTTAATTTAATTAATTTGAATTTTGAATATTTAATGCACAAATACTTCTTAATGCACGTACAACGTGCCATGTGTATTATACATGCATTCTTTCTACTATAATTTGAGACCGCCAGGGTATGGATAGAATATTGTACTCATCCGAGTATATATAGAGTGATGTAGAACGCACTTTTATTGTATCTACGCAACCATACACAAGTATTTTATTTATAGTGTATTACAGTATTTAACGAATTCATTTAACACTGGAAGCTTGATAACATTTTTTGTTTTTTTTTTTGTTTTTGTGGACTATCAAACCACCAACCACCATACAACGATATAGTACTCTGTGCATATTTATGTAAAAAATACTTCAAACCATACGATATATAATAGTAATTTGTATAATTATTGGTCTACAGTGTTATATACTGCGATGATATTCATAATAATTTTAATAAGTTCCGGTATAAACTTTAATCAGAAATGAATGAAAAAAATAAAAAAAAAAAGTATTTTTTTGAAGAAAAAAATGATAATTTTTAATGTTTCCTCGTTATTGTTTTTCATTTAAAAAAATTGTATATGCGGTGTAATATATGCTGTGTGTTGTATTATGTGAGTACATTATAGTCTCGACGTAATATTCGAACATTAAAAATGAATAAAATACAAAAATTATTATTTTTATCGAATTAATTAAACAAGAAACAACATTCCTTCTTATATACTGTATGTATGTAGGTACGTTCGTTCCATAATCAACATGGTCAGAACTGAATTAAATGAATTTGAAATAAAAAATATATCGAAGCGCAAATCAAATTAAATGTGAATTCATTATAATGAGTTTGCCTGCCTCTATGTGCACCTATATGCTACGTATGTATACGAGTACGAATATAATGTGTGGTGCTGGTAGCCACTACAAGCAGTATTTTTGAATGGATCATAATTATCTTCAATTTTGTTATAGTCATTTAATAATAAACACGTATAATAGTCATCGTGATGGTCAATTGAAATAAAGTATAAATTCAGTTATAATTTTATCTCATCGTGACCGCGTTATATGGAAAACATGCGAGGAAGAATGAGGGATTCATTATTATTGGAAGATAAATTCAAATGAAATTTAATCTTAACCATACACGGTTTCATATCTTATCAGTCATTTTTCTTGAACTGTTTTTTAAGAATTTCTATAAAACGAACTAAAAAAAGAACAATAGTTCAGGAAAAATACAAAAATTAGCCAACAGTTACAATAAAATGTTTTAAGATACTATAGACTAAGAAATTTGGGTATTAAATGCATTGAAGAATTTAAACGAACACTGCATAAAGCGGTCCCTGTCAGCACGCCAAAGCAGTGTCCCCTACAAAAATCAGCAGATTCAGATGGATAGAATATGGCAAGACATAATGATGGGAAATGAATCTATCCAATCATTGCTAGAGAATCCCCTATTCACAAACATTGATGGGTGATGAAATTCACGAATTTGGAAGGTTAAATCAACAGACAGACCGTAGAGGAAGCAGAGAAAGCAGATCAATGTGTACCAAAGCGAGATTAGCAGCTCTGGAAGGAAATCACAAAAATTATATAAGATAATCTAACTCTTGAAATTTATATAATCTTCTACATGACTCATGAAACAATTATCGTGATATTTATTCCAAATTGCCGGATCAATTTTAGAAATAGAAAATTTGGAACTATTCCCACCATCTCGTACTTCAAAAACGACAAATAATTTTTGATTGTAATATGAATGAAATGAAAATCATTAATTTAATGAAGATAAATGAAAACAACGAAAACAAAAATCGTTCATTCGTTCATTTTCTTTGAAAAATGTAAAAAATTAAAAAAATATACATACTCTATATATTGAAAGGTCGTTATAAAAAAAAAAAAAAAAAGAAAATGCTTAGCAAAATAAAAATGTGTAATATATACATATACGCATATTGTTTGGGAACACACTATATGGTATATAGAGATGAGAAGACATTGTAGTATGTGTATAACATCGTGTTAGATTTGTGTACATGTCATATTGTACGTGCTCATTATAATCACATTATTTATACGTTATCTCTCTACCTACACACATGATTTTGTTAATTCGAATGCCAATGAAAAAGAAAAAAACCAAAATAAAACAACAACAACAAGATATCAGTGAAAAAAAAAAAAAACAAAAAAAAAATCTTATGTCCACACAATAAAATTTATTTGTTTGTTTGTTTGTTATTTTTTTGTATGTTTATTTTGTTGGAAAGAAGAAAACAATGCGATCAAGATCAAAAAGAAAATAAAATTATTAGAAAATTTTCATTTATGTACGTATACAAACTTCTTAACATTTGTGCATATGTACGTCGATCTGATACATACGAGCATTAATATTCTTTTAATTGTATCTCATTCTCATCATAATGCACGACTTCCATTTATGAAACTATACGTACTCCACATCTCGTATATTTAGTTGTATGTAGTGAGGATAAAAAACTGCCACTATAATGACGAAAATAAGTATAACAGAATTCGGGTTAGCTATAAGGAGTGTTATTCACTTTTACCTTGAAGAAGAAGTTAATAAATTTCTTTGTATGTAAGGTGAATATGTATTTGCAAAAAAATGGAAGAACATTTTTGAGTATATAGTTGTATCACCATTTCCAATTTCCATTTATATACCTACTTTGTCACCTTTATACCTTATCCCCTATTACATGTAAAACGAAAATAATTTAGACAAAGTTGAAACATAGAGAACAGTCAAATTAGCATTTTATTGTTGTTACTATATAATGCCAAACTGCTGATACAAAACGCTGCTTTTGCTTATTAGAAAAATAATAAAAAAAAAAAATAAAAATTCCTTCAAATTCAGAATCTTGAAAATATGTTATGTAGTCGACTGTTTAAAGAAAATAAAAACGTGTAAATACGTATGTAACATAAATCATTTATTTTATGTATTTATATGTACGGTACGGATAAGTGTATGTGTGTATGTGTAAAAGTATCTAGCTACTTATCACAATATATTTTGCTTTTGATTCGTTTTATTATGAGTTCAATTCCACCATTTATCATGCTGTCAAATTAGTATTTGAATTTAGAATGCTGTGTGCTGTGTTTATTATTACTGCTGGTTATTATTATTATTGTTATTATTATTATTTTAGAAACGAAATGATGATAAATTTTCATTTTAATTTAAAAAAAAAAAAAATGAAAACGCAAAACAAAAATAACGAAAAAAAAAAAAAATTTGAAAATAAAATTTTAAGAATAATATACGGCACAGCTTTCGCTGCCAGTAAACATTCCTTTCAATTGCTGTGTGTAGCCATCTTAGCCAACTCATACATCGTTTTATGGCGTGTTTTTAGAAGAATTTAACTTTCAAAAAAAAAAAAAAAATCATAAAAACAAACAGAAAACGATATCATTCCAATGGATTTAGAAAAATGCCAAGTACATGAAAATTAATCACGGTCATATTTATCTATAATTTATGCGCAATAATCGAATGTGTATATAAATGTTTCCTGATAAAAATCGAATGCTTTTCTATCATGAGTTATGTCGTCTATACCATTTGTCTATTATTGCGCTCTTCTAAAATATCTCCAAAAGTTATAAAAAATGGCACAATTGAAGATGGTAATATCGTGCACTGATCATCGAACATCACGAATGTATACCCAAGCAATAAAACCTTTCACTTTTCACCTTTAATTCTGCTGATGCTGATGATGACGTTGACCAGAATTACAGCTTTCCTTCAAGCAAAGAATTCGAAAGGAAATGAAAAATGGATTGGGAAACCAGTTTTTCTGCAAATAGGTGCCTTGACTTACTAAAATTATTAGACCAAAAACGAGAATTTTCTCTATAGAAACATCGATTCACACCATAAGAAAAACTAATAAATTTGTCAAGGTTAATTAGAATTTCAAAACTTTACGCACAAAATGCTATCGAATCGGTTAAATCAGATTCCACAAAGCGAAAATTTTCAACTCAATTTCCAATACAGAAGTTATAGTCGTCATGTTGAATATTGTTATTGTCTTCGCGCCGTTATCATATAATCATTGCGCACAGATTAGAAAAATAAAAATGTTCATTTGTCTTCTTTGCCTCCTCGATTGCAGATTGCATTACCGATAAAATTGGACTAAAAATTTTAACTCAAAAATCTGCAATACTGGATATTGGAACAACTTTTTTAGATGATGATGATGGGGGTGGGTTGGAGGTTGGAGTGATATTGACTGCGACTGGTAACAAATTTTCAAAGTCTTCCATACTCTAAAATGAAATTAGAATCGCATAACTGTTGTAAAGGTATAGAATGTAAGTTTGTAGAATTAATAATGAATAATATAGGATAATAATAAAAACTCACATAAATAAAAAATGTAAAGCTTATATCCTCATGGCAAAAAATACTCAATCAATTTCCTGTTTCCTCAATTACGTTTACAAAATCATAATTATTTTTATGTAGAATTTTCAGCAACAGAACAGCATGAATTTTTCTATAGAAAAAAAGCCTAATATAATGAATTCGATTCATCAATTTCACATCAATCAAAAAAAATAGGTAGTAGTATATGAAGGAAGTGAAACGAATTGATTTTCATTTATTTCATTACATGCGGATAAATGAAACAAAATTGAAAAAATGTTTTCTTCGAAATTCAATCAATAACGGTTTACGTTATTTTATTTTTTTGCAATTTTTTCTTTGTTATGTTAGCTGAATTAATTTTCATAATAAAACATGACAAAAAAGCCAATAAAAAAAATCCATTTATACACTCGTATATGTTTGAAAAACAATTTAAAATAAATGGTTTTTCTTTTTTATTTTTATTTCTTTCAAAATTTTTTACATTATTGTATATGGGTACCTCGTATCAATATTAATTTTTTCACATTTTTTGTGTTGTAAAAAAAAAAATATTTTTTTTTGTCCACTACTTAGAGACCTACCTAGTACCTACACCTATACGTACATGTGTAATGTAATGTACATAAATTTTCTATTTTTGCAAAAATATATTTCATAAACAGAATGCGTGATGAAATTTTTTTTTTTTTACACAAAACATCATGATGACATTACAAAACAAAGCACAAAGGTAATAAAGTATAGGTACACTACATATATGAGTATGTATGTATATTGGTGCTATGCACAAAGCAAAAAACAAAGTAAAATTACAGTGATATAGAGGCACCACACAACCAACCACAGAGTGTATATATAGAATATTTTTGTAGATATAAATTAAAAAAAAAAAAAATTAAAACACATACTCTCACACAAAATAACAGCAGAATTATTAAAATGTGTAAAACATTCCTGTATATACAGAAAAAAAAAAATTTAATACTACTACACACAATTACAAAAATAAAATCAAATGTAAATGAACAGAAAATCAAACAAAAAAAAAAACTACTACCTTCCTCGTGTTATTTTTATGGCAAAAAATTTGAATACGCACACACTCACACACACACACACAAAGAGCACAAACTATGGTATATGTATATGTATATAATAAGAAAGTATGCAGAGAAATAAGAAACAACAACAACAACAACAACAACAATGAAAAAGAAAATTAAAATACAATTTAAAATTCATAATAAAGCATTAACCTTATTTAGCAAATTAGGCATAAATTTGAATTTTAAAATTGAATTTAAAAATAAATAAATAAAATTAACGAACAAAAAATAAATAAATAAATAAATAAAAATGTTGTCACTAAATTTTATAGTATTTTGTTGTGTGTTGTTTATGAATGTAACACGAATAGATTAACGCATACACCACCCATATATACGATCGCATTCACAAAGAGATTACAACTACTACGAGTGCAAATAACAACGCAATTCAAATAAAATTGTATGTAAATGATGATTATTATTAATACACTGAACACTCAACCAAAAACTATCATCATAATCGTTCATTTATTATTAGTTGTGTTCCTTTCACATGAGCAAAGTACTTAAAAATCAGTTTGGTTTAATACTTCACTAAATTTTTATGTGTGAACAGCTCAAAAAATTTTTCAAAAGTAGTTCACTCATACTTTGTAAATAGTTACGTTATTTCTTTCTACCAGATGTCTTTTTAGTTTCACATTATTCAACAAATGGAAATTGACTGTTTAGGTTAGATTTCTCGGTATAAACAAATATCATATGGAGTTGTATCATATGGATACATAAATCCTTAATATGAATTTTTCAAATTTAAAGTAAAATAATTTTAAGGTTATCTTTTGCTTCACTTGTCAAATTTATTTATTTTTCTTTGAATAGTTTGAGTCATTGCTAAAATAATTTGTCAGGAGTACTTCGCTCACGTGAAAGGAACACATCTATTATATTTATACTAAAAACATAAATAAATTGTCTCTGTTGTCTGTGTTGTCTCTCCTCTATTTGCCTTTGTCTTAACGATCATCATACCATACCGTTTATCACTCTTTCTAAATTATTCACAAAGTCAAACAAAAAGCAAAAAATATTTTTTTTTAATTTTTCAAAATTAATGATTGTCAACATTGTCAACGGTTTCTTTTGGTTTTGTTATGTCGTCAATGAACAATGAATAAATAATAAAAATAATAATAAATGTAAAATCAACCGAAAAATTATAAATGAGAACTGAAATTTTTCAAAAACATTAAATTTTACATAATATAATTATTAAAAATCAAAAAATATGTATTTTTTTTATTGTTGTTTTGTTGCCGTTGTTGTGAATGTCAAATTTTTAAATTACTTTGGAAAATTTTCTGTAAAAATTCCTTCACATTATGTATGAACAATAATAACAATAATAATAATAATTAATACTTAATAATCATCGATCGATATCATGATGGAAATTTATTGAATTTAAATCGAATGATAAGAGTGAATATTCAGTTGAGATCAACAGTTTAATAACAAACTGAAAATAATAGGCTAGACACGTGTTTGTTACATGAGAAGTGTAATTTTCTTTGTTTGCAGGGTGGGTAATTGATGGGGAATTTCATAGTAAAAGTTTTATTAAATCTTTAATTTGTAATTGTATTTAAGGATATTCATTAGAAAACGAAAAATACCTGAAATATTTTATGGCTAAATAAATTTGGAAACGGCTTAAAAACAATAAAAGTTGGAAATTGGTTAGTATTACCACGTATTACATATCTGAGGGTAGGCAATTAATGGAGAGTGTCATAGTTATAATTTCATAAAATCTTTAAGAATATCAAGTTAAAGCAACGTAGAAGACTCAAAATGTGGAGAAACGACTGGGAGCGCCTAAAATAAAAGAAAGGGAGTGGTACCTGATTTTGGAGCACGTCAGGGCTTACACTGGTTCCTTAGGCTGAAAATGATGTTAATGAAAACTCTGTTTTTTAAAGTATGATTTCTCCCCTTTAAAATAAATGTATCATATTGGATTAGAATGTTCTCAAAGATTTTCGTAATTATGTGGAAAATAAACTTCGAAAGTGTTTTCGAATATTCCCAAATTTCATCTTGAATCTTTACTCTATTGAGACACAAGATGACAAAACAATTAGTAGCCATTTTTGTTTTTTTTTTTTTAAATTCAAAACATTTTTTCACTCAAATACATTAAGATTAAGATTCGAGATATCTGCTATATCGTGCACCACATATCTCCGAAGTTACTTAACCGATTTCAATGAAATTTGAAACATAGATACTTTGATAAAAATTGTGGTGCATAATGGAGCATATTTTTTTTAAAATGTCCTTGTTTCCTTTTTATAAGATGTCGAAGTTGTCAAAATTGCGATATTTTGGCTTCCAAATCCACCTCATACAGCAAACACTGATTGACCAATTTCTTTGAAATTTTGAATATAGGTAGCCTGAAGGATATTGTGGTGCTTACATTTTTGATTTTAAGTCCTGAAATTTAATTATAGTTCTTAAAAAGGAGGGGTTTTTTTTTCGAAAAATCGTTCAATTTTGACTTATATTTTCATACATTAAATCTTCATATATCTATATGATTTTAGTATCAAAGTAAAATTTGGACTTTTCTGAAGAGTTTATACAAAAAAAAAAGTATAAATATCTATGTTATATTTCCATTCTTATTAACAAAATAAAATTATGTTCTTTGTTTTCATCAAAATATTAAAAAATCCATTTTTATAGCACCTAAAAGGAAAGACATTTTTTAAAATTTTTGTATGTAAAATCGTTGTTGTTGTTTTCGAAATTTTTCAAAGTCGAATCCTACTCTTAATGTGCAATCAAATAATTATCAGTTACTACTCTGCTACACTTTACTTTACTACCCTCTTTGTCCACATTAATTGTTATTCAGACTCTAATTTATTTCGTCTATGCAACCAACTATAATGTTTCGAATAATTCCATGACATACTCGTACATACAAAAATATGCATACATACATATATGAAATGGGCTAATGACAGTCTAATGTTCTACCAACTAATGATGTTTTACAAATGCCCATTGTAATAATACGAGTAATTGTATGCATGGAATTTTTTTTTGTTTTACAAATTTTTCACTGTCTAAAATTTATGAAAATTATATTTTTCTGACAATAGCTAGGTGGTGTCGATGATGTCATGTAAATGTATGAATGAGTAAAAAATGTCGATTGTTGTCGACTGACTTATATGAATGCAAAAATTTTAATAATGCAGGAAATTAATATTTTGCACGTTCGATTTGTCGGTTAGAATAGTAGGTTTTTTCCTAAGTGGATTTTTTCATTGAAAATTCAAAGAAATGTAAATTGGGAATGGTTTTGAACAAACTGTTATGAATTGTCGACTACATACTACATTTTTCACGTTCTTCAATGTTAATTGTAAACAATAATTGTACCACTTTGTATGTGTTTAGTCGTCTTTTTGTGTAAGAAATCTTATTGAACAGAAAGCAGCTTTTAAATCCGTACTAGTTTCGCAGCAGTACACTAAACAGCACAAAAGATTTCCTGCTTCTTTTTTTTTTTAGGGAAAGACGTAATTCTGAGCGGTTAGACATATTAGCACATATTATACTCTATAGACGTCTGGCTCCTAAATTTCTTTGTTTTTCTTATTTCGGCGTTACTTCCAGGCACTAATGATTTCAGTCCAAAAACATCGATGATGCCAAAAATACTAAATCCAATGTTTAAGAAGGCTGGACACTCAATCTTCTGGATTGCATATTTATTAATTTGACTGCCAAGCGAACCATGTTCATGTAAGTACATCATTGTAAAACCATAAAATTACACAAGTTAGTATTGAAAAATTTAAAAATTTCTTACACGCGATTAAACTAAAAATAACAAAAAAAAAAATGAACGAAGGTCTACATAATATGTGCAACGTATAATCAGAAATTGTAATAATTGTCTATATCTCTATATCTGTATCTATCTATATATTGGCCATTTGGAAGAAATAAATAACATTTTCATATGAGATATTAGTCTATAATCAACTGCATACATAATATACGAAACGAATGAGTAATAACAGGGAGTCAGTCATATTTATCGACAAAATAGTCATTAAGGAAATTTCATTTAAACTAGAAAATCATTTTCTTGTAATTTTTCATGGTGAAAATGTTCTTTTTTTTTTCTTTTTTTCTTTAAATTACAAAAATGAAATCTAAAACGAATTACCTAGGGAAAAAAAATTTCTCATTGGTTTGGCTAGTTGGTGGTTGGATGGTTGACTATCTAGCTAGTATGCTCTAGTATCCAGTATCGCAGTTCGCAGTATCTACTTATATACCCAACCAATTAGGTAGTTAATAATTTGGTGGTTTGGTGATTATATATAATTTGAAATGAGGTAGTAGTTGCGAGTTGATATGTAGTTGTTATTCATAGGGTTTCTCGATTATATTACTCGCTAGACTTGTGAGCTATATGTATACATAAGTACGTTTGTTTGTTGCTCGGTATTTTGTATTTCATTTTCTTTTTTAATTGTGTATGATGACGATCACAAATCATCTATAATCACATACGAGTACGAATGCCTAATAAAAAATTCAAAAATCCATGCAACAAAAGGTAAAAGGAATTGACGTATACCATGATGATTGCCATATAATCGTATGTAGTACCTATAATGAGCTCTACAATTTATCATTATCTATACAAGACCAGACCATCAGATACCAAACTATTTACCATGATTCTAAAAATATACTTAGACAGTACATATAGTTTTGTATTTTTGTTATAATTTTGTTATAATTGGACTTTAAAAAGTACCTACTCGTATGTGTATTATTGCTGCATTTGGCATAGGAAATTATTGTATGGACATTTTAAGGAATAATAACAAGAAAAATTTATCATGCTTCAGTAGGCGCATATTATTTAGATATTATGAAAAATATGGAAAAAATTGTCAGCAATAATTATATGCTGCAGTAACCGAATTTTTAGAAATTTTAGAATGGTGAAATTTAGTAATACAGTCGAGTTAATCTAATTCCAATTTTCAGCTGTCATCAAAATTTTTTTTTCTTTGAATTGGGAAAGGAATTGAATGCAAAATGCATTTTATTCTTAATCTTTAAACCTGATTTGTATTTCAAAAATAAGATTTGAATATTACTTTCGATGTTATGCAGGTCACAAATAATGTTACAAATTCATTAACAATCCAAAGTTGTTGTGTAACGAATCTCTGACATATGTACATTCACCTTATCCTTTGCAAAAAATTAGATTTTATGTCTTTTTCAAAAAGAATCAAACAACACGAGTATAGCTTAAAAGAAATTTCAACAAAAGAGGAATTAAAAATTGACAAAACTTTGGGCAAAGCAATCAAGTTAGAAGAATTCGACTGTAGTTTTTTAAAATGTGTACATTGCGTCTGAATGTTTATATAAATGTGTGTACATGTGCATGTCCTTATATCGATGGTATAATTAATTATTATTGAACACCTGTCACGTACACATTCGTATACATGGTATTGGTACTAGTAGATCCTTTGTTACAATTTTAACTACAAATTTGGTATGATTTGTATATGATTTTGTATTTTTGATTGGTTTTCGAAATTAAGTATTTCCTGATGTTCGAAAATTTAAAATCATGCATACGTGTACAAGTCATGAGAACAATAAGTATAGGTACACAATTTGATAGCTATTTTAAAGTAAAATCCTTTTTTAATGTTTTTAATCCTTTCACAAAAAGGATGTATAACAGACAAGCTGGTATAATATGCTTTGAATAATTGTTCAAAATAATTAGTATATATAGAAAGTACATATTTCAAACTAATTTAATTTTATACATTTTCGATTTTAAAGTCACACGGCTAGGTATATTCAGGAACTCTTTTTCCAGGATCCATTTGTACAAATATATGTGCACATATGAAAATTTTATAATTAATAGGAATTAATTGAGAAATAATAATTATTAGAGTATACATAGGAAGAAATGAAGCTCGTATAACACATACAAACACAGTACACAGCTGCTTTCATATCGTTCCTTACAAATTTATTTTTTAATGACCCAGAAAAATTAAAAATTAAAAAGCACTCACATAATATACGTCAATGTACGTAAATATATCTACAATATATAATATAATTAATTCAAGGATATTAGAACACACATATAAGGACAAATAATAATAAAAATAAATGAAAGTTGAAATTAAAAACTTTGAAAACTTTAATATTTATTTCCCAAAAAAAAAGCAATTTCTTATTACGAAGTACAAGTGTATTATCATAGGATATAAGATGTAATATAAGGATATTTAAATAATTTATCAATTTTATTTTAAAAAAAGGAAATAATTTATAATTTTCTATGTCGTACATCGTACAATGCAACGAAATTCAATAGTGGGGACAGGTAGAATAGAATGGTTGAATTGATTACGATATCATATATATAGGTTATGGCGTGCGTATAATTGTGTAATTGTTAATAGGAAAATATTTCAAAAAAAAAAAATAAAAGTATTAAAGGAGAAAACATTTAATTAAAAACAATAATTCATTATAATTAAAAAATTAAAATTAATTGAAGTTTTATTATTCTTTCGAATGTCATAATACCAAGACCTCGAGAATATCATATAAAATTCTACATTTTGTTACTCACACTATACTTCCGAGCCATTGACCGTTGATGATAAAACACTCAAAAGAAAATAATTTATGATTGTCTATGCGTTAAAAACTTATTATTTTTCTTCTGTCAGCAAATAGTTTGCGTTTGAAACTGTTTCACACTTTCTACGTGATAGTTTCATAATTTCTCCACATATTTGGATTCATGTTGTGTTAGGAAATAGGAAGATACAGATAACATTATTTAAAGATTGTTTACGTGTCATCCACCTAGAAAGTTAACACATTTAATTGGCAATAAGAATTTGATCCATGGTTGATCCAATGGTTGCCCCCTTTTATCCTATTTCAGTTTTAGAAGCAGTTGAAATTTTCTATAAATTCATTTCATACCCTTAGAAACGTTGCAATTCCTTTCGATAATCTATTCGATATCCTTTACTACTGCATACTGAAAGCAAGAAAACAACAAAAGCCTCAAACAGAATCAAATTTAATCAAATGGAGGTTGGTCACATTTCGCATCAGCATATCATCAAAGATACTAGAAATACATTTCTAGTATCTCTAGTATTTCTAGTATCTTTGATATGATTCATGATTATATGGTGATTGTCTCATTTACTGATTTTCTTTCAATTTTCCGTTAAATTCATCTGACTCTTTGCTCGTAAATACAGTTAGTATGGTATTTGAATTACTCAATTTTTCCAAAAGTTTCCTAATAAAATTTATGTTTTTGAAATTTTCGAAATAAAACAGATAAAAATGTGTAAATGACTCTGTGTATAATACCGCGGTATTATTGTACACTCACTTAAATATATTACGATATGAAACATTGACGTAATACTGGTAATATGTACATACTTACTTATGCTCATACAAGTATGTAAGTACATGTACACGATTAAACGATTACGCGATATTTCGATAGTTGCGTTGCGCGTTACATGTACTACAACAAAATACAGCACATATATATGAACCAGCATTTTAATATAATAGTACACAAGTGTTTACAATAATATTTTTGGCGTTGTAAAACTTTTATGTCGTTATTAAATAAAAGACACTTAAGTAAATAGTAAAATATATACAAAAACAAACGTGTATAAAAAATTTATGTTTATTATCAAATATTGTTTCTAGTTTTTTTTGTTTTTCAGTCAGTTTTAAAGTGACTTTGGGTGACCTTTTTTAAAAAATTTTAAAAGTAGGTGCTTGAAAAATTTAATTTTTATGTGGAAGACAGAAGGATCGTAATTACTGTCATTAAAAATTAAAAAGTAACGAAACAATTTGCATTGTGTCGGATGATAGACATGTAAACTTCAACGAAATTGTGCGGCGAGTGTAATTTCAGATTTTCTGATTTTCTTGTAGCCAATCGCAAATATTTGTTATCAATATTGAGAAATATCATTTTTAAATAATAAAATAGAGAATAAATGAAACATTTGGTGACCGAGAATAGATCCAAATGAAAAGTTTTCATCAAATCCCTAAGATCTTAGCAGCAATTTGAGTTATCATCATCATTCGAATTTGGTTAGCAAGATAACTGAGTTCTAGAAAGTTGGTTATCGCAAAGATAAACCAGAAAACTGAGATAACCATGGTTTAACTGAGATAACCATAACACTAAAATCTATCTCATAATTTGGTTTAAAATTCATTTGTGACACTGACACAGCAATCACAGTTGGACGTTATAGGAAAACTAATTTTTACTTTGAATGAAAATTGTAAGTATAACCAGCAAATCATCGTACGTGAAGAAAATGCCTATGAGATTTTTGAGATTCAATTTATTGATGATTAGGCGCAGCATGAACGAAACATTATGCGTGTGTGCTAAAATTTGTTACTTAAGAACTAGGATGATTATATGTAACTCATAAATTGACGGCGCAATTTTTGTAATTTTTATTTACACTAAACTACACTTTCTTCTCTATCATTACCAACTTACACAGTGAATGCTTAAAAAAATTTTTACACTCTGTTAAAAATATTTTTAATAACCTCTTCCTGTACTATATAGAAAATTATATACTCTTCGAGCCATATAGAACAAAACAAAAATACAAACCCGAAAGAAGAAAAATAAAAATTTCAAAATCCATAAAAATTATGTGAATGAGTGAAATATATAAATTAAATTCGAATAAAAATTGAGAAAACGGAAAACTAAAAGAAAAACTCATAAAACAATAATGAAAAATGAAAGAAAAACCAAAGGAGAGAAAAATAAATTTACAAAAAAAAAAAAAATAATAAAATCGAA
The DNA here is from genome assembly GCA_951394055.1 of Villa cingulata. Classification (NCBI taxonomy): domain Eukaryota; kingdom Metazoa; phylum Arthropoda; class Insecta; order Diptera; family Bombyliidae; genus Villa; species Villa cingulata. The sequence continues at coordinate 32,239,230 of OX596023.1, forward strand.
AAATACACTTTTAAAACTTGCGATAACATAAATTTTTTTATTAGATTACTGTTGTATATACGTATAGTACTCGTACAGTTGTAAAATAATGTACAAATATTCTTGTCGTAAAATAAAAATAATTTCATAAAATTGATCACAAACAATACAGCAACAGTAATCAGCAGCAACAATAACAAAACGGATAAATTAATGGAAATACCGAAAAGCAAAAAAAAAATTATTTCGTTTTTGTGATATTTTTCGTATGTGAATATTTGTATACCGTACCATAAGCGAACGCATGTTTTGTGTGATAGTGTGGATATCAATAAATTTATAGCATTTTGTTTATATGACGATGAGTGGAAAATTTATACGCAGATATACTCGTAGATGGATAATATACCAGAACAAAAAAAAAGAAAAAAATTCAATATAAATTTTATCTGGCATCCAAAAAATTGATGGCAATTTATAGCTTCAAGTTTTCGTTTCATTTCATTTCGTTTTACAAAAATGTATGTATGTATTCTTCTCTTCTTCTTCTTCTTCTTCTTCATAATATCTCACACACAAACATACATAAAATATTCTTCTGTTCACGTCATATATCATTTTCTGTAATATTATAAAATATAAACATAAAATATTTTCATGCATATACGAACGAGGATACATGTTATATAGCGATTCTTTCCAATATGTGAATGTACTACATAAATATGTTTGCATATTATAGCTACGAAATGTATTTTATCTAAACCTACATGCTTTGCTACGCACATATAAATTTCAAAAAATATAAAATTCAAGAAAGAAAGAAAAAAAACCACTTACCATCTAAAAATTCAAAACCAAAATACGAAACAGAAAAAAATACAAAAAAAAAAGAAAAATAAAAAATTAAAACTTCCCGATAAAATCAATCGATAAAAATTTTTATATTTTCTTTTTTTTTTTTATTGCAGATTATACTCATGAAACTATCTTGATTACATATTTTACACTCCGCCCAAAAAAATTATAGACTCTGATAAAAAATTTTTTTATTGATTTACACTTCTTGAAGAGGATCATCAGTTGAAGAGGATCACAACACAACATTAACATTTTTCGCATGATTCTGTTTAGTCAGTTACTACGACCACTACCACCCAACATGATGATATATACGATTAGAGTCAGCTGCACTCTTGAACGAAAATCTATAAATTTAGAACAGAATGAATTCCAGCTTAAGTCTTTTGTCTATTATTAAAAGTCTCTTATAATAGAGACAGACCAGAGTTTCGAAACTTTCTAAGCCTGTTTAAGTAGATAAACTCCTTGGTCTGTCAGCAATCAGCTTTGATAAGTCCGCTCAGAAATACTTTAGCCCAAACCACTTAATGCAAGTAAGTAGTTTAACTCAATGAGAGATATTTTTGGACATACAACAAATGAAAACTAAACAAATTTTCGGACTGTCAGTACGAATTCTTAACTAAAAGCTTTTCCTAAACTGATTTAGCTAAATCCAAAAAGAGCTTTTGGTCTGTCAGTACTATAAGGGAACCAACGCTTCCACCAAAGTGATTTCAATACTCATTATTATCGTGATTACATCTGTAGTTTAACGTATCTACCATTGCGAACTACTGATGAATTGTTGGAAGAGAAACAAACTCATTTTTACATAATATGGATATATGGACTCTTTTTCTCATCAAGCTGGTATTCATTCAAAGCTAAGTTAACTTGGGTAGTAATGAAAGTTCAAAATAGACAACAAACAATTGAAAATTATTTTTCTTTACTTTTGCCTTAAACGGGAATCGAACTCGTGACTTCCATATCACTGGCCAGTTGCTCTATCACTGAACCATCAGCCCTTCCTTTTTTAGATTTATTCTTTTAATAATGTTTGGATGTTTTGTGTGTTGTCATTCAGTCATTTGTTGTCATGTTGTCATTCAAAGGATCAGTCATTTGTCTTAGTTGCTACTGAATAGGGAACAGAATATTGCCACCGAAAAATGGCAACTCGCAGAGGTGTACACTCAACAACAGTGAATGCTAAAAAATTCCAAATGACGCATAAAATCTGATTGATAGATAAATATTTTTTACGTAAAGTGTGCTTACGTACAGACAGTGTAATAGATATTGTAATTGTATACATTTTTCTTTAAATGATGGCTTATTCATTCAATCGTTTTTCCTTTTTTTTTTATAATGTTTTCCTTGGTTTAATTTTATTTCAACAAATAATACGTAAGAGAAATATTCAGACTACATGCATAGTTGAAGGTAATTTTATATAACGTTACACAAACACACATATGTACACACCACATGATGGGTAATACGATAATATATGTAATTAAAAATTTTATTTATTTTTAGTTTTTCCAAATAAATTTGTAGCTGTTATTATTAATTTTTGGTCGTTTTTTTTTTTCAATTAAATTGTTACATACAACAGATAATAAACGTGTACATTCTGTTATACTTATTAGTATTTTGTATGTGTGCACACATTACTTTGATGTGCACACATAAATCAGCTTCATAATGTGGAAAAGCATAAAAAAATCTGAATTAAAATAAATTTAATTAAATCAACTTTCTTAAGAGAGAAGCCTTCAGTTCATAATAAATTATCAATAAAATCACAAAAACGTCAGCCCAATAACATAACAGCAACAGCATCACAGCATCCAGCATCAACAACTCCGAAACCATAAAATCTCAGTTTTATTTTCATTTTTTCTTCTTGTCATTTATCGTAATTTTGTTTTCAAATTTCCATTTTTGATTGCAGATTGTATAAAATTGAATTGCCACCTGAATTAATAATTATCACAGCCTTACTTACTAGGTATCCATCGTATATGTATACATATGCATAAAATGCACTCACATATCAAAAATGTGTATGTGATATGAATGTCATTTCAAATCCAATTCACTTAATCTTGCACCAATCATTTATGTATTTATTGACCATTAAAACTAATATTGGACTGATGCTGAGATGATATTTTTATGATGTGATGGTAATAAAATGAGAAATTCAATGAACATCATCAGATTTTTAAAAGAATTATTGAAAAATTGTCTCTTCAAATCAACAAAAACAACAAACTAAAAAAAAATGAAAGAAAATTTCTTTTAAAACTATCTATCCACTTCAATACCCCCAGCCCATCTACCTACCTATCAAACTAACAACCTAACTAACATGCCGATTTTGAGATATAATAGATAAATTTATGGTTATGATTAGTTGTGCAGCACTGAAATTATACAAACTGATACAGGCATAGCCGGTTCTTGCATAGGTTGAAATGATTCACTAAAACCGGGCGCCAAATCTCGGGGGCATGAATCAGGACAGAATGAATATCTTATAAATCACAGTAAAAAGAATATTCTCTAGGTTTTGAAAATATTATTAGGACCACTAGAGAACCTGAACTTCTCTGAGAAAAACGTGTCTATGATCCTACCTTTTGTTTGACGAGAAAACGATTTAATTTTGTTCACTAAATAAAACATGGAAAATTGAAATTTTCTGCTGCTAGCGTAAAAAAAAATTAAATTAAAGATTAAAATACTTAGTAAAGTTTCAACGTAGAAGGCAAAATGTTTAGAAGTGTGCACCCTGCACCCAAGAGACTAAAACCGACCCTGGACATACGAATACGAGTTTGCAGATGATTAAGTTTTGAATTTTTCTCGATTTGAAACGAAAATAGGGAAAAAAATGAAAACGTGTAAGAGGAAATATTAAAAATTTAACAAAATTGTGATAAAATTAATGATTTTTAAACTAAAACGGTTTTCTAATTTTATAATGTGAAGAAAATTTATACTTTACAGTATAGGTAGTAGAGATACAGTGATGTAAAAAAATGTTTGGAATATTTGGAAAACCAAATTTTATATTTTACTTCCTTTTGGTTCAGCATTGAAAGCATATTTGGATAGAAAGATATGTCTAAGGGGTGGGATGTTGAATGATTCTCATAGATTTTAATATTGAACAACTTAGGTAGCTGAAAATAAATGTAAGCATAATTGAAGCGTTACGAAAATACCTTCCAAACTTCACTTCTGTTTTGGAAAATTTAATTCCAAAGTTCGTAATAAATCAAATAATAACAAAAAGTGACATGAACTTATGGGGGTGAACTGCAATATTGTCAGAGGAAATTAAATACAAAACCTTACACTTTAATGTTGCTACAGATTCGATGCACTCTCGAAGCAGTTATCATGCACTTTATTCGGTAATTTTTAGGCAATTTTCAGAAGCAAACATGTGATCTGAACATCACCGCATACACACAAAAATACCACAATAAAAATAAAACTGGCTAATTTCGGGAATCAAATTACCATTCTTTAATTTATATAAAGGACCAGAAAAACTTGCATACATATACATATGTTCGCCTTTTCCAGATATGAACATAAACATACCCGTAACGATGGATATTTCCTTAAAAAACTGAAAATGCTTCAAATTATCAAAAATATATCATTTTGAAACATTAAACCTTGAACAATGAACCAGCATTGTGTCCAATATATTTCGCACATCACTGTAAACGCATTTATGTGGAAAACTTAATAACACAAAATTTAAAAAAAATATGAGCAAAAAAAGCACAACAAACAAAAATAAAAATTTCAAAAATCATTGAAAGGTTGTTCGACCTGTTTAAATATCTATTTTTTTTGTACTTTCAGAAAAATTCATTTTTCATCATAAACCGTGTGTACCATATATGAATTAGAGTATAATTTAAATCATTAAACATTATGATAGCGCAATAATATTATGATAGCAAATTGAATTTATAAATAAATGCAGTACTTACCTACTTTTTTTTTTTAATTCAATTTATATTTTGGTTTTTATGGAATTTTCATTTTCATATTTCATTCACTTCTTCACTCTAAATTTTCATAGTTCAGTCCAATATATTTTCTTTTAGGAAAGGAAAAAGAGGGATGATGGTGTGGTGTGGCAAGGGTATATATTTTTTTCCTCTCGAAATATTGCATTGTACTATATACCTAACTTGTGAAAAATACCAACCAACAGATGGAAATGAAATGGAATGTAAATTGAAGCAGAACCAGATCAGAGCAGCAGCATACAGCAGCATATGAAATAAAAGAGCTAAGTCAAACGTAAATATGGTGTCAATTAATTTGGAAATGAGTTCACAAAAAAAAAAAAAAAAATGAAATAAGAAAAGAGACAAAAAATCGAGAAAAAAAATTATTGGAAAAAATCAGTACATTCGTAAATGCATGAATTTTCAAATGAATTCCATGCTGCAGCATGAAATCAATGAAATTGTTGACAAAGAATGTACAGAGTTGTAGCTGTATGAACGCTGCAGAGTCATGTATACACATAGTAAAAAGCTAATCAGATAGTCAAAATGCATATATGTACATATATGGTTTGATATATCAACTGAAATACACGTTTAAATCATTTTTTTTAAATAAATTTTTTTTTTTTCATTTCTTTATGAAATTTTTTGATATTTTTTGCACGTAAAATTCATAAATGAATGTATATATGTAATTAATGATGGAATGTGCCTGGTATATCTACTGTAATATTGTAACATTGTACCATAAATTAAATATAATTCTGGCATAGAATATAGAAGTTTTTAACTTAATTATCTAAAACTATATACTACATACTATGTATATGAACGCGCATATCTTATCTCGGTGATTCATTAGCTGTTGAGTTTTTCTTGGCAGTTTTTTGTATTTTTTATTGTAATTTATGAGAACTGGAATATCTAATTGTTCTGTTATTACTACATACGAATATTACGAGTAATATACATATACGTGCAATTGTATATATGCATCATTATTTAGAAATTCTAAAGATCTAGAACTGTAATTAAATTAAGTATGGCAGGCTACAGAAGAAAAGTATAGAGAAAAAAATAATTCGTTATATTTCTTGAAGTATATTTTAAGTTTAACTGGAATTGTATGTATAATTGTAATTTTTTGTGTCTTATTCTTGAGAATCAGTGCGAGTAGTATAATCCTAAGGTTGAATATTTATTTATGTTCGGGCTTGTTAGAATTCTAGAAAATGTGATTAATTTAGAAGATGAGATCCTAATGAACGAACACAAGATAAGCATATATACGCGGCGGACTATATGTTTGTTGCTCTTTTATGGTTTTCTTATGTGTAATTTGAAACAAATGATGATTCTTTTGACTGTCATACAATTAACTTTCTGACCTGAACTTAACGAGAAATATACAACTTGCTAATTACGCAGCATTACCGCAAAGACTATATACGATGCGACTTTAAATCGCTGCATTCTATTCGTGAATGTTTCTTTTATGTAAAAATTTGACCGAAGATTTTATTTTGGACATAAGTCCCAGGATAAATTTTAGTATTCCTTCTCATCATTAATGCTTCTTCAAAGTGCATTCCTTCGTATATACCAATTTTACGTGAGTAATGGGAACCACAAAATATTCTCTAGAAAATAGATTCCATAAATGTTACAATAGTCAGAACATAGAAAAAAGATGTAGACAGTTTTCCGCCGTCCAAAACCACTGAAAAGCGATCAATTTCCAATAAATGTTTGCTTTCATCCAGTATTTATGATGCTTTAGAGATTAAAATTTATTTTAATTTTTTGCTTTTAAAAAGGACAAATCAATGTTTTGAATCATATCCGTCTTCAACATCCAACAACTCTTGAGATACACAACTGTTTCGTTACATAAATTGCTATATCTTCTGACTTTTCTTAGAATATAAAGATTGCCCGGTGTCGGTAATAAAATTCAAAATAGTTTTAGAGGAAGAATTAATCGAGTTTTTATTTAATTTTGCATACAAATTTTTTAAAACTTAAAAAATGCTCAACTAAATTCTTCGATTTCAACTATACACCACTACTAGTGAGTCAATGTCAATGAAAGAAATTTTTCCGCAATAAAATCCAATTTTTATGCAGAGTCAACAACACCATCATATTTACTATAGTTACCATTTCCCAATTCACATAAAAAATTAATCGAAAAATTTCCAATAACTTGTATAAAACATTTTTATTACTCTGACAATAAAATCCAGAAGAAAAGTGAAATAACAAAACAAAAAAAAAAAGAAGACAAAACAAAATCATCAAAACGACAAAATATAATTCTCATCTAATATTAAACTTCTTGTAAGAAATGAAATTGTGTGGATAAATAAAGTTTTACCAATTCAATATATTTTATTTGGGACAAAAATTTCAAAATTTTCTGGTCATATATCTTTCTAAACAAAAACAAAAATAAAATTAAGTTAACAATATCGATCACAAAATATATATCGAATAAGAACTGAAGACATTCATTACAGAGAGAGAAAAACTCCTCTCCCACTCCCACACATAATGTACGCGTATACACGAGTATAAGGAGGAAAAGAATGTAATGTACTATACGAGTATTACACCTATCAGCTATCAGTTTTATGACCAATCTTAGGTAGTTATATTACACCATAAAATAACAAATTTGATGTGTGCACATATTCGTGTAATAGCCATTCGAACGTGTAAAGAAACGAATCATCAATTACATCGAATAGCGCTATAACGACGCGGCAGTATAGTATATACGCATTCCTTCATAACACATATTATACAAGTACGTGCAGTCCTTATAAATATCCAGATCATAATAGAATATACTATGTATCTCATCCTTTTGTTTTTACTTTTAATGATTCGAAAGTGAACTATATATACGTACAAAATGTGGTAATAGACATGTGAAAATCCATTTTTAAGAAAAGCAATAAATTTACAAAATGAAAAAACAATTCTTATTCTTGCTGCTGCTGCTGCTGCTGCTATCCTTTAACAAAATATAAATAATAAAATTAAAATGACAAAAAAAAATAAAATAAAAAAAAAAATAAATAAATAGAAGAGAAAGAAACACATAAAATTGTGAAGAAATTAAAAACTGAAAAGTATCAAACTCAAAAAAGACATAAAAAACAAAATTATGGAAAGTGAAGAAAGCAATTTTCCATGAAGATATGATGTGTACATGTCGTTAAATCATACATACATACATACTCGTACATACATTATATAAAAATGAGATGCAGAATGTGATGTGAAAAAGCAATAAAATATGTGACGGTACGGCAGTAAATCATCTTATACTCGTATATCGTATTACACATACTTTTTCGTATGTATATCTTCAATTACATAAATTATACATTCACATTCGGATCCATATGCGTTCATATTATTCTCTGTAAAATTGTATGAATGTGTGTATATACGTAAGATGCTATAAAGGGATATAAAAATATAATTCTTATTAAAATAAACAAATAAATAAATAAAGCAAATGACAATAAAACAAATATGAAACTAGAGAAATGATAATAAAATATTGAAAGGATACAAATGTTTAGTTTAAAAAATTTTGTAAAATTTCGGTAATTTCAGTGTGATTGTGTCATTTTATGTTGGAATACATGGCTCGAGCCACACTATAAACAGACTCGTAATGGGCATCAGATGAGATAAAATGGGGAATATTTTCGGTGTATAACAGAGAAAATAAATTGTTGGACAAATAAAATTTGATCGTTTATTATGGAAATCTCGGAAACTCAACTTGGACTCCATTTACACAGTCATGGGCATGACGCATAGTCCTGAGCGTGACGTCTTAAACGTGTAAAAAGAGGACTGAAGAGCAGAGACGGAGGTTGTCATGCAAGCATGCGAGAAAATTGATGGTTTGATGCATACTTATGACTATGATGACTCTTCGTTAATTCGAGTGTTCACAATATTTTATGAATTTAGATTCACATGACAACTGACGACATGACATCATGTCTACTTTGAACACAAAGACTTTGAATATCACCCAAAATATCATCCTTCTTCATCCTCCAAATTGTTGAAATATTTGGACGTTTTGTATACTCCAGTACAAGTTTCTGCATTTCAATCCTTCCCTTTGCAAGTGAAAAAATATCAATTGACTCAAGATCAAACGCCAATCAATTAAATTTAACTCTAAATAACTTTGTCACTTTAGACACCATTTAAAGATTCTTCAGAAACTCTCAGAATTGATACTCTACAGTGGATATAGCTTTCCAAAAGTACCCTTTCTTAACTGAGGATCAATTATATCGAGGATCAGTATGCATTTTACCTGTGATGCAATTTTTCCCTTAGATTTTTGTTTTATTCCCGTGCAATATTTTCATTTATCAATGCAATAGGAATCCACCCTGTTTACATACAAACAAAATGTTCATATATGAACATGTATACATATCTACGCATATATTAAAGTTGTAAAATGCTTCGTGTATGGCTGTATAATTTTTATTACCATCCATTTTGTTCCTGTTTTATATTTATTTACTTTTTTTTTTATGAAATTTTATGTATCTGATGTGATTTTATGAACTTTAAAAAGTTAGTTAACAAAGTTATACAAAAAGAATGAAGAAAAGAAAAGTATATAATACGAAAGAACCCTCCTACATTTCTGTGTGTGTACATTATATGAAAAAAAAAACGCAAACAAAAAAAAAAGAAAATTATTTCTAGAACAAAAATGCAATCATAAAATCTAAATGAAAAAAAAAAACCATCCTTTTTTTGGATTTCTTTTTTTTTTGCCTTCATTTGCTCTGTTGTTTTTCCATTCTTATAGAAATTTTATACGACGTATACCATAGCGTAGCATGTATCATTAATGTTTTTTTTTTTCTTTTTCGAATACATACAAACCATCACATAATAATTCCTCTTTTATTGTTGCCTTGTAATATATTTTTTTTTCCTCTGTAATTCAACTACTATGTAATCGAAAAAGTTTTATTACTTTTGAAAAAATCCTTTTACAAAATTTAATGACCAAAATTTTATATTCGATAGTCGTCATCATTTATATACTCGTCGTATGATAGGTATAGGTGAAGCCACATATAACTATAAATATCAGTACATTAAGTAACATAGTACATAGCAAGGCATGTAAGAATTGGATGTAATCAAATCGATCCCAAATGAAAAAAAAAAATTGAATAAAAAAAAATTCACCTAAGTATAGGAGATAAAAATATTTTCCAAAGAATACCATATCGAATCCAGGAACATCCAAAGCCTTTTAGCTTTGCTGCATATTATAGTTACGTTCATTTTAATAATTACGTGACGTGATAATTTTAAATTACTACATACGTATACCATAAATACACATCCACAATAATAGAGAACGCGCCTTACATCATACCACATCATACACTACATACCACTACGTACTTGCTTACATAAATTTGAATGTGTATCCATAGCCTTGCTATAGATTTATAGCATCAGATACTATATTCGTGTATCTGGCGGATAGAGAGATATACTACATAGATAGATACGATGAGCATGTAGATCCCGAACCGAAATTAATGAATTGATCATGACTTCATGAAAAATTTTTAAATTTTTAAACAAAAAACGTTTCAATCGATTTTTTTCTTCTTAATGTTTTCTGATTTTTGTTTTGATTAAAACAAGCAAAAAACAAAAAAAAACAAACACGAACTTTGTTTGTGTGTGTATCTATGTGTGTGTACAGAATTATTACCTCAGAGAAAAATGCCAGTTAGAAATGAAATATGATCGATCGGATCATTTATAATCCCAAAAGAAAAAAAAATTTATAACAGAAATTAACTTTCTCGTTTTTAATTTTTAATCATTTCCATTCAATTTAAAATTAGTAAAACCAGTTTCGCAATTTTAAGCAGTACCATTCGTTGAGATGTAGTATGATGGAACACGAAAACTTTTTTATGTGACTAACAGCTGAAACTAGTTTTCGATTAAAATATTAAATTCGATTTAATTGTACATTTTGCATTTGCATGATGGAATAATCACAACATTTGGAATTAGGTACCTAAAGTATTTTCAAAATTAATTCTCTTCCCTTCATCTAAACTTCCCAAAAAAAAAAAAAAAAAAAAAAAAAAAGAAATTATGTAATTTCTTCCAAAGATTAAAAAAAAATTAAAATTAAAATTCACAAATTTATTCGATTCTAAATCCGGAAGCATTTTTAATTTACCGATCATATTCCGAAACAATTCACACAAGATAATTTTCATTTTTTCGGTCCTATGACACTAGAATTATTGTTGTTGTTGGTTGAAAACCAAAATACCACCGATACACTTTTACTACTGTTATAATAATGTTAGAATCTCAAGGTACATACTCGTGAATATTATGATTTCAATGTGTAGTGTATATGTCTGTATATCATCAGTTTGTATATGTGGTAAGCTGTAAATAAAATGAACACACGCACATACACAGATTTATCTCCCGTAATTATTTGAAATGACTATACCTACAGCAACAAAACATCTATTACACCGCACATTATATGGCAATGCATGCATAATTATAACTGTAACAGAACGATGACTTCATCATAAAAATGTTCCATAATCCGGTTCCGGTATGTTATTTAAAATTGACAAGATTATACGATTTTGTGTCCATATAACATTTACAACATTAAATGAAAATAAAACATAAATACAACAACAACAACAACAACAAAAATAAAATAAAACAACAAAATATCATCGAGAAACAGAAAAATTTTCCTGATCGTACATATATAATGAACGTCGTACATATATTATATCTCATACGTGCACATACATATAGTAGTCATCATCATCATCATCAACAACATCCACCAATCTTGCATGTACCAGAGGAAAGTCCATCGTATATAAAACGTTATTGAATTGTGCAGCTACATATGTGATATGTGTAGTATACAACGTTTGTATGTACATATAAAACACAGCTCCACATTATCTCGTATACACATTTCCAGACTTTTATGTACATTCATATGTGTATGAACCAAAAATATATTACACACAGAACAAGATTTTAACACGCACACAACTACACACATCATCAAATTTATAAGTATATTTTTTGGATCTGGAACAACGATGGACGTCAACGGCAGCGGAAAATGAATATAAAACGAACTGCATGTTGTGTTATTACGGATATACGATACGATACAATGTACCTATACATATAAAAATATTGTGTAGGTAGAGGAGACATTTTTGCCAGACTGAATGCTGAATTTGATGCTGTGCTGATATTTGTTATGTTGTCTGTCTGTACCTGTGTATGCCTTCTCTGTATGGTCGGACGTTCGTATAGTGTATAGAGATAGACCAGACCAAACCGGCAAATGGTAGATATATTCTGACTGACTGAGAAACTAAAAGAATTACCAATAAATTTGTTAAATAATGAAAGCACATGGACGGTATTATATATGTATTTATATTTTTACAGACAAAAAGAGCAATGAACATAATAAGTGGGTATGTGTGTGTTTTCCATACGTATCTCGAATGCAATTGGAACAAAAAAAAAAAAAAAAAGTAATAATTTATTTTTCAATTCATGTCAATGGGTTGAGGTTTCAAGATAGATATTTTCGTATTCGTTTTTCCCTTTGTCGTTTTCTTTTTGTTCTTCTTCTTGTTTGTATTTTTGTCTTGAAATCGAAACCATATCGAAACTATTTACCATAATACCATAAGCAATGCAAAGTAAAATGAAATGAATCTGTGAATAAATGTCCGCGTTGTCCTTCTCACATATACATATATACATATGTACTTTTCGGAAAATATATACAGAAAATCCTTTTCATGTTAACAATATAATTAGTAGCCGGTCATTTTTAGTACAAAAATTGAACCAATGTACGTGTGAAATTCTCAAATTAATCCTCCTCAAGCAATCTTCAATATTAGAATTGTCATGCAACAAAAAAAAAAAAAAAAAAAAAATATGAAAATTGCACTGATGGAATCTATATCTTCATATTTTTGTCGAATGATGTGCAGCAGGAACATATGTACCTACATACATACATACATATGTACGTCTGGATAAATATGCATCTCTTTAATATTGAATTTCGTAAATCAAAAATGGTTGATATAGCAGACACGGAACATATGTTTCAAGTTTCGATTTTCGGATTAAAAAATTGTTTTTTTTTTTTTTGTTCCATATACACTAGTACATAAATAAATGAATATACCACGCCCGTACAAATACGCATGCTCGTGTCCTAGTGTATTGTATAATCATATAGGATAGAGAGTGCATTAATTCATCCATATATCCTTGCATTAAATGTGTATAGTTTATGATAAGTATAGTAGTCAGTAGTCAGTAGTGTACTTTAATAATATATATGTACGAGGAAAATATATGTATCTATGTATCTAAAGGAATTCTATAAAAGGCTCAATTATGAGACATACAATCATACATAAATTCATATATGTAATATGTAACTTCATTTAAATATCTGTAGTCTGTACAAAGAATTGATTTTCTGAATGACTTTTTATCCTTATATTTTATATATCAAATATACATTATGTACGTGTATGTATGTGAGAATTAAATACACTTAAACGCAATGTACATGAAAGTATGTATACATATCATATATTTTATGTATACGTATGTTTTGTGCATTTTCAGTAAATATGTAAGTATATCCGTATTAAGGTGTGTGAACAGTGTAACGTTTTGGTATTAATTCGATACAGACGAATGAACAATCAAAAATAATTAAACAAACAAGCAAATTACAACCGTACAAATGTCATTTAGTTTTTGATACATATTCCATCGTATATACATTGTATTGCAATTGCATGCATCTGATAACAATTTATTCCGATTTATGATGAGTAAAATATATATGGACACATACACAAACACATTACCTACAATTACAATACAACACATGAAAATGCATGTATGGATAGCACCGGTGAATGGATAGCATTATATAGCATGATATCGAATACATACATATGTATATTTATTTAAGGTGATAACATAAGTACATACATGTGCAATGTAACGTGTGAATATACATATATATATATACGAGTATATAAATGCATGTGTATATGTTTGAGAACAAAATTTATTATAGTTTAAATGTGTGTAGTGTACTATATGTATTTACTGTACTCGTCATATACATATACGTGCATACAAGGACTTTTAAAAGAGGGTAAATAAAGTGCCTTTTTGTCGAGAAAATTATGATATGTATAAATATAGGGTTTCATGTTTAATGTATGTACATAATTATGTACATCTTTATCCATTCACATATACAATACATACACAGAAACATACGGAAAATGTATGTATGTACGTGTATGTCGTGTATGTTTTTTTTTTGTTTTGTTATTGTTCATTTTTTTTTTATTGCAACAACAGGGAAAAAGTGTATTATATTGAAAACAAAAAGGAAAAACAACAACAACATAAATAATAAAATTTAAAAGAGCCTTGACCTGTGTATATACGAAGGTCATTATACGTAAAATATAATAAAATTGATTTTCGATTTTAATTCAAGAGAATTCTTTGAATATATACCTATACACATACATTACGTATATGTACGTATTATATGCATTGGTATGGTTGTATGTACACGAGTTTGTTTGCCTTGATATCCTTCAAATTGACAATAATGGGTAAAGAACGAATTGTAGCGCACACATTATACACATATCCACCATACTTAAATGTGAACAATTGAACATGATGGCGAAGCGAAGATAATCTAAAGCTCCTCATCATGATCTGATTATAGTACATAAAATGTGAGGGAAAAATTACCGCAGTGTTTTAATTTATTTTTTTATTATATTTTATTTATTTTTTTCAATTTTGATGTAATTTGATCACAGCATGTGATATAATACTGTGTGTAATTTCGAATATAATGTACATTAATTCGAAATAAAGCAAAACAATATTAACGTGAGTATACAAAGTAAAATACTTATGTATGTAGTCTTTAACGAAACGATTATCGAATAATCATGTTTTGTATTTATGTACATATACTGCACAGGCACACTGTATGTACGTACATATATCCTTACTCAGAAATAATTTTCATTTAATTATCTCTTCCATTAATCGATTCTCTCTTTCTTTTGTCGTTTACCCTATCTTTTAAATATTTTAGTTTATAAAGAAACACAAAAAAAAACTATCAGATTCTTGATAAAAAAAATATTTTTTATACTGTACTATGACATTGCCTATCCTTGATTCTACTGCACCACTCTATATATAACCCAAGGCGTCATTGATCGATTTCTTTTATTAAATAATCTTTCTCTAGAATTATTATCATCTTCTAACTTTAGGATCAAAGTTTGTCATATCTTAAGGACTAAAGTTTCGTGAGAATATATGTCCTAGAGATAAAATTTTTAAGATTGGTAGCATATCCAAAAAGAAGCATTGCTTAAAACTTATCCACTAAAACCGAAAGACTTCAAGACTTTAGAGGGAGCATTCAGTCTGGCTACAATTCTCATCTCAGTATGGAATAAAAGATTTTTGCCCAAAAAGCGTACAATAATTGCCCATTGCATCAATAGTCAAAGCTTATCATCATGAGCGCAAGTAGTATTCCATAAACATGAATTCTAAGAAATTCTAAAATGATTTTCGATTAAGAAAAAAAACAACGAAAAATTAGAGAAGAACAAAGGAAAAGAAAATTAACTCTGATGAGGATTTTCAAATGAAATAATAAAAAAAAAATACTATAATTCCCTCCTGAAGACTCTTTCCGTTATAAAACTTTTCTAAAGTAAACATCAAATTCAGAAAATTTCTCGAATTAATAAACCAAAACACAAAAAAAGCAAACAAACAAAAGCTGATTTTTTTTTTGTATTTGCCAGAGCCAAGAGCACTTAAATTTTTATATCTAAAAAGGAAATAATATCGAATTTAAATGTGGCATTGAATGTTATGCCATAAGTATGTACACTGTATACAATTTTTTATTGTACTTATGTACGTATACATTTACGTAAATGTGATGAGATATCCTTGAAATAATAATTTATATAAAACTTGAAACTTTTAAATAATTTTCTTTTCTTATCGCAGTTATGACTGTTTGTTTTGTAAATGCCTGCTTTTCTTCCGTCCCAAACACATACACACATAACATCAAAGTCAAATTCCTGTGTATATGCATATAGTGTTGAGCTTGAAATTATAGTATGTGCATACGTACCTCGTAAATGAAATGAAACTGAATAGAAAATGTGTCTGTTATCTTTTTCGTATTAAATACGAGCATATGAACTATTCACGTCTGTATCGCTTGTGAAACTGCTTCGAAAATTTGTCATCTGGATAACCTATGAATTTGAAGATAAAAATTTGCACTATAAGAAAGTTTTTTTTCTACTTTGAAACAACAGATATGATATATAGCCTAATAGCGTCACTAGAGGGAGTTTGGGGTTAGTCTGATTACCAATTTCCAGAAAACAATATCTGTTTAGCTGATACGCCTACTAAGGCGATAATTAAAAAGAAAGTACACACTGGATTCTAGAATAAATGAATAGTAAACATTTTGTTTTTTCTTTTTATAAATTCAAAAAATTTTTGATTTGAAAACCTAAAAATTTCATCCAAATGATAAAAAATTGATCAGATACCATATAAAAGTATCGTTGAATCTTCGCACATTACATAAAAATTGTATGCGATAATTTCAACCCTTCAAAATAAATCTTAAATTTGATATTACGCTTCATGCTTCATTTGTTCATTTTTATAAGATCCATTATGAAGTTAAACTGACTGTAATAATTTTTTTCAATTTAATTTTTTTAGCGTTGGTTTCTTCTTCTGCTTTATCTCCAAATATTAGGGGGAAATTTAGAAACTTTAATATTTCTAAGACGAACAAGTCGAAATCAGTGATGTGTACTCTTTTCCGTCGAGATAATATGAAAATCTAAAGAATTAGAATATCGTAAAAATTCTTTAGTAATCAAATGAAAAGATAAATTTATTAATAATGCCAAGTAATGGGGTATATTTTGAAGGAAATTTAATCGGTCATCGAGAATTAAATGTGAAAATTCATTTTCAAATTTGTCAAGTCAATGCCATCATAGATTTTATTTTTTCATCACTTTATCCGAGTATCTATAGTTCAAAAAGTTTTCACTGTAAATTTCATTTATTTAAAATTAGTTTTTCTTAAAAACTTACCATAATACCAAGTTCGAAAATCAACTGAATATTGAAATAAATCCAAAAGAAAAAAAAACATACGACGAAAAATTGAAAAATAAGTAAATCTAATTAGCAACTTCTAGCACTGCAACTTCTTCCCATATATGTAGTCTTCTGCTTTCAGGAGTTCTTTTCCAATATGATGTCAGACAGATATCAGAACATTTACCTTTGATGAAGATGATTTGCAACCAGACAAATGATTGACGAAAACTTTCTTTCACTATTACATTGCCAATGTGTGAATTTTGATTGCTATTAGACTGCGGGTAATCAACTCCAGTTGTAAAAAACGAATTTGTGACATTATGAAACACAAAATATATGATGGAGTACAAATCACCTTCGAAAACTATTTAAAACGGAAAACAAATCTCATTAATTCACCGTGACCTGTAATTGAAATGAACGAAGGCAATTACTTGACAAATGATGTGATGTGCCACTAATCTCGAGATCGATTCCTGCCTACGACAAAAGTAAGAATTTGTTTTCTTTAGAACTTTTTGTTTTTTTGTTTTTTTTTTGCCTATTTCCACCAAAAGTTCACTCAGCTTCGAATGAGTACCAGCTTGCTGGGAAAAAGAGCTTAGAAATGCTGATAAGGAGTCCTAGTCTATTTGCTGGCAACAATTAACTCAAAAAATTATTAGAGCATTACGGCATTACATCAGTCTAAAGGAGGTACTATAATTGACATCGCTGACATGGGTAACATGAGAAATAATAACGATTGTTAAAACGTCACATTTGGTTAACTATAATAACATAGATAACATACTTGCACACCTGCATACTAAACATAAGCAATACGAATTTCACAAAATGAGCTTTTTGCTTATGTTACTTATGTCATGTACGCTCTCGATCGTACTGCTTATGTCGAGCTTATGTTAAACGAATTTTTAACGAATGTCGGTAATGTTAATTATAGTTTAGCTCATTGATTTGGCTGTGTTCGTAGCACGACATATGTCAAAGCTTATGTCAGGTATGTCGATTATAGTTCTACCTTTAATTATGTCAAGTACGCTTTCGATCGTACTGCTTATGTCGAGCTTATGTTAAACGAATTTTTAACGAATTTTTAACGAATGTCAGTAATGTCAATTATAGTTTAGCTCATTGATTTGGCTGTGTTCGGCTACGACATATGTCATAGCCTATGTCACATAGGTCGATTATAGTTCTTCCTTAAGCCTTATCTTATGCCTTATCATATGTAAACAAATTTACTTCTCTACCACCAACACAGTGGTTCGCAATCCACGCTAAACTGTAGGTGAACACATGACATGAAATCACTGCTGTGAAAATCCTGGTTCACTTAGAGCTGTTGTGCTATGAAAGATGAAGCAGAAGATGTGCCACAACAAAAAAAATAACCATGAAATCTTCCATGTACAGTGAACAAACTCCATTAAAAAATCCATCCGAAAAAAAATTTAGTCCTTTAATAAACAAAATATATTGCATACGAGGACATATTATGATTATGATTTACCCTACATAAAAAATAAAACAAAAGTGAGTATTTTTTTTTTAAATTTTTGAAATTCTTTTTATTCATTTTTTTTTTCTTGCATTCTCTTCTCATTTCTTCTTAATATTTTTTTTTTTCTTTGTTTTTGTTTTTTGTAATTTTTTTTTTTTTTACTAATTTCTTGTATATTATTAATAATATTTTTTTTTTTTTTGTTGTTACTCCTTTTCTCATCGATTTTAGTTTTTATTTTAATATATTTTCATCACTGTTTTGTTTATTTTTATATTATTATTATTATTATTATATATTTTATCGCATTGATATTTTTTTTTTATTTTTCATTATACATATATAATAATAATTAATTAATAATAATAGTAATAATAATAGTAATAATAATAATAATAATAATAATAATAATAATAATTATTAATAATATATATTTATATTTATATGTATATGTATATAACTAAATTATTTTAATAATTAATTAATTAGGTAATTAATTAATTTTCTTTGGAACTTCATTCTTTTATAATTTCATCATTTAATTATAATAATTATTTTTATATTTTACTTCACTTTTGTTTACTAGTTTATGGTTTTTTTTTTCATGTTTTTTTCTTGTTTTTTTCTTGTTTTGTTATTTTTAATTTTATATTTTATTATCATTTTTATCATATACATTATACATTTTATTTTTATTTATCATCATAATATGCAATACTCATATTAATAAATAATTATTATTATAATTAATATTTCATTTCATTTTTAATTTGTTTTTAAATTTTTTTTGTTTTTTCATCATCAATTTTCTGTTCATTTTATTTTCTAATTTTATCATTATCTTAAAGTGTTTTTTTTTTTTCGTTTTTTTTTTATTTGTTTGTTATATTATTTTCTATTTTTACTCATTTTCAATCTTTAAATAGTATTTATCGATTCTAAGAGTTGTTTTGTTTTTATTTATTTATTTTATAATTTTCATATATTTCATTTTTTTTTTATGTTGCTTTACCTTGTTTATTTCAGTATACATAATTGTAGCTATAGCTATATGTAATAATATAATCGCATTTATATATATAAATGTCCTATATATTATTATTTTTTGTTATTTATTATAATTTATATAATATTCTCATCATATACAATATAATAATTATTAATTAATACATATGTATAATAATAATAATAATAATAGTTACATACATTTTATATTTATTTATAAATGTGTGTGTATAGTAATAATAATAATGATAATAATGGTGTTATAATTAATATAAAACATAAATAACGTAAAAGTATAATTCAATGAGAAAAAATAAAAATGAAAAATTTAAGAAAAATCCAGAAAAAAAACAAAACAAAATTACATTTCATTTAATTCCTCCAAGTACTTAGATTATAGCCTTTTTCGTAAATGCAGGATTAGACTGCAAATTCTTACATAGGTCTTTGTTGAAGTACTAAAACAAAACTCAATATTGGTATGCGCAAATGTCTAATAAAGCAGCGCTGATGCGAATGCAAACTTCAAATCTAACAAGTTGCATTTCAGAACGACAAAAAACTAACCAGATATGCCTGTCATTCATTCTCAGTTTTCTAAAACAAAATTATGCCGCTTCTAAATTAAATGCAGTGACTTCAACTTGGACTTCAACTTTCGACTTCACAGCATGGTTAACATGTAAAAGTAGCTGTCAAGTCTACTGCATTGAATGTAGAAGTTCTAATACATATATCCATTAAATCAAAAGTCCTTAGTTTTCAGTTTGCAATTCACTTTTATATTTGACAGCTGATAGATTGTATTTCAAGTTAACGAAATATTATAACTAATACTGCGTTAACTGAAATACAATCTGCTTATCTGCTTTGAGCTTTCAACGAACAAATTGCATTGCAGTCCACAATTTACGAACATTTTGCCAATGCAATTCGTAGTTTTCGAACCAACTGCAAATAAGATCTAACTAAGAACTGAATTTACGAAAAAAGTTTGTTATTTTCGCACTATTTTCATTTTTATTTTTTCTCCGAAAAAAAAAAAGTTCTCGTACATTTACAATAATTTTCATGTACAAATCATGATAAATACATGTTCTACTTTACTATTATACTGAACGAATAAGTTTTAAATTTGCTTCGATTCGACAACATCGCATAATCCATTGTACAACATTGATGCCGAATCAAATGCATTGTTGTCAAATCTATGCATTCAAAGAAAACGAAAAAATTTAAGTAGAGAGGGGGAGTTAATGTGTCAGAGTTAAATTGCTCTCCAAACACATACCCTATACACCCTCCCTGTACACATACATAACTAAACAGAATTGAAGTTAAATAGCAAAAAATTTTCTTCTTATTCTTCTTCTTCCCTCTTCTAATTTTCGTTTTGTTGAAATAAATTTCAAAATAATGAAAGAAAAGGAACTGATTTGAAAAATCCTTCTGCCCTGTGTTCGTGAAGATTATCAAAAAAAAAAAAAATATATATATACATATAAAAACATCAACATACACACACAAATATATATCGTATTTGATTTGATAATCTTATATATGTATTGATTATTAAATTTGATCACTTATAATTGGTGTCTACTTTTATATGCGTATCCTGAATTATTGATGATATAATATAATGTTCTGTTATCTGCGCGGTCACTAATAAAAAAACAAAATTATAAGAAAATACTAGAAAAAATGTAATAAATGATTCAACTTTCAATGGTATCGTACTATTAATTTCTCGTTTTTTTTTTATATCCTTTATCATACATTTTTAGTTTTATAAATTTTGAGAAAAAAATGAAAAAAAAAAATTGATTTTTTTCCTAGTGTTTTTCTTGTTTTTTCTTCGAATGTTTTTTTTTTACTTTTTTTCTATTACTATGTTGTTTTTTATTTGTTTACTACATTTTTGTATTTTCATAATATTTTCATTTTAGTAATAATTTTGTTTTTCTCTATGTTTTTTTTTTTTTTTTGTAATTTTGTTTACTTGTTTTTTGCTTCGATATCATAATAAACAGAGTACATAATATGTAATTGTGTATATTTTTTTAATGTACATATAATATAAGAAGGTATTATAGCGCAACAATTATGTAGTAATTTATTTTGTTTTTTAAATTTTTATTTTTCATCATTTTTGTTTAGAAATATTTTATTTATTTTTTTTTTATGACTTTTAATTTTTTTCTAATTTTGTTCTTTTTTTTTATTTTATTTTATTTTGTTTTATTCTTCATTGTTTTTGTTTTTTACAAATTTTTTGCAATTTCATTTTGTTATTGTTTTTTTGCAGTTTTATTTTGTATTTTTCATGTTTTATTTGTTATTTTATTGTTTTATTTGTTATTTTCATTTTTTTTTTTTGTGTTTTTGCTGTTTTTTAATATTTTTTTGGTGTTTTTTTAATGTTTTTTCTCTCATTTGTTTATTTTTTGTTTTGTTTTTTTTTTTTTTTTGTGTATTCGTTTTTCTCATATATTATTTTTATATATTATATAGAATATATGTATGTATGTACCATATGTAGCATCTTATTGTATATACCTACTTATGCATACTAACATATCGTTATCGCAATATTAGTATGATGTATACCACATTTTACAATGTTTTTTGTTTGTTTTTTCTGTGTTTTAATATTGTTTTTATTAATTTCTTTTGTGTTTTTTCATTGTTTTTATAATATTTCTTATGTTTTTTTTCCATATTTGATATGATACACATTTTGTATGCATGTACAATATCATATTTGTGTTTTATACTTTATGTTTGTCTCTTTAATTTTTTCGGAAATAAGTATCTCCTATATACTATACTCGTACTACATTTCTGTCTATATAATTGCCTTATTTTAATATATATATATTTTTTTTTAATTTCATTTGTGTTTTATTTAAATGTTTTCAATTAAACATACATATATGATATTCCTTGTTTATATTTGCATAACAAATACACATACATATATACAGTCATGTGTACATTTTTCATTGATACAATTTGTTATTGTTATTTTCATTTAATAGATATACTCGTATTTCTTCTGTGCTGTCTACTAAAATAGCTACTATATATGCCTGCCATCATATAACTAATTATTATTTTTAATAATTTTCTCTTGCTTCTGTTTTGTTTGTTTGTTGCTATTTTTCATTTAGATTTCATTTCTAATCAAAATTCAATTTTACATAGATACACATGTTAGTAAGTACTTGTTGTGATACATGATAGGTATTGCGAGTAGTCTTCATTAGTTTTTAATTTATATGATAATTCGTTTTAATTATTTTTTTTTTGTTTGTTTTTTGTTTTTTATAAAATATGTATAATATGCGTGATTAAATGGAATACGTGTGTTGTATGCATACTTACATGGATTAGTAAATACTATGTACAGTGTTTGTGGAGATGTGTTTGTATGTGTGTGTGTGTGTACATGTAAATATGATGTTATATGTATGTTTAAGTATATATAGGTAGGATATAATAATATAATAGATATATGTGTATATATGTATGTGGTATATTATGAAACATTTTTTTTTATATTTTATGGTATATATGTAGATATTAATGTATGTAATTATGTATTTGTGTATATGTATATGGAGCGTAATTATATACAATGCACATCATAAAGTACGTAGGTATTTTTCTGTTAATTATACGTAATTCAAGAGTGTATTTATACTGTAAGTCTGTGTGTTCTTTCAATTTTATCCAGTTTTGAAAGTTTAATTATCCTTCTAATTTTTGTATCGTACATTTCCAATGACAATATAACACAAATATTACTGTACGTTGATCAAAATTAGATTTAAAATAACATGGATTCATAATAAATGTTTGATTTATGAAAGAAATCATTGAAAAACTGCTAGAACTAAAGTAGACTGCTAAAGTGCTCAAATGCTGATAAAGGAACTGTAAGTTGAACTTTATATAGATACACACGGGATAGCTACACACTCTTAACCTGCTGAACAGTTAACGAATGATAAACGAAACGGAAAAATGAGAAAATTTCGAGCAATCATTAAGACATAGATACCTAACAATCTTCAAAAAAAAAAAAACTGGAATGGGTTCAAGTTTGGTTCAAGTAAGATTATTGGTGATACAATATTCATGAAATTTGTCGCGAAAATCACAAATCATTTAAACCGAGCACACTTAAATATTTTGTTCAATTTTATGGGAAAAAAATTTATGATTTAGCAAAAGGATTAATCAACAAATCCAATAGACGAAAACATTTTAATTCAAGATTTTTATTTGTTTTGATTAATTCACAATTATGAATTTATTCTGAAGTTAGCCGCATTTGGTGATCACATTACAATCACTTTTCAACTGTCACCAATCATTTTACACGAACCCACCCCTGAATAGAAGACAGATGAAATGACATTTGTTTTTTTTTTTTTTCTTAAATTCAAAGTAGCGTCAGTGTCAGTGTCAGTGTCAGCTATATATAAGACGTTCCAAGTTGATAAAATCTGAAAAAAAGTGCTTTAACATTGAGTACCCCAAACATCAGTGTCTATAGCTTTAATCTCTAATGTTAATTGCTCGCAGTCCATACTGTCATACGAAACCATAATGCTATACGAATAAACTTTTAATGGTAAAGTTTTAGGTTTTAGTGCAGTAATGAATCACGAGGACCAGATATACATACTTGATTGAGAGACCAATTTATAGTGATATTGGAATTTTACAAAAGCAAACAAAAAGTATTTAATTAAATCCACTTATGATTCGATAGCCATTATCCAAGCAATCATCAATATCTTTAGAAGTTTGTAACCCCATTTCATTTTCTTATCAATATATTTTGTTTCTTGTTCACTTTTCTGCATTTCATTCATTCATTCTGATACACAAATCAATAATATCCTTTGAATTTGTTCACTTTTGAATCATTCGTTTTGTATTTCATTTTTATATGAAATGTATTTTTGCGTGTATATGTATGTACACCCTTTAAATAATTTTCAAAAATAGGAATCTACAATCACTAATTTCACACCATTGATTTCCAGGACAAAAAAAAAGAAAAAGGAGAGCAAAAATAAGAAACAATTAAAACGAAGAACCTCTATAAGTTTTAAATAAAAATCATTTTTTGTCCTTTTTTTTTTCTAAATATTTTTGTATTATATTTTTTTTGCAAGTCGCTCATTTTCACAATATTTCAATTATAATCTTTTTTGTTTTTTGTTTTTTTTTTGAAAGAAAACATTTTATTTTTTCTTTATTTTTTACTTTTAAATTATTTTTGTTTTTCTTCATCATCATTTCATAATCATCTTTCCAGTTATCGTTTATAAGTAATATGTACATTATTAATTAATTAATTTAATTTAATTTTTAATTATTATAATAAAACTACTATCACATTTAAAATGCAACGTTGAAAAGTTGCGACCATATTTATTTTTTTTTTGTAGTATCCTTTCTCTTCATAAAATATTTCATTTTCTAAATTTATTTTTATATATACTCGTATATATTTTTTTAACTTATTTTCAATTGTTTTTTCTTTTTTTCCATTGAAATATTATCCGTTTTTATCTTTAGACATTTCATAAAATTATTTTTGTTTTTAACTCTCACATTTCAACATTTCATTTATCTTTCGTTTTTTTTTTTTTTGTTTCACATAATTTTATTTTTATTTTTGCTGTTATTATTAATTTCTACTTAGCATATATCTATATACTCATTTGTATGTTTTGTATAGTAAATGTACATATTTTATATCCTTGCATTTGTATATTTATATTTTCATTCAATACATTTGATTTAATAAAACATATAAAAAGGATACCAATGTTTACTAATGTATATGAATGTATGCAAAAATGTGTAAATGTGTATATTTATCTGTGTATCTGTATCTATAAATTATTTTTATTATTTATAATACTTAAAACAAATCGAAAGTTATGTATCTACCTACATAATTTCGTTCGTTCATTTCATATTTTTGTCTGTGATATTTTGTGGGCATTACGATGCAAACAGTGGGTGTCAAAAAAAAAAAAAAAAAATATGTGTATACCAGAAGAAGCATTTCATACAAAAATAGAATTTCAATAATAAAATAATATGATATGTATTTTCAGCGAAGAAATGAAAATAATTTTTTTTTAACTAAATTTCTTTTAACAATTTTTCAATGCAAAACAATTGAGATTGAGGCTGTGTTCCAAAACGCATCATTCCAAATTTAGTATGGTAGTCCATTATGTCAACGGTTAAACAAACATCAAACATTTTTAGTAATAATGTCATCGCATACCTTAAATTGCATTCTTGGCATGAAATTTTAATAAATTACGTAATAAATGCAATGTTGTCAAATTGATAAAACCGTTATATCAAAATATTGTAGTTCTGGCTTAAACTTCCGCTTAAGAGGTGTTACAACTTCATGGTGGTAGTTTAAGTCTTAAATTCAGATTAAACAACAGATTTGAGTCGTAGTTTAAACCTTTGGCGCAGGCTTACCATGCTTTAGAGACATTGGCTGTAACCTTTTATGCAGGGCTTAAATAAGCTCAAGCTTTGACTTTCACTGTTGAATTGAACATAACTATACTACATAAAATTTGTGACGTTTTGGAACATATTCAGTACATAATTAAGTAAGAAGTACAGCAAATTATTTAATAATTTCAATGTAAAATTTATATATTTGAAAGTTTTTGACAAACAAAAGTGAAATTCTCCTCCAATATTTGAATAATTTTCATTTAAATTGACTTCCAAATTGCATACTCGTATATTGGTACGATTTTCATGTTTAAATATACATTTTATTTTATTTTATATTTTTATTTGATATCCTTACATGTTGTTTTATTGTTGTTTTTGTTGTAAATTAATTTCCTTTTTATAATTTGCATTCATTCATTCGTTTGTTTTTCATTGCGGGAGGAGACAGATACACATTTGTAAAAAGGAATAAAATTTTATTTTAATTTGTTTACATAAAACATACATTTCATGATAAATCTTTAACATAATATGTAATCACTGTACATTCATGTGTATACGTCGCATTGATAAGTAATTTCCTGGCAATATTTATTCATCATTAAACATTTTTATATTTTTGAATTATTTTGTTGTTTTCTTTTGTTGCCGAGTGTGAGTATGTGTTCGTGAAATTTCATTTTTGAAAATCAGTTATCTTTAATGATATA
Source organism: Villa cingulata (assembly GCA_951394055.1). Taxonomy (NCBI): domain Eukaryota; kingdom Metazoa; phylum Arthropoda; class Insecta; order Diptera; family Bombyliidae; genus Villa; species Villa cingulata. The sequence goes on from OX596023.1 coordinate 32,266,205, forward strand.
TTTTTATATATTTTATAGCGCATGTATAATGTAGGTATATGCTTGCTTATGGTATATACGAGTATATACCTATTTATTTATATGTATGTTTATCATTGCGTATGTAATATTTAATAAATATTTATATATATTTATATTATTCATGTTATGTACGTAGGTATATATGTATTTTTAGGTAATTCGTAATCATTTTTTTTTTATTTTTATTTTTATTTTTAATTATTTATTTTATTTAGTTGGGTTTTTATTTAATTTCAAATTTTTCTAAGACACAAACAAAAAGATATTTCCTGCTATATTTTTTACCCTAAAATTAGATTTCATATTTTATAAGTCACTAATTATAGTGTTGGTGATACGTAATCGAAAATAATTTTTTTCATTTTTTCATTTATGATATTTGATTTCTTACAATTCATCATTGTTACACCTAACCCAGTTGATACAGCAGCTATGTATCTATATAAACTTTACACTTGATTAATTTTTTCAGTTTCCAGTTTCCTTTTAATAATTTTTACATTCTGTAAATCATGATACGATATCAAATTTTCAAAGCTATTGGCTATAGTTTTTACTACAAAACTGCTTAGATTCGAATAATAATTTTACTGTGTCTTTGTCTAACGTCGTCTAACTAAGTATTACACTATGAAGCTAATATTCAAATCGAAATGCTTATCGATTAGAGGTTTTTTCCATTCCCCTTATATTTTAATCGAAGAGCTCATTTCATACTTTTCTGAAATTTTTGGGAATCTCAATTCACATTTAATACATTTGAAGAATTCTTCTGTGTTATTTGATAAGAAGAGAATCGCAACCAGCCCGCACTGTCACCACAAATTAGTAGTGGGTTCTGTTCTGACTACAAGGATATAGGTTTGAAATGCACACGAAGGCATATTCATATAAACATTATACAATATGTAGCTAGTTGTTCCTTTGAAAGAACGCGAGCGAACATATAAAAGTATCTAGCTAGTAGTAGTAGAGTAGCTAGTATCTCCAAGATCATCCATAGCTAGTAATCCAAGAGCATGCAGTGCAAGCGAAACGATATTGAAATATTGGAACTGGCGAGTGGCAAATTGGTAAACATATTTTTTAAAAGCAAAAGATACTTAGATACTTTATAAGGCAAAACAATTTTGACAAAAAAAGCGCCCTTAAAATTTGCACAAAATACCAGATTCCAAGTGTTCACACGGTCACTCGGGGTCAACTTCCACAAAAGTTTGGGTGCGAGCGGGGAAGAGTATCTACGTACGTAGCGCTAGCACAACTTGCACGGAAAATTTTTACTTTTACACAAGTCAAATTTGACGTTTTTCTTTATTTCTGCTTCGCTAATTCGACAATTTATTTTATTTTTATAATTCTCACTGTTTAGAAAGATTAAACCACGCTTGGCTCATTGAAGATATGTGGCCACGATGGGGCTTAAGAATCAAAGAAAACATTATACTATCGAGATTCACATTGCCTGTATATGTGTGTGCATAGCTTGAGTATATGTGTGTGTATGTGTGTATTTTGTGTGTAGTTCCTATCGTTTCTCTTTTTCAATATTTTAAATAGAATGCATAATGATATTTTGTTATAATATGCGACGATAATGTATCACTTTTATAGTAAATTTTTATAGCACATGCACATATGCATGTATATACGAAATTTATATTTAGTTACGATACGTGTACATGTAGGTATTACACACTTCTTGATAGTTAGGTACTTATTAATGAATTAACTAGCTGCATTAACATTTTTATATTTTAGCTGGAGGCTAGATATTGAATAAAGTTCATTTTTAATTTTATTATCCTTTTATTTGTTTGTTTTTAATGTTTTTTTTTTTTTATTATTTTTCAATAATCACTCTATAATAAAGCTGACTAATTTTTGTATTTTCATATTTCATTCTAATCTTCTTCTCTAATCATCGCAATGCATCAATTTTGACTACAATTAATATCTACTCGTCATATATTTTCTAAATTTTATTTTATATTTTTTATTTGATTTTTTTTTTCTGTCATTTATTTTCTTTTCTTTTCATTTTTTTTTTTTCCAGGAAATAATTTTTTTTTATTTTTGTTTTATTTAATTATGACACCTACTTACTACACGTGTTTAGATCGAAATATTTTGTTCATTTTTAATAATTTTTGAAAGGATGAAAATTTTTTCATGAAATGCAACAAAATATCATTTAACTTAACATTGAAATTGTATAGTCAACATATTTGTGTGTAGCGAGTTAATATTTATCTGCACTGTTGGAACATAAATCGTCGATTTAAAAGTTAAAAAAAAAAAATAATTAAAATCCATCATACCTAAAAAAATGTGAATGTATAATAAAAATTGACTGATATCGATCAAAAAATTTACCTTCAAATTTATTATAATTTCGAATGAAAAATGAATTAAAATTAAACGAATCTTATGTAGTGTAGCGTATAAATCAATCGAATTAAAAATTTAATCATTTAGTAAAAAAGATACTTGGGTTTTTATACAGTTTTTATGTATAGTTAAACGGTTAAACCCATGAAATTTATCCATAAAATAAAATTAAATCAAAAAATATTGAGAAAATTACAGGAAAAAATGTATTATTTTTTTTTTTTTTGTACCGTAGCGAATTACACAAAATCGCAATTTCTTATTTCGTTTCTTGTACATTACTTTGCTATCTATCTACCTACACTCTTGTCGTAATGTGTAATGTAAAGTAGTTTTGAGTAGTTTTGAATACGTTTTAAGTGTACGTAAATTGTAAATTAACTAAGACGCGGATAAAAATAAAACAATTATTACAAAACTTTGCAAACCAAGCGCTTTATCAAAAAGCCAAACCGGGCTCTAGCGGCTTTCCTACTCAAACAGAGAAGGAAAGATTTCAGAGCTATGGTCAACGCTCTTACATGGCATAATTCCTGTGGAAAGCATCTCGCTAACATAGGAATCATCAGTGATGCACTGTGTGCTTCTTGTGGTGAGGAGGAGGATACCACGGAACACTTCTTGTGTGAGTGCTTGGCCTTCTACGCTATTAGAATGCGCATATTTCGGCACTGATGTCATTAGACCCGAACAAATTGGGCCTGAAAGTCAAGTGGAACTCCGTCGTTATCTGAGAGCAATGAAGAAGTTTGACTACACGGGGGCTTCGAGTACAATGGACAGCGTTATGTCTGAGTCCTCTGGTTTCATACCTCCCCCCTAACAAACAACAACAACAACAACAACAACCAAACTTTGTCTGATCTGACAATTCAATAATTCTCATTTCAATAAATTTATTCTGATCGTTTATTATTAAGCACAAATCAAGTCTTTTTTTTAAAAAAAAAAATAAATAAAAAGTGCACACACACACACGAACACACCATTTAAATTCCATCACCTAATTTTGAATTTTATTTATTCATTTCATAGTAGCTACATCACTCGCATACACAACAGATAGTAAAATATGTACCTACCTAAACTTTGTATATTTCCTATAGAAATTTACGATTTAAAATGTAAAGAGCAAAAGCAAAAATAATTATAACGCGATGAATTCCCAATTAAAAAAATCACCCACCCATTAAAATAAATTAAATATTTAAATTTTAAATATTTAAATCGAAAGGGAATTATTTTAATATTTTATTTTGTTTCTTTTTTATCATTTAATTTGTTGTATCATTTTTCTGTTTTTTTTTTTTTTTTTGAATTATTATTGAAAATGAAAAAATGAATTAAAAAAAAAAAAAAATAACAAAAAATGTCGTAAAAGATAATGTATGAAATAAGCTTATATGCGAACGCAATCACGCAATTAATTTAATAAGAATTTTCATGATATAAAATTTTTTTATTAAAAAATTTTTAATTATAGCTCGTCATTTATATGAATGAGTAGGCAGGTAAATATGTTTGGTAGGTTGGGTAGGTTTTAGGTAGGTATCTTCTTCACGAAAAAAAAAAAACATGAAAAATTCATGAGAAAAAAAAAAATGTTTTTTTCTCTTCCAAATTCTATACTTACAGGGAAAAAAAAAAACGCAAAGTCACATCCGTACACGAAAAAATTATACGTTTAGTAGTAGGTTAGGTATATAATGTTTACGTCGTACATACATAAAATTTATTTCTATTTATGTGATCGCATGTATAATGCCCGTGTAATTAATTAACGTTTTAACATTTTAATAATATCATCAGATCGAATGAATTTAGAATCCATATTAAATTTCTATTTAATTTCTAATATGCGAATAAATTAGATTTTTTTTTTGTTTTTCATTTTAGCAGCGAATAAAAAATTATATTACAAATTTATTCATCAGAAACACCATTACAACAATAATTACAACACAACTATTACGTATAGTACGTAATTTAAACTACTATTACCCCCGTATTACCCTATTACCTATACTACTCGTAAATATGCTGTGAAGAAAAAATTGTCGATTTAATTGCCGTCATCATCATTGTCGTAACATATTTTTGTCGTTGTTGTTATCTTGTAATTTGTCGTTTTGTAATTTAATTTTTTATGTGGAAATTTACAATATTCAAATGAAGTGATTTAATTAATAATAAATTTGAAATAGTACTATTCAGTTGATAAAATTCTACGATCATTTAGATTTAAAATAACACACATCAGCCATTATATAAAAATCAGCATAAATAATAATAAAAATACATTATGTGGTATGTAGATAGTATGCTAAATAGTTTTATTCTGATTTAATTTAGTGATGGATAATAATATTGGAAAAATTCCATGTAAAAAATTAAGCGAAAAATAAAATTTGAATTTAAATAATAATGAGTAATGTATTCCACGAATGAATAAATTTTCATTCTTTTTATTTTGGTTTTAAGCAGGTCGTATGGTCGTATGGTCGAACTGCAACGGAAGTTGGTATCGTTTCTGTAATTTTTTAAGGTTATGTATTTTATAAAACCTTAATACCTGAATATAAATTTATAGATTTGATTAAAAGAATTAGAAGGTTATGACGTATGAATGTACTATAAAGCTGCGCATTTGACATTCAAATATTCATATCTGATTAATGATCATCTGATTCATTAAAAAACTGAATTCATTCGATATACCTAGGTATAATTTGGCATCATGTTGCCTTTGAAATTGTTTCCAAGACAGTTGTATGTTGGCAATTTGTGTGCAGCAAATAATCTTATACACAAAATTTTCTCAAGAATTTGTAAACTTCTTAATGAATTCTTTAAAATAAAATGTTTGTAAATACGTATAGAAGCACATATTGTAGGCCATTATTTCCAAAAATGTCAATTGATCGTTTAAAAAAGAAACAAATTGACTACCGTCAGAGCAAGTCAGAGTCATTGATTTTTATTTATTGACAATCAAATCCATAAGGTTTTAATATAAATTTACATAAAAAAAAAAATAACGTCCTGCAAATTTAGAATGGCGATCAATTGAAAATTCTTCAAAATGTGGCATCATTTTTATAGTTTCGTCTCGTTTATCTGGGTCATTCGAATTAATTCGAAAATGTTAAATTAACAAAATCGAAATTCCGACGGACACAACGCAGCAGCGCAACTTACATTACAATGTGCACAGAATACAGATACAGATATTCGCACATTAATTATTAACGACGGATTTCGGTTTGATAATATTTTCGAAATTCAATTTCATTGTTCTTTTCATTAAAATAAAATAGCTATAAGGATTTTTGCATTCTAAAAAATTTTACACACAAACATTTTTATGAAAGGGAAATAATCAAAATTTCAAAACAAAAAAAGAAGAAAATTTTAACATTATTAATCATTTTTAATTTTAAATTTAATTCACAAGCATATAAATAAGCATCACAATGAATTATATAGTACACGTTTAAATTTACAAAAAGGTAAAATGTTTATCCTATGAGCACTTAATTTATTTATTTATTTATTTATTTTTTTTTTTTTTTTGATCAATTCGAAAAATATTTTCTGAATATCAATTAAATATTTTTGGTATCCATGAACAAAAATTAAAATTCAACTAAACAAATTAAAAATTAAATTTCTTCAATCGATCATAAAATTTTCATCCTTTCAAAAATTGAAATTGAAAAAAAAAATTATAATACCATTTTCGTTATCCTTTACAACACTCTTTTCTATTTTACATATTAGCTATGTATTCAAAATTCTAAATGACCCTTTAATGATAATTTTTTTTTTTTCAATTTTAACTTTTATGTTTATTTTTTTAAGATTTTTTTTATCGTTTGATTTGCTATTTCGAAATTGATTTTTTTTTTTACAGTTTAGACGATGACTATAAGTATAGTAGTACCTATGTATGTATTTATGATCTCTCTGTTTGCATCTATCTATTACATCTACATCATTATATTGTAAGTTAATTATTAATATATAATATTTTGGTTTATCGTATTTATTATTATTAAAGATGCAATGTATACAATATATATATATATATATATTATTTTAATAATTATATTTGCATCACTAGAATATAATATATTATATGTATATAATTATTATTAATATATTCTATTATACTTATACCTTGTGTGTGTATGTATATATTTATGTATGTAACTATATAGTTATATTTATATATTATAATATGTAATATATACTTAATATTATATTATATATATCATGTATGTATGTATTTATTTAGTCATATATGTATAATTATTCATTCAGTCATAATTTTTTTTTGTTTTTTTATCAGAAAAGAGACATTATTATCATCATTTTTTTTTTTTCATTTAAATATGTATAATTAATTATTTCATATTAATAAACGCCATTTAAATTATTATCATTATTATTATTAATTTATTTTATTACAATAATTATTATCCCTGCTGCAATATGGTGCTGCTGCTGCTGCTGCTGCTGCTACTAATCATTATCTCATCTCCTACATCCCTCTGTTACATACTCTCATCCTCATCTTATATACTGTTAATGTCACTGTCCGACTCGACTGCTTCTGCTAATTTCTGCTTGCATCTATCACTATACTATTTAAAAATGTAATCCTAACAATTTAAGTTCGATCACACATTATAGCAGGATACTTGTTGAATTTGCTGGAATGATGTTGAAGCAGCTGTTAATTGCGGAAATGATGAACCGACACCAACGCCACTACCACCACCAATAACACCGCTACTACCACCTGTCATCATATACGGATGTAGGCGATGTGAACGTAAATATTGTCGATATTTACCGACGCTAGTACTGTTATTTGCTAATGATACCGATGTTGAATTACTTGAAGCTATTGCAGCGGCGGTAGATCCTAATAATGATGATGTCGTTGTTGACTGTACATTATTTGATCCTAATCCAGTTATACTATTACTATTATTGGTGTTTAATTGTTGGTGATGCTGTTGCTGTTGATGATGATGGTGTTGTTGTTGTTGTTGTTGCTGCTGCTGCTGCTGCTGATGGCTATTGGTATGATGATGTTTTTGATGATGATCATCACGATTAATTGGTATTGCATCAGGACCAGCCTGATAATTGCTAGGAACTGTTGCCATTGGACTTCTATCAGTTTCTGGCCAACGGATTATATTAGCTAGATTTGTTACAGCTGTTGTTGAATGACTGGTATTGTTGCTGGTGCTGTTGCTGCTATTGCCGCAACTTAAAATATGACTATTATTATTGTTTCCGGTATTATGATTATGATTATTAGAAGCGTGATTATTATTTGAGGAAGATATCGATGAGGACGATGAATAAACGCCACATCCGCCTGATAACATTGCATCACGTTTACCTACTGGTTTACTATACATTCCGGTCGAAGATTGTTGAACACCAACAGAGACTCCAAGATTACTTGTAGCTGAATTTGTTCCAGCTACTGCTGCTGCAGCTATATTAACAGCTGATGGTAAACCAACAATAGTTGGCATTGTGGATGTTGCCACAGCTGCTGCTGCTGCAATTTGATCCCAAGATGACGAATTTTGTACTAACTGAGTCTGGCTTTGGTTATGAGTTCTCTGGTTTTGGCTGTGAATAACAGCACGTCGAGCTTGTTCCATATACTGTGCACTTGATGAAGAAGGCTGATGCTGTTGGACATTTGTCACAACAGGATAATGGGCTTGTTGTGACATTTGGGACATTTGTTGTTGTTGAATTTGTTGAGTCAATTGTTGATGATGATGGTGTTGAGAATGATGATAATGCTGTTGCTGTTGTTGCTGTTGTTGTTGCTGCTGCTGCTGCTGTTGTTGTTGTTGCTGTTGTCGATGATGATGTTGCACTTGTTGTTGATGCTGCTGTTGCTGTTGTTGCTGCTGATGCTGCGCCAACAACTGAGATTGTCTAGTTGATCTTCTAGATGATGATGAAGATGAGACAGATGACGATGATGACAATGTGCTAGCAAGTACAGCAGCAGCACTACTTCGAGATGAATTTGGCATATTATTAATGAAAGGACTACGACGTTGACTTTCCATTTTTCGAAAGTAACAAGGATGTATCATTAATAATGGTTCTACACGAGTTCCGGCGGGTGGTTTTGGTTGATTTGGCAATTCATATTCAACGCTACAGTCAACATGTAACGGAACACTATAATCCTTTTGTGGATTTACCGATGATGCTGCTGATGCAATAACAGTAGCCGACGTAGATGATGATGCAGTAAGTCTTGATTGCTGCTGTGATTGTTGCTGATCTTGTTGTTGTTGGGACTGTTGCGTTTGTTGTTGTTGCTGTTGTTGCCGTACAACATGATGTGCAGTAGCTGCACTCTGACCACCAGCAACTAAAGCAGAAGTCGAATGTGACTGCAAATGAGATGTATTGGTCGTCGAAGAATGATGATGATGCTGGTGCTGCTGTTGTTGTTGTTGTTGCTGCTGCTGCTGCTGGGAATGATGCTGCTGTTGATGATGACTGCTATGATGGTTATGATGATGATGATGATATGATAAAGCTTGTGGCAATGACATATCATAATTTGCATAACAAGCTGCCATCGTCATTTTGGCGATTATAGTTGGTTTTGTGTATTTCTTTATTTTACAAACTTTGACACGATTTATGTAGTCAAAGAACGCGATTTTTTTTTTTTGTGGGTGTGAAAAAATTTCAAAGAGCTAGTAAGTATGTTTTGTATATACAAATCTTAGTATAGAATCTATATGTATACCCATACATATAGATTCGAACACACATTTATATCGAAATTTCTTTATGAACACGAAATTTCCATTTAATTTTTATTTTATTTGATTTTTTTTTTTTTTTAATTATTTTTCGTTATACAATTATTAAGAAAATATGAACTGAATTTTTTTTTTTTTTTAAAAGGCTTCTATGGTAAGTATACGCACACTTTTCTTTCACATTACTTTTTTTTTCTTCTATTTTTCGCACTTTTGTTTTATATATTTACAAATTTTAATATGTATGTATCACTTCGTATTTATTTCAAAATTTGACTTGATTCATTGCCTTTTGTTTGTGGGATAAGAAAATAATAATAAGAAAAAATTATAATTTGTTTTGTAGCTGTAATCGAATTTTTATCTTCTATACACACTGCACTAATTATACTCGTATATGTAATAAATTTTTTAAAACAAAATTATTGTGTATTGATTTCGTAATAATATTTAGCTAATTATTATTTTCATTTAAATTGGCACTGGTAATCCAAATAAATCGAGAGAAAAATAATAATATTGAAATAATTTCAACAGGGCACTCTATGATTTGAATTTGAATATTATTTTTTTTTTTTTTTTTTTTTGATTCACACAGTAATCCGTCGTGTGTAAATGCAAGATATTAACCACTATGTATACTGATTTAAAATACACACTCAATGACGTATGAAAGTGACACTTTTTACCTTTTACTGTGGTAGATTAGATATATTATTGTAGATGAAAATCACTATTTTATTTATTTTTTTTTCTTTGATTTTATTTCAAATTTTCACTTTTATTTTGATTCTCTTAATTTATCCTTTTATTTTTTTTTTATTATTTTTCTCTATATCATCATTATTATATTTTGCCATACCATGTAATATTTCTTATATTAAAGCATAAATAAAAACGCACTAATAATTTCAAATAATTAATTTAAATTTTTCTTTTTTTTTTTTTTTGTATTTTAGTGTAAGTTGTAATTTTATGAAATATTTTTATGATTACATTTATAATAATTAATAATCAGCAGGAACATTAATCCATTTATTATTGTATGCACAGGAGGCATATACATATATACATACATATGATGAAAAATATAATACGAAGTATGAGTATCGTAAACGTGGGTATACTCGTATATATTATAATATGATTAAATTATTGATTATTTTTACAATGTTACACTTCTATTCCACAATATTTATTTGTATGAGAGCGTGTGTGTATGTATGTATAGAATAAATTTATGCACGTATCCTCTTTTAAACAAAAAAAAAAAAAATTTTTTGTTTTCAAAACTGCTTTATTACTCTACACACTACTTGACGGTTACTGTATACTATATGATCCTCTTTTGATCTTGTGTTGATCTTGTTATTATTTTAGATTCGAATATTATACGTTACATTTTTATGTATTATTATTCACAAACAAAAACAATCTCTATTCGTATACACTTTTTCTTTTCAATTTTATTTTTTATTAGTTTAAAAAGCTATAGTTACGTGTGTAATAGATCCCAATGTATATAGGTAATCCGTTAATAATAAATTTTCACATAAACACACTTTAGCAGTTTAGCAATGCTATAACTACCGACTACTTATATAATAAAAATTTTTCTGTTGAAATACACAAATAAACAGAGTAAATTTATGTACTTTATATGCACTTAATTTTTTTTTATTTTCACTTTTTTGCTAATAATTTTTCTTGCATTATTTATATCCTTCAATATGTTTTATATCCTTTTAACTATTTTATAATTACCTACACTAGAAATATATGTAATAATATTTATGTAGTAATTATAATTTTACTGTTATTATTGTTGTAAATTGAATTTTGTAATTTTTATTTAATTTTCTATTATTAATTTCTGTTATTATTTATTTTTCTGTATATTCACTTTAATAATTTTTCCTTTTAGATATTATATTCACATAAATGTATGTATGTTATAAATTTATCCTTTACAATAATAATGTTATTTAATATTAGATAGAGAATGTAAGTTGGGTAATAAAAGTTAGAAATAATTATTTATTGGCTTCAAGAACTCAGTCTTATTAAATTATTATGTAATTTGATTTGATTCTTATTATTTTCTTCTTCTATATTTATTTCTAAATTTTCATAATATATATATATATACCTATACAATATTTTATATATTTTTTTTAGTTGTTGTTGTTGTTATTTCACTTCTAATTTAATGACTAATAATTTTATTTTATTTTTACAAATTTTACGTTATAAATAATATTTTTTGAATTTTTCAATTTAAATTTTTATTTAAAGAAAATATTTTATTAATTTGTTCTTGAGCTCAGTCTTTATTTAATATACCTATATATTTTTTTTTCGCACTTTATTTCGATTCGAACCGATCCGATATTACCTAATTGTATTATTGTTATCCTCTTTATAGTGCTGAGTTGAATTGTGAAATAATTCGAGTCGTTTTATAAAATAATGTGTGTATGGAAAAATGTTGACAGACGGAAATATACTACGAACGATTATAAATGTATATGATAGCAGTTCAGTATGTGTATATGTTGTATGTATGGTATGTTATCAGATATCGAATTTAGCGTATGTATATGTATGCACGCAAATAATAATGTATTATGTATATACAAATATATGTAGCTAAGTATATGTATATGTAGATAACAATCCTTTATATAATAATTTATACAATGTCGTCGGTTATTATTAGGAAATTCCTTTTAACACACCAGGAATACACGATAAGAATATGTAGCATATAAAAGTGCACTATTTTTTTTTTTTCTTTACTCGAACCAACACATTTTACAGATAATTTTTGTGTGTGTATGTGTGTGTATCTTTATAATTGCTTTTTAATATTAGATATTTTTCACTATATACATATATAACACACGATTCACTATATTTTTATACTTTTATCAATGCAGCTATAAATACTATAACATGAAGTGGTATTATATACGAGACCGTTTTCTATTATCTCCTTATAATAATCAAATAAAATGTACATTCCATATGATGTGTATGTAGAGTAGAGAGTATTTTATTCCTTAAATTCACAGATCGAAAAAATATATAAATAGCGCATGCGATTTTAAAATAATCACTTTTTATTGCCTTTTATAATGCATATTATTATGTACTACACTATATACTCACTATACACCGACCCGACGACCATACGTTATGTATTTTTTTTTTTTTTCTTTGAAAAAAAAAATTGAAACTTTATAACTTGTATATACACTCGTCTCTACACTAAACAGTATAGTGATAGTGATTATGATTTGATTTTTGTGTATTTATCGAAAATTAATTTTTGAAACAAAAACTAAAAACTTTAAAAAAATTCAAAATTCCATTATTTCGTGTATAATATATATACATATATATATACGTCAATAGAGATAATAATAGCCGTTGGTATGGTGTATTATTGTTGTTGCTTTTTGCTAATACACTATCTACTAGCACTCAAAAAACTAAATTTTTGCTTACTGATATTTTTTTTAAAAATGTAGTTATAGTGATGACATTAAATTTTAAAATGAATTTTCCGTTTTAACAGCTGGTCTGATTCTGGTATATTTGTGTATGATGTGATGATGATGATGATGATGATGACCATCGACATCGATTATGCGCACTACAATAAATGACACGTAACTTTAAAGTGAAAAACACCAGTAAAAAAAAAAGTGTATTCAAGGAAAAAAAAATTGAATTTGTTCTTTCTTCTTCTTCTTCTTCAAGGATGCCGGCGCACTAATTACAAAATTTTTTTCTTTTTTTAGTTTTCAATTAAGAACACATATAGAATCAGTAATAATTAAATGTCCAATTGTTTTTCCTTTTCTCCTTCTCTATAAAATTATATGATTTAGATAAGTTGGTTGTTGGTAAGTAGGTAGATAGATAGATGTGTGTCTGTGTAATATTTTCTAGATTTTCAATTTAAATTCTTAAGACTTAATTTTCAATTCAAATCTTTACAGCTAAATATTATGTACAGATGTGTGTGTATTTATAATTAATTCACGTATCAGTCACAAATACATCAAATTCATACAACATAATATGTACACTCGACTCCTTGTATATATAATTATAATTCACATAAAATAGTAACGCTTTTCCCCTTTTTATTTAATTTAATTTTTTTTTTTTTTTTTTGAATTATAATATGTATGTACTTAGATATTATAATCAAAGATTTACCATCTATTTATGTATATGCCTATATATTTATCACAAATTAAATTATCCAATATTGTTTTTTTTGTCTATATATATACCTAGATTAGCAGCAAACTTATGTTATGTCCTTTTATGGATTATGTAAAAAACAAAAAGAAGCGAAATGTGAAAAAATATATTATCTAATTTTTCTTTTCTTAATATTCAATTTCGCGACAAACAAAAACCGATAACCTTTACGAATACACACGTGTAATATAAATGTATGTATTATGTATGCATATGTAAAATAAATAAAAAAAAAATATATATATATTATTGATTTATCCTTTTCTTTGAGTTGTATTTTTTTTTTTTTGTTCTTTTTGAAAATTTTAAACTTTTCTTTTTTCTTTCAAAATTATAATTTTTTTATGGTTATAATAAATTTCTTTGTTTCGAATAGTTTCTGTTAATTTTTTAAATTATTTAAATTTTAAAACTCTTTGTCTTTTAATATCACAAGAAAAACTCAAGATTATTGAGCCTTTCAAAGTTTAAATTAAAAAAAAAAAAAAACAAACACTTTTGCTTCATAGAAAATTAAAACGTCTTTACTATTCGAGCCCTACTCCTCGACTGAGCAATTCTTGCCTGTGAAAATTTCTGATTTCTATTCATTTCTTCAATTTCTTGTGCTTGTGCACATTTTATTTTTTGTGTGATGATCTCAGATGCAGATCTGCTCTGGCGCTTGCTGTTGTAAAAAAAGTTTTTCCGTGGATTTTCTTTTCTAAATAATCACAAAAATTTTCTCATTCTCAGATAATTTTCTTTTCTCTCAACAATAATTTTGCTCGCTCATTGCTCATTGCTCATAATCATAATTTCCCCTTTCAAATTCTCATTTTCCTTCTCATATTCTTTCTTTTTCTTTCATTTTTTTTTTTTTGTTTTAATTAAATTAAAATTGAAAATTTGTATACCGAAAATCAAAAAAAAAAAAACCAAAATTTCCAAATCGAAATAATTTCTCACAAATACCCCTGAATTTTTTCTATTGCACCGATTCACACATATATTCACCAGCTGTTGACTTGCATATTTATGTATTAAATCGTTATTTGATTGGTTGCTGAACATAATTGCATTTTTTGCCGGCTCAGCTGATTGGTGTCGACAGAAAAAAAACAAAAAATTTTCTTTAATAGCTGAATGTTGATTTAGGATCAGCTGTTCTGCTGAATTATGTCTGGACTTTTGTCGAAGCCATTATATTTTAGAAATTGTTTTTGTTTACTTATTTATTTTTTTTTTTTCTGTATTTTATGATTTTTATTGGGGGGCCATTAAATATAATTTGCTCATTATCTGACTGAGAAAAAAATATATTCTTATTTTTTCTGAGTCAGAGAGAGGTCAGTCAGATGATGAGTTGATTTGATATAGAAAATTTTTATTAGGAAAATTATTTCTCAGAATTTACTCAATTTGAGAGCATTTCATTTTCTTTTCTTAACCCAACCAAATTTTTCAAAATTATTGTTGTTGTTGTTGTTGATGTGAATGTGTATTGTTATTGTTGTTTTGTTGCTGTTCGTTTTTTTTTTCAATACAGAAAATTATGTGTGAAAATTGTTGTTTTCTATTTTATTAGTATATTTCATTTATCTGAATGTGAATTGCAAAGAGCAGTACATATATCAAAGAAAGGAAAAAAAAAACACATTAAAATATCTCATTTCATTTTTATTTAACACACATACATTACAATTCTGGAGATCCGGACTCCACTCCGACTCCAACTTCTCTATACACTCTTAAAAAGATACAAGAAATTAAAAAATAGATCAACCAAAACCGAACTAGCAAAGCAAGAATAAAATTTTTAAGAAAATGAGAAAAAGAATAACGACCTAAAAAATATGTAAGATACATATGTACTTTATATATTTTATATGTTTAATAAATTTAACTTTTATTAGAATTAGAAGAGTACAGAAATATGTAGCATATTATCATTTCTACTGTTGTTTTATGTGTAATACGTAAATATAGGTACCTACCTATGTACATTTATGTGCATTTTAAGAGTACGATTATGTGTAATATAATGTTATGGGGTTATGGATTTCCATTTTATTTTGAATTTATTTGGAATTTTTTTCTTTTTATTGTTTTTATTTCAGCAGATATTTAGATTTTTATTAGGTATTTCCTCAGAAATAGCCAATAAAATATTTTGTATTCATTTTAATTGAATTCCATTTCCATTGTGTTCGTATTAGTTGGTATTGTATTGTGTAGTGTATGATATTGATTGTATATTTGAATTGCAAAGTGAAAAAAAAAAAGAAAACGAAAAAGGTCGAAAAGGGGTGGAAGTATTTTTTTATTGAATAATTTTAAATAATTATCCATACAAAAACAAAAGATCCTTTCAATTCTCATTTTGCTTAATAGTTTTTAAATATAGTATACACATTTAGCTTTGTGTTGATTACAGATATCAAAGACTAGTTCTATATTCTTTGCAGATAGGTACCAAGTACCAACTAGCCCACATAGATATTTGTTGATACAGAAGGAGAGAAGGTACGTACAATGGTGCATGACTAGATTCTCATTTTGGATGAAATTTTTTTTATTATTATTGCAATATATTTCAATGATTTTCTTCTTCTGAGATCACAAAAATGTTTCAATTCCATAGAAATCGTTTTATTATCGAATTATATTTGAAATTTTTTATTATATCTATCATATATTTCCTAGTCCAAATATTGAATTTAATGTTTTATTTTTGTATTTTACACATCCATTTTCGCGAACAAATTAGAAAAATAATATGGTAACTGAATTCTAAATGTAATATAGGTACTCTGTAATCGTATTGTGAAAAGGGCATGTCCCAAAAATTTTTTTTTATTTCAACCCAATCCAAATTTAACGTGGTATACTTTGGTCTTTGATGTTTTCCTTAATGTTTTACATTTTGTTGGGAATCTGTGCAACATGCAACTGTAACGTACTTTATGCTTTTATTAAAAATATCCTTTTTCAACATTTTGGAACGGATTGACGGATTATATTTTTAGTCTTTCAATATCGAATTTTCTATTGAAATCAAATTATAAAAATACATGCAAAGGCAAATATTTAGTTTACGTTTCATCTAAATGATGGATGAGGATGGGATATGGTAGAATGAATGAAAATGAAATACATACTCACATACATATGTATATACATTCAGATTCGTTTATCAAATTGTGTAGGTATATTACCATTACGTACGATTACACAACAGTATATATACCTACATTATGTACCTATTACCTATTACCAGCTATTACCATATCACATCACCTCAATTTCTGTTTATAATATACGTTATGTTATGGATGGTTATGGTTTGTCTAAGAAGATATCCCCTAAGAAATGAGAGAGTAAAAATATTTATACCTGTAATTTTAACATTTTAAAAGAAATTCACTCTGATGCTCTACCTATTATATGTGCTGTTGCTGTGTATGTGTAACTGTTGTGAATTTTTTGATTTCTTGAGAAAAAGTAACACAAAAAAATACTCACGATATTCACGTGTAGATAATATCGAATTCAGGTAGATATATAGATGGTATAAATGTAAAGTGTTTAGTGTATTTATGTGTTATGTGTTATATAGTGTGCTCTACAGAAACTCAAAAATACACATCCCTAGATGTAGATTAATGTATTTGTATTTAGTAGAAGCGTACAAGCCATTCACGTGCATATATAGAATAAATTGTGTGAAAAAAAAAAAATAATTTCATCTCATAATCATGACTTCGAATACGTAGAGGTCATCTGCAATTGTAACGGCAAATCAGCTGTTAGCTTCAGTTACATGGGCCGGTAATTTTTTTTTGTTATTGTATTGCGTATAATATTGCATTGCATTTATGATTTCCATTGCTACATCTCTTTCCCCCCCTACACGTGCTTCCATAAATACATGTTTATAGCAGATTATAGTATGAGGTGGTATGAGCCATGATGATAGTACCTATGTATATTTTTTGTGTGGAAATTCATATGGAAGAGTATACATATACATATGTATATCGCCTTTATGTGTTGTATTTCTGTGTGTATATCGAGAAAATATTGTAGATACTCTGTAATTTTTATGTTAACAAATCTGAGTATACATACATACATGTATATATAATTGCATATGTAAACATGTACGTATATATCTATTAATGCATTAAGTATGTATGTAACGTGAAACTGGAGCTGAATTGATTGAATTGTAACTGACTATATGCTGATGACTTTATGTAAGTATGTATGGATTTATATTTTTGCAAATTTCAAGTAACCTTATGGATTTAGTATTTTAAAAATGTAAATGAACAAAGAACGAGAACAGATACGTATTTTGGATACAATATCAACATTTCCCTTTCCCACATATACATATTTTTGAATACATAATCGAGTACATATATACATAATTTGTAGCAGAAAATTAAACGTAAAAACAAAATGTACAAAATGAATTCATTTCATATAGTTAATTAAGTAGCTATACTGCTATACGAGTATATTCGATCGATGATCAAGTAAAATGTATATGAATCATGTGGCAATATTTAACTACTCGTATACTTCTACTACCTGTCCTGTCACACAGTAATTATTCCTCTAACATACACACATATATGTATATATATTTTTTTTTTATCAAAAGTCGAAATTGCCAAAAAATCATTATATTCGAATTTTGATTTCTTTGAAAATTGAATTACGTTGAACCAATTTTTTTCTTCTTCTTCATCAATTAAATTAATATTTCATTTCCAATTTTTTATTTTTTTTTATTTTTCTGCTTTTATCTAATTTCAAAGAAATCATTTATCTATCTATACAAGTAATATGATGGTCAATAATTGATGATTAAAGAGAATGTCTCACCTTTTGTATCACCATATGAGTTTTGTTGGTTTTGTGTATGTATCTATACAATTCCATTTAAATGTAAAGATGAAGATATTTGTAAGTATATATGCACATCACATAGGTAAGTATATCTGTGTATACATATATTTCAAATACATATGTATTAAAAAATTGATCAATAAAATTAAATGCAAAAGAATTGAAAATCATAAAAATTAAGTGCAGATAAAATTTTTATGTGTTAAGATTTTTTTTATTATATTCTTTCTTTCATTTTTTTTTTCCATTTTCTTCATCATATCTATATACTATTTTCATGGTTTTCTCGCCTTTCTTTTTTTTCGAATGTATAAAAATCCATCCATTATATGGGCAGGCTCAGGCATATATGTAACATATTTTCGTATAGATATGTAATATATGTGTGTTATAATGAAATACTAGATCAAGGTCTATAAATTTATAATGTGATGTGATGAATGATCTAAAATATACACTATATAATATAATACGAATGCATGGGTATATTTATGTCGATGTAAAGTGTACGGTACATATAGTATACGAAATAAAATTGAAAGAAGTGTAAAATAAAAAGGAAAGAAAATTCAATGAAAAAGATAATTAACAATCTAGAGATCACAGTCACATATCACATCACAGGCATACACAATAATATTCGAAGAAAATAAAATATATTTGAAAAGAAGTAAAATAAGATAATAAAATGTCTATATATTCTCACATGTGAAAAGAGGAAATATTATATACGAGTATACCATACCGTATGATAATATTAATTACCATCATTATATTACATACATACCTATACTACACCATACACGACGTGTATATAAAAAACTCATGTTTTTATAAGCGATCACTATAATCCACAATCGTATCGTATTTTTATTTCTATATAATGTAACTACCTTCAGACCAGAGTGATAATTAATTTCAAATCGTGATTATTTCATTAAATGAAAAATGAAAAATGAACAACAACATTAGAAAGAAAAAAAAATTAAAAAACGATCATAAAATTACAATTTTTTTTTTTGTTTCGTTAAAACGATTTTAATTTCATTTTCAGATTCATTTCATTAAATTCATTATTTTTTATGGCGCATACAATGAGATTTATCTTGTGTGTGTGACTTTGTATTTTTTTTTTTTTTTGCTTATGTGCCGGATAAAATTTAAAAATTTCATAAATTATAAATTGTTTAATTTTTATTGTTATCTATTACCCTATTACATATGTAGCTTTGATTCGAATATCATCTATCTATAGGTACCATATACCATGTAATTAAGAAAAATAAATCACTCATTATTATTTGGCATATAATTAAAATTTAAGAAGAAGAAGAAGAAAAATAAAATTGATACAGGGCAGGAAGCAAGTACATTATAGGAGAGTGTATATAGCATCTAAATGCAGGGTGGAGAACAGAAAAGTAACAAATATGGCAAAAATCTGTATGAATTAAAGATGCATATTCGTTTAAATAGTATTTGATACTGCTGCTAAGAGATGTTGTAGAAATTTGAAAAAAAAAATAAGAATGGAGAAGAGAAAAATTGATTATATAGGATTGACAGATTCGGGTCCGCGGGGAACCAACATAAAACGTATTGTAATCACTTCGATCTAATTCTTCAAAAAACTAATCGGATTTTAATTATAAATTTCAAATTTCTGATAATTTGATTTATTTTCTTTTCTATAATATTCAAAGCTTATTCAATAGTTAATCAGACTACACGAAATGACGAAATGCTTTGAATTATCTGACAATCTAATTGACAATCTGTTTTAGTGAGTGAAAATTTGTAATAGTAATTGGATATTTTGTAAAATGAAAATCGTATAATAACGAAGGGGGACAATTGTATGCTAAATACAATGATTAATTTCCGTCTAAATGGCTAAATTCCAAATCAATAATTCACTGCAGTTATTAAGAGAACACTCGATCGGGTAATTGTGCAGGGGGGGGGGGGGTGTTGGTTGTTAACGAAAGAGTAGATGAACAAATGAGATATTGAAAGATGTAAAATAAATTGCATGTTCACAACAATAATAATTGTAATAGTGATGTGCTGATGTGCCATCAAAGAAAACGTTTGGTTGAAATATTTTGAAGCAAGCCAAAAAACTCATATCACTCGTGTGATGATGACGAATTCAGTTTAAATGAACTTTTTGAATTGGCTCATTGCCTATCAACAGGCATAATCAGAACAGAAAGTACTATAGGGATTTAATTTTTTTCACTGTCGGAATATAATTTCTGTGAACAAACATTTACCCACCATTTGGATCATTGCTAAAATGATTTCTTAACTGTCCAACGTAAGGGGAATGACAATATACACATTTTACATTTTGTGTGAATGCCTAATCTTATCTGCTGTCAGAATACAAAATTTTAAAACATTTCCATGTATACCTACTCAAATTTCAGAAATTGAAATGAATATAATACACTAAAAAGAATGACATAAATGTGTAAAAGATTACTTTGTATCTTTCCTTTCCTTTCCTATACGAGTCCTTAATCTCTTTTAATAAAAATTTTAATTTAACATTTTTTTAATATTGTATCATTTTTTTTTCTTTTTAACAAATTTCAATTCAGTCAGAAATAATTAATTCAAATTAAATGATTATTATCTGTGTTATTATCGATAAAAAAATAAATGTCAACTTTAAATTATTTTGTTCTTATACCAAAAATTTAATCCTCTTTTGATCATTTTATACTACATAAAATTATATGTTTTCTTCTTTGCTGTTTTTATTATCCCATATAGGTATATGAATGTACACATATACATATGTGCTAACATCTCGTATGTTATTTGAACGTTAAGCAAAAAAAAAAAAAAAATAAATAAATAAATGAATAATAAAAAGTCAACGATAACGTCAAATCTGTATTCGTATGATTGTAATAATTTTTTGGATGTATTCGAAGGAATTTATTGTTTTATTTTTGTCTTCTTCTTAATTCTTTATCCTGCTGTTAAAGAAAGATGCCTATTATACCGACAGGTATACATACTATGAACTAAACATGAGTTTCAAAATACTGCGAGAGGTAGGGTATTTATACAAATAAGTAGATTTGTTATATTTTAAGGTGAGTTTCTGTTTCTATACAATTTTAATGGTAAATGACGGCAAAAAAAAAAATATAAGAAGAGGAGTGAAATGAATAACTGAAAGACAAAGTATTCGATTATAAAAATTGATCACAGAGATTTGCTTGGATTATAATATACTCGTAGATGTATCGTATATCGTATGTATATATGAATCCCGTCATAAAAGAGTCTATATACATTATTCCCAGCAATAATTATACACTTTACCCATATATCGAATTAATTTTGGGCTTAACGTTTAACGTATAGAGTTGCAACACCCTACTTCAACTTTAATAATTCTTCAATCATCTGCGCATTTTCTATATGTAGCTAAACCCATAACAATCCTCATAAAAATTGGACCTATCTACTTACAATTTACTGTCTCTAATATACTCCTTAAATTCATATATTAGAGGGTATTTTTTCAATATATTTTCCCAGTAAGAAAAAAAAAAATGTTTTTAATTTTGGAATTTAAAAATTATAATTTATCGATTTATTAATTTATTCCGCATACAAACAGTACCTACTTATGTACGAGCTGTAATACATACATAGGTTCGAAACCATCAGGTATACATTAAGTAGTGTATGTCGTGAAAACTTAAACCAAATTCGATTCTTGGATTTCAAAAAAATCGTAAATTTTTGTCTTTTATGAAAAATTGAAAATAATATTAACGAAATATTCACTCACCTTTATTTATTAAGAAGACTTTTCATTAGGAATTATTATTATATTTTCTACTTCTGATACCTGACCTGATATAAAACTCAATTATACTTCAAATTCATGACATGGTAAGGCAATTTATTTGAAAAAAAAAAAACAGCATAGCAGCAGCAGCAGAAGCACCAATATAACAGCAACAGCTCTCACTAATCTAACAATGTACCTAAAACAGCAACAACAGAAATATGTACTTACAATAAATAAAACATAAGTAACAGATACAATAAATAATCATAAAAAAAGAATTTATACGGTATTATTGTATAGAGTCCATATAATACATATCCAATACATACTTTGGATATACGCGGTTCTACAGTAAAACAGAATTAATTTTCCCAGTTAATGTAAGACTTATCGGTTCATTGTAACATATGAAAAAAGTGATAAATTCTAAAACTTTTCATTTTGCAGCATACAAGAAAAATGATCTGAAGATTTTCGATTGATCAATAGAAATAGAGTCCTAGACTTCGAATATACAGTTACGACATGTAAAGATTTTTTTAGCGTCTTCGTCTACTTTGTCTTTTCATTGTTCTCGTATAGGTGGTCTTTTAATGCAGAGTCCTAGAGTTAAAATCTACAAATCCTAAGTTCCATTTACTAGTTCATTTCTAGTATGATTCGAAATCACAATTTATTATCTTCTTGAAACAAAAAACTGATAGTAAGTATCTCCTTCAATATTTTAGATATCCTCAAATCTTAATTTTGTGCCATCCGTCAATCCATAAATTTCGTTTGTCATGTCATAATCTTCTTGTAATCAGTGTTGAAGTTTTCTGTATCGGTTTCTCGATAGTTATTTTGTTTCATGCTGAAGTTGATAGCCAACTCAGCCCCAACTTCTGTAAGAAGGTGAAACACAGCTATTAAAATTTTAGCCTGAATATAAAGACAGAGCCATCGTTTGTATATAATAAACTAAACTCCCCTTAAAATTAAGATTGGAGGATAAGATACAATCAGGAATTGTACAACATAATCTTGATGTTGCGATTGCCGTTAGGCTAAAAAGACTGAGATGAGCAGGACATGTACTAAGGATGACGCAGAATCGAGTCTCAAAGAAGATCGTATATAGACAGAAACCTGATGGAGAGAAAATACTTCCATAACGTTCAAAAGAGAGATGGCCATTCACCCGGGTGGATGAAATACATAAAAATGCAACCAATAAAAATTGTAAAAAATTGTAAATTTTTGTGTCAATACATACCACAAAAACTAAACATTTTAGAAGAGGTAATCATGCAAGTTTCACTGTTGGATTGAAGTTTTCCTGCATGTAGCACATATATTATACTCTTATGAAATTATAAACATAAAAGAGGTGTTATTTAGAAATGAAATTAAATGAAAATAAGAAAAAAAAAATAATAAAAAAAAAACACAGAACAGAAAATTCAAATAACAATAAAGGGAAGGAAATAAAAATATAAAATTTTAGTGCTATTGTTAAAGTAAAATATTGTATGTATTTGTATGCGTCAAGTAAAAGAAAAAATGAAATTAAATGAAAAATACAAGAATTCACGTTGTTGATTGTATATATGTAGTTTAAAAATAAAAATCTGTCTTTGGAATAAAAAAAAAGTAATAACAAAATAAAGGATCTTTATAAAAATTTACGTAGGTACATTTTCAAATGCATACAAATAAAAATAATAGATTAGAGATTTATTTTTTATTTTTTATGCTATGAATATGAGAGAACAATATAATTAAATTTGAATAAAAATTCATTTTTGTATACATTCGTATAATCATTGTTTGTATATAAAAACTATATGCAAACCGGCATACGGATAACCGAAAAACTACAATATAATATGAATTATTAAATTTTATTTATATAGAACTACTACATCATATTGTACATACAAAAGTGTAGTCCTAGTATACGAAAGTATCTAAAGCTATATATATATTCAAATTCAAACATATGCACTTGCATACATTGTATAACTTCATGTATACATGCAGATGTACTTCTTATGGTACATAGCGCGTAGAGCAGAGGAAGTATAGAGAGAAAATGGACGTTTTTCATTAATTATTAAAATACGGGTGAGTAAGGTACCCTCAGCGTAATCGTATTGGTCGTATACGAGCATTGCTACTAAACCACTCACCTCATTGCTATTATTTACTATCTCTTATTCTTACTGTTTCTTGTATATTTCTTATGGTGTGTAAGTATAAAAAGTATGTAAAGAGCAAGTATAAAAAGGAAATGGATAATTCTCACGAATGAAAATACGAATACATTGCATTCAAGCTGCTATGGCATTGTACATAGTACTACAGTTAGCTGGCAATCATCTCATTGCTACTATACTTACTGTCTCTTATTATTTCTGTTTCTCATATACTCCTTTTGGTGCAAAGTAAAGTACACAGCAAGTATATAGGAGAAATGAATTTATGAATGAAAATACGAGTTGAGCACATAGCATGGTATATAAGAGTAGATATGGTATGATGGAATGAAACATGTCACTGTGTCGGTACAGATTTTGCATGCTTTGTAGTCTATTGATGCAGTGTACTTTATTGATAAATTTGGAATTAATTAATTTGAAAATTAAGAGGACAAAAGAGATAGGCCAACTATTCCTTCTTTTTTATGTTTGACGATGGACCAATCTCACTCATCTCTGTAAAAAGACTCGGATTAGCAGACTAGGGGAAAAGCTTCGGACTCGGTTGGACAACTAGAAAACGGATTTGGCAATGTACACAGACAAGATTAAGGAAAGGGAACTGCAAAATACTGTTTGCGACTTGAAATGTTAGGAGTATATTGAAGGAAATATACCGAAGACATAACCGAAGAAGCTATGATGGTAGGACGTGGTGTTAAGGGATCTAGAGAAGCTACAAGTGGTCGACTGAAAAAAGAAATCCACAGATAGAGAGCAGTAGCGGCTTTTCTTGCCGAGGCAGAGATATTTTTATTTTCCAAAATATGCAAAATCAGCTAATTTGTGGTTCAAAGCAGCTGATGATTTTAAAGTTAACTTAAATAATTTTTTAAACATTTTTAGCTTCATATTACCTGTCTAAAAACAATTGACACAATTACGTCACTTTCTATCTTATAATTTAACTGACGGATATACCTTATCAGCTTATCACTACTCTTTATACCATGGTACATTCAATAACGCAATGTACTCCGAGTATTTATATCGTATAGCAGAAATGGAATTATATATGTATGCTAAAAATGGAAAGGTACGAGGAGTATGTAAATAATAGAATTATTGTCATAAAACTGTTTTCAAAGGTTTTTAAGGATTATATACGAAGAACATTATGTACGTATACACAAACAAATGCCTGTCTAAATACAAAAATATGCTTGCATTTGTACACTGCTAACAGCTATCCGATATTATCATAAAATAATTTCTCTAAATAATAATAAATTAATTTTAAATGGAATTAGTATAGGCCGTATACAAAAGGACATAAAACTACATATTTATAACGATCAAGTTCAAATTATGTTACGACTCTCTCTACAGTCGTGCCGACAAATAGCAAAAAACAAAAAAAAATAAATAAAAATAATTTAATAGCTATAGAGTAATTATCCTTTTATCTTTTATGATACACACATACAAAATGCATTGGACATCGACATGAATATTAAATTCTACCAAAAATAAAATTGTTTTTATCCTTTCCGCATGGAATTAAATTTCTCAGATTCAAAACTGAATCTATGATATGAATTTAAATTTTTCTGTTCTAAAAATAATACCTGAAGACAAAAAAAAAAACATTTCGAAGAAAATTAATGTCTATAAAAGAGTCCTTTATGAAAATTTCAAAATTTTAAAAATAGAAAATAATAAATAAAATTGAGTACAATTTAAATATGTACATTCATACTAGTGTATCCAGTTTTCATATAATATTTATTGCCTGTAAATGTATTTTATTAGAAATAAGGATTATTATAAATAATGTGAATGTGTATACTATTACATGTGAGTATTATAAGTATTTACTTCCTTTCAGTATCTAATTTATATGATTTGAGATTTTAGTTTTTAAAAAAATTGCAACAAAAATAAATAAATTTAAAGATATCTATAAATCTTTGTGATCATTACTACGATCTTTATATGTATGTACGCGTCGCGTCGTATGATAGATATAATTTTCAATTTTTTTTTTTGGTTTTTGAATTTAATTCTAATATGATTTGTTTCACTTGAAATTCGCATGTTTAGAAATTTTTTCCAAAATAAGAAAACATAATGAGGGAACGAAATCAATTTGTCACATACGAGTATATGTATCTCAGATTACTTTCAAAAGAATTCTATCCAAATATTAATTTTGTAAATTGATTCCCATGAAAAAGAAATTCCTGATTTTTGCCATTTTCTATCAAATTTATTTACAGAATTTAATATACATTTGTAGGGTCATGTCTACACTTGAAAATATGTATTGCAATTTCAGTTAAAAAATGATCGATAGTGTGAAGATCAGTGAACATGTAAAAGTAAATAGCAGTCTATGGAGACAGTCTATAGAGCATATAGGATGCGTGATACGATATGGGAGCTAATGATGACGATCATATGAATATAAATCATGCGATTTTCGCGACTTTATAAATTAATTATAATATGCCAAAATTGCGAATATCTTAATGAGTCAAGATTTCCGGAAATAAGTTATAAGTTCAGAACATCAAAAGTTCTAAATTCAGGCAATGATTTGAAAGGGGAGAAAATTAGATATAAATGAAACATGTCAATCTTGTGTAACATTTAAGTTTAAGTGATACTTGTAGACGTATACTCATATACAATTTGACTTGAATACAGATACTATAGCGCATACACTCTTGACTACACTTACATATGGTATCTTACGTATACAATCGATTCGATTAGTCATCATTTCCATAACAGTCCTCTAACGTTTAGTCCTTTAAACAAATTTTATGTACACTACACACACACAATCACATATGCATATTACACGATCGTATATTAGACACCTATATACTCATCGCGTATGATCATTGAAAATTTTAAAACTAAAAAAAAAAAAATAAAAAGGAAAACATAAAAAATTATTATTATTATTATTCACAGAAATTCATTAATATTTTATAACGAGAACGAGACAGCTTGATACTCAATCAATCTTCAGTAATCATATAATTTAAAACATCAAAATAAATTTTATCTTTGTAATAATAAATCTATAATACATCATTATTTTTTTTATATTTGATATTCCCTATATAACCATCCATATGTACTCGCATGCATATGTAAAGAATAGCAAAATGAAGACAAAAAAATTAAAAATGTGTAAGAAGTAAGAACAAGAATTCCAATAATCTCAGTCAGTCATCCTCAACTCTCAAATACTTATAATAAAAATAAAAAAAGATAATGGCTAAAGTTTCTATTGAATTCAATTTCAATTTAGAAAAATTATTTTTTATTCTTTTCCTTTTTGTTTTTTTTTTTTTTTTTTTTTGGAATATTTTTGAATATTCGTTTCCTTGAAAATATATTACTATTGAAAATTGAATTGAAGACCTTTAAGTGCTATTATTATTAGCATCTTAGATCTAAGAGAACATAAAGATATTTTGTTCGTATATACATACGTTATTGCTGTTGCTGTTGTTGTTGTTGTTGTTATTGTTGTTATTGTACTATTTACTATAGAAGTGGAATATCTTAAAAATCACTTTAACTCTATAATTTCTATGCTATGCTATGCTATATGCCTCCTATGCTATACCACCACGTATCCAATTTTTCATTTCATTTCAATAATTTTTATATAATTTTTCTCTTGTGAATATTCAGCATATATGTACATAATGGTGTAGTGTATTGTAGCTACATACAGCATCATATACGAATACATTTATGTACATTTTTAAATCTTATATACATATAAAATAAATTCAATATTACATTACATTTCCATGAGGTTAAATTTTAAATTGAACAAAAATAAAAATAAAAACGAAATCAAAATCAAAATGATATCAAAGTGAATACAAGTTATAATATGAACTACATTCTATACGATTCTACATTTATACAACATTACGTCGCATGTTCATGTATGTAGATACATACATATACGAGTATGTAGGTACATATATGAAAAGAAGCCAACAATAATAAAAAAAAAAAAAAATAATGATTTTTGCACAAAGGTCCTTAACACAGAAAAAATAATAGCAAAAAAAAATTATTTTTAATTTTTCTTTTTTTTTTTTTTTTTTTTGGATTTTATAAATTGGAACATCTGATCATTATATTCGATTGAATAAATTTTTTTTTTTATTATTTTTTTTCATTCCAGTTGACTTATTTTACAATAAATTTAACTCTCATACATACATAATACGTGACGACGGTGGATATGTAATAAATGATGAGTATACACGTTACATTTTTATAATAAATTCTATCGAGTATTATTATACGAGTATTCAATATGTATATGAGCGGTACATAAGTATGGCTCTTATATTTCATATTATATTAATATTATTGTATTTTTCATGGAAAAAATGAAATGAAGAAAAGAAGATTGATTATTATTACACTAACACTATATATACTATTCCATGTAGGTTGTAGGTAGATACATATATTATATTGGATAGAAATAAAATTCAAAAGTAATGTAATAGTATTTTTATTTTCTTATTTTTAATATGTGCATACTAGCATACATAATTCTCTGCACTAAATAACTCACCACAATAATTATAATGTGAAAGTACTCATATAGCACACAAATTTTGGCAAGAATTTTTAAATATGTAGTAAACAATTGGCAAACTATAAATTCTTAAAAATTTCTGCAATACATAGTAATAATGTGTATGTATAGGTGGTTAGGTAGGTATATCAGTGTTTGTCCACTCGATAATTCGATAAAGCGCACAATTAAACAATTACGGGGGATTAAAGAATTTTAAAACACTGATGGATTTGTTATCGTCTAGTCAAGTTTTGATAATACATATCCCCCAAGCTTCCTAACTCAGTTTGGCGATATGTCCTGTAGGTGATTATTTAGAAAATGAAATATATTGCAGATGCTATCCATTTACTATATAAGAGAAGCATTCATTATGAAATGTTTTTGTGGTTTACTAATTACTATTGTCTTATTGTCCTAAATAGGGATGTACAATTACATAAATCATATACTGGTTGGTACCTTTATTACATTGGCACATTGAAAAACACAACAACAATAAAAATAAGAATAAAGAAAAATTTAAATCGCGTTTTTTTTTTTATTATAATCATGAACACAAAAGTGTATACATATATAAAATCAAAAACACCAAACAGCAACAACAACAACAACAACAAGAGTAGCAGCCAACAACAATAACAACGAACGACATATATAGTATATAATCACACGAAAAAAAATAAAAGTTATTCATAAATTCAACTTTTAAACATAAAAAATAAGCGTTAAATTGATTTGAAAGATTGCTTAATTTTCTATGAAATCACATATTGTTAAGATCCATTCAGCTAAATTAAAAAAAAAAAAAAAATTTTTTTTTTTTGTTTTCTTTTTCATATTTATTTTTTTATTATTTTTATAAGAACTCTTTTGCATATATGTGTTGTATACGTTATATGTATTGTATTTTGTATTATATACGATTCGACGTGCATATATGTAGCTATATACATTTTTTATAAAATGTGCTTGACGCTTGGCCATGAATTTGTGTGTGGCATAAATACAAAATATAATAGAGAGGTACCTACATGGTACGACGAACCAAAGATATTGTAAATTTCGATTGATTTCATGATCTAGAATTACATATTAATTTATGAAATGGTTGTAATATAATTAAGTAAAGAATTTAAGAAAAAATAATAAAAAAAAAAAATTTTTTTTTTTTTTAAAAAGATATTAAAAGACACTCAAAGTACCTATAAGACCAGAAATCTTATAGAATTTATAGAAGATAATGGGTGTATTTAATTCGATTTGAAATATTTTATTTATTTATTACACGGACAGGATGGATATATACACAATAAGACCCAATGACTGATGATGATTACTACAATATGAGAGTCATTCTTTACATTCACTATACATACATATATATTATGCTTTTGGACTTTTAGTAGATTCACAAAATTGTAATACCTACCTAGAGACGTACACTCATTTTTATACAACACAACAGATATTATATTCGTGCATGTTTTTGAAAAAATATATATATGTATATGTATATGTAAGTAAACAAAATGATGAAATGCATGCATATATGTACATATGCGATGGTCAGTCAATTCAATATCCAAAGAAAAATAGCCCGCAGATATTTCCTAAAAAACTATAAAACTGGAATTGCATGTATTTTTGTCATTAATCTTCACTTCTTTTAATTTTTTTTTTTTTTTTTCATTATTTTTTATCTTTTTTATTGTTTTGCTTTGGTTTTTGTTTTCTTCTTCTTTCTTTCATGTTTTTCTTGTTGTCATTGTTAGAGTATATAGTCTTTATCAAAAGGAACAAGAATAATTATTATACTCGTTCGTATGTAAAGTACATAATGTCGGATCGAAATTCTTTTGAATTGAGTGAATTTATAATGATTTCAAAAAAAAATACTTAAACCATAATAAGAATAGAAAATGTCACATGGTTTTAATGTTTATATTTTTATACCTGCTTTCCTGCATATTTTATTCATATGCATGCACATTGTGTAAATAATGTCATAATGCATTTGCAGCATTGTATCTGTTTTCAAGTCAGCAATTAATCGTGTTGTAGTGTAGATGAAGAAAATAAAATGTGAGCAGTATGTGTATAATGAACAAAAGAGATCTGAAATTTTTTTTTTTTTTTACTATTTCCAAAATAATGAATCGGAAAGTTTAATTAATTCTATAGTTTGATGCTAATATTTTGCTAAACTATCTTCCAACAGCGAAGCAGATGTTTAAGCAAATTAAAAGGTATTATAGGTATTGAAAATTGGAGCACTCGTTCAACATAAAATATAATTGATGACAGCCACGTACAGCTAATTACTATGCTGATTCGATGCTATATCTTGATCATATAGTTAACTATTAAACGAATCCTGTGTGTCTATGATATTACAATGTTGCACTGGAACTGAATTGCATTACAATTATTGAAATTTAAATTAAAATTTCTAATAATTCCTTATTCAGTCATTTTAAAAATATAATCCTCATTCTATATATTCTATATGCAGAAAAAAAAAAGTGTTTCTATTATTCTATCACACTGGTACGAGAGTGTAGTGTATCATCCATCCAGTCAAAAAATAAATTTTAATTGAATTTGATGTTTTATATAATCTTTTAAATTCTCATATAGATTACTTTTACTTATGCAATTATTTCTGTATTTATAAAGTGAATACATAGACACATGTACATTATGATATTATACATATTATAGCCTCGTGTTACATTGTATAAATTTTGAATTTTGTATCGCACATTGCTGACTAAATATACAATGAAAATGATTATAACAACGAATAATCCAATTAAATCTTACACTTTATATAATATTCTCCTGCCACATTCCACTAGATTAATAAGTTTTTCGTCCTATATACTATATATACATAATATATAAATTTTATTTCTTATATGATATATTCGTGATGATGCCCTCATTCCGTTTTTCGTATATGTAATAATTTTTATTACAGCAACTTTAATTCAAATAAAAATTCATAACCAAACAATGAATATTTATGTATTATGTACCTACATATACGTTACGTATATCTTGTGGTGTTGTAGTTATATGCATTGTATGAAAACTTATATATGTAGCTGCACCTATACACATATCTATAATTGCATAGCAATGGCAAAATGACACATTTAAAAAAAGTACTGTATGCATACTTGTTTGTATATAATGTCTGGCATTGCACAATAATTGTATGTACACTCGTCGAATGACGTAGGACTGTCGCCGGTTTTAGCCTCTTGCTCACCGAGTACATAATTTTAAAATTTTCCCTCTCTATAGATCTAGATTGAAACTTTACTATTTTGTTTACACATGCAAAAATATATTATTGCATACATGGATCTAGTTTCAATTCAATCTGAAATTCTTCTTCGTGCACGCCTACTACAATGCAGTACTTAATATACACAAGAAAATAAGAAGAGAAACTACTTACTATCTACTATTTGCGTATCTTTCTATTTCTACTTTTATTTATATACAAGACAAACCAATAAATATATATTGTAAACAAACATGGCCATTGAACTCTTGAGTATTTGAGAAGTATAGACAATGGAGTAGAAAGATACTCACATATTCGTTTCTCTTCTCGTTTTCTTGTGTAGATTAGGTACTGCATTTGCAACTGCACTGTAGTGGGCGAATATATGGAGAAGAATTTCAGATTCTTTCTACTTGCAAATCATATGAGAAATAAATAATAGCTCTTGATATATTTATCATGCGAGCATTTTAAGAGAACATTTTCGCAGAGAATATTATTTTTTCTGTGATTTGTAAAATTATTTTTCTAAAAATGTATACTATGTGACTTTAATTCTGTCCTTATTCGCGCCCCTGAGATTTGGCGCCTGGTTCTAGTGAATTATTTCACTCTATAAAAGAACCGGGTATGCTTATGGCGATGCAGAAAAATAAAGACACACATATAAGTTGAGATTCTCATATATATGCACTTATCGCGCTGTACTATTTTTTAATACTACAGAATTCTGTTTATTTTATACGAGTACTCTTTGCTACTGTTGTTCTGTTCTGTTATTTTCACATGTTCAATTTTTTATTACTATGTTTCAGCAAGGATATTCTTATAATTTCCTTCTACCTTTATTTTATTTTATTTCTTATTTTTGTACTTATTGCATCCCCTTTTCAGAAGCACATATAAGTAAAAAACTTTCTGTTTATGTAAGTATTTTAATAGATATTTTTCTATACAAAAATACAATTTTCGTTTTTATCATTTTGCTTGTCATGTCGTATTTGCACAAAAATCATTATTAGACCATCACATAATTTCGATGTTATTTGGTTATTATATACGAAAATGCACTCCACTACTATACGCTACTATCTATAATGACTGCCTGATGCAAACATACCCCACTATATACTGCTTGCTTATACAAGATACAGTCGGAATTATGTCGGAACTATGTGTAAGATTGTAATTTTCATTGCTAAGCTAAGCTGGCTAAACATACTAAGCTGAGCTGATCCTAATCCTAACTGCATACAATGATAGATAATAGTATAATAGAAAATAACTAAAATTTTAATAATCGACTCGTATACTCATATACATAAAGTTATTTAATTCAATTTACTTGTGTATGTATATAAGGACACATAGCGCAGTTCTTAAGGTATGTATGTATATGGATGTTTACGTTACGTACATTTATGTGCATGCACATGTGTGCCAAAACAAAAACCTCTAATACAAAAATAATAATTCTGAATTTGAAAGAAGTGATTAATGTTTCGAAAATGTAATTTTCATTCAAAAATTAGTAATTTTCGTGTGTAATGATGGCTGGAATTCAACTGTAAAAAAAAAAAAAAAGGAAAAAGAAAATTCGATATCCTTTATTTTTTATACATATATATGTTTAGTATGGCATGCATGAACTAGATTATGTTTACAATTACAATGAAAACTAAAAGAGAAAATATTTCTTCTGTTCTGGGACTTTATTTTATTTTTTTTTCTTCTGTTGAACACATACATAGATGGGATAAGACGGATATGTAGTATGAGAATAATGGAATTTTGATGAAAAATTCTGAGGTTTTTTCATAAGTATATAATATAAGTGTAGTACGTGATACGTGTCTAAATCAATTATAAACACAATTAATATACACATTGTGATATCTGGAAATGAAAAATTTCCAACCATAAATTACAGTGGTGTTCACCATTGATACTTACATAAATATACATTTGCAGCACAGTACATAGTATATTCAGTTTAGAAACACAAAAATATGCAGTATATTTTAGACCAGTTAAAACGATTATTCGAGTAGAATTTGCCAACATTGACCGATCAATTTGCATAACTTTATTGATTTTTTTTCAATGAAATTTCGATTTCAAAATCCTTTAGAGTCAACATTTCCTATAGATTTCTCCATTGATAGTTTTCTTTTTACCTTTCTATGTATTAAAGACTTTCCAAACATTCACTGACAACAATAATTGCTAAAATTTTTTTACAATTTTTGCAATTTAATTACACAGATAATATAATGAAAATGTTGCTATTTTTGTATCAATTTCAGCATACTGATCGATAAATTATTATATTACCATCGTCATTATTGCATCACACATAAAAGATAAAAGGCATATCGCAATAAATTTTCACATTAAATTCACATTCACATGTCAAAAACTGTATAGCAGCATTGAGAAGAAAATAAATAAAATGTTGTACAATTCCATTCTTTACTACTTACTATATCCTATTCTATCCTATATTATCCTCAAAGTAAAAAGGTACAAAATTGAAAGGAGATATGTAATACAATGATAATATGGGAAATCCTTTGAAATTTTAGAAATTCACTATGGAAGATAAATGAAGAAATTAAAAGGGAAAATTACAATACAAATTTTCTATTGATATTTAAGAAAAATATGCAATCACATTTAGAGGGATGTACTAAGTACGACTTTGAGGATATGCTCGTATATGGATGTGTTAGCGTGTTTCTAAAGGGCAAAATATGGATGGTCCGATATTAAAAAAAAAAAGAAAAAAAAAAATGAAAATTGATAAATAACAAATGCGAAGACTGTAATACCTACTCACGGTAATAAGTAAAATCAATATCACAGAGCGAAAATTATATTTTGTATGTGTTTTGGTTGGTTTGTGTTACACACTCGTTACATTTATGTACATACATATAATAAGTACACGATAAGGATATAAAACCATACAACCATACATAATATCATACGAGTATGCATTCAGGGCCGGGAAAGAAACTGAAAAAATAATATAAAATTATTAATACTCATTCATTTAATATAATAATAATTTTTACATTCAGTTATTTGAGAATATCATAATATAATCTCGTATGTCATATTTACCTGACCAGTCATGCATGCATGCATGCATATTTTCAAGTGTTTCAATTATTTTTTCGTTTCGTTTCGTTTTTCTTTCATTCTTTATTTTTGCCTTTTTTCTTTGGTATTAAAAAAACGAACCGAACTGAAATGAAAAAAAAAAAAAAACAAATACATTCATTATAATATGTGCAGCTTTATATGTGGTGGTGTGTTTGTTGTATCGGTGTAAAGGCAAAACGGCAAAATTTTGTATACTTTCAGCTCTATACTATTTTCAGAAATTGAAGTCAGTACAGGCAAGATAGGCATGCTTTTCTATATTCTTTCACATTGCGTTTGTATAAATCTGTCTCGTGTGTGGGGTGATCAGATCTCAATTTCAATCAAGACAGAGATATATTATTCAGAATTTCCTACAAAATATTATATGTGAAGTTATCAGAAACTCATCGGGTAACTTTTTCCATAAGCACAATACTGACTTCGATTTCTGAAAATAGTATATATAAATATTAATAAAGGTAAGGTACTCTCACTCTGTAATTCTATAGATTTAATTTCATGCATATACTCGTATGTATGTACATATGTGACCTGACCATATACACATCATGCACATATAGAGCCGCTGCTTTTCCTCTATTCTGTTACTGTTGCTTCTGTTATTGACTATAACCCTATAACTCCTCTGTAATGTGTATTACATGTACGTATACATTTTATAATATGGCAATTAAAATGAAATGATTGTGCACAGCTGTTGGAGATTTTCTTCAATCAAAGGAACAGAAGAAGAAAAAATAAGAATGAAAATGAAAAAAAAAAAAAATTAAGGGTCGAGAATAATTAATGATGATTTAACATATTTTAAGTTAATAATCAGAGGATATTATGTATACACGCATCATCCAACAAAAACATAATTACATGAAATTCTACTTTATCCTGTTTGAATTTTCATTTTTTTTCTTTTTTGTAGTTATCCGTTATCGTCATACAAGTAAGTATATACAGAGTTTCTTTAGAAGAACTGATTTCTCTCCTCTCGGTAACATAGCTATTGCTGCTGTTACTGTTACTTTTGGTTTTATTGTTAATTTTTTTCCTGCTTTTGTTGTCCTTCAACCTTATATCTTGTATTTCTTTTTATTAATACGAGTAATTGAAAAATATTAAAAAATACTGCTGGCTAAAAATTATTACAGGATAAGGTGAATATAGAACGAAAGGACCATACGTTTTGTTTTACATTTTTATAGTACAGCCACCAGCACTATACAGACAACAGTTTCGTGTCTATTGCTCAAGGGAAATTCACGTTTATCACGAATATTGCATTATGTATGCTTGAATGGTATTATATGAACTTTCAATCTTTCGGTAAAAGTATAGTCTTGGGAATTTTGTATTGTCATGTCATCCATGAACGCCAGTTTTGACTGTAGTTGTTTCATAGGACAGAATCAAAATTATGAAACATGCTTGTATGTAAGATGAATTCTAACAATTTTTTGTGCATTTTGTTCCTATCGTCGTATAGGTGAGTTCCCTACACGGTACCATACCACTATCCATGCTCTGAATAATTACGATGCGATACAAATGTTTTGCGCTTATATTCCTCCATATTCCTATTATACTTGTGTACAGTATTCGATTATCCCGAATAGTCAATCGTCTGTATTGTGTATCCAGCAGAACTGATTAAATTGTCTATGTATGCTTAAGGCAAACTATTCTTAATGAAACACGAAACATATGAATGATACGATAAAAAATAGAAAAAAAAATAAATAAATAAATAAAAATAAAAATGAATAAAACCATGCAAATACTTAATCAGTTGAATTTGGTTTTGGAAAATGTATGGTGAATGAAATTAAAAACCTCTTCACAAATGAACTGGAATCATAAGAATATGGATACATCAGATGTTCATTAGAGCATCATATACTCATATGTGTACGTCTAGTATTTACACAATGTTAGGCACATACATATATGTATATGAATATAGAGTACATTAAGTGCAGTGGTACAGTGTAGGACCAGTAGGACATTCATTTATCTCGACATATAGCATCCATATGCATGCATTCATGACAACAATTCATTTGTATTTTTTATGGTATGCATATGTACATAGAACAGACAGAATTGAAGCAATTTAAAATGAGAGGCTTCTGTTTGAACATTTATTTAACATTTAATTTTCATAATGATAATGATGATGATGAAGATGATGACGAGAACGGCGACAACGACAATGTCTGAAAGTTGATGGTAATTCAAAACGTTTCCATTGATATAAATTTTCAAAGTATTCATATCTTAAATGTATGTGAATGTGCACACTCTTACCATATTTTATTTAAGTACATATATGCTACACATACGTGTATCATATGACGACTGACGGATGAACAATAATTATTCATTGCATCGTCTTCTCCGAATGGACTTCTAATATAAATATTCAGATGCCAGATGCCTTTTGTTATTGTTTCGCTGTACTTAGATTACTAAAAAAAAAAATTTTTATTTTTTTTCTTTTATCTAAGGATGAATGATATATGATAACGATTTCGAAGACAATGCGGATGATATAAGAGTTGTAAATGTTCAACAACATCAGTCTAGTTATAATAATGGCCATTGTTATTGTTAATGGCAAAACAAATAAACCGACTTTTTTATTATATTCTTCTTTATTTTCCGATAGTCTCCATAATTCATGAGTTGATGAATTATCGATTTGACTTTTCCTCCGATTTGATTTTCTCTGAAATTTTCAGTTAATTTTGATGAAAAATAAAGACACATGTTATTATGTATTCCTTATTTGCTTTCCCACATGAAGATTCGAGGATTCAAGTATTTAAAAATGTTTGTGTTATTTTAAGTAAAGTCTAAAGTACGCACTCTGTAATACACTCTTATCGCAGTGCTCAGGGATTAATAGTGTTTTTGGTTTAGTATCGACAAAAAATTTACAAATATGAACACTGACAGTTTTATTGAATGAAAAATGAAATTGAAAATTTCCAAAAAACAAAAATAAACTGACAGTTCCGGCAAAAGTTTAATTATTCTTATTAGCTACTTGCGATACCGATCCAAGAAGAAATCAATTATAAATACTTTTAGTAGACTGTCGATTTGAATTGGAATTGACTATTTGAGTTACACGTGCGCACATTATAAAAAAATTGTTCAAATTGAAGAAATTAAAAGTGTTCACAAAAAATAAAGTGAGGGATGTATGAATTTAATAACTTAAAACGATAAGAATCTTTGATTAAATAAAAATTTCTAAATATTAATTTGTATAGTTAGCATATTATTAGCTACATTGACAACATAACATGACATATGCTCCTCCTCTTCTATCCCGATATTTCCATAAATGCTAAGTGATATGTAATTGTGTAGAAGTAAGTATATACCTTCAGATTATAATTACGTTACGTTACGTATTGATGCACTTACGCAATAACATGTAATGTGAGTAAACATTTTTATTGGTGTCTGAAGGCTTCTGATTCTAGACATGCGTATCCAGTTGGATCACATACCTCTCTGTCTTTCAGGCGGAGATATATGCTATTCTTAAAGTAGCTCATTGGACAATTGAAAGAGGATGGAAGGGCAGGTTCATTTGTATTTACAGCGGCAGTCAAGCTGCACTGAAAGCATTGATCAGCCCAATCGTCTCCTCTAAAATTGTTCTCGAATGCAGATCTAGGTTGAATTATGTTGCAAGACATAATTCCGTGGATCTCATTTGGATACCAGGACATCAAACCAAAGTGTAAGCAAACCAAGCGCTTTATCAAAAAGCCAAACCGGGCTCTAGCAGCTTTTCTACTTAAACAGGGAAGGAAAGAGGGACATAATTCCTGGGGAAAGCATCTCGCTAACATAGGAATCATCAGTGATGCACTGTGTGCTTCTTGTGGAGAGGAGGAGGATACCACGGAATACTTCTTGTGTGAGTACCTGGCCTTCTCCTCTATTAGAATGCGCATTTTTGGCACTGATATCATTAGACCCGAACAAATTGGGCCTGAAAGTCGAGTGGAATTCCTTCGTTATATCTAAGAGAAACGAAGAAGTTTGTCTAGACGGGGGCTTCCAGTACAATGGATAGCGTTATGTGTGAGTGCTCTATTTTCATACCTCCCCTCTAACAAACAACAACAACAACAACAACAAACATTTTCATTCTCTATTTTGTTAGTTTGAATTCTTAAAAGAAAATTTATTATGAAAAACTTCATTATTTAAAATGAAGAAGAAAATAACAAATTATAACGAACTTTTTGTCATTTAACTTATTTGCATACGTATTATACGAGTATACACACAAAAATATTAGATTGAGAACAGACGCATTAATGAGATGATATGTGAATGTGGAGTACACATTAAAATATGTATAGATAATTATGTATGCACTAGTATGTAACAATGTATGTACGCGTGTACATATGTCTGTCTACACACGACGTAAAAATATCAAAAGTTTTTGTGAAATATTACACATATGTCAACAATTATGTAGATTTTGACTTGACTGCTATGAAAGTTTATTTCAACTTTTTGTAAGTCTCTAATAAGTATTTATGTTATTCATAAAACAAACAAACAAACAAACAAACTAATGAAAAATTTTCTTCAATGTTTGTTTGTCACATTTATTTGTACGAGTATATAAATGGGTGTATGGAATGAATGCATAAAGTATCCATACTTAGCACTTACATGTAGGAATAGATAATACCAAGTACACTATTTGGATACAAGATAAATTTTATGTACTTACTATATACGTAAAATATTCTAAATTTATGAAATTTATGTAAAAAAAAAAAAACCATAGAAAAAAAAACGTATAACATAGCACACTCATTCATAACGAATGTGTATATGGTTTTTATTTGTTTACCGATTTTTGTTCAAATATTTACATAACATTCAACATTGTTCGGTCACATATGCCATTTTCCAAAATATGCTTTAATTTAATATCAACGTGTACTATATAGAACGAACACCGTGCCGTACATACATATATGGACATACATAAATAACGACGATTTCATTACAATAATATTGTGCACAGTACAAAATGTATATTCCATTATGTATCTCTGCAGTAATGTATTTTTTCTTTTTTTTTCAATATTTTAACTAAACTAAACTAGAAATATTGTCATTTTTATTCCTTTATTCATTATTCACTAAAGCTGCTGCTGGTGCTTTCTTTTTTTTTTGTACAAAATGTAATCATAATGCATAATGCCTTCATGTACAATAAGAGTCAAAATAATTTCCACACGCAGGCAACACTAATAAATTTGACTCCTACCATTGACTCCATCATTATGCAACTTCACATAACCCTCTCATAAAGATCAAATATACATAAACATAAACGTAAAGGTGACCAATGGCAGTCATCCGTGTTGGTTTGGAAACAATTATTGGACGTCCGGAAACTGCCATTGATAAGCTTATTCACTGTAGACGTAAGTAGTTTCGACAGAAATTCGTAACTTTACACGTATCCTAAGCACCATTTCAGTAAACTTTAAAGGTGTATTACCACATGTTTTCCTCTTGAGCAAGGAAGGCAAGATTTCAGAGCATTAGTCGGTGCACTGATTGAGAAAAATATCTCGAGAAAAGGAGGACAACAATACAGAGTACATTCATTTTTTTTATGAATGCCTGTCCTTCCCTAACATTATAGAGTCTGCATTTTTGGTATTGATATATAGTCAAGCTAGAATCACTCAATCCTGAAAGTTGCTTCTTGTGGAAGATTCTAAGAATTCTCGTGTTGAAATTACTGAACAATGTACAGTCGTATAAAATTCATTTCATTTCTCAACGTGCAAGTAATTCCAACTTTGACTGTAAGTATACAATATA
Organism: Villa cingulata; assembly: GCA_951394055.1. Classification (NCBI taxonomy): domain Eukaryota; kingdom Metazoa; phylum Arthropoda; class Insecta; order Diptera; family Bombyliidae; genus Villa; species Villa cingulata. The sequence goes on from OX596023.1 coordinate 32,307,594, forward strand.
AATTCGATTTCATTTTATAATACGAAAATATGTACACACAAAAAATGTATTCCATTTCACGTTTATCCTTCTTCGTCTTTATCTTCTTCGCCCACATACATATATTTTTTCTAAATTTTGTCCTTTTTTTTTAAATATTGTCGTTGGAAATATTTTTTAATAAATTTTCTATTTGAATTATTGAAATTTTTATCATGATAAATTTATTGAATTCGTCAAAATAAAAATACAGAACAGATACGAGTTTATCTGAGTGTGAGTGGAATATACGAGTATGTACATGAATACTCGTATATTAGTACGCCACAGTGCATTTCTACAGTGTATATAGGGAACAGGGTAAAATATGTACATTATTTGCATGTATGAAATGAAAGTATTTATGCATGTGCATATATGTATGCATATAATGAACCAAAATTCATATAAAATATTCATGTCTGCGAAGCATGTACATAATGTATAGATGATGCGGATGGTAGTATGTAGTATATTTTTGTGTAATTTTCGTTTCGACTTTATATTATGTATACGATTACGTACACATGTACAAGCAAATATTTTATTTTATTGAATTTTTTCTGTCTGTTTTCTTATATACTCGTACATACTATGTATAGCTTTTTAGGTCATAAAAATGTATGTATTTTCAATTTTATTTAAATTAAAAATTTGTAACATTTCGTTTACATATTATAAAAAAATGTTGTACATATTTTCTTTTTATTTTATTTTTATACTTTGAAACCTATATTTTTATTTTTTATTTAACGTCCAAAGCAAAAACACAAAGAAAATATATAAGGTTACATACGTGACTAAGTTCTGCTAATATTCTATTCAGAGTGTATTTGAAAATTGAATTTTTTTTTTGTATTTTGTGACATTTTTTGATGAATAATTCTTTTAGTTATTTGCACGATGGTAAATTACATGAACCAAATTTCTCCTCCATCTCTTATTATTGCTCTAAAACACATAAAGTCAATTCCTCCACAACCACTGTTAGAATTGATATGGAATTTTATAAAAAACCATATGATTTCATATTCAAATAAGGATACAAGAGGTATGAACATATATAGAGGTGTCTGCGTTGAATGCACGTTAATATGATGGCCTGATTCGGCCATACACTACTCAAAATCAACAGCGACAAATTTTGTAATGAATCCTATGAATGACTTTTGTAAAGGATAGAATATTGGGGAGGAAAATGTAGTAAATAAGTAAAGAGATTTTATAAAAAAGACTGTAGACAGATTTGGACGGAAGTAATATGTATACCAAACCTTTGTTCTTGATGAGATTCAACTTTTCAGTATCAGAATGAGTTTTTGTTGGCTGTTTCTGTCCATAGCAAGTAATTGTGGAAATAATTAAAACCAACAATTGGATTATCCCATCCAACTTCCAAAAACATCGATTCGTCAATTTCGTTTTGGAATCAAAATTAACGTTTTACTTATGAATATTGCCGGATTGTTTCCATTTTCTAATTTTAATCACAGTTACGATTGTAATTGTATAATAGAGGCAATTTCCTTTTAAAATTAAAATAAAAATATTAAATTGATTCTAAATTCACTCTTGAATTATTCTTGTATCGTGTCAAAATTTTTGTTTGACTTTGAAGATTTTTTTTTATATCAAATTCGAACACAATGTCGTTAAGTGTTCATCAATTCGGAAATTAAACAAAAAAAAAAAAAACCATGTAAATAATGTTTTCTTTCATCAGTTCATTTATACCATACACACATAAAATAAAACATAAAATTTCAAAGCATGAATTATGTAATAACCAGGGAAAAAACCCAAAGTACATAAAAGACAAAAAAAAAAAAAAACACCGCACTCTAGGTCTTGCTTGTTATTCATTCAACTGATAGAATATAGAACGTATACGTTCGTTTTGTATGTACATACGTTGTGGTATAACAATCGTGTATAACGTATGGTTATCGTGATCTGCATGCAGGGAGGAAAATTTTAAAAAAATTTCGTAATTAAGATTTTTATCGTGTATATGCAACATACAATATAGTACTTGTATACTATGTGCATATACCCGGACGGGATACACATAAAACAGTACATGTACATGGATTAGCACTTTTCATCAATAACTTTGTGGCTGTTTTCATATATTTTTCTTTGTGTCATTGTTTTCATAGTAAAAAAATATTTTCGTTTGATGGTCCATTAATTCGAAATACTTAAAATATCTTTCATCGTCATCTCATCGTGTATATATACGCATGTGTATCGTGTACATATGTGATGTACTGCATGTAGCAATACAAAAACGACTAAAAATATTTTATTTTCATTTATGTTCCTATAGAGATGTTAAAGTTATTTTAATTAACGAATAATGATTCGGATTTCATTTCAACAAAATCTCATTACCATACCAATTTCCCTCCAGAGATAAAACAAAATACGATATAAAACGACATAAAAAATATTTTACCGCTATTTTATTATCTATATGCTGTTACTGTTATCACTATACTACTCATGTATAATGCCAGAATTTACGAATGTGTACATATTTGAGAGTGTTAACAAAAACTAAGAAGGGTGACTATAAGGACTATAAGGGCTGAGAAGTTATCACTTATGTTATCATGTTATCATCATGATATTGCCATATTATTGCCTTTGGTCTGCTTACACAAATTCCTGTTGGGCTCTTTTGTAGTTAGAAAAGGAAGGTGAATGATAGAATATATAAATTTTCGTTTTGTTTTTATTTTTGCATAAACAAAAGACAACAAAGTAACTGATGATATTTGCTACTCCTCCTCTTGTAAACAAAGAGTTCGGTGAAGTGAAATATTGCCGAAAGGTATAGGTATAGGTTGCATGTATACATATTATTTAGCAACCTGATTGTGACCAAATGTATTCTGTATTATCGAATAGATTCTGAAACTGATACGAGCCCAAAACATAATTTTATGAAAGTAGATATAGTTCAATACGACCAATTTAGTATCAACGAACTAGAAGAGAACATGAAGGGACACCGCTGCAAAATAAATTCCAGTTTTTACTGAAACATGAATTGACCATTTTGGCCACTTTTCTTATGAGCTAGTAGGGTTCTTAAAGATCAGAGTAATCCCCTTCCTTCTCTTATTCCTTAGCACAAAGTCGTTTATTATTTTCCGATTCGAAAATCAATTTGATTTTTCATCTAATTAGATTTTCACTGTGTTAAATCCTCAAAATAATTTGATTTAACAATAAATGAAAAGAGGTACCGGTTTCAATTTTATAAAAACAATTTTTTTGCAAAACGCTATAAAAATTTTTATTAAAAATAATCTGACAATTCAAACCTTAATTCTATTTACAAAATCTTAAATTAATGAAATTCAAAAAATAATTCAAATATAATTCAATTAATTTAAATATTTTCTGTTACAAAAGAGATTTTCTTTAATACAAACTACCAACTACTTAATTCTACCACAGATAAGATAATCATTGTCTGTGATTCTACTAATTTTTTTTTTTCAAATTTCTGTTACAAAATATATTTAATTTAGTAACTTTAAAAATAATTCAAAATTTCAAAAAAAAAATCTACTAATTTTTTCTTAAATTTACTTTATTTTTAATAAATATGAATTTACTTTAATTTTTTTAATAAGTGTCAAATTTCAATTAATTCAAATTTGCTTAAAAAATTTTACTCTACTTTAATTAGAATTTTAATTATAATTTTAATTATTTTTAATTAAAATTCGATGAAATAGATGGTGTTACTGATGCTTGTTAGTTGTTGTTGGTTGAAATATTGTTGATGAAGTACTTGTACCGGAATTTGTAGATTATAATCTTTATTAAAATTTGAATAATAACCGTTCCAATGAACTTCCGAATATTAATTTTACCATCGGTAAGCACTATATCCAAAAATGAATTATGAGGATTAAATTTTTATGATGAATTTATTAAAAATTTTCAAAATAAATATCGTAGCTCTCGCTCGGTATAAAAAATTAGAAATTTCCAGAAAAATTTCTAAGTCCCCTTTTTAAATTTATACTTGGAAACTCAACACGTTTCCCGACGTAAATAATTTTGGCCTAACTTTCCCTATTTTCTGTAGAAATTACAAGTGTTTAGAAATTTTTACTTTAAGTCCTTATATCTCGAGAACCAAAGTGAACAATCAAAGTGAAATAAACTGTGACAAATAGAGCAAATGGTATATTAACTAATCCGATCCAAGATTCTGATCTGGAGAAATAATGGTTTTCGTAAAACCCGCCATTTTGGACCAAAAATTTTTAAGGGTAGTTTGCGTCCTTAAGATGAATTTGCCTCAATATAGACATATACCACGTTAAAGAAGACATTCCAAAGTAGCATTATCGGCAGGTCTCGTTTCAAAATCTGGGAGTTCAAATTGCCCATGGGAAAACTTCCGAATTGGTGCCGCCAGATTTTGACATTTTTAGACTTTAGACATTTTTAGACATTTTTAGATATTTACGACGTTAAAGAGGATATTCCAAAGTATCATTATCGTAAGGTCTCGTTTCAAAAACTGGCGGCACCAATTCGTAAGTTCAGTCTTTACTTCATCCAATTTATATTCAGATTTCATCAATTTTCTCGATGATATCTGTCGTGAACTGACATGAAACATCGTTTTACATTTTTACATTTTATAGACTGTAGAAAAACTGGTTCTCTTTTTAAATTTTTGTTTTTTTTTTTCAAAACATTACTTATTTTACATACAAATGCGCTCTCTGATTGTATTTTAAAAAATGCATGCATGCATTAGCAATCATTTCAATTTCAACGAATTAAATTTGCTGAACAATAGAACAGATCAGAATCTCGTAGTTCGTATAGTCGTTGTTGTTATCGTTGAAGGAAAATAAAAAATAAATGAAAACACAATTATGCTTAGATTATCGTCTCATTCAATTGTCAATGCTTTCTAAATGACCTCTTACAAAAGAAAAGTTTCAATAGAAGGATATATGAACATATAGAGGATGGAACAATGTACATATGTGCAGTGCAGTACATCTTATGTGGGGTATTGATGCAGATACTACGAAGTAAAAAATATTCTCATCTAACTAAGCACCTTTATGCATATAGTAAGAAGGCATCAATTCAGCAATGAAAGCCAAGCATGCATTCGAAATCAGACAAAAATCAGAATCTAAATCCGAATTCCAAATCAGTTGAATCAGTATTACGTATGTATATCACCAAATCATTTATAACAATGCATCGTTTTTTCAAAGGTCGTTTCATACTCTTAATACGAATAATGTTATGTGTCGTTCTTTATACATAGGTGGTATGTTAGTATGGTATGGTATGCGATAACGTGAATTAAACTATGGCTTGCCTTGCAATGGCATATATGTACCTACACACACTGTTATCTACCAACCTACATACGTACAAATATTTTTACTTACTCGTGGAAGTGGAATTTCATATCCATATAAAGTAACATGAATTTTTTGATTTTTTTTTTTTTTTCAAATTTAACAATCGTAAAACGACATTTCTTGTTAATGGTACGATATACCGCGATGTTTTTCACGCCAATAATGCAATAAGATAACCACCTTGATAGTATACTATCGTGGTATTGTGTTCTATGTTGTTCTATCTAGATACACGTCTACTAAAGATAACATATTTATTTTTTCTTCTCATTTTTAATGGTCTGTTTATTTATTTCAATTTTCGATGGTGGTGTAATGTTTTTTAAAAAGATCAACAGAAGACAATAGCAACAAATCATCAGCATTAGTGTATTCGGAGCTTGTGTGTGTGTGTGTTCAGCTTTTATAAATTTTCAACATGTAAAATTGAATTTTTCGAATGCAAAATTGAAAATAATTAAGAAAGATTTATTTTTTTTTTTGTCATTCTACAATATTCATTATGTATGTACAACATAGTAGAATCAGCATTCATTTACACTCTAAAAATTTTAAAGAAGTATAACGTAGAGAATGAATAGAAGAATCAAAAATCTAGTTTATCTGAACGTGGTAAATACAAAATACACAAAGACAAGGTTCACATTCTGGTGGGTTTGTATGTAAATTTTTTATAAAACAACAAAACATCAAAATAAAACAAGAAGAAATATATCCTTCAAGATATCGGGTCATAATGACACATTTTTGTCATTAATCGTAAATTAACGACCTTAAATTACTTGAAAAGCACCTAAACAGTCAAGAATCCTTTTATTTCATTGCCCGTTTATGCCTTTTACTACATTATCCTCATAATAACGAGTATATAGATACATGATGTATTACACGACAATATGTAGATTTTTTGTTGTATGTAAAAATGCCCACATATAAATGCCAGTATTATGATCGTCATTATTACCACGTTATTTGCCATTATACACGTGAAAAACATATGATCGGACATAGGCAGGAGAATCTAAAAGATAATCAAACTTCGATCAAAATATAAGCAGAACATGGTCGGTTATTAGTTTTTTTGCTTTTTGTTCCAGTTTTATAAATGAAAAAATTTTATGTATTATTCATGTCTATTCGGCTTTTATATTTGCAAAGATAAACACTGAACACAGTGTCACAACAAATATTTGATTTTTAGACAAAATTTTGAAGGATCCCAAAAAGTGGAATCATCTCATTTTTCGGTTATTATTTTCTACGAAACCCCTGCAGTTTGCCATATCCAAAGATCGTATATATGATCCCTTATAGCAGAAAGGAATATGTAAATCCAAACTGTACAAAATTTCATCCACTCAATGAGAACGAATATGAATGTATGTCTCAATAATTTTTTGAGTCACTGTATACACATATGATGATGATGAGTATACTTATCATCCATCCATTTACATTTATTATACACGCAAATGTGCCATTATTATTATTTTACTATTTTAAGTGGGTTAAGCAAGTCTTATGAGGATTGTGTTATTTTATAAAAGCAAAATTATCTTCTTTTTTCTTTTCGTTTTAATTCTTTTGAATTTTTTTCAGTTGTTTTTATTACAAACTATCACATCGTAACGCAAAAAAAAATGGATTTACATTTACTTTTTTCAATCTACCATCTGCTATTGTTATAATTCCTAAATAACAATTCAAAAAAATATGGTCAAAATAACTACAAAATTATTTTTATTCTGCTAACATGATAGTGTGTTCGACCATTAATTGTCATTTCATTAACATCGTTCCACATCATCATTATTGTTATTAAGGCAAGTTCAGACATCAGACATTGTTATTTTTGCTGCACAATTTCAAGGATTTCAGCAACAAAAATTGCGTTTCGTTAAACACATTCTAGTTGTAATTGTAACCTAGGTTAAGCATTTTTACTGCACTCTGCACACCACAACTTTACATTCGCATGTTATTTGGGGGCGGAGAAACATATTGCAAACCTCTAACAACCATCGCACAATTTCTGGTGACAACTACAGCGTATACAATAATTAAATGGGACTTTACTGTTGAATTTTACACGCTGTCGCCCAAATAAATTCTATTATATTTTTCAGCGACAACGAGCCATTCACGACCTGGATTTTGCAGTAGTAGTAATCTATTCGCATGAAGCAAAAATGTAAAATTCATGTTATGTTACGCTATGGTTGTCGTCCGAATTGTGCAAACTTTCGGCGATACGCTGATGTAGTTGTCGCTGGAATTGTGCGATGGCTGTAAAAGTTGTTCTGCAAAAGTTACAAATGTCTTAACTTACCTTTACTATAAAACAAAAAAATTAAAATAAAATGAAACAAAACATTGAAATCATCTGAAAATTAGTTAGAAAGTACTTAATTCTCCTTTGTCGAAAAATTTTTATTATCATTATTATTATAATCTGGCTGGTATTTTGTGTTTTTTGGAAAGACCAGAACAAATTATTATCTTTGCTTGAAAGTTTTTAAATTGAATTTCATGTTTTTTCAAAGTTTGTTTTTTTCTTTTGTTTCTCATTAATATTATTTTAAGTGTTTCATCATTTTAGTAGTAGTCCAAGAGAAGAGTTAACATTCTGACTACTAATTGTGCTGCAAAACAAGCAAAAACAAAACAGAGAAACAAAAACAACTAAAACCTGACCTGACTTCAATAAAATATAAAAGCAAAACGAATTTTATTATTACATTTTATATTTTATTTTATTCATCCGTCGTCCATTCATTTATCTGACCAGCTATCAGTATCTCAGCTCACATTTTTTCTTATCTATGGTCTCAGCATATGGTCTGGTCACTTACACTTCTATAGAGTAGTCTCTAGCTTAGCTTAATTCTCTAGTTGTTTATCTTTTTTGTACGCATTCATCTTTATTCCTCAAAATTTTTTGTAGCATCAAATTATCATTTTGCTGCTGACTAGCATTTTAAATAAGTATCATCCTTCACCATATTATGTGAATGTGAAGTACATATACAAAACAGAAACAGATGAAGGAATGCTTTTAAGTACATGAAACGAATTCTAGCTGTAGCGTAGGTAAGAAAAATTTGTTTGGTGGCTTTATAAACGGATTGGCAAACAAAATTTTATGACACATATTAAAAATTATTGTGGATATGTGTTCCAGGAACAAAGAACAAAATACTACAAATTAAGTAATTAAACAACTTTCATGCATTTTATGTATAAGAAAAAGAACATGTACGAATGTGTATACAAATTAGGCAAATTTATTACAGACAATTTTTTTAACAGTCACACACATATATGTATCTACGTATCTTTGTACATTCGAATACATTTTCACTTCCAGAGAAACTGATGACGGCCACAAAATATGTAACTTAAGCTAGTCAATCTTTTGATTATCATCTACTAAAAAAAAAATTTTAACAAGAGCATATAATACTTTATTAACAGATCATGGACTTCACTATTCAAGGATTCACAAAGATATATGGCATACCTTCCATTTATACCATCAACATACATATAACGCGATTGTGTACACAAATATAGACAACTTAAATAATATTCTAAAACGAAAATAAATAATAGCAAAGGCTAGGCTAGATTATTCAAGATTTAAAATGAAAGGACCACACACGCAGCTTACGAGTAATTGCATGTATCGTTTTACGAATTTATATTTGAATTTTTTTTTCCTCTTATTTTTCAGTTTCTTCATTCATTCAAACTAATATTTGCGAATTTCTTGATAAAAAGTGATAATTAAAATTTAAATGTGAAACTAGACCAGAAGTTACTTGGAATTTATTCCATTTACATGACTGTGTGCTAAAATAAATCATGAATTTGTTGGATTATTGTTGGAAATATTATGGAATTTCAGCTAAGAGGCAGTCTATAATCTATTCGATTGTGTCATCTAGTACGGGTATTTCACTTCAAAAATTCATCAGATAAATATGACAATGAATATACAAGAAAGTACTAAGTTCTAAGTCCGAGTACATGAGTACATATAATGTGTCAAATACTGCTCGTACTAGCATAGCGTATATCGTATACTATAAGTACTATGTAATAGAATAGACAATGATCTCCACTGCTACAGAGTATACATAGAGGGTAGAAGCAAGCATTAAATGTTGTTACTTGCTTTCTCCGTGTTTATCATGTAGAAGTACGAGTACAATATTCGCACTCTAATGAAAGAGAGAAAATCAATTTTTTCCCAGGAATGAGAATAAAAGTAGAAGTACACATGATGTATTTATCTATCGTAGCGTATAAGATAGCATAACTGTTCGCTCACATAATATTCCTTTAAAAATATATTATAAAGGATAACTATCATCTATGTACTTTTCCTTAGTTTCCATTTCTATATTATTTTTTATTAAATATTTATTTTATTTATGTGCAAGTTATAGGCAAATGCACCATACACACATCACATCAATGAAAATGCACAAAAGTTTTATTTATTCATCCTTGATATGAATTTACTCTATGCTATAAATACATTATAGTGATTTCTCCAATCATTGTCATCGTCCAGGACCATAACTATGATTTTCTTAAAACTATTACAAAAATATTTTCTATCTTTTTTTTTTAAAATTATTTAACTTTATTTTTATCCATTTTAATTTTTACAATTAGGAGTTTGTTTTCGACACCTTAGTCGAAAATATTAATTAAATGGAATTAATTAAAATCATTTATCCAACATTCATCAAATCATATAAGTGACATGCATCATAACAATCTTGGTGTGTTTTATAAAGATTAACATTTTCTGGAGTACATGAGTAAGCTTTCACGCATCCATGACCAAGTATATAGCTGTATCCTTCAACTGCCGTCTTCACACATTTCGCATTTGTATATCATAAGTATTGGGAGGAGGTTTACATTCTAGAAATACATTTATTTTTTTAATAAATTTTAAAAAAATATTTAATAACAATTTGAATAAATACTCGTATAACTCACGTGGATCAACAAATACTGCTTCGCAATAACAAAAGCAATTAAAACTACAAACAGAAGCGCAGAAATTAATTTCATTTTTAATGTAAAATTCAATTTATTTTATTTTAATTTTATTTTAACTTTAATTCACTGTTTTAAATCACTTATGATTATTATCGGATCGTACTGAAACCCTGATATTGTTATCAAATCAATTTCAATGAGACTTTTATATACAAAATATTTTGGTCAAATTGAAAATATACAATAGTTTTGCTTTGTTTTACTGACTTATAAGTCTGACTTGCATAACTTCAGTTGATTTTAGTAGCAAAAACGTGCGTAAGTCTTAGCAAAAACTTGCATAAACGATACAACAATTGAAAATTTCAAATTTAAGGAAATTTTTTAGAAAACAATGCTAATAGAAATAAGATAACAATTTTTTTTTTAATATTTACACAATTGTGAGTAAACAATGAATCAAATAAAACACTCTACAAATAATGTTGCTTCGTAACACAAAAAAAAAATTTCAAAAAAAAAACCAATTGTCAGTTTCCGGAAATTACCCATATTTCTGCGTATTTGTATCTTTCTTAAAAGCATACGAGTATTCTTTGTTTCCAATACCGTCATGGATACCTGTGGCAGAGATAGAAACTTAATAGGAACGCAATATCAAATTTAAGTCACAATATTTGTGAAAATAAGAATATTAAAACAAGTAACAAGAACATATATCATGTGTTTAAAGACAAACAAAAAAAATGGATCATAACATAAAAATATTTACAAAGTATCTATATTTACGTCATAAATCTGAATGGACGACAAACTGTATCTTCAAAAACGCATCATTGCTTTCTTGATGCAGCCTTCATTATCGTTTATAGTTCAAAAACGCATTATGTATATGTTGCATCAAAAAGTAAATCAAACATTCATCAATTTTACATCTTTGTGATAAATGATGCGTCAAAGTCAAAGATAAGCAAATATTGCATCACATTATCTTTGTGCTGTTGCTGTTTATTTATTTATTTATTATGGGTGTGAGGACAGTGAACTGCCTCACCCCCGCCCACTCTATGACCCACCAGGGCCTTTTGGCAATTGCTGTTGCTGTTAATAACAAGTTTATGTTCGAACGATATTTATAATTCCACTCCGAAGTTGTCTTAAAAATATCCGAGTAGTTTTTTATCCAGGTTGATGAATATACTTTATCTCAGGGAAAAGATAATCTATGTTGGTGAATACCAGCCATGTTTTGACCTAAATACATTTCCTTTTGTAAACAAAAATTATCATTCAACTCTTGAGTGTTTGATTATGCAGAAAGTGAAGTAGAAATAAAATAAAATTACAAAGTTATGCACAAAACATATGATTTCAAATACAAATTGTAAAAAATTAAGAAGATATTGGCTTAAGCGCTTAAGTGTATATGAAAAAAAGTTCTTCAGTTGGTATCGCTTTGATTGCATGCGGCTGCACTGAAATATTCGTGTATTTTACCTTAAAATTAAACTCCAATTCAATTCAAATTTATGTTTTTATTTCAGAATTATTTTTTCACATCTTCAGAGTTTTATTTGCACATTATACAAAATTATTCAAATAAAAAATTATTTATTATTATTATAATGTATACCTTTCTATACCTCATGCGTTACATCTGTGGTTACAGTTAAATTGCAAGCGCTTTTGCATGCTGGTTCTGAGATAAACGAACTTCCACTTTTTACATCACAAACATATAGTTGTACGCATTCGTTTTTCTTTGCATCATAGTAAAAAGCTTGATCGGTACTGCGACAACCGAGGGTAGTATATTTGAATGGTACACAATTTTCTGGAAATCAAATTTTTTTGTTTATATTTTTATTTATTTCTGTTTTTGTTTTTATTTAATTAATATTTGAAAATTTTCATTTTGATAGAAAAAAAAGGTAGGCATGCCAAATAATATTTAAGTAAGCGAATGCAAAAACAAATATTTCAATTAATATTATGTACATATAATCAAAACTTACCAGGATTTCGTGTACGCCCGGGTACGGCAGCAATAATAAAACTAATCGAAATTACAAATAGGAGAACTGATATTAATTTCATTTTTAAATGATATTTTATTTTTTTGTTATTTTTTTTTTTAATAAATCGTAACTAATTTGAAATCACTTAATGATTTTCGGATTGTGTTGTATAAGAGATACTGATTATTATCAAACCAAATTCAATTATATTTATACAAAAATGAAAATGTTCTAATACATTGATAAAACATATGCGTCAGTATCAAATTTAAGTCGAAATATTTGTCAAAATAAGAATTTCAAAACAAGAACATATGTCATATGTGTTTAAAGAAAAACAAAAAAATGGATCATAACATAAAAATATTTACAAAGTATCTATATTTAGAAAGTTTGTATATTAACATCGTAAATTCTATGTTTATATAAGATGATATTAGAAATCGAACAAAAACATATTTTTCTAATACAATGAAAATTCGTATTTATTTGTCTTATGTATTTGTTTTTTATTATACGTGTCAAATTTCGGAGTAATTGTGGCAAAAATTTAATTAAAAACAAATTATCTCAATATTTACATTAAGTAACGAAAATACCGAGTCTGTTGATTATTCGAAATTCTTTTATAGCAACGTCAATCTTGTTATTAATAGACTTAATAAAACTTGAGGGTGTTTTTCAATAAAAAAGTTCAATATAAAAATATTTATAAAATATTATTTAACATTTTAAAACTTGTATCATTTTATTCTAGGAACATGACATTTTCAATTAGGGTCCGTTTGATTCTATCTGAACAAGAACAAAATTAAAGTACATTATGTCCGTTTTACGTTGATAACAAAAGAAAAAAAATTCATCAGTTTTATCAGCAGTTCAATATAATTGAAGTTAAAAAAATTGAAATAAAATCAAAGGTAATCCTTAAGATAGATTTACAATCCAACGCAGATTTCGTGCCAGAGTAAATTTTTCATACCTTCTTCATTTTCAAGCTGTGAAAGCTTGTGTACCAATTCCAATGTTCCTCTATTAAAATAACATACAGCAATGTACGCTGAAGTGTGAATACCATAAATCTAGTTTGATACGAAATCTACATTGGGTTGTAACAGACCCCAACTAAGTAAATGGGACAATACAAGGAAAAAGAAGAAGAAAGAATATGTCAAAGTTTTTGGATGATAGACAAGCAACTTTTGAGGTACTTAATTCTGGAAATTTTCATCACAGGTGCATTTTAGTGAACAAAAATAATTCAAAGTTTTATCCTAACCTTGCCTATATACTAGAGTAAGTTTCTTTCTGTAACCTTTTTAGAACAAAATATATTTTCTCCTTTTAATTTTTTATTTTGCTATAAAGATGTCAAGGGTAAATAATATCAGATTATAGAAGTATCTAATGTGCATATTACACACTTGAAAATTATTAGTATTAGTACAGAAAATATTTTGAAATGATGACGTGAAAAATATGAATCAGGAATTAGAATTTTATTTCAACAACAAAAATTTAAAAAACAAAAAAAAAAATTAAATTATTTTTTTTTGTACAGAAAATTCAAGAAAAAACAAGAAAAAGGATATACGATGTAACTATAAATTCATGCAAAGGACAGGTTATTTACGTACATACATATTACAAAACGTTTTGCTGTCTGTTTTGTTCATTTTTCTTGTAGATTGAAAACTCAACACTAAGGTGTACTGTCACATGAGTCTGATGTCTGATTCTAAATCTGAAACGTAAAATTTTCATTCAAACCAAACGTAAAAATGAACAAAAAGTTAATTCGGAATTCTGAATCTGAAAACTTGTTTTCAATTTTTTTATTTTTTTTTCCTTTAAATTTGTTGTTATAAAACATTTCACTTATCGAGTGAAAAACTTACAGTCATCGCACAATTCGGGCGGCAGCGACAGCGTATCGCTGAAAGTTCGCACAATTCGGGCGCAACTGCAGCGTAAAATATACTATATATGAATTTTACATTTCTTCTTCTTGCGAATAGATTACTACTTCTGTAAAATCTAGATCGGGATGGCTCGTTGTTGCTGAAAAATCAAATAGAATATATTTGAGCGACAGCGACAGTGTAAAATTCAGCGTAAAAAGTCCCATTTAATTACTGTATACGCTATCGCTGTCGTCCCAATTGTGCGATGGCGGTTACTTACTATATGGGGTATGGCGAGTATGTTGGTAAGACGCACATTTTATCTTCTGTCTTTTGTTTTCTGTCTTCTATCTTACTATCTTCAATTATGTATAAACAAGTATTTATAAATGTTTAGCTATGAATTAAGATTCAAATTTCAGAGTTCAGGTTCAGACACATGTTATATTTACTGTCAGCCAGCATGTTTCATTTTCTATGCTGAAAATACGAGTAATCAGATTACAAAACGTAAGTACGAACCGGAATTTTTTCAAAAAATGAATTTTTCAGATTCAGAATCAGACTCATGTGACAGTAGACTAAATCTAATACTACGAGTATTAGAGAAAAAAAAAATTGAATAAATAAAATTACGAGGAAAAAAAATGTGTCAATCTGTTTTTTGTTTTTTACCCTATCATAAAATTGAACGACAAAAATGACGACAATCATTTTTCGTTTTAAAAAAAAAATTATTTTATTATGTGTGTAAAATGGAAATGAAAATGTTAATTTGACGTACATACATACATATGTGTATGTTTCATTATTTTTTTTTTATTTAATTTCGAGTACACTGTATATGCAAATATGTACGTATGATGTGCCTTACACGTATGTGTAAAAGTATCTACATAAAATATTATGTACGTATGATGTATGTATGTATGTACAAATACAAAAATGCATGCTAAAAAATCCTCTACATACAAAATACACACCAACCAATATCGTATAAAAATGTATGTACATACAGTATGTATGTGATTTAGATTGACATTCAAATCTTACAGCAGATACATTAATATTCATGCATGTGTATGTAAGTATGTGCAAAATGTACATACATATACTTATTTAGGTGCAGTATAAATTAAATAGGGCTCTTAAATATTTTATGAAAAGGAAGTTGTCATGTGAAACCATTTATAATCAAGAGAAACCCAGAAAAATCCAATTAAAAGTCTCTATAAGGATATTTATGTATACATATTCAATACATATTCAATATATTAATATATAATTATAATAAAAAAATATACTTATATACAGGGTGTCTGTTTTCTAAGTGCCACGATGTATACCAAGATACATATTTTTCAGGCTATTTCATAAAAAAAAAATTGATACTAGAAAGCGTAACAAATTTTTGAGTTTTATAAAAGACCACTGCTAACACAAAATCATATGTAACTTTTTTTATACCTTAAGAGTAAGATTCGACTTTGAAAAATTTTGAAAACAACAATAACGATTTTACATACAAGATTTTAAAAAATGCCTTTGCATAACTTTAGGTGCTAATAAAAATGGATTTTTGAATATCTATTTTGATGAAAAAGAACATAATTTTATTTTGTTAATAAAAATGGAAATATAACAAAGAATTTTATATTTTTTTTTGTAAAAACATCAGAAAAGTACAAACTTTATTTTGATACCAAAATCATATAGATATATGAAGATTTAATGTATGAAAACTGTAGTCAAGGTTGAACGATTTTTCAAAAAAAACCTCTCCCTTTTTTAGAACTATAACTAAATTTCAGGACCTAAAATCAAAAATGTGCTATAATCAAGTACCACAATAGCCTTCAGGCTACCTATATTCAAAATTTTAAAGAAATTGGTCAATCAGTGTTTGCTGTACGAGGTGCATTTGGAAGCCAAAAAATCGCAATTTTGACAACTTTGACATCCTGTAAAAAGAAAACAAGGCATTTAAGAAAAAAAAAATGCTCAATTAAGCACCACAATACCTATCAAAGTATCTATGTTTCAAATTTCATTGAAATCAGTTAAGTAACTTCGGAATGTATGTGGTGCACAAGATAGCAGATATCTCGAATCCTAATCTTAATGCCGCTTCTACATTCAATGCAGTGGCTTCAATTTGGACTTCGACTTTCGACTTCACAACATGTTTAACGTGTTTAACGTACCTATCAAATCTACTGCATTGTACTGTCAACATTTCAACATGTCAATTAAGAATTCGATTTTAAACAAAATAAAATTCTAAACTCAAAATTGATGGTATCTAAATTTTTTTCAAAGAATTTTGACTAAAAATTGAGCTCCTGAGCAAAAATAAAATGCACTACGGAAAAATTCTTTTTTAAAAGAAACACCCTCTATATACACAAAGATGTACTGTTAGCTACATATCTATGGCTATGGCTACTACACATACACCCTGTAAGTTATAGAAGAGAATGAAGTTAAATATATTTTTTCTCGCTAAGTTTTTAGGTTTATAATGATGGCATGTAGTATGTGTGTGTATGTAATGTATGTACATATTTTACATCTTCCTGGACGTAAATTATATGTACACATGTATACGGCGAATATGTGTATGTATAGAAGAAGGAGTAATAAAATAAAAATGAATACTGAGAATCATAATAAGAAAGTAATAAAACTTTTTTTTTTTGCGAAATAGCTAAACTAAAACCTTAAAAGTTTTTACACATCCAAAGAATTTTACAACATCATCTTTCATTTTATAGGTTATGTCGTTTTTGGTTTTTGTTATATTTTTTTTTTTCTGTAATTTTGTGTATACGTAACACATAAATACTATGTAACTGTGTATGACTGTATCGTGTATGATATGTATGTGATGATGTAGATTTTTTTTTCTCTGTATAGAAAAAATATTTTTTCGGAAAGTTGTAAATTTACGCTAAAACGTGCTAAAACTTTTGCCTTATATATCAAAATACTTGTACATAAAAACTTTTTAAAACCATCAAACCGTTACAGTTATATTATATCCTTCGTTTTATACATATGTACTTATGCTGTCTTCATTTACAGCCTCCATAATAATAATCGCAAGTATTATAGATGAGGATCCCATGTAAGTAAACTAAACCGACCGACATGAATTTAAATTAGAACCTTAGAACCCAACAACAACCCAACTCAACCCAACCATATGTATATACATATGTATGTAAGCAGTTGTGTATTTGTATGTAAATATATTAGAATAAGAGAAAGTCAAAACGAATCCTTATGTCATATTCATTAAGGAACAAACAACAAGAATGAATTTAGATAGCAAAAGGATAGTTAAAATTTTTGTGATTATATTTTTGCAACACGATGCACATGTGTATGTACATGCATGCATACATAAGGGTAATTAGAATGTTAGTTAGTCGAAAAGAATCAGTGACAAACTGTAAATTTATTTGCACCACAACTTAACATAACTATAGGAGTATTTCGCTATCTTGCATGATTATGATGCGATATCATATCGTCTCCAGTCCACCAACAACACCACCATACCAAATCACCCCACACCTCCCACATACGTATTAGGCCCAAAATCATCAGACTGAAAGGATATACATATAAGTATGTATAATCTGTGGAAATTGTTTGTATGAGTTTTGCAAAAAAAAAAAAAAACTTTTCTTCTTTTTGCCTTATCTTTTCATAGTCCTCTGATGACTTTATGTTTTTGTTTTCCATTTTTTTTTTTTAGTTTTGTTTGTGACTCACAAAAAAGTCAACATCATTAAAAGTTCTCCAGCTTTAAATTATATCATAACTCAGCCTGATATTTTCATATTCCCTTCTTTATGTACATACACTCGTACAAGTCAAATTTTTCTTAACTAATTCTTCAATGAAAAGTACTTCACCCCACACACATAAAAACAAACATTGCATATCAAAAGTCTTATAGTGGTTTTACGATTTTACTCAACATTTTATTTTCGTGTATAGCATCCTTTTGTATAGTACAATTTTTATCTGTCTAACTGCGGCTACAAGAACAGCAAATGAGCTCGTGTGCATGCATATGTACATTACATATGTATGATTTTCATGTTTCATGTTTGTTGCACTTTTGTGAGTGAATTGTATAAATTTGAACATCGTACGATTACATGTGTGTGTGTGAATAATTTTCTGAGTTGTTATATTTAGGGCATGAATAATTTTTTTTATCCTTCTGTTTTGTTGCTACATTAATTACGAAATTACGATATTTAGTGGTGCAAAGGATATTACGTATACTGGTGTGTGTATATGATAAAAACAATAATCAGAGAATTTTCTTAATAGCAATATGTGGTCCAAAATCATGATGGGATCGGATATTACACCGGTACATGAGTACGAGTATGCTCGTATCTACTGCCTGATTAATGCTCTGCTAGAAACATTATTTTGAAAGTAATGACAATTTTAGCTGTTAGTTAGAACTATGTATTTTCTGTTATTAATTTTTTCTTCATTGTCTTCTTCTTCTTCTTCTACTGTTTGTTACAAGTTTAGATACTAAATTTTCAAAAGAAACGATTATTTTACATCCACATATTTGTATGGGGGAGAATATGGGGTATGGGTATATAAGAAGTGGCCAAAAGTATGGAGGTAAACTTAAACTCTAGATAAAATTTACTAAATTTGTAAATGCATAGGAAAAAGCAGACTTATATTCGAAGAAAACAAAAAGGAATTGCATAATTTAGATAAAGAAACTATAGATATTAATACATATATGCTGTGATGTAATGTAAATGTGGGTGATACAGTGTCCAACAATAGAATAAATAAAACTTGCGAGGTGGAAAAAGAAGACATGGTAAGAGATCGAAGTGGTGCTGGTGATAACAAAATTGCGTAAAAATCATAATTTAAACTTTAATATAGGCAGATTTATGGATAGCACGAACGAATGAAATGCAGAATTTGCAACACATAAGTATTACTTTTTTAAAGGAGCATAGGAGCATAAAACTCTTCCGGCAATTTGCTGGTAAATGTGTACCTACTAAAAATGTTATTTCGTAACAAAATTAATTTAAAGTGATGGTATGGAAAACTAAAAATATTTAATCCGTCATCCTTAACCCTCCCTCATTTATTCGCATCATATTCTAATTTTACTTTTTCAAAGAATTTTTTTTTTCAGAATACTTTTTTATTAATCTCAACCACAAATTATAAAATTTATAAATTTTTTCAAACATTCACTATTTAAACTGTTTCCAAATTTAGTAGAAGAATTTTGTATGCAGACAAATACGCAATTAATATGTACAATGGTTTATAAAAATATAGACTCGAAAAAAGGACAGGATAAAAATAATAAACCTGTAGCTCTAAGCGATTTTCTAAAACAAAATTAAAAAAAAAATATTTAGAAGAAAATAGAAAAAAAGAAAAGACAATTTCAAGGTTTACCCAATTAAATTTTATTTTATTTAATAAAAAAATTCTCCCTTTCAAATTATTTGGGTTTCATAAAAAAAATGTAATAATCCTGTAATATATATATTTTTATTGATTCAAATAAATTATATTGAAAAAAGGATTTTTCTTTTCGAAATTTTTCATTTATTTTATTATTTTTTATATGTTTATTAATTAGAAACACTGCATGCCAGATGCCCTACAAAATTTACAATAATTTAATGTTTTTTATTATCAGTACCGCATATAGGGTTATCAATAATCTCCGATTGTCGGCATGTTATCTACTAATAACACACCGAATCGATGAATTGTTAATTGTATTCTATCCTTTACAAAAATTTTATTACTTGTAGCAATATGTGTAGATTTTAATAAATTTATTATAAACATGAATTTTAGTCTTCTTAGATAAAATTTTTAAGGAATTCATTTCATCAAAAAAGTACGTACCTTCAATTTGGCAGCTCCAAAGTTTAGGATTCCCATATGAAAAATAAGAAAATTTGTATTACATAAATGTTAAATTTATTCGGGCACAAATAATAGTACACAAGCATATCCATAGAATGATATGATAAGCATAGCGAGTTGTTAATCAGGATTCTTCCTCAATATAATAATTATGAATTTTATGAACACCAGAACAGAAGAACACATCATATTATAATTAGACAATATTTTTACCGGGGATATCTAATAATTTTGAGTGAATACAACGACGGACAGGTAAGTAAAAATTTATAAAAAAACAATAAACAAAACTTAGGTAAATATGGTTACGAAGGATGTATTAGCAACAACGGCAAGGAAGATAAATTTGCAAGATAAGAAGAAGATTAAATTTTGTAAATGATTTTCTAATGCTTCACATAGCTTCACATAACATCAAAAATTTGTTACGTTTTTTTTTTTTTTTCATATTTTTATACATTTATGTCCTTGATCCTTGGATTTAGATATCTTATTATAAACAGGTATTTACGTTAATAATATAGCAATGGATTTATTGTCATTAGAAAAGAATTGGCACACAAACAATTCTGAAGAAATCGATATCAGATTAAATCGTAGACCTTATAGTTATTATTTATATTTTAATAGTTTCCTTTAATTTCCTTACGTCTTTTTGTTGTCAGTTCGAATGTACCATATAAATATAGAGTATGTATATAGAATTTATTATTTCCTTGGTGTGTTTTTTAATTATTTTTCTATTTTTTTTTCTAAATAAATTGACAAAAATAAAAAATGTTTGAATTTTCAGTTGATTACTTGGTTTACCGGACGAGTTGAAATTATTATCAAACAGAAGTTTATGAATTCCTTTTTATTGAGGCTCTGTCAATATAATGTTAGTAGTTCCTTAAGTATCACATAAAAGTGGAATGTGGAATACAGACATTGCTCAACTATGACTTTGGGAATGGTATAAAAAGAAACAAATCAAAATATACGACGTCTTAGATGAATAAGGGAAATTTTTAAATAAAAATTTCAACAAAAAATTGAAATAGAAAAAACGAAATCGCCAATTGTTAGATCAAAAACGATAAAACCAAATAGGGAGAAATGACTAGCCATAGAGAATCCGTTTAGTAATTATTGTCGTTATTTGGTCGATTAAATTTATTTCCTTAAAAAAGAAATATGAGCTAGACTGTATCACAGATGAAAGAAAATACGCGATTATTTTTTTGATCATTTTATATTTCCTAAAATTTATTGGAGTAATTTATTTTTGTCTCATATATCATGAATACCAAGTGAAGTGAATTAATACATATATATTTTTTTTTTTTGTAAAAAGAATGAATTTTTTAAGGATTTGTCTTTGGGGAATGACAAAGATCAGTGGTTACATCTTTGTTAGTAGACTCTGGACTTTGATTTCTTTTTCAGTTGCATAAAAGCAATCCTCCTCAAGTTGGATAGGATCCATCAAGCGTGAAGGTAAAGGATAGAAATTGGAAGAATAAAGTGCTGGCAAATATAACTGGATGCATCTCTGTTCAATTAAAGATACAACTTGAATTATACATCGATTTTCTGCCTTTACTTTGAAGATTATGATATTTTTGGAATGAGTATACATAGATTTCCAAAGCCCCTTTTTTGAATTAAAAGTCTAAGGGTAATCGAAGAATGCAAAACGAAAAATGTATAGTAAATCAGATTAAAAAATTCCAAAGCTCAAAAAATTGACAAACCAATACCAGTAGAGTACCTATAGTATCATTAATTCATCATATACTAGTAGGTACTATGGATATCGGAAATTTGGTTTTCCTTTGAAATGTTCTTCTTCTTCCAATAAAAATTTTGCAGTGATATTGAAACTAATACATGTCCAACATATGCATGTAACGTAATATCTACAGGGAATAGAATGCACATTGAATTTTCAGTCATAAAAAGTTATAATATCGTCATTTTGGAAAATTCCTACGTTTTGTACACAAAATGCTTCTTATGTGCTGCGGTCAGATAAAACACATATAAGCATACGAAATATTTTAATCCTTTCAAACAAGAAAAAAAAAACATAAGAATATCATTTAAAAACCTTTTCTTGGATAAAATTATTTACAAAAATCTACATACACATACCGGCATCTTCATGTTGTGTGCATTCCACATATGATTTTGTGTGTAAGTATACAAATGGGGTAGATGGCGATAGATGGATGGATGGATGGATGATAGAATATAAAGGGATACAATTGTTATACACTCCATTCAGTAATATATATTTATTAGATACATTTAACTGACATAAAGGATTCTCATCATTTTGATACTGTCATTATTATTATTGTTATTATTGTTATTATTTTGATCCTTTGTATTTTGTATATAAAATATCTTTTCACATTGTACAAAATGTATGTATTAAATTAACACTCTTACATAATCGTACATATGTACATTAAAATTTACCCACTATTTAATATCGTAATGGGCATAAGATTTCCATACACTTTATAAAGGAAGAATCATTTTACACATGAGTACGAGAGTGTAAAAATGTACAGATGTATGCACATAACATATTCAATCTCTTATATGGTCTTATTTTACTTTTAACGAAAAGAAATAAGACGTATACACGTTTACATACAAAAAACAAAAAGAAAATTGGAAGCAAAACAATTTCCAACAAAAAAAAGAAAACGATAATAAAAAATGAAATTTACGAAATTGATATTGTATTTATATTATTATTATTATTATTATTATTTGATGACGGTTGTCGTTTCGGTCGTCGTCATGTCATTTTTGGTTCCCTATACATATAAGAACGCACATCACTGCTTTTACCTATACAACAAAGAACATACGATAATTTTAAGTACTATATATAGAGCCATACAGCTTAAATATACGGGCCGTATAGTATTGTTTTGTAATTCTTCATTCCGTTTAATAAAGGCAAAAAGGATTTCAATATTAAAAACAGCAGGCAGGCAAGCAGGCAGGCAAACATTTATTTTAATTTTAATTTTAATTTTCATTTATTTATTCATTCATTAGCAATGATGAATAAAATGACAATGACAGCTATATAACTATGTAATGTGTAATTTACATGTACAGCTCTCTATATATAGTTAAATACTTAAGGGCCGGTACTCACATCGAAAGCTAAATTTTTCTCCATATAAAAACTATGTAAAAAAAATGTCGCTAAATTGCTAGCTAAATTTTTAGTTTCAAATTTCGCTTACTGGTACTCACTTCCAAACTAAGTTATTTCGGTGGAACTTAATAGTGGAGAGTTGTGGAACTCATTTTTCACAATCATTTTATATGGTCGAGCATATAAAAGGCAAGCAAAATATTGACAAGTCATATATTTTGACTAATAAATATTTATTTATTTATTTTTAATTAATTTAATTTCATAGCCTCCGCGATTTTTTTCAAAAAATTTCAAAACTCCACGTACTCTACACACGTTTCCTTCCACAATTTTTAGCTTGTAGAATTATATATGCAATTGCAAGCGAAAAATTTCACGGGAACTGAGTACCAGGTCTAAATATCAAAAGTCCCTGAATTCAATTTTTGAACTGTGAACTGTTTTTTTGTTGTAAATTTATTCTCATTAATTTTGTCAAGCTTGTTAGATTTTGATTTGATTTTATATGAAAATCCGTTTCGAATCCATATATGTAAGTATGTATATAAAGCGAAATCAAAATAAAAGCGAACATTTTACAAACATTTTATATAAAAATAAAAGGAAATAAAAATAATAAGGCAAAAAAAAAATAACAAAGAAATTGAAATTGAATATAAATATTGCGACTATAAGATATATAATTTTACAAAATAGTATATTATACAAAAAAGATCGACGGTTATTTTGTTTCAAGTTAACTGGAAAAAGTCCTAAATAAATTTTGTATATTGTCAGAATTTTTTTTTCTTTGATAAAATTGATTTTGATAGTCTTTTTGATATTCAAAAGAAGATACAAAGTTTATACCTATACATTCAAAAGATTGAATGCATCTTTTTTATCTTCTTCTTCTTCTTTTTCTTCTTTTATAGAAAACATTTATTTTGTATACACGTCGATCTACATACATATAAACGTAAGTAAGTAAATACGGTATGTACATAAATTTTCTGTCTTAATGGTCGATTTACTAGAAAAATGAAAGGATATTTTATACAACAACAAAAAATTGTTCTCTTTAATGTATTTTCTGTTTAATTTTTTTTTCTTTTTTTCGTTTTAATTCAGTATTTTGCTCCAACATTGTATGGAGATGAATTTCAATCAATTTTGGATAAAAATATATGAAGAACCTGTTTAATATGAGGATGACGATGAATGGATTGATATTTGTAATGCTAATTCGGATAATTGATTAGATGAACATTTTAAGTGAATTTTTTGTATTGAGTTTGTTTGTTTATCCTGCATTTTGTTATAGGTAAGTATTTTGATGTGTATACTGAACCCTAGTGGTTTCCTAGTTTATTTTAACGTTTCTTGAAATCATTACATCTTTAATTTTTAGGTATTTGTATGCAATCGAAATTCAAAAACAAAAATTTTGGGTTTGTAATCTAATTTTATACAAACTCTATCCTGGACGTTAGCGTAGAGAAGAGAATCACTCTCCTTTAATGTAAAAATTTCAAACATTTGTTGCATAGTGTTTACAGCAGCACAGAAAAATTTCTGGGGATCATAAAGTCTTAAATTTAATTCCATTAAAACATAAAATAATTATTGGTATATTATTGGAAACGTGGGAACACGAAGAATATGAAGGAAAACCGAAAAGAAGAAATATTTTTGCCATATTTTTGTCAAGGGAAAATTAACAGACGGTGTAGTGTTTCTTCAAGTTTCAGTTATCAGATTCTCGAGATCATGATTCAACGCGATCCAATATCCAATCATCGATTTTTTTTTTTTTGCTCACATCTTAGTTTCGCACTCTAAATTATTTTCACGATTTCACGACGATACAAAGAGTTCTAAGTAAAATTTCTTTCGACGTATTTGCACATCGGATTTATCAGATGACGAAGATAAATAATCCTTTTTACGTGTTCAGATTTATATTTGTCTGCTCCCCTCCCCTGGTGCTATATTTGTTCATTCTCTTGTTCTTTAAATTCAAATTCAAATACAAAGTCGGCTTTATCCACATCATTCCTTTCAGAATCTAAAAAAAAAAATGTAGAAAAAAAAAAATGTAAACTACTGCTATCCGTTTTATTTGTATACATATGTACCAGACACAATCAACAATCAATTTACAAACAGATACAAAAGCAAAGAAAGGTCCATTAGTAGTTTATTCATAAGTTTCAAAGGCAGTAATTACTACAAAACCTGCTTATCTATCGGCATTTTTTGATTTTTATTTTAATTTTCAATTTTTTTTTTTTTAGTTTCCTTTAAGCCTACCGCCTCGCCTGCCTTATTTAGATTTATTTTTTTTCACTTATCTGCTGAATTATTTGTTAATGTGTACTTTTTTACAGAAAAACTCATATAACATGTACAGCCATTTATGGTTGGCTAATTAGTAACAACTCTGAAAAAATTTCAAATGAATGAAAAGAATTCTAGAATAAAGGCCTAGAAATATATATCAGATTGTTGATGCGCAATGAAACATGTTCTTTTCATTATTCGCGAAATTAAATGATCAGATAACAGGAAATAGGAAGAGAGAAGGGCCAAGACCTGACTACAGGGCTTTAGTGCTAACAGAAAAAAAAAGTGCTGCATTAATACGATCTAAGAAATCGAATTCGTTCCACAAGGATAATTCAAAACAGTCACCCTACCCTGCCTTAAGCATTTCTTATAAAATCCAGCTGACCCCTTACTGGTTGTTCCCATAAAACTTAAAATGTTTCTCGCCCAATTATATCGACAAAGTATAATCATAGAATATAGACATAGAATAAGTTAGTGTACGATGGTATAGTATAATCTTTAATTCTCTTCAAATTTTTTTTTCTTTTTCTTCTCCAAAATTTATTCATGTGGATGGAAATGGAACGTTATTTCACCAATCTTCGATTCGATTTTATCAAAATTGTTGCAATTCATAACACTGTGGACTGATACATTTTATCGATAACGAATGGATACTGTTTTTTTACATTGTTTTTTGAATTTATATACGCTGAATCGAGTTGTGTCCATACATTGTGAGTTAGTGTACGATGATGATGGTCTTGATGTTGGTCTTGGTGTTGGTTTTACACATGACTTTTCACATAATGATTTGTTAAGAAAAACTTGACTTTCTCCAGCACTTGAAAAGTAATCCTTGCACTTATTAACTGTTTTCATCATAGACATGATGTCGGAAGTGAGGTACACAGTCTTCATTTATAAATTCACCTTCTTTAACATTGTCATCAGCTTCCCCACTAACGAGTTTCTTTGAATTTCTTAAAATATTTGAATTTTGTGAGAAAAAAATAATCAATTTGAGAATTCATTTGGCTAAATTCAAAGGCTGAGTTTCAAAACGTCAAAATATTGTTGTTATGCAAGTGTTAAGTGTATATGCATTTTAAATCGAGTCTGTATTATAATCCGTATGACAACACATTTTTCGACGTTTTGAAACTCTCAAAATTATTTGCTGCTTACTTACAACTTTTGCATATTCTTTCACAATCTTGTTCATATTGGAAAGTAATTTGTGCATTTCTGTTTCCACATCCAGGATATATTTTGCATTCGTCGGTTCTGACAGCGTAGTAATAAGACGTAGCTGATGAACTACAAGTCGTGTTTGTATTTGCATTCAATTCATTTTTATATTGCGATTGAAGTGATGCCAAACATTTTTCTGAGAATAAATTCAAAGAAAAGATAAAAATTATCCTAAATTCACCAAGGATACTGGTAAATAATGAAATAGGTACTCACGAAGTTTTATTATTTTGGGAAGTTTTATTTATTTCTGAATTTTGAATTGTAGATAAAGGTTTACATTTTAACCCCATCTCCGGAGTGGGTGGGGTAGTAGCACAATCGATTGAGGGGGTGGCCCCCATTATCAATCTGAAAATAATTCGCGTCGCTCACCTCCCCTTAAAAAGATACACAAAACATAAATATGTTTTTACTGATTTTTCACCAATATCTTCATAATCATGTTTCATAGCTCAAAAGATGCGTCTTAAAATTCTCTATATTTTGAAAAAGTCCTACCACCAGAAGGATAATAAAGGACATTTTGTGTGTGTGCATGTGTGCGTGTGTGTATTTGTAGAAGGCAAATTTGATATTGTGTATGTCTGTATAAAGAATTTTTAATGCACAAACTATCGGATTTGCCTTCTACAATCGCACACACACAAGCACGTACATACATACATACGCCACCCCCTCTTTCGATTGCACCACCTCCCCTCCCCCTCCGGAAATGGAGTTAAAATGTAAACCTTTACACTATTGCTTTACAAATTTTTATTTTAAGTATACCTATGACACGTTTTCGTTTGTTCAATATTCATTTATAATTATTATACACTAATTACGCTAATATATTCGCGTATGGTAACTAAAATAGTTTTTTAGTTTTTTATTTGTTTTTTGTTTAATTTTTTTTAAATATAATATTTACGCTAATAGATAATTTTGGTAATTCATTGTATAAATTAGGAAGAAAAATAAAGATATGCGCATGTACATTCATGTTACTTTTATTTTGAATGTATTAAAACAATTCGTAGAAAAATATTAATTTGTGTGTAGAGTTCTGTGAATAAAATTTCAATGGCCCGATTCTATATCACTTCTCGATTGTTTTTCTCGACTGGTAAACTCGATTTGACGTCATTATGACGTCAATCTCGATCCGGCTGTTTTAATAAGTTTTTAGTTTTTTATTTGTTTTTTGTTTAATTTTTTTAAATATAATATTTACGCTAATAGATAATTTTGGTAATTTGTTGTATAACTTAGGAAGAAAAATAAAGATATGCGCATGTACATTCATGTTATTTTTATTTTAAATGTCTTAAAACAATTCGTAGAAAAATATTAATGTGTGTGTAGAGTTCTGTGAATACAGTTCAAGACCCAATTCTATATCACTTCTCGATTGTTTTTCTCGACTGGTAAACTCGTTTTGACGTCATTATGATGTCAATCTCGATCCGGCTGTTTAAATAAGTTTTTAGTTTTTTTTTTTAGTTTTAAAAAAAATTTTTGTTTGATTTTTCATATATCTTATTTTATATAGGTAGATACTTTGTGAATATTTTTATGTTATGATCCTTTTGTATAAATATAATTGAATTTGGTTTGATAATAATCAGTATCTCTTATACAACACAATCGGAAAGTAATTAAGTGATTATTTCAAGATAGTTACGATTTATTAAAAAAAAATAACAAAAAAATAAAATATCATATAAAAATGAAATTAATTTCAATTCTCCTATTTGTAATTTCGATTAGTTTTGTTATTGCTGCCGTACCCGGGCGTACACGAAATCCTGGTAAGTTTTGATTATATGTACATAATATTAATTGAAATATTTGTTTTTGCATTCGCTTACTTAAATATTATTTGGCATGCCTACCTTTTTTTTCTATCAAAATGAAAATTTTAAAATATTAATTTAAAAAAAACAAGAAAAAGAAATAAATAAAAATATAAACAAAAAAATTTGATTTTCAGGTTGTGTACCACTCGAATATAGAGAATTCCCTTGTCTTGCTCGCGGGAAACTATTTTACTATGATGCAAATAGAAACGCATGCGTACAACTAAATGCTTGTGATGTAGAACGTAGTAGCTCTTCGTTTATCTCAGAACCAGCATGCAAACTCGCTTGCATTGTAAATGTAACCATAGATATAACGCATGGTATAACGCATAGATGTAACGCATAACAACAAGAAAAATAAAAAAAACAAGAAAAAGAAATAAATAAAAATATAAACAAAAAAATTTGATTTTCAGGTTGTGTACCATTCGAATTTAATCGATCTGGTTGTCTTGTTCACCATTTGGCTGCTGTCTATGATGCAAATGAAAAAGCATGCGTAATACGAAATTCTTGTTTTGCAAAACGTCGTAGCTCTAAGTTTTACACAATAGAAGATTGCCAACGCGCTTGCAATTTAACTGTAACCACAGATGTAACGCATGGGGTATAGAAAGGTATACATTATAATAATAATAAATAATTTTTTATTTGAATAATTTGTATAATGTGCAAATAAAACTCTGAAGATGTGAAAAAATAATTCTGAAATAAAAACATAAATTTGAATTGAATTGGAGTTTAATTTTAAGGTAAAATACACGAATATTTCAGTGCAGCCGCATGCAATCAAAGCGATACCAATTTAAGAACTTTTTTTCATATACACTTAAGCGCTTAAGCCAACATCTTCTTAATTTTTTACAATTTGTATTTGAAATCATATGTTTTGGGCATAACTTTGTAATTTTATTTTATTTCTACTTCACTTTCTGCATAATCAAACACTCAAGAGTTGAATGACAATTTTTGTTTACAAAAGGAAATGTATTTAGGTCAAAACATGGCTGGTATTCACCAACATAGATTATCTTTTATCTGAGATAAAGTGTATTCACCAACCTGGATAAAAAACTACTCGGATATTTTTAAGACAACTTCGGAGTGGAATTATAAATATCGTTCGAACATAAACTTGTTATTAACAGCAACAGCAATTGCCAAAAGGCCCTGGTGGGTCATAGAGTGGGCGGGGGTGAGGCAGTTCACTGTCCTCACACCCATAATAAATAAATAAATAAACAGCAACAGCACAAAGATAATGTGATGTAATATTTGCTTAACTTTGACTTTGACGCATCATTTATCACAAAGATGTATTATTGATGAATGTTTGATTTACTTTTTGATGCAACATATACATAATGCGTTTTTGAACTATAAACGATAATGAAGGCTGCATCAAGAAAGCAATGATGCGTTTTTGAAGATACAGTTTGTCGTCCATTCAGATTCAAAAGAAGCTCCAACCTTACCCTCCAATAATATAAAATACGTTTCAATAAAATGACTGCTTTAATATTTCGCAAGACGATGGCAACGATGGAGGTATACAAACGGTTTTTCTTACTTAATTTTCATAAAGAATAAAAAAAGGGAAATCATTGAACGTAAAGCGGAAGATAATAACCGAGAGTATCTAAAGAGGTCAAAAACGATCAATAATAAATAACAAAGACACTCCATGTATTCCATTCAAAGAAAAAAATGGATTGAAAACACATTTTATTTTTTTTGATTAACAGTAAGATTTATCATTGTATTTATTTCTGGTTCACTTTACATTTTCATATTTAAACTTCTATTGCCGTTATTGGTCTTGGCCACAATGATGTTCTTGACGGAAATTGAGAAACGGATAGGTAAACGGATTACTGCGTATGATGGTGGGCTTGGTTTTGGTCTAAATGATGGGGTATAATTTTTAATTCTCTTCAATTTTTTTTTCTTTTTCTTCTCCAAAATTTATTCATGTGGATGGAAATGGAACGTTATTTCACCAATCTTCGATTCGATTTTATCAAAATTGTTGCAATTCATAACACTGTGGACTGATACATTTTATCGATAACGAATGGATTTATCATTTTTCATTAATAAACGGACCACGGACATGCATTTTCAGGAACGTTATGCATGCTAATTGTAGCATATAGCCGAGACTGTACACTATCAGCACATATTAACGATATTGCATAAATCCCATTATATACAGTCATTCTCGTGTATGATATAGAGACGTATAATTCCTTATTATAATCCTCTTCAATATTTTAATTCATTTTTATATTGCTGTCATTTGTATGCTTTTTGCAATAGAAGCGAAAAAGGCCCATACTGAACTGTCTGTGCACTTATTTGTTTTGTATGATGACGATGATGATATGCACATTTTGTTGTCAAAAATGCCGTAAGGTTTGTCTTGTATTTTCTCGTTTTATCTTATTTTTCTTTGTGGTTTCTACTGCTGATTTTGTTGTTTTCCATTATATCATACATACTTTTCATTTCCTTTAGAGAATTCAACATACGAATATTACAGATTTTATAATGATTGCAAAGATGTTTGAAAAAAAAAGAAGACAACGACTATACAAGAAACTTTTCATTTAAAATTTTAGTAAGCAGCACATGGATTATCTAATAAATAACCGCAACTATGTACTTACGAGTATGTATTTTGTGCTCACATATATACATTGGCTATCAACGGCATATCATATATGCATATATACCGAATCGTCGTATATGAGGATGTTTAATCGTTAACTGATGGGACTTATGAATAAAGTAATTAAAATATTTTGCTTTTAAATTTTTATTTTTATGACAAAAACAGACATTTGGACAAAATCATTTTAAATTACCCTGTTTTCTTTAATACGAGTATGTATTTAGCAATATACCTATACTTAATTCGATGTAAGTACGTAGGTACAGTCTGTTTCAATGTTTTTTAACCATTAAGGGGGTTGACTTATTATAGTTTTGGGCGTATGTAGGTACTTTCAATAAAACAAAAACCAAAAAAAAGCAAAGAAATATACAAACGAACAAACAAACAGCAAAAATTTGCAAATCGACTGAAATGGAAAATTTACTTAAGGAAGGCGTCACAGACATTAAACATCAAACGAATTACATATTTGCTTCTTCTTATTATTTTTTCAAATTTATTAAATTTAGCATAAAACTGAATATAAAATGCGTAATTTTGATTTTTAGATTATATGGAATTGGAATGATAATGTGTTCCAGTTGACGCGACATTTATGGATGCATTTTATACGTATACTCTAATGTGTAAACTGTAAAGTACATTCGAATTCGAGTACAAGTATAGTATACATATAGAAAATGCTACTCGTATAGTCGATAAAAATTCTTCCGAAAAAATGAAAATTTTCAAGCATCTGTAACTGTAACTAAAACAGGAAACTCATTTTGAAATCGTTATAAAAAATCTAAACACTCTCTCTTACAAATATAAACGTCTATATTTGGGTTGGGAGCGAGTAAAATTGTATCAAATTGCCATCGTACCGACACAGAGTATAAAGTATAAAATAACAACAAACATCATCGCATAGTGTCCCATTATCATTAATTCTCCAGTTACACATCGCATATTCCTTCAATTGCGGTGATTACTGATGATGAGGAAGGAAATTCTTTCATAAAATTCATTTTAAAACCTTTTTGTGATGTTGAAATTAAAAATGGGGAGCAAATTGTGTATAGGTGCCCAGTCAAAAAAATAAAATAAAATGAATTTTAGCACTTAGTCTCCGTGGATCTATCTATATCGTCATTACCATCCGGTATGTCGATTAATCAAAATCAAAATAATTTATCTCAGCAATTTAGTCCAGACTGCAATTATACGTATTCAGCATTCATAATTATGTAGTTAGAATTTTTAACTGTATGGGACCTATGGACTATTGTCGTATCATATTGCATGGGCGTTCGCCAGGGAAAAGTAAAACTGAATTTTTGAAAAAGTGTATTTTGTTTGATGTGTGTAATGTAAAATTTATCAAAAAGGAATTTTTTGTACGTGCGTCTACCGTTAAGAATAATTAATGATATCTAATATGAAATGTATTCTTGATTCCTTTAAATTTCTATTGTAACGGTATAACTACTTATATATCCTATATATTCATTTTGTTGGAGAATTAGGTACGAGCTTTTCAGGTCATTGAACTTATAATTACACGTGAAGTTCATGAGACTGTAATACAAAAAGGATTTTAAAAAAACTGAAAGAAAAAAATAGTACATCATCATCTGGGAAACTAAGATTTGAGATGGACGAAAACGTTGGATAAACGCAACTAACAATCTGAGAGTGAGAAATTGAGAATGAACTGTTTAAGATAAAAGCGAACTTGTAGAGTAGTTAAAAATCTAATCTATTATTTGGATCAGCTCATAAA
Organism: Villa cingulata; assembly: GCA_951394055.1. Lineage (NCBI taxonomy): Eukaryota > Metazoa > Arthropoda > Insecta > Diptera > Bombyliidae > Villa > Villa cingulata. The sequence goes on from OX596023.1 coordinate 32,340,953, forward strand.
TTGGAAACCGTGAATTATCATGCATCCACTTTAATATGAACAAAGATTGTGAAATTGTCAAATGTTTTGATTCAAAAATTTTCCACAATCCCTGTACACATAAATCTTAGAATTTGTACTTTTCCAAAAAACAAATTAAAATTTCTCCCTCGTACTTACTTTAATACCCCAGCCATTCCATTCTAAACTCACTCCCCATGTATCTATCCTTTCTACTGATTTTTTTTTTGTTGATTTTTTCATAAATTTCCAATCGAAATATAATTTATTCACTAGTTCGGCATATAACGTTTAAAACAAAACAATACAATCGTCCAAAATCGATATTCGCAATATTTCCAATTTTATTCATTGTTTTGTGTTACACACATATACATCTGACATTTTAAAATAAACATGTAGGTACAACATATGCCACATATCACGATGATAAAAATTTAGGCATTTTGTATGCGAATGTCAAAAGATAGGAATTCGAATATTACGTATGAACAGAATATTGAAATAACACCTAAATATGAAATCAAGAAAAAAAAATAAACAAATAAATAACAAACGAGAAATACATAGTACAGCGAAAAGTAAACAATGAAAAAAATTAGGTCTATACAGACCTCCTAACTCCTCCTATACTATAGTCTTCTCTGTTACACATGAGTGTTGTGAGAATTTCTGTTATGAAATTCAACAAAAACAAAATAAATAAAATCAAAAAAAAAAAAAACATGTCAGAAAAAAAAAGCCAAAGTACCAAAAACGAAAAGTAAACAAAAACAAAATGTCGAAAACTTTTTTCAAAATATGCGACGTTATGAATTGTAATGAAGTGCTTATATGTATGTAGATATGTACACTTTAGTCTGTAAACACGTTTATTTACATGAAAATAAAAATATTGAAAGACAAATATACACGAAAAAAAATTTAAAAAAAAAGAAGATAAACATGAAATGGCAAAATAATATTTTTAATTTTTTGTCTAGAATATGCTTCGAATTTAAAAAAAATTTTTTTTTAATTCGAAAGAAAATAGCCAACAATTGTAAACAAAATTGTACATTTTAACTGGAAAACATTTGTTTTTTTTTTATTTTCGATATTTTCCTGTTTTTAATTTTTTTTTTTTTTTTTTGCCCATTTAAATTTCGAATAAACGAAAAACAGTTTAATCTTTAAATAAAAATATTCAATTTATCATTTTAATTATTTGTGTGAAACGTGTAATGGCCACTTCAGACTATCTGATCGCTAGTAAAAGCGACCAAGTATTCGCAAAAACAAAAAACTTCGAATTCTTTTATACCGTTTAGCTTTTAATATGATTCCAATCAATTGTCAAATCATGTTCCTGAATCCGTAAATTAATATTTGTACCAGGGGGCTAGAATTGGGTGACAAACATCTTTTTAGTGCTTGAACCGGTTTGTGAATAATGTCACACATTTGAGACAATTATTATCACAAATTAGGTACAATGTCTCCGGTTCAAAACATTTCAATACAACATTTCAAGGGAAACTCATGAAAAAGTTGACAGTTGAAATAATAAAATCATCCAAAAAAGAATATATTGCTGCTTTGGAAAATATGAAACTAGACTTTTTATCGATTTGCAACACCCAGACGAGAGAAGAGAATACTACTATACGCTGTCTACTATACTGAGTGTCCGGCTTTTGTGGGAATAGGGATAGATTCATTCGGTCTTCCTTTCTCAGCAATTACTTCATTTTCATAACAACTTATGAAGAAGGTTCCTATAGAATCTCTGACACCGATGTGTTGTGGACGAGTTAGGCACAATCTAGATCCAATCAAAACTGAATTTTTCGTTATCCACATTTCGCACATATTTTTACGTTCTGTCTACAAATTATTTACATACAAATATTATTTGTTCTGTGTTTCGAAGATAAAATTAACACAAATTTATACAGATTGGAATATCTGCAATAATTCAAAAAAAAAAAAAAAATATATACGAGATAACCGCTTAAACCAGAAACAAAATTCAATAAATAAAGTTTTTCGGTATAAGTGAAAAATGAACTGTTTTGTTTTTATTTAAAATAATTACAAATGTAATTATTAATTTTGAAAAAAAAAAAATAATCACAAATTACAATTTCATTATAAATTAATTATCAATAATGATTAATGTGAATCATGTTTTTGTGTTGTTATTTTTGTTGCTTTCGTATCCCATGCACACATATAATGAGGACATACATATGTACATGCATGTGTATACAGTTACAAACGAAGTGATATTATTATTTTTTTTCTTTGTTTTTTTTGGTTTTTGTTATTTTTCAATATTCATAATGTGGTGTATTTTATAATTTATGGAATTTAAATACTTAATAGAGGAAATAGCGATTGTTTTGGTTCGAAAAAATTTTGCAACTAATATATGCGGTAAATATACTAATAACTGCAGGGTGTATTTTTTTTCCAATTTTTTTATTTTTGGTTTTAAAAAAAAAAAAAGAAATCAATGAATAAATAAATGAAAAATGAAAAACAAAATAATTTAACAATTTTCATTGACCGCATCGCATAATTATTGTATACGCGTACAATTTACATATTATTCTTATTTTTAAGTATTTGAAAGTATGTAGTGTGAGTTCATGTAATCCAGGAGAATTTTGCGTGGTAATAATTTATTGTGAATCTTAGACAAGAAATCCGTTTGTGTTGGTATATACATTCTATTCTTCTTCCTAAGCTTCACAGCTTACACAATAAGCCATAGATTCTCTCATAACACGCGTCCATTCCATTCTCTCCTGTGCTATATATCTTTTTTTTTCTCTGTCTTTCTCTATCTAGCCCTACGATCCTAGAAGAACCTTCGTCTCTTGCAAAATTCGCCTCCATTATACTCTGTCCATTGCTTTCTGCTTCCAGTTTTCTATCCTCTTCTTTGCTATACTCTTGTACAATTTTTAATATTCATTTTGCTGAGATTTTCTTCCACCGCATCTATAGCCACCTTTTCCTTAACTATATCCTTGAACTAACTATCCTATTCTTGAACCAGAGATATTTTCCCCAAATATTTTCTTTGCAGCTCTATTTGCAGGCATTCTTACAAGGTGTCCTAAATAAGCATCATACTCTTTGAGCCTTTTAATACATGATTAGTATATAAATATTCTATTAAAAGTAAATCAAAAATTGTCAAACGTTCATGACAACAAAATCGCAAGACTTTACAAGTTTTTATAGGAATCTACAGCGCCGGATCTACCATAGAGGCGGAATATGCGGCAGCCTATATGCCTCCACCAACTGTAGGTCTCCACCAAATTGTTCGTCATTGGTATACAAATATGACTTTAAATATATTTTCGAAGTCAAATCTGCAGCAACTGAGGCGCTATATGAGCATAAAAATGGATAATTTTAGGTTTCAAGTGGACCAAAGTCTTTGATTTATAAAAATTAAGTAGCGAATGTATACATATGCCAATAAGAAATAATCAAAAGATGTACATAATATCTAGCGATCGTAGAGGCCAATGCATAATATCATTTCGTAAAATTGTCTGCTTATTGAATGTTTTTTAAAAAATTGGTTGTGTCGCACTCTGTGTGTCATATCGAAAACTGTCTTGTTGAATCCAGAGATTTTCCACATTATTATCACTTGGAAAACGAAAATATTAGTAATCAATAATCATGAACATACAGCGCTGGTCGTAAAAATTTTTGAAGAAATAATGACCTATGACTCCGTCAGTTATAATACACATCAAACAGTGATTTTTGCGGGTTTAACTATTCAACCAAAAGTAAACCTCGTCAAGCACATTTTGGTAGCTGTAATATGATTTTCAAAGTAAATTTGCACAATTTACAAGTGTTGTTTCGGCATAAGACTAATCATAATAAAATGGAAGAATATAGATAGAGCCAAATAGTGTTTAATTGGGGCATTATGGCCGTCACTGAAAACAGTGTTGCACATTTTAAAAACAAAACTTTTGGAAAAAGACCCTTTAGCATTCCTCCACCATCATTATGCCTACCAGCCTACACAAACGTTAATCCGGGGCCCTGGGAAAGTAGATTTTCACAGCTCATGGTTTCAATTGAAAAATGAATTTAACGTGGTAGTACTGAATTTTTTTATTTAGAAAATTTACAAGAAACAGAATAATTTGAGGCTAAAATTGAACTCACTTTAATTACATTTTTGTAACCAAATTCCAAACATTAAAAAGAATTTATTTTTTCCATTTTTCTAATTATGTACCTATTATGAGCTGGCTGTATTGTTTTCATATTAAATGCAAATGAATATGAAAATTATTTTTTCTAGCAACATTCTCCCCGCAACATGGCTTAGCTTTATACATGGCTTTGCATATAGCAGCTTATACATGGCTTGGCTTTATGGTATGGTAACCACAAGTAAGACAGGGAAGCAGAATGTAAAGCAAAATTCGTTAGGTATTTATATAGGTAAGAAAAAATAATGTAGTTTTATTCAATGATTTCTTTTAAAAAGATTTTTTCTGATTATCGACATTAAAGCCTGATTCATAATGTAACGCTAAGTGAAAGTGAAATTTCATGAAAAAGCACACTGTTCACAATGCAAAGTGGACTTTGAAATTCAAAAATTTGACACTTCAATTATTGAGATTTGACTTTGATTAAAAAAAAAAAAAAAAAATTTTTTTGAAATTTGAAAAAATTGAAAAAATTTGAAATTCAAATTTTCAAATTCTCAACTGAATTTCTCCATTTTTAAGTGGGAATTTAAAGGAATTTTAGGGAAATTCTTGCATTTTTTGGAAGTCTCCATCTGTTGGTCAATTTCCTAACAACATTTTTGTAATTAGATTTATAGCTTTTGTTAAGTGGTGAAATTGAAATTAGGAATAGAACCTAATTTCACTTTACGTTGGCAATTTCAATTTCAATTAGAGAGTGACGCAGACATATAATGTCGTGTAAGAAAATAAGGAACAAAAGACATAAATTTCACTTTGACTTAGCGTTGCACTGTAAACAAAACATAAAAAATGCAATCAAATTTACTAGATAGTGCCTATGTGGTTGTCTAAAATTATCAATATTTTACTCATGAATATTACGATGAAATCATTCAAATCTAACCGACCGCAATAGTAATGATATTCCCCGTTAATATTCTGTGAATTTAACAATGTCTCATCATCATCCTCTCATAGCAAATATGTATACACTTCATCACCACCACATAATAGAACGCACATATTTTTCCTCTTGCATATACGTATGGCTATAGTGCTGGTGTGGTGTGCACAGAGTACCTCGATATTCGTGTACATGTGTACATAAATTATATGTAGTGGTTATAGTGCATGCATTTTTGTGTACGAGAATATAAAATTTAAAATCGATTTAACATCAATCGAAAGAACAAAAATTCAATTACCGCAAATACAATGGTAACCATCATACCAAATGATGAATAATAAAAAAATAAAATTAACATTTCGTTCAGAAATTATTGTCAAAACCGAATATTAAGGTTCGAGTTTGATTACAATTTGAATTATACGACGCATTGTCAACAATGAATGAAATTTTCATTTGCTATTTTGATCGTTTCACTACTTTTATATAAGTGTAAAACGTAGAATTTGGAAGAATTACGACGACTGTATAAGCCCAACTATAATCGACATACCTGACATAGCAAACATAAGAAAAAATAACGAATGTTAAAACGTAACATTTGGTTAACTATAATTAACATAGATAACATACTAAACATAAGCAATACGAATTTCACAAAATGAGCTTTTTGCTTATGTTACTTATGTCATGTACGCTCTCGATCGTACTGCTTATGTCGAGCTTATGTTAAACGAATTTTTAACGAATGTCAGTAATGTTTATTATAGTTTAGCTCATTGATTTGGCTGTGTTCGTAGCACGACATATGTCAAAACTTATGTCAGGTATGTCGATTATAGTTCCCACTTATATCAGTTTTAATACTGATGAGATGATGATGAAACACACAAATGATTTTCTGTGTGGTGTCCGATGTGTGTGTACTAAATATAAAGGAGATTAGAAAAATCCTACATTAATTGGTACATAACAAAATAATGATCAACTTTTTCAAGTAACTCTACGAAAATTTGAAATGAGTTCAGCATCCGGAACAAACATTTTTTTTAAATGTTTTTTCTCATTTTTGTCTCCTTGTGGATTGAATTTTCTAACAATTCTCGGTTTAAGGTAGGTAAGGTGGTAGTTGAAAATTATTAACAGAACGTCTACACATTTTGTATCAGTAAATTAAGATATACGAGGACATAGATGGTAATCGTGATTCCCCGATAGATATTCAGGTTAAGATTATATTAGCAATTTACTTCTTATATAATTCTCTTCATTTTTATAATCATTTTCATCATCCTTGAATTTTCAATTTGTTTCGTGGAATATTCTGTAAACTAAAAACCACATAGTATTTCCCTTAAATGTCAGAAGAAGCACACATTTACTTATAACAACAAGTACAGAAAAAATGTCGGCTGTTGTTGTACATCAATTATTTGTGTTTGATAATCACATCCACTTCACATTTTCAATTTAAAATTTATTTTATTTAAGTTGTTTTTTTTTTTAATTTTAATTTTGAACAGAAAAACAAAAAATACAGAATTCACTCTCAATCAATTCAATCTCACAGTGTCGGTTTTAAAATTTTGGGCGGCCGGGTACACTTCTAAATTTTTCGCTCTGGATTGAAAATTTACTATTTTAAACTTTAATTTGGTTTTTTTATTCTAAGAGCATAAAATTCCAATTTCTATCCTTTTTTTAGTGAAAAAAATTACACCCTTTTCACGTCACCCAAGAGGTAAGAATACACTGTAGTAGGAGGGTATGGAGGAAAATTTCAGGTTGAAATTCAGATTGATTTATTTGTAAACAAACATGGTCATTGAACTCTTGAGTGTTTGAGACGTAGAAAAAGAAGTAGAAAGGAGAAGATGACATTTAATGTATACTTTTAAGTCGTGAACCATAAATTTTTTCGTCATATACGTATTCATTATGCAAAGTTTTAGGAGAAATCACTTTTTTATTGTGATTTATAAAACTATTTTTCTAAAAACGAAAATGTGACATTCATTCTATCCTTATTCCCAACACCGAGATTTGGTGCCCGGTTTTAGTGAACCATTAAAAACTTATAAAAGATCCGGGAATGAACTTTCATTCTTTCTCAGCCAGCCATTGTAAACCGCAGAAAACCATAAAAAATACAGAACAAAAACAACAAAAAGCAAGGAAACATGACAGAAAAAAAAATTATTTTCATTCATTTCTTCCTTGACTTTTTATTATTTTTTGATAAATGCACGAATACGAATTTATCAGAAAGACAATGACAATAGGTCTGTGTCTGTTATCTATGAAATGTGTAAATAGAATGACGACCTAGTACATACACATAACATAACAATGTTGTAGATGCATGCATGGATATCTGTATAGTCAATACTCCAATTCATATCACATGTGTACATGTATGTACTTCTCTATATGTGGATGCGACTGAAAAATGTATAAAACAAAACCACAATATGAGCCAAATTGAATATTGTGATGATGATGATGATGATGATGATATCATATGATAATGAAAGAAAATCTGTCACTTTTTATATTATACTCCATTTGAAAAGAATCATTCAAGCAAAAAGTAAAATGAAAACGAGATAGAAAAATATATGTAAATTGTGTAAATAGTACCCGACACCATTTTACACTATTTCAATCATTTTTTTTTTTTTTCATTTTCATTTTTGTATAAATATCATATCAGGATATTGGAGTTGTGGTAAGAGATGAAAGAAGAAAATTTTTTTTTTATTTTCCGGGAAAGCTAAGTATAAAAGACTAAATGAAATATGAAAAATTAAAATTTATCTTTTTATTTTAATGAAATTAAAATAAAATGAATTTGCCTTTAAAAAAAAATTGTATTTCACCAACATTCAGTATAGTGTCCTGTCATTTATTCTTTTATTGATTTTTGCCTTCAGTCATCAAAAGTTAAACAACTTTAAAATCACTGATAATCTTCCATTATCACTTTTTTTTTTTAATGTCCAACAAATAGATGGACAAAATGTTAAACACGTCGACCAATCATGTTTGTTCATAATTCATGTCAAAAAAATTATAGATGTCATATTTTCATTCATGAGAAAATCAATTATCTTTTATACTCGCTCTACGCTACACATCATAAGAAGTATACAAGAAACAGGAATAATAAAAGACAGTAGATGTACAGTAGGAAGTAGAAAGTAGCACTGAGGTGATTGGCAGCTGTCTATAGTACGATTTACGAGTACGCTGGTAGTACCAAACATACCATGCACTCGTATTTTCTTCTTAAATTTATTGGTAGATATTAGATTCATATTCATCAATACACGCTTGAATATGTATGTGTATGTTAATACATATAGACCAGAGCCAGAGTTTATAAACTTTCTAAACCTGTTTAAGCAGATAAACTCAGGAGTCTGTTAGCAATCGGCTTGGAAAAGTCCGTTCAAAAGTAATTTAGCCGTAGGCCGGAACCACTTAATGCAACTCGTTTAAGCTTCAACCACTTAAGCTTCACATTTCTACATTATTTTTTATTAAATATTTATTTTTTTTGTGTGCAAGCAAGTTATAGCAAATGCACCATACACACATCACATCAATGAAAATGCACAAAAGTTTTATTTATTCATCCTTGATATGAATTTACTCTATGCTATAAATACATTATAGTGATTTCTCCAATCATTGTCTTCGTCCAGCACCAATTTTGATTTTTTTAAAACTATTATAAAAATTTTTTCTATCTTTTGATATTTTGAAAATTATTTAACTTTATTTTTATCCATTTTAATTTTTACAATTAGCAGTTTGTTTTTGACAACTTAGTCGAATATGTTAATTAAAAACATTTATGCCATCATCACCAAATCAATTGATTTACATGAATTAAAACAATCTTGGTGTGTTTTATAAAGTTTAACATTTTCTGGAGTACATGAGTAAGCTTTCACGCATCCATGGTTAAGTATATAGCGGTATCCTTCAACTGCCGTCTTCACACATATCTCATCTGTTTTATAAGTACCGTTATGAGGTTTACATTCTAGAAATACATTTATTTTTTTAATAAATTTTAAAAAAATATTTAATAATAATTTGAATAAATACTCGTATAACTCACCTGGATCAACAAATACTGCTTCGTCAGCAATAACAAAAGCAATTAAAACTACAAACAGAAGCGCAGAAATTAATTTCATTTTTAATATAAAATTTAATTTATTTTATTTTATTTTAATTTTAACTTTAATTGACTGTTTGAATCACTTATGATTATTATCAGATCGTACTGAATAGTTGATTGCTATAAAATCAATTTCAATGAGACTTTTATATACAAAATATTATTCTTGTCAAATTGAAAATTATATAAAAAATAGTTTGTTGATTCAGTTTTAAATTTAAAAAAAAATTAAGCTACAAATTTTTTCTTTGTCACACAAAAAAAAATTTCAAAAAAAAACCAATTGCCATCTTCTGGAAATTATCCATATTTCTGCGTATTTGTATTTTTCTTAGAAGCATACGAGTATTCTTTGTTTCCAATACCGTCATGGATACATGTGACAGAGACAGAAAATTAATAGGAACGCAATTTCAAATTTAAGTCAAAATATTTGTGAAAATACTTAGGAATATCAAAACGAGTAACAAGAACATATGTCATAAGTGTTTAAAGAAAAACAAAAAAAATGGATCATAACATAAAAATATTTACAAAGTATCTATATTTAGAAAGTTTGTATATTTACATCGTCAATTTTATGTTTATATAAGATGATATTAGAAATCGAACGAAAATATATTTTTCTAATACAATGTAAATTCGTATTTATTTGTCTTATGTATTTGTTTTGTATTACATGTGCCTTATTTCGGAGTAATTGTGGCAAAAATTTAATTAAAAACAAATTATCTCAATATTTACATTAAGTAACGAAAATACTAAGTCTGTTGATTATTCGAAATTCTTTTATAGCATCGGCAATCTTGTTATTAAATGACTTAATAAAACTTGAGGATGTTTTTCAATAAAAAAGTTTAAAATAAAAATATTTATAAAATATTATTTAACATTTTAAAACTTGTATCATTTTATTCTAGGAACATGACATTTTCAATTAGAGTCCGTTTAATTCTATCTGAACAAGAACAAAATTAAAGTACATATGTACCTTTTTTATATTGATAAAAGAAAAAAAAAATCATCAGTTTTATCAGCAGTTCAATATAATTGAAGTTAAAAAAATTGAAATAAAATCAAAGGTAATCCTTAAGATTGATTTACAATCCAACGCAGATTTCGTGCCAGAGTAAATGTTTCATACCTTCTTCATTTTCAAGCTGTGAAAGCTTGTGTACCAATTCCAATGTTCTTCTATTAAAATATATAAATGCTTGGAATTTATTCCATTTACAAGACTGTGTGCATAAATAAATCATGAATTTGTTGGATTATTGTTGAAAATATGGAATTTCAGCTAGGAGACTGTCTATAATCTATTCGATTGTGTCATCTAGTACGGGTATTTCACTTCAAAAATTCATCAGATAAATATTGACAATGAAAGTACTAAATTCTAAATCCGAGTACATTTTTTTTTTTTTTTTTTCAAATATACATATATACATACAATGTACGAGTATATAGTACTTACATATACATACATATATTAAGTGCACGCGGATACTTAGTCCATTATGGCGCCGCCGATCAGTAATTTCTTGTCATTTTTTTAATAAATTTTAAAATATTTAATAAAAATTTGAATAAATATAACGTACTTTGATCAAAATATCTTACTTTGTCAGCAATAACAAAAGCAATTAAAACTACAAACAGAAGCGCAGAAATTAATTTCATTTTTAATATAAAATTTAATTTATTTTATTTTTATTTTAACTTTAATTGACTGTTTTGAATCACTTACGATTATTATCACATCGTGCTGAAACCCTGATATTCTTATCAAATCAATTTCAATGAGACTATATACAAAATATTATATTTGTCAAATTGAAAATTATGTAATATATAATAATTTGTTGGTTTGTTGATTCAGTTTTAAATTAAAAAAAAAAATTTCAAAAAAAAACCGATTGCCATATTTTCTAGAAATGAATGACCCACATTTCTGCGTATTTGTATCTTTCTTAGGAGCATATTTTTTGTTTCCAATACGGTCATGGATAAATGTGACAGAGATAGAAAATTAATAGGAACGCAATTTCAAATTTAAGTCGAAACATTTGTGAAAATAAGAATATCAAAACAAGTAAGAAGAAGACAAGAAAGAACAAGAAAGAATATATCAAAGTTTTGACAAGAAAATTTTTCGAAAAAAAAATTCCATCATATCATTATCATACATATACTCATAAAAAGTCGCGTCAATCTCATAAAATTTGAAGACATTTTAGTGTTATGAATAGACAAAAATAAAGTAATATGTGGTACTATGTATGGTGCCTACACCATATCTGTTGTGTTTTGTGATACCGTGATACATACAGCAATATGAGTAACCATGCATTAGTAATAACAGCAGCATCATTTTAGTTAATTAAATTCTTTGACGTGATAATTTAATTAAAATTCTTAATTGTTTTCAATATTTTCCTTTAAAAAGGCTCTTTGGCTGGCTGGATGGCTGGTTGGATGACTGAGGAAATTGAAAAGTTAACAAAAAAAAAAAAACAAAAACAAAACATTTAACAACAGTGTATGTTCAGATGAGTGTGCAAGAGGGAAACAGCAAGGAAAATATTATTCAAAATTATTACAGTTTGTTTTGGAAAAAAAAAAAGTGATTTGTTCGTTTTTTATTTTAATATTTTCATACAGTAACAATCCACTCGCAAGTACTTATACTTGTATGAGGGATGTACATACGGTGATAGGATATACAAAACAAAGTCATCTATGAACGAGTAATATGCATGATGTAGATGGCTATATAACAACCATCTATAACTATGTATATGCCTGCATCTACATCTACATGCATTCCTACATACATACATACATATATGACTGAATGTGTTTATCATTTTTTGGTTCATTTCTTATCATCGTCATTTTATAATTTTCATTCAACTTGAGTAAACTTTTAACTCGTTTATATGTGGATTGCATCTACATTATGTATACATTATATACTATGCCGGTTTGTACATATACGAGTACATATACATTATTGTATAGTGTGTATGTCTGTCCTGATGTGTGTTGTGCATGTACACATATTCATCCTCTCATACACACATACACACAATATTACATAAAAATACGCTTTTAATTACATTTCATTTTGACGATAATTATTTTATCGACTGTCTCTCTTTCTCTTTGTTACTATGAATGAACTTTTCAACTACATACATTTAATTTCAAAAGATTTTCTCTAATTTCATTTTTTCTTCGTTACTTTATATTTTTATTTATTTTTTTTATATACTATACTATATATTTTTTGCTTATATGTAAATCTCAGATTCCACATCCCTTTCATCTACATGTGAGCATAAATTTTTGTTATAATTCTCTCACAATAAGAATATAACATTTTTCGAGTTAAATTTTAGTGCCAAAAATCTGTATTTTATCGTTATTTAATTTCATATGTAAATGTAATCGCCTATAGTGAACAAGTACAAACGAGTACATCGACATAAAGGATATACAAATGTATATATAGGACTTGTATTTTATATAGGACGTGCAGATGGTGCAGATATGCATATGTACTCGTATACTCGTATATCGTGATATGTGATACTACATAATAATCTAAAATCTACAATGTAATACAGTTTGTAAGCGGAATTTTAATATTTTAAAAAATATATAATAACAGCAACAACAATATTGAAGATGGGGAAGACAGTAAAAAGAAAAAATAAAATTAAAATCTGAAAAATTGCAATTTCAAGGCACAAAACTGCCTTTAGCCAACTAAGTATATGTACGTAATAACTAGCTATAGCCATAGACTAATATAGATTGGAAATGCTTATGGCAGAAATCGTGTTCATAACTATTAAGTAAACATCAAAATAGCTTTTGAGAGATTTTGAAAAAGCTATAAAATCAGAATAAGGAAAATAAATGAGAGAACTTTTGTAATCTTTTGAAATCTTGTATATCTTGAAGAAAAAACAAATTTAAAAATCAAAAATCTATGTAGCTATATCCTTATCGGAAATGATAAAAAATATCAAATAACAGGCAAATGTACAAAATCGTATAATTTTAAAGGAAATTTAAATTTTCAACAAATTTATGTTATGACTGGCAATGAATATAATAATATATATTATCACAGGCAAATATCCTTAACTGTGATATTATATACAATTAAAACTGGTTTTGAAAGTATCTAACACATATGTGCATGCATACTATCAAAGAATATATATCTACTAGTTACGTTAGTTATATATTCTTTGATACTATGCAATCTGTATTGTTGGCTGCATGAATATAAATATTCTATATTCATGATTCAAGTAAGACCATGTATGACGGTATAACATAAGTATAACATAACCGTATAACACAGTACTACTGCCAGCCATTGCAATGAGTATGTATTGTGTATTGTTTTTTAAATAAATATGCATGTATTTTCATTGCCAGCTATTGAAATCACAGTACATCTATATTCATACAGTAATGACACTGAGCACGCGTTAGCAAAAATTTCTCATGACCTTTGTCCCGTTATTCATTCGGCCTTAACGGTTTTGCTAAAAGTCGATAGCAATTAAGAGCCTTTGTATACGAAAAAGAGACAAAAAAAATGGAACTGCAACACCAACTGTTTTAAAAAATATAACATTATTACAGTGTATACCTACTCATTAAAAAAAGTACAAATTTTGTTATTTAAAATTTTTTATCTAAAATAAACAAAATTAATTGTAAATGCATTACACTTAAAATTTTGTGTTTGATATCAAATGTTTTTAAATTTTTGTTAAATTTCTTAATTATAAATTAAATTCTTACTCTAATATATAGCTTAACAAAATAAACTTTTTCTTGTCTTCAAAATTCTCAGAAATTATATGAATCACCTTATATCTTGATATAATGACGCGTCAGGTAGTCAAAAAAAAAGTTCCAGATCGCCTTTAAAAATGCATTGTGAAAAAATGATTGTATTGCTCACATGTATATATTGTTTTGTATCTTTTCTTCATTACGGCGGTTTATAAGGAAATATGGATTTGACATAAGTACATTAATTCTGTACTGTTTTTGTAAATTGAATTTTGATTTTTTTTATTATTTTAAAATAAGTAATTATGTGTGTTAGTAAATTTAAAAAAAAAAAGAGTGTCACATCTTATTGCTTTGTTGATCAGTGATAAATATTCTATATTGATTCCAGTACTACTGCCAGCTATTGCAATGAACATGTATTGTGTATTGTTTTTTAAATAAATATGCATGTATTTTCATTGCCAGCTATTGAAATCTACAAAATATGTAATATATATGGAAATTCGTGAGCGAAAAATTATCTCTCCTCTCAGTAAAAGCTCCTGCCAGCCATTCTTCAAGTTTCTGCCAGCTATGATCGATTTCAAAAGTGTATTAAAAATTTATACAGTCATTTCCAATCTATATATTTAGTCTATGCTATAGCCATATTCTAAGTATATGTATACTATAGCCGTAATTTACGTAGTTTTCAAATGGATGCAGGAGTGGGCATTTTACATACATTTACATATTTATGCTTCATAAAATGTTCTTTGATTTGATGAATCGAGAACAACGCAATAACAACAATGCGGCACAGCGCAACAATAAAACGAAAATTATATAAAAACTGAGATATCACGGTTTCAAATTAAATTTCTGATGTAAATTTTGTTGAATTTAATTACGATTACTCGAATTTGGTTTTTTTTTTTTAATATTAACGTTTATTTGATCCTTGTAAATTTTATTTTATTTTTTTTTTTTTTCCTTTTTTTATTTATTTATTTTGATATAGACCCTGAATGAATATGCCTAAAGGTCCTTTATATTATGTAAATATACTCTCTCTTCATATTATATGTGTATTATATAATTATTCACCCTT
The DNA here is from genome assembly GCA_951394055.1 of Villa cingulata. Taxonomy (NCBI): domain Eukaryota; kingdom Metazoa; phylum Arthropoda; class Insecta; order Diptera; family Bombyliidae; genus Villa; species Villa cingulata. The sequence goes on from OX596023.1 coordinate 32,356,195, forward strand.
ATATCCTTAAAACAAAAAGGACATTTGAAATGTAAATGAGAAATTTTCTATTTATAAAATCAAATTAAAAAACATTAAAAAAAATCAGTTAATCCTAACGGAATAAATAATCATTTTATTCATGTACCTATATACCACCCATATACTACTCATTATTATGTATACTCGCATTTGAGGCAATCAAACAGGCACCGTTCGATAATATCGTCGCACATAGTATGTACATATGTAAGGCACTTATAAAAATGTACAAATGCTATTGCCGAACACCATTATCAGTTATTTCCTTCGCAATTATTTTCCTGAAATGATTTTGTATTTTTATTTTTAAATTTTCTGCTATTCAATTCTTCGATTTGATTGATTTTTTATGTCAGATGAACATCTGAGTCCAAAAGAATTGATTCGAGTTTTTGTGTGTTACATTCATACACCCATTTACAGCCATCATTCTCATCGCCGTCGTCATCATCATTAGAACAGAATCTTGAAAATTTCGAATCAAAAGCACAAAAAATATACAATATGAAATGATAGAATTCAGAAACATGAAAATGAAAACAAAAAAGGCGATAGATGTAAGAAATTTAAAATAAAAGGAAATATAGGACAACGTCCATGACAACTAAAACGACTAAAACCAACAGCACAGTTACAGTATACTTCTGGTACAGAGCACTACAACGATTGATTAAATTAAAAACTTTATCACGATTGATACGAACAAAATCGAAGAACGAGAATCGATTTATAATCAGGTTAGGGCTAGTTGGACTAGGCAATCAGAAATTTTGAATTTTTCTATGCAGAATTTTTAATTTCACATCAAAACAAATAAAAATTTTTGCAGGTATCAACTGATTTATGGAATGGTACTGTGGTACAGGGAGGGTACTATTCTAAAAGAACGAAGCTGATGATTTTCAAAGGTTAAAAATGGTTAGCTGTGAACAGTTGTAGAGTTGATTGGATGGTTGTTTGGGCTGATTGGTTGACTGTTTTCTGTTTTTTACATAGTTTGACTTTATTTATTGTACCATAACGTAAACGAACTGAACGAATTCATAAAAATTCTAATACCCGATGCATTATTACTTTTTTTGGCAATGATTTTCAAATAAAAAATCTTCGCTTATAATACATGAAATCATGATACCTTCTGCTGAATCGGTTGGACTAATAAATCTACCGAATTGTTTATTGTAAATTTTAATATGAGATCAAGTCACGGTTTTTAACATGAGAACCATGAAACCAACAAAAAAAGAAACAAAAACGCAAAAGCTAAACGAAGTAAAACATACCAAAAAACGTTAGAGTATATAAATTCGAAATGGAAACAACAATGAATGGGAGGTCATATACTTGAAGTCCTTGAAGAATTCTAACACAATTCTGTACATATTTCATATTTTAGAGTTTAGACATTATTTATTCTTTCCATTATATTTTCCTTAAATTATATTAATGATCAAAAGTCATGCAATTCTCATACAAAATCAGGATTTAGATTCAAAGAGTAAAATGCTGGCATTTTATCATCGACATGTATACATATATTCATATAATATTTTGTATCTTTTATCTTTATTTTTCACTATCATTGTCGTCTCATTTGTTGTTGTTGTTATTGTTGCTTCAGCTGTTGTACATTAATAAATTTTCAACTATGACAATTTGGTTAAAGTTGGGAAATGCAAAATTCCTGATAAGATATATGAAACATGAAAGAAGATATTTATTTCTTTTGAATTTTTTTTTCTTTCCTCATTTCATTGATTTGAAATGCTCTATAAATTAAAAAAAAAAATGTTTTCTCATCAAAAAAATTCTCAAATTTCGAAAACATAAAAAGATATTCTGAAGCTACTCATTAAATCTTCCATCATTATGTATACAAGATTATAGTGAATTTTTGAATTATTATTATTAATACATCTCTTTTGCTATTTATCAAAAAATTTTTTTTGCTACGGATGTTGAATTTTATATGCGCTCGTTCGCATATATGCGTACATTATATAGAACCTCTAAGAACATCACGTCACGATAAAATCGCAACAAAAATATGAAATGAAAAAACATAAATTTATATTTTAAAAACTTAAAAATTATATACTTTTTCACTATGTATACCTACATCAGTTGATTACATACACTCGTCGTCGAACATATAATACACGATTAGGGATGAATTCAACGATTGAATGCATAAATATACAATCATATATGTATGTACGGTAGTGTGATTGCATATTAGAGCAGAGATTATATACTTTACATAATGATATTCCATAGTTGAATTTAAAATTATATAGGATGTCGACTTTTATGCATTAATTTTTTGGTAGGTATTTTTAATGTGTATATCTATTTTTTTTATTTTTCTGTGCTAAAATTTTTATATCCTGGCTTTTATGCTTATAATATCATATACTCGTATATTCGTATTAAATCATTCACATTGTGTACATGACTAAAATATCTACCAATCTACCAATCTACCATCCCCTTTTTGAGACCCATTCATTCATATTTTTATACAAAGGCCATTTATATGTAATGTATGTATGTACATACGTACGTGCATTTTGATATGGATATATAAATATGATGGTCATGGATGGGTATATATATGGGTATAGGATATACTTAGGTTCATAATAATATTCTCTATACTCGCGTTTATTTATATTGGCATTAAATTTAAATTATGTATTTGTTGAAAATTTATATACATATAGACACACACATACATACATGGTGTATATAGAAACGATGTATTCCTGCTGTGAATTTGATATAGCTGCCCTCAAGTTTAATTTCTATAATTTAGACTAGCGAGCAACAACAACAACAGCAACAACTACGAATAAAATGAAGAAATAAAACATCTTTTGAAAACGAAAATAGGAAATTGAAAAAAAAAAAAGAGTTTCAATATTACAATAGGATAAGGATGAATACCCCTTCATTATTAATATACATAATACATAATACTCATTTATATCGTAAAGTTGATTATAATAATTTTTTATTGTTATTATTTTTATATGATGAGATTATGATAAGAAAATATTCTAGATTCTATATATACTGCCGACAGTTTAGCCTTAAAAAAAACGTAACACAAATAAAATGAAAAACATAAAATATATTTCAAAGAAAAAAGAAAGTCAAAGAAAATCATTCTATCTATACCATTACGTGTATTTTTATCGTTGTTAATCGCAAACTCATAATTGTGTAAATGCATTTAGTTAGATGAATTTGAAAAGTATAGGTAATCTCTTTATAAATGAATCCTTGAATATTGAATGATATCACAGGGATTTTTTTTTAAATGACTAAAATATAATAATTTTTTAAATAATTTGAAATGTTATTTTTTTTTTGTTTTTTTTTGGAATAATTTTGAATAATATTTTCCTTGCTGTTTCCCACTTGCACACTCAACTATACTTATACTGTTATTAAATGTTTTTTTTTTTGTTTGTTAACTTTTCAATTTTCTAAGTCATCCATCCAGCCAGCCGGCCAAAGAGCCTTTTTAAAGGAAAATATTGAAAACAATTAAGAATTTTAATTAAATTATCACGTCAAAGAATTTAATTAACTAAAATGATGCTGCTGTTATTACTAATGGTTACTCATATTGCTGTATGTATCACGGTATCACAAAACACAACAGATATGGTGTAGGCACCATGCATATATGTAGTACTTTATTTGTATTTATTCATAACACTAAACTATCATTCAAATTTTATGAGAATTACGCTACTTTTTAGAGATTGTTATATGTTATATGTTATAATGATTATGTATAAAGCACTATAACGAAATGGAACATCTCCTACATACATTTACTATAAGAGGTGTATAGGATGGAATCGATATGGTACTGGATAGTAAGTATATGTACAGTACATTATATATTAGGTAGTTCGTATACCAAAATATAATTGAATACACAGAAATGTAAATTTTTCTTTTCGAAAATTGAATTATGATATACACAGGACCATAGAATTTAATATTCAGTTGACATCCTGGTAAATAGAGTAGATAATTAAGGTATGATTATAATGGATTTTTTTTTTCGAAAACCTTATCATATTCTTTCTTATTCTTCTTCCTTGTCTTGTACCATTTATTTAGTTGGAGTCGGCTATTCTATTTGTATGTCGCCACGAGTCCTTATCCTATGTTGTCATCTCATTTACATCTAATATTTTCAAGTCATTTTTGGATTTTTCTCTGCCATGTCATCTGCGGTCGTGCAGAAGGTACATCCCAACACTTTGTACTACAAACTATACCTCCTCACACCAAAGTTCCTCAAATTATCCAGCAAGAAGTATGCAAAACATGCGCGCCTAAAACAAATTCAAATCAGACAAATAAACGTAGTTCCTATTAATTTTCTATTTTTGCAACATGTATCCATGACGGTATTGGAAACAAAAAATATGCTACTAACGCAAAGATACAAATACGCAGAAATATGGTTAATTTCTAGAAAATGGCAATTGTTGAAAATGATTCATAGTTTACTCACAATTGTGTAAATACAAATAATACTTAACTTATTTCTATTAGCATTGTTTTCTCAAAAATTTCCTTATTGAAATTTTTAATTATCGTATCATTTACGCAAGTTTTTGCTAAGAATTACGCACGTTTTTGCTACTAAAATCAACTGAAGTTATGTCAGTAAAACAAAGCAAAACTATTACGAGTATATAATTTTCAATTTGACAAGAATAATATTTTGTATATTAAAGTCTCATTGAAATTGATTTGATAGCATTCAACTATTCAGTACGATCTGATAATAATCATAAGTGATTCAAAACAGTCAATTAAAGTTAAAATTAAAATAAAATAAAATAAATTAAATTTTATATTAAAAATGAAATTAATTTCTGCGCTTCTGTTTGTAGTTTTAATTGTTTTTGTTATTGCTGACGAAGCAGTATTTGTTGATCCAGGTGAGTTATACGAGTATTTAATCAAATTATTATTAAATATTTTTTTAAAATTTATTAAAAAAATAAATGTATTTCTAGAATGTATACCTCATAACGGTACTTATAATACAGATGAGATATGTGTGAAGACGGCAGTTGAAGGATACCGCTATATACTTAACCATGGATGCGTGAAAGCTTACTCATGTACTCCAGAAAATGTTAAACTTTATAAAACACACCAAGATTGTTTTAATTCGTGTGAATCAGTTGATTTGGTGATGATGGCATAAATGTTTTTAATTAACATATTTGACTAAGTTGTCAAAAACAAACTGCTAATTGTAAAAATTAAAATGGATAAAAATAAAGTTAAATAATTTTCAAAATATCAAAAGATAGAAAAAATTTTTATAATAGTTTTAAAAAAATCAAAATTGGTGCTGGACGAAGACAATGATTGGAGAAATCACTATAATGTATTTATAGCATAGAGTAAATTCATATCAAGGATGAATAAATAAAACTTTTGTGCATTTTCATTGATGTGATGTGTGTATGGTGCATTTGCCTATAACTTGCACACAAATAAATTAAATATTTAATAAAAAATAATGTAGAAATGTGAAGCTTAAGTGGTTGAAGCTTAAACGAGTTGCATTAAGTGGTTACGGCCTACTTTTGAACGGACTTTTCCAAGCCGATTGCTAACAGAATCCTGAGTTTATCTGCTTAAACAGGTTTAGAAAGTTTATAAACTCTGGCTCTGGTCTATATGTATTAACATACACATACATATTCAAGCGTGTATTGATGAATATGAATCTAATATCTACCAATAAATTTAAGAAGAAAAATACGAGTGCATGGTATGTTTGGTACTACCAGCGTACTCGTAAATCGTACTATAGATAGCTGCCAATCACCTCAGTGCTACTTTCTACTTCCTACTCTACATCTACTGTCTTTTATTGTTCCTGTTTTTCTTGTATACTTTTTATGCAAGCATGTACATAATACGTGAAATGTGTTCAAAATTAAATGTGTAAAAATGACCTAAAATCAAATGAAATAAAATGAATGAATTTCATAATGTGTGCATAATAATTTTTGGTAATAATCATTTGAATTGAATTTATATTTTACATTTATGATAACGATATTAAAATGTGCAACGTATATATTATAACAAATAACGAAGCAGTTCGGGATTCAGTAATCATTACCCATTCATTTTTTAATTTAGTATTCAATTTTTGGACAGCACTCTGACAAATTTCTGACAGCTTTTCATTGCCGATTTAAATTCAAATTATCAATTCAAAGTTGTTATTCACTGAGGTTAAAGTTTTACTGATGCGCATAACATTACTTGAGTAGAGCAAAATATTAATTAGAAATTCAAACAAACGTCTAAATCGTACAAAATGTATTAAGAAATTCAACATTATATATCTGATAAAACTGTTAAGCCAAAAACAGTTCGATTTGTAGTCACGAAACGGACATTGTATTTTTTCACAAAAAAATGTAGAAAGTTTGGACACATTCATAAATTCGAGTTTCATCATGTTGGCGCTACAGTCCATAAAAAACCATCACCTCTAGCAAAAGTTGCTGTCACTCTATTCCATGGGTCGCCATCTATCTATAATTCTTCACCCTAATAGTCTTCGGAAAATTCCGGCGAAAACTACAGCGTAACGCCGAAAATTCGCACAATTCGGGCGCAACTGCAGCGTAAAATACTCGTATATATGAATTTTACATTTTTGCTTCTTGCAAATAGATTACTACTATCTATGTACTTATGCAAAATCCAGGTCATGAATGGCTCGTTGTCGCTGAAAAATAGAAGAGAATTTATTTGGGCGACAGTGACAGCGTAAAATTCAACTGTAAAAGTCACATTTAATTACTGTATACGCTGTAGCTGTCGCCGGAATTGTGCAATGGCTGTAAGTCTTCGTAGGTTAGTCTTCGTAAGCGTATAAGGATACATTTAAATTTACTAACTGAATCTATGAATGAAAACTTGATTATCTGAATTTTCCTATTGGGAAATTTTTATTTATGAAAGTATCGTGTACCGTTTTCTAAAACTGACTGCTGAAACTTTTGATTCGGACTAAATGTGTGTGTGTAAAATCTATAAACAACACAAACTGTAAATGTCGATATATTGTGCAGATTTCGAACATAGAAAACAGAACAAAGAACAGAATAAAAATTTTATACAAGAAAAAAATTCATTCATTTATTCAAATCCCTTACAGGAAAGTTATTTAACTTTCATGAAAAAATTTGAGTACTCATACATCCCACATATACTTGTATATGTAAGCCACATACAGATACGGATGAATATTGATTCACAACAACGAAATATAGTATTTCGAATTGCATTTAGAATTTAAATTAGTCTACACGCAATATACCGATACAGCATACAGAATTTGAAAATCAGTCAAATTATTTGAAAGGGATTTTATTAGAAATTTTAGTATTCCAGAGTTTTATTTTTTAATTTTAATTTTTCAAAATCTAGGTATCAGACTCTGATATTATGCAATGTAGCGGTTTGTTTTTTTTGTACTTTATTTGCTATATTCCATTGCAATTTTTTTTTTTTTTTTATATATAAATCTAAGAAATTTAAACATTTTTCTATGAATATCAGTACAGACTGCAGAATACCATAATTTAAATTCAGTTAATACGATATATGGCCTCTAAAAAGTACAGAAATTTCGATTTTGAAAACGTTCACTTCGCGTGCTATTGAAATGAAATTCATTTAGCCCCCAAAAAATGAATTCAAGAGGAACACAAATGTATAACATTTCGTCCGTTATAAGATACATACATACATATGTACAACTTCGTATCCATAGATCAACAACAGACAGATTAAAAATAAAAAAAAAAATGTATATGATATTTTTCGTATGCAATTTGTTGTATGTGGTTTGATTGCATTTCATTTCAAATTTGCCCTTGGCAGGAAATTGTATAATGTCCATGCAAATCTAAACTTTTTTTTCTTCTGTTGTTATAATTCAACATATAAAAGAGCACTAAACAAGAAATGAAATTATAACTATAAATAAACAGCAAAATACATTTATTAAAAATCATTAAAAAAAAAAAAAAAACGAAAAATAAAAAATTATTATGAATTTTGATATCAATGTTGTCTACACTCGTATTCTACTTACATATATCCTTGATTGTTTTTCTTTCTTGGTATTTCGATTGGTAATTGTATACTTTAGTGACACCACCTCGGAGAGAGTTGGCAGAAAGCCAGATGGCAGACTAGGTGGTCCTTATAAATAATCTGAAAATAATTCCCGTCGGTCTCCCCCCCTTTCCAAGATACCCCCCTTTGAAAAATTATTTTTATTCCCGAATATATTCATAACGGTAAAAGATACAGACTTGGTTAATAGCTCAAAAGATGCGTCTAAGGATGCTCTATATACTCATTTTTTGAAATCCTCAAAAAGTCCTACCACAAGGATAATTAAGGACATTTAAGTTTTTTTGTTTTATATTATAGGTAATATCTTTACATTTTACATCTTTACACAAGGACATTTATGATTTTTTTTTTTTTTTTAATTATATAAAATAAACAGAAAATTAAAAAAAAATCATTTGTTATAAAATAGAAACAGTTATATTTAGTACCTGCATTCATATTATTATTCATATTTGGGTACTCTGTATTATCAACTTTATCATTTTTTTTTTAAGTTTTGAATGTAATTCCATTATACTGTAATATATAATACTGTGCATTATGAAATTCACTTTTAAATAAAATATAGACATTAATACCTATTACATTATCAAATATATATATGTAAATGTGCAAAATACAAGTATAGGTAAAAAATGTATACATATATATAACTATATATGTATATACATGCGTATATTCAAAGGTATTACCTATAATGTAAAACAAAAAAACTTAAATGTCCTTAATTATCCTTGTGGTAGAACTTTTTGAGGATTTCAAAAAATGAGTATATAGAGCATCCTTAGACGCATCTTTTGAGCTATTAACCAAGTCTGTATCTTTTACCGTTATGAATATATTCGCGAATAAAAATAATTTTTCAAAGGGGGGTATCTTGGAAAGGGGGGGAGACCGACGAGAATTATTTTCAGATTTTTTATAAGGATCATCTCCTCTATCAATTGCACCATTATATCACTTTTTCCGAGGTGGTGTCACTAAAGTATACATTTACCTTTCGATTTCTTTTTTTTTTCAAATTAATTTCAATTCAATTAAAAATCACCAACACACATAAAGTGTAATCATGTGGATAAGATCGATTTTATTTTCAAATACGTATTTTCTTTTTTTGTTTCTTTTTCCTTTTTTAGTTTCATTTCATATTTTTTTTCTTGTTTTTTCTTTTCTTTTGTTTAATTTTCAAATTCAAAATCATATTTTTTTTTTTTTTTTATTTTCTATTCAATTAATTTTCATTAAATACGACAGCGACCATCTTCAATCGAAACCCATTAATTTCAAAATGAAAGAATAATTTAAATTGACTGTGTGCAAAATTCACACTCTATACACCCCTACACCCGATACCCAAACCCATCATCCTGCATCCATCTTTCCATCAGCTGTTTACGATTTTTTTTTTTTGTTTTCAATAGAATATTACTTTATATTTTGCATAACTAAATATGCACATACATACTCGAGTACATTGTAAGTGGATGTAATGATGAGTGCCTGTGCCCAAGAAGACCCTGAATATTGATTACAACAACCATCCATAAATTTATTTATTTTACAAGCATATTAACCTACACCGTTCTAGAATTCGCTCTGTAGATAGTAGCGACTAGCGACTATAGCGAGTTAATGTACAACTGGTTCGTATATGTGTAGTGTACACATTTTTGCGAAAATGCCCAATGGGACGGTCATTCACATCTCGTATTATATATACTATACTGATACTTGTACGTTACTACGTTACTATGAATAGATTGTGTCTTGTGTTACGATTATTTCAAAAAGTCCCATTTTTTTTTTATTATTTTACTTATTCAAGCACATCGATTTTTTTTTTCTTGCGCTTTCATTCTTTATTATTGTATACAGCGTACTGAAATCCAATCTGATTATTGTTGGGCATGAATCAAATTGAATACATCAGTCATTGACTGTATACATGATGCGAGTATCTATATGTAATGTATAATGTGCATGAACTATGCGGAATCCTATCCCTATTATAAAAGAAAATCTATACCCTCATTCATCCTATACATACTCGTAAGTAAGAAGTGTATATAATGTGTTTATGTATATCGAACTAGAAATATTATAAAAATACAATATGAATGAACATACAAAAAATGAAATAAATCGCATCACATCAAGAAATCCAATACCTACATATATTCCAAACTCTCACATCATTATATGCACAAAATAAAAACATATTTTTAACTGATGTGGATAATTTTCTTTGAACACGAACAATAATACATAGTACATATTTTCATCGAGAATGATTTCTTATGTTGCATCTGTGAATTTTCTCAGTGTCAAAAATCTACACAAAAACGAAAATAAATTCATTAAAGTGATGTTACATTTAAAATGAGCACAATACAATAACTGAAACCCAGTAACTGACTATCATATCCTTGATAAGAATAATTTATTGAAATCACGTCAAAAATTTTGAAAGATTCACACAATTAAGTATTATTTGAAAGATGAAAGTGTAAACTTTTGTAAATTTTTAACCATATCTATGAGGTGATAAGTAGAAGGAGGACAAGGATTATAAAGTGATGATAGATGAAATTTTGTTCGTTTGATGGAAATATTGCGTTTGAGCTTTTGGGAAAGTTTAGTTTTAAAACCTGGGCATCATTTTGATAGTGATTTGTGATTCAGGATGTAAAGTTTTGAGGATAAATTAGCTTATATCCAAACGATTAATTATCAATTTTGATTTGTGTGTAACAATTCTCCCTCTAGTACCATCGTAAAAAATTTTTCATTTGGCAACATCGTCAACATTATAGTGAATCCGTATGACCAAAATGTGAAACGTAAAACTAATACAAAAATTGGAAGAATTCACACAAGTGGAATGGAAATAATGTGCATGCAGGTACATCGCAGGATAAATGCACCCATCTCATATACGTATACAGTTCGATAATATGTCTATTAATTCTGATGCATCCTTTTACGTAAACGAATCAGAATATCGATCTATTACATACCGACATAGAATTACTATTATACACAAGGGAACGTATTTATTATATATTTTGCAATAATTAAGTGTACACGTAATGATTACATAATTATTTGAATTAAATGAAAAGGAAGAAGATTTCATAATCCTTCGTGTCCTCTTCCCTGTTTTACATTCTGCACCAATTTTTTTATATTTCAGAATTTCAGATACACGATAGATAAATATACAATTATTTTTATCCTTAATATTGACATCAAAAGAATTCCTTACAATTTCTTTTATTTCGTTTTTTCCTTTTCATTTTTTGTTATCTTTGGGATTGGATTGGATTGGTTACTACACAAGTATATACATGTTAGACACTTCTTTGGATAAATATCCAAAATTAATACAGGATACAAGCCTATAATAACAATAATATTAAAATGAATTTTTTTTTTTTTTTTTTATTTTTGTTAATAAAATCTTGCTTCAAGGAGGACAATACACTCTATCAGTATATTATACAAATTTTTTGCACATATTTCATGATCATATTCATGTTGTGTATGTGAATAGGAAAGCCATTGTCATCATCATCATCCCCCTGAGGAACATTTCATTTAAATAGAAGAGATTAGTTTATTTCAAAAAAAATTTTCTAAAGATTTTTTCGAGTATATAGCATATCACATATTATAATGCTACTATAGGTAGTAAAACGTAATCATCGCACAAAAACCGTATTCAAATAAATAGTATATATGAGTACTCTTATATTCGTGTATGCACATAATGTAGATATGTATCGTAAAAGACAATTTATAATAATTCCTACAGGGAATTTAATAAAAACAAAACAAAACAAAAAACATCACACATAAATGAAAATATTATAAAAAGGACTAATGGTACATCCATCCATATATGTATGTAAGTATGCTAGTATATGGAATACAAAACGGATATAATAAATAAAAAGGACATGCAGAGATCTAATATAAAAGACATTCATCTAGTAAAAAAAAAAAAAAATTATTTTTTTTTTATTCATTTTCTTTTATGTTTTTCTTAGTTTTTCAATTCATTTTATGTGTACTTTAGAACGTATATGTATGTATGTAAGTAGTATAGTTGTATGTCTGTATATTGTTTTGTTTTCATTATCAGAGCAGCAGGATAAATTACTATTATGGTATCGGTATGGGTATGTCATAATGTTATCCTATAGCAGCACACTGAATGGATGGAATGCAGTTAAAAATTTTAAATTTTGTAAATTCCTTTTTATTATTTATTTATTTATTTTTTTTTTCGTTATTATGGGGTGATAAAATTAAAAAAGAGTATGCGTGTGTCTTTTACATACATACATATACAAGTACATTAAATACACATATGTGGTAATATTGAAGGTCGGTTGACACGGTACGGTACGGTACATCCCATCTATATAAGTTAAGTATATAGGTATCGTTGCATATTGCAAATGTGAAGTGGCAATATGATCCTTAAAATTTTACTACATATACGAGTATATCCCCTTGGTATTTACATACAATATGCAAAACATATAATATACACATTGCTCATGGGTATGGGTATATGTGTACTACAAACGAATACTATTTAGATTTAATGAGGAGTGCTATTTATGAGGAAATTAATTTTTAACTTTAATTTGAATTCCTTCTTTTAAGATACCAGTCGTATCTCTATCTATTTATTTGCCTTTAAGAATTTACTAAAAATATAATTATCGTACTCATATACATACATACATATGTATGTGTATCAACATATGCAAACATCATTCAGTAAATTAATTTTTCGAATGTATATTCTCGAGTCTTATAAAAACATTAAAATTAGATCGGATAAAATGACAACGGATCTCATATTGTATATGTCTGTTTGTAAACCTATTTATTTGAATATAGTGCATCTTTGTTCATTCTATAACGAGTCATTTACACTACGAAAATATCAAATTTCATTCGGTTATCAAATGGACAAAAAAAATAAAAAAAATAAATAAATTAAAAATGAAAAAATAAAATTTTCAACTCTAAAAATCAATTAAAAATATCCGATTTTATAAAGTGAAACAAAATATCCAAATCACTCTTGAAAATTAATTTTCATATTTTGGGAATATGTACATACATATATATATGTATGTATGTATGTAGAGGTAAATGTGCCTCTTCATTTTAAAGATAAGTAAATAAAATCCACATTATGGGACTGGGTTATAGAGATTACGTGTATTATTTGATTCATTTTTCAGGATGGGTAACTTTAAGAATATATTCGGTAATTTTGAGTTTCATGTGAAAAATTAGGTAATTTGTTCATAGAATTTTTTTTCATTCATAAATTAATAGGTAATGTGAAAGGTGAAACCATTTTTCATATAGTTATCGTGTTACTATATGAACGTGAACCAAAATGGAAATAAGTACATTATTGTTGGGTATTTCGATAATCGGTTCATAATTTTTGGATTAAATGCAATTAATGTACAATATTGTAGTTTTATTTTGATCGAAAGTTTTATCGAATACAGTGGGCAGATCATTTTTTTTTTGTTGAATCTCGTAATTAACGTTCATTTGACCGATCTTAAGTGTAATAGAACGAGCTGCCAAAATTCTATCTAAAAAGAAACTGCGCAATTGCATGTGATGTATGCCTAAACCTGCTTAAGATAGTAAATCGTGATCATCTTCTCCATATTATCCATATGGCTGAATGTGAAGCACGTAATCCATGTTATTTCATTCATTTGCCTTCTTAACTGTGCTAACATTAACGTCAATATTCCTATTTCGAAGTTTTTACAAAAGTTCTCACTAAATTCTGTAATTAAGGTGTTCTTCCATGACCTCTGCCAAAGCACTAAATTATCATTATCTATACACACTGTTTTTTTTTTTTGCTTCATGACACTTACTCCCAATTCCCATTGTATTGTCGTATACCCACACCCACCCACATAAATGTTACGTACATGCTCATACTTATCGCAATCGTTATACACATTACCATGTACATAATCATGCATGCATACACATAAAAACGTCGCTATATTTCATTTATAATTTTATCAAATAATAAAAACAGGAAATAAACTCATTTAAATCATAAAACTGTAACGCTTTTACGAGCATTAATTCATAAAACACGTTCGTCCAAATTCTCCATAAAAATACTCATATTATTCCTTATCCAAAAATGCATATACAAACATTTATTGTACGAGCGTATTTTAAAATTGCAAATTAGGGAATAATTTTTCCAATAAATCGTAAACGACGAAAATAAAAAAAATAAAAAAAAAAATTTGAAACATTTTCAAAACGTTTTATGTTTTATGAAAGTCAAAAACTGAAAAAACAAAAAATGAAAAAACAAAAACGAAATTCTTATTTTTGACAAAATCGAAGGGCTATCAAAATGCATTAAAATTGGAGTTTGGAAAACTGTAATATTTTGACACAAGTCGTTACGTCAAAATAACGTCAAATCAATTTGTGTTTATGGCAATTTTCGAATGTCATCCTAAGTGGTTTGGAAAACAAATGATATTTATCCAAAATTTGATAATAAAAAATTAAAACTTGTATCAAGAACAGTTTATGCCACAGATAAATGATAGATAAATGACTTTTCTTAAAAAATTTATTTTCATAAATATGTAGTGTCAAGGTCACCATTTTTAGATTCCCACTAAATTTCTTGTTGAAAAATGTTTTCTATGTCTTTGCATCTTAACACTAGCGGACATCAGAGATGATAATTTAAATCAATCTTGAAATTACATTCGATAATACTCCAAAATACATACACACACACTATTAAGTAATACAAATAAGAAACATCACATCAATCATCACCAATAAATGACACGGACACCCCTATAAACATTTTAACCAAGAAATTTATTTATTTTTTTTTTTTTTTTTTAAAGAAAAAACATTGATTTTTATTCATGTGTAAAATCTGTTATTATATCCTTTTCCGCACGAATAACTTGCACATAATTTTTTTTTGTTTTTTTAAAAAATTGAATTTTTGTGAAATAAATTCGAGTACAATTTTTTAAATTGTCACGCATTAATTTTTCATGAACTTTCTGACATTCCCCATAATATAAAAACATTAAAAACATAAAACATTTTAAATAGAAAACTTTGAAACATCATATAAAATATTATAAAGCATCATTTTTACTCTTTTTCTTTTCTCCTTCTTTTTTTTTTCTTTTATCCTTTTTAATTTATTTTTTATTTTTTGAAACATTCATTTTGCATAAAATTTCATAAAATAATTCATCTTTATGTGATTATATACGGAGCTGTATACACGAATATAGTACATATATTGCAATGTTATAATTATTATGTATAGTAAACAGTAACTCTAACTACTATCACTAATACTATTTCGTTTTTATAATTTAATTCCACTTTTAAAGATTAAATAAATGAATGCAAAACAAAAAAACAAAAAAACAAAAAAAAAACAAAAAGAAAACATGAAAAAAAAACCTTCCGGCAAAAAAAAAGGACGACCAAAAATTCTATAGAGTTTGTATAAATATCATAGCATTAGTATGAGTATATGGAATGAGAAGGTGGATAACCGAAGGAGAAGAAGGAGAATGTGGATTCAGTTTGAGGAGTGTAATATTAAAATAAGTTTCAAGAGGGAAATAAAAAATGAAATATTGTAGTCATTAATTTTGCATAATTTTTGAATAACTTTGTATTTATGTGTACGAATGTATAAGGCCCTAGACAGATATCTAGTATAAACGTGGTATCGATACAATGGTATTGGCTATACTACATGTCTGTCACCCTATACTAGCTTTATACCAGGAAAACAAGCTGGTATAAACGTGGTATTGAAATTGAAATCAGCATAATGTGTCTAGTATAAAGCTAAGTAGTATTCAAAAAATTTACTAAACGTAGCGCCATTTTTTATTACTGTGGCAAAAAGAGAAATTAGTTTTTACATAGTATTCGTGTTTGAATTTTGTTTAATAACCACATTCTTCTGTGAAAAGCACATCTTATTTTTGCTTTTAAAGCCAAAAATATTAACTTTTTAGTTTTTCTTTTTAATTCTATTATCTTCTCTACACTTTGTTGAATTAGAATTTCAATATCCGCATTCATTTTTTTTTTACTACAATAATAATTATGTATATTCACCCAAAGTCAAATTAAAATGCAAATATAAATTTTCTATACAACAGCACAACAAAAATTCACAAATGTCAAATGATACTGGGTTTATACCATGGTTTAAAGAAATACTATGTTTTGGTCTTAGATCACGTGGTCAGCGGCCATCTTGGTTACTTCACGATTTCAACTGATAACTTTGACGTAATTTCGGTGATACCAATGCTAATGCGATCGTACCATCTGTAATCTCTCTGCTTTATAAAATAAAAAATACATATATGTTTTCTGGATATATTTTGTACATAATTAATTAATAAATTTATTTTTATATTAAAGACTATTTTAATTTTTATTCTACACCACAGAAAAATCAATAACAAAATATTGAATAATGAATATTATTTTAATATATACACTTTCTGGTAACACTTTTTGCCCAACGTCTGTAACATATGCTTTGATGCGTAACCAAAATGACTGCTAAAACCATATCATTATACTCTTTATACCATGGTTTATACTAGATTACAAGTCTGTCACCATGCTAGTATTGTTCATACCATGGTATCGATACTAGATGTCTGTCAATGGCCTAAATGTGAAATATTTGTATATATACTTACGTAGTTCATATTTTATATAATATTCTCATAGAATATCTCACTGTGTTACCAGTGTTAGTCATACTATATGTATGGCGTAGCTGGTATATGATATTTGGCATATAACATCAAATGAACGCAGATCGCAGATAGATATGATAGTTTGGGAGATGAATACAGAGACGTGTACAGACACATGAATTTATTGTGATATTCTGTGCTGTGATGACCGCACTCTCTACCAATCTACCAACCAAAATCCAATCCCCCTATACCCATCATTTTCATTATAGAAGCAGTAGTGTGAGGTGAGGAAGGAAAAAAATGTTTCATTTTAAGTTTAGGTTTAGATGCATATTTCACTTACCATAATTCTTTAAAATTCACTTTAAAAGTAAACAAACACAGAACCAAAGAAAAAAAAATCTTTTTTTGGAATCTTTGAACAATCATAAAAATTCATCTCCAAAAAAGTATGCGAGTATTAAAATTTTTCTAGATTCAATATACAGATTTTCTACTCCATTTTATTTACATTATCGTCATCATGGACAAACAAAACAGAAAGATTTATGCTAATATAACACAGACAGACGTTAGATTCGTAAAGGAATAGAAAAATAAAATTTATTTATTTTTGTTCAGTGTTTCATAATAATTTCTTTTGAAATATACTCTATGTAGTAATCGTATTTTATACATATGCATCTATACTGACGATGATATAGTATTTATGTATTCAAAATAAATGAAAAAAAAATTTTTTTTTTTTTTTTTTTTTTTTTTTTTGAAGAAACAAAAACCAAATCCTTTTTTGATGATTTTCAAAATTCTTCAAATTATACATTCAAATTTATACACAAACAAACAATAAACGAACAAATATAACAAAATATGATGATGAAAACATAAGAAATAATTTTGTTTTTTCTTTGTTGTTGTTGTTGGTTGAAAAATGATGAGTTTCGAGTTTTAAGTAATAAATAATATTTCAAAAAAAAAAATAAATTATTAAAAATAATTCAAATTTACTTTTATATGAGTAATGCGCTTTCAATTCACTTACAAACAATTTTCCTTCCTGGCAGGCAATCCAATAAACTGACGATAAAATCTGAAAATAAAAACTTTCGCTGTCCATACACTATTCAGATCGAACATCAGTTTATGAATCGACAGATTTTAAACTGATTCAATCCGAGTTGAATATTTACATATAAAGGGACTCTTAAACATACAATATATTTGACGACTGATGAACTAGATAACTTGAAATCGGATCGGATGAATGTTGTATTGTTTGTAGATAAGTTGTCAGATTGGTTGGCTCTCGAAAGAAGTCTGGGATAAAGTCGAAATGGTGCAGCTGTAATGTCTGTAGAGAAATTATTTCAACTTGTCTGTCAACCAGGGCACTCAGACATATTGTATGTTTGTATGGGCGCTTCAACAGTTTTTTTATAGTTTTTAAAATTCATAGTACGCCATACTCGAGGGAAAATTTCAAATTTACAGACCATTGACTGCAGGAAAGGTGAAAATGTGAATGGGCAGCATCAGTATGTATGTAGGTAGGTAGATACCAACAATTGAAAGGAAAAAAAATGAAATTTCAAAATATAACTTACATTATGTACACATGCATATTTATGAAGTTTACAAAGTTACAAACTCCAAAAAATTTCAAATGAAGAAAGAGAAGAAGATAATTTTCATTTTTATATTACATTTTAAATTTTTTTTTTTTTTTTAATTTTCGTTGGTTAAGCAAGGACAAATTTGAAAAAGTAATTTTGTTTAAATACATTAGGTAGATATGTATGTGTGTATGTATAAACGTTTGTGAACATTTATTATTAAAAAATATAAAATATATCCTGAAAGAAATGAGAAAATAATTATATAATAAAGACAAAAGTTTCAGATTTCATTTTGAAATTTTGTTTATTTTTCTTTTCGTTTTTATATCCTTTTTTTGTTTTGGTGCGTATTTATTTGTTTGAAAATTCAATGGGGAAAAGTAAATAATACAAAAAAAAACAAGAACAAAACAACAGAAAACAAAAAACAAATAAAAAAATTTTTTTTTCTTGATGAGGTTAAACATTTAGGCATCAGGACATCATAAACACTGTAATTAAGAACTTTTTGAAAAATCTTGAGGGTAACAAAATTAAAGATGTAATTAATTAATACCACCCTAAGAGTAAGATTCGACTTTGAAAACAACAACAACGATTTTACATAGAAAATTTTTAAAAAATGCTTTTGCATAACTTTAGGTGCTAATAAAAATGGATTTTTGAATATCTATTTTGATGAAAAAAATCATAATTTTATTTTGTTAATAAAAATTGAAATATAACACAGATTTTTATACTTTTTTTTTTTGTAAACACTTCAAAAAAGTCCAAATTTTATTTTGATACCAAATTCAAACAGAAATATGAAGATTTAGGATGGTATTCAACAAAATGGATATATCCGTCGGATATATTTTAGCCGGATACAATTTTAGCTAATTCATCAACCTAGATAAAATTTGTTTTCAAACTTCGCTTTCGGGTCGAACATGTGTATGTGTGTCAAGGTGTCAAACATGTCAGCTGATTGTATTTTTATATTACAAAATGAAAAAAAGGTTATGTGATGTGATAATTATATGCAAAGATGATAATACAGTACACCTACATTATCTTTATTTGTGCTGTTGCTGTTAATAACAAGGTTATGCTCGAACGATATTTATAATACCACTCCAACCACTCTGAGGTTGTCTTAAAAATATCTGACCTGAGTAGTGTTTTACTCAGGTTGATGAATACACTTTATCTCAGATAAAAGATAACTTATGTTGGTGAATACCAGTCTTAATGTATGAAAACAGTAGTCAAGGTTGAACGATTTTTCAAAAAAAAAAATACCCTTTCCTTGTTTAAGAACTATAACTAAATTTCAGGACCTATAATCAAAAATGTACTCCATTTAAGCACCACAATATCTTTCAGCCTGCCTATATTCAAAATTTCAAAGAAATTGGTCAATCAATTTTTGCTGTGTGAGGTGCATTTGGAAACCGAAAAATCGCAATTTTGACAACTTTGACACCCTGTGACAAGGAAACAAAGACATTTTTTTTTTTTAAAAAAAAAGAGTGCTTCTTTCAAGCACCACAATTCATATCAAAGTATCTATGTTTCAAATTTCATTGAAATCGGTAAAGTAACTTCGGAGATATATGATGCAAAATATAGCAGATATCTCGAATCCTAATCTTAAAAGAAAAAAGTTTACTGTTCCAAAGAAAAAAATTCGAGGTCGATTGAATGACTCGTTACCGAGTTATTTAGAATCAATTATCCGCGGAAGGGTTAAAAATGTGCATATATCCTTTTCTTAGGAAATGGACGTGTTGCAATTTTTTTAATATTTTTCTCGTAGCTTGGGTCCTAAAACCTACTCAAATTGATACTTCACATGAATACTTGAATAGTCATGGATACTTGACATGAATTTACTGTATGCTAATAGATATGCTGTGTAATTTCTCCAATCATTGTCATCGTCCAGGACCAATTATGATTTTTTTAAAACTATTACAAAAATTTTTTCTATGTTTTGTTTGAAATTATTTAACTTTATTTTTATCCATTTTAATTTTTACAATTAGGAGTTTGTTTTCGACATCTTAGTCCAAAATATTAATTAAATTGAATTAAGTAAAATCATTTATCCAATATTCATCAAACCAAGTGGGAAACATGCACTATTACAAGCTTGTTTTGTTTTATGAAGATTAGCATTTCCTGGAGTACATGAGTAAGCTTTCACGCATCCAAGGCCAAGTATATGACGGTAACCTTCAACTGCCGTCTTCACACATTTCACATTTGTTGAAGAAAGGTTGGTATCAAGTTTACATTCTAGAAATACATTCATTTTTTTAATAAATTTTAAAATATTTAATAATAATTTGAATAAATACTCGTATAACTCACGTGCATCAACAAATACTGCTTCGTCAGCAATAACAAAAACAAAAACTACAAACAGAAGTGCAGAAATTATTTTCATTTTTAATATAAAATTTAATTTATTTTATTTTATTTTTATTTTAACTTTAATTGACTGTTTGAATCACTTATGATTATTATCAGATCGTACTGAATACTTGATTGTTATCAAATCAATTTCAATGAGACTTTTATATACAAAATATTTTGTTGATTCAGTTTTAAATTAAAAAAAATTTTTAAGCTACAAATTTTGCTTCGTCACACAAAAAAAAAATTTGAAAAAAAAAAAACCAATTGCCATTTTCTGGAAATTACCCATATTTCTGCGTATTTGTATCTTTCTTAGAAGCATACGAGTATTCTTTGTTTTCAATACCGTCATGGATAAATGTGACAGAGATAGAAAATTAATAGAAACGCAATATCAAATTTAAGTCAAAATATTTGTAAAAATACTTAGGAATATCAAAACAAGTAACAAGAACATATATCATATGTGTTTAAAGAAAAACAAAAAAAAATGGATCATAACATAAAAATATTTACAAAGTCTCTATATTTACGTCGTAAATTCTATGTTTATATAAGATGATATTAGAAATCGAACAAAAATATATTTTTCTAATACAATGAAAATTCGTATTTATTTGTCTTATGTATTTGTTTTGTATTACATGTGCCTTATTTCGGAGTAATTGTGGCAAAAATTTAATTAAAAACAAATTATCTCAATATTTACATTAAGTAACGAAAATAACGAGTCTGTTGATTATTCGAAATTCTTTTATAGCAACGTCAATCTTGTCATTAATAGACTTAATAAAACTTGAGGGTGTTTTTCAATAAAAAAGTTCAATATAAAAATATTTATAAAATATTATTTAACATTTTAAAACTTGTATCATTTTATTCTAGGAACATGACATTTTCAATTAGGGTCCGTTTGATTCTATCTGAACAAGAACAAAATTAAAGTACATTATGTCCTTTTTACGTTGATAACAAAAGAAAAAAAATTCATCAGTTTTATCAGCAGTTCAATATAATTGAAGTTAAAAAAATTGAAATAAAATCAAAGGTAATCCGTAAGATGGATTTACAATCCAACGCAGATTTCGTGCCAGAGTAAATTTTTCATACCTTCTTCATTTTCAAGCTGTGAAAGCTTGTGTACCAATTACAATGTTCCTCTATTAAAATATCATACGGTAATTTACGCTGAATTGTGAATACATATCATATGTTTACTTTGGTACGAAATCTACATTGGGTTTGTAAATGAGGCATAATAACACTCGATTTACTCGATGTTTATGAAGTAGTAGTAGAAAGGAATGAGAAAGTGTGGCTTTTAATTGGGAGGTGATAAAAGTTGGAATATGGAAATGAGTAGGTAATGAGAATTTAATTTTCTAACTTTTCCGTGTAGCGGACAGTCGAACTCGGTAGTTGCGGAACTTTATAATTGTAGCAATTCGAACCAATCTCTGTTCGTTGAGTCACTGAACTCCTTGAATTACGAAAAGTAGGTACATCACGTATCAATAAATTTTGCGATTCAATGAAATCACGAATTTAATTAACAGCGAAATTTTTAAAATCTCTAAAGAATTAAACTTCTTCTTCTTCTACTCTTAGGCGCTGCAGCCCATTCAGGGTCTTGGTCTCACTTAAACTTCTCCTCCACTCCACCCTGTTAGAGCCTTTCTGCCTCCAACACCGACTCCAACCCAATTTTTCGAGGTCAGCTTCTACGTTTGCCCACCATCTTAGTCTTGGGCGTCCCACTGGCCTTCTGCCTTGTGGTTTGTTCAAGAAAATTCTTTTGGTCACGCGAGCTTCGTCCATTCTGCAGAGATGACCCAGCCATCGTAATCTATCAAACTTAATGAAACTCACTATGTCAACGTCGTTAAATAACTTATACAGCTCCTCGTTACTCCTTATTCTCCAACTATCTCCTTCTTTTATAGTTCCCAAGAATTAAACACATTTCTCTATTTTTTATTTTTCTATTATTTTTTTGTACATTTATTTGCATAAAAATATCAGTTAAAGTCCATATTGTTTCACATTTTACAAACTGTAAAGTGGCATACTCGTATAATAATAGAACACTATAATAACACATGAACTTTACAGTTTCAATACAGAATGTGCTTACATTTATATGCTATGTTCATCGATTATTTTTTAATAATCAGCCAGTCATCATTTTGAATGTATTTACTTACGAGTAGTATATGTATACAATTTCTTTTACAAAAAATGTGCCAAGATGTAAAGTGGGTGGTTGAAAAAGCACATTTCTTATAAGAAATTATGAGCTTTTTATTTTTTATATTTAGTCATCGAAAGATATATTCAGTCATCCAACGTACAAAAATACAATACAAAGATACAAATTTAAAAGAAAAGTAAGAAATTTATACTACAAATACTTACTTTGTATAATTTCAGTTGTTATACATTTTCATGATGAGGCACACACACGTTCCAACTCGAATGAAAATTCTCATAATAATTTATCACATATGTATGTATTATCATACATACTCGTACATTTATACGTAGATCATGCTTAAAAATTTACATCTTACATAATGCAGAAATTCATTTTAATCTTTCGTCCTTTTCATTATTAAAAAAATCTTCGTTATACTCGTATATATTTATTTTTTTTGTGACTTCGTTTTTACTTTACATTATATTTTCTTTTCATTTCATCCTTTCATAAATTATACGAGTATATAGCAAAAATTATTAAAAAACTATAAATAATATAAAAATAATGTCTGTCTATCTCTATGTCTGTCTGTTAGCTGTTGTTGAAATCAACAAGAAAAAAAAATAAAATAAAAAGTCTTCGTACATACTCATACGTACACGTATACGACAATCTATCTACATATGTATGTATATAAAATCGTCTCAACCCAGCTGACCATTCAGTGAACTAAGTTCACAGTGAATTCATTGTGGATACCAAAATTCTTCACCAACTGAATAATTTTTCTCTTATTCATTTTGAAAACACGAAATGAAAAATAAGTGAATGGGTGTATTATGAATACACCAAGTGGTTGAAATATGAATTATATTCATATAAAATTCATTTAATGAATGACGATTTATATAAACTTATTTTAATTTTATGATTAGACGAATTCATTCGTTTTATCTTTGTAAAATGGTTGCGATTCACAGAGCTTAAAGCTACGGAATCACTTATACTAGGTACAGACATTAACTTGTATATTATAATATAGATATTATAATATCACGTATATTATAATATAGATACTACCCGAACACACATAATATCATAATATCGGTCAGCTGATTTTGTTAAAAGCTTTAAAGTGAAGAATTTTTAATATTGAGTGAATAAATAAATATTAAAAAATGGATAAAAGAATTATTGTGAATTGTGAATTTTTGTGATGGCCATTTTGAATTTTAGGTTTTTGTATAAGGTATATTACATTAAAGCTTCCGTAAATTACGTTTGGGAACGTAATTTCCGTATTACGACCAAATAGTAATTTAAAACCTAATATTCACAAACAGACAGTATGAAATTATAATATTCTGGTAAATAGTAATATACATATTATAATATTGTTGATATCTGTCCCTGGTATTAGTGAACGTATAGTGAAATTTTATATCCTCTTTTCACGTACTAATTGTAAACTGAAGCGATATATAATGTAATTATTTAACGGTAAACAATTTAGCTGTTTCTAATAAGCTTAACGTAATAAGTGATTTTATGATTTGAGTCTAAGAATAAGCAAAAGTGTTTTAAATTCTGTGTACTATTAGTTTATTAAAAATAAAAAGTAAAATAAATAAAAAATAACGAAGTGATTAATATTATTAAGTGATTAAAGAGTTTTTATTTAAATCATTCAGAAAAATCAAAACGAAAAGTAGGAATATAATAATTAGAGACAGGATTCATTGATTACTCACATTGTGAATAGTATTTTACCTTCACAAACTGCATTCAATATGAATTCATTTCGTGTTTTCATTAAATGTTCAGTAAGTGATTTCAAAATCAGTTCAATAAGTGAATTCACTATGACCAGCTACAGCGTAAACATTTTTGAAATAAAATATCTTCACTAATGATTCACTGTGAACGTTCACGTGAAGAATCACTTGGGTGAAATGAATTCACTATGAGTTCATTTGGTCAGCTGGGAATATACTAGACTTTCTTGTACTTAAACTTACATACATATACGAACACATATATTCATTTGTTTTATTTACAAACATTTTATATGTACAGATTTGTATACTGAATGAAAAGATTTTTTGATTCTTTGATAAAAGTTGTTTTCTCTTTTGCAAATTTTTTTTTGTTTTTTATATGAATTTTTATTTTTTGTTTTCTGTTTTTTTTTTTATTATTTTTTAACAGGCACGTCACCGAATGCCTTCCGGATATTAAAATGGAAAAATCTTAATCTTATGGATGGCGTTTTTGTTATAAAATTGTTGATGCCTCTTTTGTTAATATTTTTGTAGCTTGATAAAAAGGCTCTTTTGAGAATAATATCTTAAGTTGTTGTTGTTGTTTTTGTTGTTTTATATATTTGTTGTTTGTTTGTATTTGTGTAAGTATTATTTTTTATAGAGACCGGTTAGATTTTATTTTTGCACATTAAATAATGTTTCATTATGTAGTATATAGATAGAGGTTATGTAATACATGTGTAACATATCTACACGTAAATACCATTCACCGTTTCATTTGTATTCAGTGAATTTTTATTTTCGTTTTTTTAAATTTATTACACGACTGAGAACAATTTATTCCTGAGAAAAAATATACAAAAAAAAAAAAACTAAAATAAAAAGAATTAAAAAATACGTATATAGAATAGGGCATTAATGCCTCTCTACTCTATAATAGAGGCCTTCTATACCCCTACCTTCTATACCCTACCTTCTATCACTTCTATATACCATATCATACCTAGCGACTAGCGTATCCTATCTATTATATACATTATGTGTAAGAAATTTACATTATTTGCGGCTATCTGTAAAACTTATGCCCGAACATACACATCCACATGTGTATAAAAAATAAATTCGTGTGTAATACATTAAATATCTATACTCATACTCATATCTCGTATCTCGCGTTCAGTTTTTGTCTTCGATTTCGAATTTGATTAGATTTTTGTTTTTTTTTTTTGTTCCAAAAATATTTTATCCTCATTTTAATTGAAATTCGAAAACGTTATTTCATTAATGGAAATGATTTTTTTTTTTCTGAACGCAAAATTGAAGAAATTAATTTTGACTTGAATTAATTTAAATTCAATCATTTTAATGTTATTTTCATATTCCGCGTATTAAATTTATGTGTTTTGTTGTGTTGTGTATACCGTTGTACGTACCTACTATTGTACTTGCAAAATATTTATCTTTATGTTCGATGTAAATCGTTTTAAATGAAGGCCAATATATATAAGGAGATTCAGTTTTTCGCCTCCTGAACACTGAACGGAATAATACAATTCACAATTCAAAAGAAAAACTTTTTGATAAATTATATATTTTTTTTTCATTTTGTAATGTCCAGAGGATAAATTAATTCAATAGAATAATATACGAGAATATAAATATCTTTGAATTTTATAGATTTTTAAATTATTTATCTCAATTCGATATCATTTTTCCGTATCGATTTAATTCAATGCCATCATGATTTTGTTTTTGTTTTCTATAAAACAATTTTGAAAATGTAATTTAAGTAGAATATATTTTTTTTATTTGTTTAAACTTTCCCTAATCGTTTATTTTTTAGTCTTTTAAGGGATTTTCTTCTCACGTAATGCCCGGACTCACTATTGTAAAGCAAAAAATTTGTCAGGACACAAAAAAACAAAAATTGTATAGAGGTACCGATACGGACGTTAAGTAGATGTAGTAGAATTCCCAGAAAGGTATTTGAAAAGCTGAAGTTAAAAAAGTAGGGTAAAGAAAATGGAAAGATCAAAGAAGGGAAGGATAGAAAATCCCACGTCACAAAGCTATGTGAAAATCGTTTCGGCGCTTAGGCTTTAATGGAACTTGGATGTTTATTGAATAACATCAGTGACACAAATGTAGAAATAATGTCGGAATTTTTTAGGTCCTGCTCATTGCTTGAAGGTAGATATACTTTTTAAATGAAGATAAGAAGGAAATGGAATAGTTTATACCCTAAACTTTTTGTCTTCATTCACCTTTTGGATCATTTAGATTTTTAATTTTACTTTAAAAACCCACAACAATAACTATCGATTGAACTTTCAAATTTCATAAATTTCTTTCCAGAATACATCAATTTTTCATCCTTTCTACATTCTGCTTCATAAATTTTCCTTAAATCCACTTATGTTACGTTAGTAGTACCGTATTAGTAGTAGTAGTATAAATAAAAAAATTGAAAAGTCTAATATAAGTAGTATAGAAATTACCAAGAATTTTCATAATAATTGACAGCCGTTTACCTTTTTAAATTTCTTAAATTACATACTTTTAATCTGTGTACTCATCTGATTATAACCAACATACAAAAACCCTCAATAAACAAAAACTTACACTTAAAAATGATTTTCAGGAGTACAAAAAAAAAAAAATTCTTTAATTCTATTCCGTTTGCGTATTAAAGTACTTTTACCTATTATATGTGGTCTTTATAATGCCTGCAAACATAGAAATCTATGTATGTACATTTGTATGTATATTTCTCGCATTACACTAAAACCATCAGAGACCAGAATTGAGTTTCAGATTTTATATGATTTCTTTACTGTATTTAATGTACACATTTATGTACGTATTTGTGGAGATGTGTAGATGTATGTATGTGTAATAAAACTGCTTTCGAAAATGTGTATTTTCTACAAATCAAAAACACACAAAAACATTTAAAAACAAAAAAACACAAAACACAAAACACAAAATGAAAAGAAATGCAAACTCTTCAAAATCTAAATCCCAAGACAATTGTCATTGTTCTTAAAAATGAAAAATAAAAAATCTGACGACAGAAAAAAACAAAATACAAAACATAAATTCTTAAAGTAAAAAGTATAAAGTGTACTCCACACACTACCACCACCATTATTATTATTATTATTTTTGTACAAAACAAAAAAAACAAACAGACCAGAGAATAAAGATGAATATAAAGTGTGCTACTATACGGTACTATACGGTAATACTGTATGGAAAATTAAAAACAAAAAACAATCGATGTCATATTTCGAAATTCATAAAATCATTGTCGAAAATTTCAATGACACTTCAACATGTTCACATTAAAAATAGTCAAAATTCATATTCAAATATTCAAATTCATTTACGTAAGAGTATAGCGTATAGTTAGCTTTTAGCCAGCTTGTCGTTCGCTGTTCACTGTTCATTGTACATTTAAAAAAATTATTGTGCACTCTATTATGCATCATGCACTGTTTGTAGCTTTGTAGTTAGATTACAGATCTTTATACTCTTTACTTACAGAGAGAGAGAGAGAGAGAGATTCATGATGTCAGTTAATAAGTTAATAACACGTTAATAATGTTGTGTTTTAAAGGGGGTCATTTTCATTTTAATATTTAGAAAATGTGTTTCAGTTAGACCATGCTCCTTATTAATTGTCTCTCTATAGATACTTTGATCTCTATAGCTCAAGCCTTGAAATAATAACAAAACAATAGAAAGATATTTTTTTCTATTTTTCATTCTTTGCGAAATCATTCAAAAACAAAATTTTAATTCCATCCATTTCATATAATAATACTCGTCTCGTAGATAAACATTTTTACATATAATTTACAAAATTCAATTTATTTTTATATCTGCTACATACTACAATATTGAATAGAAAATGTTTTATATAAATTTAAATTTTATATTCAGTTTTGCAGATAATAAGACAGGACAGATCAAAAATTGGTAGAATAAGAAAATATGTAAAATACAATGATTTCTCATAAAAATACATCATTTTTTACTTTTTTATATATTATTCACAAACAACAACAACAAAATGCACTCATACATAAAAAAAAACGAAAAAGAAAAAAATAAATAGCAGATAATAATAAAGAACAAAAGTATACGAAGTATGTAAGTATATTGCAAAAATTTAAACTTTTTAGACTAAATTTTATTCAAAACTAAATATATAACAACTGAAAACTGTATTACTAACGAACTAAGTATAACCAGTATAACTAACATTAAAAATGTGATTTACATAAAACCAAAAACAAGTTGAGGTATGATCGAAAAGTAGTACATATGTGGAAAGAAAATTTTTTGTTGTTAACGACCACCATAGAGAATTAAAAAATTATTAATAACGTATATATTTGAAAAATATTGAAAAAATATTGAGAAAGTTTTGAGAAAGTTTTGAGAAAGTATTGGGGAAATTTTGGGAAAATATTAAAAAAATATTTGGAAAATGTTGAACGTAATAGGGAAAATATTGAGAAATTATTTGAAAAGTGTTAAGAGATTTTTGGGAGAGTGATTAAAAAATTTATTATTTTAGAAAATTGATTGAGAAAATATTGGACAAATATTGGAAAATGTTAAGAGAGTACGTATTAGGAAAATATTGAAAAAATACTAGGAAACTATGGGAAAGTATTGAAAAAATGTTTAGTCACGTTGAGACAATAAATTAGGAAATCATTGAGAAATTATTGGGAGAGGAAACCATTGAGAAATTATTCGTGAAAAATCATAAATTCAAATGAAAAATTATTAAAGCGATTCATTTATGTCGTCGAGAATTATTATGCCCTTCTACATTCAATGCAGTGACTTCAACTTGGACTTCAACTTTCGACTTCACAGCATGCTTAACATGTAAAAGTAGCTGTCAAATCTACTGCATTGAATGTATAGAAGTGTTAATACATATCCCTTAAATTAAAGTCGAAGTTGAAGTCACTGCATTGAATGCAGAATCGGCATTATGTATTTCGTAGACATTGAAATCTCATAATTAATTGTCGCAGGCCAAAGGTGTATCTATCCTGACTTCAGAACACAATGACTTCAGTTTTTAATGAAAAATAAAATTTTTTCATAATTTTTTGACTACTCCTCGTACCTGTATGTTTTATATGCATACAAATTCTATTATATTATGAACGACGAGTATATAAGTACATTACATATATGTACTTATGAATGGATTTAGTAATTTTGTAGCATATAAATGAAATAAAATTTACATTCACTTCAAGTACCATACAAATATCTATATCTATCTATCTATCTGGCTAGCTAGATTTTAAAGAGATGACTATGATGATGATATGACATAGTAAAAAACTGAAAAATTTAATTTGTAAGTCGGTCACATAATTTTTGAATTTCTTATTTTCGATTCTAATGTTGTCCTCATCACCAATCTTCTTCCCCTTCTGGCTACAATACATTATACATTACAGCTTGCAACTGTTTCTGTTCTCTATTATTGATTCAATGTGGAATGAAATGAAACCAATCATTATTATTATTCTCTATGTCGCATTTAATTTAAAATTTATTTGTTTTTTTCTTTATTGTTTTGTGTAAAAATGAATGCAAAGGAAAAAGAGGTCCCATTGAGTCAAAAAGAGTATCAAGAAAATACAATAAAAATGATGTAATGTATCTATTATAAGTTGTACTTTCAAGAAGTGCATATACTTATTATATACTCACTCGTAGATATAAGAATGAAGTGAAATGAATTTGTTAAGAAAATGAATTCTTACAAAATCCATTAGAGTCAGGCATTTATAAATAAGTACATATATACATATATATAGTCAGATATGTTTTTGTTATTTTTGTGGTAGATTTTTCTTTTGGATTTCTCTCCTTTCGATTCATCTGGTGCATTATCTATCTTTGCTTTATGTTGAATAGTAAAAGGAGATTTTGTTTTTTTTTTTTTTTTTTAGAGAAAAACACATCACGATAGTTATCAAGAACATTATGTAATCAGCATCCCAAATCACATATAGACAGACCAATACACTAAAGAAAGGAGACCAATCATTCATTCAGTTCCAGAGTCTTATCGTATACAGAAATCCATTTCAAGCAGAAAAGTTTTCTTATAATTTTCTTACAATTTCCCTATACTTACTTACGTAGTACACATACAACAATGTATATGTTATCCTGATAATAATCTCAAAAGAAATATCTGTAATATTCGTACACACACCGATATATACTATACGTAAAATACAGCTGGAGATGGAATACATAAATATTAACAACAAAACCCAAAACTGACTGACATGAAAAAGGTGGTAATCAAAAAATTGGTTCCGCACATACATAACGTACCATAAAAAGTCATTTTTTAAAGCTGAAGGAAGAAACGCAATGTATTATTGATGGGGGGGGGCTACTATGTGAAATGAGATATAAACCCTACGTTAAACGTGGTTAAACTAAGTTCTGTGCTGAGAAGGGTTAGATGAATGAAAAGCAAAAGAAAAAATATTATAAGAAATAAAACAAACTGTGAAAGATCGTATATATAAATACATGAAAGATATCCTTATAGTGATTTTACGTTTACGAACAGTGCTATTACGATAATTCTTAAAGTTTCATTTTTTCATTACTATTATGTATATTATTCCTTTTCATTTCACTTATAACATCGATTATATTTTAATTTTTCTTTTTATAAATGATAGTTCTTCAAGAAAATGAGAAAAGTCTTATCATCCAATAACCTTTTCAATCTTCATTTAAGTCTATGCACATATGCACATGTCGCATAGTCATCATCCTCTGCGTTACAGAACTCTACAAGTCCTGGCCTTCTTAAGGTTTCGAAGTAATTTCATTGTTGTCAAATACAGTTGCTTATCCCATGTCGATGTCAAATATTTTTTGTTTCTGTCGGACCATAGAACCCAAATGGATACGATAAACAATGTATCACAGAGTTGCTAACAGTTACAGATTCCATCACACGTAAAAGTGGAAACAAAAATTAGATAGGATATGAATTAGGCTTGGATACCAGCTCCATACCCCACATATTTGGCTATAATTCGCTATAGCAGTCGTTAGCACACCGATGAATGAAAACCATGAATATCAGCACCTTCTGAACGTGTTAAAAATGTTTGTGAATTCAATACACAAAAAAAATGTATAAATACCGTACGTATGATGGCAAAAAATTAATAGGAGAAAAAAAAATCCTCAATGACAAAAAAGATTTATTCATCCTTACAAATATTTTTTTCTACGTATTTCTGAGTATTAAATCGAACAAATAAATGAAAAAGAATCGATTCAATGAAATGAGAAACAACGAAACGTGCTTTTATTCTTAAATAATCTTTAATTTAAATTTACTTTTGTTTAGTTTTTTCTTTTGAAGAAAATTTTTTGTGTTTATAATTAAAATCGCTTAGTACTTACAAGCAATTATTTTATGCTATACATACGCAAGTGAACAGACTATATAGATATTCTTTAAACTACACACATTAAGCCGTCTTACAATCTAAAAGGCACGTTATGCTGTCGCCATCAATATTTAGATAAATCACATCTTAAATGAAAGGAAAATATAGAAGAAGAGAAAAGTGGAAAAATTAAAAAATAAAACGTTAATGAAAAATAAAATTGAAAAGTTTTCACTTAACAAATTGAAATCAATCAAAAATGAAATATGTACATCAATGAAATGTAATACAGCGCCGGTTTTAGCCTCTCGGGCGCCCGGTACACTTAAAAACTTTTCGCCCTCAAGGTTGAAACTTTATACTATTTTAAATTTTAATTTGTTGTTTTTTTTTTTGTTTTATTCAAGAGTTCAATGACAAGGTTTGTTTACAAATAAAAATATACGTCAAAACATTTATAGATTTTTCTTGTTTACAAGGATCTTGTTTCAATTTCAAATTTTTCTTCACTATAGTGTGTAAATAATTTGCACAAGAAAAAGAAAAGAGAAACAACTGTTGGCGTGTCTTTATACTTTTCTTTTTATTTCACCGTGCATATAAGAAAAACCTTTTTATGTATTGGCCTATATCTTCATTTGTTAACAAACTTGATGATTTAACTCTTGAGTATTTGATGTGTAGAAGAAGAAGTAGAAAATTACGCGAATAGTAATTTCTCTTCTACTTTTCTTGTGTATATTAGGTACTGCATTCTAGTAGAGTAGTAGAGTGCGGAAAAGAATTTCAGATTGTTGCAACTCGCAAAGCATATGAGTAATAAATATAACCTTTTGATTCTTTATTCTTTACTTTAATCTTTGTACATTAATTCAGTAGTTGATTTTGTTCAAACTAAGCCATTGATACCAACAGCAAGCCATACTGATTGGAAGTTGCTAGCAAAATATTAATGATTATTGTAATAGGTAAAATATATGTGGCTGGCTATGTGTGTATATAATTTTAGCATTTTCTAGTTGTAAACCATATTTTCTTTAAATATATTTACCATGCGAGCATTTTAAGAGTAAATTTTCGCGGAGAATATTTTTCTGCTATGATATTCTGTTGTTATTCGCTCCCCTGAAAATTGGCGCCCGGTTTTTGAGAACCATTTCAAACTATAAAAGAACCGCGTATGGAAATATATACAATATATACATTATGAAATTACACTGAAAGTAAAAAAAAAAATATTAAAAAATAATTCTTAGATTCTCTCATTACATTTTCTTGGCTTTAAAAGTTTTGATTTTTTTTTTCTTTTTTCAAATTTTAATTGACAATTTCGTTGTTTTGAAAAATAAAATCCTTTTTATGGCTACGACTGTATAATATTCATGGCTTCATGGTTTGTAGTTGCTTTCAATGTTCAATTAACACGACATAATAATTTTTTGTCTTCCACTACCACATAGGTACATCGATTTATTCTTTATCGACTCTTATCATTAAACTCCATTCATCCTCTTTACGATTTAAATGAAAATTTTAATAGATTCTCATAGTTCTGAATGTCTAGACTGTTTATTTTAGTTCGCGATAATTTGGGAATTATAAAAATGAAAATGAACATTTTACTGCAAAACGTTTTTCGGTGTATGTTTTTAAAGTTACAAACAAGGTATTATAATAGTATATGCATAATTAAAATCCCACACATGAAAATAAATTCCCTTCAATCTCTTCTTTTAACTTCATATTCTCATACATCATATAGTATAATATCACTAAAAATCTTTAAGGAAAACAAAAAAATTTTTATTTAACTTCTTCTACGGTTACTATACACAAGAAATCGATACAACAATAAAACTATGCCATTTAAATAGAATCCCCTTCACAAAGAATCCCCTTAGAATTTTATATGAAAGAAATACAAAAAGTATCAATTATCCAAGAGTTGACATTATTTACCTGAAAACCTAATTATCTTCTCAATGTACATTCCGTCTTGGTTGTTATATCATCTAAAACTTTCATACAAACATTACAGTGTATAAAAATCTATGGATACGCTATCCCATATACTTTCGAATGTGTGTAATTCATCAACAATGTTGTTATGAGTATGAAACAGAGAAATCAAATCAACATAACACATCCATTACGCAAAATGTAATAATAATGATATCCGTATCTGTCGTATATTTTTGTCGTATTGATTCACGTTAAAGAATTTTAATATTTTAAAGTTTATGAATTACAATAAAAGACGGAAAAAACAGGGTCAAAATTATGGTAAATTACGTACATTACGTATACGTATACAAGAGTATGAATTATGTACATTTTATGATTCCACCCTTCTTCTTTTGAAAATTATTTTTGTTTAATTTTCATTTTTAGATTCGTCGTTTTCCTGATTTTCCTACACCTAAATTTAAATAATACGGTTAACGATATGATGTGCATGTACATATGTACATAGAATGCGAATATTTATATGACTAAAATGGTATAAATCTATGGAGACAAAATGTCGTCTTTAAAAAAAATGGATGTCTGCCTTTAAAAATCATATTAAAACAATTTGTTTATTTAGAATAGTATTATTATATTAAAACATGAATAATATTCATACATACACACTGTATAAAGGAATAATATTGTAGATATGTACAATAGAATAGTCAATTTCGGTTAAAGGGTACAAGAAAAAACATTATAAATGTAGATCCATAGCACAAAACAATAATAATTATCGTTATTTGAATCCCATACACTCACACACACACACACACAAAAACAAAGTCTTTTTGATTCTGTGTATTATGTATTAGTTTTCTCATAGATTGCTGACACATATGAGAACATGGATATACGTACATGCATATAATGGGTTTTTTATTATTCAATTTTTCATTCATTTTAGAAAATTTTAAATTTATGCATTCATATTCATACATGGGTGGTATCGTGGTATTCACCAACATGGATATATCCGTCTGATATATTTTAGCCGGATACAATTTCAGCTTATTCATCAACCTAGATAAAAATTGTTTTCGAACTTCGTTTTCGGGTCGAACATGTGTGTCAAACATGTCAGCTGATTGTATTTAAGGTACTCGTCCACGATGCAATTTTTCTTGCATGCAAGACGATTTTGACAGATAAAATTGCACGAAATATTTATTTCGAAGTGTACGCTGCCTAGAATGATGAAATATTGCACAGAAATACGTATTTCATGCAATATTTCTTATTTGCAAACTTTTTTTTTTTATTGCATAGTGTACGCAGAAAGATATGCAATATTTCGCGGAAGAAAAATTTATTCAACTCATTCAATAAATATTTCTCTTGCATATGCAATAAAATCACCTGAGTGATTGTAAAATGTAATGTGTTGCTGTGTTGGTTGAGGTTGTGTTGCGTTGTGACTTGTTCTTGTGAAACTTGAAAATTAATTTGGTATGTATTTTCTATTCTTTGGGCAATTTTTTGTTTCACATTCAGGTGAAATAATTTAAATTAATATTCTTTGATTTTATAGAAATACTCGTATATACATATTTGATAAAAAATGTGGACAAAAGAAGAAGTAAAAAACTTGATAATGCTAGAAAATGAACAACCTAGCTAGTTAATATTAATATTGACAAAAATATGAAATATTTGACATATAATGTATATGCAAGAAAATAAAAATTTCTTTTAAGTGCTTGTGCAATAACAATTTCTTGCAAATATATTTTTTTCTTGTGTGATAGAAATATTGCATATTTTTCATGAAATATTGCATCGTATGTACGAAGCACTGCAAGTTTTCTTGCACGCAAGACAAATTTCGCGCAAGAAAACTTGCATCGTGGACGAGTACCTTTATATATTACAAAATGAAAAGAGGTTCTGTGATGTGATAATTATATGCAAAGATGATAATACAGTCCAATACATTATCTTTATTTGTGCTGTTGTGCTGTTATGATATTTATAATACCACTCCGAGGTTGTCTTAAAAATATCCGAGTAGTGTTTTATCCAGGTTGATGAATACATTTTATCTCAGATAAAAGATAACTTATGTTGGTGAATACCAGTCTTAATGTATGAAAACAGTAGTCAAGGTTGAACGATTTTTCAAAAAAAAAAATACCCTTTCCTTGTTTAAGAACTATAACTAAATTTCAGGACCTATAATCAAAAATGTACTCCATTTAAGCACCACAATATCTTTCAGCCTGCCTATATTCAAAATTTCAAAGAAATTGGTCAATCAATTTTTGCTGTGTGAGGTGCATTTGGAAACCGAAAAATCGCAATTTTGACAACTTTGACACCCTGTGAAAAGGAAACAAAGACATTTTTTTTTTTTAAAAAAAGAGTGCTTCTTTCAAGCACCACAATTCATATCAAAGTATCTATGTTTCAAATTTCATTGAAATCGGTAAAGTAACTGTGGAGATATATGGTGCACAAGATAGCAGATATATCGAATCCTAATCTTAAAAGAAAAAAGTTTCCTCTTCCAAAAAAAAAGAAAAAATTCGAGGTCGATTGAATGACTCGTTACCGAGTTATTTAGAATCAATTATCCGCGGAAGGGTTAAAAATGTGCATATATCATTTTCTTAGGAAATGGACGTTTTGCAATTTTTTTAATATTTTTCTCGTAGCTTGGGTCCTGAAACCTACTCAAATTGATACTTGACATGAATTTAGTCTATGCTATAAATACATTTATAGTAGTTTATCCAATCATTGTCATCGTCCAGCCCCAATTATGATTTTTTTAAAACTATTACAAAAATGTTTTCTATCTTTTTTTTTAAATTATTTAACTTTATTTTTATTCATCTTAATTTTCACAATTGGTAATTTGTTTTTGACACCTTAGTCGAACATATTAATTAAATTGAATTAATACCCACGAAATAGTCTATAAGGTAGACGTAATTTTTTACACCCTTCGTTTGTTTCAAAAAAAATACGATCATCTGGAACACATGAGCGTTTCACGCATTCACCTTTGGTGTTATAAGTGTAACCTGCACCTTTCGACGACTTACATTTCTCATCTGTGTTATAAATATTGAAATATTTTTTTTAATAAATTTCAAAATATTTAATAAAAATTTGAATAAATATAACTTACCTTGATTAGCTTCGTCAGCAATAACAAAAGCAATTAAAACTACAAACAGAAGCGCAGAAATTAATTTCATTTTTAATATAAAATTTAATTTATTTTATTTTATTTTTATTTTAACTTTAATTGACTGTTTGAATCACTTATGATTATTATCAGATCGTACTGAATACTTGATTGTTATCAAATCAATTTCAATGAGACTTTTATATACAAAATATTATTCTTGTCAAATTGAAAATTATATAATAGTTTTGCTTTGTTTTACTGACATAACTTCAGTTGATTTCTGAATTCTTAGCAAAAACGTGCATAAACGAGACAACAATTGAAAATTTCAAATGTAAGGAAATTTTTTAGAAAACAATGCTAATAGAAATAAGATAAAAAATTTTTTTTTTAATATTTACACAATTGTGAGTTAAACAATGAATCGAATAAAACGCTCTACAAATTTTGCTTTGTCACACAAAAAAAAATTTGAAAAAAAAAAAACCAATTGCCATTTTCTGGAAATTACCCATATTTCTGTGTATTTGTATCTTTCTTAGGAGCATATTTTTTGTTTCCAATGCCGTCATGGTTACATGTGGCAGAGACAGAAAATTAATAGGAACGTATAATTTCGAATTTAAATCAAATAATATTTATAAAAATAAGAATTTCAAAATAAGTAACAAGAACATATTATGTCATATGAGTAGGAAAGCAAAAAAAATGGATCATAAAATAAAAATATTTAAAAGTTTCTATATTTACGTAATAAATTTTATTAATATAAGCATATTTTTCGAATATAA
Source organism: Villa cingulata (assembly GCA_951394055.1). NCBI lineage: Eukaryota > Metazoa > Arthropoda > Insecta > Diptera > Bombyliidae > Villa > Villa cingulata. The sequence goes on from OX596023.1 coordinate 32,394,625, forward strand.
TAAAAAAATCGTACTTATTTGGCCTATGTAATTGGTTTTTTTTTATACATATGCCTTATTTCGGAATAAAAATTATTGTGCAAACATATTATTAAAGACATTAAGTTATCTCATCATATATTAATTGCAAGATTTTTTTTTTTTTTTCGAAAGAAAAATTATGTCTTTGAGGAATCTAAATCTATCTAAAAAACCCAATACATAAAAGGAATTATGTCAGTGGTATGAAGTTGTTGTTATGTGCTTCTTCCATCTTTGTTTTAACACCTGTATATTTTTCATAAACAAAATATTGGTCATAAAATATGGTCCCTTCTCTACATCATTGGCTGAATTTATTGCTGAATTGATTTTTTTATATTTTATATATTTTTTAACATTATATAATATATTTGGATAATCTCACTCATATCCACTGAATTGTACTCTGTCTGTACATCTAGTAAGTGTACAATCACAGAGCTAAATAACTTACAGTACAATGGTTTTCGAGTCTCTTTAAAGTTCAAAATTGTCCGCCCAAAAAACAATATCTTGTATTATGTATAATATAATAAATTCTCAGATATCGATTGCAATATTTTTTTAATTGTCTCTCAACGTATCATTGATTTTTGGACAAATATTGAGCAATAAACGTCATCTATCTACTACATATATACATAATAAATTTTATAACCGTAACGTAACGTAATCAAATAATTTCATTTAATTGTCTGTAACAATTTTGTATATCATTTAAAAATTTTTTACATAAGTAATTAAGATTTTTGATGACATAAATTTGAAAATGATTTTTTTAATTAATTTTCTTGTAAAGTAAATTATACAGAAAAAAAAAAGGGGAAAAAACTTCAAATAACCTAACTACTGTCTTTACTTTCTTAAATTTGTTTTTTTTTTTTTTAAATTTTTTTTTTATTGGCAGTAGTAGTGATCAGTAATGAAATCGACAATGATACTGGTGTCGTTCGTAAACGAAAATTATAAAATGTACTTTACTCATATGGCTTTGGACATACATTGCACATACATAATTTTAATGAAACCACTTATTATAATCGCATGAACGTAATTTATGTAATAATACATATGTGGTAATTATTGATTATTTATGTCATCATATACATAATGTATAATGTAATATGTAACACAATAAAATATGAATGTCCATACGTTTATGTGTATATATTTATTCCAAAGTAGCTATATACCATACAAATACAATACACTCTATCATCATTATTTTTACTGTATATAGAAATTATAAATAATGTATTACATATGAAAATTTGATAAAATATTTCATTATCGATTTATAATAAATGTTAATTTTACATGCGATATAATCATATACATAACTCTTATACGCACATCGTCACATATGTCTGTATTTATTCATTGACGTGTATCATCTTCAACTCCCATCATATCCACATTACAATTCCACAATCAATATAAAATGAACAAAAATTTTATACAAGAAAAAAAAAAACAACCATCGATGATGATGACGATGATGATGATGGGTTCATCATAATTACATATGTATATGGTTTTCTTTTTGTTAATATCAAAATGTGTATGTAGTACTCGTATTTTATTAGATAAATACACAACTGATACAGGCTGACATTAAATCCAACGGCGGCCTATATACGAGTATATTCTTCAATTTGTGACAATAATAATAATTATTTTGAAAATTTTATAACCGAAATATACTTGACGAAATACAAAATTTCGAAAATATCATTTACGATTCAGCATTTTTAGCCCAGAAATTGTTATTTGGCAACTATCGGAAAAATTTAAAAAGACAACGGATTTAAATTCCTCCCAAAAAGAAAAAAAAAAAAACTAAGAAAAAATTTGTAACTAAAATCTTAAGAAGTTACAAACGATTTTTATATAAATTTAACAATTTCAATAAAGTTATGATGTGACAAAGGTATGCAAATATGTGCAAGGAAGTTCCAATTTTCGCCTGGATTTTGACTACGTATATAATCACCATGTCATATGTGCTGTTCTATTGGAACAAAAATGTATGAAAAAGCAACTGACAATAGCTGATAAGAAAATTATCAGAATCTTATTTAAATGATGCAAATGAAATGATTTTTGAATTATTCTAGAATCATGGCTGCAGATACGCAGAGAATTGAAACATTTTCTTTAAACATTCTGTTTTTGTATTCTCTGTATGTACTGGTACTATGTACGCACACATATAGATACAGAATGAATGCATGCATGCATGGATACGGATGAATCTCTACAGCAAACGGTAGGAGTAAAAGAAATTTTATTTTCATTTTTTCTACCACACTACACTATACTATATATAAAATTACCATGCACTATACAGTCACGACCATGACTGGACAAAAATACTGCAATTAGCTAGCATGAGAATAGAACGAAACGATATGACAGAAACATGTAATTTTGGATGCAATTAATGAAAAATTTCAAAAAACCAAAATATGAAGAGCGAATGTGATTAAAACGGGAATTACATTTATTTATTTTTTTTTTTATTTTTTTTTTCATTTTTTAAAAAGCAATTTGATAGAAAAAAAATTATATTCAACCGACGACCCATTGGCATTCTAGTATACCCACTCGTTTTAGGTAGATGTACAGAAGAAATACATACGTATATGATATTGTAACTGCAATACATATAACAAGGTGTATGTATATATGCAGTTATTAAATAGCCCAGCTATGTGTTGTTATCGCAGTAGTATTGCCAAAAATTTATACGAACCGTATCCACTTTCAATACTGATATTGTACCTCCTAATAAATATCTACAACTATATATGGATGAACATGTACACTTACACTACAGCACATACTGAGTACATCTATGTATGTACTCGGAATATTTTATATTAATGGTGGTATTCACCAACATGGATATATCCGTCGGATATATTTTAGCCGGATACAATTTCAGCTTATTCATCGATCTAGATAAAATTTGTTTTCGAACTTCGTTTTCGGGTCGAACATGTCTGTCAAACATGTCAGCTGATTGTATTTTTATATTACAAAATGAAAAAAAGTTTCTGTGATGTGATAATTAATATGCAAAGATGATAATACAGTACACCTACATTATCTTTATTTGTGCCGTTGCTGTTAATAACAAGGTTATGCTCGAACGATATTTATAATACCACTCCGAGGTTGTCTTAAAAATATCCGAGTAGTGTTTATCCAAGTTGATGAATACACTTTATCTCAGATAAAAGATAATCTATGTTGGTGAATACCAGCCTAAATGTATACAGAAATGGTGCAAAATATCCATTCAAATTCCATTAACAAACAACCCATAGCTACAAACAACCCAAAGCATTAACAACAAGAACAGCAGCAGCAGCTTAACAGCGACAACAAAAACAATAACAACTCAAAACTATTATAGGTAGATCCACATTATTTCGTTAGCGGCAATGGTATAGTAATAAAATGCAAATATAATCGACCCTTTTTATATATTTTTCAGATTACATGATGCTCGACTGGTGCTGGTGCATATATCTACTTGTTGTATACAAATATTCACGTACTGTATACTTACGTATACACAAGTACCTACTAAATTAATGTATGTACCAAATAGTATACAATATGCGGTTATTCATTTCATAGATATACACATGCATAGAGCATATTATATATGTACATATTTTTATAGTGTAACGTATTCGTCGTAATTAAGTCCTGCTGCCGTTAATAATTGATAATCTCATGGATAAAGAGAATTTAATGTTTCGGTTTCGTTTAATTTTTCTGGCTTTTTATTTTTTTTTTTTATTATCATTTTACAAAAAACTAAAATGAAAATTAAAATTTTGTGTATGTAATACTCGTATGTTATAGCAATAACAATAGCCAGCAACAACAATAACGACAAAATAAAAATTGGAAATAAAAATAAAATCAAGAAATTTGTTACACAGATTTGAATAATTACCACGAAATTAGTAGAAAAAAAAAATTGAATGCCCAAGCCCATATAGAAACCGAGATAATAGTACTTAGTCTAAGATTACAGTGGAATGGATGGTGCATGTGTGTAGCACATAGCGTGAACGAAAAAAAAATCGATACACTTTATAGTTTTTAATATTACGGTTTGAAAATTTTGCTCTTTTGGAGCATTTATTTCTAGTTATAGGTAGCGCCCATACTATTGGTTTGAGCTGGTTTTCTTATCTGAATAGAATAGGTAGTTTGACCAATAAACTATCTGGGTATTCATAGCTTTGTATTTAGGTGTTTAAATTTTCGCCCATCCTAAACCGTAAACGTTCCTGTCTAAGGAAATTATTTCGGGAATTATCAGAATGTACAAATATATCATCATCATGGTCATATAGTCCCAAGAAGAGCCGTCATCTTTAACAGATGATCTCCCTAACGGCCGCAACTGCATTCCAAACACCGAGTTCCTTTCTGTTACCCACTAATTTATAAGTTTCTCACAGGAAACAGCCTACAAACTAATCCTCATAACCCATTTCCAGAATTGTACCTCTCCTTAAAGTATGAGTGATTCAGTTATATCACCCTCGAATACTAGATCGCCAAATCCTCGTTTCTACAAACATATAGGAACCATCTCGGAAAGGTGAGTTTGCCAATAGACCACCATAAAAAGCTTTAGCTGACGTCTCATTAGAATCCTTAGTTATCGAAAAATACGATATACGACAAAATACGAATAATACAAAATTTAATGAATACCCCCATAATTTTATAAAGTCATCAAAAAATCAGTTTATGTCTGTTATTTTTCTATTCAAGTGATACACACACAACACACGTATATACGAGTAATTCTATTTTTGTATACTCGTATATGTATCTTTCTATACACATTTACCAATACATATACATCATATATTTGTCTTTTTAGTCTGCTCCGTTTGAACATTTAAAATTCATTATGAAATTAATTCCGTATAGTCAGACAAATGTGTTGCATATTAATGTGTATAGTTACGCTCGTTTCTGTTTACGTACATACACAAAGTAAATTATATAGTATGAAAGATACACACTCGTACCACCTTACATAAATTTGAAAATTAATTTGAATTTGAAATGTAAAATTTTTAATTTATTTTTTATTTTTCAGATAAAAAATTTAATTGATAATTTATTTTAAAAATTGCAAATTTATTCCAATATAATCGTATTGAATTAATCAAAAAATTGGCTATGCATTTCATTTATTTTGTTTGTTTCTGATTCAGTTTTTTATTCACATATTATTGTTAAATTATTAATGCGAATATGACTGGAAAATTGATTTTTTACAACAACAACTTATCAACCATCTGTTAAAATTTAAAACTTAAATGCGAATCGAAATTGTCATGTTAAAAATTATTGATGACAGCACAAAAGAGATTGAAAAGAACAATATGATATCCGAAGTTATTTCCAATTAATTGCCAACCAATGCCGAGTTATTTCAAAATTATAGTTCGGTTCGAAGTCAATTAGCTCGTCATTGGAAAAATGTTTATAACCTTGAGTTATCATGATGACTCAATAGACTCTATATAGGTGACTGCGAACATGACATCATGTCATATTGCACTATTGCACTTCATATTCGATTCTATTTCATATCACAAATATCAAAAGTGCACACAATTTCGATACTTATCAATCTTATCTCATCTTAATTCAATTGCCTCTCCTAAAGTCGTATATATCGTATTGTCAGATAAGCTTTAAATGCTTTAAATTTTAAAGCTTTTTTAAGTACTGAAAACTAAGTGGGTAAGTCGTAAGTAATTTCGAACATTCCCGCCCAGCTACCACAATTATTCCTCTTCATCGTTATAAAATCGAAACTTCAGGATGAAATTGGTATTTAATTTACATCGGCTACTATCTGACTATAGAATCTGTAAAGGGCATAAAAGTTACTGAGTAACTTTTCTCTTGCCATTTGTTTTTTTGTAAAATATTTTTTTTTTTTTTGCATTCTTATTTTTGGATATTTTTTTCCCAGATAGCATCATGAATCATGATGACGATGCTTTTATTTGTATCAAATTTTCTTCTTTTATTTATTTTTTTTTTTTTTTGTTGACTCTTCTATCTCTACGCAAAACCTATACGTAAATCCTTAAATTCCACCAGAATATAATCTGAAATCGTTTTAATTTTTCAAAAACTTTGTCATATCTAAAAATTTATGAATGTGATTCCTCTTATAGTCTTCTTAAGTAGAAATTTTTCATACCCCAAAACAAACGAAATATTCAAACTAATTCTTAGTACACTTCAAATTTAGAGAAACTTTTATATCCTCTTCCCATCTTCATGTAAATATTTTCTCTGCCTCCCTTTTGCCAACCAACATATTTTCTTTTTCCTTTTTTTTTTATTTTCTTCTCATTTAATTTTTACATACAATAAGAAGTTTTATAAAGTGTTATTGTCGTAATGTCCTTCAAAATTTTATTCATTAATGAACATATATAAAGTTTTTCTTCAATTTTTCCATCATCCAAAATCCATAAGGGAGTACATAGTACCTACATAGCCATGAATCGGGATATAAGTATAGCAGAGACGTAATAGAGTAGACAATGAATGGAGGCAAAAATTTAAATTTATTTTCACAATTATACTGAACTATAGCTCGTGTGTCGTGTGTCGTGCAATACATAGCTCTCATTCCTAACCTACCATTAGTTTGTTTTTTGTTAGATATCTTTTTCTTTTTGTTATTATTGTTGTTGTTCTTCTTCTTGCATTATCTTATGCTCTTTCCTTTTTTATTCTCCCCAACCCATTCACATTTCATCATTTCATTTTGTTGGTTCAAGAAATTTTATTATTCCTTCTTGTATTTTCTTAAGAAAATAAAACTTTAGCTACGACTAGCTGTTTAGTAGTTAAGGGTAGTTTGGTTGTTGTATAAAATGGGCGAAATATTTAAAGCCTTCTTTGTATACCAAACCAAACCAAACGTACATTATATATAGTTTGAAAGATGTTTTTCTTTTTTCTTTTTCTTTGCAAACTCATTCTCTCATGGTGATGATGATGATGACCTCATTTTTGTGTCTTCTTCTCTATCCCTGGTTCCTTAGATCTCCTATCAACTGTCTAAGAACGTGCAACATGGTATAAAATATATATGTACATTTATTGTTGGTGCATTTATAACACGACGATATTATAGAATTCCTTCATAACGGAATAGAACATTGAACTAAATACGAATTCTTTTAGTAGCTTAATTATTTTCTTTTATATTTTTTTAGTTTGCAGTATAGTTACATCATAAACAATTTTTTAAAGAATGAAAACTGTATAACTGTTAATGCTGGATATATCCGGAAAATTTCATATGTAGACACGCACACGTATAATATCCGCTCTGCAAATTATATTCTTCATACCTTTGCTCGTTTTGGACCAGTGTACATTTGAGTTTCTGTTTTCATCTTCTTCTTAAACTGTACTGCATACAAACTTAAGGAATACGATACGAAGTACCGAAGATGCGGTGAATACAGAGTCCTAGATGCGTGGATATGTAAATGAAATTGAACTTTTCAAATTAAATACACAACACACAAAATGCATATTACCTCGTACATATAAATGCATGTACATATGAACTCGTAATGTGCATATTACATCAGATAAAATAAATGATAAGTAAACGATGCAACTTCAAGGATTCATATAAATTTTAATTGCATTTAAAAAAAAAAAATTGGAATGAGAAATATTATAAGAAAACTTTTAACATACAAGTATACGTGCATGCATATGTGCATACTACTCCTTTTACACACGTACAACACACAAGGAAAAGGGCATTTTGAATATATAACTACACACATAGACATAAAGAAACACATACACATACAGATGATTATGAAGATGATTATGACATTATAATATCCTTGCATTTCAAAAACTTAAAAATATACACATATAGCACAGGATACTGCATAGTAGAATGTAGAATACATACACAACATATATAGCAAGATAGCAAATACAAATGCAACAAACCAGAAAAAATAATGAAAACAAAGAAAAAAATATTAAAAAATTGTAGAGAAAAAGCAAAAAAAAAAAAAAAAAATGAAAGAAAATCTTTTAATTAAATTCAACGTTGCTTCTTCATCTTGTTCTTAATTTCTCCCTTTTCATGAAAAAGTAAGTATTCTTGTCATACATTTCAAGTATAAAATATGAGGAGAAGAAAAATACAAAAAAAGAAGAAAAAAATATACTTAGCTGAAAATCCAAAGTACGAACGTATATACGAATGATTAAAGTTTCAATTCCTTTTAACAACACAAACAAATTAAGAATTTTCCTCTTCTCTTTCTTATACGTAAATTATACATTTTACATACATATATGCCTTCATAGCAAACATACGTATACACGTATACAAACAGCAGCAATATAAAAAAACAACAACAAAATATTATTATTATTATTAATTCAGACAGAATATTCTAAAACTTGAAAGTAATGTAATTAATCACAGATTAAACTTTAATGAGATTCCATAGCAAAAGTTATAGGTTATAGTATATACAAATTATATAGTATACGACGTATGTATATACGATACTACATACTACCATACGACAATATGTATATACGTAAGTTGATGGGTTGATGTGTAAGCAGGCATATTATAAAGAATGTGGTCGTCTTTTTTTTTTTATTTTTTCAATTTTTTCGATTTTCTAGAGCAGTTCGAAAGTTCAACTTTCAAGGAATTTATTCCTTTTTGTACGAATGGATTTGTGTATGTATATATGGGGAACAAAATATTTGTACTTTGTAATTTGCAATAGATTTTCCACATTATTGCAAAAAAAAAAAAAAAAAAAAAAAAACAATTATGGTAACAAATCAATATGGCAGAGGAAAAAGTGAACATGTCCAGAAATAATAGAAAGAGAAACTGAAGAAAATTTGAAAGCAAAAATATAAAATCACTTAAAAAAAAAACTGATGGGCGCACAGTAATCACAGTAAGTGAATTTTTGATTTTTCTTCTCTTTTACTTTTCTTCTTCATTTTCCCTATTTAAAAATGCAATAAATAAATTTTCCAGTAATCCTACAACTGATTATAAATGGCAGAAGGAAATGAAAGAAAACGACAGGATACCATCTCTATTATCTATCACTACTGTCTATGTCCTTGCTTCCCGTTTAAACTTTGAATTTCGCATAATTATTTTATTCATTTATTGTATGTCATCATAGTATTTGCGCTTATCCTATCCAAAAAGGGGTTAAAATATGAAGGATATCCTTTTTCAAATTTTATCATAAATTTAAAAAAAAAAAAACCGTAATTTATCCAAAAATTTTCATATTATGCCCAAAGTTTTTTATTATGTTGGCAAATAATTAGAATCCTTCTTAAGAATTTCACATAGGCGATGATTAATTTAAGTACCTTACAAGTCCAGTAAACTTTATCAAAATTTCCAATATCTACGATCATATGAAAATCTGTTCAAAAATGTTTACATTTAATTCATCAGAAATTTATCCACAAAAAAAAAATTCAATTTTCCATCATGTGATGGTTACAAAAAACAAAAATATACGTATACCACCGCTAAGTTAGCTGCTATTGCTATTCATATAGTGTGCATGCATCTATTTTGAACAATTCAATTCTGATAATCAAAAAGGAAATACCAAGAATTAATAAATTTATCTCACAATTTTTACGATACAAAATACCACATAGAACCATGATGGACTGTGCGAAAAATGTATAGATGGTGTTAATGAAAAAAAAAGAAAATACTCAAATACTCACATAAATTGTTGTAAAATATGAAGAAGTAATTGGAGTCCTACAACCAGCAAATATCCATATAGAGACATATGCATGATGAAATCTGAAATCCCAAAAATTCTACACATTAATATGTAGATACTTTTGCATATCTCAGTATAGTGATGTACCTATCTTACATCTAAACTCGACATGGGGTGTCTAACAACAACTATAGCACCATAAATAGCAAGCAAAGTCTAAAGTCTAAATTTTAAATTCCTAAGCAAATATCTATACTGACTTGATGACCGAGTGATATTCGAATGTCAATGCCAATTAAAATTTTTATTTGTAATTTGTGACTTTGACAGGATGTTTTCAATCACAAATTAACTGATTTTGCATCTTTTGAGAATGCAAAATATTTATTTTCATCAATAATGTATTTTTGTCTCGGAGAATTACTTCATTTTTTCATTCCACAATTCGCCATTTTTAAATATTATTTTGAAGTATTTATTTAAAAAAAAAAATTATTTAGAAATAAAATAAACAAAATAAAAGATCACCAATATCTCTTTATTGATAAATAAAGTTTACTGCAATAGACTCTACAATGCATGCAAAATGTATACAGACACAATGACATGTTTGATTCCATCATACATACCATATCTACTCTATATCCCACCATGCTATGTATATTCAACTCGTATTTTCAATCATGAGAAAAATTTATTTTCTCTTTTACTTGCTATGTACAATTGGTACTACACAACATAAGGAGTATACAAGAAACAGGTAGAGACAGTAGATAGTACTGTAGTAGCATTGAGGTGATTGACAGCTGACTATAGTGTACGATCGATATATACTAGCAGCTAGCAGTACCTTGCGGTGCGTGCCATGTAATCGTATTCTCATTCGTGAGAAATATTCATTTTCTCTTTATACTTGCTCTGACCTATACACCAAGCTAAATAGACTAATATATTGTCTATTTATCTTGCTATACACCATAAAAAGTAAACAAAAAACAGAAAGAATAAGAGACAGCAAGTAATAGCAAAATGAAGTGATTGGCAAGGCAGCTAACTACAGTACTGTATAGGCTATAGTAGCTTGCATACCATGTACTCGTATTATTATTCGCAAGAAATATCCATTTTCTCTTTATATTTGCTCTGCACTACACAAGGTAGGTACTAGGTAAGTGGTAGCAGTTCACATTACCTTACCTCACACACCATATGCACTCGTTTGAGTGTTTTTTTTTTTTTGAATTGTTGCAGCATTGTGGTCTGGTAAGATATATTTTTGTTTTTCCTTTTTTATCAGTCCTTAAAGTTTTTAGTCCTTCTATACATACATATGTCCTAAATACGGACCTAATAATTGTGTGCAGATATATTTTTTGAAAAATTATATACAAATTCAGTTTAACATACACACGTTTGCATACAGCAATGATGGACATAAATGGTGGACTAATCACCTTTCGTATGATGACTGAGTTGTATGGTTGTATAGAGTGAACTAAATTGTAGCCTTAAATGGAAATCACATTTGATGATAGGAACAGAAAAAAATTTTTACATTATGTAAATGTAGCATAAATAATTGTATGCAAATTTATGTGTATCATGCCATAAATGCATTAGCATTAGCTCATACATAGAACATAGAGGATACGTGATGCATGCATGTATTTCATTTTCAGAGATAAACAAACATCATTCATCTATTAAATGTTTAGTGCTAAAAAAAATATTTTATGCACGTTATATTCCTAGTTATGTACAAACATACATATGTACGTATACGTGTGTCCACACATATAACGTATTTATCAAGTTATCAATATGGGGTGGTCTTTATCAAAAAGAAAGAATATTGTTCAACCATTCATTTCGAATAAGATTTCATTTCATTTTTTATTTTCTTGTTTAGGTACTCTTTTATCCGTTCTACGGTTTTACTTTAGTTGAATTTATTTACGATACGCTTTAGATACAGGAATAGGAATACATTATCAGGTACGTGTGTGTACAAAGTATATATATGCTAGTATTTAGAATTTATATGTGAGAGTGTTATCGATCAAAAAATAATTTACGCTGTGTGGTCTTACATGTAAAAATAGCAGATATAACATGTATGTAAGTATTTATGTATGCACATATATTTACTTTTAACATACATATAAATTTAAAATCTTATTCATTCCTTTTTCATCCTTTTTTTTATAACTTTGTTCATACATTAAATTAATATAGATGCCGTATTGTGTATTTTAAGATTTAAAGAAGGTCCAGTCCATACTAATATCTACATACTAATTACCACTTAAAATGTGTAAATATTTGACTTTGATTTGAAAAAAAAATACCAAAAATTTTGATGAATAATAGTACCATAATCCCTATACGTAAACGCATATGTACGAATTTTGAACTCTAAAATGACGCTGATACTGTGTGGATGCGAAATGTTATTGTCTTCGTATATGTATATGGCCATATATGGCATTTAACAGAAAGGATAAAGAATTAAAAGTTAAATAGAATAAAAAAAAAAAGTTAAAGACATGTTCAAATGTTCAAGGATTTAAGTTATAATCTTGTTTATTTTTATTTATAATTTTTTTTATTGCTGTAAATTTGAAGATATCAAAATATTTACTTTTAGTTTTATGAACATTTTCACAAGGAATTTTCCTTAAATAAAATCAGAAATATAATCCTTTATCTTTTCTTTTTGTATTTCAGATCAAAAATATCTAAACACTTATATGCGCAGCAAATACATAATGTGTAAGAATATATTTTCAGTTATTGGCATGATTTGAAAATCCTTTTTCAAATATATTTTTTAATTATTTATTTGTTTTTTCATTGATATGGAATAATCCTGCGTCTATAATATAGCATTATATGGACGGCAATGGCGATATTCATTTAAAACATTTTAACACAAATTCAATGATTTTTTATGACTTTTCCACACTTTCACTGTCCATGAGTCACATGTGTCTCATAGCGAATTGGTAGGAACACGTCCATGAGACACATATGACTCATTTACTGAGTTTTATATATTTGATGTATTTTATATATTGATTTGACAAACAATATTGCCCTCCAAAACAGAAAAAATTTCCGGAATTGCAGTTTCTACATAGTAAATCTCAATATCCACATTACCATTGCAGGGCTGAATTTCCATTAATATAATATTAATAATGTCCATTTGTATTACTTTGTATATGTATATCTAAATAGTAAATACTGGTCTAAATACACAAAATATTTATTTGAATGTAACAATAAAATTTGAGGTTGTTTCAATAAAAAAGTTTAAAATAAAAATACATACATATTTATAAAATATTATTTAATATTTTAAAACCTGGGCAGGATTTCGCAGAAGGTGTTCCACCCGATCCCCTAAAAATTTTGACCATATATAGTCTTTGTGACGTAAAGCACAGAATTCTGATATTTTTTTGTCGGAACGCTCCATATCGGTCACAGATCGCATATAAAAATTGGGAATATCTCTATAACGATACATAATCAGTCAGAATTTAATGATTTTTCGCCATTTTTTTTTTTTTTTCAAAGAAAATACAGGTTGTGGAAATCCAGTGCCCTTTAAATTAATATCAAATTAGATATTAGCAAAAAGTCCAAGACAAGACAAACGCTCATTTATGCCTTTACGTTAAAGATATTTTATGTTGAAATTACCAAATTATTTTATTTTTTTTATTTTTATTTTCAGCGACGACATATTATAAACCTGAATCCAGTTAACCACCCACACCACGACCCGTCCGTCCTAAGAATTTTGAAATTTCTAATAAAATGTTTCTTTGACGAAGAAATAAAATTTTTGAAAATGACAAAAACTAAAACGGAAATGCGGAAATGTAATCAAACTACTGAAAGAAATGAAAATAAATAGAAATTCGGTAAAACACCATTGGCGCGTAATTGAACTGGAAGTGACAATAAATTTCAAATACTTATATCTCCCACTAGATGGCACTTTAAGCAACTGAAATTGCGTATTAAATGCATTGATGAACTGAATTATCGACAATGGTTTGTGTTTTTGCTATATTTCATTTTTCATTTATTTCTCAATTCATTGTTTTTGTTTAAATTCTCTCGGTAATTATCTTCCGAGCAGTCTTCTATCTTCTATTCTACAGACTATCTTCTGCAGTCTGTACTCGCTCGCTCATACTATAAGCGCAGTAAACTAATAAAGTTTCTCTTCTTCTCCTCTTGTGTATATTAGGTTTATCGTACAATACGGTGCAATGTTGTTGTAGATGTGTACGAAGATCAGTGAATTTAAAAAAAAAAACCTTTAAATGTTTTGACCTAAGTACATTTCCTTTTGTAAACAAAAGTTGTCATTCAACTCTTGAGTGTTTGATTATGCAGAAAGTGAAGTAGAAATAAAATAAAATTACAAAGTTATGCACAAAACATATGATTTCAAATACAAATTGTAAAAAATTAAGAAGATATTGGCTTAAGCGCTTAAGTGTATATGAAAAAAAGTTCTTCAGTTGGTATCGCTTTGATTGCATGCGGCTGCACTGAAATATTCGTGTATTTTACCTTAAAATTAAACTCCAATTCAAGTCAAATTTATGTTTTTATTTCAGAATTATTTTTTCACATCTTCAGAGTTTTATTTGCACATTATACAAAATTATTCAAAAAAAAAAATTATTTATTATTATTATAATGTATACCTTTCTATACCCCATGCGTTACATCTGTGGTTACATTTACAATGCAAGCGCGTTTGCATTCTGGTTCTGACTTAAACCCAGAGCCATTACCTGCAAAACAAACTAAGTTTTCTTCGCATGCGTTTTTCTTTGCATCATAGTAATAAAGTGTATCTTCAAGACGACAACCTATTTCCAATTCTTCATATGGTACACAATTTTCTGGAAATCAAATTTTTTTGTTTATATTTTTATTTATTTCTTTTTCTTGTTTTTTTTAAAATAATATTTTAAAATTTTCATTTTGATAGAAAAAAAGGTAGGTATGCCAAATAATATTTAAGTAAGCGAATGCAAAAACAAATATTTCAATTAATATTATGTACATATAATCAAAACTTACCAGGATTTCGTGTACGCCCGGGTACGGCAGCAATAACAAAAGTAATCGAAATTACTAATAGGAGAACTGATATTAATTTCATTTTTAAATGATATTTTATTTTTTTGTTATTTTTTTTTTTTAATAAATCGTAACTATCTTGAAATAATCACTTAATGACTTTCCGATTGTGTTGTATAAGAGATACTGATTATTATCAAACCAAATTCAATTATATTTATACAAAAGGATCATAACATAAAAATATTCACAAAGTATCTACCTATATAAAATAAGATATATGAAAAATTAAACAAAAACATTTTTTTAAAACTAAAAAAAAAACTAAGAACTTATTTAAACAGCCGGATCGAGATTGACGTCATAATGACGTCAAATCGAGTTTACCAGTCGAGAAAAACAATCGAGAAGTGATATAGAATTGGGGCTTGAACTGTATTCACAGAACTCTACACACACATTAATATTTTTCTACGAATTGTTTTAAGACATTTAAAATAAAAATAACATGAATGTACATGCGCATATCTTTATTTTTCTTCCTAAGTTATACAACAAATTACCCAAATTATCTATTAGCGTAAATATTTGTTATGTATTTCACTCCATATATATAAATATATAACGACAACTACCAACTACCGAGATCATTTTATTACATGCATTTTACAATACAATTAATATACACATATTTGAGTGCTACCAAACACATTCTAAAGTACATTTGAGAATTTATTCAATTTTGTTATCGTCATAGAAACAATATTTTTTTTAACATGGAAACTGCAATCGAGAAACTAGCTGAAATACTAGAACGTAGATTGCAACCACCAACCAGCAGCAACCATGATCCTTCAAAACATGATTTTCGTGGAATTCAATTCCATCAATATGAAGAAAATGTTGAATCGTTTGAAAATTACATGCAGCGATTGGAAAATTACCTTGAACTACGCGGTTTAAGTGACGAAACTGATGAAGGAGATAAAAATTGTGTAAAAATTCTCATAAACTGTATAGGACCAAAAATCTATCAAACCCTTACTTGTTTAACAGCACCAGACAAGCCAAATACACAAAAATTTAAAATTTTGATGCAATTACTAAGAAAACATTATTGTCCAGTACCTAGTGAAATTGCAGAACAACACAAATTTTCAATGAGAATTCAGCACGAAGGGGAGAGTATTGCAAAATATCAAGCTGAATTAAAAAGTCTGTCCATAAATTGCAACTTCAAATGTAATGAATGCAAAAAATCCACAGTTACGACTCATTTGCGCTCCAATTCATACGAGGAATACGTGACGACGATATACGTGAACGCCTACTACAGCAAGAATCAACAAAGACATTTGACGATGCAGTAAAATTGGCTCTATCAATTGAAGCATCGAAACAAGAAAGCAGAGGAATTCGCAGTGAATTACAATCTCAATCTGTAAATGCAGTTCGAGACGTAAAAGAAAACAAAACTCATTTCAAGGGAAATCACTACGAATCTAAAAATAATTCATCAAAATCGAAACCACAAAATTACGGAAAGTGTTATCGCTGTGGAAAACCGAATCATAAAGCGAATAAATGCAAAATGAAAAACCTAAAATGTCACAAATGCAGAAAGACTGGTCACTTGCAAAGTGTTTGTATGAGCAAAAGTTATGTTGATCACAAATCAATTGAAAAAGAAACCGAATCATCTGAAAATGAACAAAGTGATATTGAGTATCCTCTATTCGGCATTGCAAATTGTAATAGCATTGAAGATGAGAAAATTATATTAGACGTGTTCATAAGAAATAAATTATTCAAAATGGAATTAGATACGGGAGCCGCTGTTTCTACAATTGCTGAGGAAGATTTGAAGAAATTATGTCCAAATGAAATAGTGAAACAAACTTCAGTTAAATTAAAAACATATACTGGTGAAATTATACGTCCAATCGGAGTTGCAAATATCGAAATAAATTACGAAAATAAAAAAACTCGCGGTGATATCTACATTTTAAAGCAAAAAGTATCCCCCATATTGGGTCGAAACCTGATAAAGAAAATTGGATTCGATATAAAATTAATTAATCAAATACAAAATGACATCACAGAAGCACAGTATAAGATCCTTCTTCTTCCTAATAGAAATGATAATTAATCAATATGAAGATATTTTTACAGAATCAATTGATAAAATACCAGGTTATAATTGCTCATTCAAACTAAAAGATGCAAACACGAATCCAGTCTTCATCAAACCACGTCCAGTTCCATACGCTCTTAAAAATTCTATTGAAAAAGAAATTGATAGACTGGAAAGTTGTGGAATAATTGAGAAAGTTGATTATGCGCCATGGGGAATACCCATTGTTCCAGTTATAAAAAAGAACGGGAAGCTTAGACTGTGCGCTGATTTCAAAGCAACACTGAATAAAGTACTTGATGATGATAATCACCCTATTCCAAGAGTTGACGATATATTTGCAAAATGAGTGGTGGAAAATTCTTTTGTACTCTCGATTTATATCAAGCATACCTTCACATGCCAGTAGATGATAAAAGTGCATTAATGCAAACCTTAAGCACACATAAAGGAAACTATAAGGTAAAGCGTTTAATGTTTGGCGTTAAAATTGCACCTAATGCCTGGCAACGTTTTATGGATAGCATGCTTCATGACTTACCTGGCATATCTTGTTTCTTCGATGAAATCATGGTACAAGGAGCAACTTACAATGAATTACTTCATAATTTGCGAACTGTTTTTGAACGACTTCGAAAATACGATCTGCATTTGAACAAGGCAAAATGCCAATTTTTCCAAAAATCAATAAAATATCTGGGTCACGTCATTGACCAAGATGGTATCAGACCAATGCACGAGAAAGTTGAAGACATTGCAAAATGTAGACCTCCAAGTAATATTTCTGAATTAAGAACATTTCTAGGTCTAGTAAACTACTATCAAAAGTTTCGCCAAACCTTTCAAGCAAATTACAACCAATAAATACACTTTTAAAGAAAGAAGTGAAATTTAAATGGACTGAGCAATGCCAAGCCGTGTTTGAATTAGTAAAAAAGCATATTGCAAGTGCGCGCACATTGATTCCATACTCTCCTGATTTACCATTAGTACTAGCTACCGACGCATCACCAAATGGTTTGGGAGCAGTTATCTCACACGTCTTGCCCAATGGATCAGAAAGACCAATAGCGTTTGCATCACGCTCTTTAAGCAAATCAGAAGTAAATTACTCCCAAATTGATAAAGAAGCTACAGCAATATTTTGGGGATTGCAAAAATTCTTTCAATACTGTTATGGTCGAAAGTTCATGTTAATAACTGATCACAAACCATTAACTAGTATCCTGCATCCAAGCCAAAGTTTACCTGCAGTATCAGCAACACGTTTGTTGCATTACGCAAATTTCATGTCCGGATTCAATTACGACATAAAGTATAGAAATACAAAAACACATTCGAATGCCGATTACCTTTCTAGGTTCCCATTAGATTCCAGTTCAAAAATTGAAAACGACGCAAGCGAAATTTTTCAAATTCATCAAATTGAAACATTACCAGTCGATCACAAAGAAATTCAAAGAGAGATGTTGAAAGATACTGAATGCATAGAATATCTTTTAGCCTTGAGAAATGGAACAGCATTACCACACGGTGAATTTCCAGCTACATTCTCATTACAAAATGGAGTCATTTTTAACGGAATTCGAGTAATGATCCCTAAAGCGTTACGAAAACGCATACTTGAAGAATTACATACTGCCCATATGGGAATAGTTAAAATGAAAGCATTAGCTAGAAGTTACGTTTGGTGGAGGGGCATAGATAAGGACATAGAGAACTTAGCGCAAGGGTGCTATACATGCTGCAAATTTAGACCAAACGATGCAAAAGTACCAGTACATCCATGGAGTTACCCAGAACAACCGTGGCATAGAATACACATAGATTACGCGGGACCATTCATGGAAACGTACTTTCTAATCATTGTAGATGCATTTTCAAAGTGGATAGAAGCCGTAGCGACGAAAACCATCTCATCATCCAAGACCATAGAAATATTGCGTGATACTTTTGCTCGTTTCGGATTACCAATAACGCTAGTTTCTGACAATGGAACTCAATTTCACTCAGAAGAGTTTGAACATTTCTTGAAGATGAATGGTATTAATCACAAATTTTCGGCACCATACAACCCATCATCCAACGGGCAAGCGGAAAGGTACGTGTACACCGTCAAACAGGGTCTTCGGAAAATGATGTTCGAAAAAGGTGATCTAAATGAGAAACTAAACCGTTTCCTTATGCAATACAGAAAAATGCCCAACGCTACTACGGGACTTTCACCAGCAGAACTAATGTTCAAAAGACCGATCAGAACCAGAATCGACGCGGTTACAGCAAAAATCCGAACGCCGCTTAATAGTCCAGAATTATCAAAAAGTATTAAAGAATTCAAGGTTGGTGACTTGGTTCAAGTCAGACATTATTCAAATAAATCCTGCAAATGGAAATTTGGTTATGTGTATAAAAGAACAGGATTATTGCATTGCGAAGTCATGATAGACAACAAATTACATAAAAGACATGTGGACCAAATGAAACGTACAAATTGCACTATTACAAATCAAAACGCGCCTAATTACGAAAATAATACTACGACACCCGACATTAACATACATGATACAGGAAATGACTTGAAATTGGCACGTTACAATACCCTTAATAGCACTTGCCATCCAGATGTTCCAGAAACTATAAGTACAGAACAAGAAAAAGTCATAGAAGAGGAAACTACAAATGCCGAAGCAAATGCAGAAAACAAAAACGTTCCCAGTCTGGAGTCACCAAAACTGCGTCGTTCAGCAAGAAACAGGAGACAACCAGAACGTTGGCACTATTGAAATCTACAACGCGGAGGAAGATGTTATGTATTTCACTCCATATATGTATATAAATATATAACGACAACTACCAACAACCGAGATCGACATTCAATCAACACAAACGACCAGTGAGCATTCAACCTCTGCACGATAAACAAGTTATTCACATGACAGCAAATACACAACAATATTATATTTAAAAATAATTAAAAACAAATAATAAACTAAAAACTTATTAAAACAGCCGGATCGAGAATGACGTCCTAATGACGTCAAATCGAGTTTACCAGTCGAGAAAAACAATCGAGAAGTGATATAGAATCGGGCCATTGAAATTTTATTCACAGAACTCTACACACACATTAATATTTTTCTACGAATTGTTTTAATACATTTAAAATAAAAGTAACATGAATGTACATGCGCATATCTTTATTTTTCTTCCTAAGTTATACAACAAATTACCAAAATTATCTATTAGCGAAAATATTATATTTAAAAAAAATTAAAAACAAATAATAAACTAAAAACTTATTAAAACAGCCGGATCGAGATTGACGTCATAATGACGTCAAATCGAGTTTACCAGTCGAGAAAAACAATCGAGAAGTGATATAGAATCGGGCCATTGAAATTTTATTCACAGAACTCTACAGTCTACACACACATTAATATTTTTCTACGAATTGTTTTAATACATTTAAAATAAAAATAACATGAATGTACATGCGCATATCTTTATTTTTTTTCCTAAGTTATACAACAAATTACCCAAATTATCTATTAGCGTAAATATTATATTTCAAAAGAATTGAAAACAAATAATAAACTAAAAACTAATTAAAACAGCCGGATCGAGATTGACGTCATAATGACGTCAAATCGAGTTTACTAGTGGAGAAAAACAATCGAGAAGTGATATAGAATTGGGGCTTGAACTGTATTCACAGAACTCTACACACGCATTAATATTTTTCTACGAATTGTTTTAATACATTTAAAATAAAAATAACATGAATGTACATGCGCATATCTTTATTTTTTTTCCTAAGTTATACAACAAATTACCCAAATTATCTATTAGCGTAAATATTATATTTCAAAAGAATTGAAAACAAATAATAAACTAAAAACTTATTAAAACAGCCGGATCGAGATTGACGTCATAATGACGTCAAATCGAGTTTACTAGTGGAGAAAAACAATCGAGAAGTGATATAGAATTGGGGCTTGAACTGTATTCACAGAACTCTACACACACATTAATATTTTTCTACGAATTGTTTTAATACATTTAAAATAAAAATAACATGAATGTACATGCGCATATCTTTATTTTTTTTCCTAAGTTATACAACAAATTACCCAAATTATCTATTAGCGTAAATATTATATTTCAAAAAAATTAAAAACAAATAATAAACTAAAAACTTATTAAAACAGCCAGATCGAGATTGACGTCATAATGACGTCAAATCGAGTTTACTAGTCGAGAAAAACAATCGAGAAGTGATATAGAATTGGGGCTTGAACTGTATTCACAGAACTCTACACACACATTAATATTTTTCTACGAATTGTTTTAATACATTTAAAATAAAAATAACATGAATGTACATGCGCATATCTTTATTTTTTTACCTAAGTTATACAACAAATTACCCAAATTATCTATTAGCGTAAATATTATATTTCAAAAGAATTGAAAACAAATAATAAACTAAAAACTTATTAAAACAGCCGGATCGAGATTGACGTCATAATGACGTCAAATCGAGTTTACCAGTCGAGAAAAACAATCGAGAAGTGATATAGAATTGGGGCTTGAACTGTATTCACAGAACTCTACACACACATTAATATTTTTCTACGAATTGTTTTAATACATTTAAAATAAAAATAACATGAATGTACATGCGCATATCTTTATTTTTTTTCCTAAGTTATACAACAAATTACCCAAATTATCTATTAGCGTAAATATTATATTTCAAAAGAATTGAAAACAAATAATAAACTAAAAACTTATTAAAACAGCCGGATCGAGATTGATGTCATAATGACGTCAAATCGAGTTTACCAGTCGAGAAAAACAATCGAGAAGTGATATAGAATTGGGGCTTGAACTGTATTCACAGAACTCTACACACACATTAATATTTTTCTACGAATTGTTTTAATACATTTAAAATAAAAATAACATGAATGTACATGCGCATATCTTTATTTTTTTTCCTAAGTTATACAATGAATTACCAAAATTATCTATTAGCGTAAATATTATATTTAAAAAAAATTAAAAACAAATAATAAACTAAAAACTTATTAAAACAGCCGGATCGAGATTGACGTCATAATGACGTCAAATCGAGTTTACTAGTCGAGAAAAACAATCGAGAAGTGATATAGAATTGGGGCTTGAACTGTATTCACAGAACTCTACACACACATTAATATTTTTCTACGAATTGTTTTAATACATTTAAATTAAAAATAACATGAATGTACATGCGCATATCTTTATTTTTTTTCCTAAGTTATACAACAAATTACCCAAATTATCTATTAGCGTAAATATTTGTTATGTATTTCACTCCATATATATAAATATATAACGACAACTACCAACAACCGAGATCATTTTATTACATGCATTTTACAATACAATAATATACACATATTTGAGTGCTACCAAACACATTCTAAAGTACATTTGAGAATTCAATTTTGTTATCGTCATAGAAACAATATTTTTTTTAACATGGAAACTGCAATCGAGAAACTAGCTGAAATACTAGAACGTAGATTGCAACCACCAACCAGCAGCAACCATGATCCTTCAAAACATGATTTTCGTGGAATTCAATTCCATCAATATGAAGAAAATGTTGAATCGTTTGAAAATTACATGCAGCGATTGGAAAATTACCTTGAACTACGCGGTTTAAGTGACGAAACTGATGAAGGAGATAAAAATTGTGTAAAAATTCTCATAAACTGTATAGGACCAAAAATCTATCAAACCCTTACTTGTTTAACAGCACCAGACAAGCCAAATACACAAAAATTTAAAATGTTGATGCAATTACTAAGAAAACATTATTGTCCAGTACCTAGTGAAATTGCAGAACAACACAAATTTTCAATGAGAATTCAGCACGAAGGGGAGAGTATTGCAAAATATCAAGCTGAATTAAAAAGTCTGTCCATAAATTGCAACTTCAAATGTAATGAATGCAAAAAATCCACAGTTACGACTCATTTGCGCTCCAATTCATACGAGGAATACGTGACGACGATATACGTGAACGCCTACTACAGCAAGAATCAACAAAGACATTTGACGATGCAGTAAAATTGGCTCTATCAATTGAAGCATCGAAACAAGAAAGCAGAGGAATTCGGAGTGAATTACAATCTCAATCTGTAAATGCAGTTCGAGACGTAAAAGAAAACAAAACTCATTTCAAGGGAAATCACTACGAATCTAAAAATAATTCATCAAAATCGAAACCACAAAATTACGGAAAGTGTTATCGCTGTGAAAACCGAATCATAAAGCGAATGAATGCAAAATGAAAAACCTAAAATGTCACAAATGCAGAAAGACTGGTCACTTGCAAAGTGTTTGTATGAGCAAAAGTTATGTTGATCACAAATCAATTGAAAAAGAAACCGAATCATCTGAAAATGAACAAAGTGATATTGAGTATCCTCTATTCGGCATTGTAAATTGTAATAGCATTGAAGATGAGAAAATTATATTAGACGTGTTCATAAGAAATAAATTATTCAAAATGGAATTAGATACGGGAGCCGCTGTTTCTACAATTGCTGAGGAAGATTTTAAGAAATTATGTCCAAATGAAATAGTGAAACAAACTTCAGTTAAATTAAAAACATATACTGGTGAAATTATACGTCCAATCGGAGTTGCAAATATCGAAATAAATTACGAAAATAAAAAAACTCGCGGTGATATCTACATTTTAAAGCAAAAAGTATCCCCCATATTGGGTCGAAACCTGATAAAGAAAATTGGATTCGATATAAAATTAATTAATCAAATACAAAATGACATCACAGAAGCACAGTATAAGATCCTTCTTCTTCCTAATAGAAATGATAATTAATCAATATGAAGATATTTTTACAGAATCAATTGGTAAAATACCAGGTTATAATTGCTCATTCAAACTAAAAGATGCAAACACGAATCCAATCTTCATCAAACCACGTCCAGTTCCATACGCTCTTAAAAATTCTATTGAAAAAGAAATTGATAGACTGGAAAGTTGTGGAATAATTGAGAAAGTTGATTATGCGCCATGGGGAATACCCATTGTTCCAGTTATAAAAAAGAACGGGAAGCTTAGACTGTGCGCTGATTTCAAAGCAACACTGAATAAAGTACTTGATGATGATAATCACCCTATTCCAAGAGTTGACGATATATTTGCAAAATGAGTGGTGGAAAATTCTTTTGTACTCTCGATTTATATCAAGCATACCTTCACATGCCAGTAGATGATAAAAGTGCATTAATGCAAACCTTAAGCACACATAAAGGAAACTATAAGGTAAAGCGTTTAATGTTTGGCGTTAAAATTGCACCTAATGCCTGGCAACGTTTTATGGATAGCATGCTTCATGACTTACCTGGCATATCTTGTTTCTTCGATGAAATCATGGTACAAGGAGCAACTTACAATGAATTACTTCATAATTTGCGAACTGTTTTTGAACGACTTCGAAAATACGATCTGCATTTGAACAAGGCAAAATGCCAATTTTTCCAAAAATCAATAAAATATCTGGGTCACGTCATTGACCAAGATGGTATTAGACCAATGCACGAGAAAGTTGAAGACATTGCAAAATGTAGACCTCCAAGTAATATTTCTGAATTAAGAACATTTCTAGGTCTAGTAAACTACTATCAAAAGTTTCGCCAAACCTTTCAAGCAAATTACAACCAATAAATACACTTTTAAAGAAAGAAGTGAAATTTAAATGGACTGAGCAATGCCAAGCCGTGTTTGAATTAGTAAAAAAGCATATTGCAAGTGCGCGCACATTGATTCCATACTCTCCTGATTTACCATTAGTACTAGCTACCGACGCATCACCAAATGGTTTGGGAGCAGTTATCTCACACGTCTTGCCCAATGGATCAGAAAGACCAATAGCGTTTGCATCACGCTCTTTAAGCAAATCAGAAGTAAATTACTCCCAAATTGATAAAGAAGCTACAGCAATATTTTGGGGATTGCAAAAATTCTTTCAATACTGTTATGGTCGAAAGTTCATGTTAATAACTGATCACAAACCATTAACTAGTATCCTGCATCCAAGCCAAAGTTTACCTGCAGTATCAGCAACACGTTTGTTGCATTACGCAAATTTCATGTCCGGATTCAATTACGACATAAAGTATAGAAATACAAAAACACATTCGAATGCCGATTACCTTTCTAGGTTCCCATTAGATTCCAGTTCAAAAATTGAAAACGACGCAAGCGAAATTTTTCAAATTCATCAAATTGAAACATTACCAGTCGATCACAAAGAAATTCAAAGAGAGATGTTGAAAGATACTGAATGCATAGAATATCTTTTAGCCTTGAGAAATGGAACAGCATTACCACACGGTGAATTTCCAGCTACATTCTCATTACAAAATGGAGTCATTTTTAACGGAATTCGAGTAATGATCCCTAAAGCGTTACGAAAACGCATACTTGAAGAATTACATACTGCCCATATGGGAATAGTTAAAATGAAAGCATTAGCTAGAAGTTACGTTTGGTGGAGGGGCATAGATAAGGACATAGAGAACTTAGCGCAAGGGTGCTATACATGCTGCAAATTTAGACCAAACGATGCAAAAGTACCAGTACATCCATGGAGTTACCCAGAACAACCGTGGCATAGAATACACATAGATTACGCGGGACCATTCATGGAAACGTACTTTCTAATCATTGTAGATGCATTTTCAAAGTGGATAGAAGCCGTAGCGACGAAAACCATCTCATCATCCAAGACCATAGAAATATTGCGTGATACTTTTGCTCGTTTCGGATTACCAATAACGCTAGTTTCTGACAATGGAACTCAATTTCACTCAGAAGAGTTTGAACATTTCTTGAAGATGAATGGTATTAATCACAAATTTTCGGCACCATACAACCCATCATCCAACGGGCAAGCGGAAAGGTACGTGTACACCGTCAAACAGGGTCTTCGGAAAATGATGTTCGAAAAAGGTGATCTAAATGAGAAACTAAACCGTTTCCTTATGCAATACAGAAAAATGCCCAACGCTACTACGGGACTTTCACCAGCAGAACTAATGTTCAAAAGACCGATCAGAACCAGAATCGACGCGGTTACAGCAAAAATCCGAACGCCGCTTAATAGTCCAGAATTATCAAAAAGTATTAAAGAATTCAAGGTTGGTGACTTGGTTCAAGTCAGACATTATTCAAATAAATCCTGCAAATGGAAATTTGGTTATGTGTATAAAAGAACAGGATTATTGCATTGCGAAGTCATGATAGACAACAAATTACATAAAAGACATGTGGACCAAATGAAACGTACAAATTGCACTATTACAAATCAAAACGCGCCTAATTACGAAAATAATACTACGACACCCGACATTAACATACATGATACAGGAAATGACTTGAAATTGGCACGTTACAATACCCTTAATAGCACTTGCCATCCAGATGTTCCAGAAACTATAAGTACAGAACAAGAAAAAGTCATAGAAGAGGAAACTACAAATGCCGAAGCAAATGCAGAAAACAAAAACGTTCCCAGTCTGGAGTCACCAAAACTGCGTCGTTCAGCAAGAAACAGGAGACAACCAGAACGTTGGCACTATTGAAATCTACAACGCGGAGGAAGATGTTATGTATTTCACTCCATATATGTATATAAATATATAACGACAACTACCAACAACCGAGATCGACATTCAATCAACACAAACGACCAGTGAGCATTCAACCTCTGCACGATAAACAAGTTATTCACATGACAGCAAATACACAACAATATTATATTTAAAAATAATTAAAAACAAATAATAAACTAAAAACTTATTAAAACAGCCGGATCGAGAATGACGTCCTAATGACGTCAAATCGAGTTTACCAGTCGAGAAAAACAATCGAGAAGTGATATAGAATCGGGCCATTGAAATTTTATTCACAGAACTCTACACACACATTAATATTTTTCTACGAATTGTTTTAATACATTTAAAATAAAAGTAACATGAATGTACATGCGCATATCTTTATTTTTCTTCCTAAATTATACAATGAATTACCAAAATTATCTATTAGCGTAAATATTATATTTAAAAAAAATGAAAAACAAATAATAAACTAAAAACTTATTAAAACAGCCGGATCGAGAATGACGTCAAATCGAGTTTACCAGTCGAGAAAAACAATCGAGAAGTGATATAGAATCGGGCCATTGAAATTTTATTCACAGAACTCTACACACACATTAATATTTTTCTACGAATTGTTTTAATACATTTAAAATAAAAGTAACATGAATGTACATGCGCATATCTTTATTTTTCTTCCTAAGTTATACAACAAATTACCAAAATTATCTATTAGCGAAAATATTATATTTAAAAAAAATTAAAAACAAATAATAAACTAAAAACTTATTAAAACAGCCGGATCGAGATTGACGTCATAATGACGTCAAATCGAGTTTACCAGTCGAGAAAAACAATCGAGAAGTGATATAGAATCGGGCCATTGAAATTTTATTCACAGAACTCTACACACACATTAATATTTTTCTACGAATTGTTTTAATACATTTAAAATAAAAGTAACATGAATGTACATGCGCATATCTTTATTTTTCTTCCTAAGTTATACAACAAATTACCCAAATTATCTATTAGCGAAAATATTATATTTAAAAAAAATTAAAAACAAATAATAAACTAAAAACTTATTAAAACAGCCGGATTGAGATTGATGTCATAATGACGTCAAATCGAGTTTACCAGTCGAGAAAAACAATCGAGAAGTGATATAGAATTGGGGCTTGAACTGTATTCACAGAACTCTACACACACATTAATATTTTTCTACGAATTGTTTTAATACATTTAAAATAAAAATAACATGAATGTACATGCGCATATCTTTATTTTTTTTCCTAAGTTATACAACAAATTACCCAAATTATCTATTAGCGTAAATATTATATAATTAAAAAAAAATTAAACAAAAAACAAATAAAAAACTAAAAAACTATTTTAGTTACCATACGCGAATATATTAGCGTAATTAGTGTATAATAATTATAAATGAATATTGAACAAACGAAAACGTGTCATAGGTATACTTAAAATAAAAATTTGTAAAGCAATAGTGTAAAGGTTTACATTTTAACTCCATTTTTGGGGGGGGAGGGGAGGTGGTGCAATCGATAGAGGGGGTGGCGTATGTATGTATGTACGTGCTTGTGTGTTTGCGATTGTAGAAGGCAAATCCAATAGTGTGTGCATTAAACATTCTCTATACAGACATACACAGAATCAAATTTGCCTTCTACAAATACACACACGCACACATGCACACACACAAAATGTCCTTTATTATCCTTCTGGTGGTAGGACTTTTTCAAAATATAGAGAATTTTAAGACGCATCTTTTGAGCTATGAAACACACCTGTATCATTTACAGTTATGAAGATATTGGCGAAAAATCAGTAAAAAAAATATTTTTTAGGGGTGCATCTTTTTAAGGGGAGGTGAGCGACGCGAATTATTTTCAGATTGATAATGGGGGCCACCCCCTCTATCGATTGCGCTACTACCCCACCCACTCCGGAGATGGGGTTAAAATGTAAACCTTTATCTACAATTCAAAATTCAGAAATAAATAAAACTTCCCAAAATAATAAAACTTCGTGAGTACCTATTTCATTATTTACCAGTATCCTTGGTGAATTTAGGATAATTTTTATCTTTTCTTTAAACTTATTCTCAGAAAAATGTTTGGCATCACTTCAATCGCAATATAAAAATGAATTGAATGCAAATACAAACACGACTTGTAGTTCATCAGCTATACGTCTTATTAGTACGCTGTCACAACCGACGAATGCAAAATATATCCTGGATGTGGAAACAGAAATGCACAAATTACTTTCCAATATGAACAAGATTGTGAAAGAATATGCAAAAGTTGTAAGTAAGCAGCAAATAATTTTGAGAGTTTCAAAACGTCGAAAAATGTGTTGTGATACGGATTATAATACAGACTCGATTTAAAATGCATATATACACTTAACACTTGCATAACAACAATATTTTGACGTTTTGAAACTCAGCCTTTGAATTTAGCCAAATGAATTCTCATATTGATTATTTTTTTCTCACAAAATTCAAATATTTTAAGAAATTCAAAGAAACTCGTTACTTCTTATTTTCATTTTTATTATTTTCTTTGAATTATTCCTGTATGTGGGGAAGCTGATGACAATGTCAAAGAAGGTGAATTTATAAATGAAGACTGTGTACCTCACTTCCGACATCATGTCTATGATGAAAACAGTTAATAAGTGCAAGGATTACTTTTCAAGTGCTGGTGAACGTCAAGTTTTTCTTAACAAATCATTATGTGAAAAGTCATGTGTAAAACCAACACCAAGACCAACATCATACGCAGTAATCCGTTTACCTCATTTTCAATTTCCGTCAAGAACATCATTGTGGCCAAGACCAATAACGGCAATAGAAGTTTAAGTATGAAAATGTAAAGTGAACCAAAAATAAATACAATGATAAATCTTACTGTTAATCAAAAAAAATAAAATGTGTTTTTAATTCATTTTTTTCTTTGAATGGAATACATGGGGAGTGTCTTTGTTATTTATTATTGATCGTTTTTGACCTCTTTAGATACTCTCGGTTTTTATCTTCCGCTTTACGTTCAATGATTTCCCTTTTTTTATTCTTTATGAAAATTAAGTAAGAAAAACCGTTTGTATACCTCCATCGTTGCCATCGTCTTGCGAAATATTAAAGCAGTCATTTTATTGAAACGTATTTCATATTATTGGAGGGTACGGTTGGAGCTTATCTTAAATCTGAATGGACGACAAACTGTATCTTCAAAAACGCATCATTTCTTTCGTGATGCAGCCTTCATTATCGTTTATAGTTCAAAAACGCATTATGTATATGTTGCATCAAAAAGTAAATCAAACATTCATCAATAATACATCTTTGTGATAAATGATGCGTCAAAGTCAAAGTTAAGCAAATATTGCATCACATTATATTTGTGCTGTTGCTGTTTTTTTATTTATTTATTATGGGTGTGAGGACAGTGAACTGCCTCACCCCCGCCCACTCTATGACCCACCAGGGCCTTTTGGCAATTGCTGTTGCTGTTGATAACAAGTTTATGTTCGAACGATATTTATAATTCCACTCCGAAGTTGTCTTAAAAATATCCGAGTAGTTTTTTATCCAGGTTGATGAATATACTTTATCTCAGGGAAAAGATAATCTATGTTGGTGAATACCAGCCATGTTTTGACCTAAATACATTTCCTTTTGTAAACAAAAATTGTCATTCAACTCTTGAGTGTTTGATTATGCAGAAAGTGAAGTAGAAATAAAATAAAATTACAAAGTTATGCACAAAACATATGATTTCAAATACAAATTGTAAAAAATTAAGAAGTAATTGGCTTAAGCGCTTAAGTGTATATGAAAAAAAGTTCTTAAGTTTGGATCGCTTTGATTGCATGCGGCTGCACTGAAATATTCGTGTATTTTACCTTAAAATTAAACTCCAATTCAATTCAAATTTATGTTTTTATTTCAGAATTATTTTTTCACATCTTCAGAGTTTTATTTGCACATTATACAAAATTATTCAAATAAAAAATTATTTATTATTATTATAATGTATACCTTTCTATACCTCATGCGTTACATCTGTGGTTACAGTTAAATTGCAAGCGCGTTGGCAATCTTCTATTGTGTTAAACTTAGAGCCACCACGTTTTACAAGACAAGAATCTCGTTTTACGCATGCTTTTTCATTTGCATCATAGACAGCAGCCAAATTATTGAAAGAAAGACAACCAAATCGATTATATTCGACTGGTACACAACCTGAAAATCAAATTTTTTTGTTTATATTTTTATTTATTTCTGTTTTTGTTTTTATTTAATTAATATTTTAAAATTTTCATTTTGATAGAAAAAAAGGTAGGCATGCCAAATAATATTTAAGTAAGCGAATGCAAAAACAAATATTTCAATTAATATTATGTACATATAATCAAAACTTACCAGGATTTCGTGTACGTCCGGGTACGGCAGCAATAGCAAAAGTAATCGAAATTACTAATAGGAGAACTGATATTAATTTCATTTTTAAATGATATTTTATTTTTTTGTTATTTTTTTTTTTTTAATAAATCGTAACTATCTTGAAATAATCACTTAATGACTTTCCGATTGTGTTGTATAAGAGATACTGATTATTATCAAACCAAATTCAATTATATTTATACAAAAGGATCATAACATAAAAATATTCACAAAGTATCTACCTATATAAAATAAGATATATGAAAAATTAAACAAAAACATTTTTTTAAAACTAAAAAAAAAACTAAGAACTTATTTAAACAGCCGGATCGAGATTGACGTCATAATGACGTCAAATCGAGTTTACCAGTCGAGAAAAACAATCGAGAAGAGATATAGAATTGGGCCATTGAAATTTTATTCACAGAACTCTACAGTCTACACACACATTAATATTTTTCTACGAATTGTTTTAATACATTTAAAATAAAAATAACATGAATGTACATGCGCATATCTTTATTTTTCTTCCTAAGTTATACACCAAATTACCAAAATTATCTATTAGCGTAAATATTATATTTCAAAAGAATTAAAAACAAATAATAAACTAAAAACTTATTAAAACAGCCGGATCGAGATTGACGTCATAATGACGTCAAATCGAGTTTACTAGTCGAGAAAAACAATCGAGAAGTGATATAGAATTGGGGCTTGAACTGTATTCACAGAACTCTACACACGCATTAATATTTTTCTACGAATTGTTTTAATACATTTAAAATAAAAATAACATGAATGTACATGCGCATATCTTTATTTTTTTTCCTAAGTTATACAACAAATTACCCAAATTATCTATTAGCGTAAATATTATATTTAAAAAAAATTAAAAACAAATAATAAACTAAAAACTTATTTAAACAGCCGGATCGAGATTGACGTCATAATGACGTCAAATCGAGTTTACCAGTCGAGAAAAACAATCGAGAAGTGATATAGAATCGGGCCATTGAAATTTTATTCACAGAACTCTACAGTCTACACACACATTAATATTTTTCTACGAATTGTTTTAATACATTTAAAATAAAAATAACATGAATGTACATGCGCATATCTTTATTTTTCTTCCTAAGTTATACAACAAATTACCAAAATTATCTATTAGCGAAAATATTATATTTAAAAAAAATTAAAAACAAATAATAAACTAAAAACTTATTAAAACAGCCGGATCGAGAATGACGTCCTAATGACGTCAAATCGAGTTTACCAGTCGAGAAAAACAATCGAGAAGTGATATAGAATCGGGCCATTGAAATTTTATTCACAGAACTCTACAGTCTACACACACATTAATATTTTTCTACGAATTGTTTTAATACATTTAAAATAAAAATAACATGAATGTACATGCGCATATCTTTATTTTTTTTCCTAAGTTATACAACAAATTACCCAAATTATCTATTAGCGTAAATATTATATTTCAAAAGAATTGAAAACAAATAATAAACTAAAAACTTATTAAAACAGCCGGATCGAGATTGACGTCATAATGACGTCAAATCGAGTTTACTAGTCGAGAAAAACAATCGAGAAGTGATATAGAATTGGGGCTTGAACTGTATTCACAGAACTCTACACACACATTAATATTTTTCTACGAATTGTTTTAATACATTTAAAATAAAAATAACATGAATGTACATGCGCATATCTTTATTTTTCTTCCTAAGTTATACACCAAATTACCAAAATTATCTATTAGCGTAAATATTATATTTAAAAAAAATTAAAAACAAATAATAAACTAAAAACTTATTTAAACAGCCGGATCGAGATTGACGTCATAATGACGTCAAATCGAGTTTACCATTCGAGAAAAACAATCGAGAAGTGATATAGAATCGGGCCATTGAAATTTTATTCACAGAACTCTACAGTCTACACACACATTAATATTTTTCTACGAATTGTTTTAATACATTTAAAATAAAAATAACATGAATGTACATGCGCATATCTTTATTTTTTTTCCTAAGTTATACAACAAATTACCAAAATTATCTATTAGCGTAAATATTATATTTAAAAAAAATTAAAAACAAATAATAAACTAAAAACTTATTAAAACAGCCGGATCGAGATTGACGTCATAATGACGTCAAATCGAGTTTACCAGTCGAGAAAAACAATCGAGAAGTGATATAGAATCGGGCCATTGAAATTTTATTCACAGAACTCTACAGTCTACACACACATTAATATTTTTCTACGAATTGTTTTAATACATTTAAAATAAAAATAACATGAATGTACATGCGCATATCTTTATTTTTCTTCCTAAGTTATACAACAAATTACCAAAATTATCTATTAGCGAAAATATTATATTTAAAAAAAATTAAAAACAAATAATAAACTAAAAACTTATTAAAACAGCCGGATCGAGAATGACGTCCTAATTACGTCAAATCGAGTTTACCAGTCGAGAAAAACAATCGAGAAGTGATATAGAATCGGGCCATTGAAATTTTATTCACAGAACTCTACAGTCTACACACACATTAATATTTTTCTACGAATTGTTTTAATACATTTAAAATAAAAATAACATGAATGTACATGCGCATATCTTTATTTTTTTTCCTAAGTTATACAACAAATTACCCAAATTATCTATTAGCGTAAATATTATATTTCAAAAGAATTGAAAACAAATAATAAACTAAAAACTTATTTAAACAGCCGGATCGAGATTGACGTCATAATGACGTCAAATCGAGTTTACCAGTCGAGAAAAACAATCGAGAAGTGATATAGAATCGGGCCATTGAAATTTTATTCACAGAACTCTACAGTCTACACACACATTAATATTTTTCTACGAATTGTTTTAATACATTTAAAATAAAAATAACATGAATGTACATGCGCATATCTTTATTTTTCTTCCTAAGTTATACACCAAATTACCAAAATTATCTATTAGCGTAAATATTATATTTAAAAAAAATTAAAAACAAATAATAAACTAAAAACTTATTTAAACAGCCGGATCGAGATTGACGTCATAATGACGTCAAATCGAGTTTACCATTCGAGAAAAACAATCGAGAAGTGATATAGAATCGGGCCATTGAAATTTTATTCACAGAACTCTACAGTCTACACACACATTAATATTTTTCTACGAATTGTTTTAATACATTTAAAATAAAAATAACATGAATGTACATGCGCATATCTTTATTTTTTTTCCTAAGTTATACACCAAATTACCAAAATTATCTATTAGCGTAAATATTATATTTCAAAAGAATTGAAAACAAATAATAAACTAAAAACTTATTAAAACAGCCAGATCGAGATTGACGTCATAATGACGTCAAATCGAGTTTACTAGTCGAGAAAAACAATCGAGAAGTGATATAGAATTGGGGCTTGAACTGTATTCACAGAACTCTACACACACATTAATATTTTTCTACGAATTGTTTTAATACATTTAAAATAAAAATAACATGAATGTACATGCGCATATCTTTATTTTTTTTCCTAAGTTATACAACAAATTACCCAAATTATCTATTAGCGTAAATATTATATTTCAAAAGAATTGAAAACAAATAATAAACTAAAAACTTATTAAAACAGCCGGATCGAGATTGACGTCATAATGACGTCAAATCGAGTTTACCAGTCGAGAAAAACAATCGAGAAGTGATATAGAATTGGGCCATTGAAATTTTATTCACAGAACTCTACAGTCTACACACACATTAATATTTTTCTACGAATTGTTTTAAGACATTTAAAATAAAATTAACATGAATGTACATGCGCATATCTTTATTTTTCTTCCTAATTTATACAACAAATTACCAAAATTATCTATTAGCGTAAATATTATATAATTAAAAAAAAATTAAACAAAAAACAAATAAAAAACTAAAAAACTATTTTAGTTACCATACGCGAATATATTAGCGTAATTAGTGTATAATAATTATAAATGAATATTGAACAAACGAAAACGTGTCATAGGTATACTTAAAATAAAAATTTGTAAAGCAATAGTGTAAAGGTTTACATTTTAACTCCATTTCCGGTGGGGGAGGGGAGGTGGTGCAATCGATAGAGGGGGTGGCGTATGTATGTATGTACGTGCTTGTGTGTTTGCGATTGTAGAAGGCAAATCCGATAGTGTGTGCATTAAACATTCTCTATACAGACATACACAGAATCAAATTTGCCTTCTACAAATACACACACGCACACATGCACACACACAAAATGTCCTTTATTATCCTTCTGGTGGTAGGACTTTTTCAAAATATAGAGAATTTTAAGACGCATCTTTTGAGCTATGAAACACACCTGTATCATTTACAGTTATGAAGATATTGGCGAAAAATCAGTAAAAAAAATATTTTTTAGGGGTGCATCTTTTTAAGGGGAGGTGAGCGACGCGAATTATTTTCAGATTGATAATGGGGGCCACCCCCTCTATCGATTGCGCTATTACCCCACCCACTCCGGAGATGGGGTTAAAATGTAAACCTTTATCTACAATTCAAAATTCAGAAATAAATAAAACTTCCCAAAATAATAAAACTTCGTGAGTACCTATTTCATTATTTACCAGTATCCTTGGTGAATTTAGGATAATTTTTATCTTTTCTTTAAACTTATTCTCAGAAAAATGTTTGGCATCACTTCAATCGCAATATAAAAATGAATTGAATGCAAATACAAACACGACTTGTAGTTCATCAGCTACGTCTTATTACTACGCTGTCAGAACCGACGAATGCAAAATATATCCTGGATGTGGAAACAGAAATGCACAAATTACTTTCCAATATGAACAAGATTGTGAAAGAATATGCAAAAGTTGTAAGTAAGCAGCAAATAATTTTGAGAGTTTCAAAACGTCGAAAAATGTGTTGTGATACGGATTATAATACAGACTCGATTTAAAATGCATATATACACTTAACACTTGCATAACAACAATATTTTGACGTTTTGAAACTCAGCCTTTGAATTTAGCCAAATGAATTCTCATATTGATTATTTTTTTCTCACAAAATTCAAATATTTTAAGAAATTCAAAGAAACTCGTTACTTCTTATTTTCATTTTTATTATTTTCTTTGAATTATTCCTGTATGTGGGGAAGCTGATGACAATGTCAAAGAAGGTGAATTTATAAATGAAGACTGTGTACCTCACTTCCGACATCATGTCTATGATGAAAACAGTTAATAAGTGCAAGGATTACTTTTCAAGTGCTGGTGAACGTCAAGTTTTTCTTAACAAATCATTATGTGAAAAGTCATGTGTAAAACCAACACCAAGACCAACATCATACGCAGTAATCCGTTTACCTCATTTTCAATTTCCGTCAAGAACATCATTGTGGCCAAGAGCAATAACGGCAATAGAAGTTTAAGTATGAAAATGTAAAGTGAACCAGAAATAAATACAATGATAAATCTTACTGTTAATCAAAAAAAATAAAATGTGTTTTTAATTCATTTTTTTCTTTGAATGGAATACATGGGGAGTGTCTTTGTTATTTATTATTGATCGTTTTTGACCTCTTTAGATACTCTCGGTTTTTATCTTCCGCTTTACGTTCAATGATTTCCCTTTTTTTATTCTTTATGAAAATTAAGTAAGAAAAACCGTTTGTATACCTCCATCGTTGCCATCGTCTTGCGAAATATTAAAGCAGTCATTTTATTGAAACGTATTTCATATTATTGGAGGGTACGGTTGGAGCTTATCTTAAATCTGAATGGACGACAAACTGTATCTTCAAAAACGCATCATTTCTTTCGTGATGCAGCCTTCATTATCGTTTATAGTTCAAAAACACATTATATGTTGCATCAAAAAGTAAATCAAACATTTATCAATAATACATCTTTGTGATAAATGATGCGTCAAAGTCAAAGTTAAGCAAATATTACATCACATTATCTTTGTGCTGTTGCTGTTTTTTTATTTATTTATTATGGGTGTGAGGACAGTGAACTGCCTCACCCCCGCCCACTCTATGACCCACCAGGGCCTTTTGGCAATTGCTGTTGCTGTTGATAACAAGTTTATGTTCGAACGATATTTATAATTCCACTCCGAAGTTGTCTTAAAAATATCCGAGTAGTTTTTTATCCAGGTTGGTGAATACACTTTATCTCAGATAAAAGATAATCTATGTTGGTGAATACCAGCCATGTTTCGACTTAAGTACATTTCCTTTTGTAAACAAAAATTATCATTCAACTCTTGAGTGTTTGATTATGCAGAAAGTGAAGTAGAAATAAAATAAAATTACAAAGTTATGCACAAAACATATGATTTCAAATACAAATTGTAAAAAATTAAGAAGATATTGGCTTAAGCGCTTAAGTGTACATGAAAAAAAGTTCTTCAGTTGGTATCGCTTTGATTACATGCGGCTGCACTGAAATATTCGTGTATTTTACCTTAAAATTAAACTCCAATTCAATTCAAATTAATGTTTTTATTTCAGAATTATTTTTTCACATCTTCAGAGTTTTATTTGCACATTATACAAAATTATTCAAAAAAAAAAATTATTTATTATTATTATATGCGTTACATCTGTGGTTGCATTCACATTGCAAGCGCGTTGGCATTCTTCTTTTGAGTCAAACTTAGTGGCACCAGCTTTTACAGAACAAATACGTTCTTCTACACATTCGTTTTCGTTTGCATCATAGTAAACATCCGTGTTTTTATCGTAACAACCGGCGACGGGTATATATTTGACTGGTACACAACCTGAAAATCAAATTTTTTTGTTTATATTTTTATTTATTTCTTTTTCTTGTTTTTTTTAAATTAATATTTTAAAATTTTCATTTTGATAGAAAAAAAGGTAGGCATGCCAAATAATATTTAAGTAAGCGAATGCAAAAACAAATATTTCAATTAATATTATGTACATCAAAGATAATATAGTTCTTCGTCTCAATAGATGTTCTTTTTAGTGTAAGTGGTAATTTTTCCAAAAACGACACACTTGCATATATGATAAAGATCGAAAAAGCTTCATCAAAATCAAAAAAGTTTTTCAAAATTTTTCGAATTGCTTTTAGTTATGTACCCTGTACACAATTATAATCATTTCAATAAATTTGTATGACAGTCTGTGATATAATGGAATTGTTTTTGTAAATCGAGTTATCAAAACTAATTGTGTAGACGGACCATAGTGTTTCGAATTTGTTCTCATTTATTATAAATATTTGCTCTCACAAATGAAATGAACACCTGTCAATGTTTTGCAGCACTAAACAATACACAATGCTATTTAAAATGTACATTTAATTCATATGATATTCCACACATATAAGTGTTATTTATATGTATTTGTATATTTTGAGTATTGAAAATAGAATAAATGAATATCATTGGCTGGAACATATAAATATAAATTTGAACATTTTTGAGAGATTTTGATCATATATATTTATTCTCCATGTATGGTTTATGCTCGTGCATAAGGATATATAAGGATCCATATTGAATTGAAGACGATCTCGTACACATACATACATAAAGCATATAACATCCCAGCTGACCAAGTGAACTCATAGTGAATTCATTCTGAATTCATTTCATCAAAGTGATTCTTCACGTGAACGTTCACAGTGAATTCACAGTGAAGATATTTTATTTCAAAAATTTTTACGCTATAGCTGGTCACAGTGAATTCACTTAATGAATTCATTTTGAAATCACTTACTGAACGTTTAATGAAAACACGAAATGAATTCATATTGAATGCACTTTGTGAGGGTAAAATATCATTCACAATGTGAGGAATCAATGAATCCTGGCTCTAATTATTATATTCCTACTTTTCGATTTTTTTTTCATTGATTTAAATAAAAACTCTTTAATCACTTAATAATTAATCACTTCGTTATTTTATATTTATTTTACTTTCTATTTTTAATAAACTAATATTACACAGAATTTAAAACACTTGCTTATTCCTTATTCTAAGACTCAAATAACTACATTTCATATCGCTTCAGTTTACAAATTAGTACCTGAAAAAGGGATATAAAATTTCACTATACGTTCACTAAGTGATTCCATAGTGTTAGGCTTTGTGAATCGCAACCATTTTACAAAGATAAAACGAATGAATTCGCCCAATCATAAAATTAAAATAAATAGTCGTCATTCGTTTACATAAATCGTCATTCATCAAATGAATTTTATATGAATATAATTCATATTTCAATCACTTAGTGTATTCATAATGTACCCATATTTTTGAATAATTCACTTATTTTTCACTTCGTGTTTTCAAAATGAATAAGAGAAAAATTATTCATTTCGTGAAGATTTTTGGCATTCACTATGAATTCACTGTGAACCTAGTTCACTGAATGGTCAGCTGGGATGAATATACAAGTTTGATATAACCAAAGACCGATATATAAAATATATTATATCATGGTATATTATATTGGTCTTTGGTATAACATTGAATGCGATGTAAAAACTAATTCTAATACATACATAATAGACATGACATAGTAGACATTAATAACAACATGCTGCTTGCTTATGCAGAATAGATAATAGTAAATACTATATGCAATGAATGTGCTGTTTATGCGATATACATGATTGTATGTAATATGTATACATCGTTTATATGGTATTTTGTATACATACATACAAGTGTAATTATAAAAATAGATTGTTCAATGATGTATATCAGGATCTATAATGTATATAGTATCAATGACCTTTCTTAACATATTTCTTTATGAAAATATTTGTGTGTAATGTTAAATATGAACCTTTTTGTTATTCATAGATATATGAATACAGTATTTGGTAATTACATATACACTTTCGCAATCAGCTGGTTTTTTACTCATAAAAAATTGAAAAGTCAACCTTTTTGCTTTTTTTTCAACTTTGGTTTGATTTCGGATTTATGAATAGAATATAATAGTGGCTGTTTGATGCGGTGAGTGGTGTGGGTGGTGGTGGGTGGTGATTACTCATGAGTAATTTTTCATTAGTAAGATTGAAAAATTTTATAGAATGAACAATAAAATATAAATGAAAAAAAGTGAATTTTGCCAGGTGGGTGCGGGGATGCTAAAAGAGTATGCAAAGTGCTGTATAATTAGCGTCATTCGTTAACACTGATCAACATTTTTGAACTGAATTAACCTGATTTTTTCATATGCTCTTTTAAATATCTACCCACACTCTCCTACGCATTAAACTTTAACTATTATACTTTTTTCATAAATCCGAAGTTAAATGGAATATTTTGAGACTAGAATCATGAAGATTCATATATTTTTCGATTTTTAATGTTTAAAGAAAACTAGCTGACAGCGAAAGTTTATAATTACCGAATATTTATGAATTACACTGCAATCTGATGGTTTTCCTCTGAAAAGAATTAAATAACAATTTTGATAGGTAACAGGCCTCAAGCAAATATCCTTTTAAGATACCACAATATCTATATTTGAAGAATATATCATTCATTTACTACGTTACCACTATTATAAGTGCAAAATCCACTTTGATCGTGATCAAAATTTTTCTTCTGCTTTGCTATGAGTTTTACTTAGATATTTTTATACATAATTTGCATATTAATATTATACTTTATAAATCATATATAGTAATATATTTAATTTTAAAATTTTTAAATTTGAAAACCGTCTTCCAACTATAGTTAAACTAAAACTGGATGTACAGTATTGTTCACAACTACTTTTATACGGCATTTAATTTCTAATCAATTAATAATTGGAAATGCATCCTCGAAACATTATAAATCCATAAATTTGTTTAGTGTATACATATATAATTATAATAATAAATAATTAAATATAATATCAACTATTAAAATATTAAAATATTGTATAATTTCAACTGTATTAAAAGACGATTGATAATTCATCGCTTTTTTGTCCGAATTCATTAGGTTCATTTAAGTTCAAAACAAAGTTACATATATTTTATAGAAAAAAAACAGAATTAAAAATACATGCAATTTTAAAACTTTTGTTCAAAAAAAATGCTGTATAAAAATATTTATGACTATAATAATGCTAATACTAAATGTCAGAGGCTATTCAAATTTCTGATAATATATTCTAAAGTATAGGCAGGTCAGATTAACTTCCTATTTTTTGCCAACTTAATGACCGCACCATGCAGAACTGACCAGTTCTTGCACTTTTTAAATGAATGGTTTAAGTTTTAAAATTTGGTTAAAGAATGATATTAAATAGTTGAGCTAGCAATTTAATAGAAATGTTAAAATACAAAGGTAAATTTTGAATTCAAAAATCAAATAAGCAATTATAATTTACTATACGTAAACCTATTCCACGTTATTTTCAAACATAATTTTTTGAATCACTACTGAAGATATTTTGATAATACGGATCTCCAAAATATTTCTAGGACTAGAATCATAGGCCCATTCTACTTAATAATTTATTTTCAAACAAACATAAATGAAAAAAATTTGATTGCATTCAATCATAAAAATCCATAAATTTACAAATAATTTACTTTAGACTTCATGACATGTTGTTTATTATATATACCTATATTATATACAATATTTTTCAACCTACAAATGATTATCAATTTTCATTGAATCTAATTAAATGTTCATCAGCGCTAGTATTTAGAATGTTTTGAATATATACTTTATACCACACACAAAAAACATCAACGAAATAAAATTTAAAAATTTTGAAATAAATATTTTTAAGCTTTCTGTTTTTAAAAAATATTGTAAATAATTTAAAATTC
The DNA here is from genome assembly GCA_951394055.1 of Villa cingulata. Classification (NCBI taxonomy): domain Eukaryota; kingdom Metazoa; phylum Arthropoda; class Insecta; order Diptera; family Bombyliidae; genus Villa; species Villa cingulata. Next base: position 32,436,751 of record OX596023.1, read on the forward strand.
ATTATCCTCAAGATTTAGGAACTAGATCTAGTTAGAAAAAAAATTGACTCAGTCTATAAAAAAATTTGGTAATTCACAAAACACCTGATTTTTAAATTTCTATATTATGATCATAAATCAGAATAATACTTTATTTTTTTAGAAGTCCTAAGGCCCAAACATAAAAAAAGATATTCTTTCAAAATTTCAAGAAGAAATTCAATTTACGGGATATGATAATATATAATCGTATCTTGCATTCATAAGTCAATGAACTCAAAAACATAACAAAATAAAACCATAATATATCCATATGTATACATATATTATGTATAATCAAAGATACTATATACTATCACAGATAAGTGTATCTGATCTGTGATACTATGTAAAAACATATTTATATGTAGTTATATAGTATCTCTGGTATAATGCTACAGCAATTATAATGTATGCATACGTAAAAACATCTGTTGCCAAATATTCTACAATCCTACATCAGAAAATAATGTAAACCTATACAAGTAATACATATAATCAAAGACCATATAAATGTATAGACCAGAGTACAGTACAAATGCTACAGTAATTATAATGTATGCATAAGCATACGTAAAAACCTCTGTTGCTAAATATTCTACAATCCTACATCAGAAAATAATGTAAACCTATACAGGTAATACATATAACCAAAGACCATATAAATGTATATATTTATATGGTCTTTGATATAAATACAATTCTATATATGTATTTCAATTAGAAGTAGTAGTAGTAATTTATGTCAGATCATATAGCACGCGACAAGGAATATTAACATAACAACACATACATACATATATAAAAATACATGAAATATGAAATACCTCCTTTCTCAAGTCATTCATATATTAAATACGACGTCAACTCAATACAATAAAAAAAAAATTTGAAACAGCCCTATTGTCAATTGTTGTATTCTAAAGCATTTGCGTACAAAATATCCATTTATTTTTACTTATTCAAGTATAATATCATATCAAGGGTGCGTTCATAAACGTTACTATAGTTATCATTTGTCGTTCAGAATAGTGGTGGTATAGTAAAACATAACTACCAACATAACTTTTTAGCGTTCGTAAACATCAGTGGTAAAGTAAATTTTTAACTATTTGATGTCAAAAATTAACCCTGCTCGAGAGCATGGTTAACGATAGTAACGATAGTAAGCCCTTAAGTGGTAATGACATTGACAATAAAAAATCGTTTGTCATTTCATTTTTTGTTGTGAATTGTGAAAATTTCAATTTAATTTATTTGAAATTTATTAATTTTGTTTTAAACTTCATTTTTAAAAAATAATTAATTTTTGACAAACAAAAAATATAATAATTATAATATGTAAAAATTTTTTAAACTTGACTTGACAGCTGAATGATAATTTATTGCTACTACTATGGTAAAAATCGCGTTCAAAAACCACTTGAAGTTAACATAACTATGGCTGTAGTATAACATAACTTTGCTTAAACTATACTACACCATGACTATGGTTAAAGTAATGTTAATGAACGCACCCCAAATAAGTGATGGTACCACTCAAAACCATATAAAATTTAGTAAACCAGTCATGCAACTCACAAACTAATTCTTCTATATAAATATTCTTATTTTTCTCTCATATTTACATCCCTCCTGAATTACAAACTTTCGCTCTTTTTCGATATTGTTTCGAAAAACTTTTTCGATCTTTATTTTTGGCAAACATACAAACATTTAAATAAAAAAAATGAAATGGTTCATCTAGTAGGACTGTATTATCTTTGATGTACATATAATCAAAACTTACCAACATTTCGTGTACGCCCGGGTACGGCAGCAATAACAAAACTAATCGAAATTACAAATAGGAGAATTGAAATTAGTTTCATTTTTATATGATATTTTATTTTGTTATTTTTTTTTTTAATAAATCGTAACTATCTTGAAATAATCACTTAATTACTTTCCGATTGTGTTGTATAAGAGATACTGATTATTATCAAACCAAATTCAATTATATTTATACAAAAGGATCATAACATAAAAATATTCACAAAGTATCTACCTATATAAAATAAGGTATATGAAAAATTAAACAAAAACATTTTTTTAAAACTAAAAAAAAACTAAAAACTTATTTAAACAGCCGGATCGAGATTGACGTCATAATGACGTCAAATCGAGTTTACCAGTCGAGAAAAACAATCGAGAAGTGATATAGAATCGGGCCATTGAAATTTTATTCACAGAACTCTACAGTCTACACACACATTAATATTTTTCTACGAATTGTTTTAAGACATTTAAAATAAAAATAACATGAATGTACATGCGCATATCTTTATTTTTCTTCCTAAGTTATACAACAAATTACCAAAATTATCTATTAGCGTAAATATTATATTTAAAAAAATTAAACAAAACACAAATAAAAAACTAAAAAACTAATTTAGTTACCATACGCGAATAAATTAGCGTAATTAGTGTATAATAATTATAAATGAATATTGAACAAACGAAAACGTGTCATAGGTATACTTAAAATAAAAATTTGTAAAGCAATAGTGTAAAGGTTTACATTTTAACTCCATTTCCGGAGGGGGAGGGGATGTGGTGCAATCGATAGAGGGGGTGGCGTATGTATGTATGTACGTGCTTGTGTGTTTGCGATTCTAGAAGGCAAATCCGATAGTGTGTGCATTAAACATTCTCTATACAGACATACACACAATCAAATTTGCCTTCTACAAATACACACACGCACACATGCACACACACAAAATGTCCTTTATTATCCTTCTGGTGGTAGGACTTTTTCAAAATATAGAGAATTTTAAGACGCATCTTTTGAGCTATGAAACACACCTGTATCATTTACCGTTATGAAGATATTGGCGAAAAATCTGTAAAAAAAATATTTTTTAGGGGTGTATCTTTTTAAGGGGAGTCGAGCGACGCGAATTCAGAAATAAATAAAACTTCCCAAAATAATAAAACTTCGTGAGTACCTATTTCATTATTTACCAGTATCCTTGGTGAATTTAGGATAATTTTTATCTTTTCTTTGAAGTTATTCTCAGAAAAATGTTTGGCATCACTTCAATCGCAATATAAAAATGAATTGAATGCAAATACAAACACGACTTGTAGTTCATCAGCTACGTCTTATTACTACGCTGTCAGAACCGACGAATACAAAATATATCCTGGATGTGGAAACAGAAATGCACAAATTACTTTCCAATATGAACAAGATTGTGAAAGAATATGCAAAAGTTGTAAGTAAGCAGCAAATAATTTTGAGAGTTTCAAAACGTCGAAAAATGTGTTGTGATACGGATTATAATACAGACTCGATTTAAAATGCATATATACACTTAACACTTGCATAACAACAATATTTTGACGTTTTGAAACTCAGCCTTTGAATTTAGCCAAATGAATTCTCATATTGATTATTTTTTTCTCACAAAATTCAAATATTTTAAGAAATTCAAAGAAACTCGTTACTTCTTATTTTCATTTTTATTATTTTCTTTGAATTATTCCTGTATGTGGGGAAGCTGATGACAATGTCAAAGAAGGTGAATTTATAAATGAAGACTGTGTACCTCACTTCCGACATCATGTCTATGATGAAAACAGTTAATAAGTGCAAGGATTACTTTTCAAGTGCTGGTGAACGTCAAGTTTTTCTTAACAAATCATTATGTGAAAAGTCATGTGTAAAACCAACACCAAGACCAACATCATACGCAGTAATCCGTTTACCTCATTTTCAATTTCCGTCAAGAACATCATTGTGGCCAAGACCAATAACGGCAATAGAAGTTTAAGTATGAAAATGTAAAGTGAACCAAAAATAAATACAATGATAAATCTTACTGTTAATCAAAAAAAATAAAATGTGTTTTTAATTCATTTTTTTCTTTGAATGGAATACATGGAGTGTCTTTGTTATTTATTATTGATCGTTTTTGACCTCTTTAGATACTCTCGGTTATTATCTTCCACCTTACGTTCAATGATTTCCCTTTTTTTATTCTTTATGAAAATTAAGTAAGAAAAACCGTTTGTATACCTCCATCGTTGCCATCGTCTTGCGAAATATTAAAGCAGTCATTTTATTGAAACGTATTTCATATTATTGGAGGGTACGGTTGGAGCTTATCTTAAATCTGAATGGACGACAAACTGTATCTTCAAAAACGCATCATTTCTTTCGTGATGCAGCCTTCATTATCGTTTATAGTTCAAAAACGCATCATATGTTGCATCAAAAAGTAAAACAAACATTTATCAATAATACATCTGTTTGTATATATGACAAACACCTACAATCGTTAGTACACGATTAAGAAGGTGCTGGTTCAAAAAATAAAAGAGATAGATATTTTTTTGAGTTTATGTTTTATTTCTCTTCAAATTCAACTTATACAATAATTAAAATAATTACAATTATCTGCTTAATCTATGGTAAAGTAATTCCAAACTTAAATTGATAGTCTTAAATTTTCAGTATTATAATAACTAATAAATACAAAGTATTTATTTGTGCTAAGTAGTTCAATTTCTCTAGTAAAGAAAAAAAAAAAAATAGTTTAATATTCCCGTCAGCACCAGGAATATTAATAGAAACTCCAGTCAGCACCCGGAGTAGTTAGTATGTAAATATTCCCGTCAGCACCAGGAATATTATGATATGAATACTCTAGTCAATACCCAGAGTAAGATAAATAGTTAGTATTTATATTCCCGTCAACACCAGGAATATATGTTGAATATAAACTTCAGTCAGCACCCGAAGTTTATTTTATTAGTGAATTTCCAGTCAGCACCCAGAAAATTCACTAAGTTTTAGTATGGGAATAATTAAGTATTTATAAATTTCAGTCAGCACCCGAAATTTATATTTCTTAGTAAACATCTAGTCAGCACCCAGAATATCTACTAAGTTTTTGGAATTGGGAAGAATGTGTAAATTGCTAGTCAGCACCCAGTAATTTACACTTGGTTAGTTAGGATAGGAATGAAGGTGAAGATGCTTGATTTCTTCGGTTTATATACTTTTGTGAACAAAAGTAAATTTCTAGAAAATTAACGGTGTCTATTATTTTTGAGCCCTATTGTAATTATTTGAATATTTAAAATTAATTATTTATTTTATTTGTCATTGTTTTTTTTTTTTTTTGAAATTTACTTTTGTCACCCAATAGTATGCAACAAAAAATAATACAATTATTTAATTTTACTAATAATAGTAATAATAATAATAGTTAAAATAACCCAATAGTATGCAAAAAAAATAATACAATTATTTAATAATAATAATAATAATAGTTACAATAACAATTTTTTTTTTATAATTATGATTATTCTAATTGGAATTTGTATGTTGAATTGTAAGTAATAATATTGATATTGTAAGTAATTGTTGCTAGGTACATTTATTACGTTTTGATATTTGATCTGTTACTTTTTTTATTATGTATTATGTTTAGTTACATTTTATATATAGTGATTGTGTACAATTTGTTTTTTTGTTGTATGTATAATTATAATAATTACAAATGTTGTTGTCTTAGTCTAAAATATGTATTATTTTATTGATTATTGATTGTCTAAATTAATTATAATGAATAGTGGAATGTATGTTGATGTTTGCGTCAATTGTTGAGATCAGCATTGAATAATGTTATTGGAATAATTGTTTATTGTTGAATATTTGACAGTTTATTGTTTATATTTTATATTTGTGTTTTTGGATATTTCGAGTGTCGTGAAATTAATTAAATGTGTTGTTATTATTAAAAATATTATTATTTATTAAATTTCAATTAAAATGAAGATTTGATTGAATGTGTATTTGATTCATGTAAATCAAAATACTTCATTTTTATTGAAATTTGTTTGTTAATGCAAATGCCGTCGGCAAAGTGAAAAACTGTGAAGTGTTTATATATAAAAGTTACAAATGTGTTTAATTTGTGTATGTGCAATAATTTCTAAATGCAACTACAAGTGTAATTTCAGGTGTTTTTTGGTAGAATTATGGGGTTGATGGTATGTAAATTAATTTGTACCAATTAACCATCATAGTTTTGTCAACACCTGAAAATCAACTAAGAAAAAGGGTGAAGTGAAAAAACTGAGTGATAACGAACATACTGCCCCCCGTTGAAAAAATACATTTTTTATTTTTTCAAAAGAAAATCAAACAAAATGAATTTTATTGTTTATTTGAATTTTATTAAATAATTTTAATTGGTTTTTAATATTTTTACATTGTTATCCAATGTTAATTTAAAGGCGATGCGTGTTCCGTCGGGTAATGTATGCCGTTGTTTTTTCTTTTTAGAAGCCCTAAGCCTTTTTTTTTGATATTAGAACGTAATAATACGTGTTTTCCATGTTGTTTGATTTTATGGTGAACAAAACTGGCTCTTCTTGTTGTTCATCAGCGTTAAGAAATGCCATATCGATCGGTGGTACGACTTGTTTATTTTCGAGAATTTGAATTTTTTGTGGTGGCTCTGGTATGTCGTCTTTAGTTAGATCAATGTACGAAACAATTCTTTGTTGAGTTCTGTGAATAGTCTCGAAAGTTATTAATTTTATAAATAAAAAACCGTGTTTTACTGACCGTTTACGATATTCTTCGAGCGAAATTTTTCTTTTTTGTGGTTTGTCCATTTTAAAAGTTTTATGACCAAAAAAAACAAAAAAAAAAAACCTTTACTAATTGGATAGATTACGACTAACGACTTTTAACGTTTGTTTTTTGAAATTTGACTAATATGCTGGGGCTCTGTATGCAAAGTATTTATACCTAATTTTAGGTGTCTGGAAAGTTCGACAAAGGGCTAGATCTGTTAGTGTTTTGTAGTATTTGCATCTTTCTAGGATGATCGAGACAAAGATAAATAATGCAATGATTAAATAAAAGTATTTGTTTGAATTGAATTTTGAATATTAATACTAATTAGAATTTATATGCAAAATGCAAATTTTTGAAATAGGCCGTTTTAAAATGTTGTTTTTTGTTTGTATCGATACAACACGAATAAGATCATCAGTACCTGGATGAACTTCAACAATTCTTCCTAATAACCATTTACAGGGTGGTAAATTTTCTTCTTTAATTATTACTAAGTCCCCTTTGTTAGGGTTAATTGTTTGTTTTTGCCATTTTGGTCTATTTTGCAAACGATTTAAATATTGGTTTGACCATTGTTTCCAGAAGGTTTGATATAATAATTGAAGGTGATTCCATCTTGATCGTAATGACATGGCTTGATCAATAGTTGATTCTGGAGGTTGTAGTAAGGATGAGCCAATGAGGAAATGTGCTGGCGTTAAAGCTTGAATATCTTCTGGATCATCATTTAATGGATAAAGTGGTCTAGAGTTTAAACATGCTTCAATTTGATTTAATAATGTGCAAAGTTCTTCAAAAGTTAATAATGAATCTTTGATAATTCTGTTTAAATGATATTTTACAGATTTGACGCCAGCTTCCCATAAACCACCGAAATGAGGAGAAGCTGGTGGAATGAAATGCCATGTTGTACCTTCATTGGCAACTTCTGCTGCTATAAGTTCATTTGCTTCTTTTATAGCGTTATGCAGATCTTTTTGTAGATATTTATTTGCACCTACAAAATTAGTACCACAATCAGAATAACAATCACTTACAAGACCTCTTCGGCTTGTAAAACGTTTGAAGGCTGCTAAAAAGGCTTGAGTTGTTAAATCTGATACTGGTTCAATATGTATTGCCTTTGTCACCATGCAAATAAATATGCAAATATACCCTTTGTAAGTTCTGGTGGCTTTATGTCTTGACATTTTTAATGTTATGGGGCCAGCATAATCTAAACCAACTTTCTGAAATGGTCGTGAAATATTGCAGCGTGAAGCTGGAAGATTTGCCATGAGTTGGTTATGAGGTTTTGGTTTAGATTTGAAGCATGTTATACATTTATGTAATATGAAACGTATGGAATTTCGTCCTCTACATAACCAATATTCCTGTCTAAGTGTATTTAGTACAAGTTCTACACCTCCGTGTAAGGTTTGTTTATGAAAATATTCAATAATAAGTTTTGTGAAATGATTTGGTGTATTAGGAAGAATTATAGGGTGACGTTGGTTATATGATATTGTAGCTTTTGCAAGTCTACCGCCTACTCTTAGTAGTCCATTGGAATCTAGAAATGGATTCAATGATAATAAGTGACTTTTATGTGACACTGGTTTGTTTTGAGATAATGATGCAATTTCCCTTTGAAAACTATGGTTTTGTACAACCTTTAATAATTTTACTTTAGTTTGTTGAAGTTCATCGTCTGTTAGATAAGAGGGAAATGTTTTCACTTGTCTTTTGCACTTTAGATAAAATCGAAAACAATATGTTGTGACGCGTAATAGTCTAGTAAATGATGAGAATTGTGAAATATGTGAATCCAGTGGTGATGAAATTACAGTATTCACACATTGTTTGATTTCTAAAATTTTATCAGAAGTTAGACTTAGTTTTGATGTTAACAGTGGCCAATGTTCTTCAGATTTTTGTAGCCATTGTGGACCTTGCCACCACAAAGTATGATTATAAATATTAGATGCTTGGACACCTCTAGAGTTACAATCTGCTGGATTATCATGTGTTGAAACGTGACGCCATGATTCTGGTTTAATTATATCTTGAATTTCAGATACACGATTAGCAACATAAGTTTTATATTTGTTCGGATTATTTTTCACCCAGGATAGTGTTATGGTGGAATCAGTCCATGCGAATACAGGGATATTTGAATATTCCATGTCAGATTTGACTCGTTTGATGAGTCGTGCTAGTAATAATGCTCCATTCAATTCAAGACGAGGAAGTGAAATAGGTTTTGTAGGAGCTACTTTAGATTTTGCAGTCAATAATGAAACATAAATTTTTTCTTTGGTTGTAACTCTAAGGTAGATTGCAGCTGAATATGCGAAATTCGAAGCGTCTGAAAAACCATGTAATTGACAATTTTGAATTGATTTTTGTGTCTGAATCCATCTGGGTATTTGTATTTTATTTAAATTGTGTAATTCGGATTTGAAATGTTGCCACTGTTCGTCTAAATTAGCAGGTACCAGATCATCCCAAGAACACCCAGAAAGCCATAATTTTTGCATCAGAATCTTTGCGGTTATGATAATTGGTGATATCCATCCTAACGGATCGAATAATTTTGCAATTTCGGATAAAATATTTCGTTTTGTAGATGGTCGATTTTGAATTTCACGGTATTGAATTGCAAAATAATCATCCATAGGATACCAATAGATACCCAGTGTTTTCACCGATTCATCACTTGCAAATTTAAGAGGAAAATTGATTTCTCTCATGTCCTCTGGTATATTCTGTAAGAGTTCTGGTTTATTGCTAACCCATTTTCGTAGGTTGAAACCACCAGATTTCATTAGAGAAATAATTTGATTTTGGATATTGATTGCTTCTGGTATTGAATAAGCACCTAAAAATGCGTCATCAACATAAAATTGTTTTTTGATAATTGGTAAAATGTTCGGGTAATTATGATATTCATCGTCTGCCAATTGGTGTAAAGTTCTTATAGCTAGATATGGTGCAGGTTTTGTACCGAATGTAACTGTTGTTAGTAAATATTCTTTTAGAGGTTCTGAAGTGGTATTACGCCAAAAAATTCGTTGAAAATTCTGATCTTCTTTATGCATGTCAATCATGCGATACATTTTCTCAATATCTGCATTCATGACAAATGGATATTTGCGCCAGTTAAGTATTACAGTAAATATGTCAGTTTGTAGTACTGGGCCAGTGAATAATTGATCGTTAAGACTGAGTCCATTAGTTGTGTTTGCTGATGCATTAAAAACGACACGAAGTTTAGTGGTGGTACTATCTTTGAAAACAGCGTGATGAGGAAGATAATAGCAATTTTGATTAGAATCGTTACATGATATCAATTTCATATGACCTAATGTCATATATTCTTCTATACATGCTTTATATTGTGCATGAAGATTTGGATTTTTTTGGAATCGTTTTTCAAGAGCGTAAAATTGTCGTAATGCCATATTTCTAGATTCACCAAGATTAGGTGGATTGTTTATGAATGGTAATCGTACTTCATACCGTCCATTGGCTTTTCGTTTATGTGTTTGTTTGTAGTGGTTTTCACACTGTTGATCTGTTATAGATAATTTTGGTTTAGTTTCAACTTCTTCCTCTTCCCAGAATCTTTTTATAAGAGTATTTAGATTCTCTTGGTTACGAACGTTAATAAGTAATGATTTCGGTGTGTTTTGTGATTTTATCGTACCACCAATGAGAATCCATCCAAGCAAACTGTTTTGTGCAACAGGTGTACCTGGAGGACCTTTGCGCAAACCTTCTAGTAGGATAGAAGAATATGCATCAGCACCTAGAAGGATATCTATCTTTCCTGGTAAATGGAAAGTTGGATCTGCTAGATCGAGATCTTTAATATGATTGAAATTATGAGTGTTAATTTGTGAGGGTGGTAGAAGATCAGTAATTCTAGTAACAATTAATGAATTTATGTTTATAGTTTTGTTTGTGCGAGTTTGTATGGGTATAGTTGTTTGATATTTAATAGGTACTGTTTTTGAATTACCGAATCCAGATACTTGTATTGAAGTACGATATTTTTTTAAAGATAATTTTTGTGCAGCATTTTCTGTGATGAAAGATGTCTGCGAACCTGAATCTATAAGTGCACGAAATGTAAAATCTAGACCATGTTTAGATTTAATTTTCACAAGAGCTGTGGATAGTAAAGCAAGTGATGACCTTCGTGAATGTTCGTATGTACAAAATGATTGTAATGATTTTTCAACGCTTTGGTTGGTTTGTGATTTAGTTGAACAATCTTGAGTTGTTCCTAAATTTGAATTGTTTGAATTATGAATAGTTTTAGATTTTGTGTTAGTTTTGTTTTGCACATTGTTTGTGCTTTGGTTCGATAAGTTAAAATGTAGTAAAGTATGGTGTTTTTTACCACAATTGCGACAAGTGAATTTACTTGTGCAATTATAAAGTTTATGTTTATTAGATAGACAATTTATACATAGCTGCTTCGAGCGTACGAGTTCAAGTCTTTTGGGTATTTGAAGACTTAAAAATTTTGAACAACGATATGCTGTATGTGATTCTTTACAAAAGAAACATGGTTTTGCTGACGTAATGTGATGCGTTATGGATTTATAACTTTGATTTGCTGATGTTTTGTTATCAACTAATGCCTCAAGTGTTCTGAAGCGAGATTCTAGAAATTCCTTCAACATATCGAATGTAGGTACCTCTTGTGAAGATCCTAACTTTTCTTCCCATAATCGTCGTGTATCAACGGGTAATTTTTGTGTCACGTGGTATATAAGGATTACATCCCAGTTTTTTATATCGACTTTTAATGAAGTTAATTCGCACAAACATTCTGTTGTTCTATCAATAAGAGACTTTATGCCTTTGGCAGACTCTGAATTTAACGATTGCTGATTGAATAGAATTTTGAGTTGAGTATTGACTAATACTCTTGTATTTTGATAACGATTTTTCAAGGCAGACCACGCGACTTCGTAATTTGATTCAGTGATTTGGTACTGACGGAGTAAATGTTCTGCTTCACCAACAACGCTGGTTTTTAAGTAATGGAATTTTTGAATAGCAGATAAATTAGAGTTTTTGTGAACAAGAGATGTGAATAAATCGTGAAAAGACCGCCAACTATCATATGAACCAGAAAACTTGGGTAACGAAATTTCTGGTAATCGAATAGATGGGTTTGAACTACTAACTTGAATTGGTTTTTGTACTGAAGATTCTACTTTGTTAAGAGACTCTAAAGCATCATTTAGAATGCCAAGAAAATCATAAAATTTTTCCTCAAGGGGATTAAAATAATCTGAAGAATATTTAAGTTCTTTAATTTGTTCTGATGGTGTAGAGCTTACTAATCGTTCGAGAGTTAAATGATTAATAACGATATCTTTCCACAATGCTTTAACATAATCAAGACGACCTCGAATATATCCAGGCGTTCGTTTTGCTATGGCTGTCTTTTTGTAATTCGTAATTGCTGTCTCAAGCAATTGACGCAAACTATCTTGTTTTAAAATTAAATCACATATGGTTTCCTGTGATGTAGTCATGTTGTAATTTGAAGAAAAATGAAGTACTCAAAAATATCTATCCGGCTCGAAGGACCAAAAAATGTTTGTATATATGACAAACACCTACAATCGTTAGTACACGATTAAGAAGGTGCTGGTTCAAAAAATAAAAGAGATAGATATTTTTTTGAGTTTATGTTTTATTTCTCTTCAAATTCAACTTATACAATAATTAAAATAATTACAATTATCTGCTTAATCTATGGTAAAGTAATTCCAAACTTAAATTGATAGTCTTAAATTTTCAGTATTATAATAACTAATAAATACAAAGTATTTATTTGTGCTAAGTAGTTCAATTTCTCTAGTAAAGAAAAAAAAAAAAATAGTTTAATATTCCCGTCAGCACCAGGAATATTAATAGAAACTCCAGTCAGCACCCGGAGTAGTTAGTATGTAAATATTCCCGTCAGCACCAGGAATATTATGATATGAATACTCTAGTCAATACCCAGAGTAAGATAAATAGTTAGTATTTATATTCCCGTCAACACCAGGAATATATGTTGAATATAAACTTCAGTCAGCACCCGAAGTTTATTTTATTAGTGAATTTCCAGTCAGCACCCAGAAAATTCACTAAGTTTTAGTATGGGAATAATTAAGTATTTATAAATTTCAGTCAGCACCCGAAATTTATATTTCTTAGTAAACATCTAGTCAGCACCCAGAATATCTACTAAGTTTTTGGAATTGGGAAGAATGTGTAAATTGCTAGTCAGCACCCAGTAATTTACACTTGGTTAGTTAGGATAGGAATGAAGGTGAAGATGCTTGATTTCTTCGGTTTATATACTTTTGTGAACAAAAGTAAATTTCTAGAAAATTAACGGTGTCTATTATTTTTGAGCCCTATTGTAATTATTTGAATATTTAAAATTAATTATTTATTTTATTTGTCATTGTTTTTTTTTTTTTTGAAATTTACTTTTGTCACCCAATAGTATGCAACAAAAAATAATACAATTATTTAATTTTACTAATAATAGTAATAATAATAATAGTTAAAATAACCCAATAGTATGCAAAAAAAATAATACAATTATTTAATAATAATAATAATAATAGTTACAATAACAATTTTTTTTTTATAATTATGATTATTCTAATTGGAATTTGTATGTTGAATTGTAAGTAATAATATTGATATTGTAAGTAATTGTTGCTAGGTACATTTATTACGTTTTGATATTTGATCTGTTACTTTTTTTATTATGTATTATGTTTAGTTACATTTTATATATAGTGATTGTGTACAATTTGTTTTTTTGTTGTATGTATAATTATAATAATTACAAATGTTGTTGTCTTAGTCTAAAATATGTATTATTTTATTGATTATTGATTGTCTAAATTAATTATAATGAATAGTGGAATGTATGTTGATGTTTGCGTCAATTGTTGAGATCAGCATTGAATAATGTTATTGGAATAATTGTTTATTGTTGAATATTTGACAGTTTATTGTTTATATTTTATATTTGTGTTTTTGGATATTTCGAGTGTCGTGAAATTAATTAAATGTGTTGTTATTATTAAAAATATTATTATTTATTAAATTTCAATTAAAATGAAGATTTGATTGAATGTGTATTTGATTCATGTAAATCAAAATACTTCATTTTTATTGAAATTTGTTTGTTAATGCAAATGCCGTCGGCAAAGTGAAAAACTGTGAAGTGTTTATATATAAAAGTTACAAATGTGTTTAATTTGTGTATGTGCAATAATTTCTAAATGCAACTACAAGTGTAATTTCAGGTGTTTTTTGGTAGAATTATGGGGTTGATGGTATGTAAATTAATTTGTACCAATTAACCATCATAGTTTTGTCAACACCTGAAAATCAACTAAGAAAAAGGGTGAAGTGAAAAAACTGAGTGATAACGAACAACATCTTTGTGATAAATGATGCGTCAAAGTCAAAGTTAAGCAAATATTGCATCACAGAATGTCATGATTTGGTTTTGTTTTGGACAAAGTTTCTTATTCTTGTGCGTGCAGAAGCAGATTGTTGTATATTGTTTAAAAAAAAAAAAAAAATTGGATGACGGACAAAAGTATTTTTTTTCAATTTCATTTAATACTTTTCACCTCATTATTTATCTTCTACTTTCAGTAAGGATAAACTTTGGCCAACAGACCAAATTAAATTTATAATAAATACAAGATTCAAATCATTCAAAAACGTCAAAAAGTTGCATCAATATCGTCACGGATGGAGTGTCAAGATAGTGTTCTGTCATCATGGTGTAGTGATGTCACATCAGAAAACTTTCATCAGACGTTTTTGAAATTACCCAAAGTTACATTTTAGTCGAAGAAGTATACAATAAAAATGTGCGAAGTTTCAAAACTGAATTTTCTAGTGAAATTATTTATTATCGTTTTAAAACGGTGAGTGGATAAACTCTATAACAAAATAAAGAAAAAAAAAATAATAATAAATTTCTCATTTAAAATTAAATCCATTTTATTTTATATTTTATATTCAAATTATTTCATACATTATTTTAAACACTTTTATTTATTATTTATAATTATGTATATATGTATGTATATGTATGTATATTTTAATGTAATATTTATATTTATAATGTATACAAATATTTATATATTATATATATTTTTTTTATAAAATGTCGTCTGCATTTATGTATGTTGTATGTATCATGTTTCAATTGAACATTTCATTTTATTTCATTTCATTTCACATTACATTTACATTACATAATGAATCCGTATAAAATATTTTAAAATTTCAATTTCTTCTTCTTCTTCTTCTGCTCTCCATTTTATTCTTTTCTTTTTTAAATACACAATTATATATTTTGATTTTCCTTTTTTTCTTTTCTTCTTTTCAATTTTTCAATAAAATTTTTTTCAACTCTTAATATTTTTAAGCTATACACTAACAACGTACCTATACATTATTATTTACGAATAATTTTATATTTGTTATTTTTTTTTTTTGTTTTAAAAATTTGTCTTGCTTATTTTGTTTTTTATTCTTTTTCTTTCTAGAATTTTTTTAATTTTTTATTTAATTTTGTTTTTCATGAAAATCAAGTGTAAATGTGTGTATGTGTGTGTTTGGTTTTTTGTCTTTTAACGATCAACAATCAAACAAATTATTAAAATTAATATTAAAAATTTCTACTATAAATAATTAAAATTTTTCTTTTTTCATTTTTTTTATATTTTTAAAATCCTTTGTAAAGAATTCATTTTTTTAAATTTTTTTAAAAACATTATTTAATATAATTTTTTTTGTTTATTTCTTGTTTAAATTTCATTATGATTTCATTTCAATTTTTCTTTTTCTCTTTCTTTTTGCATTTCGAAATGTGTAGCACATAATTCATTTTCTCTCTTCTTTTTTCGAAAATGCAGTCAGATCGTCAAGTCACTGAAATCAAATGTTCAAAAATGCATGAAGATTGTATACGATCGCAAAAAGAAAAAAACGTGCATCAGCGCAATGTAGTCTGTACTAAGGACATTCAATTCTGTAATAAACTGATGGTATACGATACGAATACGACTGTTTGCAAGGATGATCGTAACATCTGACTGCATTTTCGAAACAGACCTTATAGTTTTGTGACTGCAGTATTTTAACCTAAATTACTAAAACGTCTACTTGTTCCTCTTCTTTTGTTGTAGTTGTTGCTGTTGTTGTTGATGATTTTATTTTTCTTTAAATTTCAAATTGTAATAATTTGTAATTTTTAATTTTTAAAACAGAAAATAAAAAATTTCACAATAAATTTTCTACTATCTATGTATCTATCTAATCTATCTGCTAAATATTTGAAAATCATTCATAAAATTATATAGCACTGTAAATTTTCCAAAAATTAAAAATTTATAAACAAAAAAATTGAAAATAACAAAAATAAATTATAATCATGATCGATCCCCACTCAATACACAGAAAAATAAATTGTTGCTTTTCTTTTCTTTTTGTAATTCTCATACCAGTAGAGCACAGTACTACAGTACACAAATAATTTTCATCTATCATTGAATTATAATCATCAATTACCATAATTATCATCATCAAATTTATTTTATTTATTTTTTTTTTCTTTTAATTTTAAAATTCCAAAATCTCCTTTTTGTAATTATTGTATTTTATACTCTTTATTTTACAAATTATTATTCGGTTTGCTTACAATTGCTGCTATATTCCACTTAACTTAGCTCATTATTATGTATGTATTGACTTTTTAAAAATAAAAAATGAAAGAAGAAAAAAACTATACATTTTAAACTAATACACAAAATGAAATGATCAATAAAAAAAAATTAATTAAAATAATTTTATAAAAAAAATGGGGGGGGAATTATTTTTTCCATCTTCATCATCATCATGATCAGTTAGTTACAAGGTCATGAGTAAATTATTTTTTTCTTTTTTAAATTAATATCTGTACTAATTCCTGTATATTTGAAATGGCTCCTTTATCTAGTCATCTTACACAGACTAAATATGTTTTTTTTTTTTTTTTTTCAGTTAATAGTTTTGCTTAATGCTTCTTCAATGTCTGTTTCATATATTTTTGATGTTGCTTTTAATCCTGCTACTGCTACTGCTACTGCTACTACTACTACTGCCTAATGTACAGCATCAATATCTCGCTGTGCTCTAGATATTTTCAATTTATCTTTTGGTGTCTGATTTTCACCAGATTCTAATGCGAACATTTTCATTTTCTCTTTGAATGATAATTTTTCTGGTACACCTGCTTCGGTAGATTTTTGTTGTTGTTTCTGTTGTTGTTCCTGTAATCGTTTCTGTCTTGGATCCCTAAAATGAAATTGATTTGTAATCGTGAAATCGATATACTATATTATGAATCATTTAATTTCATTTCATTTTCGATATTCGACACACTTACCTATAAACTTCTTGTGCTCCAATAACTCCGGGAGTTGATTGTACAGTCGTATTCCACATTTCTGATTCTGGTGTTGTTGGCGTTTGTAAAATTGCTGTTGTCTCTTGAATAAATCGCTAAATTTTGCAATAACAAAAACAATAAAATTAACATCTCAGATCTCAGTTAAAAAAAATTGAAAAAATAAAATTTTTAATTTTTTCTGATTGTTACTCACATTCGGATCCTCTCTTACAATTTCTAGATCAGCATGTTCTGGTGTGAATTCTTACTTTGGGCTGATGAAAGTTTTTAAATCGGACCATGTACACTTAAGAACGAAACTAAGAGTGTACAAAACGCGTGTATGTCCAATTTTGACGTATGGAACCGAGACGTGGACAGTATCAAATCAGACAGCAGAATGCCTGAACATATTTGAAAGAAAGGTCCTCATGTGCATTCTAGGTCCGATTCGAGGGGGGAACCAATGGCGGTTAAAATACAATAATGAATTGTACAACATATACAAAAATGTTGATGTAACAACGATAGCCAGGCTACAAAGGTTACGCTGGGCGGGTCATGTAGCCAGAATGAGCGTTTCCCGAATCCCGAACAAAGTACTAAGGAGAGAGATACCAGCAGCAGGAAATAGACTGCAAGGAAGAGAAGGGACTAGGAAGAGATGGGAAGATGGAGTTGATGAAAATGCGCGATTGCTGCTAGAGACTGGTAATTGGAGGACAGCAGTGCTGAATCGACAGGACTGGAGGAGGAAACTTGAGTCGGTCAGAGTCCGATTTGGACTGTAGTGCCAATTATTATTACTATTAAATTTCGGATCTACGGGTGGTATTCACCAACATGGATATATCCGTCGAATTTATTTTAGCCGGATACAACAATTTCAGCTTATTCATCAATCTAGATCAAATTTGTTTTCGAACTTCGTTTTCGGGTCGAAAATGTGTGTCAAACATGTCAGCTGATTGTATTTTTATATTACAAAATGAAAAAAAGGTTCTGTGATGTGATAATTATCTTTGTTATATGCAAAGATAATAATACAGTTCCACTACTTGAATAGCTCGATGGTTGGGTTTTGGTCTTGTGATCTTGAGATCACGGTTCGAAACCCAGTCAGCGCGCTACTCTTGTCCAAGTGGATCATTAATTTCACATCAGCAATGTACACCATAGTAACTGATTACTGATAATAAACTGGATGATGTATCTGACAAGAAATTACTGATCGGCGGTGCCATAATGGACTGATTATCCGCGTGCACTTAATATATATATTATATATATTGTATGTATATATGAATATTTAAAAAAAAATAATAATAACAAGGTTATGTTCGAACGATATTTATAACACTACTCCGAGGTTGTTTTAAAAATATCAGAGTAGTGTTTTATCCAGGTTGATGAATATACTTTATCTCAGATAAAAGATAATCTATGTTGGTGAATACCAGCCATGTTTTGACCTAAATACATTTCCTTTTGTAAACAAAAATTATCATTTAACTCTTGAGTGTTTGATTATGCAGAAAGTGAAGTAGAAATAAAATAAAATTACAAAGTTATGCACAAAACATATGATTTCAAATACAACTTGTAAAAAATTAAGAAGATATTGGCTTAAGCGCTTAAGTGTATATAAAAAAAAGTTCTTAATTTGGTATCGCTTTAATTACATGCAGCTGCAATGAAATATTCGTGTATTTTACCTTAAAATTAAACTCCAATTCAATTCAAATTTATGTTTTTATTTCAGAATTATTTTTTCACATCTTCAGAGTTTTATTTGCACATTATACAAAATTATTCAAAAAAAAAAATTATTTATTATTATTATAATGTATACCTTTCTATACCCCATGCGTTACATCTGTGGTTACATTTACAATGCAAGCGCGTTGGCATGCTGCTTCTGAGTTAAACGAAGAGCTACCACTTTTTACATCACAAATAAATAGTTCTTCACATTCGTTTGTCTTTTCATTATAGAAATAAAGTGTACCACCAAAACGACAACCTATTTCCTCTTCTTCATATGGTACACAATTTTCTGGAAATCAAATTTTTTTGTTTATATTTTTATTTATTTCTGTTTTTGTTTTTATTTAATTAATATTTTAAAATTTTCATTTTGATAGAAAAAAAAGGTAGGCATGCCAAATAATATTTAAGTAAGCGAATGCAAAAACAAATATTTCAATTAATATTATGTAATCAAAACTTACCAGGATTTCCTGTAAGCTCAGGCTCGGGTTCGGCAGCAATAACAAAACTAATCGAAATTACTAATAGGAGAACTGATATTAATTTCATTTTTAAATGATATTTTATTTTTTTGTTACTTTTTTTTTTAATAAATCGTAACTAATTTGAAATCACTTAACGATTTTCGGATTGTGTTGTATAAGAGATACTGATTATTATCAAACCAAATTCAATTATATTTATACAAAAATGAAAATGTTCTAATACATTGATAAAGCATATGCGTTGGTATCAAATTTAAGTCAAAATATTTGTCAAAATAAGAATTTCAAAACAAGAACATATGTCATATGTGTTTAAAGAAAAACAAAAAAATGGATCATAACATAAAAATATTTACAAAGTATCTATATTTACATCGTCAATTTTATGTTTATATAAGATGATATTAGAAATCGAACGAAAACATGTTTTTCGAATACAATGTAAATTCGTATTTATTTGGCTTATGTATTTGTTTTTTATTACATGTGCCTTATTTCAGAGTAATTGTGGCGAAAATTTAATTAAAAACAAATTATCTCAATATTTACATTATAAGTAACGAAAATACCGAGTCTGTTGATTATTCGAAATTCTTTTATAGCAACGTGAAATTCTTTTAAGAATTACGTGAAATATTTTGTGGCTCAGACTGATTAAATAGAAAAGAAAGAAAGAAAAAAGTTTCACGTTCCTATAGTATTTTTCTTTTATTTTAGAATGCTTGTGGGGGTGGGTATACATATACATACAGTCTTTTTGTTGTTTCATTGTCTATGCAGATTCTTCAAGTTCTCCAAGTTGAATTTCCGTCATATATTTGCACGGAGTTGTGTTTGAGTTGCATTAATTCACTGTTTCCTTTTTGAAGTTTTCAGTAATTCTCGGACTGTAGCGCTCATTCTGTTAAAAATGAAACATTTCCGAAACTGCATAACACGATCGACGTAATCACAACTGCGCATTCTCAAGTCTGCTACTTCCTCGGAACGTATTTTAATCATTGTTTTTCTTTTTGTCTGGTTCATTGATGCCCGTTCTCAACAGTTCAATTTGAAATTACACAAAATAGTCGCAATCTCGAAATATTTTAAAATAATTTTGAAAAATTGAAAAAATAATCTTACATAAAACTTGGTGCTACTATCACAAACAAATACACAATAATTTCTCTTCTAAATGGATAACAAAACTGACACCTATTCCTAATGCTGTTATGACACTTACTTTTTTTCAGGCTAAATTTTTCCGTCTTAAGCGCACGAAATTTAGCGTTAAAAGAAAGAGATGATTATGTTGAACTGAGATTTTTCGTATATACTGATTTTTCGTGTATCTCATTGTAATTTGGTAGTCGTATACCATACCACCATATTTTCATTGTAATAATTACCCAGCTGACCACTCAATGAACTAGGTTCACAGTGAATTCATAGTGAATGTAAAAAATCTTCACGATCTGAATAATTTTTCTCTTATTCATTTTGAAATCACGAAATGAAAAATAAGTGAATTATTCAAAAATGGGTACATTATGAATACACCAAGTGATTGAAATATGAGTTGTATTCATATAAAATTCATTTGATGAATGACGATTTATGTAAACTTATTTTAATTTTATGATTAGACGAATTCATTCGTTTCATCTTTGTAAAATGGTTGCGATTCACAAAGCCTAACACTATGGAATCTTTTAGTGAACGTATATTGAAATGCTGATATCGTCTTAATTTCATGCACTTAAGCTGAACTTTTCGTGTACTTCAGCTCAAAATCCAACTTATATTTTACTCTTTCACTGTAACACAAAATTATGGAGTGATTTTTTTTTCATTTACACAATGCTAAAGATTTTAGATTTAGCTTCAGATTTAGCCGTAAAAAAAGCAAGTGTCATAACAGCATAAAACAATAAATGATCTAAAATGGAGATGTTGAATATGCGAAATTCTTTTATGACAACGTAAATCTTGTTATTCGAAGAACCCAACTTGTAGAGGCTAAGAATCCAAATCCAATCGTTTTTTATCGAATGGTCATATAATGTGGCCAATTCGCAAAATTGGAATGATTTTCCTATGAAATGGTATAATAAAGACCATTTTAGTTGTTTTAAAATTTTCAGCAATTAATGGTCATTTGACTTTTAAATTTAATTAAATTCGTAACAATTGGGTTTTTAGTAACTTGCATGAATTTCATTTAAAGAGTAAAGAAAGATACATTTACAATCTAACCTACAGATTACATTTTCCACATTGTAAATTTTGTCACATCTTCTTCAAAAAATTATATTGCGCTATACTTTTTTTTTCGCCCAGCCCTGATTAATCCAGAGCGAGAAAGAGAGTTGCTTGTATCTCTAATCACATAATTTTATTTCCATCATTGTAGAATCCTGTTCTACTTTGTCTACTCATATTTTCTTCATTATCCTTTCTTATTTTGCCCATCATAATTTTGAGGATTTGCTGTTTTGAACCATCTGTTGTTAGATACTCTGAATATTGGCACCTATCCATTGTAGGTGTATTCCCTCAGTTGCTTTAGCTAGGATAAATTGTGTATCTATCTCTACAGAAAATACAGCGCCTCTTTATCCACATTCTGACTGTGATCCACTGTTAAAGGTGATGGATCCAAATACCTTTTCTAACAAAAAGTACTTATTTACGATTAAAATATTAGCAAAATATATATTTACATATTTATATGACAAATATCGAATTATTGCTGAATCATAAATTATACCACAATTAGGTCTGTTCGATGAAAGTCCCGAACTTACACCGAACTCAAACTCTTACACTTTTGTGTTCGATGAAAGTCCTAGAAAGTGCTTTAATCGAATAGAGAGTAGTGTAACTCCAGCGCACACGAAATTCTACGCGGAACTTACACCTAATTTTTTTGAGTGTAAATTTTTGACAGGTCATATTACTAATAACCAAATTGCTAGTGAAGTGAATTATTTTTTATTTGAAAATGAAAAAAATTATTGAAGTTGTTAATTAATTTAATTAATTAAAAATAAAATTTAATGTTACACGATTATATTTATCTAAGAAAATTGGTTTCAGAAATTTTGATATCACCAACAATAAATTTAGTACACAAAAGAAATTGATTAACAGAAAATTTATCTAACTAATTCAAAATTGAAATGTTAATTTCAATTTGAACTTACACTAATGCCCTAATGCGTTGGATAACATACATATAAATTTAAAATCTTATTCATTCCTTTTTCATCCTTTTTTTTATAACTTTGTTCATACATTAAATTAATATAGATGCCGTATTGTGTATTTTAAGATTTAAAGAAGGTCCAGTCCATACTAATATCTACATACTAATTACCACTTAAAATGTGTAAATATTTGACTTTGATTTGAAAAAAAAAAATACCAAAAATTTTGATGAATAATAGTACCATAATCCCTATACGTAAACGCATATGTACGAATTTTGAACTCTAAAAGGACGCTGATACTGTGTGGATGCGAAATGTTATTGTCTTCGTATATGTATGTGGCATTTAACAGAAAGGATAAAGAATTAAAAGTTAAATAGAATAAAAAAAAAAAGTTAAAGACATGTTCAAATGTTCAAGGATTTAAGTTATAATCTTGTTTATTTTTATTTATAATTTTTTTTATTGCTGTAAATTTGAAGATATCAAAATATTTACTTTTAGTTTTATGAACATTTTCACAAGGAATTTTCCTTAAATAAAATCAGAAATATAATCCTTTATCTTTTCTTTTTGTATTTCAGATCAAAAATATCTAAACACTTATATGCGCAGCAAATACATAATGTGTAAGAATATATTTTCAGTTATTGGCATGATTTGAAAATCCTTTTTCAAATATATTTTTTAATTATTTATTTGTTTTTTCATTGATATGGAATAATCCTGCGTCTATAATATAGCATTATATGGACGGCAATGGCGATATTCATTTAAAACATTTTAATACAAATTCAATGATTTTTTATGACTTTTCCACACTTTCACTGTCACATGTGTCTCATAGCGAATTGGTAGAAACACGTCCATGAGACACATATGACTCATTTACTGAGTTTTATATATTTGATGCTAATAAAATTCTAAAACAAAATAAATAAATTAAGAACTGACTGACACTTTCAGTGTCAGTCGGTCAGTCAGTCGGTCAGTCAGTTCACATGAATGTTGCTGGACAGTGAAAGTGTTGAAACTTCATGTGTATGAAAATCAACATATAAAAATAATTTTCGCAATATTTTGACAAACAATGTTGCCCTCCAAAGCAGAAACAAATATTTCCATCCAGAAAAAATTTCCGGAATTGCAGTTTCTACATAGTACATAGTATGCAAAAATGTTGACCCTCTCCGCACATCTTTGATCCTTAATAACTCAACAACGGCTCATGCAATTAACGTGAAATTTTTTTTGTTTGAAAGAGGACACTTTCCACTATTTTTTATTGAAATTGGAACATTTGTTGTCATGCCATTTTTTTTCAGGAAACCTGTTTGTAATAAAAGTGGTTTTTAAAAATGAATCATGAATTTTGACTTCAGGATGTTTTTTTACTACGAAATGAATTCTTAATTACCTGCTGGAGCATATCAAAAGAAAGATAATGTTGTTTGCTATCATTGATTTGAACACTAAATTTTGATACGTGGGGTATACAAAAAGTTATACATAATTTTGTGTTGAAAGGTCATGATAAAAACTCAAAATTTAAGACGCCCTCTAGCCTCGAAAAGCGCAAACGAAAAAATGTCATATGACATTTTCGACTGCAAATCACCTCTACTTTCACCCCTTTAAATATATTCCACGACTAACGAAACACCCTGTATGTATATCTAAATACTGGTCTAAATACACAAAATATTTATTTGAATGTATCAATAAAATTTGAGGTTGTTTCAATAAAAAAGTTTAAAATAAAAATACATTACATATTTATAAAATATTATTTAATATTTTAAAACCTGGGCAGGATTTCGCAGAAGGTGTTCCACCCGATCCCCTAAAAATTTTGACGATATATAGTCTTTGTGACGTAAAGCACAGAATTCTGATATTTTTTTGTCGGAACGCCCCATATCGGTCACAGATCGCATATAAAAATTGGGAATATCTCTATAACGATACATAATCAGTCAGAATTTAATGATTTTTCGCCATTTTTTTTTTTTTTTTTGTTCAAAGAAAATACAGGTTGTGGAAATCCAGTGCCCTTTAAATTAATATCAAATTAGATATTAGCAAAAAGTCCAAGACAAGACAACCGCTCATTTTTGCTTTACGTTAAAGATACATATTTTATGTTGAAATTACCAAATTATTTTATTTTTCATGATACTTTCATGATTTTTCATGTCATAATGACGTCAAATCGAGTTTACCAGTCGAGAAAAACAATCGAGAAGTGATATAGAATCGGGCCATTGAAATTTTATTCACAGAACTCTACACACACATTAATATTTTTCTACGAATTGTTTTAATACATTTAAAATAAAAATAACATGAATGTACATGCGCATATCTTTATTTTTCTTCCTAAGTTATACAACAAATTACCAAAATTATCTATTAGCGTAAATATTATATTTAAAAAAAATTAAAAACAAATAATAAACTAAAAACTTATTAAAACAGCCGGATCGAGATTGACGTCATAAAGACGTCAAATCGAGTTTACCAGTCGAGAAAAACAATCGAGAAGTGATATAGAATTGGGCCATTGAAATTTTATTCACAGAACTCTACAGTCTACACACACATTAATATTTTTCTACGAATTGTTTTAATACATTTAAAATAAAAATAACATGAATGTACATGCGCATATCTTTATTTTTCTTCCTAAGTTATACAACAAATTACCAAAATTATCTATTAGCGTAAATATTATATTTAAAAAAAATTAAAAACAAATAATAAACTAAAAACTTATTTAAACAGCCGGATCGAGATTGACGTCATAATGACGTCAAATCGAGTTTACCAGTCGAGAAAAACAATCGAGAAGTGATATAGAATTGGGCCATTGAAATTTTATTCACAGAACTCTACACACACATTAATATTTTTCTACGA
Source organism: Villa cingulata (assembly GCA_951394055.1). Classification (NCBI taxonomy): domain Eukaryota; kingdom Metazoa; phylum Arthropoda; class Insecta; order Diptera; family Bombyliidae; genus Villa; species Villa cingulata. The sequence continues at coordinate 32,462,242 of OX596023.1, forward strand.
ATTGTTTTAAGACATTTAAAATAAAAATAACATGAATGTACATGCGCATATCTTTATTTTTCTTTCTAATTTATACAACAAATTACCAAAATTATCTATTAGCGTAAATATTATATAATTAAAAAAAAATTAAACAAAAAACAAATAAAAAACTAAAAAACTATTTTAGTTACCATACGCGAATATATTAGCGTAATTAGTGTAATAATAATTATAAATGAATATTGAACAAACGAAAACGTGTCATAGGTATACTTAAAATAAAAATTTGTAAAGCAATAGTGTAAAGGTTTACATTTTAACTCCATTTCCGGAGGGGGAGGGGAGGTGGTGCAATCGATAGAGGGGGTGGCGTATGTATGTATGTACGTGCTTGTGTGTTTGCGATTGTAGAAGGCAAATCCGATAGTGTGTGCATTAAACATTCTCTATACAGACATACACAGAATCAAATTTGCCTTCTACAAATACACACACGCACACATGCACACACATAAAATGTCCTTTATTATCCTTCTGGTGGTAGGACTTTTTCAAAATATAGAGAATTTTAAGACGCATCTTTTGAGCTATGAAACACATCTGTATCATTTACCGTTATGAAGATATTGGCGAAAAATCAGTAAAAAAATATTTTTTAGGGGTGTATCTTTTTAAGGGGAGTCGAGCGACGCGAATTCAGAAATAAATAAAACTTCCCAAAATAATAAAACTTCGTGAGTACCTATTTCATTATTTACCAGTATCCTTGGTGAATTTAGGATAATTTTTATCTTTTCTTTGAAGTTATTCTCAGAAAAATGTTTGGCATCACTTCAATCGCAATATAAAAATGAATTGAATGCAAATACAAACACGACTTGTAGTTCATCAGTTCGAGTTCAGTTCAAGTTTATGTTCGAACGATATTTATAATTCCACTCCGAAGTTGTCTTAAAAATATCCGAGTAGTTTTTTATCCAGGTTGGTGAATACACTTTATCTCAGATAAAAGATAATCTATGTTGGTGAATACCAGCCATGTTTCGACTTAAGTACATTTCCTTTTGTAAACAAAAATTATCATTCAACTCTTGAGTGTTTGATTATGCAGAAAGTGAAGTAGAAATAAAATAAAATTACAAAGTTATGCACAAAACATATGATTTCAAATACAAATTGTAAAAAATTAAGAAGATATTGGCTTAAGCGCTTAAGTGTATATGAAAAAAAGTTCTTCAGTTGGTATCGCTTTGATTGCATGCGGCTGCACTGAAATATTCGTGTATTTTACCTTAAAATTAAACTCCAATTCAATTCAAATTTATGTTTTTATTTCAGAATTATTTTTTCACATCTTCAGAGTTTTATTTGCACATTATACAAAATTATTCAAAAAAAAAAATTATTTATTATTATTATATGCGTTACATCTGTGGTTGCATTCACATTGCAAGCGCGTTGGCATTCTTCTGTTGAGTCAAACTTAGTGGCACCAGGTTTTACAGAACAAATATTTCGTTTTACACATGCGTTTTCGTTTGCATCATAGTAAACACCCGACGGGTTATTTTTTTCACAATATATGGGGCGTCTTGCTTCGGCTGGTACACAATTTTCTGGAAATCAAATTTTTTTGTTTATATTTTTATTTATTTCTTTTTCTTGTTTTTTTTAAATTAATATTTTAAAATTTTCATTTTGATAGAAAAAAAGGTAGGCATGCCAAATAATATTTAAGTAAGCGAATGCAAAAACAAATATTTCAATTAATATTATGTACATATAATCAAAACTTACCAGGATTTCGTGTACGCCCGGGTACGGCAGCAATAACAAAACTAATCGAAATTACAAATAGGAGAACTGATATTAATTTCATTTTTATATGATATTTTATTTTATTGTTATTTTTTTTTAATAAATCGTAACTATCTTGAAATAATCACTTAATGACTTTCCGATTGTGTTGTATAAGAGATACTGATTATTATCAAACCAAATTCAATTATATTTATACAAAAGGATCATAACATAAAAATATTCACAAAGTATCTACCTATATAAAATAAGATATATGAAAAATTAAACAAAAACATTTTTTTAAAACTAAAAAAAAAACTAAGAACTTATTTAAACAGCCGGATCGAAATTGACGTCATAATGACTTCAAATCGAGTTTACCAGTCGAGAAAAACAATCGAGAAGTGATATAGAATTGGGCCATTGAAATTTTATTCACAGAACTCTACAGTCTACACACACATTAATATTTTTCTACGAATTGTTTTAATACATTCAAAATAAAAGTAACATGAATGTACATGCGCATATCTTTATTTTTCTTTCTAATTTATACAATGAATTACCAAAATTATCTTTAGCGTAAATATTATATTTAAAAAAAATTAAAAACAAAAAACAAATAAAAAACTAAAAAACTATTTTAGTTACCATACGCGAATATATTAGCGTAATTAGTGTATAATAATTATAAATGAATATTGAACAAACGAAAACGTGTCATAGGTATACTTAAAATAAAAATTTGTAAAGCAATAGTGTAAAGGTTTACATTTTAACTCCATTTCCGGAAGGGGGGGGGGGGGGGGGGGGGTGTGGTGCAATCGATAGAGGGGGTGGCGTATGTATGTATGTACGTGCTTGTGTGTGTGCGATTGTAGAAGGCAAATCCGATAGTGTGTGCATTAAACATTCTTTATACAGACATACACAATATCAAATTTGCCTTCTACAAATACACACACGCACACATGCACACACACAAAATGTCCTTTATTATCCTTCTGGTGGTAGGACTTTTTCAAAATATAGAGAATTTTAAGACGCATCTTTTGGGCTATGAAACACACCTGTATCATTTACAGTTATGAAGATATTGGCGAAAAATCAGTAAAAAAAATATTTTTTAGGGTTGCATCTTTTTAAGGGGAGGTGAGCGACGCGAATTATTTTCAGATTGATAATGGGGGCCACCCCCTCTATCGATTGCGCTACTACCCCACCCACTCCGGAGATGGGGTTAAAATGTAAACCTTTATGTACAATTCAAAATTCAGAAATAAATAAAACTTCCCAAAATAATAAAACTTCGTGAGTACCTATTTCATTATTTACCAGTATCCTTGGTGAATTTAGGATAATTTTTATCTTTTCTTTAAACTTATTCTCAGAAAAATGTTTGGCATCACTTCAATCGCAATATAAAAATGAATTGAATGCAAATACAAACACGACTTGTAGTTCATCAGCTACGTCTTATTACTACGCTGTCAGAACCGACGAATGCAAAATATATCCTGGATGTGGAAACAGAAATGCACAAATTACTTTCCAATATGAACAAGATTGTGAAAGAATATGCAAAAGTTGTAAGTAAGCAGCAAATAATTTTGAGAGTTTCAAAACGTCGAAAAATGTTTTGTAATACGGATTATTATACAGACTCGATTTAAAATGCATATATACACTTAACACTTGCATAACAACAATATTTTGACGTTTTGAAACTCAGCCTTTGAATTTAGCCAAATGAATTCTCATATTGATTATTTTTTTCTCACAAAATTCAAATATTTTAAGAAATTCAAAGAAACTCGTTACTTCTTATTTTCATTTTTATTATTTTCTTTGAATTATTCCTGTATGTGGGGAAGCTGATGACAATGTCAAAGAAGGTGAATTTATAAATGAAGACTGTGTACCTCACTTCCGACATCATGTCTATGATGAAAACAGTTAATAAGTGCAAGGATTACTTTTCAAGTGCTGGTGAACGTCAAGTTTTTCTTAACAAATCATTATGTGAAAAGTCATGTGTAAAACCAACACCAAGACCAACATCATACGCAGTAATCCGTTTACCTCATTTTCAATTTCCGTCAAGAACATCATTGTGGCCAAGACCAATAACGGCAATAGAAGTTTAAGTATGAAAATGCAAAGTGAACCAAAAATAAATACAATGATAAATCTTACTGTTAATCAAAAAAAATAAAATGTGTTTTTAATTCATTTTTTTCTTTGAATGGAATACATGGGGAGTGTCTTTGTTATTTATTACTGATCGTTTTTGACCTCTTTAGATACTCTCGGTTTTTATCTTCCGCTTTACGTTCAATGATTTCCCTTTTTTTATTCTTTATGAAAATTAAGTAAGAAAAACCGTTTGTATACCTCCATCGTTGCCATCGTCTTGCGAAATATTCAAGCAGTCATTTTATTGAAACGTATTTCATATTATTGGAGGGTACGGTTGGAGCTTATCTTAAATCTGAATGGACGACAAACTGTATCTTCAAAAACGCATCATTTCTTTCGTGATGCAGCCTTCATTATCGTTTATAGTTCAAAAACACATTATATGTTGCATCAAAAAGTAAATCAAACATTCATCAATAATACATCTTTGTGATAAATGATGCGTCAATGTCAAAGTTAAGCAAATATTGCATCACAGAATGTCATGATTTGGTTTTGTTTTGGACAAAGTTTCTTATTCTTGTGCGTGCAGAAGCAGATTGTTGTATATTGTTTAAAAAAAAAAAAAAATTGGATGACGGACAAAAGTATTTTTTTTCAATTTCATTTAATACTTTTCACCTCATTATTTATCTTCTACTTTCAGTAAGGATAAACTTTGGCCAACAGACCAAATTAAATTTATAATAAATACAAGATTCAAATCATTCAAAAACGTCAAAAAGTTGCATCAATATCGTCACGGATGGAGTGTCAAGATAGTGTTCTGTCATCATGGTGTAGTGATGTCACATCAGAAAACTTTCATCAGACGTTTTTGAAATTACCCAAAGTTACATTTTAGTCGAAGAAGTATACAATAAAAATGTGCGAAGTTTCAAAACTGAATTTTCTAGTGAAATTATTTATTATCGTTTTAAAACGGTGAGTGGATAAACTCTATAACAAAATAAAGAAAAAAAAAATAATAATAAATTTCTCATTTAAAATTAAATCCATTTTATTTTATATTTTATATTCAAATTATTTCATACATTATTTTAAACATTTTTATTTATTATTTATAATTATGTATATATGTATGTATATGTATGTATATTTTAATGTAATATTTATATTTATAATGTATACAAATATTTATATATTATATATATTTTTTTTATAAAATGTCGTCTGCATTTATGTATGTTGTATGTATCATGTTTCAATTGAACATTTCATTTTATTTCATTTCATTTCACATTACATTTACATTACATAATGAATCCGTATAAAATATTTTAAAATTTCAATTTCTTCTTCTTCTTCTTCTTCTGCTCTCCATTTTATTCTTTTCTTTTTTAAATACACAATACATATTTTGATTTTCCTTTTTTTCTTTTCCTTTTTTTCTTTTCTTCTTTTCAATTTTTCAATAAAATTTCTTTTAACTCAGGCTGGTATTCATCAACATAGATTATCTTTTATCTTGAGATAAAGTGTATTCATCAACCTGGATAAAACACTACTCGTACTCGGATATTTTTAAGACAACCTCGGAGTGGTATTATAAATATCGTTCGAACATAACCTTGTTATTAACAGCAACAGCACAAATAAAGATAATGTATTGGAACTGTATTATCATCTTTGCATATAAATACAACATCACAGAACCTCTTTTTTATTTTGCAACATCAAAATACAATCAGCTGACATGTTTGACACACATGTTCGACCCGAAAACGAAGTTCGAAAACAAATTTTATCTAGATTGATGAATAAGCTGAAATTGTTGTATCCGGCTAAAATAAATTCGACGGATATATCCATGTTGGTGAATACCACCCTTAATATTTTTAAGCTATACACTAACTACGTACCTACATTATTATTTACGAATAATTTTATATTTGTTATTTTTTTTTTTTTGTTTTAAAAATTTGTCTTGCTTATTTTGTTTTTTATTCTTTTTTTTTCTAGAATTTTTTTAATTTTTTATTTACTTTTGTTTTTCATGAAAATCAAGTGTAAATGTGTGTATGTGTGTGTTTGGTTTTTTGTCTTTTAACGATCAACAATCAAACAAATTATTAAAATTAATATTAAAAATTTCTACTATAAATAATTAAAATTTTTCTTTTTTCATTTTTTTTATATTTTTAAAATCCTTTGTAAAGAATTCATTTTTTTAAATTTTTTAAAAACATTATTTAATATAATTTTTTTTGTTTATTTCTTGTTTAAATTTCATTATGATTTCATTTCAATTTTTCTTTTTCTCTTTCTTTTTGCATTTCGAAATGTGTAGCACATAATTCATTTTCTCTCTTCTTTTTTCGAAAATGCAGTCAGATCGTCAAGTCACTGAAATCAAATGTTCAAAAATGCATGAAGATTGTATACGATCGCAAAAAGGAAAAAAACGTGCATCAGCGCAATGTAGTCTGTACTAAGGACATTCAATTCTGCAATAAACTGATGGTATACGATACAAATACGACTGTTTGCAAGGATGATCGTAACATCTGACTGCATTTTCGAAACAGACCTTATAGTTTTGTGACTGCAGTATTTTAACCTAAATTACTAAAACGTCTACTTGTTCCTCTTCTTTTGTTGTAGTTGTTGCTGTTGTTGTTGATGATTTTATTTTTCTTTAAATTTCAAATTGTAATAATTTGTAATTTTTAATTTTTAAAACAGAAAATAAAAAATTTCACAATAAATTTTCTACTATCTATGTATCTATCTAATCTATCTGCTAAATATTTGAAAATCATTCATAAAATTATATAGCACTGTAAATTTTACAAAAATTAAAAATTTATAAACAAAAAAATTGAAAATAACAAAAATAAATTATAATCATGATCGATCCCCACTCAATACACAGAAAAATAAATTGTTGCTTTTCTTTTCTTTTTGTAATTCTCATACCAGTAGAGCACAGTACTACAGTACACAAATAATTTTCATCTATCATTGAATTATAATCATCAATTACCATAATTATCATCATCAAATTTATTTTATTTATTTTTTTTTCTTTTAATTTTAAAATTCTAAAATCTCCTTTTTGTAATTATTGTATTTTATACTCGTTATTTTACAAATTATTATTCGGTTTGCTTACAATTGCTGCTATATTCCACTTAACTTAGCTCATTATTATGTATGTATTGACTTTTTAAAAATAAAAAATGAAAGAAGAAAAAAACTATACATTAAACTAATAAACAAAATGAAATGATCAATAAAAAAAAATTAATTAAAATAATTTTATAAAAAAAATGGGGGGGGGGGGGAATTATTTTTTCCATCTTCATCATCATCATGATCAGTTAGTGACAAGGTCATGAGTAAATTATTTTTTTCTTTTTTAAATTAATATCTGTACTAATTCCTGTATATTTGAAATGGCTCCTTTATCTAGTCATCTTACACAGACTAAATATGTTTTTTTTTTTCAGTTAATAGTTTTGCTAAATGCTTCTTCAATGTCTGTTTCATATATTTTTGATGTTGCTTTTAATCCTGCTACTGCTACTGCTACTGCTTCTACTACTACTGCCTAATGTACAGCATCAATATCTCGCTGTGCTCTAGATATTTCAATTTATCTTTTGGTGTCTGATTTTCACCAGATTCTAGTGCGAACATTTTCATTTTCTCTTTGAATGATAATTTTTCTGGTACACCTGCTTCGGTAGATTTTTGTTGTTGTTTCTGTTGTTGTTCCTGTAATCGTTTCTGTCTTGGATCCCTAAAATGAAATTGATTTGTAATCGTAAAATCGATATACTATATTATGAATCATTTAATTTCATTTCATTTTCGATATTCGACACACTTACCTATAAACTTCTTGTGCTCCAATAACTCCGGGAGTTGATTGTACAGTCGTATTCCACATTTCTGATTCTGGTGTTGTTGGCGTTTGTAAAATTGCTGTTGTCTCTTGAATAAATCGCTAAATTTTGCAATAACAAAAACAATAAAATTAACATCTCAGATCTCAGTTTAAAAAAATTGAAAAAATAAAATTTTTAATTTTTTCTGATTGTTACTCACATTCGGATCCTCTCTTACAATTTCTAGATCAGCATGTTCTGGTGTGAAATCTTACTTTGGGCTGATGAAAGTTTTTAAATCGGACCATGTACACTTAAGAACGAAACTAAGAGTGTACAAAACGCGTGTATGTCCAATTTTGACGTATGGAACCGAGACGTGGACAGTCTCAAATCAGACAGCAGAATGCCTGAACATATTTGAAAGAAAGGTCCTCATGTGCATTCTAGGTCCGATTCGAGGGGGGAACCAATGGCGGTTAAAATACAATAATGAATTGTACAACATATACAAAAATGTTGATGTAGCAACGATAGCCAGGCTACAAAGGTTACGCTGGGCGGGTCATGTAGCCAGAATGAGCGTTTCCCGAATCCCGAACAAAGTACTAAGGAGAGAGATACCAGCAGCAGGAAATAGACTGCAAGGAAGAGAAGGGACTAGGAAGAGATGGGAAGATGGAGTTGATGAAAATGCGCGATTGCTGCTAGAGACTGGTAATTGGAGGACAGCAGTGCTGAATCGACAGGACTGGAGGAGGAAACTTGAGTCGGTCAGAGTCCGATTTGGACTGTAGTGCCAATTATTATTACTATTAAATTTCGGATCTACGGGTGGTATTCACCAACATAGATATATCCGTCGAATTTATTTTAGCCGGATACAATTTCAGCTTATTCATCAATCTAGATCAAATTTGTTTTCGAACTTCGTTTTCGGGTCGAACATGTGTGTCAAACATGTCAGCTGATTGTATTTTTTATTACAAAATGAAAAAAAGGTTCTGTGATGTGATAATTATCTTTGTTATATGCAGAGATGATAATACAGTTCCACTACTTGAATAGCTCGATGGTTGGGTGTTGGTCTTGTGATCTTGAGATCACGGTTCGAATCCCAGTCAGCGCGCTACTCTTGTCCAAGTGGATCATTAATTTCACATCAGCAATGTACACCATAGTAACTGATTACTGATGATAAACTGGATGATGTATCTGACAAGAAATTACTGATCGGCGGTGCCATAATGGACTGAGTATCCGCGTGCACTTAATATATATATTATATATATTGTATGTATATATGTATATTTAAAAAAAAAAATAATAATAACAAGGTTATGTTCGAACGATATTTATAATACTACTCCGAGGTTGTCTTAAAAATATCCGAGTACGAGTAGTGTTTTATCCAGATTGGTGAATACACTTTATCTCAGATAAAAGATAATCTATGTTGGTGAATACCAGCCATGTTTTGACTTAAGTACATTTCCTTTTGTAAACAAAAATTATCATTCAGCTCTTGAGTGTTTGATTATGCAGAAAGTGAAGTAGAAATAAAATAAAATTACAAAGTTATGCACAAAACATATGATTTCAAATACAAATTGTAAAAAATTAAGAAGATATTGGCTTAAGCGCTTAAGTGTATATGAAAAAAAGTTCTTAAGTTGGTATCGCTTTAATTGCATCAATTGCAAGCAGCTGCAATGAAATATTCGTGTATTTTACCTTAAAATTAAACTCCAATTCAAGTCAAATTTATGTTTTTATTTCAGAATTATTTTTTCACATCTTCAGTTTTATTTGCACATTATACAAAATTATTCAAATAAAAAATTATTTATTATTATTATAATGTATACCTTTCTATACCTCATGCGTTACATTTACATTGCAGGCGCGTTTGCATTCTGATTCTGAGTTAAACGAAGTGCCATTACCTGACAAACAAGTATCTTTTTCTTCGCATGCGGTTTTGTTTGCATCATAGAAATAAAGTGTACCGCTAAAACGACAACCTAATTTAAATCCATCATAATATGGTACACAATTTTCTGGAAATCAAATTTTTTTGTTTATATTTTTATTTATTTCTTTTTCTTGTTTTTTTTAAATTAATATTTTAAAATTTTCATTTTGATAGAAAAAAAAGGTAGGCATGCCAAATAATATTTAAGTAAGCGAATGCAAAAACAAATATTTCAATTAATATTATGTACATATAATCAAAACTTACCAGGATTTCGTGTACGCCCGGGTACGGCAGCAATAACAAAACTAATCGAAATTACAAATAGGAGAACTGATATTAATTTCATTTTTAAATGATATTTTATTTTTTTGTTACTTTTTTTTTAATAAATCGTAACTAATTTGAAATCACTTAACGATTTTCGGATTGTGTTGTATAAGAGATACTGATTATTATCAAACCAAATTCAATTATATTTATACAAAAATGAAAATGTTCTAATACATTGATAAAGCATATGCGTTGGTATCAAATTTAAGTCAAAATATTTGTCAAAATAAGAATTTCAAAACAAGAACATATGTCATATGTGTTTAAAGAAAAACAAAAAAATGGATCATAACATAAAAATATTTACAAAGTATCTATATTTACATCGTCAATTTTATGTTTATATAAGATGATATTAGAAATCGAACGAAAACATGTTTTTCGAATACAATGTAAATTCGTATTTATTTGGCTTATGTATTTGTTTTTTATTACATGTGCCTTATTTCAGAGTAATTGTGGCGAAAATTTAATTAAAAACAAATTATCTCAATATTTACATTATAAGTAACGAAAATACCGAGTCTGTTGATTATTCGAAATTCTTTTATAGCAACGTGAAATTCTTTTAAGAATTACGTGAAATATTTTGTGGCTCAGACTGATTAAATGGAAAAGAAAGAAGGAAAAAGGTTCACGTTCCTATAGTATTTTTCTTTTATTTTAGAATGCTTGTGGGGGTGGGTATACATACATACAGTCTTTTTGTTGTTTCATTGTCTATGCAGATTCTTCAAGTTCTCCAAGTTGAATTTCCGTCATATATTTGCACGGAGTTGTGTTTGAGTTGCATTAATTCACTGTTTCCTTTTTGAAGTTTTTCAGCAATTCTCGGACTGTAGCGCTCATTCTGTTAAAAATGAAACATTTCCTAAACTGCATAACACGATCGACGTAATCACAACTGCGCATTCTCAAGTCTGCTACTTCCTCGGAACGTATTTTAATCATTGTTTTTCTTTTTGTCTGGTTCATTGATGCCCGTTCTCAACAGTTCAATTTGAAATTACACAAAATAGTCGATATCTCGAAATATTTTAAAATAATTTTGAAAAATTGAAAAAATAATCTTACATAAAACTTGGTGCTACTATCACAAACAAATACACAATAATTTCTCTTCTAAATGGATAACAAAACTGACACCTATTCCTAATGCTGTTATGACACTTACTTTTTTTCAGGCTAAATTTTTCCGTCTTAAGCGCACAAAATTTAGCGTTAAAAGAAAGAGATGATTATGTTGAAGTGAGATTTTTCGTATATACTGATTTTTCGTGTATCTCATTGTAATTTGGTAGTCGTATACCATACCACCATATTTTCATTGTAATAATTACCCAGCTGACCACTCAATGAACTAGGTTCACAGTGAATTCATAGTGAATGTAAAAAATCTTCACGATCTGAATAATTTTTCTCTTATTCATTTTGAAATCACGAAATGAAAAATAAGTGAATTATTCAAAAATGGGTACATTATGAATACACCAAGTGATTGAAATATGAGTTGTATCATATAAAATTCATTTGATGAATGACGATTTATGTAAACTTATTTTAATTTTATGATTAGACGAATTCATTCGTTTCATCTTTGTAAAATGGTTGCGATTCACAAAGCCTAACACTATGGAATCTTTTAGTGAACGTATATTGAAATTTTGTATTCCTTTTTCATGTACTAATTTGTAAACTGAAGCGATATAAAATGTAGTTATTTTAGTCTAAGAATAAGGAATAAGTAAAAGTGTTTTAAATTCGGTGTAATATTAGTTTATTAAAAATGAAGAGTAAAATAAATAAAAAAGAACGAAGTGTTTAATATTATTAAGTGATTAAAGAGTTTTTATTTAAATTATTCAGAAAAATCAAAACGAAAAGTAGGAATATAATAATTAGAGACAGGATTCATTGATTACTCACATTGTGAATAGTATTTTACCTTCACAAGCTGAATTCAATATGAATTCATTTTGTGTTTTTATTAAATGTTCATTCAGTAAGTGATTTCAAAATGAGTTCAATAAGTGAATTCACTATGACCAGCTACAGCGTAAAAATTTTTGAAATAAAATATCTTCACAAATGAACGTCCACGTGAAGAATCACTTGAGTAAAATGAATTCAGAACGAATTCACAGTGAGTTCGCTTGGTCAGCTGGGTATAATTACAACTAAGAAAATATGATTTTATATATAACTTGTCAAAAATTAAGACGATATCAGCTGTTATCAGCTTAAGCGCACGAAAAAGAATGTTCTTCTAATTCTTTTTCCCGCGCTTGAGCTGATATCGTCTTAATTTCATGCACTTAAGCTGAACTTTTCGTGTACTTCAGCTCAAAATCCAACTTATATTTTACTCTTTCACTCTAACACAAAATTATGGAGTGATTTTTTTTTTCATTTACACAATGCTAAAGATTTTAGATTTAGCTTCAGATTTAGCCGTAAAAAAAGCAAGTGTCATAACAGCATAAAACAATAAATGATCTAAAATGGAGATGTTGAATATGCGAAATTCTTTTATGACAACGTAAATCTTGTTATTCGAAGAACCCAACTTGTAGAGGCTAAGAATCCAAATCCAATCGTTTTTTATCGAATGGTCATATAATGTGGCCAATTCGCAAAATTGGAATGATTTTCCTATGAAATGGTATAATAAAGACCATTTTAGTTGTTTTAAAATTTTCAGCAATTAATGGTCATTTGACTTTTAAATTTAATTAAATTCGTAACAATTGGGTTTTTAGTAACTTGCATGAATTTCATTTAAAGAGTAAAGAAAGATACATTTACAATCTAACCTACAGATTACATTTTCCACATTGTAAATTTTGTCACATCTTCTTCAAAAAATTATATTGCGCTATACTTTTTTTTTCGCCCAGCCCTGATTAATCCAGAGCGAGATTGAGAGTTGCTTGTATCTCTAATCACATAATTTTATTTCCATCATTGTAGAATCCTGTTCTACTTTGTCTACTCATATTTTCTTCATTATCCTTTCTTATTTTGCCCATCATAATTTTGAGGATTTGCTGTTTTGAACCATCTGTTGTTAGATACTCTGAATATTGGCACCTATCCATTGTAGGTGTATTCCCTCAGTTGCTTTAGCTAGGATAAATTGTGTATCTATCTCTACAGAAAATACAACGCCTCTTTATCCACATTCTGACTGTGATCCACTGTTAAAGGTGATGGATCCAAATACCTTTTCTAACAAAAAGTACTTATTTACGATTAAAATATTAGCAAAATATATATATACATATTTATATGACAAATATCGAATTATTGCTGAATCATAAATTATACCACAATTAGGTCTGTTCGATGAAAGTCCCGAACTTACACCGAACTCAAACTCTTACACTTTTGTGTTCGATGAAAGTCCTAGAAAGTGCTTTAATCGAATAGAGAGTAGTGTAACTCCAGCGCACACGAAATTCTACGCGGAACTTACACCTAATTTTTTTGAGTGTAAATTTTTGACAGGTCATATTACTAATAACCAAATTGCTAGTGAAGTGAATTATTTTTTATTTGAAAATGAAAAAAATTATTGAAGTTGTTAATTAATTTAATTAATTAAAAATAAAATTTAATGTTACACGATTATATTTATCTAAGAAAATTGGTTTCAGAAATTTTGATATCACCAACAATAAATTTAGTACACAAAAGAAATTGATTAACAGAAAATTTATCTAACTAATTCAAAATTGAAATGTTAATTTCAATTTGAACTTACACTAATGCCCTAATGCGTTGGATAACATACATATAAATTTAAAATCTTATTCATTCCTTTTTCATCCTTTTTTTATAACTTTGTTCATACATTAAATTAATATAGATGCCGTATTGTGTATTTTAAGATTTAAAGAAGGTCCAGTCCATACTAATATCTACATACTAATTACCACTTAAAATGTGTAAATATTTGACTTTGATTTGAAAAAAAAAAATACCAAAAATTTTGATGAATAATAGTACCATAATCCCTATACGTAAACGCATATGTACGAATTTTGAACTCTAAAATGACGCTGATACTGTGTGGATGCGAAATGTTATTGTCTTCGTATATGTATGTGGCATTTAACAGAAAGGATAAAGAATTAAAAGTTAAATAGAATAAAAAAAAAAAGTTAAAGACATGTTCAAATGTTCAAGGATTTAAGTTATAATCTTGTTTATTTTTATTGTCTTGTTTATTATATTTATTTTTATTTTTATTTACTTTCAGTGTCAGTCGGTCGGTCAGTCAGTTCACATGAATGTTGCTGGACAGTGAAAGTGTTGAAACTTCATGTGTATGAAAATCAACATATAAAAATAATTTTCGCAATATTTTGACAAACAATGTTGCCCTCCAAAGCAGAAACAAATATTTCCATCCAGAAAAAATTTCCGGAATTGCAGTTTCTACATAGTACATAGTATGCAAAAATGTTGACCCTCTCCGCACATCTTTGATCCTTAATAACTCAACAACGGCTCATGCAATTAACGTGAATTTTTTTTGTTTGAAAGAGGACACTTTCCACTATTTTTTATTGAAATTGGAACATTTGTTGTTATGCCATTTTTTTTTCAGGAAACCTGTTTGTAATAAAAGTGGTTTTTAAAAATGAATCATGAATTTTGACTTCAGGATGTTTTTTTACTACGAAATGAATTCTTAATTACCTGCTGGAGCATATCAAAAGAAAGATAATGTTGTTTGCTATCATTGATTTGAACACTAAATTTTGATACGTGGGGTATACAAAAAGTTATACATAATTTTGTGTTGAAAGGTCATGATAAAAACTCAAAATTTAAGACGCCCTCTAGCCTCGAAAAGCGCAAACGAAAAAATGTCATATGACATTTTCGACTGCAAATCACCTCTACTTTCACCCCTTTAAATATATTCCACGACTAACGAAACACCCTGTATGTATATCTAAATACTGGTCTAAATACACAAAATATTTATTTGAATGTATCAATAAAATTTGAGGTTGTTTCAATAAAAAAGTTTAAAATAAAAATACATGCATATTTATAAAATATTATTTAATATTTTAAAACCTGGGCAGGATTTCGCAGAAGGTGTTCCACCCGATCCCCTAAAAATTTTGACGATATATAGTCTTTGTGACGTAAAGCACAGAATTCTGATATTTTTTGTCGGAACGCCCCATATCGGTCACAGATCGCATATAAAAATTGGGAATATCTCTATAACGATACATAATCAGTCAGAATTTAATGATTTTTCGCCATTTTTTTTTTTTTTTTGTTCAAAGAAAATACAGGTTGTGGAAATCCAGTGCCCTTTAAATTAATATCAAATTAGATATTAGCAAAAAGTCCAAGACAAGACAACCGCTCATTTTTGCCTTTACGTTAAAGATACATATTTTATGTTGAAATTACCAAATTATTTTATTTTTCATGATACTTTCATGATTTTTCATGTCATAATGACGTCAAATCGAGTTTACCAGTCGAGAAAAACAATCGAGAAGTGATATAGAATCGGGCCATTGAAATTTTATTCACAGAACTCTACACACACATTAATATTTTTCTACGAATTGTTTTAATACATTTAAAATAAAAATAACATGAATGTACATGCGCATATCTTTATTTTTCTTCCTAAGTTATACAACAAATTACCAAAATTATCTATTAGCGTAAATATTATATTTAAAAAAAATTAAAAACAAATAATAAACTAAAAACTTATTTAAACAGCCGGATAGAGATTGACGTCATAATGACGTCAAATCGAGTTTACCAGTCGAGAAAAACAATCGAGAAGTGATATAGAATTGGGGCTTGAACTGTATTCACAGAACTCTACACACACATTAATATTTTTCTACGAATTGTTTTAATACATTTAAATTAAAAATAACATGAATGTACATGCGCATATCTTTATTTTTCTTTCTAATTTATACAATGAATTACCAAAATTATCTTTAGCGTAAATATTATATTTAAAAAAAATTAAAAACAAAAAACAAATAAAAAACTAAAAAACTATTTTAGTTACCATACGCGAATATATTAGCGTAATTAGTGTATAATAATTATAAATGAATATTGAACAAACGAAAACGTGTCATAGGTATACTTAAAATAAAAATTTGTAAAGCAATAGTGTAAAGGTTTACATTTTAACTCCATTTCCGGAGGGGGAGGGTAGGTGGTGCAATCGATAGAGGGGGTGGCGTATGTATGTATGTACGTGCTTGTGTGTGTGCGATTGTAGAAGGCAAACCCGATAGTGTGTGCATTAAACATTCTCTATACAGACATACACACAATCAAATTTGCCTTCTACAAATACACACACGCACACATGCACACAAAAAAAATATTAAAAAAAAACACAAAATGTCCTTTATTATCCTTCTGGCAGGACTTTTTTAAAATATAGAGAATTTTAAGACGTATCTTTTGAGCTATGAAACACATCTGTATCATTTACCGTTATGAAGATATTGGCGAAAAATCAGTAAAAAAAATATTTTTTAGGGGTGCATCTTTTTAAGGGGAGGTGAGCGACGCGAATTATTTTCAGATTGATAATGGGGGGGCCACCTCCTCTATCGATTGCGCTACTACCCCACCCACTCCGGAGATGGGGTTAAAATGTAAACCTTTATCTACAATTCAAAATTCAGAAATAAATAAAACTTCCCAAAATAATAAAACTTCGTGAGTACCTATTTCATTATTTACCAGTATCCTTGGTGAATTTAGGATAATTTTTATCTTTTCTTTAAACTTATTCTCAGAAAAATGTTTGGCATCACTTCAATCGCAATATAAAAATGAATTGAATGCAAATACAAACACGACTTGTAGTTCATCAGCTATACGTCTTATTACTACGCTGTCTGAACCGACGAATGCAAAATATATCCTGGATGTGGAAACAGAAATGCACAAATTACTTTCCAATATGAACAAGATTGTGAAAGAATATGCAAAAGTTGTAAGTAAGCAGCAAATAATTTTGAGAGTTTCAAAACGTCGAAAAATGTTTTGTAATACGGATTATTATACAGACTCGATTTAAAATGCATATATACACTTAACACTTGCATAACAACAATATTTTGACGTTTTGAAACTCAGCCTTTGAATTTTGCCAAATGAATTCTCATATTGATTATTTTTTTCTCACAAAATTCAAATATTTTAAGAAATTCAAAGAAACTCGTTACTTCTTATTTTCATTTTTATTATTTTCTTTGAATTATTCCTGTATGTGGGGAAGCTGATGACAATGTCAAAGAAGGTGAATTTATAAATGAAGACTGTGTACCTCACTTCCGACATCATGTCTATGATGAAAACAGTTAATAAGTGCAAGGATTACTTTTCAAGTGCTGGTGAACGTCAAGTTTTTCTTAACAAATCATTATGTGAAAAGTCATGTGTAAAACCAACAACAAGACCAACATCATACGCAGTAATCCGTTTACCTCATTTTCAATTTCCGTCAAGAACATCATTGTGCCCAAGACCAATAACGGCAATAGAAGTTTAAGTATGAAAATGTAAAGTGAACCAAAAATAAATACAATGATAAATCTTACTGTTAATCAAAAAAAATAAAATGTGTTTTTAATTCATTTTTTTCTTTGAATGGAATACATGTAGTGTCTTTGTTATTTATTATTGATCGTTTTTGACCTCTTTAGATACTCTCGGTTATTATCTTGCGCCTTACGTTCAATGATTTCCCTTTTTTTATTCTTTATGAAAATTAAGTAAGAAAAACCGTTCGTATACCTCCATCGTTGCCATCGTCTTGCGAAATATTAAAGCAGTCATTTTATTGAAACGTATTTCATATTATTGGAGGGTACGGTTGGAGCTTATCTTAAATCTGAATGGACGACAAACTGTATCTTCAAAAACGCATCATTGCTTTCTTTATGCAGCCTTCATTATCGTTTATAGTTCAAAAACACATTATATGTTGCATCAAAAAGTAAATCAAACATTCATCAATAATACATCTTTGTGATGAATGATGCGTCAAAGTCAAAGTTAAGCAAATATTACATCACATTATCTTTGTGCTGTTGCTGTTTATTTATTTATTTATTATGGGTGTGAGGACAGTGAACTGGCTCACCCCCGCCCACTCTATGACCCACCAGGGCCTTTTGGCAATTGCTGTTGCTGTTGATAACAAGTTTATGTTCGAACGATATTTATAATTCCACTCCGAAGTTGTCTTAAAAATATCCGAGTAGTTTTTTATCCAGGTTGGTGAATACACTTTATCTCAGATAAAAGATAATCTATGTTGGTGAATACCAGCCATGTTTCGACTTAAGTACATTTCCTTTTGTAAACAAAAATTATCATTCAACTCTTGAGTGTTTGATTATGCAGAAAGTGAAGTAGAAATAAAATAAAATTACAAAGTTATGCACAAAACATATGATTTCAAATACAAATTGTAAAAAATTAAGAAGATATTGGCTTAAGCGCTTAAGTGTATATGAAAAAAAGTTCTTCAGTTGGTATCGCTTTGATTGCATGCGGCTGCACTGAAATATTCGTGTATTTTACCTTAAAATTAAACTCCAATTCAATTCAAATTTATGTTTTTATTTCAGAATTATTTTTTCACATCTTCAGAGTTTTATTTGCACATTATACAAAATTATTCAAAAAAAAAAATTATTTATTATTATTATATGCGTTACATCTGTGGTTGCATTCACATTGCAAGCGCGTTGGCATTCTTCTGTTGAGTCAAACTTAGTGGCACCAGGTTTTACAGAACAAGTATGTTGTTCTACACATGCGTTTTCGTTTGCATCATAGAAAACACCCGACGGGTTAAGTCTGGTACAATAGCTGGGGGCTCCAAATTTGGCTGGTACACAATCTGAAAATCAAATTTTTTTGTTTATATTTTTATTTATTTCTTTTTCTTGTTTTTTTTAAATTAATATTTTAAAATTTTCATTTTGATAGAAAAAAAGGTAGGCATGCCAAATAATATTTAAGTAAGCGAATGCAAAAACAAATATTTCAATTAATATTATGTACATATAATCAAAACTTACCAGGATTTCGTGTACGCCCGGGTACGGCAGCAATAACAAAACTAATCGAAATTACAAATAGGAGAACTGATATTAATTTCATTTTTAAATGATATTTTATTTTTTTGTTACTTTTTTTTTAATAAATCGTAACTAATTTGAAATCACTTAACGATTTTCGGATTGTGTTGTATAAGAGATACTGATTATTATCAAACCAAATTCAATTATATTTATACAAAAATGAAAATGTTCTAATACATTGATAAAGCATATGCGTTGGTATCAAATTTAAGTCAAAATATTTGTCAAAATAAGAATTTCAAAACAAGAACATATGTCATATGTGTTTAAAGAAAAACAAAAAAATGGATCATAACATAAAAATATTTACAAAGTATCTATATTTACATCGTCAATTTTATGTTTATATAAGATGATATTAGAAATCGAACGAAAACATGTTTTTCGAATACAATGTAAATTCGTATTTATTTGGCTTATGTATTTGTTTTTTATTACATGTGCCTTATTTCAGAGTAATTGTGGCGAAAATTTAATTAAAAACAAATTATCTCAATATTTACATTATAAGTAACGAAAATACCGAGTCTGTTGATTATTCGAAATTCTTTTATAGCAACGTGAAATTCTTTTAAGAATTACGTGAAATATTTTGTGGCTCAGACTGATTAAATGGAAAAGAAAGAAGGAAAAAGGTTCACGTTCCTATAGTATTTTTCTTTTATTTTAGAATGCTTGTGGGGGTGGGTATACATACATACAGTCTTTTTGTTGTTTCATTGTCTATGCAGATTCTTCAAGTTCTCCAAGTTGAATTTCCGTCATATATTTGCACGGAGTTGTGTTTGAGTTGCATTAATTCACTGTTTCCTTTTTGAAGTTTTTCAGCAATTCTCGGACTGTAGCGCTCATTCTGTTAAAAATGAAACATTTCCTAAACTGCATAACACGATCGACGTAATCACAACTGCGCATTCTCAAGTCTGCTACTTCCTCGGAACGTATTTTAATCATTGTTTTTCTTTTTGTCTGGTTCATTGATGCCCGTTCTCAACAGTTCAATTTGAAATTACACAAAATAGTCGATATCTCGAAATATTTTAAAATAATTTTGAAAAATTGAAAAAATAATCTTACATAAAACTTGGTGCTACTATCACAAACAAATACACAATAATTTCTCTTCTAAATGGATAACAAAACTGACACCTATTCCTAATGCTGTTATGACACTTACTTTTTTTCAGGCTAAATTTTTCCGTCTTAAGCGCACAAAATTTAGCGTTAAAAGAAAGAGATGATTATGTTGAAGTGAGATTTTTCGTATATACTGATTTTTCGTGTATCTCATTGTAATTTGGTAGTCGTATACCATACCACCATATTTTCATTGTAATAATTACCCAGCTGACCACTCAATGAACTAGGTTCACAGTGAATTCATAGTGAATGTAAAAAATCTTCACGATCTGAATAATTTTTCTCTTATTCATTTTGAAATCACGAAATGAAAAATAAGTGAATTATTCAAAAATGGGTACATTATGAATACACCAAGTGATTGAAATATGAGTTGTATTCATATAAAATTCATTTGATGAATGACGATTTATGTAAACTTATTTTAATTTTATGATTAGACGAATTCATTCGTTTCATCTTTGTAAAATGGTTGCGATTCACAAAGCCTAACACTATGGAATCTTTTAGTGAACGTATATTGAAATTTTGTATTCCTTTTTCATGTACTAATTTGTAAACTGAAGCGATATAAAATGTAGTTATTTTAGTCTAAGTATAAGGAATAAGTAAAAGTGTTTTAAATTCGGTGTAATATTAGTTTATTAAAAATGAAGAGTAAAATAAATAAAAAAGAACGAAGTGTTTAATATTATTAAGTGATTAAAGAGTTTTTATTTAAATTATTCAGAAAAATCAAAACGAAAAGTAGGAATATAATAATTAGAGACAGGATTCATTGATTACTCACATTGTGAATAGTATTTTACCTTCACAAGCTGAATTCAATATGAATTCATTTTGTGTTTTTATTAAATGTTCATTCAGTAAGTGATTTCAAAATGAGTTCAATAAGTGAATTCACTATGACCAGCTACAGCGTAAAAATTTTTGAAATAAAATATCTTCACAAATGAACGTCCACGTGAAGAATCACTTGAGTAAAATGAATTCAGAACGAATTCACAGTGAGTTCGCTTGGTCAGCTGGGTATAATTACAACTAAGAAAATATGATTTTATATATAACTTGTCAAAAATTAAGACGATATCAGCTGTTATCAGCTTAAGCGCACGAAAAAGAATGTTCTTCTAATTCTTTTTCCCGCGCTTGAGCTGATATCGTCTTAATTTCATGCACTTAAGCTGAACTTTTCGTGTACTTCAGCTCAAAATCCAACTTATATTTTACTCTTTCACTCTAACACAAAATTATGGAGTGATTTTTTTTTTCATTTACACAATGCTAAAGATTTTAGATTTAGCTTCAGATTTAGCCGTAAAAAAAGCAAGTGTCATAACAGCATAAAACAATAAATGATCTAAAATGGAGATGTTGAATATGCGAAATTCTTTTATGACAACGTAAATCTTGTTATTCGAAGAACCCAACTTGTAGAGGCTAAGAATCCAAATCCAATCGTTTTTTATCGAATGGTCATATAATGTGGCCAATTCGCAAAATTGGAATGATTTTCCTATGAAATGGTATAATAAAGACCATTTTAGTTGTTTTAAAATTTTCAGCAATTAATGGTCATTTGACTTTTAAATTTAATTAAATTCGTAACAATTGGGTTTTTAGTAACTTGCATGAATTTCATTTAAAGAGTAAAGAAAGATACATTTACAATCTAACCTACAGATTACATTTTCCACATTGTAAATTTTGTCACATCTTCTTCAAAAAATTATATTGCGCTATACTTTTTTTTTCGCCCAGCCCTGATTAATCCAGAGCGAGATTGAGAGTTGCTTGTATCTCTAATCACATAATTTTATTTCCATCATTGTAGAATCCTGTTCTACTTTGTCTACTCATATTTTCTTCATTATCCTTTCTTATTTTGCCCATCATAATTTTGAGGATTTGCTGTTTTGAACCATCTGTTGTTAGATACTCTGAATATTGGCACCTATCCATTGTAGGTGTATTCCCTCAGTTGCTTTAGCTAGGATAAATTGTGTATCTATCTCTACAGAAAATACAACGCCTCTTTATCCACATTCTGACTGTGATCCACTGTTAAAGGTGATGGATCCAAATACCTTTTCTAACAAAAAGTAATTATTTACGATTAAAATATTAGCAAAATATATATTTACATATTTATATGACAAATATCGAATTATTATTGAATCATAAATTATACCCATAGGCGTAGCTACGGGGGGTGCACTGGGTGCACGTGCACCCCCTAATGTTTATAAAAAAATTTTTATTTTTAATAAAGACACATGGGTTAATTTGCATATTAATTGTTAAAATAGTTGTTGTAATAGATTACACTTATACCAAAGAATTTATAATAATATATATCATTCTTTATTTGTAGAAAATAAAATCGTCTGAATTGATTTTATCAACAGGTATAAAACAATGAAGTACACGTACATTAAAAAGGTCCTAATTACTACCTTTTTGTATTTAAATATGATCTTATATCTTTTTGTACTTCTTTCTTTTTAGTTTCTTTATAAATTTCGTAATAAATATTTATTAGCTTTCCATCTAGGTAGAAAGATATGCCTTCTATGTACTAAGTCCTACAGACAATCGTAGTTACATAGGTAGCATATAATGTATCTATCGTATAGACTATAGAGTGTACGATATAGCATATGCATACGTACAACTAGATATGTATTTCTTTCATATGTATCATATACCACATCATATACATACATACTACACATTCGTCGCATTGTTTTGATGGGCTACTTAGTCGGACTATGTTATCAATATTTATTACCAAAATGTAATAAACAACAAAGTACCGACTATCAAAAAACTCAATGCATTGTATCCCTTACCTAACACAGGTGTTCGCAAAAAAGAATTCAAAAATAGATACAGAAACAGAATTTTCTATATAATATTTAACACTTTAAAAAATAAAAACGATGCAACTTCGAATTGAATCGATGCAAAACATAAAAATAATAATATTTACTTAAAATAATTACTGTTTTACCTGCCTTAAAAAAAGGTTGTTTTTAAAAAATAATGAAGCCATATGTCTATTGTCTATGCTATATTATATCTAATCCTACCATATAATATTTAATTTCTAAATTTCTAAAGAAACTGAAATGAAAATAACGTGTTTTTATCCTCTTTTAGATCAATTTATTTCAAGCTTAAATACCAGATTTAGTCAAGAAACTATGGAGATTGTGGAGGCCATGGCAAGTTTATTAAATTTAGATATGAGTGAAAAAAATGTTAATATTTTAGCTCGTAAGTTTGATATAAAATCAGACAAATTACTGTGTGAAGTGAGACTTTTGAAAGGTTTTCCTGAAGTTCCAAAAAGCACATCTGTCTGCTCCTTACAGGAGTGGCGTAAATATCTTCTAGGCTCAGACAAATTTAAAATATTTACTCAATTTTTCCAAGTCGTAAAAAGTTTTGCTCTTATTCCAATCTCTACTTGCACTTGCGAGAGAACCTTTTCCGCGTTAGCGAGAATAAAAAATAAATTACGGACAACGCAAAAACAAGAACGATTAGAGGCTTTGATATTGCTAAATATAGAAAAAGAAATTCTAATGTCACTTTCAATTGATGAAGTTATTAATGAATTTAAGAATATTGTCAATTTTGATAGACGAATGTTATTATAGTTAATGTATTTGCGTATAATAATAATAAAAAAACAATTATTATAAATATCTATAAAGAAATGTTACGTGCGTGCAATAATAATGTATGTACATATATACATATATATATGTATATTCATATTCTTATAATATAGTAAGTTTATTGTAACATTTTTTTACTTGCGTTTTTATCGAACTACATAACCCTCCTATCAAATTCAAATTTGCTTTTCCGCAATAAATATTTCTATGGAAAACAGGGAAGGTGGGGGGACTGGTAAGAAAAATTTTTTCAATAGTGCACCCCTTAATAGTTTGTGCTGGCTACGCCTATGATTATACCACAATTAGGTCTGTTCGATGAAAGTCCCGAACTTACACCGAACTCAAACTCTTACACTTTTGTGTTCGATGAAAGTCCTAGAAAGTGCTTTAATCGAATAGAGAGTAGTGTAACTCCAGCGCACACGAAATTCTACGCGGAACTTACACCTAATTTTTTTGAGTGTAAATTTTTGACAGGCCATATTACTAATAACCAAATTGCTAGTGAAGTGAATTATTTTTTATTTGAAAATGAAAAAAATTATTGAAGTTGTTAATTAATTTAATTAATTAAAAATAAAATTTAATGTTACACGATTATATTTATCTAAGAAAATTGGTTTCAGAAATTTTGATATCACCAACAATAAATTTAGTACACAAAAGAAATTGATTAACAGAAAATTTATCTAACTAATTCAAAATTGAAATGTTAATTTCAATTTGAACTTACACTAATGCCCTAATGCGTTGGATAACATACATATAAATTTAAAATCTTATTCATTCCTTTTTCATCCTTTTTTTTATAACTTTGTTCATACATTAAATTAATATAGATGCCGTATTGTGTATTTTAAGATTTAAAGAAGGTCCAGTCCATACTAATATCTACATACTAATTACCACTTAAAATGTGTAAATATTTGACTTTGATTTGAAAAAAAAATACCAAAAATTTTGATGAATAATAGTACCATAATCCCTATACGTAAACGCATATGTACGAATTTTGAACTCTAAAATGACGCTGATACTGTGTGGATGCGAAATGTTATTGTCTTCGTGGTATATGTATATGGCATTTAACAGAAAGGATAAAGAATTAAAAGTTAAATAGAATAAAAAAAAAAAAGTTAAAGACATGTTCAAATGTTCAAGGATTTAAGTTATAATCTTGTTTATTTTTATTTATAATTTTTTTTATTGCTGTAAATTTGAAGATATCAAAATATTTACTTTTAGTTTTATGAACATTTTCACAAGGAATTTTCCTTAAATAAAATCAGAAATATAATCCTTTATCTTTTCTTTTTGTATTTCAGATCAAAAATATCTAAACACTTATATGCGCAGCAAATACATAATGTGTAAGAATATATTTTCAGTTATTGGCATGATTTGAAAATCCTTTTTCAAATATATTTTTTAATTATTTATTTGTTTTTTCATTGATATGGAATAATCCTGCGTCTATAATATAGCATTATATGGACGGCAATGGCGATATTCATTTAAAACATTTTAACACAAATTCAATGATTTTTTATGACTTTTCCACACGTTCACTGTCACATGTGTCTCATAGCGAATTGGTAGAAACACGTCCATGAGACACATATGACTCATTTACTGACTTTTATATATTTGATGCTAATAAAATTCTAAAACAAAATAAATAAATTAAGAACTGACTGACACTTTCAGTGTCAGTCGGTCAGTCAGTCGGTCAGTCAGTTCACATGAATGTTGCTGGACCGTGAAAGTGTTGAAACTTCATGTGTATGAAAATCAACATATAAAAATAATTTTCGCAATATTTTGACAAACAATGTTGCCCTCCAAAGCAGAAACAAATATTTCCATCCAGAAAAAATTTCCGGAATTGCAGTTTCTACATAGTACATAGTATGCAAAAATGTTGACCCTCTCCGCACATCTTTGATCCTTAATAACTCAACAACGGCTCATGCAATTAACGTGAAATTTTTTTTGTTTGAAAGAGGACACTTTCCACTATTTTTTATTGAAATTGGAACATTTGTTGTCATGCCATTTTTTTTCAGGAAACCTGTTTGTAATAAAAGTGGTTTTTAAAAATGAATCATGAATTTTGACTTCAGGATGTTTTTTTACTACGAAATGAATTCTTAATTACCTGCTGGAGCATATCAAAAGAAAGATAATGTTGTTTGCTATCATTGATTTGAACACTAAATTTTGATACGTGGAGTATACAAAAAGTTATACATAATTTTGTGTTGAAAGGTCATGATAAAAACTCAAAATTTAAGACGCCCTCTAGCCTCGAAAAGCGCAAACGAAAAAATGTCATATGACATTTTCGACTGCAAATCACCTCTACTTTCACCCCTTTAAATATATTCCACGACTAACGAAACACCCTGTATGTATATCTAAATACTGGTCTAAATACACAAAATATTTATTTGAATGTATCAATAAAATTTGAGGTTGTTTCAATAAAAAAGTTTAAAATAAAAATACATGCATATTTATAAAATATTATTTAATATTTTAAAACCTGGGCAGGATTTCGCAGAAGGTGTTCCACCCGATCCCCTAAAAATTTTGACGATATATAGTCTTTGTGACGTAAAGCACAGAATTCTGATATTTTTTTGTCGGAACGCCCCATATCGGTCACAGATCGCATATAAAAATTGGGAATATCTCTATAACGATACATAATCAGTCAGAATTTAATGATTTTTCGCCATTTTTTTTTTTTTTTGTTCAAAGAAAATACAGGTTGTGGAAATCCAGTGCCCTTTAAATTAATATCAAATTAGATATTAGCAAAAAGTCCAAGACAAGACAACCGCTCATTTTTGCCTTTACGTTAAAGATACATATTTTATGTTGAAATTACCAAATTATTTTATTTTTTTTATTTTTATTTTCAGCGACGACATATTATAAACCTGAATCCAGTTAACCACCCACACCACGACCCGTCCGTCCTAAGAATTTTGAAATTTCTAATAAAATGTTTCTTTGACGAAGAAATAAAATTTTTGAAAATGACAAAAACTAAAACGGAAATGCGGAAATGTAATCAAACTACTGAAAGAAATGAAAATAAATAGAAATTCGGTAAAACACCATTGGCGCGTAATTGAACTGGAAGTGACAATAAATTTCAAATACTTATATCTCCCACTAGATGGCACTTTAAGCAACTGAAATTGCGTATTAAATGCATTGATGAACTGAATTATCGACAATGGTTTGTGTTTTTGCTATATTTCATTTTTCATTTATTTCTCAATTCATTGTTTTTGTTTAAATTCTCTCGGTAATTATCTTCCGGTTCCGAGCAGTCTTCTATCTTCTATTCTACAGACTATCTTCTGCAGTCTGTACTCGCTCGCTCATACTATAAGCGCAGTAAACTAATAAAGTTTCTCTTCTTCTCCTCTTGTGTATATTAGGTTTATCGTACAATACGGTGCAATGTTGTTGTAGATGTGTACGAAGATCAGTGAATTTAAAAAAAAAAACCTTTAAATGTTTTGACCTAAGTACATTTCCTTTTGTAAACAAAAGTTGTCATTCAACTCTTGAGTGTTTGATTATGCAGAAAGTGAAGTAGAAATAAAATAAAATTACAAAGTTATGCACAAAACATATGATTTCAAATACAAATTGTAAAAAATTAAGAAGATATTGGCTTAAGCGCTTAAGTGTATATGAAAAAAAGTTCTTCAGTTGGTATCGCTTTGATTGCATGCGGCTGCACTGAAATATTCGTGTATTTTACCTTAAAATTAAACTCCAATTCAAGTCAAATTTATGTTTTTATTTCAGAATTATTTTTTCACATCTTCAGAGTTTTATTTGCACATTATACAAAATTATTCAAAAAAAAAAATTATTTATTATTATTATAATGTATACCTTTCTATACCCCATGCGTTACATCTGTGGTTACATTTACAATGCAAGCGCGTTTGCATTCTGGTTCTGACTTAAACCCAGAGCCATTACCTGCAAAACAAACTAAGTTTTCTTCGCATGCGTTTTTCTTTGCATCATAGTAATAAAGTGTATCTTCAAGACGACAACCTATTTCCAATTCTTCATATGGTACACAATTTTCTGGAAATCAAATTTTTTTGTTTATATTTTTATTTATTTCTTTTTCTTGTTTTTTTTAAAATAATATTTTAAAATTTTCATTTTGATAGAAAAAAAGGTAGGTATGCCAAATAATATTTAAGTAAGCGAATGCAAAAACAAATATTTCAATTAATATTATGTACATATAATCAAAACTTACCAGGATTTCGTGTACGCCCGGGTACGGCAGCAATAACAAAACTAATCGAAATTACAAATAGGAGAATTGAAATTAATTTCATTTTTATATGATATTTTATTTTATTGTTATTTTTTTTTTTAATAAATCGTAACTATCTTGAAATAATCACTTAATGACTTTCCGATTGTGTTGTATAAGAGATACTGATTATTATCAAACCAAATTCAATTATATTTATACAAAAGGATCATAACATAAAAATATTCACAAAGTATCTACCTATATAAAATAAGATATATGAAAAATTAAACAAAAACATTTTTTTAAAACTAAAAAAAAAAACTAAGAACTTATTAAAACAGCCGGATCGAGATTGACGTCATAATGACGTCAAATCGAGTTTACCAGTCGAGAAAAACAATCGAGAAGTGATATAGAATTGGGGCTTGAACTGTATTCACAGAACTCTACACACACATTAATATTTTTCTACGAATTGTTTTAATACATTTAAATTAAAAATAACATGAATGTACATGCGCATATCTTTATTTTTTTTCCTAAGTTATACAACAAATTACCCAAATTATCTATTAGCGTAAATATTTGTTATGTATTTCACTCCATATATATAAATATATAACGACAACTACCAACAACCGAGATCATTTTATTACATGCATTTTACAATACAATAATATACACATATTTGAGTGCTACCAAACACATTCTAAAGTACATTTGAGAATTCAATTTTGTTATCGTAATAGAAACAATATTTTTTTTAACATGGAAACTGCAATCGAGAAACTAGCTGAAATACTAGAACGTAGATTGCAACCACCAACCAGCAGCAACCATGATCCTTCAAAACATGATTTTCGTGGAATTCAATTCCATCAATATGAAGAAAATGTTGAATCGTTTGAAAATTACATGCAGCGATTGGAAAATTAACTTGAACTACGCGCTTTAAGTGACGAAACTGATGAAGGAGATAAAAATTGTGTAAAAATTCTCATAAACTGTATAGGACCAAAAATCTATCAAACCCTTACTTGTTTAACAGCACCAGACAAGCCAAATACACAAAAATTTAAAATTTTGATGCAATTACTAAGAAAACATTATTGTCCAGTACCTAGTGAAATTGCAGAACAACACAAATTTTCAATGAGAATTCAGCACGAAGGGGAGAGTATTGCAAAATATCAAGCTGAATTAAAAAGTCTGTCCATAAATTGCAACTTCAAATGTAATGAATGCAAAAAATCCACAGTTACGACTCATTTGCGCTCCAATTCATACGAGGAATACGTGACGACGATATACGTGAACGCCTACTACAGCAAGAATCAACAAAGACATTTGACGATGCAGTAAAATTGGCTCTATCAATTGAAGCATCGAAACAAGAAAGCAGAGGAATTCGCAGTGAATTACAATCTCAATCTGTAAATGCAGTTCGAGACGTAAAAGAAAACAAAACTCATTTCAAGGGAAATCACTACGAATCTAAAAATAATTCAT
The DNA here is from genome assembly GCA_951394055.1 of Villa cingulata. Classification (NCBI taxonomy): domain Eukaryota; kingdom Metazoa; phylum Arthropoda; class Insecta; order Diptera; family Bombyliidae; genus Villa; species Villa cingulata. The sequence continues at coordinate 32,492,184 of OX596023.1, forward strand.
CAAAATCGAAACCACAAAATTACGGAAAGTGTTATCGCTGTGGAAAACCGAATCATAAAGCGAATGAATGCAAAATGAAAAACCTAAAATGTCACAAATGCAGAAAGACTGGTCACTTGCAAAGTGTTTGTATGAGCAAAAGTTATGTTGATCACAAATCAATTGAAAAAGAAACCGAATCATCTGAAAATGAACAAAGTGATATTGAGTATCCTCTATTCGGCATTGCAAATTGTAATAGCATTGAAGATGAGAAAATTATATTAGACGTGTTCATAAGAAATAAATTATTCAAAATGGAATTAGATACGGGAGCCGCTGTTTCTACAATTGCTGAGGAAGATTTGAAGAAATTATGTCCAAATGAAATAGTGAAACAAACTTCAGTTAAATTAAAAACATATACTGGTGAAATTATACGTCCAATCGGAGTTGCAAATATCGAAATAAATTACGAAAATAAAAAAACTCGCGGTGATATCTACATTTTAAAGCAAAAAGTATCCCCCATATTGGGTCGAAACCTGATAAAGAAAATTGGATTCGATATAAAATTAATTAATCAAATACAAAATGACATCACAGAAGCACAGTATAAGATCCTTCTTCTTCCTAATAGAAATGATAATTAATCAATATGAAGATATTTTTACAGAATCAATTGATAAAATACCAGGTTATAATTGCTCATTCAAACTAAAAGATGCAAACACGAATCCAATCTTCATCAAACCACGTCCAGTTCCATACGCTCTTAAAAATTCTATTGAAAAAGAAATTGATAGACTGGAAAGTTGTGGAATAATTGAGAAAGTTGATTATGCGCCATGGGGAATACCCATTGTTCCAGTTATAAAAAAGAACGGGAAGCTTAGACTGTGCGCTGATTTCAAAGCAACACTGAATAAAGTACTTGATGATGATAATCACCCTATTCCAAGAGTTGACGATATATTTGCAAAATGAGTGGTGGAAAATTCTTTTGTACTCTCGATTTATATCAAGCATACCTTCACATGCCAGTAGATGATAAAAGTGCATTAATGCAAACCTTAAGCACACATAAAGGAAACTATAAGGTAAAGCGTTTAATGTTTGGCGTTAAAATTGCACCTAATGCCTGGCAACGTTTTATGGATAGCATGCTTCATGACTTACCTGGCATATCTTGTTTCTTCGATGAAATCATGGTACAAGGAGCAACTTACAATGAATTACTTCATAATTTGCGAACTGTTTTTGAACGACTTCGAAAATACGATCTGCATTTGAACAAGGCAAAATGCCAATTTTTCCAAAAATCAATAAAATATCTGGGTCACGTCATTGACCAAGATGGTATCAGACCAATGCACGAGAAAGTTGAAGACATTGCAAAATGTAGACCTCCAAGTAATATTTCTGAATTAAGAACATTTCTAGGTCTAGTAAACTACTATCAAAAGTTTCGCCAAACCTTTCAAGCAAATTACAACCAATAAATACACTTTTAAAGAAAGAAGTGAAATTTAAATGGACTGAGCAATGCCAAGCCGTGTTTGAATTAGTAAAAAAGCATATTGCAAGTGCGCGCACATTGATTCCATACTCTCCTGATTTACCATTAGTACTAGCTACCGACGCATCACCAAATGGTTTGGGAGCAGTTATCTCACACGTCTTGCCCAATGGATCAGAAAGACCAATAGCGTTTGCATCACGCTCTTTAAGCAAATCAGAAGTAAATTACTCCCAAATTGATAAAGAAGCTACAGCAATATTTTGGGGATTGCAAAAATTCTTTCAATACTGTTATGGTCGAAAGTTCATGTTAATAACTGATCACAAACCATTAACTAGTATCCTGCATCCAAGCCAAAGTTTACCTGCAGTATCAGCAACACGTTTGTTGCATTACGCAAATTTCATGTCCGGATTCAATTACGACATAAAGTATAGAAATACAAAAACACATTCGAATGCCGATTACCTTTCTAGGTTCCCATTAGATTCCAGTTCAAAAATTGAAAACGACGCAAGCGAAATTTTTCAAATTCATCAAATTGAAACATTACCAGTCGATCACAAAGAAATTCAAAGAGAGATGTTGAAAGATACTGAATGCATAGAATATCTTTTAGCCTTGAGAAATGGAACAGCATTACCACACGGTGAATCTCCAACTACATTCTCATTACAAAATGGAGTCATTTTTAACGGAATTCGAGTAATGATCCCTAAAGCGTTACGAAAACGCATACTTGAAGAATTACATACTGCCCATATGGGAATAGTTAAAATGAAAGCATTAGCTAGAAGTTACGTTTGGTGGAGGGGCATAGATAAGGACATAGAGAACTTAGCGCAAGGGTGCTATACATGCTGCAAATTTAGACCAAACGATGCAAAAGTACCAGTACATCCATGGAGTTACCCAGAACAACCGTGGCATAGAATACACATAGATTACGCGGGACCATTCATGGAAACGTACTTTCTAATCATTGTAGATGCATTTTCAAAGTGGATAGAAGCCGTAGCGACGAAAACCATCTCATCATCCAAGACCATAGAAATATTGCGTGATACTTTTGCTCGTTTCGGATTACCAATAACGCTAGTTTCTGACAATGGAACTCAATTTCACTCAGAAGAGTTTGAACATTTCTTGAAGATGAATGGTATTAATCACAAATTTTCGGCACCATACAACCCATCATCCAACGGGCAAGCGGAAAGGTACGTGTACACCGTCAAACAGGGTCTTCGGAAAATGATGTTCGAAAAAGGTGATCTAAATGAGAAACTAAACCGTTTCCTTATGCAATACAGAAAAATGCCCAACGCTACTACGGGACTTTCACCAGCAGAACTAATGTTCAAAAGACCGATCAGAACCAGAATCGACGCGGTTACAGCAAAAATCCGAACGCCGCTTAATAGTCCAGAATTATCAAAAAGTATTAAAGAATTCAAGGTTGGTGACTTGGTTCAAGTCAGACATTATTCAAATAAATCCTGCAAATGGAAATTTGGTTATGTGTATAAAAGAACAGGATTATTGCATTGCGAAGTCATGATAGACAACAAATTACATAAAAGACATGTGGACCAAATGAAACGTACAAATTCACTATTACAAATCAAAACGCGCCTAATTACGAAAATAATACTACGACACCCGACATTAACATACATGATACAGGAAATGACTTGAAATTGGCACGTTACAATACCCTTAATAGCACTTGCCATCCAGATGTTCCAGAAACTATAAGTACAGAACAAGAAAAAGTCATAGAAGAGGAAACTACAAATGCCGAAGCAAATGCAGAAAACAAAAACGTTCCCAGTCTGGAGTCACCAAAACTGCGTCGTTCAGCAAGAAACAGGAGACAACCAGAACGTTGGCACTATTGAAATCTACAACGCGGAGGAAGATGTTATGTATTTCACTCCATATATGTATATAAATATATAACGACAACTACCAACAACCGAGATCGACATTCAATCAACACAAACGACCAGTGAGCATTCAACCTCTGCACGATAAACAAGTTATTCACATGACAGCAAATACACAACAATATTATATTTAAAAATAATTAAAAACAAATAATAAACTAAAAACTTATTAAAACAGCCGGATCGAGAATGACGTCCTAATGACGTCAAATCGAGTTTACCAGTCGAGAAAAACAATCGAGAAGTGATATAGAATCGGGCCATTGAAATTTTATTCACAGAACTCTACAGTCTACACACACATTAATATTTTTCTACGAATTGTTTTAATACATTTAAAATAAAAGTAACATGAATGTACATGCGCATATCTTTATTTTTCTTCCTAAGTTATACAACAAATTACCAAAATTATCTATTAGCGAAAATATTATATTTAAAAAAAATTAAAAACAAATAATAAACTAAAAACTTATTAAAACAGCCGGATCGAGATTGACGTCATAATGACGTCAAATCGAGTTTACCAGTCGAGAAAAACAATCGAGAAGTGATATAGAATCGGGCCATTGAAATTTTATTCACAGAACTCTACAGTCTACACACACATTAATATTTTTCTACGAATTGTTTTAATACATTTAAAATAAAAATAACATGAATGTACATGCGCATATCTTTATTTTTTTTCCTAAGTTATACAACAAATTACCCAAATTATCTATTAGCGTAAATATTATATTTCAAAAGAATTAAAAACAAATAATAAACTAAAAACTTATTAAAACAGCCGGATCGAGATTGACGTCATAATGACGTCAAATCGAGTTTACTAGTCGAGAAAAACAATCGAGAAGTGATATAGAATTGGGGCTTGAACTGTATTCACAGAACTCTACACACACATTAATATTTTTCTACGAATTGTTTTAATACATTTAAAATAAAAGTAACATGAATGTACATGCGCATATCTTTATTTTTCTTCCTAAGTTATACAACAAATTACCAAAATTATCTATTAGCGAAAATATTATATTTAAAAAAAATTAAAAACAAATAATAAACTAAAAACTTATTAAAACAGCCGGATCGAGAATGACGTCCTAATGACGTCAAATCGAGTTTACCAGTCGAGAAAAACAATCGAGAAGTGATATAGAATTGGGGCTTGAACTGTATTCACAGAACTCTACACACACATTAATATTTTTCTACGAATTGTTTTAATACATTTAAAATAAAAGTAACATGAATGTACATGCGCATATCTTTATTTTTCTTCCTAAGTTATACAACAAATTACCAAAATTATCTATTAGCGTAAATATTATATTTCAAAAGGATTGAAAACAAATAATAAACTAAAAACTTATTAAAACAGCCGGATCGAGATTGACGTCATAATGACGTCAAATCGAGTTTACTAGTCGAGAAAAACAATCGAGAAGTGATATAGAATTGGGGCTTGAACTGTATTCACAGAACTCTACAGTCTACACACACATTAATATTTTTCTACGAATTGTTTTAATACATTTAAAATAAAAGTAACATGAATGTACATGCGCATATCTTTATTTTTCTTCCTAAGTTATACAACAAATTACCAAAATTATCTATTAGCGAAAATATTATATTTAAAAAAAATTAAAAACAAATAATAAACTAAAAACTTATTAAAACAGCCGGATCGAGATTGACGTCATAATGACGTCAAATCGAGTTTACCAGTCGAGAAAAACAATCGAGAAGTGATATAGAATCGGGCCATTGAAATTTTATTCACAGAACTCTACACACACATTAATATTTTTCTACGAATTGTTTTAATACATTTAAAATAAAAGTAACATGAATGTACATGCGCATATCTTTATTTTTCTTCCTAAGTTATACAACAAATTACCAAAATTATCTATTAGCGAAAATATTATATTTAAAAAAAATTAAAAACAAATAATAAACTAAAAACTTATTAAAACAGCCGGATCGAGATTGACGTCATAATGACGTCAAATCGAGTTTACCAGTCGAGAAAAACAATCGAGAAGTGATATAGAATCGGGCCATTGAAATTTTATTCACAGAACTCTACACACACATTAATATTTTTCTACGAATTGTTTTAATACATTTAAAATAAAAGTAACATGAATGTACATGCGCATATCTTTATTTTTTTTCCTAAGTTATACAACAAATTACCCAAATTATCTATTAGCGTAAATATTATATTTCAAAAGAATTGAAAACAAATAATAAACTAAAAACTTATTAAAACAGCCGGATCGAGATTGACGTCATAATGACGTCAAATCGAGTTTACTAGTCGAGAAAAACAATCGAGAAGTGATATAGAATTGGGGCTTGAACTGTATTCACAGAACTCTACACACACATTAATATTTTTCTACGAATTGTTTTAATACATTTAAAATAAAAATAACATGAATGTACATGCGCATATCTTTATTTTTTTTCCTAAGTTATACAACAAATTACCCAAATTATCTATTAGCGTAAATATTATATTTCAAAAGAATTGAAAACAAATAATAAACTAAAAACTTATTAAAACAGCCGGATCGAGATTGACGTCATAATGACGTCAAATCGAGTTTACCAGTCGAGAAAAACAATCGAGAAGTGATATAGAATTGGGCCATTGAAATTTTATTCACAGAACTCTACAGTCTACACACACATTAATATTTTTCTACGAATTGTTTTAAGACATTTAAAATAAAAATAACATGAATGTACATGCGCATATCTTTATTTTTCTTCCTAATTTATACAACAAATTACCAAAATTATCTATTAGCGTAAATATTATATAATTAAAAAAAAATTAAACAAAAAACAAATAAAAAACTAAAAAACTATTTTAGTTACCATACGCGAATATATTAGCGTAATTAGTGTATAATAATTATAAATGAATATTGAACAAACGAAAACGTGTCATAGGTATACTTAAAATAAAAATTTGTAAAGCAATAGTGTAAAGGTTTACATTATAACTCCATTTTCGGTGGGGGGGGGGGGGGTAGGTGGTGCAATCGATAGAGGGGGTGGCGTATGTATGTATGTACGTGCTTGTGTGTTTGCGATTGTAGAAGGCAAATCCGATAGTGTGTGCATTAAACATTCTCTATACAGACATACACAGAATCAAATTTGCCTTCTACAAATACACACACGCACACATGCACACACACAAAATGTCCTTTATTATCCTTCTGGTGGTAGGACTTTTTCAAAATATAGAGAATTTTAAGACGCATCTTTTGAGCTATGAAACACACCTGTATCATTTACAGTTATGAAGATATTGGCGAAAAATCAGTAAAAAAAATATTTTTTAGGGGTGCATCTTTTTAAGGGGAGGTGAGCGACGCGAATTATTTTCAGATTGATAATGGGGGCCACCCCCTCTATCGATTGCGCTACTACCCCACCCACTCCGGAGATGGGGTTAAAATGTAAACCTTTATCTACAATCAAAGACCAATATAATTAAGAAGATATTGCAGGTAGTGTAAGCTACTTGATATATACAACTTTTATTTTGGATTTTCGCAAAATCCAATTAATATCAAATTCAAGTAATATCGAATCGAATGCAATATCGATATTTATTGTTGATTAGTGAGAGAATTTTATGTGACGTAGTCGAATAAATATAATATATATCATACACATACACATACATATCATTTCATATCATATTCATCAGCAGTACAGTGTACACTTGTACAGTACAGTAAATAAAGTATCAAATCAATATAAATTCAACAAAGAGCAAAGAAATAGAGATAGAGAGTGAGAGCTATAAGAACAAGATGAACAAGATATCGTACACGGTACACGTACAATGTACAATCATAATCATACAATGTACTTGGTACATGCTGCTATAGCAGCAGCAGCATGCTATACACGATATACAGTATACATATAGCTATCTATTATGTGTGGTACTGGTATTTAACCATATACATATAATATATTGAATGTATTTATTTAGTTTCTGTAGGTACATATGTATATCTTCATTCTTCTTTTTTAGTTTTTTTATTTTGCATGTTTTTTATGATTTTATTTTTTTTTAATTTTTTGTTTTGCTTTGAATGATTGAGAATTCAGTATATATTATGTATATGTACATTATATTTATATATTTTATATTTATATACATATATATAATATGCATATAATATTTTTTATTTTATTTTTTTTTATTTATTTATTTATTTAATTTTTGCATTATTACATAATTATATAATTATATATATTGTATTGTATTTATATAATATGTATTGCATTATGCTTTCTTGTGAATTAGATTTTGTCGATGTAAAATTAATTTCTTCATATGAAACATTGAATGAAATGAGTGAATAGTAACTTAAAATTTGCAACATACCTAATTAGAAACTTTAAAGCGAAAAAATCCAATGTCGATTGTATGATTAGTTATGATTTAGAATCTAATATATGCGAAAAGGGTTAAAAATGTGCATACCGAGCGTATAGAAAAAATTTGAGACAAGAAATTAGATGTGTTGTAAATTTTTAAGTTTTTGGCGATTTGATTTGCTGATTTCTTGTGTTTCCCAAAGACAATGCTTACGTAAAAGAACGGTGATTAAAAACTCAAGTAATTGTGCTCTGTGTCGGAAACAGGGATTTTCTTCATCAAACCAGTTTGAGAATTCACTCATTTCTTTGGTGCACTGTATAGCATTTTGCACTATTACATATCTAATATTTCTTAAATAACGTTTTTTGTTAAACAGTTCTTGAAATACTTTGATATGTAATTTGCACACATTGAAAAATGTATCTGAAGGTGCATTTAGTTTTCCAAAAACAGATAATTTATTATAATTTTTATTTTGAATGAAAACTTCAGACGGAGCGGAAATAGTTTCTTCAGATTTCAACATATCATTTTTGCATTTCAAACATTGTGCTTTACTTGCTACATATCCTACAAAATATCTACTTGATGAAATTTCTATCGGTATATTTTCAGATTCAAATTCAAGAAATTCAAGATATTCAAGAAATAATGAAGCGAACAGTGATTTGCACATGTATCGGCAAAATAATTAGATGGAAGTAGATGGAAGTAGTAGATGGATTCAATATTTATGCAAATAAAAAACATAAAAAGAAGAATGAAGAAATATAAAAACAAGAACTAAATATGTAAATACATTAAATACATGTATATATAATTAAATACCACACACAAACACAATAGATATATGTATATTGTATCATATTGTGTATACATAATACATATCATACTGCTGCTCTATTGCTAGTAGATTGTATGTTTGTATGATTATGATTGCATCTTGTTCTTATTTCTTATATCTCTCAGCTCTCACTCTCTATCTCTAATGCTTTGCTCTTTGTTGAATTTATATTGATTTGATACTTTATTTACTGTACTGTACACGTACACTGTACTGCTGATGAATATGATATGAAATGATATGTATGTGTATGATATATATTATATTTATTCGACTACGTCACATAAAATTCTCTCACTAATCAACAATAAATATCGATATTGCATTCGATTCGATATTACTTGAATTTGATATTAATTGGATTTTGCGAAAATCCAAAATAAAAGTTGTATATATCAAGTAGCTTACACTACCTGCAATATCTTCTTAATTATATTGGTCTTTGCTACAATTCAAAATTCAGAAATAAATAAAACTTCCCAAAATAATAAAACTTCGTGAGTACCTATTTCATTATTTACCAGTATCCTTGGTGAATTTAGGATAATTTTTATCTTTTCTTTAAACTTATTCTCAGAAAAATGTTTGGCATCACTTCAATCGCAATATAAAAATGAATTGAATGCAAATACAAACACGACTTGTAGTTCATCAGCTACGTCTTATTACTACGCTGTCAGAACCGACGAATGCAAAATATATCCTGGATGTGGAAACAGAAATGCACAAATTACTTTCCAATATGAACAAGATTGTGAAAGAATATGCAAAAGTTGTAAGTAAGCAGCAAATAATTTTGAGAGTTTCAAAACGTCGAAAAATGTGTTGTGTTGTGATACGGATTATAATACAGACTCGATTTAAAATGCATATATACACTTAACACTTGCATAACAACAATATTTTGACGTTTTGAAACTCAGCCTTTGAATTTAGCCAAATGAATTCTCATATTGATTATTTTTTTCTCACAAAATTCAAATATTTTAAGAAATTCAAAGAAACTCGTTACTTCTTATTTTCATTTTTATTATTTTCTTTGAATTATTCCTGTATGTGGGGAAGCTGATGACAATGTCAAAGAAGGTGAATTTATAAATGAAGACTGTGTACCTCACTTCCGACATCATGTCTATGATGAAAACAGTTAATAAGTGCAAGGATTACTTTTCAAGTGCTGGTGAACGTCAAGTTTTTCTTAACAAATCATTATGTGAAAAGTCATGTGTAAAACCAACACCAAGACCAACATCATACGCAGTAATCCGTTTACCTCATTTTCAATTTCCGTCAAGAACATCATTGTGCCCAAGACCAATAACGGCAATAGAAGTTTAAGTATGAAAATGTAAAGTGAACCAAAAATAAATACAATGATAAATCTTACTGTTAATCAAAAAAAATAAAATGTGTTTTTAATTCATTTTTTTCTTTGAATGGAATACATGGGGAGTGTCTTTGTTATTTATTATTGATCGTTTTTGACCTCTTTAGATACTCTCGGTTTTTATCTTCCGCTTTACGTTCAATGATTTCCCTTTTTTTATTCTTTATGAAAATTAAGTAAGAAAAACCGTTTGTATACCTCCATCGTTGCCATCGTCTTGCGAAATATTAAAGCAGTCATTTTATTGAAACGTATTTCATATTATTGGAGGGTACGGTTGGAGCTTATCTTAAATCTGAATGGACGACAAACTGTATCTTCAAAAACGCATCATTTCTTTCGTGATGCAGCCTTCATTATCGTTTATAGTTCAAAAACACATTATATGTTGCATCAAAAAGTAAATCAAACATTTATCAATAATACATCTTTGTGATAAATGATGCGTCAAAGTCAAAGTTAAGCAAATATTACATCACATTATCTTTGTGCTGTTGCTGTTTTTTTATTTATTTATTATGGGTGTGAGGACAGTGAACTGCCTCACCCCCGCCCACTCTATGACCCACCAGGGCCTTTTGGCAATTGCTGTTGCTGTTGATAACAAGTTTATGTTCGAACGATATTTATAATTCCACTCCGAAGTTGTCTTAAAAATATCCGAGTAGTTTTTTATCCAGGTTGGTGAATACACTTTATCTCAGATAAAAGATAATCTATGTTGGTGAATACCAGCCATGTTTCGACTTAAGTACATTTCCTTTTGTAAACAAAAATTATCATTCAACTCTTGAGTGTTTGATTATGCAGAAAGTGAAGTAGAAATAAAATAAATTTACAAAGTTATGCACAAAACATATGATTTCAAATACAAATTGTAAAAAATTAAGAAGTAATTGGCTTAAGCGCTTAAGTGTATATGTGTGGTATATGAAAAAAAGTTCTTAAGTTGGGATCGCTTTGATTGCATGCAGGTGCAATAAAATATTCGTGTATTTTACCTTAAAATTAAACTCCAATTCAATTCAAATTTATGTTTTTATTTCAGATTTATTTTTTTCACATCTTCAAAATTTTATTTGCACATTATACAAAATTATTCAAATAAAAAATTATTTATTATTATTATAATGTATACCTTTCTATACCACATGCCCCATTATATCTATGGTTGCATTTGCATTGCAAACGCGTACGCATTCCTCTGGTAAGGTAAAACTATTGCTACCAATTTTTACATTACAAGTATATAGTTCTACGCATGCGTTTTGCTTTGCATTGTAGAAATAAAGTGTACCGCTAAAACGACAAAGTTCCCCTCCTTCTTCTTCTTCATATGGTAAACAATTTTCTGGAAATCAAATTTTTTTTGTTTATATTTTTATTTATTTCTGTTTTTGTTTTTATTTAATTAATATTTTAAAATTTTCATTTTGATAGAAAAAAAGGTAGGCATGCCAAATAATATTTAAGTAAGCGAATGCAAAAACAAATATTTCAATTAATATTATGTACATATAATCAAAACTTACCAGGATTTCGTGTACGCCCGGGTACGGCAGCAATAGCAAAAGTAATCGAAATTACTAATAGGAGAACTGATATTAATTTCATTTTTAAATGATATTTTATTTTTTTGTTATTTTTTTTTTTTAATAAATCGTAACTATCTTGAAATAATCACTTAATGACTTTCCGATTGTGTTGTATAAGAGATACTGATTATTATCAAACCAAATTCAATTATATTTATACAAAAGGATCATAACATAAAAATATTCACAAAGTATCTACCTATATAAAATAAGATATATGAAAAATTAAACAAAAACATTTTTTTAAAACTAAAAAAAAAACTAAGAACTTATTTAAACAGCCGGATCGAGATTGACGTCATAATGACGTCAAATCGAGTTTACCAGTCGAGAAAAACAATCGAGAAGTGATATAGAATCGGGCCATTGAAATTTTATTCACAGAACTCTACAGTCTACACACACATTAATATTTTTCTACGAATTGTTTTAATACATTTAAAATAAAAATAACATGAATGTACATGCGCATATCTTTATTTTTCTTCCTAAGTTATACACCAAATTACCAAAATTATCTATTAGCGTAAATATTATATTTAAAAAAAATTAAAAACAAATAATAAACTAAAAACTTATTAAAACAGCCGGATCGAGATTGACGTCATAATGACGTCAAATCGAGTTTACCAGTCGAGAAAAACAATCGAGAAGAGATATAGAATTGGGCCATTGAAATTTTATTCACAGAACTCTACAGTCTACACACACATTAATATTTTTCTACGAATTGTTTTAATACATTTAAAATAAAAATAACATGAATGTACATGCGCATATCTTTATTTTTCTTCCTAAGTTATACACCAAATTACCAAAATTATCTATTAGCGTAAATATTATATTTAAAAAAAATTAAAAACAAATAATAAACTAAAAACTTATTTAAACAGCCGGATCGAGATTGACGTCATAATGACGTCAAATCGAGTTTACCAGTCGAGAAAAACAATCGAGAAGTGATATAGAATCGGGCCATTGAAATTTTATTCACAGAACTCTACAGTCTACACACACATTAATATTTTTCTACGAATTGTTTTAATACATTTAAAATAAAAATAACATGAATGTACATGCGCATATCTTTATTTTTCTTCCTAAGTTATACAAAGAATTACCAAAATTATCTATTAGCGTAAATATTATATTTCAAAAGAATTGAAAACAAATAATAAACTAAAAACTTATTAAAACAGCCGGATCGAGATTGACGTCATAATGACGTCAAATCGAGTTTACCAGTCGAGAAAAACAATCGAGAAGTGATATAGAATCGGGCCATTGAAATTTTATTCACAGAACTCTACACACACATTAATATTTTTCTACGAATTGTTTTAATACATTTAAAATAAAAGTAACATGAATGTACATGCGCATATCTTTATTTTTCTTCCTAAGTTATACAATGAATTACCAAAATTATCTATTAGCGTAAATATTATATTTCAAAAGAATTGAAAACAAATAATAAACTAAAAACTTATTAAAACAGCCGGATCGAGATTGACGTCATAATGACGTCAAATCGAGTTTACCAGTCGAGAAAAACAATCGAGAAGTGATATAGAATCGGGCCATTGAAATTTTATTCACAGAACTCTACAGTCTACACACACATTAATATTTTTCTACGAATTGTTTTAATACATTTAAAATAAAAATAACATGAATGTACATGCGCATATCTTTATTTTTCTTCCTAAGTTATACACCAAATTACCAAAATTATCTATTAGCGTAAATATTATATTTAAAAAAAATTAAAAACAAATAATAAACTAAAAACTTATTAAAACAGCCGGATCGAGATTGACGTCATAATGACGTCAAATCGAGTTTACCAGTCGAGAAAAACAATCGAGAAGTGATATAGAATTGGGCCATTGAAATTTTATTCACAGAACTCTACAGTCTACACACACATTAATATTTTTCTACGAATTGTTTTAATACATTTAAAATAAAAATAACATGAATGTACATGCGCATATCTTTATTTTTCTTCCTAAGTTATACACCAAATTACCAAAATTATCTATTAGCGTAAATATTATATTTAAAAAAAATTAAAAACAAATAATAAACTAAAAACTTATTTAAACAGCCGGATCGAGATTGACGTCATAATGACGTCAAATCGAGTTTACCAGTCGAGAAAAACAATCGAGAAGTGATATAGAATCGGGCCATTGAAATTTTATTCACAGAACTCTACAGTCTACACACACATTAATATTTTTCTACGAATTGTTTTAATACATTTAAAATAAAAATAACATGAATGTACATGCGCATATCTTTATTTTTCTTCCTAAGTTATACAATGAATTACCAAAATTATCTATTAGCGTAAATATTATATTTAAAAGAATTGAAAACAAATAATAAACTAAAAACTTATTAAAACAGCCGGATCGAGATTGACGTCATAATGACGTCAAATCGAGTTTACCAGTCGAGAAAAACAATCGAGAAGTGATATAGAATCGGGCCATTGAAATTTTATTCACAGAACTCTACACACACATTAATATTTTTCTACGAATTGTTTTAATACATTTAAAATAAAAGTAACATGAATGTACATGCGCATATCTTTATTTTTCTTCCTAAGTTATACAACAAATTACCAAAATTATCTATTAGCGTAAATATTATATAATTAAAAAAAAATTAAACAAAAAACAAATAAAAAACTAAAAAACTATTTTAGTTACCATACGCGAATATATTAGCGTAATTAGTGTATAATAATTATAAATGAAGATTGAACAAACGAAAACGTGTCATAGGTATACTTAAAATAAAAATTTGTAAAGCAATAGTGTAAAGGTTTACATTTTAACTCCATTTCCGGAGGGGGAGGGGAGGTGGTGCAATCGATAGAGGGGGTGGCGTATGTATGTATGTACGTGCTTGTGTGTGTGCGATTGTAGAAGGCAAATCCGATAGTGTGTGCATTAAACATTCTCTATACAGACATACACAGAATCAAATTTGCCTTCTACAAATACACACACGCACACATGCACACACACAAAATGTCCTTTATTATCCTTCTGGTGGTAGGACTTTTTCAAAATATAGAGAATTTTAAGACGCATCTTTTGAGCTATGAAACACACCTGTATCATTTACAGTTATGAAGATATTGGCGAAAAATCAGTAAAAAAAATATTTTTTAGGGGTGCATCTTTTTAAGGGGAGGTGAGCGACGCGAATTATTTTCAGATTGATAATGGGGGCCACCCCCTCTATCGATTGCGCTACTACCCCACCCACTCCGGAGATGGGGTTAAAATGTAAACCTTTATCTACAATTCAAAATTCAGAAATAAATAAAACTTCCCAAAATAATAAAACTTCGTGAGTACCTATTTCATTATTTACCAGTATCCTTGGTGAATTTAGGATAATTTTTATCTTTTCTTTAAACTTATTCTCAGAAAAATGTTTGGCATCACTTCAATCGCAATATAAAAATGAATTGAATGCAAATACAAACACGACTTGTAGTTCATCAGCTACGTCTTATTACTACGCTGTCAGAACCGACGAATGCAAAATATATCCTGGATGTGGAAACAGAAATGCACAAATTACTTTCCAATATGAACAAGATTGTGAAAGAATATGCAAAAGTTGTAAGTAAGCAGCAAATAATTTTGAGAGTTTCAAAACGTCGAAAAATGTGTTGTGTTGTGATACGGATTATAATACAGACTCGATTTAAAATGCATATATACACTTAACACTTGCATAACAACAATATTTTGACGTTTTGAAACTCAGCCTTTGAATTTAGCCAAATGAATTCTCATATTGATTATTTTTTTCTCACAAAATTCAAATATTTTAAGAAATTCAAAGAAACTCGTTACTTCTTATTTTCATTTTTATTATTTTCTTTGAATTATTCCTGTATGTGGGGAAGCTGATGACAATGTCAAAGAAGGTGAATTTATAAATGAAGACTGTGTACCTCACTTCCGACATCATGTCTATGATGAAAACAGTTAATAAGTGCAAGGATTACTTTTCAAGTGCTGGTGAACGTCAAGTTTTTCTTAACAAATCATTATGTGAAAAGTCATGTGTAAAACCAACACCAAGACCAACATCATACGCAGTAATCCGTTTACCTCATTTTCAATTTCCGTCAAGAACATCATTGTGGCCAAGAGCAATAACGGCAATAGAAGTTTAAGTATGAAAATGTAAAGTGAACCAAAAATAAATACAATGATAAATCTTACTGTTAATCAAAAAAAATAAAATGTGTTTTTAATTCATTTTTTTCTTTGAATGGAATACATGGGGAGTGTCTTTGTTATTTATTATTGATCGTTTTTGACCTCTTTAGATACTCTCGGTTTTTATCTTCCGCTTTACGTTCAATGATTTCCCTTTTTTTATTCTTTATGAAAATTAAGTAAGAAAAACCGTTTGTATACCTCCATCGTTGCCATCGTCTTGCGAAATATTAAAGCAGTCATTTTATTGAAACGTATTTCATATTATTGGAGGGTACGGTTGGAGCTTATCTTAAATCTGAATGGACGACAAACTGTATCTTCAAAAACGCATCATTTCTTTCGTGATGCAGCCTTCATTATCGTTTATAGTTCAAAAACACATTATATGTTGCATCAAAAAGTAAATCAAACATTTATCAATAATACATCTTTGTGATAAATGATGCGTCAAAGTCAAAGTTAAGCAAATATTACATCACATTATCTTTGTGCTGTTGCTGTTTTTTTATTTATTTATTATGGGTGTGAGGACAGTGAACTGCCTCACCCCCGCCCACTCTATGACCCACCAGGGCCTTTTGGCAATTGCTGTTGCTGTTGATAACAAGTTTATGTTCGAACGATATTTATAATTCCACTCCGAAGTTGTCTTAAAAATATCCGAGTAGTTTTTTATCCAGGTTGGTGAATACACTTTATCTCAGATAAAAGATAATCTATGTTGGTGAATACCAGCCATGTTTCGACTTAAGTACATTTCCTTTTGTAAACAAAAATTATCATTCAACTCTTGAGTGTTTGATTATGCAGAAAGTGAAGTAGAAATAAAATAAATTTACAAAGTTATGCACAAAACATATGATTTCAAATACAAATTGTAAAAAATTAAGAAGTAATTGGCTTAAGCGCTTAAGTGTATATGTGTGGTATATGAAAAAAAGTTCTTAAGTTGGGATCGCTTTGATTGCATGCAGGTGCAATAAAATATTCGTGTATTTTACCTTAAAATTAAACTCCAATTCAATTCAAATTTATGTTTTTATTTCAGATTTATTTTTTTCACATCTTCAAAATTTTATTTGCACATTATACAAAATTATTCAAATAAAAAATTATTTATTATTATTATAATGTATACCTTTCTATACCACATGCCCCATTATATCTATGGTTGCATTTGCATTGCAAACGCGTACGCATTCCTCTGGTAAGGTAAAACTATTGCTACCAATTTTTACATTACAAGTATATAGTTCTACGCATGCGTTTTGCTTTGCATTGTAGAAATAAAGTGTACCGCTAAAACGACAAAGTTCCCCTCCTTCTTCTTCTTCATATGGTAAACAATTTTCTGGAAATCAAATTTTTTTTGTTTATATTTTTATTTATTTCTGTTTTTGTTTTTATTTAATTAATATTTTAAAATTTTCATTTTGATAGAAAAAAAGGTAGGCATGCCAAATAATATTTAAGTAAGCGAATGCAAAAACAAATATTTCAATTAATATTATGTACATATAATCAAAACTTACCAGGATTTCGTGTACGCCCGGGTACGGCAGCAATAGCAAAAGTAATCGAAATTACTAATAGGAGAACTGATATTAATTTCATTTTTAAATGATATTTTATTTTTTTGTTATTTTTTTTTTTTAATAAATCGTAACTATCTTGAAATAATCACTTAATGACTTTCCGATTGTGTTGTATAAGAGATACTGATTATTATCAAACCAAATTCAATTATATTTATACAAAAGGATCATAACATAAAAATATTCACAAAGTATCTACCTATATAAAATAAGATATATGAAAAATTAAACAAAAACATTTTTTTAAAACTAAAAAAAAAACTAAGAACTTATTTAAACAGCCGGATCGAGATTGACGTCATAATGACGTCAAATCGAGTTTACCAGTCGAGAAAAACAATCGAGAAGAGATATAGAATTGGGCCATTGAAATTTTATTCACAGAACTCTACAGTCTACACACACATTAATATTTTTCTACGAATTGTTTTAATACATTTAAAATAAAAATAACATGAATGTACATGCGCATATCTTTATTTTTCTTCCTAAGTTATACACCAAATTACCAAAATTATCTATTAGCGTAAATATTATATTTAAAAAAAATTAAAAACAAATAATAAACTAAAAACTTATTTAAACAGCCGGATCGAGATTGACGTCATAATGACGTCAAATCGAGTTTACCAGTCGAGAAAAACAATCGAGAAGTGATATAGAATTGGGCCATTGAAATTTTATTCACAGAACTCTACAGTCTACACACACATTAATATTTTTCTACGAATTGTTTTAATACATTTAAAATAAAAATAACATGAATGTACATGCGCATATCTTTATTTTTCTTCCTAAGTTATACACCAAATTACCAAAATTATCTATTAGCGTAAATATTATATTTAAAAAAAATTAAAAACAAATAATAAACTAAAAACTTATTTAAACAGCCGGATCGAGATTGACGTCATAATGACGTCAAATCGAGTTTACCAGTCGAGAAAAACAATCGAGAAGTGATATAGAATCGGGCCATTGAAATTTTATTCACAGAACTCTACAGTCTACACACACATTAATATTTTTCTACGAATTGTTTTAATACATTTAAAATAAAAATAACATGAATGTACATGCGCATATCTTTATTTTTCTTCCTAAGTTATACACCAAATTACCAAAATTATCTATTAGCGTAAATATTATATTTAAAAAAAATTAAAAACAAATAATAAACTAAAAACTTATTTAAACAGCCGGATCGAGATTGACGTCATAATGACGTCAAATCGAGTTTACCAGTCGAGAAAAACAATCGAGAAGTGATATAGAATCGGGCCATTGAAATTTTATTCACAGAACTCTACAGTCTACACACACATTAATATTTTTCTACGAATTGTTTTAATACATTTAAAATAAAAATAACATGAATGTACATGCGCATATCTTTATTTTTCTTCCTAAGTTATACACCAAATTACCAAAATTATCTATTAGCGTAAATATTATATTTAAAAAAAATTAAAAACAAATAATAAACTAAAAACTTATTTAAACAGCCAGATCGAGATTGACGTCATAATGACGTCAAATCGAGTTTACTAGTCGAAAAAAACAATCGAGAAGTGATATAGAATTGGGGCTTGAACTGTATTCACAGAACTCTACACACACATTAATATTTTTCTACGAATTGTTTTAAGACATTTAAAATAAAAATAACATGAATGTACATGCGCATATCTTTATTTTTCTTCCTAAGTTATACAACAAATTACCAAAATTATCTATTAGCGTAAATATTATATAATTAAAAAAAAATTAAACAAAAAACAAATAAAAAACTAAAAAACTATTTTAGTTACCATACGCGAATATATTAGCGTAATTAGTGTATAATAATTATAAATGAATATTGAACAAACGAAAACGTGTCATAGGTATACTTAAAATAAAAATTTGTAAAGCAATAGTGTAAAGGTTTACATTTTAACTCCATTTCCGGTGGGGGAGGGGAGGTGGTGCAATCGATAGAGGGGGTGGCGTATGTATGTATGTACGTGCTTGTGTGTTTGCGATTGTAGAAGGCAAATCCGATAGTGTGTGCATTAAACATTCTCTATACAGACATACACAGAATCAAATTTGCCTTCTACAAATACACACACGCACACATGCACACACACAAAATGTCCTTTATTATCCTTCTGGTGGTAGGACTTTTTCAAAATATAGAGAATTTTAAGACGCATCTTTTGAGCTATGAAACACACCTGTATCATTTACAGTTATGAAGATATTGGCGAAAAATCAGTAAAAAAAATATTTTTTAGGGGTGCATCTTTTTAAGGGGAGGTGAGCGACGCGAATTATTTTCAGATTGATAATGGGGGCCACCCCCTCTATCGATTGCGCTACTACCCCACCCACTCCGGAGATGGGGTTAAAATGTAAACCTTTATCTACAATTCAAAATTCAGAAATAAATAAAACTTCCCAAAATAATAAAACTTCGTGAGTACCTATTTCATTATTTACCAGTATCCTTGGTGAATTTAGGATAATTTTTATCTTTTCTTTAAACTTATTCTCAGAAAAATGTTTGGCATCACTTCAATCGCAATATAAAAATGAATTGAATGCAAATACAAACACGACTTGTAGTTCATCAGCTACGTCTTATTACTACGCTGTCAGAACCGACGAATGCAAAATATATCCTGGATGTGGAAACAGAAATGCACAAATTACTTTCCAATATGAACAAGATTGTGAAAGAATATGCAAAAGTTGTAAGTAAGCAGCAAATAATTTTGAGAGTTTCAAAACGTCGAAAAATGTGTTGTGTTGTGATACGGATTATAATACAGACTCGATTTAAAATGCATATATACACTTAACACTTGCATAACAACAATATTTTGACGTTTTGAAACTCAGCCTTTGAATTTAGCCAAATGAATTCTCATATTGATTATTTTTTTCTCACAAAATTCAAATATTTTAAGAAATTCAAAGAAACTCGTTACTTCTTATTTTCATTTTTATTATTTTCTTTGAATTATTCCTGTATGTGGGGAAGCTGATGACAATGTCAAAGAAGGTGAATTTATAAATGAAGACTGTGTACCTCACTTCCGACATCATGTCTATGATGAAAACAGTTAATAAGTGCAAGGATTACTTTTCAAGTGCTGGTGAACGTCAAGTTTTTCTTAACAAATCATTATGTGAAAAGTCATGTGTAAAACCAACACCAAGACCAACATCATACGCAGTAATCCGTTTACCTCATTTTCAATTTCCGTCAAGAACATCATTGTGGCCAAGACCAATAACGGCAATAGAAGTTTAAGTATGAAAATGTAAAGTGAACCAAAAATAAATACAATGATAAATCTTACTGTTAATCAAAAAAAATAAAATGTGTTTTTAATTCATTTTTTTCTTTGAATGGAATACATGGGGAGTGTCTTTGTTATTTATTATTGATCGTTTTTGACCTCTTTAGATACTCTCGGTTTTTATCTTCCGCTTTACGTTCAATGATTTCCCTTTTTTTATTCTTTATGAAAATTAAGTAAGAAAAACCGTTTGTATACCTCCATCGTTGCCATCGTCTTGCGAAATATTAAAGCAGTCATTTTATTGAAACGTATTTCATATTATTGGAGGGTACGGTTGGAGCTTATCTTAAATCTGAATGGACGACAAACTGTATCTTCAAAAACGCATCATTTCTTTCGTGATGCAGCCTTCATTATCGTTTATAGTTCAAAAACACATTATATGTTGCATCAAAAAGTAAATCAAACATTTATCAATAATACATCTTTGTGATAAATGATGCGTCAAAGTCAAAGTTAAGCAAATATTACATCACATTATCTTTGTGCTGTTGCTGTTTTTTTATTTATTTATTATGGGTGTGAGGACAGTGAACTGCCTCACCCCCGCCCACTCTATGACCCACCAGGGCCTTTTGGCAATTGCTGTTGCTGTTGATAACAAGTTTATGTTCGAACGATATTTATAATTCCACTCCGAAGTTGTCTTAAAAATATCCGAGTAGTTTTTTATCCAGGTTGGTGAATACACTTTATCTCAGATAAAAGATAATCTATGTTGGTGAATACCAGCCATGTTTCGACTTAAGTACATTTCCTTTTGTAAACAAAAATTATCATTCAACTCTTGAGTGTTTGATTATGCAGAAAGTGAAGTAGAAATAAAATAAATTTACAAAGTTATGCACAAAACATATGATTTCAAATACAAATTGTAAAAAATTAAGAAGTAATTGGCTTAAGCGCTTAAGTGTATATGTGTGGTATATGAAAAAAAGTTCTTAAGTTGGGATCGCTTTGATTGCATGCAGGTGCAATAAAATATTCGTGTATTTTACCTTAAAATTAAACTCCAATTCAATTCAAATTTATGTTTTTATTTCAGATTTATTTTTTTCACATCTTCAGAGTTTTATTTGCACATTATACAAAATTATTCAAATAAAAAATTATTTATTATTATTATAATGTATACCTTTCTATACCACATGCCCCATTATATCTATGGTTGCATTTGCATTGCAAACGCGTACGCATTCCTCTGGTAAGGTAAAACTATTGCTACCAATTTTTACATTACAAGTATATAGTTCTACGCATGCGTTTTGCTTTGCATTGTAGAAATAAAGTGTACCGCTAAAACGACAAAGTTCCCCTCCTTCTTCTTCTTCATATGGTAAACAATTTTCTGGAAATCAAATTTTTTTTGTTTATATTTTTATTTATTTCTGTTTTTGTTTTTATTTAATTAATATTTTAAAATTTTCATTTTGATAGAAAAAAAGGTAGGCATGCCAAATAATATTTAAGTAAGCGAATGCAAAAACAAATATTTCAATTAATATTATGTACATATAATCAAAACTTACCAGGATTTCGTGTACGCCCGGGTACGGCAGCAATAGCAAAAGTAATCGAAATTACTAATAGGAGAACTGATATTAATTTCATTTTTAAATGATATTTTATTTTTTTGTTATTTTTTTTTTTTAATAAATCGTAACTATCTTGAAATAATCACTTAATGACTTTCCGATTGTGTTGTATAAGAGATACTGATTATTATCAAACCAAATTCAATTATATTTATACAAAAGGATCATAACATAAAAATATTCACAAAGTATCTACCTATATAAAATAAGATATATGAAAAATTAAACAAAAACATTTTTTTAAAACTAAAAAAAAAACTAAGAACTTATTTAAACAGCCGGATCGAGATTGACGTCATAATGACGTCAAATCGAGTTTACCAGTCGAGAAAAACAATCGAGAAGAGATATAGAATTGGGCCATTGAAATTTTATTCACAGAACTCTACAGTCTACACACACATTAATATTTTTCTACGAATTGTTTTAATACATTTAAAATAAAAATAACATGAATGTACATGCGCATATCTTTATTTTTCTTCCTAAGTTATACAATGAATTACCAAAATTATCTATTAGCGTAAATATTATATTTAAAAAAAATGAAAAACAAATAATAAACTAAAAACTTATTAAAACAGCCGGATCGAGATTGACGTCATAATGACGTCAAATCGAGTTTACCAGTCGAGAAAAACAATCGAGAAGTGATATAGAATCGGGCCATTGAAATTTTATTCACAGAACTCTACACACACATTAATATTTTTCTACGAATTGTTTTAATACATTTAAAATAAAAGTAACATGAATGTACATGCGCATATCTTTATTTTTCTTCCTAAGTTATACAATGAATTACCAAAATTATCTATTAGCGTAAATATTATATTTCAAAAGAATTGAAAACAAATAATAAACTAAAAACTTATTAAAACAGCCGGATCGAGATTGACGTCATAATGACGTCAAATCGAGTTTACCAGTCGAGAAAAACAATCGAGAAGTGATATAGAATCGGGCCATTGAAATTTTATTCACAGAACTCTACAGTCTACACACACATTAATATTTTTCTACGAATTGTTTTAATACATTTAAAATAAAAATAACATGAATGTACATGCGCATATCTTTATTTTTCTTCCTAAGTTATACACCAAATTACCAAAATTATCTATTAGCGTAAATATTATATTTAAAAAAAATTAAAAACAAATAATAAACTAAAAACTTATTAAAACAGCCGGATCGAGATTGACGTCATAATGACGTCAAATCGAGTTTACCAGTCGAGAAAAACAATCGAGAAGTGATATAGAATTGGGCCATTGAAATTTTATTCACAGAACTCTACAGTCTACACACACATTAATATTTTTCTACGAATTGTTTTAATACATTTAAAATAAAAATAACATGAATGTACATGCGCATATCTTTATTTTTCTTCCTAAGTTATACACCAAATTACCAAAATTATCTATTAGCGTAAATATTATATTTAAAAAAAATTAAAAACAAATAATAAACTAAAAACTTATTTAAACAGCCGGATCGAGATTGACGTCATAATGACGTCAAATCGAGTTTACCAGTCGAGAAAAACAATCGAGAAGTGATATAGAATCGGGCCATTGAAATTTTATTCACAGAACTCTACACACACATTAATATTTTTCTACGAATTGTTTTAATACATTTAAAATAAAAGTAACATGAATGTACATGCGCATATCTTTATTTTTCTTCCTAAGTTATACAACAAATTACCCAAATTATCTATTAGCGTAAATATTATATTTCAAAAGAATTGAAAACAAATTATAAACTAAAAACTTATTAAAACAGCCAGATCGAGATTGACGTCATAATGACGTCAAATCGAGTTTACTAGTCGAAAAAAACAATCGAGAAGTGATATAGAATTGGGGCTTGAACTGTATTCACAGAACTCTACACACACATTAATATTTTTCTACGAATTGTTTTAAGACATTTAAAATAAAAATAACATGAATGTACATGCGCATATCTTTATTTTTCTTCCTAAGTTATACACCAAATTACCAAAATTATCTATTAGCGTAAATATTATATAATTAAAAAAAAATTAAACAAAAAACAAATAAAAAACTAAAAAACTATTTTAGTTACCATACGCGAATATATTAGCGTAATTAGTGTATAATAATTATAAATGAATATTGAACAAACGAAAACGTGTCATAGGTATACTTAAAATAAAAATTTGTAAAGCAATAGTGTAAAGGTTTACATTATAACTCCATTTTCGGTGGGGGGGGGGGAGGTGGTGCAATCGATAGAGGGGGTGGCGTATGTATGTATGTACGTGCTTGTGTGTTTGCGATTGTAGAAGGCAAATCCGATAGTGTGTGCATTAAACATTCTCTATACAGACATACACAGAATCAAATTTGCCTTCTACAAATACACACACGCACACATGCACACACACAAAATGTCCTTTATTATCCTTCTGGTGGTAGGACTTTTTCAAAATATAGAGAATTTTAAGACGCATCTTTTGAGCTATGAAACACACCTGTATCATTTACAGTTATGAAGATATTGGCGAAAAATCAGTAAAAAAAATATTTTTTAGGGGTGCATCTTTTTAAGGGGAGGTGAGCGACGCGAATTATTTTCAGATTGATAATGGGGGCCACCCCCTCTATCGATTGCGCTACTACCCCACCCACTCCGGAGATGGGGTTAAAATGTAAACCTTTATCTACAATTCAAAATTCAGAAATAAATAAAACTTCCCAAAATAATAAAACTTCGTGAGTACCTATTTCATTATTTACCAGTATCCTTGGTGAATTTAGGATAATTTTTATCTTTTCTTTAAACTTATTCTCAGAAAAATGTTTGGCATCACTTCAATCGCAATATAAAAATGAATTGAATGCAAATACAAACACGACTTGTAGTTCATCAGCTACGTCTTATTACTACGCTGTCAGAACCGACGAATGCAAAATATATCCTGGATGTGGAAACAGAAATGCACAAATTACTTTCCAATATGAACAAGATTGTGAAAGAATATGCAAAAGTTGTAAGTAAGCAGCAAATAATTTTGAGAGTTTCAAAACGTCGAAAAATGTGTTGTGTTGTGATACGGATTATAATACAGACTCGATTTAAAATGCATATATACACTTAACACTTGCATAACAACAATATTTTGACGTTTTGAAACTCAGCCTTTGAATTTAGCCAAATGAATTCTCATATTGATTATTTTTTTCTCACAAAATTCAAATATTTTAAGAAATTCAAAGAAACTCGTTACTTCTTATTTTCATTTTTATTATTTTCTTTGAATTATTCCTGTATGTGGGGAAGCTGATGACAATGTCAAAGAAGGTGAATTTATAAATGAAGACTGTGTACCTCACTTCCGACATCATGTCTATGATGAAAACAGTTAATAAGTGCAAGGATTACTTTTCAAGTGCTGGTGAACGTCAAGTTTTTCTTAACAAATCATTATGTGAAAAGTCATGTGTAAAACCAACACCAAGACCAACATCATACGCAGTAATCCGTTTACCTCATTTTCAATTTCCGTCAAGAACATCATTGTGGCCAAGAGCAATAACGGCAATAGAAGTTTAAGTATGAAAATGTAAAGTGAACCAAAAATAAATACAATGATAAATCTTACTGTTAATCAAAAAAAATAAAATGTGTTTTTAATTCATTTTTTTCTTTGAATGGAATACATGGGGAGTGTCTTTGTTATTTATTATTGATCGTTTTTGACCTCTTTAGATACTCTCGGTTTTTATCTTCCGCTTTACGTTCAATGATTTCCCTTTTTTTATTCTTTATGAAAATTAAGTAAGAAAAACCGTTTGTATACCTCCATCGTTGCCATCGTCTTGCGAAATATTAAAGCAGTCATTTTATTGAAACGTATTTCATATTATTGGAGGGTACGGTTGGAGCTTATCTTAAATCTGAATGGACGACAAACTGTATCTTCAAAAACGCATCATTTCTTTCGTGATGCAGCCTTCATTATCGTTTATAGTTCAAAAACACATTATATGTTGCATCAAAAAGTAAATCAAACATTTATCAATAATACATCTTTGTGATAAATGATGCGTCAAAGTCAAAGTTAAGCAAATATTACATCACATTATCTTTGTGCTGTTGCTGTTTTTTTATTTATTTATTATGGGTGTGAGGACAGTGAACTGCCTCACCCCCGCCCACTCTATGACCCACCAGGGCCTTTTGGCAATTGCTGTTGCTGTTGATAACAAGTTTATGTTCGAACGATATTTATAATTCCACTCCGAAGTTGTCTTAAAAATATCCGAGTAGTTTTTTATCCAGGTTGGTGAATACACTTTATCTCAGATAAAAGATAATCTATGTTGGTGAATACCAGCCATGTTTCGACTTAAGTACATTTCCTTTTGTAAACAAAAATTATCATTCAACTCTTGAGTGTTTGATTATGCAGAAAGTGAAGTAGAAATAAAATAAATTTACAAAGTTATGCACAAAACATATGATTTCAAATACAAATTGTAAAAAATTAAGAAGTAATTGGCTTAAGCGCTTAAGTGTATATGTGTGGTATATGAAAAAAAGTTCTTAAGTTGGGATCGCTTTGATTGCATGCAGGTGCAATAAAATATTCGTGTATTTTACCTTAAAATTAAACTCCAATTCAATTCAAATTTATGTTTTTATTTCAGATTTATTTTTTTCACATCTTCAGAGTTTTATTTGCACATTATACAAAATTATTCAAATAAAAAATTATTTATTATTATTATAATGTATACCTTTCTATACCACATGCCCCATTATATCTATGGTTGCATTTGCATTGCAAACGCGTACGCATTCCTCTGGTAAGGTAAAACTATTGCTACCAATTTTTACATTACAAGTATATAGTTCTACGCATGCGTTTTGCTTTGCATTGTAGAAATAAAGTGTACCGCTAAAACGACAAAGTTCCCCTCCTTCTTCTTCTTCATATGGTAAACAATTTTCTGGAAATCAAATTTTTTTTGTTTATATTTTTATTTATTTCTGTTTTTGTTTTTATTTAATTAATATTTTAAAATTTTCATTTTGATAGAAAAAAAGGTAGGCATGCCAAATAATATTTAAGTAAGCGAATGCAAAAACAAATATTTCAATTAATATTATGTACATATAATCAAAACTTACCAGGATTTCGTGTACGCCCGGGTACGGCAGCAATAGCAAAAGTAATCGAAATTACTAATAGGAGAACTGATATTAATTTCATTTTTAAATGATATTTTATTTTTTTGTTATTTTTTTTTTTTAATAAATCGTAACTATCTTGAAATAATCACTTAATGACTTTCCGATTGTGTTGTATAAGAGATACTGATTATTATCAAACCAAATTCAATTATATTTATACAAAAGGATCATAACATAAAAATATTCACAAAGTATCTACCTATATAAAATAAGATATATGAAAAATTAAACAAAAACATTTTTTTAAAACTAAAAAAAAAACTAAGAACTTATTTAAACAGCCGGATCGAGATTGACGTCATAATGACGTCAAATCGAGTTTACCAGTCGAGAAAAACAATCGAGAAGAGATATAGAATTGGGCCATTGAAATTTTATTCACAGAACTCTACAGTCTACACACACATTAATATTTTTCTACGAATTGTTTTAATACATTTAAAATAAAAATAACATGAATGTACATGCGCATATCTTTATTTTTCTTCCTAAGTTATACACCAAATTACCAAAATTATCTATTAGCGTAAATATTATATTTAAAAAAAATTAAAAACAAATAATAAACTAAAAACTTATTTAAACAGCCGGATCGAGATTGACGTCATAATGACGTCAAATCGAGTTTACCAGTCGAGAAAAACAATCGAGAAGTGATATAGAATCGGTCCATTGAAATTTTATTCACAGAACTCTACAGTCTACACACACATTAATATTTTTCTACGAATTGTTTTAATACATTTAAAATAAAAATAACATGAATGTACATGCGCATATCTTTATTTTTCTTCCTAAGTTATACACCAAATTACCAAAATTATCTATTAGCGTAAATATTATATTTAAAAAAAATTAAAAACAAATAATAAACTAAAAACTTATTTAAACAGCCGGATCGAGATTGACGTCATAATGACGTCAAATCGAGTTTACCAGTCGAGAAAAACAATCGAGAAGTGATATAGAATTGGGCCATTGAAATTTTATTCACAGAACTCTACAGTCTACACACACATTAATATTTTTCTACGAATTGTTTTAATACATTTAAAATAAAAATAACATGAATGTACATGCGCATATCTTTATTTTTCTTCCTAAGTTATACACCAAATTACCAAAATTATCTATTAGCGTAAATATTATATTTAAAAAAAATTAAAAACAAATAATAAACTAAAAACTTATTTAAACAGCCGGATCGAGATTGACGTCATAATGACGTCAAATCGAGTTTACCAGTCGAGAAAAACAATCGAGAAGTGATATAGAATCGGGCCATTGAAATTTTATTCACAGAACTCTACAGTCTACACACACATTAATATTTTTCTACGAATTGTTTTAATACATTTAAAATAAAAATAACATGAATGTACATGCGCATATCTTTATTTTTCTTCCTAAGTTATACACTAAATTACCAAAATTATCTATTAGCGTAAATATTATATTTAAAAAAAATTAAAAACAAATAATAAACTAAAAACTTATTTAAACAGCCGGATCGAGATTGACGTCATAATGACGTCAAATCGAGTTTACCAGTCGAGAAAAACAATCGAGAAGTGATATAGAATCGGGCCATTGAAATTTTATTCAAAGAACTCTACAGTCTACACACACATTAATATTTTTCTACGAATTGTTTTAATACATTTAAAATAAAAATAACATGAATGTACATGCGCATATCTTTATTTTTCTTCCTAAGTTATACACCAAATTACCAAAATTATCTATTAGCGTAAATATTATATTTAAAAAAAATTAAAAACAAATAATAAACTAAAAACTTATTTAAACAGCCG
Source organism: Villa cingulata (assembly GCA_951394055.1). Classification (NCBI taxonomy): domain Eukaryota; kingdom Metazoa; phylum Arthropoda; class Insecta; order Diptera; family Bombyliidae; genus Villa; species Villa cingulata. Next base: position 32,521,740 of record OX596023.1, read on the forward strand.
GATCGAGATTGACGTCATAATGACGTCAAATCGAGTTTACCAGTCGAGAAAAACAATCGAGAAGTGATATAGAATTGGGCCATTGAAATTTTATTCACAGAACTCTACACACACATTAATATTTTTCTACGAATTGTTTTAAGACATTTAAAATAAAAATAACATGAATGTACATGCGCATATCTTTATTTTTCTTTCTAATTTATACAACAAATTACCAAAATTATCTATTAGCGTAAATATTATATAATTAAAAAAAAATTAAACAAAAAACAAATAAAAAACTAAAAAACTATTTTAGTTACCATACGCGAATATATTAGCGTAATTAGTGTATAATAATTATAAATGAATATTGAACAAACGAAAACGTGTCATAGGTATACTTAAAATAAAAATTTGTAAAGCAATAGTGTAAAGGTTTACATTTTAACTCCATTTCCGGTGGGGGAGGGGAGGTGGTGCAATCGATAGAGGGGGTGGCGTATGTATGTATGTACGTGCTTGTGTGTTTGCGATTGTAGAAGGCAAATCCGATAGTGTGTGCATTAAACATTCTCTATACAGACATACACAGAATCAAATTTGCCTTCTACAAATACACACACGCACACATGCACACACACAAAATGTCCTTTATTATCCTTCTGGTGGTAGGACTTTTTCAAAATATAGAGAATTTTAAGACGCATCTTTTGAGCTATGAAACACACCTGTATCATTTACAGTTATGAAGATATTGGCGAAAAATCAGTAAAAAAAATATTTTTTAGGGGTGCATCTTTTTAAGGGGAGGTGAGCGACGCGAATTATTTTCAGATTGATAATGGGGGCCACCCCCTCTATCGATTGCGCTACTACCCCACCCACTCCGGAGATGGGGTTAAAATGTAAACCTTTATCTACAATTCAAAATTCAGAAATAAATAAAACTTCCCAAAATAATAAAACTTCGTGAGTACCTATTTCATTATTTACCAGTATCCTTGGTGAATTTAGGATAATTTTTATCTTTTCTTTAAACTTATTCTCAGAAAAATGTTTGGCATCACTTCAATCGCAATATAAAAATGAATTGAATGCAAATACAAACACGACTTGTAGTTCATCAGCTACGTCTTATTACTACGCTGTCAGAACCGACGAATGCAAAATATATCCTGGATGTGGAAACAGAAATGCACAAATTACTTTCCAATATGAACAAGATTGTGAAAGAATATGCAAAAGTTGTAAGTAAGCAGCAAATAATTTTGAGAGTTTCAAAACGTCGAAAAATGTGTTGTGTTGTGATACGGATTATAATACAGACTCGATTTAAAATGCATATATACACTTAACACTTGCATAACAACAATATTTTGACGTTTTGAAACTCAGCCTTTGAATTTAGCCAAATGAATTCTCATATTGATTATTTTTTTCTCACAAAATTCAAATATTTTAAGAAATTCAAAGAAACTCGTTACTTCTTATTTTCATTTTTATTATTTTCTTTGAATTATTCCTGTATGTGGGGAAGCTGATGACAATGTCAAAGAAGGTGAATTTATAAATGAAGACTGTGTACCTCACTTCCGACATCATGTCTATGATGAAAACAGTTAATAAGTGCAAGGATTACTTTTCAAGTGCTGGTGAACGTCAAGTTTTTCTTAACAAATCATTATGTGAAAAGTCATGTGTAAAACCAACACCAAGACCAACATCATACGCAGTAATCCGTTTACCTCATTTTCAATTTCCGTCAAGAACATCATTGTGGCCAAGACCAATAACGGCAATAGAAGTTTAAATATGAAAATGTAAAGTGAACCAAAAATAAATACAATGATAAATCTTACTGTTAATCAAAAAAAATAAAATGTGTTTTTAATTCATTTTTTTCTTTGAATGGAATACATGGGGAGTGTCTTTGTTATTTATTATTGATCGTTTTTACCTCTTTAGATACTCTCGGTTTTTATCTTCCGCTTTACGTTCAATGATTTCCCTTTTTTTATTCTTTATGAAAATTAAGTAAGAAAAACCGTTTGTATACCTCCATCGTTGCCATCGTCTTGCGAAATATTAAAGCAGTCATTTTATTGAAACGTATTTCATATTATTGGAGGGTACGGTTGGAGCTTATCTTAAATCTGAATGGACGACAAACTGTATCTTCAAAAACGCATCATTTCTTTCGTGACACAGAATTCATTATCGTTTATAGTTCAAAAACGCATTAAATGTTGCATCAAAAAGTAAAACAAACATTTATCAATAATACATCTTTGTGATAAATGATGCGTCAAAGTCAAAGTTAAGCAAATATTGCATCACAGAATGTCATGATTTGGTTTTGTTTTGGACAAAGTTTCTTATTCTTGTGCGTGCAGAAGCAGATTGTTGTATATTGTTTAAAAAAAAAAAAAAAATTGGATGACGGACAAAAGTATTTTTTTTCAATTTCATTTAATACTTTTCACCTCATTATTTATCTTCTACTTTCAGTAAGGATAAACTTTGGCCAACAGACCAAATTAAATTTATAATAAATACAAGATTCAAATCATTCAAAAACGTCAAAAAGTTGCATCAATATCGTCACGGATGGAGTGTTAAGATAGTGTCAAGATAGTGTTCTGTCATCATGGTGTAGTGATGTCACATCAGAAAACTTTCATCAGACGTTTTTGAAATTACCCAAAGTTACATTTTAGTCGAAGAAGTATACAATAAAAATGTGCGAAGTTTCAAAACTGAATTTTCTAGTGAAATTATTTATTATCGTTTTAAAACGGTGAGTGGATAAACTCTATAACAAAATAAAGAAAAAAAAAATAATAATAAATTTCTCATTTAAAATTAAATCCATTTTATTTTATATTTTATATTCAAATTATTTCATACATTATTTTAAACACTTTTATTTATTATTTATAATTATGACGTATATATGTATGTATATGTATGTATATTTTAATGTAATATTTATATTTATAATGTATACAAATATTTATATATTATATATATTTTTTTTATAAAATGTCGTCTGCATTTATGTATGTTGTATGTACCATGTTTCAATTGAACATTTCATTTTATTTCATTTCATTTTACATTACATTTACATTACATAATGAATCCGTATAAAATATTTTAAAATTTCAATTTCTTCTTCTTCTTCTTCTTCTGCTCTCCATTTTATTCTTTTCTTATTTAAATGCACAATATATATTTTGATTTTCCTTTTTTTCTTTTCTTTTTTTCAATTTTTCAATAAAATTTCTTTTAACTCAGGCTGGTATTCATCAACATAGATTATCTTTTATCTTGAGATAAAGTGTATTCATCAACCTGGATAAAACACTACTCGTACTCGGATATTTTTAAGACAACTTCGGAGTGGTATTATAAATATCGTTCGAACATAACCTTGTTATTAACAGCAACAGCACAAATAAAGATAATGTATTGGAACTGTATTATCATCTTTGCATATAAATACAACATCACAGAACCTCTTTTTTATTTTGCAACATCAAAATACAATCAGCTGACATGTTTGACACACATGTTCGACCCGAAAACGAAGTTCGAAAACAAATTTTATCTAGGTTGATGAATAAGCTGAAATTGTTGTATCCGGCTAAAATAAATCCGACGGATATATCCATGTTGGTGAATACCACCCTTAATATTTTTAAGCTATACACTAACTACGTACCTACATTATTATTTACGAATAATTTTATATTTGTTTTTTTTTTTTTTAGTTTTGAAAATTTGTCTTGCTTATTTTGTTTTTTATTCTTTTTTTTTCTAGAATTTTTTATTTACTTTTGTTTTTCATGAAAATCAAGTGTAAATGTGTGTATGTGTGTGTTTGGTTTTTTGTCTTTTAACGATCAACAATCAAACAAATTATTAAAATTAATATTAAAAATTTCTACTATAAATAATTAAAATTTTTCTTTTTTCATTTTTTTTATATTTTTAAAATCCTTTGTAAAGAATTCATTTTTTTAAATTTTTTTAAAAACATTATTTAATATAATTTTTTTTGTTTATTTCTTGTTTAAATTTCATTATGATTTCATTTCAATTTTTCTTTTTCTCTTTTTTTTTGCATTTCGAAATGTGTAGCACATAATTCATTTTCTCTCTTCTTTTTTCGAAAATGCAGTCAGATCGTCAAGTCACTGAAATCAAATGTTCAAAAATGCATGAAGATTGTATACGATCGCAAAAAGAAAAAAACGTGCATCAGCGCAATGTAGTCTGTACTAAGGACATTCAATTCTGCAATAAACTGATGGTATACGATACGAATACGACTGTTTGCAAGGATGATCGTAACATCTGACTGCATTTTCGAAACAGACCTTATAGTTTTGTGACTGCAGTATATTTTAACCTAAATTACTAAAACGTCTAGTTGTTCCTCTTCTTTTGTTGTAGTTGTTGCTGTTGTTGTTGATGATTTTATTTTTCTTTAAATTTCAAATTGTAATAATTTGTAATTTTTAATTTTTAAAACAGAAAATAAAAAATTTCACAATAAATTTTCTACTATCTATGTATCTATCTAATCTATCTGCTAAATATTTGAAAATCATTCATAAAATTATATAGCACTATATATAGCATTATATTTTATACTCGTTATTTTACAAATTATTATTCGGTTTGCTTACAATTGCTGCTATATTCCACTTAACTTAGCTCATTATTATGTATGTATTGACTTTTTAAAAATAAAAAATGAAAGAAGAAAAAAACTATACATTAAACTAATAAACAAAATGAAATGATCAATAAAAAAAAATTAATTAAAATAATTTTATAAAAAAAATGGGGGGGGAATTATTTTTTCCATCTTCATCATCATCATGATCAGTTAGTTACAAGGTCATGAGTAAATTATTTTTTTCTTTTTTAAATTAATATCTGTACTAATTCCTGTATATTTGAAATGGCTCCTTTATCTAGTCATCTTACACAGACTAAATATGTTTTTATTTTATTTATTTTTTTTCAGTTAATAGTTTTGCTAAATGCTTCTTCAATGTCTGTTTCATATATTTTTGATGTTGCTTTTAATCCTGCTACTGCTACTGCTACTGCTTCTACTACTACTGCCTAATGTACAGCATCAATATCTCGCTGTGCTCTAGATATTTTCAATTTATCTTTTGGTGTCTGATTTTCACCAGATTCTAATGCGAACATTTTCATTTTCTCTTTGAATGATAATTTTTCTGGTACACCTGCTTCGGTAGATTTTTGTTGTTGTTTCTGTTGTTGTTCCTGTAATCGTTTCTGTCTTGGATCCCTAAAATGAAATTGATTTGTAATCGTAAAATCGATATACTATATTATGAATAATTTAATTTCATTTCATTTTCGATATTCGACACACTTACCTATAAACTTCTTGTGCTCCAATAACTCCGGGAGTTGATTGTACAGTCGTATTCCACATTTCTGATTCTGGTGTTGTTGGCGTTTGTAAAATTGCTGTTGTCTCTTGAATAAATCGCTAAATTTTGCAATAACAAAAACAATAAAATTAACATCTCAGATCTCAGTTTAAAAAAATTGAAAAAATAAAATTTTTAATTTTTTCTGATTGTTACTCACATTCGGATCCTCTCTTACAATTTCTAGATCAGCATGTTCTGGTGTAAATTCTGATGCTGATACAAAATTATTTTCTTCGTCATGGAATGAGACACGTTTATTATCTCGAATCATGTTTAGAGTACTGTTCGATGAACCATGAATGCTATTCATTTGCGGTGTTGTTGGAGATTGGGTTCCGATAATGTTATTGTTGTTATTGTTGCTGTTGCTGGTGTTGCTTATGTTATTGTTGACTACTGATCTTTTCGGACCCGTTGGCAGGAAATTCGTTGATGCCGGTGGTGTATTCAGTGACGGCGGTTCTAGTGGCAGAGCAGTTTTCAAAAGGGAATTACTATTTCTGAATTTCTGCTGTTGTTGTGACATAACCAGATACGAACTATTCCTCTCTGGTGGAGGAGGTGGGGGAACATTTGCTCCGATTGGAATCTGTTCAGGTAATTCTTTTGTTACTGAACCAGTATTACCAGTATTATTGTCTGGTGCATTTGTTGAAAATTTCTGTTGCTGTTGACTTTCAACAGGTTCCGGATTTAAATTCATGCCGCTGATTTCTTTTGAAATCTGATTAATGGAATGTTCCGTTTGAATACGATGATCATCGGCAAAACTTGCTGTCTTATGTGATTTCGATGGTGATGATGGCATCGTATTCGTAGATGTGTCATATCGATTGTGTTTCAAAATACTTTTGGGCTGGACTGTCGGAGTTGGAACAATCTGACTTTGTTGAATGGGATAACTCTGATAAGACTGCTGGGGATCAGCCATTGTGGTAATACTTGATGATCCACCATCTTCTGGTGGCGTTATCACATTTTGTGTTGTTACAGTGACACGATGATCAACTTGACGATAGTTTGTAGTTGGCGCTTGAACTGTACTGGTCTGATTCGCCAGACGTATCACTTCATGAACATTGTCCTTGCTGTAGGTGGCTTCACTGTCATCTTCTTGGTCCTCAACCTCTTGAGCGCGTCTTTCGAAGTCACGTTCCAAAACTAGTGTTTTCAACTGCTCTTCTTGTTGGGGCGTTCGTTGTGGCAAAGCCGATAACTCAGCAATTTGTTGATCACGCCATTGACGGATATGCTCTCTGCGCAATTCGTTTTCTTTTTCTCTTTCTTCTCGTTCCCAGGGATTTGCTGGTAAGAAGTTCTTTGACTGTTGACTTGCAGACGATGTCACAGGATAGTAGGCAGCCTTAGGAGGATCTAAAGTACTTGCTACGTAGTTTATGTTTGGCGTACTGTTAGTTGCTTTGAAAAGTGGATGAGTCGTGGTCGGAGGCAGTGGTGGAGTCATTTCTTCTTGCGATTGATGGTTCTGATGTGTGTAACTCAATTGATTTCTGCTCGTTTGTGGTTTCGGTGCTGTCGGCGGTAATTGCTTACTCGGACTAACTTGTAAAATGGGACTGTGCATCGGAACATTTTGTTTCGAGAAGTTTCCCATTGCGGAATGATTTGGATGTACAAGAGAAGGACCATTGTTAACGGGTGCTTGACTGTCAATGCCATGCAAACCAGCTATTTCTTGTCGTTGATGACGACGAGCTACAAACTCCCCCATCTCAGCAAGCTTTGCTTGACCGCGTAACTGTGCTGCTGCACTAGGATTATGTATTCTCTGATGACCATGCAAAATCTCACCAGTACTACCACCGATATGACCATGATTTGCTTGCAACATATGACCCCCACCACCACCATGTTGTTGATTCATGTCCAGCTGATTTGAAGCGATCATATTCACATTTTGCATACTTTGACTAGCTGATATGTTACTGGCATATCCACTAGAGTGCGCTATATTTGGCATTGATGGTGCCATCATCTGATTCATTCGAAGACTATGCGGTATTTGTGACTCTCTTGCAAAATTTTTCGATTTCTGATTACCAATTCCTGCTCCTAGATATAAGGGCTGTTGTTGCTGTTGGAGCTGCTGCTGTTGATGATGAAGATGATTCGTTTGCAACAGAGATCCGTTAGATGATGAAACATTTGGTGGGTTAACATTGTTTCCTGGTTGTGACATTAAGTACGAATTTGGTGAAGGCATAGCAGCTGTTGATGGACTGCTGTTATAATATGCTGACACGGGGCGGGTTAGTACAGACTGATTCGTAGATGATGTCATATTTCCTCCTCCAATTGAATTTATTGCTGTCTGTGATGCAATTTGGGACCTTTATTTTCCCAATTTTTCAACAACAACAAAAAAAAAATTACAAAAAAAATTAAATCAAAAATTAATAAAAAGAAATGCTAAGACTGTCTGGAATCATTATTTTTTTTTTAATTTTTTAAAAAAATGAATGAGTGTTCAAAATGACTGCAAGTGATATTAGAAATTGTCAGTGGTATGATTCAAGTGAGAAAATTCAGAACAGAATTCAGTGCATTCATTTCATTAATGAAGTTCCTTTCACACTTTACTTACTTTACCGAAATACGATCTACGATAATATTCTCGTCTAACTAAGAATGGTATCGGAATAATTCCATGGAAAAAAGTTTTCATACAAATCGATGATGATGTCCTGGAATTTTTTTTGTTTTTAATTTTTTGCAGAAAAATAAATAAAAATTAATACGATCGATTGGATCGTATTCAATAATTGGGAACATCATTTGGAACACTCATCCGTCATCATAGTTTCGAGAAATTCGCCAATTTTTTTTTTTTTTTTTATTCAACTTACCGATCTGTTAATGTTGGCTGACTTTGATTCTGTGTTCTGTAAACACTTAAATTTTGATAGAATCCTTGTTCATTATTGCTGTTAGCCAAATTATGAATACTCCGTGATTTAGCAGCAGCCATTCCTAGAGACGAAAAAACGAACAAAACAAAAACAAATTTAAATCGAATTTGTAAATTTTTTTTTTTTTGTTTTTCTAACTCACTGATATTTGTTCCACTTGCACCACTACCTCCTCCAGCTCCTACATGATGTAAGGCTGGAACTGATTTACTATTTGATAAATATTGATTTGTAGCATTTACTGTTCCAGTTATCGATGTTTTACCATCTCTGTCTAATGTCCTTCGGCTACCTATTTGTAAAAATGAAAAGTGCACGAGAAAAGACAAAAAAAAACGAATCGTTTCATAATAAATTTTTTTTTTATTTTCAAAATTTCAAAATAATTAAAGCTTTGGAAAAGAAATCACAGTCATTAAAACATTTCAGTGATTACAGTGCTATTTAATTAAAAAAAAAAAAAAATTAAGAAGAACAAAACAATGAAAAACTTCAAAACATCGATCGTACATATCTCATGATCGTCATGCATTCGTTAAATGTGAAAAATAACAAAAACAAGTCATCATCATCATCGTCTGAAATAACCGAAAACTAAAAACTGAACTTGAATTAAAAATCGAAGCTAAAACTGAAATTGAAAAATCAAATCGAAATGCATCTTATGTGAGGATCATTTTTCAAATGATAAGAAAAAAATGAAAGCAAAACTAACGAAAAAAAAAACGAAATTAATTGGTTTCTCAAAAGCGAAATGATATTTAAAAATAACAAGAAGACAAAATAACACTACAATATCATTAATGATTTTCATACTCTGTCACTTTGCATCTTCGGTTTTAGAATTATCCAAGCCACCATCATCATCATTATCGTCATCATTATCACCATCTTTGAATGATGTTTGAGAGGTAGATTTTTGTTTCTGATTGAAATTATCATTTCTTTTCAATTTTCTTAATGTCATAAATTTTGAAGAATGGCATGGACTGTGTTTTCCCTGGTTCGACGACATTTCATTGTATTTCTTGTATAAATGCTCATTATCGGTTTTATAAAAATCATTCCACCGCGATGATGATGAAGTTGACGTCATCATCATTTTTGATTTTGTCGAATTCATGCATGACATCGTTTTCTGACGATTTCTTGTTGTTGAATTTTTGGTACTGCCGCCAATACCATTGGAAATTATCAATGTTTCAATACAAATCGAAGATAAATCCGGATATGATTGTGGCATCGTATAACAAATATCCAACTTCTCAATGTACTGTTGATTATCATTTTTATTTTCATTTTTTCTCAAACAAGGTTCACTTTTCCATTGCATTTTCGAAACATGAAAATTTCCATCATTATCATTTTCATGAATTTCAGTTTCATATTTCCGATAATTCGTATAATTCTGATGGATTCTGTCATTTTTTCCACTTGAACCAAATTCGCTCCATTCTCGCAATTGTCGTAAAACTGCTTCTTGTTCGGATTTTGTTAATTTATTATCTCGTCTTTTTAATGATCTAAAACTATTCAATTCTGGATTCGATTGAGTTTTCAAATAATCCGAAATTTTACAACGTTGTCGTTTTTCACCCAGCAATAGTAATAATTTTTGTTGTTTTTGAGGTTGTTCAATTTCAATTTTCATTCGTTCAAAATATTCTGCTAATTGCTTGACTTTACCTTCTCCGAAATTTTTCGTTACTATACCTCCATATTTTCCGAATTCATCAGCTGATTTCCAACGCATTTTATGAGTACCAAATGATGAAAATTGCCTTGGATTAGTATCAAAAATTGATGTCACACTTGACGGAATATTTTGAGATTTATTCTGTTTATTTTGAGACTGTCTTGTGTATTTCGATAGCATCACAGCATTACGTTTCTGTTCATGCAGTGAAGTACATGATGACGACGATGATGACGATAATGATAAAGATGATGATTCCAATCCAGAAAAATCCAAATTTAATTCATTCTGATCGATTGGCTTCAACTGTTGGATATTACTGCTACTGCTGCTACCAATAGTAACATCGTTGCCTTTAACATCAAATTTATGCTGCTGCTTCTGCTGCTGTTCAGAATTCGGAGTTTCGCATTCATTATCCAGTAATAAGCTTTTTAAGCTTTCAACAACGTCAAATTTTTTTGATTGTTTAGAATTTTTGATTTTGATTGGACTGCGACGATTGTATTTAGCGTTATTCTCGTCGAGAAGATCGAAACTGACTGTTTTCCGTAGATTTGATCGTGTTTTTTTTCCAGAATTTTTATCAGTTAACAATATAGTCGTCGACGAAGGGTTGTTGGAATTTTTATTCAAACCATAATCTTTTTGATGAAATAAATGACTGCCATTCGATAGGGAATACTTGGAATTTATATTTTTCTTTTGACTATAATCCAAATTCGAAATTGTGCTTGGAGGACAATTATTATTGCACTCACTCAGTAATGAATTCAATTTCGAGCTGAGGAATGAAGAATCCGAATATTTGAATTTTAATTTTTGATTTTGATTTTTATGATTTTGAAACATCGAACTAGGTTCTTCTAAACGTAAATGATTGTATCCAGTAATCAAATTATCATCTGACTCAGAAGATTCTAATTGAAGTTTTCTTTTAATTTGCTGTAATTCACTGTCCACATCTATCATGATACACAGTGGAAGTGGAGGGAAATAGCATAATTTTTTGACACAAAATTTTTTACGTTAGTTCTTAAGCGTTAATCTTATTATTAAAACTAGCCAATTACTTTGAAAAATTACCGTAAAATTCTGAAATGAAATATTTACCTCTCGGTATTATCGGACTTGGTTGCTGTAAAAGTGATGCTAATCCATGATGTATGGCTCCTTGTTTAGCAACTTCTAAAGTAACAATTGGACCAGTACGTACTAAATAATCAGCAGCTCTATGAAAATTGAATTTTCGAATTTGAATTTTGATAATTTAATTGCACACTTTTTCATTTTTCGTGTATAATACAAACCTCTCTTGAGTTATTCCAATCAAACTTTTTCCATCGACTCTGAGTAGTTGATCGCCAGCTTGTAGTCGTCCATCAGCATCTGCAGCACCTCCTGGTACAACTGATTTTATGTAAATACCAAGACGTTCTTGACCACTTCCTTTAGCAGCTATTATCGATAAGCCCATACCGCTGGAATTTTTATGCAATTTGATTACTTGGATTTCGGGTTGCGATAACTTATTGGACATTGCACTTGATGATCGAGCCTATAATGAAAAATTTCGAAAATCACTCTGTTTTCAATATCAAAAGCACAAGTATAAAACTTCAAATCTCAAATTTACATTTAACTGATGCAAGTAAACTGTCCATAATCCAATACTTGTCGGTTGAGCTGCTAATCGACACATTCCTGCCGCTTCTAGCGGACTTAGAAAATCAACTAGACCAGATGGAATCCCACGTACAACATCGCAACTAAATCCATCGTCTGGTAATTGCAATGGTAAATTAAGTTCCAGAAATTCTTCTAGACGAACTTCTTTTCCATCGGCTTTAATTAATTCATCAGCGACTGATACAGCCATACGAATTGCGGTATCAATCAAATTTCTGGGAATCGATTCTGCCTGTAGCAAAGCAGCCGTTTGTAGAGAACTAATACGATAGCAGGAGCATGCAAGTTGTTGAATTTCTTCAACAGATTTTTTGGATGCTTGCAAAAACTGAGCACATTGACTAATTTTTGCTAAATGAGAATCGGCTGCCAACTCCAAACCTTGTCTTTCGGCCCATTGTTCCAGTAGCAAAAGTCGTTCAGACATAACTTTTCCCCATTCCTCTGTGCACATATGAGAATTTGCTATGATCTAAAAACGATTAAAAATGAAATTCGTGAATCAATTCAAAAGTAAAGAAGCAAAGTTAAAATTTTATTTTATTTTATTTTTGGCTTGTATTCTTACCGTATTAAAACAGATGGCGTTGATGTAGTGGAACAATTCTGAAAATAATTGAATCGTAAGAGTAGCATTAACTCTGCAGCGTCGCAATAAAGCCATTGCTGAGCCTAAAACTGTAAGCACTAGTCCAGCCGCTGAATCATGATCAATATTCTCTGACAAGAATTGATTTAATGTTTGTGACAATTCGGCACGGAAGCAATTAATAAGATTTTCGAATGCAGTTTGAACACTTTCTGCTAAAACTTCCTGTGCCTGAACACTGAATGCTGATATGTGACGATCAGATTTTAAAAATTTCAAAAATTCTGAACTATTTGCCAACCAAAATGCTAAATATCTCGGATCTGTATATTGCTCCTGTATCACACCATAAATTAAATTTGCTACATGATGCAGGAATATCGTCAATTTATGAGCACGTTCAGTTGGCTGCAATTCTGGACGATAATGAGTCGATGCTCGGTATCTAATTAATGAAAATACATGGAAAATAGTTACTATAGAAAAGGAACCAAAAAAAAAAATATATATATAGTATATATGTATATACGAATCCCCTTACCTGGCACATAGATAAAGAGTATAAACGGGAGCTAATTTGAAATTTGGTGCATTCACGTCAAGTTCTGTGATCACATGACGCAAGAATGCTTCTTGATGAGTTTCTGGAAATTCCAAAACTGCTGGTAGTATCGGCTCTTGCCCCTGTATATCACCACCAACACTAGTACCACCACCTCCTCCGCCAGGTACTTTTCTATAAGAACAAAAGGTAAAAAAAAAATGATTCCAGACGATTAGCCAACAGAAAAAAATTGCTCAGACAATGTTAGGATTTTTAATTTTTCACTACAGTTTTAGCAATGCTTGTAAATTAATTAAAAAGCAAATAAAATGTGTTCACATAAAAAAAAAAATTGAACAAACAAAAAATAAATGAGAAACAGACAAAACTTTTGAGATGGTTACATGTCTGTGAATGTCAGATTAAATTTCTGTTAAATTTTTGTTCTCAATACCTGTTACTATCCTGATTAGATCCACCAGATTTATAGCTTGAAATTGATTTTGTTTCATTTTCCAAATTATTACCATTATTACCACCGCCACCACTAATAATTGTGCTCGTGCCTTCAGGATCGTATACGAAATCAGTTTCTTGTGGCTGTGGCTGTTGTTGTCTAGTTCCAATTACACTGCCACCATCAGTAGCTGATGTATTTTGCTTCTGTGATTTATCATCGTTAACCGGCATTGATGTGGTATGTTGTTGCTGATGATCATCTGTCATCATAACACTACCACTACCACTACCACTACCACCACCACCAGCACCAGTTTGGTGTAATTTTTCAAAATCGGTTTTTACATTTTGCTGTGATACCGAATCACATGAATCCAAATATGATCCAGATTGCTTATTTGTTAAATGGTGAGTTTGTGCTTGTGCTGCAGCTACAACTGCTGCTGTCGCTAATGAACTAACTGGACTTAAGGCACGATCATCATCATTCCAAGATGGTGAAGCTGGTGAACGACTAGTTTTTGAATATTTTTGTTGTTGTTGTTGTTGTTGTTTTCGGATTTTTTTTGTGTGTATGTGTGTGCGTTGTGTGTAAGATTTTTTTTTTGAAATTGAAACACATGTCAAGTGTAATACAGTAATATCAATTAACAGAAACAAATGTACAGCGACAATAAAACAAAATGGAGAAAAAAAAAATGAAAATAAAAAAAATATAAAATTAAATTAAAATTAAAATAAAAAAAAAAAAAAAACAAATTTGTTAAAAAATTGTGAAAATAAAAAGAAAAATTGAATATAATGTTCGATTTTGCAAAAAATGAAACGAAAATTTTACAACAATAAAAGAAGCAAAAATATGTAGTAACATAAAAATGCAAAATAATTTTGCAAATTAATTTTAATATGAAATTATGTAATACAAAAAAAAAAAACAAACGAACAAACGAACAACAATTTATTACAACGAACGAACAACGAGCATATACTACGACAGTATTTTACATAATAATTTTTGTTGTTGTTTTTTAGACTGTTAATATTTTACAAATTTGTTGCCTCTTTTTTTTTCTTATGCGTTTTCTTTTTCTTTGATCTTCATCATTTGCGTCGGTTTTTTTTTTTTTGTTTGCTTACCTTTCATACAGACATGCTGAATCCAATTGTGATTGTGATAATGCCAAATTATAACGACCATCTGACGGTGAATCAATGAAACGATACGATGCAACTCTTCCAAACATAACTACTGAACCGTTCTGTACAAGAAAATTAGAAAAATAAAAGCGAATTTTTTTTTAATGAATTTCATTGAAAGGAATTTAAAAATAAAAAAAAATTATTTACAAAACGAACAAAAATACAGAGGAAAAAAAATCAAACGGAAAATCAGAAGAAAAAATAATTTAAAGAATAAAATTTATCGTCTTCTTCTAATTGTTATTAGATATATGTTCTTTGATTTATCTTTTGGTATTTGGTATTTGGTACATTTAATATTAAAAAAATATAAAAAACAAAAATTATTCATTTTTATTTATTATTGAGAAGATTGTGATGTCGTTAATTTTGACAATTTTTCAATTTTCCTCTGTCGATAAAATACAGGAATAAAAAAAATGTAAAAAAATAAATAAATATACCGAATGTAAAAATAAAAAATAATTCGTCAATATCGATCTGTTGTTTCAGTTAGGCCGCTTTTTAATCAAACATCCCTCAACTTAGTATGACGGTTTAGTTTGATTCGCGTATGATAAGAAAATTTTCAGTGTTACTGACTGCCAGTAATCTTCAACCAACAAACGTGTTTGACAGCTGCTTCAAACAGTGTGTGTGAAAAAGAAGATATGAACAGATATTATATAGAAGGTTTGAATGAAAGTGAAATTTGTGAATTTGTTCTCAGCATACTTTGTTTGAACATTCATTCATACGCGGTTTATATCGTCGTGTGTAAAAGCTATTGACGGATCGCAATTTTAGAAGCGGTTTTCGTCCGGCAAAAACCGCTGTGTGTGAAAACGGCCTTACATTAATGTTATCATCAACATAATTATTATTATTACGATTATTTCCAAGATCAACACAATTATTTCTGTTACCACTACTTCTGTTGCTACTTCTCAAACGTTTAATTTATTTTCGACATAATGGACATTTAAATAAAATTTGAGCATTCACTGTTTCTAGACTTTCGATATATTTCTTAAGGCCATAATTCACAAAATGAATGTCTATCTATACAGCATAAAATTATTCGATTATATTTTTCTTCTAGACAAATAATTGTGCACAATTCGATCGTTTTATCAGCAGCAGCAGCAGCAGCAGCAGCAGCAGCAACAGAAGCGAAAGTATTAGCATTTGCAACAGATATAGCGGGATCAGATGATGATGATGATAATTATTATGATGAAGTAGATTTTTGTTTTGCGCAAATTGAAAATTTTTTTTTGCTAAATTTGATTTTCGAAAATACTCTCGAAGATAATTGAACATAATATGAATGCAATTAATTTAATAGAGATTGTGGTAATTATTTTATCTAGAGGATATAGCTTGTGTACAAATAAAAATTGAAACACCGGAAAATAAAGTTTCAAAATAAAAATTGATGACAATGACAATTTTATTATCGATGAATATATTCTTTATAATCCGACGTAAAAAATGTGAGCATATAAGCGAAGGGAACTTGGATCGATGACTTTAATAAGGCTTAACTTAATACACCATTAATACCGCTTTTACATTCAATGCAGTGACTTCAACTTCAACTTTGATTTGATGGATATGTATTAGAATTTCTACATTCAATGCAGTAGACTTGACAGCTACTTTTACATGGTAAACATGCTGTGCTGTGGAGTCAAAAGTCCAAGTCCAAGTTGAAGTCACTGCATTGAATGTAGAAGCGGCATAATAGACACTAGACATACATTAATAAGCTCTGATAAATGACAATTCTTCAATTATCACTTTTCCAGTTTTCATTTTTGTGAATGATCACATCACTCTAAAATCCCCCCATATATACACACACACTCTATCAAATGATCATTCTGTCATGCTATTCTGTCGAATAATTTTTATTGTCACTCATCATTTTCTAAAACGCAGTTAATAATGGCATTTAATCTAATTACTTGATTTAAAGAAATCACAGAAAAACAAATCTTAAATTAAAATCCGTCGTTCATTATTCAGAGTTTAGATTTTATAATGTATTAATGTCACATTTTTTTTTTTTTTTGGACTGATCACTGATCACTGATCACTTTAAAATTAAATAACACAGTACATATAATACAGAACATTTTAACAGACACAAAACAATTTGAACACAAAATGAACGCCCTTATTTCTGATAGAACAAAACTAAATCTGTTGAAAAACAAAAAGAAGAAAGAATAATATTAAAATTATTATTGATAAAACGTTAGTTATAGCATATTCACCATCTAAACGAATTTAGGTCATAAATTTATTATGATTTTACGTGTCCCATATAATACAACACGAATGAGGAGGCCACAGTTTGTAATGGGCTGTAATGCCTATGTAAACGAGGAGGATATACATACGCATTAAAGCAATCGTATATATTCCCATAAATTGAATAAAATAAATGTGTGCGTATACCTCTTCACAATTATTATTTTCCTTCGATTTTCCTCGGTGCGTGATAAATCCTTTTCAAATTAATAAATTATTTGATTTGAAAAATTCATTTAAAAAAAAAAATTTTAATTAATAGCAAAATTTTGTGAATAAAAATTTGAATATTTCATTCTTTAATAGCACACAAAAATTTATGTAGAAGTATAGTTAATATTCTGAATTTTCACAATAATAATTTTTTTCAAAACACTTTGATCCTTCAAAATTTATGAGTTAGAATATTTGATATTTGATAAAAAAAAAAAAAACACTCACACCGTATTTCTAGCACCGAAAAATAATAAAGATAAAGTTCACTTTGAACTGATCACATTCACTCGTCGTTAGTAAGTATATCTACTAAATTATCAAAGAACAAAAAAAAATAAATAAATAAATAAAAAACCATTCAAAATGCAAAATAATAATATGGGGGCGTATATGTACATTATATTTACATGATGTTATGATGACTAATCAATTAAATTAATAATAAATCGATTTATCATTTTCCATTCAACATTTATTATATACAGACTACGGATTGTGATGATGTACCATTGAATTACATATTGTATTGCTTCGAGACAAAAAGATTGTCATCATTATCATTCCTCTTCTTCATTATTATTATTATTTTTTATATTTTTGAAAATTCATTTAGGATTTCAGTTACTGTTATAATGGGATGGGTAGTTCGAAATATTTTTAATCTAATAAATGAAAATAAGGCCACGAGAGGAGGAAAAATATAAGGATCTCAATTTTTGCTATCACTTTTTTAATGAATTTCTATCTAATTTTTTGTCAATTTTCAAAAGAAAAAATTGTGCAAATTAAATTGTATTCCTGACAATAAAATTATAACAAAAATAATTTATTGGACAACTTCCAAAATTGAATTTTCCAAAGAAAGCAAGTTCAATTAGGCGATGGTAGGTCTCAAAAACAATCGTTAAAAAATATGTCTGAGCGCTGAGGATGATGTTTCTTCCTCAACATTTTTATACCAACCGCGACCTTCTCCCAACCTTCCAAACATAATGATGATTCAAATAAAATCAGAGAAAATTTGATCTCTCTGCTATTAAATTCGATTAATTGATTCTTTATCTTAATGTCATTCTTAAAAAAAAATAATAAAAAAATAAAAACTTACATGTAATACTGTTGATTGTGTTATATGATGGCCATTAACAAATGTCAATGCATCAACATGTAATGGTGTCACTGTACAAATACTATCCGAAAATGATATAACACAATGTTTTGGCTGTATTGATGGTCCATAAAGTTGTAAAAAATTTGAATTTGCTGATCCAACCTAAATTTGAAAAATTACGAATGGGAAAACAAATAAAAAAATGAAGCAATTTATGAAAGAAGTGTATGATGTGTCATTTTGACACTTTAGCATCATAAAGAAAAATTTAATTTTTTTTCTTTTTTGTTTTTTTTTTTTTGTATTACCTCGATTGGTTCAGATCCTAATTTAATTCGACGTCCACCATCACCACTATGTGTCACTTCGACTAACATTGGACCATCACGTTCGTTCGATATATTATTTGTACCATTCGATACGCCAAGCGGTTTCTTTTTTCTACGTCTTGGCTGTGAATCAGCCGGTCGTCGTCTTACATGAAACATTATTGAACCTTAAATGAAGAAAGAAAAAAAAAAAACATTATTTACAAAATTTATATTTTTCAATTGTTCTACTCTACTTTGCTCTGTTGCTGTTGTAAGTAAAAAATTTTTTAAGATGTCTCTGAGCATGAAATCATCATTAAATATGAAAAAAGTACATTTCGTTTTATGTTTGTGCAATTTCAGCAGCGCCGCGTTTCAGTTATTGCTAATTTTTTCATTTTTTTTTTTTTTTTTTTTTTTTTTTTGGTGGTGGATTTGTTAAGTATATACATACATTATGTTGTATTTTTGATCAGATTTTTATTGTTATTTTTGTATTAACTGTTTTCATTGAAAGTGGTGTAAGTCCAATTATGACAGAAAAAAAGCAGTCAATAGTAGCAATGAATGCAAACTGCCGAAAGCAGCATTCCAAAAAAAACAAATTCCTTCAAAATTCTCATAATATTTTCAATAAAAATTTACGTAGTTAAAGCCTCATTTATACAATTTAGCACCGATAACAAATTGAAATTGGTATACAAGATTTCAATATAATTTTCCCTATTCTCCAGCGACAGATTATAATTACAATCTAATCTTGAACTCTCACTCTGATGTGGTCTGGGCTAACCAGAAAAAGGCGCTATAGAATTTCTTGTATGAAAATGATGGAGGTATGAAAAAATTTACTCTAGCATCAAATTTACGTCTGGATCGTGAATGTAGCTTAATGCCAACGTGGCTAACATTACCATTCAAATAGAAAAGGTTACATATTCCTCAAATAAAATGGACTTACACCACTTTCAAATAAGTAAAACGTCTCATATGTGCTAATAATAAAATTTATAAAACTAAAACGATTCTAAAACTTATACATACGTTTATGTAGCTAGCTAAACTAACTAACTAAATTACACATCATTTAATACTCGTATGTATTTGCATATTAATGATATATTGATATATGTAATATGAACTCATGGATTCATATCCAATTCTCGAAAGAAGAAAAAATAAAAAATTAAAAATAAATTTATGTTAAACTTTTTGTTGCTCTGGATTAAATGAACCGTATCAAATGGAGGCTTTTGTTATTATTTATTTTAGAAGAGGATAAAATATTTATTCCAAAATAAAAAAATAAAAAAAAAAAAAATAAATAAAAATTAAATCATCGTCGTATTGATTTTCTATTGTTTTTTGTTTCTTTTATTTTATTTTTTTTTCTGAGAAATGATTATTATTTTTGTTAAAATACATTTTGAATTTTAAATTTTAAAGCACATACGATTTACACGATGTTTTGTGTATCTGTGTGCAGTATGTACGTCGCTAATCAAAAATTAAGTAGTGTCCCGCTATTACAACACAATACAATTATATGTATTTCTGTCGTGCCCGTGCAATTTTCGAAAATGAATAGAAAATGTAAATTACTGATGATACGTCTTTAATACGATGGTCAACCAAATAAATGAAGGTCAAATAATTACGCTTTAGCTAAAATGCTCGTTGAATGTTTTTTTTTGTATGAATTTGGCATCATGCATTTAAAGGGTGTCTCAAAAAAAAAAAAAATACATACAAAAAATCTACCGCAAATGTTAGTATTTAATGGAACAGTTAGGATAAATGAAAGATTTTAATCACATCACGATAATCGTGTGAAGGTGCTTCACTCTTTTGGAAATAAAATGAAAATGCATTTTGCTGGTTGGATGATGTTGAGAACGATTTAAAAACAGATGGAGCAAACAAGAGACTATACCGATTTGTCAAGTGGTCGAGCTGAATGATCTGTTTAAAATATTGAAATGAAATTAAATATGAGTGTGAATTTCAGAAACAAATATGAGGATGAGGACAAACTTGTTACATTTGTAAATAGCCAGCAACATTAGGTGCTTTAGTTTTGGCAATTTCAAGTATTTGCTAGTAGAAAAGGTCTGGAAAAAGGAAAATGTCTGTGCTATGCCATCTACTCGCAGCTACTCATGAAAAATTTTTCAAGTAGCTGGAAGTAAATGCAAGTATTGTTACGAATAATTTTTGTGTCGTTCGTTTTAACAATTTATCATAGACACATTTTAGTACTGGCAAGTACTTGAAATTGCCAAATCGAAAGCACCTATTTTGTCTGTAATTCCTCTACACAAATTTAAACTGATGCTTTTAAGTGAATCTAAATCCTCTGTCTACTAAACCTTCTCGTATGTAGACACAAACTCATCAATACTACATGTAATCAACACTGTAATTTTCGTAATCATAAATCAGATAAAAACTGATAAAATTTTATTTATAGAAATATTCGAATTTTGATTATGAATTGAAACAAAACGAATTTATGGAATTTATAGTCTAGGCAGGCAGGCAGGCAGTTATTGGTAAATAGTATTTGATCAATTTCCTATCATAAAAGATAACCTCATGTTATCATAATAATTCCAAACAATTTTTTTTTTTAAAGTTTTTTGATTCCGAAGTTTACAATGTTTCAGTGTTTATAATACATTGTCGGCCATTCTAACATTTTTCAAAAATGATAAATTCTTGATCACAGTTTACCACACCACACCTTCTCTATATTTCAATTATTGCAAAAACATTTTGACACTTTCGACACAAAATCACCATTCGAAAATCCTTAAGTTTAATCTATATAAAAAATACACTACAAAATCAATGATTTGGAATTTTAATTTTGATATTTTTTTTATTATTTTTCCTGTTATCTATTTTTCGCTGATAATTTAATCCCAAAATAATCACAATGACAATCCAAGTTCAAAACACACTTTAACAAATAGTCATTGAATTATGACAAATTCGATAAAACAAAACTAAAAACATCCAAAATTTTTTACTTTTGGTATTTTTTCATATTTTTGTAAATTCAAAATAATTAAAATATTTACCGTTAAATTTCGATTCAATATAATTTCGTAAATTTGAAAAATTCATAATTTTCAAAATCTTAATATATTTTTGTAGTAGGTATAAATAAATCGAAAGGATAATGGCAATCGATTCAAAATTATATTCATCCACCGTCAATTTTCACTACTAAAATGATTAAATCGAATAATGAATACCACCTAGACCTACATACGCTAGTAAACTTCTGTCATTTTTTCTTCATACATTACATACATATTATCCTTTTTATTAATGGGGAGGACATTTTTTTTTTTCTTTTATTTTGCCTCAATGAATTACAAAAACCACTTGTTGCGATATGTTGATATTGTATTTTTTGTGTTTTTCTGTTTTCGTTTCTAGGACAATAGAATGTTTGTACACCAGCCGCAATCACAAAAACTTCATCACCTTTCAGAAAATATGAAATTCAAAATGTTTGGGGTTTTTTTTTTCTCTTCAAAGAATTTCAGTGCACTAAAATGTTTTACTTATCTGAATAGTACTTAGTGTCCAATTGGAATAAATTCGCAAAATTTGGGGCGAAATCCAAGAAAAAATTTTTTTAGAAAAATTCTGGATTTTTGGAAAGTTCATCATGAATATTTGATAAGGTGATCCGGAATTTATGATATCGGTTGTATGTGACACAAAAAATGTAAATATAATTTGAAATATTGAATTTAGGTTATAGCATTTTTTAGGTTAAAATTTACACAAGTTTAGGGGAATTGTGATTTTTATATATAATTTTTATTATCAAATTTTTTTTTCCTTAGGATTACGAATAATAGAAAGTGAATTACAGAAAAGAAAAAAAAAATACTCCCCCTGCCTCCATCACCTTTTGATGGCCAACCTAAGTAACTGCTTGTTTTGCTTACAAGTTAAAATCAACTCTGTAATATAATCCGTTCCATGCAAATACGCATATACATACACTGTGCACGATTAATACACAACCTGACAACGATATCTATAGTCAACGAACTTTTATACGTATATGCACGTACATCCACGTATAGTAATGGCAAAAAATTATTTTATGATAGCAGTAAAATATTATTTTGATTGATTTCTTTTTAACATTTCCATATAAACAAAATAC
The DNA here is from genome assembly GCA_951394055.1 of Villa cingulata. Lineage (NCBI taxonomy): Eukaryota > Metazoa > Arthropoda > Insecta > Diptera > Bombyliidae > Villa > Villa cingulata. Next base: position 32,544,443 of record OX596023.1, read on the forward strand.
AAAAATCATTAACAAAAAAAAAAAAAAACTAAACAACAACAACAACAAAAAAGGATAACGTTATGTGCTTGGTACAGCAAGGACCTATAATTAATTTACGAACCATAAATGTGACTAAAGATATGTATGTCTGTTTATGTTTTTATATATAAAAAAAAAAAACATTTTTTTTCTACTTTTGAAGTAGAGAGGGGGAATTCATTAACCGCAACGCAACTTGAAAAAAAAAAAAAAAGAGATAGTGTTCCACAAAATAAGAAAGCAAAAACAAAATTACATAATTGCGTGTGTACAAAAGAAAAAACTAAAAATGATATTTGAAGGATTGAACAGATTGTTACGTTCGTTGGTTCATTCTAGTTCCATCCAATCTTTCTTTTATGCCTCATTTACAAGCTAACGTGGATTTCGTGCCAGAGTATATGGTGTTACATAGGAAAATTGGAGCTGGTACACAAGATTTCAATATAAATTTCCCCATCGCCAGCATCAGATTAGAAATACAACCTAATCTCACTCTGATTTTCTGGTGAAATCCATGCTGACCGGAAAAAAGATAGCGCTATAGAATTACTTGTATGAAAGTGAAGAAGGTATGAAAAACTCACTCTGGCACGAAATCTACGCTTAATTTGTAAATCTAACTTTAAGTCAGAATCTGTAAGTCAGAAATCTCAAAACGATGACAAGAATTTTAATAATTGAAAATAATAATTATGATAGGGTATCTTCAAAAATGCATCAATGCTTTTATGATGCAGCCCTCATTGTTGTTTAGTATTCAAAAATGCATCATTTGTTGCATCACAAACTAAATCAAAAATTCAATAATGCATCTTAGTAGGGATGCTTACAGTCCTGAGGTCTTCCGTGCTCTGCATGCTGAGCAATGTGAGGAGTTTAGTGATAGTTTGCAGCTCTATACTGACGCCAGTAAAACAGCTGCTGGCGTTGGTATGGCTGTTATCCGTAAACATGGTTCGCATGGATGGAAGACGGTGATAAGTAAGGCCTTACCAAAAGATATGCAAGTCTTTGATGCTGAACTAGTTGCAGTGTGGTTTGCTGCAGCCAGGAAAGCAAAAAATGGCCGAAATCTGGTGATATTTACTGACTCTCTGTCTGTCATCCATGCGCTAAAAAATCTCGGAAATGATGACTACTTATTACATTTAGTAAGAGGTATCATTTGCCAGTATAAGATTCGTGTTTGTTGGGTGCCTGGGCATATGGGTATTGTAGGTAATGAAATGGCAGACCAGGCCGCCAAAGCAGCCATTGGTGTGAATATCGAGTCTGCCCTTTTCATTCCTCCTAGCCCTAATGCTATCTACAGGTTGGGTCTGGACCAGTTGAAGAAGAAAAGACTGGCTGTCTTCCTTGAGATTGGTTCGAATACAACACGTGAATACTGGGAGATTAACCGGGATCTCTCTGCTCCAAAATTCAGTCCTCTGTTAGGTAGAGTTCGACAGACCTCACTGATAAGATTAAGAACTGGACATACGAGGTTGACTCATTTCCGCTCATCTAACGGCGGAATTGGTTCAATCTGCCCCTGCTGTAACCGCTCAAAACACAAGAACGCGACTACCCTGCTACTTGACTGTCCTACTATTAGAAACAGACTAGCAGCATTAGGGATCTCGACTGTGTGTAGATAAGAGCTTTTGGACCCTTCCCAGGACCAAAACTCTCCTCTATTCAACCTACTGACGGACTTGAACTTATACAGATACTTGTAGTTTAAATGAGTCCGTACCAGTGCCAGCATAGTTTAAGTTTGTCTTCTGATTGTATATGCCGTCCTACTGACTTTATGTGACATGACTGATTGTACTTATTGTAAAGTTTATTGTAGGTATCTGGATTACAAACCCTACATCATCTTACCTACAGCTGTGGGTGGGGTGGTGTGGGTTTTGTAATCTGGATACCCATTATTCCTTAGCTATAGTTAGTTTGTAATTTAGGCCTTAAGCCATAAGTTGCAGCTTAGTTTTAAAATTTGGGTTAAATTAAGTAAGGTATAAGGGTAGTCTCTAAGCTTATGCCTTAAGCACTAAGTCTTTTTAGCTAATAATTATAATTAATCTGTAAGGTGTAGGGTTAGCGGTAGGCATAGATGTAAGCATATGCCTTATGCAATAAGTTTTTTATAAATTAAGTTATCTTTGTTAGTATTTTAAGCTAATTGTAGTAAGAGACCGCCAAAAGGCCCTGGAGGGTCGTGGTGTGGGCAGTAGGGAGGCAGTTTACTGACCTCTCTGCTTAATAAATAATAATAATAATAACAATAATGCATCATGAAGTTATCTGATGCGTCAAAGTTAAGCAAACATGGCATCACAGAATTGAATGATGCAATGATGTTATGATGTGTGAAGAAAATGAAATGTCAAAATAACATTTCAATTTGTGTGTAAAGTGAATTAAGTTTTCTGCTTTTATTTATAAAAAAAATAGGATGGCAGAACAAATGTGAGTGCATATTTTTTAAAATTAATAATAATTTTTCATCTCACTACCATTTTCATTTTCTTTAGTAAAGAAAAGCAGTGGTCAGCAGTATTAAATCGAAAACTTTATAAACAACACATTACATTTAATACCGTCTCTATGAATCATTCAAAAACGTCAAAAAGTTGCATCAGCATCGCATATGTTACGTATCGCATCAGTACGTAGTAAAAGTCATGATACTGTAGTGATGCCGCATCATTATAAACAAATTTGACATTTTTGAAGATACCCATAATTATTTACCTCTTGATGTTGGATGATTCATTAAAATTGATAAAGGACATTCATCATCATCTAAAATGTATTCTGTACCATCACTGTTTACCTAGTTTCATTTATAAAAAGAAAAATAAGAAAAATAGACAGAAATTTAATTAAAAATGAAAAAAAAAAAAAAAAAGATAAAAGTAAAACTAAAAATTAATAATTAAAAATTCAACGTACTTGTACTAAACAATAATGTAAAGGATCGGCTTTTTCTAGACCATATTTTGATAGCATTTCTCTTACAACAGCTTGTGCACAATCTCTAATCGATAATAACAATGTTTTATAAGGCACATCACGGCATAAACTTTCACCATAAATTTTCAATGTTCCACCTACATTATCATACAGCAAAAAAAAAAAGGAAAATTTTTAAATGATATTAAATTTATTTTCGTTTTCAATTTCATTTTCATCATTATTATACCCGTATCTGGACCGCCATCTTTTGATCTAAATTGCTGTAATTTTTTTTCTAATTTCTGTTGTCTTCGCCTTCTCATAACTGCCTCTGGATTCGATATTGATCTTGTGAATGATGTTTCTGGTAATTCTGTATATAATTTTTCAGCTACATGATTTTCACCATCACCAACAATTCCACTACCGCCAGCACTACCGCTCATACTACCACCATCCGAATTCAATTTTGATAATTTCTCTTTTTTCTTTTGTTCCTTTTTTTCACGTTTCGATAGTTTCCTTTTGAAATTATTATCTGCATTTTCGAATGTCTAAAAAGCATAAAGAAAATAAATCAAGATCAAATCCTTAATATTTTTTTTTTTTTTTGGTATTTTTCATTTCATTTTTTGCTTGCACTTACATTACATTTTTGATCGACATTTTTTAATAGAAATCTTCCTTCTCTATCGTCTATATGCCAATTTAATTGAACTAATAATGGTTTTTCATCTGGATTTAATCTTCTTTCTTCACCGTTTGCATGCACTTCATATAACGCATAATTTGGTACCGATAACATTCTCATATCTGGACGAAATTTTTCAATAAGAGTTTCTGCAAATAAATCAAAATATTAACCAAGAATTATTATTAATCCGATGCATTGCAGCATTATTTGAATAATTTTACCTATCACATCTGAAACAGTAGCATCTGATGCTACTCGAATACATTTTGTTGCTACCTTTTGACCAGCATCTTGAAAATAAAATCTCATAACACCATGAAAAAGAAGATTCTGTAATAAAATCACAAAAACAAATTTTTTAAAAAAATTGTAGACATGCACTATTCTATATCTATTATTTTTCTTTTTAATACTCACTTCATCTGGTTCTGAGAGAGCAAATAAATCTATACGATTTGCATTCCATTGCTGTATAACTGAACGTACTGCCTCTCGATCTAGCATTCTTTTATCATGTGATGTTGTCATTTTTATTACGTTCCGTTTTTCTGTAAGTCAAACAAAAAAAAAAAAGAGAATTAATTTGAAAAATATTTCAAATTCATGTTGAAGAAGAGTAAGAGAAAATATGTACTACGGGTGCAATGGATAGCGTTTGTCTGCTGAGTACTCAGGTTTATGCCTTCTCCTAAACAAACAAATATGTAATGCGATTGTGCTACAGAAGAGTCAAAATCAAATTGTATTTTTAGAAGAGATCTAAAGTTATGAATTCCCAAGGATGTGAAAAACAAATTTGTAGAGATCGATCACAAGAGAATCAGAATTTAAACAAAAAGAGAAAATTTACAGCCTAATGAAAAGTCGACAGTTTTAGACAAGATTTGTAAGGTTAAATGATTGTCTTCCTCATTTTGGGAGAACCCATATTATTAGACGTCCATTAAAATTGTCTGTTTTCTACTGAATTATCTCTTTAAAGGTGGAATGTGTGAACAAATTTGAAATGGAGAGATTTGTTTCCATATAAATTTTAATTCATAAACACAGGACAATACTTATCTGCTGATCATACCGCCTTGAGATACCTGACAATAATGAACAATTTTTTATTAAAAATAAGTTATATACTAATACTATTGACACACTGCAGAGATAAACCATGGTTATCTCAAATGGTTTATCGATAACCTGGTATGGGTGACACATTTAAATTGAGGTGAACTAGTTTACGTATTCATACGACACCTGTCGAGAAATAAATTCAAACACTAATTCTTCTTCATCTAGTCAGCATGTTAGCTGAGATTAGGTTTGACAGTTTGTTTTAATATAATATATAAAAAAAAAAAAAATAACACAAACGTCAAAGATAACTGAGTTCGAACTTGGTTAACAAGATAATTGAGTTCTAGAAACTCGGTTAACTTAACCGAGTTCTGAAAGTCGGTTATCGCAAAGATAAACTAGAAAACTTAGATAACCATGGTTTATCTCTGCAGTGTGTCAATAGTATTATTTTCCCTTTCTCTTCAAAATGATCAATGAAAGTCAAATCTTCTCTAAGCTTCTTTTTGACTTTTACTCAAGCACGATCGTAGATATACGAATTTTTTTTTTTTCATTACTACAAAATTATGATCACTGAAAATTTACTTTTATTCAATGTTACGTTATTGTATTTTTGACATGATCATAGATTTGATTTAACTCTCATTAACTTGGAGTTGGAGTCTCATTTCTAACGTGTTCTCTTTGAAGTTTACAAAAATTTCTCTTATATTCGGTATGTATCTGGTATCGATCATGCAACCAGTACACCAGTACACCAGTACTACGTGCGGTACTACGTTTATGAATGTTTCAAATAATCAAAATGTAAGAAGCAGTAACTTCAGTATATTTTTCTCGATTAGATCACATGAAAAAAATCACAGTTTGGAAAAAAAAAAAACAACAACTTAAATGCAGCCTGATAAATATTACGTAATTGCTGTTAGAGTGTACGTACAGTGATTCAAGCGCTATATATATGATCGTCAAATTTAAAATTGTATATTCATTGATTTTTAGAAATTTTAATTATCGAACAGAGTTATAAATTTAAATAGAACAAAAAATATAAAAAGCAAAGACAAAAATATATTAAAAGCAAAACAATAATTAAAGCGAAACAAAATTAAATTAAAACTTTCATTTATGCTATATAATGTACAAGCAAACATTACATATAAGTACGTATACATACGTAAGTATTTTATTTATTTGTTTATTTCTCTTTTGTTTTTTCTTCTATTTTTTTTTTTTTAAGTTTTTTGATTGATTCTTTTCTTTGTATATTTATTTTACATTTTTCTGTCTGAAGAAATAAATAAAAATTTCAATTTATTATCATTTCATGTCATAAACGATCTTCATCATCATCATCATCATCATCATCATCATCATCATCATCGTAATCGTAAATGATATAACGGTCAATAGTATTTTGCTTCCGAATTTGAAAACATAAAATGCATTTAAATATTGTGTACCATTTATGTACCATCTAAGTATCTTCATATTTCACATTGCATCCTCATTGATTTGTGCATGCTTATTTTAAAATGTACATACATACATATATACACAGACGTATAAACATTATACAATATTTATGATGTACGCTACGCACACATAAACATACGGTTTTTGAAGTTGCTTTTATGAATAATTAGAGTTAAAATGGCTGAACTTCCGAATCGCTAGCTCGTGATATCGAAACAGGACATTTTCAGGACGATACTTTGGAATGTCCTCTTTAATGTGTCATATGTCCTTGTTGGCGGAAATTTGATATTTGGGAGAAAAGTACCGTTAAAAATTTTTCAAAAAATTCACTGTGTTTCACAAAAACCGTTATATTTATTTTTTGGAATAATGTAGGATTACAAAAGATATTGCATTTTAAAGAGAACTTTCTCCTCTTTCTAACGAAATATATTTCGTCCCGAAATAATAAGTGGTTCCTGAGCTATAAGGACTCAAATTCAAAATTTCATGTTTTAAAAAAAACGATTTTCAAACTTCTTTTGATATTGATATATCTCCGAAAGTTGAAGGATAACATAGGTAAATTATGATGTTAAATGAAAGATAATGTTGTCCTCTTTAAAATGATACCCCTTACACCCTCATATGTCACCCCACTAAGAAACTATGGACAAATGTATGCAATAAAGTGCATGTTTTTTTACATAACTAGTTATTTTTTGTTAAAATAATGAAAAAAAAACAAACAATAACACAACAAATAATGAAAATGATTAAAAAAAAACAGATATGTATGTATTTATTTTTATTAATTTTACTCTTTGTTATTTTTTTGTGGTCCTGAAAAGGACCGATTTTATTTTTCGATTATTTTCCGATGTTATTTTTGGTTTTATTTCAGAAATTAATATATGTATGTAATCACTAATCACTTAGGTTTGTGGTACTCTGTTACCAAATCTTCTTAAATCACCATTACAATATATTACTAATTTTTTATATATGTATATTGTAACTGTAATATTTATATGCATTTTCTGGTTTTTTTATATAGGTGTATAAATCAAAAATTTTTCTTTTATCTGTTGATTTGAATGGAATGGAATGGAATGGAATGGATTTATTAGCTCTAAAAGCTGATATGGACTTATACCATTAACAAGTCCAAGGGTCGTTACTAGTAACCGAGTTCTATAATTGCCATCACCAAAAAATGCATTTATAATAAAATTTGGTACATTTGAAAAATCAACTATATCACTTCTATTGAGTAATCGCTTTCTTGCGTTGATGCGGTTTTGTTCTATTATTGAATTGTTTGTTATCATTGTCTTTATTTCGTTTTTATGAAGAGATGTAATGAACTGATGTAAACAATGAAAATGAAATTACAATCAACTTGATGTTTTATGTAAATATGTTAATTTTATTCTCTTCTGTTAGCTGTTGGAAACAAGATCTGTATAATTTTAATTGTGAATAAAAGTGTTTTATGAAAGTTTTAAAAATATGAATTCAAGGTGAGTAAAATGTTTTAATTATTTATTTAAAATTATAATTGTATGAAATTATAAAAATTGAGAATTTTATTAGTTTTGAAAATTATTAATAGTCCATAGAGAATAATTACAATATCAATATTTTTTAATAAATGTTAAAAATGCTTAAAAAAAGTGAATTTTAACATTTAAAAAAATTCAGAAAAACGTGTTTCCAATTTACCTTTTACTAAAAATTTAAAAAGAAATGGAATAATAGTGAATTTAAATTTACCTTTTACTATAAGTTTAAAAAGAAATGCAATAATAATGAATTTAAATTTACCTTTTACTAAAAATTTAATATAAATGCAATAATAATGAATTTAAATTTACCTTTTACTAAAAATTTAATATAAATTCAATAATAAGGATTTTAAATTTACCTTTTTTAATTAAAAAACATATTAAACCCGGCACTGAAATACAAACGGATTGTTGGGCGGGTTACAGAGAGTTGAATTCTCACGGATATATTCATAAAAAAGTTAATCATACCGAGCACTTTGTTGACTCAGAATCTGGAGCTCATACTCAAAACATCGAGAGTAGCTGGCGACGTTTAAAATACAGATTAACACGAGGTGGAGTACGCAAAGAACATTTAGACCTCCATTTATGTGAATTTCTGTGGAGGAGAGGACTTGCCAAGGAGGGAAAAGATCCTTTCCAACAACTAATAGAAGACATCAAAGTTGTTTATTGCGGCAAATAAGCGAAAAACGAAAAATAAAATCCACAAAAAAATAACAAAGAGTAAAATTAATAAAAATAAATACATACATATCTGTTTTTTTTAATCATTTTCATTATTTGTTGTGTTATTGTTTGTTTTTTTTTCATTATTTTAACAAAAAATAACTAGTTATGTAAAAAAACATGCACTTTATTGCATACATTTGTCCATAGTTTCTTAGTGGGGTGACATATGAGGGTGTAAGGGGTATCATTTTAAAGAGGACAACATTATCTTTCATTTGACATCATAATTTACCTATGTTATCCTTCAACTTTCGGAGATATATCAATATCAAAAGAAGTTTGAAAATCGTTTTTTTTAAAACATGAAATTTTGACTTTGAGTCCTTATAGCTCAGGAACCACTTATTATTTCGGGACGAAATATATTTCGTTAGAAAGAGGAGAAAGTTCTCTTTAAAATGCAATATCTTTTGTAATCCTACATTATTCCAAAAAATAAATATAACGGTTTTTGTGAAACACAGTGAATTTTTTGAAAAATGTTTAACGGTACTTTTCTCCCAAATATCAAATTTCCGCCAACAAGGACATATGACACATTAAAGAGGACATTCCAAAGTATCGTCCTGAAAATGTCCTGTTTCGATATCACGAGCTAGCGATTCGGAAGTTTCCCCAGTTAAAATTAGAATTCAATATCTGCATTAATGCGTTTTTCATGATAAATTTTTTTTTGTTCATTAATTTACTTTTTGTTTTTCATTATTTGTTCCCTTTTTATATTCTACAAAAAATAATCGAAATCAAACAGTACCATATTACATTTTGTGTTCTGTTCTATTCTAAATATGAATAATTCTAGAAAAAAAAATAAAAAACTTATGTGCCATTATTATGTATGGAAAACTGATACTTTCATTCTTCATCTATATGTGCTTTTATAATATACGCAAATATGTATGTTCACGAGCTGATATGAATGAAAGAAGAGTTGGTTCATTTTTGTTTGAAAATGAAAATTAAAATCATTTATATCAAATTATAGATGTGGGTTAAGGTTGCTAGACTGAAAATCAAAATGTGAGCGTTTTCATTCAATTTCACTAACCGACATTTTGTAAATCAGATCAGATCACACTCATTATGAGTACAGATAGAATCTCTAAAGACAGAGACACAACGATATATTTGTCAGAATCAACCGGCTCAAATGAATTTGGCATATGATCTACGCAAGAATCTTTTCATTGCAATAAGAAAATAGGACACTACTACTGAGTGGCAGATCAATAACAGGTGGTGGGGCACAGTAATTGCTGCGGTATGAGAAAATTTCAAATACGAAATTGAATGGCAAAAGCTGAAGACAAACAGATTTGACAGGATTGTATGTTTAGAAGCAGAAATCCTATCAAAGAAATGGCTATGAAGCCATGAAAGAGAAGAAGGTATCAATCAATGCACTAAATTATTGACATTAGACTTATACCAATTTCATTTGTGATGCCTAATAATTCCATTACAAAATGATAGCTCTTATACAAATTTCTATTTAGGAACTGTTTTCCTCATTCCTCATCAATTATTATTTATTCCTTTTTCTTGTGGTTTTGTTTTTTTTTTTTTGGCTTTTTATATGTTTGATTTTTCTTGGTAAAAATATGAATTTTTCAATGTTTGATAACATTCCAGAAATACAATCATTCATTATACATGCGTGTGCATGTACGTGTAAGTATCTAGGAAGGAACATGTGCATATAAATTTTATTGCTTTTTTAGAGATAAACATAACCACACTGTAGATGCTTCTCATATAAAAACACGTATACATTAGAGCATTTATTTTTCTCAATATGTACATCTGTACATTTGGATATTTCTGTAATCTCTAATTTGTAGAAGTACGTAATTTGTATGTGGAATATGTGGGTGTATATATGAGCTATTTGTATTGTAATGTAATCATTAATCGCGATAACATAGAGAAGAAAATTACAAATCATTTTAAAAATTTTTCATGGTAATGTATACACATTTCTTATAAGCTAACAGCTACAGATTATGAAATCGGTAAAAATTATATTATTTATAATTTCCCAATTTTTAGAAATGAAAAATATTTTCAATATAACTAATTCTGTGTTTTGATTTTTGATTATTCGACGCATACATTATGTTCATACTTTTGTCCAAACTTGTACCTTTCTTTTACAGTTTAAGCATGAAGAAGAATAGCCGCGAATTATTTCAAAGTTTATCGAATTTATGAATGAAATTGATGAGTAATTGCAAGCAATGGTAAATCTCAATCGTTTTTAGGGATGTACAATTGAAAATTGACACAATTAATGCATCAATTAATTGGATATTTGAACTGAAAATGGTATGTATTTGCGTCTAATGTATTAAAAACTCATGATAGAAAATATGATCGAACCAAAATGATACCGAGAAAGCGAAAAATCTTTCATAAACTTGTAATTACAAAGTGATAATAAAACTTCTGAGCATTGAAGGAAGAGTTTTGCAAAAAGAAAAATCATAAAATTTCTTCTTCAATAACGCCTATATAATTCGTATCGAAGCTTTGACTTCTCGAAGTTCTTGCCCGGTTAAAGCTGTAACCTAAATAGACGTGACGAGACGAAACGAAACGAAACGAAACGATACATACGATAGTATACTGTGGTACGTAGAAATACCCTAAATGGACGTGTTCTTTCGTTCGTTCAATTTCGATAAGTTTAAATGTCAAATACACGAAACGAGACGAAACGGATAGTGCCGTAGTGGTCGTACATTTTATCGTTTCTACTCGTTTCATGCACATTTCTATTCGTTTCTACTCAATACTTATACCACTTATACGTTATACACAATTTTACTCGTTTCGAATCGTTTCTATTTAGGGCAAATTGTCAAACAGACGAAACGAGTATTTACGTTCGTTTAATTTCTTTCGTCCTGTCACATCTATGTATTTAGGGTCTTACTTAAGATCAACAGAGTATAGGTACTAATCGTTTGTGAAAGGTTTCACTTAGACACAACTAAAGTCAGTATTACAATTTTTGAGATCTCATCCAAGTATTCACTCCTAATGATCGAGATCGTACGTAACTGATTCTCTTCATTTTCTTTCAATATATGTATTTAATTTATTTATTTTTCTCAATTTTATTTCACTTGACACTTATTTGTTCTAATTATTTCATCTATTACCCAGTAGCAGCAGTACTGATTTTGTTAGATATTCTTTCAGCAAATTCATAATCACAAAAATTAATTATTACCTATATAAAGGTCACATCAACGTCACATAAAAACTTAACGAAACATTACGTTACCAAATAAATGTAAGTAAAAGTAGATTAGATACGTAACAAACGATATGACCGGCAGCGCACATTTCTTAAACATAACCAGACTAATTTTTTAAGAAAATAATCTGATAAAAGAAACTCTAGAATAGGCCATCTGATGAATACGTCTTCTTCTTCTTGTTTGAATAAATGCCATAATGTAAAAGTAAGTTTTTCACGGAAGTTGTTATGCATAATTTCATTATGATGTCAACAAAAAAAAAAAAAAAAACACTGTTAAAGGATAATTTAAAATTTGTTACTAACTCCAGTAGCTCTATATAGATATAATAAAAAAAAAAATACAAGAAAAATATTGATTACATAACGATCTCTATCCATCTAAGAAGATTTCTAAGCATAGGTAGGTATATCCGTATCTGCTCTAGATAATGCACATAACTGCCTATAAGAAGCCTGTAACTGCTATAACTTTGTTTGAATGGTTTACATAACATTTTAACGTGAATATGAGAGATGATGCTTTCAAGTTTATTTAATATTTTCTTCTTCTTTTTTTTTCAGTTTCAAAGCAAGTTTGTCAATATCTTCTAGCTGGTTGGGTTAGCTGCGTACGTTACCTGGCTAATGATGACTAACTGAATTGACATCGTTCATTATTTATTATATGCATTCACTTTTTTTTTTTTTTTAATACAAAATTCAATTTTCTATTATTATTATTTAAATAAGTATTTATTTGTTTATTCATTTATTTGTCATAATTCATATTGTATAATTTTTTTAAAAATTATATTTCCGCTTGATATACTTACGAGTACATCATATTTTACATTTTACATTACATATGTATATCTATGCATTAGCGTACATATACTCATAATAGTGTATCTTAAATATTTAATAATGAATTCTTTGGAAAAATCTTTTGTTATTGTAAAAAAAAAAATATAAAATAAATAAAGACAGATCAACAATAATGAATGATTACCATCCATAGCCCTCCTCATTTTTAAAAACATTTTCATATATCATTCATTTTTTTCTTTTTTCCTTCATTTATTTACCGTTTGTGTATAAAAAAATTATAATGTACTGGCTGCTGGGTACTTTTCAAGTCCAGATTCAAATTCAGACCCTAGTATAGAAGACCCTTTTTTTTTTATTGATTAAACACAGTACTCAAGGTATACACTATTATATACAATACACATAATGTTCCTCTTATGCATTGTCATGTATCATACACACTCGTACCATATTTCACATTTTATCTATATCAAAAAATACACGTTGCATTCCGATTCCGACCATATTATTCGTATTTATAAATTTGATCCATTTATTTATTAATTTTTTTACGTAACGAATATACGGTAGAATGTATGTATGTATATGCACATAATATGTGTGTAATGTACATATTTATATAACATCCATCATTTCACGAATTTTCCTGCTATGTACTACGTACTACGCTGCGTACTACTTTATGTACCTAAAGCTACAACCAAAATGAACGTGACGAGACGAAACGAAACGGAACGAAACGAAACGATACATACGATAGTACTGTGGTACGTAAAACTAGCCTAAATAGACGTGTTCTTACGTTCGTTCAATTTCAATAAGTTTAAATGTCAAATAGACGAAACGAGACGAAACGGATAGTGCCGTAACGGTCGTACATTTTATCGTTTCTACTCGTTTCATGCACATTTCTATTCGTTTCTACTCAATACTTATACCACTTATACGTTATACACAATTTTACTCGTTTCGAATCGTTTCTATGTAGGGCAAATTGTCAAACAGACGAAACGAGTATTTACTTTCGTTCAATTTCTTTCGTCCCGTCACGTCTATTTAGGTTATTACTTAAGTTTTATATACACCGATTCGATAAGTAATGCATTTTCCATTTAAAGTACTGCAACTGCAAGATTTGCATATTTAACCTGGCTATCTATACCATGAAAATACCAGCAGACAGAGGTACATCACTTTAATTTATGCAGTACACATGTATGTACTTTATTTATTATGTGTGTACTCGTATATGCAATGATGTGTTTTTTTCTTTGAATTTTTTTATTAATTTATATAATGTATTTCTTTTTAAACAGTCACTGAATCAAAATGTCATAAAAAATTACACCTTTTTATAAATAATAAAACAACTGTGTGTGGTAGTGTGTAGAATATTTATGGTTGGTGTATACTATATAGTATGTATTTTGTGAGATAGTTACCTTACATTCGTTACATTCATACAAAAATATAAGTAGGTACTATAATGTGGATGTACATTTATATCATATTCTTGTACTTACATACTAGCATTTTACATGACATGACATGACATGACTTCACGAAATTTTCCTTATTATTTGATTAAAAAAAAAAAAATTACAAAAAACTACAAGAAAATATAAAAATATTGTACAAGAATATAGATATAGAATATTATGAAGTGTATTGCATAAGAAAGATGTGTCTGATGAATTGTTGCTTTTGATATTATTTTTACTATTTATTATTCTTGACTTTATAATCTGGGGTAGACGTAAGCCTCCATCACAATATTCTTCTACTATTTTCTATCTACCGACATTTCTCTCCAAATGTTTACGTTCATTTTCCTTAGGTGCTGCTCTACATTATCAAACCATCTTATATCTTGTTTTCGGACTAACCCTATCTCTAGTGTGTTGTATCGTTTTTATACACATAAGACTTTTTCCATACTTATATCATAGACACATCGAGTATTTTATTAAACACTAAACTTTTCAAACATAGAATCAAAGAAACAACATGTCTGTGAGATTCAAATTGTAATTTTAATGTTTGAATTGAACATCGCTGTACGTTGATCTTCAAATTATTGAACTTAAAGTTTGGGGACTCGTTCAATACTGTCTAACTAAAAACTGCAACTGTCATACAATCTTCCACAAATTCATACAAATCTATACATTAATTTCGAATGTTGACAACAATAAGGCAAGGCAAATATGTCATAACTGTCTTTACTTTTTTTTTCAGATTCAGACAAGTTTAAGTGTACATTTCGTTGCGCTTCCAAATTTATTTCACATAGTTTGGAAATAATTATCTAAACCCAATGGCATTTATTTGAGTTTTGTATGTCACACTTGCTAACAAACATCTTCAAATGCTAGGAACATAATATGATTTAGGATTAAGATGGAATACAATTTTTATGATTTTTACTGTTCAAGTAGAGCTTGTTCAAAATTCGTAGCGAATAATCTGCGCATGTTTCTCTTGAAATTAAATATGTACATAAAATGATTATAAATGTATTTGTGTTTTTCTCCCATATAAACCTGAAAAAGTGTAACCACTACAATTATAACCTCGCTCAAAGCATGACGCCATACTCTCACTGCGCATATATTCTATTCGCTACGAATTTTGAACAAGCCATACATGGGATGGAAATTTATCACGATCTGTTAGACATACCACGAGTATACGTATGTAGGTACATAACTTCTGCTTCCATCTTCTATACTAAAAATTAAAAGATTTGAAAGATATCCATAGTACCTAGTTACATAAATATAGTACAAGTACGTATTCATTTCGTATACACAGCAATAGAGTAATATTAATAGAGTAAAGACAATAAAGATGTTTAAGATAATATTATAAACGTTCGCGATTTAATTTCAATTGCATGTACATAATGATTGTATAGTTTTGTAGTAGTAGTACCTATATAGTACTCTCCATACCGCATTAGAAATGAATAACAATCATCAAAACAATTATAATATAAATAGAATGAACAATGCAACAACAGATACAAACTTGTGTGCTGCATGTGTGTACGTATGTATGTAGAATAATTGACAAAATATAACAATAATGATGATCGCAGCGCATATGCAAGTAAGATACTATTATATGAAATGACATTTTTTCTGTCTATCTGTGTCGGTATACATATACATACACTACGAGATACGAGTGTACAATTCATTCATCTCATCATGAACATCAACATCAATATTGTATTATCGTCATTGTCGTTTCTGTTATTTATTATTACCGGAAGATTATGCTTCTCGGATCGTTTAACATTTGTTCCACTTAAACTGTCATTCATAAACAACAAAAGTAGATAAAAAATAAATTTAATATAAAATACTTCGTACAAAAATAATAAAGATGAAAATAAAATTTAAGAAAAAAAAAAAAAATTAGCAAAAATTATTATAATTTTAATCATATGCCACGGAATCCAAACTACATACATATGTACACATTTATGTAGTATAGGACGTAAATTTTTGTAATGTCATTAGTTTCATCAAGTATCCACGTTAAGTGCTTTGAATAACTTAAAATTGTTGTCTTGCATATCTTGTAGTATACCCCACTCCACATATTTCATATAAAAAGTACATGGTATATAAATAATCATCTTCATTATCTTCAAATTACAAATAACGTACACATATCGGATGATCAAATTAGCAATGCAAATATTTTTCAAACATCATAGTGGTCATGTTTTTTTTTAAATAAAGATCCTCTTAAAAATTGACATTTATGAATGTTCAAAAATATTCATTTAACTATTTCATTGAAAAATCATCTTTAATTTTACGAATTAGTTAAAAAGATCAATGATTGTGTGTTTGAAAATTTTATTTGATCGTCACAATATTATTGAATTTATTTTCCAGCAGGTTTGTTTGTTTGTAATAAAAATAAAAGAAATAAATTTGCAATGAAAAACGTCCAAAGTAAAATTTAGAACGACGATCAATTTATTGATATTGACAAACATGTCCTTTATGAATTGCAACTCTATTGATATTTTTTTCTTTTGAAATGTTATGTTTAATTACTGGTTCACAATTCACTGTTTATGTTTTTTAAAGAACAACAAATAATCATTGAACATGTTTGTGATCAATATTAGCTGCTTTCGATATAACAATTTCAATTACTTGCGAGTAGATAAGGTAAATGCCTGTGCTAAACCATCTACTCGCGGCTATAGTTATGAAAAATTTTTCAAGTAGATGCAAGTTTTTGTTGTTGTTGTTGTTTGTTAGGAGGGAGGTATGAAACCAGAACAGTCAGACATAACGCTGTCCATTGTACTCGAAGCCCCCTTCTAGTCAAACTTCTTCGTTGCTCTTAGATAACGAAGGAGTTCCACTCGACTTTCAGGCCCAATTTGTTCGGATCTAATGACATCAGTGCCGAAAATGCGCATTCTAATAGAGGAGAAGGCCAAGCACACTCATACAAGAAGTGTTCCGTGGTATTCTCCTCCTCTCCGTAAGAAGCACACAGTGCATCACTGATGACTCCTATGGTAGCGAGATGCTTTCCACAGGAGTTATGCCCTGTAAGAGCGTTGACCATAGCTCTGCAGTCCTTTCTTCCCGGTTTAAGTAGAAAAGCCGCTAGAGCACGGTTTGGCTTTTTGATAAAGCGCTTGGTTTGCCTACACTTTGGGAGATTTTGCCATAGACTCTCATGCAGATTACCTGTAAGTCGTAGGTACACCAATTACTGGTTCAGGGCCTATGAAACGCGTTTCGGCGCCTTCTTTAGCGATGCTATCGGCTGCCTCATTGCCTTTAAAGCCCTGATGTCCTGGTATCCAAATGAGATCCACGGAATTATGTCGCAGTAGATGCAAATAGTTACGAATAATAAATTTTTGTGTCATTCGTTATAACAAATTTATCCTAAACACATTTTTGTACTCGCAAGTATAGGTACTTGGAATTGCTAAATCGAAAGCAGCTATGTATTATTCTTGTTTTTATAGTGAAAAAAATAATAAATACCAGATTTATATGAGAAAATGATCACAAAAGTATTTATAAATTTTCGTTTTATATTCGATTTCAAATTAAAAAACATACAAATTACATCTCTGAATTTGATCCACCCTATTTATTTATATACAAATTAGGTAGATATTTAAATTATTTTCAAAAATTTATATTGTTTTAAATATTTAAAAAATTGGTAACGGAAATACATACATACTATAAGTATATTTCAGTCTTGTAAAAAAATTTCAATTTATTAAATTCCAACATACTCGACAGATTAATAAAATATAAAAAAATAACATAATTATTTTCATCATCTTATACCTAATTATTATTGACTTGACGTACAAACTCATGTACGAGTATGTATAGGTAATACTCGAACGAATTTACATTGTACCATCGTATACGTATATATTATTAGGTCAATGAATTCCACACTAATGTAATATTTATAAGAATGTGATGTTATGTATGAGCGATGATGGTGTACATGTAGAAGAAATGTACATATATATATCGGGAAGTATGTAGTAATTAGTAATTATTATTAAAGCAAAAAAGAAAGGAAAATATGTACACTTTTTTTTTGTACATACATACATGCAGAACACATGTACAATAATTATGATTGGTGACAAAAACAAAAGATGAAAAAATAAAATTATATAAATTTAAAACTATAGTACATATATGTACATACTCGTACGTAAATAACCGTCATTTTATTATCATCACAACACAATCATTTCTATTATCGTCATTATCATTATATCGTTATAAGATGAACAGGTAATCATCATCATCATCATCATCAAAACACCGCACGCAAATTTTAATTAATATCCAAGCCATTATACAAACAACACTCATATAAATCATCATTATAATCAACATCGTTATTGTCATCCTATATCATGTACTCGTATGGGTTTTTTGGGTTTGGGATATAGCTATTATTATCTTGTGAAATACCCGTGCATATACATGTACATATGTAAACTTTTGAATATTTACCAGTAAAAATTTGTATATGAAAAATTACATATAAAATGATTTTGATGACCCTTTCTTTTTTACCTTTAATTTGTTGCTGTTGTTGTTTGTTGTTTTTTTTTTTTTTTTTTATATATACAAAACAAAAATTCGTGTCACGAATATTTGAATGTCCGTAAAAATATAATGTCTATGTACGCGTACACATCATCTTCACGTGACTAAATTTAAGAAAAGAAAAAAAATTTTTGAAAATAAAAACCACATCGTTACGCATAATTACACGTTTGATTATTAAAATTCATATACTCGTACATATGTATTCTGATGATGTTTCAATTATTTAAATTTCCAAATAATTTAATTACAGAATCGAAAATTTTATTGCGCTACACCCATATCATCCAAATTTATATTTATTTGTAGTACTCCTACGCACCAGGTGTACACCAGCTGCAGCAGTTCGAAATTTGAATTACTATGGAAATGATGATGATCATACATTCTGGTAGATTTATGAAAGCTAATGGACAGGAATTTCAAAAATGAAATGTGTCTCAAAACTGAATGAAATACCAAACAAAATTATGTAATTGGATGTTGCAATTGGAAAAAGCTAGAATAGGCAATTGGATGATGGGCTTTATGTATCCTCAGAACTAAACCGTAAAATGTAAGAAATCAGGAAAAGCCGGAAGACACCGGAAGAAATCGGGTTGTAAAACCAAAAGAAGAAGAAGACGAGGAAATTGGAAATTGGATGGTAATAACTGAGAACTAATGCTTCATTTCCAATACAACGTGAAATTGAAATTCAATTTTTTCCCTCTTTGTAGCACATTAAATTATTATAAATGTCTTCTTCTCTTTTCTTCTCAACGTGAAATTTTACAAAGTAACGTCAAATTAGGTTCTATTCCTAATTTCAATTTCATAGTTGATAAAGAACATTCAATGATGTACGAAAATGTATTTAATTAAATGCAACTCAATATAATTCACATGACATTTGGAACAGCTGTCAATTTCATCAAAAGTTCTCTTCAATTTCACGTTGTGTTGGAGACAAAGCATAAACGATCTGAGTGAAAACTCTGATGGAGGTGAAAGCTCCGTGAAAGGAGAACAACAAATCATATTCATCATCATATCGCTATCAATACAACACGCGGTAAATTTTAGCTTGCTACAAGATGAACCTTTAAATATTTTTAATTAATTTCAATGTTACTCAATACCTAACATAATTATTTTTATTACAGAGATACAATATGACAAAAATATGACAATTACCATGTTTATACTTCACATCAAAACGATATAATACAAATCGATATGAGATAAAACGATCTAATAAAACCGGTTTTACAGATGTTTATACTTACTAGCTCGAATCGATAAGAGATAAAACGGAATGAAATGAAATACAGTGCTACCACAGCATTTTTGCATTTTGAATAAAGTATGTAAATAAAATTAAAATTTACAAATTACAACTCAAAGAACGATCACGAAATGAGAGGTTAATTATTTTAGTTTAATAATTTTTTTTGTTGAAAAGTAGTAAAAATGATTCTCAAAACCATATGAAGGGTTTATACCGATTTTCATATCGTTTTGACAGCTCTCAAACCGCTTTAATTATGGTTTTTAGTTAATGCGATTTAAAAATGATAAAACGTTTTAAGGGACGTTTATACTAAACTTTCAAATCGTTTCATCTTATATCGTTTTGATTTAGATCGTTTTGATGTGTAGTATAAACGTGGTAAATAATAATTAGAAAAAGATTCAAACAAGCCTATATAGAATTTTATTTTTACAATTTTTTACTATAACTATTTACCTTTTAATTTTTTCGCATTTTTTAATTACAATTCATTCTATTCAACATTTCTATTCTAACATTAGATAGATCAACACAATAAGAAACGTGCTTGGTATTTATTTATTTAATTTTTAATTTTTTTGAAATTCCATCTTTTGTTTGAATAATTCTCAATATCTTGAGTGTTACACACACCAACCGGTAGTTTAGTAACAAATATATTTATAATAATAATAAAGGTGAATATTTTTTTTTTGTTGGTTTTGGTTATTTTTGATTCGCTATTTTTTTTTTTTTTTCTAATTTAAAAATCAAAGCATTATAATATGAATAATAAAAAAAAAATAATGGAGGCGATATGTACACACATGAGTAAGAGAGAGGAAATATGCAAAAGAATTTAAAAAATTTTAAATGTATACTATAAATCCAAGTCGAATAGAAACAAAACAAAGACAATAATACAAAATTTTTTTTTTTTCCATTTTCTTTGTCTTACTATTTTTTTTTTTTTTTTTGCCTATTATAATCCAATAATTTATATGCCTTGTAGCACATAGTTTATAACGACGCATAAATACTCGTACAAGTATATTATGTACCTTTTGTTTTATGAGAAACCACTCACAGATAATAAAAATGTTACCTCTACTTATATACTGTTATATACATAAATGTACATATATGTATGTTTATTCCGTTCTAATAAGAACAATTGTGTATATTCATCAAAAATGAATGAATAATAAAATTTTTTATATAAATGCATGTATACACAGTGATACTTTAGCGAAGTGATAAGCGAATTGTAAAAATGGTGGTGACAGATCGCATAACGCATAACATAAAAAGGGGATTTTAGTTCTACTGTATTTACAAAGTATATTATACGGCAGGTTATTATTGCGGTTACACAAACACATATTGAAATATTGATTGATTCAATTATATTTTGATATTCTTTCAAGAAGACATTATTCAATTGAATTTTCAATACCAGCGTATATACAAGCGTAAGTTCATTATGGCATGGTATTCACAATCAGTATAATTTCTTAAGTTAATCCATTTACTTTGAAGGCGGTGTAAGCCAAATTATTTTGACAAAAATTTAATGAATGATAACATTTAATTTAACCTGTTTCCATAAGAAAAATCCTTCAAAATGTTCATCATTTTGTCAATATAAATTTCTTCTTTTTCTATGGTGCGACAGCCCTATGTCGAGCCTTCACCTCCCGTAAGATTCGCCAAACACTCCTCTCCGTTTTGCGCCATCTGCATTCAATTATTTACGCTCAATAAAAATTTCCCTATCATATTCAAATATGAAAGCCTCGATATATCCTTATGCTTAAATATTAAAGAGGCACACAATTTTCAAAAAAACAAATATCAGTTCGGTTCTAGTCTAGTTCCAGTTTATTATATTGTTAATCAGCTACTGATATTCATAGTTTGATCGAGTTTGACGAAAATAATAGTTCGCTATAGTTGGGATTTCAATTCGAGAAGACGGAAAATATATTTTTGATTCATCCAAACCATCAGGTTATCCAAATCTCTCAACATACCCCATGCCACTTAAGTGCGAATCAAACTCAAAACGTAATCTTCGTTCGTTTAATCTGCTATAATTACACAAAATCTAAAAAGCCAGTTTAGAAAACTATGTATCATCGGAGAGAACCAGCTTATTTATTACCTGTCTTTTTTGGTTTTTCGTACATAAATCGTATTTTGTCCTATACAAAGACAAACCGATCTGCTTCACTCTCACTTTATTTTCACACAATTTATCACAACAAACTAGGTAGGTGGTCAAAAATTTAAAAACTTCGAACTTTAAAGGTTATAATTTTATTGAAAATATTTTGAAATGATCATCAAAAGTGATCATATTCTCACTCATCGTCGTCTGTCTAAGGTATTATTAGACAAAATTATTATAGTTAAGATAGGTGCTAATTTATATGTACATATGTATAGAACTGAATTCACAGATTCAAGCTAAGGAAAAAAAAAAATTTTGAAATATAAAAAGAGGTCGACCTCTTGTTATGAACCTTGAAAAGCATCAAGAAAAAAAAACTACAGAAATAAAGAAACAATTAATTAGAGGTGTATATGCTATGTATGAGTATTAATACATTTACGTTAGGAATTCATTTAAAAATGAGGAACCATCAATTTATCATTCATTTTTTTTTGTTTTCAGATTCTTATTTCTATTTGTTCACCTCTGTCTATTTTTCTGTATGTGCGCGCGCGTGTATGTGTGTGTGTGTTAATCATAACAGGAAGATGAATTTTTATTTTTACATTAAAAAAAAAATATTCTCAAAGTTGTTATATGTATTACAAACATATATTTACTTTAATGCATTTAAAGCTATTCTTGTTGTTAATTTGATATTTTTTTTTTCTTTTTTTTTTCTCGAATTTATTTTTATTTTTCTGTTACATTCAAAGCAAATTTCACAAAAGATATTCATGAAAAAATGTGGATTTATAAGATTACATAAAAGTACATACTTATACGAGATGTTGATGTACATATACGTTTGTATAAATAATGTAGAATGCACAATTCAAATGTGTACGAGTATACGCATACAATATACACGAGTACTTATGTATAGTATACGTATATAATATGAGACAAAATGATAATGACAACAACACAATGATGATTCCATTTGATGCTCTAGTTTAGAGTCAATACAGTATAAAAATGAACAAAAATTGAAAAAAAAAAAAATTGAATTAAAACCGGCTTTCGCGAATGAATGAAAAATTTTCCCTGAGAACATAATATCTGTCAGTTGTTTTACGTTATACATGTCGTGTCGTATACTATAACCTGGTAGCTGATACATGGGTATAGGTACATTAGGTACACATACTAATGTGTGTAAGTATTTTGCAAAAATGTAAGCGGTGATGACGCGATAACACAAACAATTATGAAGAAGATCAGAATATGTGGTATATACACACACAATGGAGGATACGATACGTAAATACAACATGAGCGCAAAAATATGCTTGATTTTTTTTTTTTTTATTATTTTTCTTTCATTTATTTCGTATTATTATTATTAGGTATTTCTTTGTTTTCTGCTTTCTTTTTTATTATTTTTATGTTAACACACCTTCCGTTCAACCATATCCAGGTGAAGTGCAAGAACAAAAAATCACGAGAAAAAAAAATTGTAGTAAAATGAGAAAAAAAAAAGAGCACATAAATAGCAAGTAAATATATCTACACATAAATCATATGTAAAAATTGAATCCAACAAACATTTAAGAAAATATGCCACTATACCTTTGTAACTTAAACTTTTTTCTTTTATAAAATTTATCTTATACTATTGACACACTGCAGAGATAAACCATGGTTATGTCAAATGGTTTACCGATAACCTGGTATGGGTGACATATTTAAATTGAGGTGAACTAGTTTACGTATTCATACGACACCTGTCGAGATAAATTCAAACACTAATTATTTTTCATCTAGTTAGCATGTTAGCTGAAATTTGGTTTGACAGTTTGTTTAAAGATAATATAAAAAACAAAAGTAAGTAACACAAACGTCAAAGATAACTGAGTTCGAACTTGGTTAACAAGATAATTGAGTTCTAGAAACTCGGTTAACTTAACCGAGTTCTGAAAGTCGGTTATCGCAAAGATAAACCAGAAAACTGAGATAACCATGGTTTATCTATGCAGTGTGTCAATAGTATTATGTATTTTCACATTACTATTTTGTTTTTGTTATGTATACATGCATGTATACATAACACACAGCGGCTCCACCATTGCATTTTTATATCTCTAAAGATAACTAACTAACTAACTAAATTCTATTGCGAAGGAAAAGTTGTTGTTAAAATGCATATAAGTATATGCATCATAACTTGTACTGTATTCATGTTGTAGCTTGACGAACTCGTTTTGCTTGATTGCAATTTTTATACTACTTATAGTGATTGTGACTATTCATTTAACATCTACCTATCTACATGCATGAAAATTGCACGCAGGGTATTTCTCAAACAGTGTTATAAAAACAAAATTAAACTGTGAATTTGCATCTTATCAATTTTGATGAGAAAGCAAAATAAATTTATCGTTTTTACTGTGGGTGCTTCATATTCGAAAAATTTTTTCGATCATCAATATTTTGGTCTTCAATATTTTTTTGTAACAAGTCTTTTTGGATTTGCTTTGAGAAAATCTGTCAATCTAAGTCCCCTAATAGAAATGAGTTTGTTTCACTATACCAACTCTACATGTACATTCAACCGTAGGTGTAAGGTGTATATGATTGATTAGATTGTGATCAGAAAAAATCACTGCAATAGTTCAACTCTTAAGGACACTCTAAATTACAATGTATTTTGAGTCTTACAGCATTTAAAATGATGAGCCACCGATTCAATTGCTGAAGTGATTTGTATTACAGAGAACTACACTATAGGTTACTTGTGGACAAACAAAAAGAATTGATACTTTCAAATTTTGAATTCTTAATTTTAGCACACTCGACTCTCTCTGATCTGTCCTAAACTTGTTCATCTACAATTCGGCAATAATATTCTAAAGTGGATTTTTTGACTTTTGAAATATACACATGACTTTTTCATCTTTCTCTGTTTTCTAGTTGCCTATACGCCTCCCATAGTCTACATATACGAACCCTCCCCAGGTTCATTGCTACACTCTGTTCCACCATTGATCTCTTCATCTACTACAACTACACTCATTGATATGTTGACTATGTAATTTCATTTTTCACGTTTACCTCTAAAAAGACACCCTCTGCCGCTATATAAATTGAACTACCTTCTTATGAGCGTATAGTAAGTACTCGAACCAGGTATCAAAAATTTGTATGGTATGGATGGTTCATCTTTTTGATTGCAATAAATTTACATTAATTTATAAATTACACAAAATGCAGCAAGTACATTTTCAAACAGTAACAAATACAATTACGAATACATAATGTATATCATGAGTGTAAATAACCGAATGTCTATCTACATAATATCCATGCATGAACATTTAAAAATTGAAATGCAACTTTATGTTAAATATCGTCTCTCTGTTCGGTTATAAAAATTATATTAATTACGCATAACAAATTAGCTTCTCATTCTCAGAATTCGTGAAATATCAGGAATGTAATTTTTATAAAAGTTTTTTTTTTCTTTTTTTTTATGAATTTTTGACGAAAATTAAATTTTTTTTTGTTGTTCAAGAAGCAATTAAATAACATTCAATTAGATTAATGTCTTCGACACACAGAGTTTGAAATTAAGTAGATTTCATTTTAATTTCGAGTAGAAATTACGAAGGTGACACACAGCGATTTTGACAGTTTGTCGAATTTATTTAATTTATCTAATTTTAATTTAATTTATCTGAACATAGCCCTACTTCTTTTATTAAATTTAACTGTCATTTATATTCAATTATTTCTTCATGAAAATTTTAAAAAAACATTTTTTCGGTTTACAATTTGTTGGTAGATGTCTCTCTGTTCTACGTAAAGAACGAAACATGATTAGATTTCGAGCGATAATTACGTATTTTTTATGTAATTTCGCTGACTAGATTTCGGCCCAAATCCGTCGTTTTTTCCGGATTTCGAGGCTGAAATTCGCAAAATACTTAATTTCAACCTCTGTGTGTCTACAATATAAGAGAGAAATTTTTCTTGAAGAGTGAACGTAAGTAGTCCTATCGAACTACAAAATGAATGTTATTTTATCCCAGATTTGAATCACATTTAATATGAAAGAAATAAGACATATATAGTAAATGTCATAATACGAATGTGGTAAATTATTATAGTGGGTAGGTGGGTGGTATACTTATCATTTTTTCAATGCACTTTATCATATCACCACAAGTGAATCGAATCTCATCATTTATATAAAATTTATACGAATATAAGAGGGTATAATGTTTATATATATATTTTTTTTTTCATTTCTATCCCTTCCTACTATATATGTATTTACGGTCAAATCAATTACCCTCTTCATTATTGCAGCACATGACTATATACGATTACATATACCACAGATAGTATACCATAAGAGTATGATGTGCAAGTAAGTAAATATCCTGTGTTTATATTTATCCTTTAAACACAGTTTGTTTACAAATGATAATAATTATACATTATATGTATATAAAATGTCAAACATATGTGCATACAGAGTGTACTATATTATGTTCCATATGTTTATGTCATCATATATGCACACAAACTTATTAACACATGAAATTGTTATATGCACACAATCTATAGAAATATAGTTATGCATACACATTCAGTTAGAGGAGTTTAATGTCCCATAATGAAAATTGAATTTTTGACGCCTTCTTTTACCATATTTTTAATTTATTATTATCTATGTAATCAGCTATTTAACATGAATGAATGGATGGATATGTACTTACTACTTAGCTACATACGTTATGTGCTTATATGTTGATGCTTTTTATATAATTTATGTCAAGTTGCTTATTCTTCATATGAAATACATATACGTACATGTACATATTATGTTCATTGTGCATATATAGTATACAAACAACACACACACACACACACACACACAGATAATGCATTAATAGTGAAAAGATTTTTTTTTTTTTTTTGTTGAATATTTTCAAAAGAAAACAGCGGAAACTGTATATATAGAATAGAAATAAAATCTTCTTTATCTTTTACGTTTTTACTCGTTTTTTTTTTTTTTAAATTGAGTTTACATAAGATTCTGTGTCAATATTTTTATCACCTTTTATACATATGTACACGTACACAACACTAAAAATACAAGTACATATAAGATACAAGAAATGTGTATTATATACGTACTTGTATGTACATAACAACATAACATTTACGATGGAAAAAATAAAAATAGAATTTCCTCCTTGCAGCATTTCAATTTTTTTTATATACCTACTTTTTGTTTGAATTTTCCTTTAATTTTAAGAATTATTTTTGAATGACTCACCAAAAGTAAGTATAATTTGTTAACTAAATTGCAATTAGTAACGTGCAACGAGTAAGAATATTGTACACTTATATGGAAAAATGAAAGTGGAAGGACCTAAAAAGAAATGGGAACACAATGTTTTAGTATACCTTAAAAATATTGGAGACAAATAATCAAAAACAGAGCAGAGTATTGTTGAGAAAGGATTGTAGAGCTGAAGGAAGAAGAAAACGAAGAACGTAGAATGTAAAGTTTACGCATGCATAATCATCATCATATCAGCTCGATAACCCGGTGTGGCTCTTTGCTTGCTCCAACATCTGCTTCCGTCTACTCCTTTGATTCACACTTGCTTTCCTATTTCTAATTCTTATACCGTTTTCATATCACTTGTAACAATCATTTAGGTCACCGTAACCTCGACCTTCCCCGCCTTCCTTTGCCATCTGGTATCTACATACCACAACACTTGTTTTATCACGTAATCGCTCGACCTCCTCATTACATATCCAAGCCATCCAAGTCTGCTCATTTTCTTATGCGATGTACTATGATCACGTCCTATACTATACCTAAGATATACTTAGGCGTTATTATTCCTGCATACATGATTTCATATACATTACATTTGCATCAAACACGTGATAATTCAAGACGAAATACTTCGATCTCCGATCACAAGAGTAAGTAAATGAGTATAAAACGAGGATAATGATAAATAATATCAGATCAGATTTTATAAGATTCTCTAATATAATTTGAATTTTCTTCAAGAAAATGTTTTTATTTCTGTGACTGACTAAAAAGAAAACTGTTTAAAGGAATATGTATGTGAGATTTCAAATACCTAATCACGTGTTATTCATTGTATGACCGTAGCAGTTAAGTACATATACGTGTACATATTAAGGTTTTAACTGTTTTTGTACAGCACTGTATTACATATTTTACAAACATATACATATGGTCTAATTCCAATAACGTATGTATGTGCATTTACAACAGACAATGACTGTACAGTGTCTGCTCGAAATTGTTTTATTGAATTTTTAAATGCACCTACGTTACACGTTACATTTATGTATTTATGTATATGAAACCATATACAGCATTTAAAAAGAACATACAACATAATATACACATAAATTTATAATTAAAACAAAAAGTATACATAAACATAGTATGTATATAAATTACAAAAATTGCTACCTTAGCAACAAAAATTTTATTTAGGAGAATCCAATTATATTCAATATGGTTAAGGGTGATTCTGAATAAAACTGTTATTATATAGGTAGGTATACCTACCTATTCTGGGAATGTTTGATAGTATATAAGAGGTACAAATTTTACATATATAATAATCACACACACACATGCATTTCGTCAATGTTAATATATGAATGCATTGCGTAGATTGGTAAATAAATTCACGTTCAATTACTCACTATACAATACTCATATTCCGTGATATCCGCATGTACTATATATACGTGTTCAAATAGGCGCGTATTTTTATACACATACATTACGTATACATATATCTATATGTACTTCTATACGTGTACGTCTCGAATTATACTTTTTTTATTTTTAACAAAAATAAATTCAAAAGTGCATTCCCCTTGATTTTAATAGTTTTTATTTTTTCTTCTTTTTCTTGGATATAAATTGTACATATATGATGTATGAATAGTATGTATTATTTGATTAAATGAAATATATATATACACATACACACACATGCATTCATACATGCAGTACATATATTTATCCTATATTTATTGTTTCCTTTTTTATTTAAAAAAAAAAAATAAAAAAATTCAACAGG
The DNA here is from genome assembly GCA_951394055.1 of Villa cingulata. NCBI lineage: Eukaryota > Metazoa > Arthropoda > Insecta > Diptera > Bombyliidae > Villa > Villa cingulata. The sequence continues at coordinate 32,573,718 of OX596023.1, forward strand.
AAGTTTTTCTTTAGGGTAAAAATAAAATAATGAAACTATTTTTAGGCAAAATATCAAATAAAATTGCATTGTCATGTTATCATTGTATGTACATACGTACGTATGTATGTATGTGATTACGTATACAAAAATAGAATAAATATATATGTATGTATGTAATTATTTGAACATACTCGTACATACATTCATACAAACATACAAAAATACATAAAGAAAATGACAAGACAAGACAAGACAAGCCAAAGGGTGTGATATGAACTGTGTCAATTATTGACTTACATATAATTTTTTTTTACTAACATATGTTATGTATGTATATGTATAAAAGATACAAAATAATTCATTTAATATAAATTTTAGTATTGAAAACAATACCTAATTTAAAAGAATATAATGTACAGTGATGTGAATAAATTTCGAGACAAATCATAATTTATCGAAATATTCACGAAAAACGGCAATATATTGAGTACTACGTATGATAGTTGGGAAGCAATAGCTGTCCCCTTCATAACCACTAGTAAATGTACACAATTAACACTTCAACATATCATTTTGATACCGCTAATTTATTGATTATGGATGGGCAGATAGAAAGCAAAGCAGTAGATATCTTGTTATTTATGATGGTTTTTTTTTTTTGTTTTTAGTCAGGATTATTGTCAATGTAACGCCTAAATTTAGGAGACTGCCTAAATTATCATTATTGAGATTTTCGAGAAATATTTCGTCTAACGCTTTGAGTCTGATTCTTAGCTAAAGCCCCTAAGGCTAAGCTAAGGGGAGGACTACTTATAATAAAGATATGAACTATAGTATCTTTCTGGCGTGCTATTTTTGTTGCTTTTTACAGAATTTGTTTAAGGTAGGTCAAGCCTAATCGTATGGGTCCGAATTGGAGAATGTCCTCTTATTAGAATCAATTAGAAAAACATTTGAAAAATATTGCAACAAAAGAAAAATGGTAAATTCTTTTTGTAGAGTTCATTTTTCACAAAAAAACATTTTCTCCTAATGTCATTTAGGTACCTAATAACCGGCAAATGTGAATTATATACAAAAGTTTATTTATATATGGTGGAGGGAGAGGATATATGTATGTTTACTAAATCGGAATTTCAAGGCAAAAATAATAATATTATTTTCTTTAAAGTACAGATAATTACATGATAGATTCAAGTATTTATTTAATTTTAAATATGTATTTCAATTTTTTTGTTTTCTTTATTCTTCATTAAAAAAAATAAGTATGATGTGTTATAAGTAACTTATAAGTACTCGTATTTATAATAAACATTTAAAATCTTTAGGAATTTTAAAAAATTTTAGTACAGGGTTAAAATGAATGAACCAAAAGGAATATATAAAAGCATATTAAACGGACTTATAAATATGTAGGAGTATATACTCATCATTCTTGTCTATAAATGGTGATGCATATATTTTAGAATTTTCAAATAATAAATAAAAATAATAAATTATTGTGTTGTGTAATTATTTGTGTGTGCTTGTCTATACATAAATTTATGCATAACTACACATATTTTTACGAATATGTGTAGTGTACATTGCAGAAACAAATTTTTTTTTTTTGTCGTTATGATTTCTGTCTTGCAATTGAAACTGAAACATCATATAAATTCATTCGCATTCCATATTTTTATAATGTATTAAAATTAAACCTTATTTACGTATACCTACGTCCATACATGTGAAAGATTACAAACACAGATGCACTCATGTGTACGTTTGAATAAAACTTTCATGACGAGAAATTGAGGATCAAAAGAACTTTTTGTTTTTTGTAAGTATACTACAAAGTGGGAGTTCAATGCAACAAAAACAAAAAACCCCCTGGTATGTATGTACTTATCTACAGCTACACATTCATGTTGAAGACTATATATAAACGTGTGTAAGTATATGAAAGCAAAACGCATGAAAATAATACACATGTAAAGACCAAACATATTATTCTAGAAGAAAGAAAATAAAAGCAGTGTTGTATATGTGAATATGAAGGTAGCACAATGAAGTAAGAAGAAGTAAGGAGCAATGTAATTTTATTTTTATTTTCTGTTCTGTTTTTCTGTTTATTATTTTTTTTATTTTAATTTCATGCAACATTGAAAAGGTTTCTTTATGTTATTTTTGTTTATTTTAAAGTTATTTTTTTTTATTTATTTTTCTTGAAATGATAAGAAAAAAAAAACGAATGAAAAACAAAAGAAAATAAAAGCTTTCAATGCATGTACTACTCGTATTTTTATGTACTTAAAATTTACAGCAAAAAAAAATAAAAAAATAAATAAAAATATAAATTTAACTTTCATATACAATTATGAGGTTATGTACTTAATTTATAATAGCAGCGGAACGAAACAACATAACAACAATAATGACAACAGTAGCAATGCAATTAACAAATCGAAAATTTTTCTATTTTCATAATTTTCCACTTTGGGTTTTTCTTCAGTTTTATTGTAGAGCATGTAGCTCTTCATGAATTTTAGTTTATATATAAACTCGACGTCGACACTTTCTTCTTTTTCTACATTATTGCTTGGTGCACTTCTTTTTTCTTATAATTAACATCGACCGAAAAAAAAAATACATACACGAATTAACTGAGAAAAACTGAATACTGAAACATGAAACTGCTTGACATTATTATTTTGTTCAGTAGGCGTATAGGCGATTTCATTTTTTTTTTCTCCTATTTTTGTAAGTTTTATCCTATCAGGTGCATTAAGAACTGTTGGCCAATTGTATTTGTAATTCACGATACAACCATGAACTATAAAGTTTATACAAGGCATGAATGAAGAAAGAACACCGAAAAAATGCAGCTAGGAACTATCCCACGAAGTAAAAGTTGACCAAAATACGATGGGAGAAAGAAATTAAAATGAGTGCAAAACAATTTTTTTGGCTTGTCTCTAATACAGGGGCCATAATTCCGGTTGGACTTTAGTATCAACCAAGACGAAGAAGAATATATTGGATTTCGGTATTAATTGCTAGGTTTATTGATAACATAATCTTCTTCTTCCAAGGTTTTAGAGTCCGTGAAGGGCCCGAGACAGCCTCAAAAGATCTCTTCATCTTTCTCTGTCTTCCGCAACCTCTCTCCATCGATCTATCTACTCCAATTCCCAGTATTTTTATATCTTCTCCCACGTTACCCTACCATCTTAATCTGGGTCGTCTTTTAGGTCAATGATAGCATGATACGAAATCAATTTAATAATTGGCGCTATAGACACGAAAAATTCACTGCTGGGATTGTACATATATCAGTATTCAGTACCTACAAATATGTGTGTAATCTAGTGTATATGGTTTATTGTTTGTACACGTATATTTTTTGCAATTTTTCAAATACATCAACAAAGAACAAAACGCGTTAATTATAAATTTAAATTATTTAAGTTTAAAATATTTTTTTGTACGTATAGTATAGCGTGTTACACATTATAAGTAGCTTTTATGTTATTCAAAAATTAAACTATGAATGCATATGGAAACGTACTGATGTATAGAATGAATTTTACTGGATTTCTGCATTTAATATGTGAACAATATACAGACGACTAAAATAAATACGAATGATGTAAGGATGATATGATGTGATGGTACGGTACGTAAATGTAAACGGATGAAAAACACATTCAAATTTATTTTAAAACAAATTAAAAATGCACTTGTTTGGTATTATTTTTTATAGTTTCAACAGAATCATTATATCATTAACACATCACTATTACTCAGTACCTATACAACTTTTTATGTATCAGAGCAGAGTATCATCATCCACAACTATACTTAAATGCATAAATTGATAATTTGAATGTCTGACGAACGAACGAACGAATGAACGAACTAAAAACAATACGGTGTTAACAGTATCCAAGTCAAGGGCGATTGAATTCCATATCGTCTGTATACAACACACAATTTTAAAATTATGTATACATACATAAATATATGTATGCAGATCACATCATCATCATCATCATCATCATCGTTATCATCATCAGTGTACACTGTACATACAATGTATATGTAGTTAGTTTGGTCTTTCACATGCATACGAATATGTATACATTTTATGAAACAGAGAAAATATATTTTCTACAAAATGCTACATAGGTATCTACACCAAAATTATTCCAAATTTTCAAATGAAATTAATATTACTATTACTACTATTAGGATTGGAATGTGTATAAAGTCCGTAAGTTTTAAAATATAGTGAGTGTGTTAATTTAGTTGTTAATAATAGTTAAATGAATATTGGAATGGCTACAAATACTTTTGCACAAAAAATGTTTATACATTATATAAGAAAATTTCATACACTATATAAATAAAGTACTCAGCATTTCTATGTAATAAATGAATGCATATAAATGTAATTTAAGAAGAATAAGAAATAGCTAACTGTGTTTGATCGATATTCATGAAATATTACGTTATTGTTATATACGAGTATATATACAATGTAAGCCATAATATCGTGTTAGTATTATGTGCAGCTATGTAATGTTAAATACAAAAGTACATCCATAAACATTTACGTACTCTGAATACAAAAAAATGAAAATTTAATTGAATAAGAAAAATAAAAATAGAATTTTTTTTTTTTTAAATATGTATTTATTTATTGCAGCATAACGTAGGTAAATGAGAAAAGTCACATACGAAAGAAAAACCTAAAATGAACCTTAGGTATACGTATATATAGACCTAAATATTTGCTTACAATAATTAATTTTGAATTCAAGTAATGTACAATAATATCCAATGACATTTTTCTTTTTTGGGTTTTTTTCTCATCATTTAGTTATCAGGTTTAGATACAATACATACGTTTGCATGGCTTACATTACATCCGATTTTTATCATACATACTCTTTGCTAACTGGGGTGTCAAAAAGTCACCTAAGTTTAGCTGGCAGCTGACAGCCAGCAACGAGTTTGGTTTTCTTCATACAAACTTCTCTCTAACTAACTGCAAGGCTAACTGGCTTAACAGTCTGCGCTAGTATCAATTTAGCTTACAGCTAAATAAATAATCAAAGCCTCGTCTACCAACTAAAGTTAGCTGACAGTTAAGTACTAATCAGAGATGAAGAAATGCAAATCTCTTTGTTATCTTTTAGCTAAAATTAGCAAGAAGATAGTTGGAAGTAAAGAAATTGGGCATAAATATACTCATTGTTTTATACTTCAAAAGGGCTATAGCCTGAAGTGCAGTAATGACTTTTACCGAAGTGATCTTAAGACTTATTACTCTTATTAATATAATGAATATGAATGCAACTACAATTTAACGTGAATTGCGAACCACTGCAAGTTATTGGTAGAGAAAGAAACTTATTTACATGATAGCGTAGAGCACTTAGAGACTGATCTATTTTTAGAATGATCTAATAATGATTTGAGTAACTTGTCGTCAGCAAGTTCTAGTCGAATCTCGAATAATCGTTTCTAAGCTCTGTTTTCCAATAAAGCTGAGTGAACTTGGAGACTAATGAAACATTAAAAATATTTTTCGTACTTTTGGCTTGGAGGCGAATCGAACCTGCGACTTCGAGATCACTGCCCAGTTGATCCACCAATAAGCCACTGAATCTCTCTTATATATACGAACGACAAATCGATTGCACTATGTCGATCTAATTTATCAAAAACTTCATTGCTTGAAGAACAAACGGCTTGTCGTTGAAAGACTATCAGTAATTCCAGCTCTATTTATATGCGTGCCCAGCAGTATACGAAGAACCAAAATTGGTCCACTCATAGAGCAAAGTATAGAGTTATCGCAATAAACAAAATGTCAGCTTTCAATATAAAGATTTATTGTTTAATTAGATTTAATTTTTCTAGGCTGATGGAATCACTCCCAATGTGTCACATCATACACATTAATAGTTTTTATTTGAATTTTTTTCTTTGATCACTTAATCTTTATCAACCAATATACGGGTACGGGTAGTATTTATATGCTTTAAAATTGTTATATTTTTTTTTTTTGTATTCGGGTTTCTTTATAATTCAATTAAGGCATTAAGGTTAACTCTACAAGTAAAAATCTGATACTTATTAACCTCACTCATCATTGATGATTACAATTATTATTATGATGATGAAGATAAAAACGATGATGATGATGATGATGATAATGATTATGATGACATTATTGACCTTTTCATTTTTCAGTAATTACATATGCATATTGAATGTTTCATTGAATTCAAATATGTACGATTATGTTATAAAAATGTACATATACGCTTGATTATAATGTGTTTAAGTATACTCGTACATATTTGCATCTATTTATTATATTATCAATAGAAAAGATATATTTAAATACTTAATATGGAGAAGGAGATACATACATACATATATCATAAGTATGTCGTTCCCATCGGCACTGCCGCATTTATTTAATCATCTCCACATAATATGCGTATACTTACGTGCTATACAATCGCAGATATATTGATATGGACCATTCATTTCGCATGTACATGTATGTATGTATGTTATCCCGGAAATAGCTTGTATTTTTGATTATTTAACTATTTTATTGTTTTCCAATTTTATACATACAACATTATATATAGAAAACAAAGAGTATTCAAAATTTTTTAAATCATAACTTGATTTTTTATGCATATTTTTAACATAAATTATTAAAATTAATTTTTGTTTACGAAATATTTAACAATTTTGTTTTTCTCCTTTTCTTTTACACTCGTAGTAGTACAGATACAGTAAAAGGTCGATGATTTCAATCACCTATAGGAGGTAGAGTTTTTTATGACATCATCCCGTCATCTTACATTTGAGCAGATCATCCATAGATTCACTAGACATCTAGCCGTCTAAATCTGATGGCATCACTCTCCAATATCATTGTCAATTACATATTTCGTTTCCAAAAGTTAATTTTCGTTTGATGGTTGTAAAAAAATAATCATTGCTCCAACACAGAATGCTAAATGCACACGAATACTAAATTCATTATGACACCACCGCACCGCGATCAGTAATTCTGTCAGATATCAGTTTATCATCATCAGTCATCAGTTACTGGTCTGGTGTGCACATTGCTGATTGGAATTAATGATCGATTTGGGCGGGAGTAGCGCGCTGACTGGAATTCGAACTCAGAACGTCAAGCGTGACAGTCCAACAACTATCGAGCTATTCAAGCTTCTCCAGCACAATATCGATTTTAATGAAGTTCATAAAATTGAAACTATCGATCTTCTACTGTATAACTCATTCACATATAATTTTCTAGTTACACATGTGTTTATGCATAATTTTTGGTTATGGTTTTTTTTTGTTTTTTTTTTTTTTAGGAATATCACAAAAAACTTTGTTGAAAACAAAATTCAATTTCTTTTTCCCTTTTGTTTTTCAGCTAGCATATCTAAGTAGCATTGGTAGCATATACCTATAGTATATATAACAACTTTAAATGCTTTCACTTTCTATACATATAGATATCCAAATGTATCTTTGTAACGTAATATTGGTAATATTAATATACTTCTTGTTTAAATAAATTCAATAGAAAAAATAAATATAAATATGGATATATGGTGTTTTTAAATAATATTTAGATGTTGTATTATTAACACTTAACAACATCATACTTGAATAATTCGTCACCCATAATCGACCGTAATTATATCCGAGTACATTACATTACATAGTTTGAGTTCCTCAGATTCAATATTACAAAGTTTTAAACACTTAAAAATAATAAAAATAAAAAAACAAAGTATAACATAAATGAATAACAAACAAAAAAAAAAAAAAAAAAAAATTTAATTGAGTCTAGCTATAGGCTAGAGTATAATTTAGTTTAAATGAGAACATTGATCTTTCAATTTCAACTATGTGAATAGTTTGTATTTAGAGTACTTATACTTACGTATATGTACATTATTCATGTATGCGCCTTCTAAATGAAATTAATTACAACCGCATTTTATAATGGTAATTGGTTCATATGTACAAAATTAAAACAAAGACCATATTGTTCATATTATAAAAAGTCATAGAGCCTAGTTTTATTTATGGTGCATGATGATGTACACTCATAGTCATTCGTAAATGTAAATGTAAAGAAAAAAATGAAATTATAAAATACAAAATTACGTATACGACTGTAAAACGTACGATTATACATACACGGTTTGAAAAGAATTTTTGAAATGCAACAACAAATTATTATTGGATGCAATTAATCCAAAAAAAAAAAAAAAAAATGTTTCAATTGTTTTAAATGCACTTTAAATGAAAGTTATGTGGTGATCTCTGATTATACAAGATTTTATCTGCAATAAACATACAAAAATAATTTCTTTAAAACAATCCACTCGATCTCAACAGAATGAATAAGAAGAATTCAAGTGTTGGACTTAGGACTTGCAAGTATTTATAAATGCGGTTATATATCCATCTTGAATGATATACCTAATATGAATATCACTTCAAATCACAACATATTGTTCGATCTAAACACAACAAGTAATTGCTGAGACATTTTATTTTGTCATTATCAGCTTAAGCGCTTATCTAAAACCATTTTTCGTGGGATTATGGTCGTTTAAGTAGAATTATCATAGTTTATAAGTCGTGTTTACATTATTTATCAGGCATCTAGTCAAGTTCTTAGGACCAGTCAAAACCATAAGGTTACCAAAACTTAGTTTGGCAATACCTTCGCAATTATTAATAAAGTTATTGCCAGATGCCTTCCTTATAACTTGCCCTGGATAAGACAAGGCACTTGCAAAGGTGCAATAAATCAGAGTTTCTTCAACCTTTGTGCTTTTTCAATGTGTTTCATATGTAAAATCGATCTATAGATTGTTTGCGTGTTGCACCAGCCAGTTGGTCAGTGACGTTTTTTTTCGAGTTATTTTATTGTCAAAAAAGATTCAAGATGATCTTCTGAGTTCTGATTATAATAAAAATTCAATGGAGTGATGTGATAATTATTATGAGGGTCCACGAACTAAAATTTCAAATTTTTATTGTTTCGGATAAATTCGGGCAAATTCGGACAAATTCAAATAAATTCGGATATTCGGAAAAATTTTCTAAATTTTATATGTACTCATTTTCATTCATTTTTGCAATTATTATCCTTCCTATAATTAAAATGACCGATAGTTTAGGAAAAATTTCACAATTTATTAATACAGAAATTCAATATTTTATAAGTTGCGTTGCATGTTTATTATGTTGTCACATACACTTATGTATCTAAGCATTCATTTGACTGTATTCAAATACATATATGCAAATAAATGATTTTTTTTTTCTAAAATACATAATTATAATCAATAAAAAATATTTTAAACTACTGCATGTTAACACTCATCTATAGCCATATATCGATGTACACATGCATGTGTTGTAAAAATATGTGCGTAATACCAGTAATCCGTATGTGATGATACAAGTTAAAAATTTATTTATTTATTTTTTTGTTATAATTTTTAACTTTCTATTTTATATGGATTCAATTTCGTGGATAGCAGATTATCATTAACCATATCAGCTCTTCTTTCTTCACATGCATATACATATGAACATTTTATATTCATATCAATTTCATATTATTAACTATTTTTTAATATTTGCAGCAGCTGTAATGATCTCAACAAATATACACATATTATACAAGTTATTTTCTATTTTAGTTCATTTTTTGATTTTTTTTTTAATGGTTTTTTCTTTAAATTTAATTTTTTTAAGCATTTTCAAATAATAAAAAGAAAAAAAAACAATCAACATTAAAATTTAGGCTAATCGTTTCTGTCATTTCCGTTCAACTCGTTCAAAATATTTAAAAACATTCATTCATTTCTCATTCAATTACACGTATAGTTGCCTTATTGTAATTCAAGTACTATCGCGATTATAGTTTAGTTCGATATTCAATTTGTTTGTTTTTTTTCCTTAAAAAACAAACAATTTTCTTCAATTAACATACAATTTTTTAGATCTTTGCTACGTCTACACGTATACTCGTGCATATATGTAAGTTCACTTTCAAATGGACACATATCAGCCACCACATACCTAACGAAGTAACGAATGTATGTACATTGAGCCTGAAAAACATATCATAAATGAGCATACTATTGGCTATACATATATGTACATAAAAAAACATCCGTTCATGTAGCATTATTATACATTTTCATGCATTCGAATTATAGAAAATTATATCTTAGCTTAGCAGATCTAAAATTTATTTAATAATTGTACATAATTTAGAGCCACCTTTTTTTTCTTTTCTGCATTTAAATATTTTCTTCGCTATACATCTATAGCTACTTTACTTTCTGAATCTAGGTAATGAGTATTATATGGATGTCGTTTATGTTTTTTTTTTTTTTCATTTTCTACTTCATAATTTATCTTCTCATGAATTATTTTACTTTTTTTTTGCATTATTCTTGTATTTACACAGTGTTACTTGAAAGTGCAGATACAGTACGTGCTTAGTATACCCTGTACACAACCAACACACCGACAGTTACAACATATAACACCATATCATCTATGGATGCATAATGTGAAAAATCCGTATGACATTTTGATGATGAGTGTGTCAATGATATTATAAACACTTCATAAAATTAAATCTGTGATAAAATTGGTCGATCAATGTTTGATTGGCTCGATGAGTCTTTCTCTTTCTCTGTGTTTTCAAACAAGAATTGTTCAACGGATCATTGTTCCTTTTCCTGAGTCTCCATACCTGGCATACTTCTTCGTCGAGATCACCTTTACTTTCATATACATACATATCTGATTTTATGCCTATTCTGATACATATCAAGCCTACCATAGTCTTTCATTTTTTTCGGGTAGTTTCAGAGCTTTCTTCATCATAGATGGTCGTCATTCCCATACTAACTAAGACTCTTTTCGTTTACTGTGTCTTCCACGCTTCGGATCTTCATTGAATCTAGCGGAAATATTCATTTTTCGTCTTATCTGTCTGCACGCATTCCAGCAACATACATCTTCTGCCTATATGTTCTGTTTATGTATTGTCCAGCACTCTGTATAGTGTATACCATAAAGCAAAGTTGGTCTTACTGCTGTTTTATATATATAAAACATTCCTTTCAATTTCACATGTATCTTCTTGTCACATAAAATTGATGATATAGTTGGGTTGGCACATGGCACCATTTCATCCAGCCCATATGTGTATACGGTTCGATTAATAAAAATTTTTTTACTTACTTTCATTTCTAAATATTTTTCAAAAATTGTTATCTAATTGAAAATGGTAAAATTTTTAAAATAGAAAATATAAAAACCAGATAAAATTGAAAAACAAAAATTGATACAACTATTTCACAATATATACCCTATTTTTTTTTTTTTTTTTGAAATGTTTATTTTCAACGAACATTTTATAAAACAGACAATTAGATATTTACGTTTATGTGTACATCATATCATATGTAAATAAAAAAATCCATAAGTAGATGTACTATATTATATGTTCGTATATGTACATTACTTTTTTTTATTATCAATTGTAATAAAAAGTAAATATAAAGTCACAGGTATTTAAGTAGATACATGACGATTTCATAGAAGAATTTCATTTTTCAAACAACAATTTTAGTGTATATTAACTAATGATAACTTTAAAAATTATTATCAGTTTTTAAAGCCTAATTTCAAGAAATAATAAAAAAAACGCAAGATAAGCGCAGACGCAAATAAATTAAATACACGTACACCAGAGCATAAGTAATATTTGTGCACCTAGATAATTTTTTTTTTATTTAAATAGAAAATATTTTAACTTTTACTCGTCTATATTTTCACAATCACACAAAACATAAAATTACACCAAGGCTCGTATTTACCAACCAAGATTATCCATCGGATATATATATTTTAGCCGAATATAATTATAGCTTATTCATTAACCTAGATAAAATTTGTTTTCGAACTTAATTTTCGGAGTGTCGAACATATCAGCTGATATGTATTTTTATATTACAAAATGAAAAATAGGTTATGTGATGTGATGATTATAATAGATGTTTTTCTTTGGTCACAATTATCTGATAATTTTCAGTTTGACATCTCATTTAGATCAGTTATCTTTTTCTTGTTACTAACTGAGCAAACAAACTGAGAAAAACGGACTGAAACTTTTATTCTCAGTTGATTGTCATTTTGAAAAGAAAAATAATTAAAAAATTTTTTATTTTTACAAATTATTTACTAGAAATAAACTATGTATATCCAAAAATTTACGAACTATGAACACGCGAAGATTGTCAAAATTGTGTCTTCTTTTTGATTCTCAGTTGCTCACATCAATTGAGCAAAAATATTTTTCCTCAGATGGATTACATAAATCTCACTTCATTGCTGCTGCCACCTATAACAGAATAGAAAAAACACAGACCAAAGAAATGCATTGCTCAATTGATAACTGAGAATTATCAAATAATTGTGACCAAAGAAAAACAGCTAATGTGAGTGCTGTGCTTTTTCTGCAAATAACAAAAATATGCTCAAACAATATTCATAGTACCATTCACAGGTTGTGTCCGAATAATATCCGAATATAGTGCGTATAATCGAGATTGATGAATACATTTTATCTCAGATAAATTATAATCTTTGTTGGTAAATACAAGCCTAAGTATGTACATAAAATAATGATGATGATGATGATGATAAGATCACCTGTGTTCACTTTATTACATTATTGTGTATAAACACAACATACATACATCCACACCACACATATGTACTTAGATTTTTTAATTGCTTGTATAGTGTAATCACATTATGTGTACCTGTACGATTAAATGAAATTATGTGTTGTGATATTTAAACTTGAATATAAAAAAAAAAAAATATGCTTGATAAGTAAAATTTTATATACATATTTATTTTTGATTTAAGAAGAAACGAAAAAAAAAATGCTTATCAACATTATTTTATAAAACAAGTGTGCATGTACATATTTTTATTAACCCACACACATAATAGATTGTTTAAAAATGAAACTGTCAAAAACGATATTGCTCTCACGTAAGCTAACTTTAAAAACTTACAGTACAGTGCAAAAAATTTTCAACAAAGTATACATTTGTCATTATTGATAATTTCGAATTATGCAAATATAGGTACATAGTTTTCTCTAGAGTTCACTCGATCTTGAAATTGAGACGGAGTCTAATTTAATATCCTATCTACTGCTATTTTGTCTGAAACAGGAAGACACTAAAGTCTGGCTGGACGTATGATATGCTTTGAGTGTTTGAATCGTTTTCATGCTGAAATCTTTAAAATAAATGTATTTTCCCAACTGCGTACAGCAACATGACATTCTCCATTTAGGTTTCTGTAGCTGCTATCAATTGTATTTCTTTCTATTTTGTGGAGATATGTAACTATCAGCCTATAAGCAGAAAAACAATTCCCATATCACAATATTGCTATCTTAATTTTAATATTTTTTGTTTTATTTTGAGGATTATTTGCTTGAATTATGTGTTTAAACGTTAACTTTTGATGATTTAAACATTTTTACCTTCGTCTGGATCATTCTAAATTAAATTTCGGATTCATCTGAAATTTTGTCTACATAATACAGATTCTACAAGAAAAGTGACTCAACATTTATGGGTATGGGCCTCCCTATAGGGGCTACCCCTATTTTTTGTCAAATAAATTTACGCTCATTTATGAAGAGAACAATTTTCTGCATGTCTACAATCCTTTCTAAATGGATGAATTTATCAATAAAATTATAGGTACTTCGATTCAAAAAGTTTTGCACAACACTGTTCATATATCACTCTGTTTTTCAAATTTTGTGTGTATATATTTGCACTATACAGTTCTTTAACTATACCTATAACATAATGTGGTAGAGAACACTAAATATATATTTTGATTTATCAACAATAATAATTGTATATGCGTACTCTCATATAGATATAGATAAGTACAACCATACAAATATTATAGATACTATGTTAGTTAGTTTGTTTTTTTTTTTTTTAGAATAACAGGTGAGTCACCTGCTTAACTGCATACCAAGCTATGATAAAGATTTCCGGAATAAAAATACAAAATACAACAACAACAACAACAACAAAAAGCAGCAAACGAATCAACAATAATAAGATACGACGTATGTTGATATAATATACCTTCGTTCATGTTTATAATAATGTGTACTGTATGTATATAATATAATGACTGGATTTAATGTGTACATATATGTACATATGTACAATGTAAATAATACACAGTTCAGATATGATATGATATATTATACTTCTAGTATGTAAGTATGAAAAATAAACAATAATGGATATATTTATATACGAAAATGTATGTTGTTTGTATGGTATACCTCGATCTCATAACAAAATATAATAATATGGCTGTAACCACTCTAACTCTAATAATAATATGTGCAATGTTCATATATAGTATACAGGGTGTTTCTTTTCTAAGTACAAATATGTATACCACAATATTTTTCAGACTATTTCATGAAAAAAATTATACTAGCAAAACTTTGTATCGTCCTTGCTGTCGACGTCAGATGGCGCTGTAAATTCTGAGTTTTGTGCAAGACCTTCTAACACTAAATCCTGTGTAACTTTTTGTACATCCTATGTATCAAAATTTAGTATTCTAGCAGCTGATAGAAAACAAAATTACCTTTCTTTTTATATACTACAACAGGTAATTAGGTATTTGGTTCTAAATAAAAAAACATCTTAAAGTCAAATTTTATGGTAAGTTTCTTAAAAAATTTTGGGAAAAAATTGGGGTCCTGAAAAATATTTGCACTACGAAAAAAGTTTTTATTTTTGGAATCGAGGTATAAAAACGTTCTCTTTCAAACAAAGAAAACCCGAGCATGATATCTTTATCCGTTATTGAGTTATTAAGGATCAAAGTAGTGAAGAAATAGACAAAAATGTGCCTAAATGAAGTTTGTAAAATTTTTTCATTGCGAAATATTTTTTTTTTTTACGTATTTTGGCAGTTTTTACCATTTCTGTACTCCTTTGATCCTTAATAACTCAATAACGGATAAAGATATCATGTTCTCGTTTTTTTTGTTTGAAAGAAAACATTTTTGTGCTTCGACTACAAGAATAAAAATATTTATTGTAGTGCAAATATTTTTCAGGAACCCAATTTATACACAAAATTTTTTAAAAAATTCGTCATAAATTTTGACTTCAGAATTTCTTTTTATTTAGAGCCGAATTCCAAAATACTTGTTATAGTATATGAAAAGAAAGGTCATTTAGTTTCCTATTATTCTCTAGAACACTAAATTTTTCAAAGTAGTGTGTACAAAAAGTTACACATGATTTTGTATTTGAAGGACAACAAAAAAATCAATTTTTTAACGCCAACTAGCGTCGAAAATGGTCGATACAAAGTATGGCTAGTACAATTTTTTTCATGAAATAGTCTGAAAAATATTGTGGTATACATATTTGTACTTAGAAAAGAAACACCCTGTATATACCTATACATTTTTATATTTATAGGTATATAGAAAAAAGAAGAATAAGAAATGTTATAGTAGAAATAGAAGACGTAAAAAAAAATTATAAAACCTGGAATTGAACTTAATATTCGTTCGCGTATTATTGAATCCATTCATTATCATTAACATTATGCGCAAGTATAGATAATCATACATTGGAACTTTTCAAATTCGATTCCCTAATCATATTTTTCAAATGTGATCCAAAACTGAAAGATATTTTATAATGTTACAGTTTTCCTACTTCGTAATTTTGCATTTTCTTTTTTTTTTTTCAACTACAAATTAAAGAAATTAAAAGATTCACATTAATGCCTCATTTACACCCCAATGCGGATTTCGCGCCAGAGTAGACGGTGTAGAAAAGATTGAGAATTGGTACACTGCTTTCAAAAATTTCAATATAATTTCTCCATTGTCAGTGTCAGATTAGAAACAGATCTAATCTCACTTTGACTCTGAACAAATCCACATTGGCCGAAAAAAGGATAGCGCTATAGAATTTCTTGTATGAAAATGAAGGAGGTATGAAATGAAAATTGCAGAGAGTAAGGCTTTGATTCTCTTTACAATTTAATTTACCTTCATTCGTTTCTCTATCTTTAGAATGATTTGAATTTATCACTTCCACCCTTCCACATACTTTTACGTCATTACGTGTATAATTAACGTTTGAGCGCTAATTTATTGGATGCTTACAATTTGATCTGCACATTCACCAGCAGATTACATGCATTTGAATGAGAATTTCTCAAATTATTATCAAAGTACATTATTTGACAAGTTTTACTGTATATGTATTAGAACGATAGTTGGTATAAAGATGTGCATATACAGTCCATTTCAAAATTGAGCCGTTCAGTGCACAAATCGATTAACTCCATAAAACAAAAAGCTGAGATATGCGATGTTTCAGTTTAATGTTTTTTTTTTTAAATTTCCTTCATAATATGAATTCAAACATATATATTGTAGAGTGCATAAATATCGCTAGAATCATGGCGATTCTAACAGGTCACTGGCCTACCTACAGGAGTCTACCGTACAACACGTACTGCAGAAGCTATGCAAGGACAATTCAGAGAAAGAAACTCTGTTACATTATCTTTGCAGGTGTCCAGCATTAGCTAAAACTAGACTAAGGACTTTTGGTAAGCCTTTCCTCGAAGAACTCGCGGAGGTGGCCAGTCTAACAGTAGGCAGCTTGGCCTACTACCTGAACAAGACGAAATGGCTATAGCCTAGAGAAAACAACCAACACCTACGAGTCTGTGGTAATAAAACGGCACACAAAGTGCTAATTGAGTCTGTTTCTAATGGACTGCCACGGCAACCAACCAACCCAACCAACCAGAGTGCATAAATACATCAATCTTTATTATTCAGGAAAATTATCTCATAAATAAATTTCGTCCGTCTGTCTGTCTGTCTGTACCAAACGGCTGAACCAATCTTGATGGAATTTTTTTTATCTGAAAGAGGAATTCCTCCCGCAAATAATAGAGTACTTTTTTTCCAAAATTTATTATTGAAAACAATAAAAATTTGGATTAAGTAGATGAAGGTCTGAAAAAAATCTATGAAATATAGGAAAAGTTTTTCTTCTAAATGAACTAATAATAGTGGTTGATCGCGGTAATTGAATAACAAACTTGATATAAATGACGTAATAACATAAAGCTTTACGAAGAGCTTCTTCGCTCGAGATCACCTTATTCTGTACATCGTGGTTCGTTTTATAGCTTTATGACAATGCGGACGGGACAAAGTCGCAGGCACACACTAGTTATAAATATAAAGAGTTATGAATAATATGCCAAGTGCTTTGACACTTAAATTTAAGATTTTTCAAAAAGTGAAGTTAATCAATTTGTGCAGTGAACAGCTCAATTATATCACCACCTTTAGTTTTCTACAGTATTATTGTACATACATGCATGATGCATCATAATTTATGAGATGCTCGTATGAGATTAAGTACACAAAATCCACATGTGTATCATATAAATATACGACATAAGTATAATATTGTGTGCATATTTTTTTCTTCTTCTTGTTATTATTATTATTATCATCATTGTTGCGAGTATTATTTCATGTTTTCATTATTATACTTTTTGATATCGTATTACTTCATTATCATGTACCTACGTACATTTTTACAGACATACATTATAGATATACATTTCCATTATGTGTACTCGAATACATATTTACTCGTAATATACTATATAAATTTATATATAATGTAAGTAAAGCATAAAAAATTCTTCAAGATAAGTTGCATTAAAAGAAAATAAACGACAAACTAACAAAGAACTAACTGCATATAAAAATACAAATTGTATGTAGTTACATTCTGTCAAAAAAGTACCCGGAATTTGTCGATTAAAAAGTCTACACTAATGCTAACGAAAAAATTTTTTTTCTGTAAGTTGGCAGTACTCTGACTAATTATGACGCCATTTTTGAGCACGATCTGTCAACTAGTAGTTTTACAGCAGTTGGTTATATCGGTCGACTTGAAGTGCTTTCGGCGATTTTTAAAATGAATAAAAATATTGAACAAAGAGTTTGTGTTAAATTTTGTGTTTCTAACGGAATATCCTGTGCAGAATCATTTAAGATGTTGAAAAAGACTTATGGTGAATTAGTGTTATCTAAAACACGAGTTTACGAGTGGTACAAGACATTTAAAGAGGGCCGTGAAGTGTGTGAAGATATGCCTCGTCCCGGTCGTCCTTCGACGTCAAAGACAGATGAAAACATTAATCTTGTAAAGGAAAAAGTTATGGAAAATCGTCATTTGAGTTTAAGAGAGATGGCTGTGGACCTCAACATGTCTCACGAGAGTATTCGCTCAATCCTAGTTATTAATTTGGGCTTAAGACGCGTCGCCGCTCGGCTTGTCCCGAAAGAACTCAATTTTTTGCAAAAAAATCCATCGTAAACAAATGCACCGTCTCACAAAGCGACCATTGTGACTGAGTTTTTGGCGAAGAAAGCAACAACTGTCATCGAACAACCTCCATATTCACCCGATATGTCTCCTGCCGATTTTTTCCTGTTCCCCAAGCTGAAATTACCTCTTCGTGGAAGGCGTTTTGACTCGATTGAGTCCATCAAACAAAATTCGCTGAAGGAGCTCGAGGACATCCCGGAAAATGCCTACAAAAAATGCTTTGAGGATTGGGTTAAACGATGGAACATGTGTGTTGCTTCAGATGGGGCGTACTTTGAAGGCGACAAAATAAATTTTGATGATAATTAAATATTTTGTGATTTATTGACAAATTCCGGGTACTTTTTTGACAGAGTAGTATATATAATCTTTACATTATGTAAAAAAAATATAAATATGTGCATACCTACATAATAAGAGAATATTCTAAACAAAACAAAAAATTACCTACCAGTACGCAAATAAATATACAGTAGTCCTGCATATAGTATAATATATATCTTTATGTATACACGCATTTATGTACATATATATGTATATAGAAGTAACAATTAATTCTATGCAATGTATTATATATAATATAGTGCATAAGATTAGTGATGAAATATGAAACGCGAGTTTTTTTTTTTTTTTTAAATCTTATTTCAATATACTTTAGATACTTTATTTATGTATGCACATACGTAAGTTAACTAAGAGTATAAAATGTACACTGCTCACCAAATAACTAACATCAAGCAATTTTTAAATAGTACAAAAGTCGCAAACAATTTTAGGGATTTTAATTATGCAATCCTATGGAATTTACCATACACAATACACAAATTCCCTCCCTTTCATTCTTGGGTAATTGCGTAGACTTCTTGCTTGTTAATATCATTTTTATTATTCTTTTACTTCTTTTACTCTTCTCCGAAAGAATTTGTTGGCATGCTGTTGCTGTTGGCATGCTGCCTATCCAAAGAAACAGATTTTCCAATTTAAAATCTCCAGTCTATTTATACCTATCTTATTGAACTTAATTCCACCACCGATCTTTTGATTTTCTTTTTGGGACGTTTGTTGACAACTGTGGATTATCATGCTTTCTTACATGGGTATTATTCTTCCATTTTGTTGGCCCTGCTATCTTAATCTAATGATTTTGGAAAACGCTCATCTTCATATAACTCATATATGTATGTACCTAATATCTCTGCATTTATTCTTCTTTTGAATTCGTCACTCTTATTAACACGACAACCTTGTAACGCAATGCCTACTTCTTTCATTGTCCAGCATTCTGCTTCTGACATCATTTATAGTAAAAATAAATGCAATGGTGTATCTTAACCAGCTGACGGACAGTGTATATTTTTATGTGATTTTTAAATTATTTATTTTTCCTTTTTAGATTTTTTTTTTATTTATTTATCAATTTTGAAATTCCTTTTGTTTTAAACTTCATTATTGTTGTCATTAACAAAATCCCTCTGTTTATGACGATACTCATACGTGAAAATAAAATAAAATTTTCTGTTCTGAATACTGAAACTCAAACTAATAAAAAAAAAAAAATAAAAAAATGAATAAAATTTGTCGTTCAGAATAAATTAAGAATTCAGAATAGGCGTGCATATGGGATGGATGGAAAAAATTCTTAATGATTATTTCAAATATTTTTATTACGAACAAATATGAAAATTTGCTTATTCAGTGCTAAATACTTGTGTGGTTCGTTCTTATTTAAAATGAATTCAGAGGAATATTTTTTTTTGTGATATTACTGTGTCCATATAATACTTAGCCTTCTGAATCGTAAATAAGTTTCAACGTATCGATACTACATGTTAATATGTCTTATACAAGACAAAATTATCTTTTGACCTGTCTGTAGACATCTTTTATCTGCGGACATCTATCTTGATCAGATCAAATTTTTGGATTCTATTATCTATGCCCTTTTATGAAAGTTGTTATACAATCTGTATACATATATCTGTTCTTTCTGTAGGAGTATAAATGGTAGCTAATTCTCAGTTACATTCATGACTAAATCAGATATGTTTTCAATTTTATAAGAAAATTAAATAATCTAGATTCACTAAAAAATAATATCTCATATACAGAGTGTACCTACCTATTTAATTTTTCCAAATTCATAGTAATTATATTATTATTCACTTGTATTTACGGACACAAATTAGCCCACTCATTTTCAATTTCTTAGAATAAAAATGAACAATTCAATTATTATACAAGCACATTATGTACATATACAAGGTTACAAGAAACATTAAAGATAGGTATAGAAGCACATAGAAGTATGTTACTCTCTTCTCTATACACATAACAAATAATAATAATCAATCTTATGAATTGATCAATGATCGTCATCGAAATGGAATTTATATTTCAATTAAACTGGCAATGCTTTTAAAGAGATATATTATAAAAAAAAATACATACTTTTTGTTGTTTTTTTATAATTTTATATTATTGTAGATATACTATGCACATATATGTGTATGTAACGTATGGTATATAATAGGCACAGGCATAGGTGTGTTTAATTGTATATGCACGAGTATTCAAAAATTCGTCATCATATAAAAATTTTTTGAACAGCAACAGATTTCACAACGCAACGTGATCGCGCTCTACCTCTATAATACCTTACCTATATTTATGCGTATGTATGTATGTATGTATGTATGCATGTATATAATAACGAAAAACAAAATATATACGTCATTGTTCTACCATAGGTATGTGAATGTATGTACAGTCATATAACTTACGTATATACATATGTAAATATTATATATATGCACCTTGACGTATCGCGTTTTTATTATAAATTTTTATTCTCATTAATGATATGTATATGCAATGTAGGTAAAGGTATCCACATTACGTATATGTGTACATACACAATACAACAACACAACGAACAATATATTATGCGATGAGAAAAACTTGTAAATTATTGTAATAGCATAGTAATAGCAGTAATGGTAATGGTAATATGTAGTTTTGATACATAAACACACTCGCGATCAATATTCATATACATATATGTATTATGGATCACATATGTGTGATTTTGTGTACATAATATATATATACATACATAGTTGTTTGTAACTTTGTAACTGGTTTTCCATGAATTCATTTTTGTTAAACGTAAAACGATTAATGGACAATATCGAAAAGATAAATAACTATATTTATGAATGTGTACTTATGTGTACATATATCATATGCATGTAATGAAAAAAAAAAATAAATAAATATTTTTATTACATATGTATACCTATTTTTGCTACCTATTACAAGGTGTAGTAGATACATAGATAGGTAGGTACTTTGTTAGGTATCCATACACACAAATAGTTAATGATGCTTTGATTTATTTTCTTTTTCGTTTTTGTTCGAGTTTTTGTTATTATCTACTCCATTTACTGAACATTTTTGGATGATATTTGATTTATCAATAATTTACACACATACCCAAACTATTTGATCATACATAATATGATTTATGTACCTATCATAATTATGTACAATAAAATGTAAGTAACATATACAGTGGTAGGTACTATATGGTGTATAATGTTGATTAAAAGTAAATATGTACGATCAAATTACTGTAGTAAAAATATACGATCAACTACTTGAAGCACACATATGTACATACTATAATATTTTGTCTATATAGGTAGATTGATTGAGACGATCTATCGACTATCGGATTTGACCTAATCATCACGATAATTATACACTACAAGAGTACAAGGTAGAGTTTTGGTATTTTTACATACAAATATGTACCAACCTGATAATAGATGTACATAGATTAGATAAACATATTCGAATTAGTATATTTTATAGTACAGTACACTGTAAACATTTTTCCACTACAGTTTTTTCATTATTTTCACTTTATTGTTTGATGTGATGCCTATTTTGCGCTTATAATTATTATTTTCAATCATAATTTTCGAATTCAAAAGTGTCAACTTCTTCTTGTCGTTTATGACATTACATCCCTTAACAAGGGCAGGGCATTCACCTTTAACAGACAGTTCATCCAGTCTCGTCGATTTATCAATTATTGTGTACTACCACCTGTTTCTCGATCTTCCTTTAGCCCCACAACACAACACAAGTCACTTATTGTACGGTACGGTGAGGAGTAAGTACGGACCAGTTTTATGCAGTCTGTTCACGTGTTATGCATTCTGCTCATGTTCCCAAGCCATTTAAATCGATTTAAAAGAATTAAAGAAATTCAAACTATAGGTATCCAATATTTTATGTAGTACATTATATACCGTATCCTCTAACTTAAGCACTTATCCATCCAAGTATATACACTATATCCTCTATAACATACAATACAATATCATTTAAATTAAAATAAAATGAATATTTCAAATTTTGGACAAAGATATTTTTAAGATGCATATATCCATTTTATAATAACAATCGTCATCATAAAATAATGCTAAGTGGTTATTTACGTTTAGTGTGTATCTATATTAATAAAATTGTAGAGATATTTACACTTAAGTACGTAAACGTACATTAAGTTTTAAGTTAGATGTATACTCGTACACAAAATGTAAAGTTGACCTGTACCTGTACCGTATATTTTTATAATGATAATATTTATTACCAACTGTACAATACACATGTACATATGTAGATACTAGATACAGACAGACGAGCAGGTAGTTTTTATTTTTATAAGGTAAAAGTGAAAATCTAAAGCGGAAAAATCACTGAACTGAATCAAACAAAAACCATTGTTTTGCAATTAAAATTAAAGATAAATTAAAATATGTAATGAATAAAATGTTTTACATATAAAAAAATTGTTGTTGTTGTTATTATTATTGTACAATATAAAAAAAAAAAAAATTTAATGTTCGTTTTGCTATAATAATTACGTTATGTCGTCGTGAAACAATTGAATTTTATCAATTTTATTTAAATTTCGAGGACTTTCTCAAACTGAACTTTTTATACACATTACATATTATGAATAAAAATGATTTACGGAAAAGACAAAAAGACATAGTATTCCTCAGATGGAAGGAAATAAAGAACACAAAGAAAGGAAATTAAATTGAAAGAAAAAATTAAAAACAATAGAAACTTTGCTAAAAAAAAAAAATTTCTTGTCTCTAGAAAAAAAAAAAACAAATCTAATTTAAATTAGTTAATTATCGAAAAAAATAGATTTTTGTAAATACAATAAAAAAATACTGTACATTACGTAGTATTATACATGTAGGTATGTATGTACAATTCTACAATTAAAAAATCATTTTAACTATTCAGACAGGTCCAAGACCAAGAGACAAGGGCGCAAGGGGATTGAAATAAAATGTAAATACAAGGAAAAGAATAAGATATATTGAAATATGTAACAACAATATTTTATAACATAAAAATAAAATTCATGTCACCTTTACCTGTATTATAAATTGAAATTCTAAGAACAAGAAAACTTCACCGCCGTCGTTGTCGCCGCCGCGATCTTTAAGTTCTCCGTAACTCGTACTCGTTTGTTAGTTACCTTTACCTTAGTTTATGTATGGGTATGGGTTTTGTATATAAGTGTGAGTGAGTTAGTGTGCCAGTATGTAGTTTTATAACCGTCGTCTTTGTTGTCCGTTGTTAGACGTCGTTTGTTGTTTTGTTACCTTCTTATTCTTGTCGTTCGTTATCCTTTATTTATTTTTATTTTATTTTATCGTCTTTTCTTTTTGTTTTTATTAATATGTACAGTAGTTGTTTTTTTTTATCATCATCCTTCTCACCGATCAACCTTTTTTATTCATAAATTTTCAATTTTCGGTATATTTCTTCGGTAATCGGTTACCTTTTTTTCACCAAAAACAAAAATATACCTATATCGTATTTTATTTTATTTCTATTCTATTATTTTTATGTAACAAAATTCAGTTATACACAAATTAATTTTACATATAAATTAATTTTTTTCAAATACATATTAGTAATTCACAATAATTGCACTTCAAATTTAATCATTTTTTTTTCTTATTCTTCATTTTTTTTTTTTTTTTTTCATAAAAATACTAGTTGCTTATTTTTGCATCTAGTATCATCTCTTTCTATACACCTTTTTTAAAATTCAAACAACAATAAAAGCAAAATAAAATAAAAATAACAACACTACTCATTCCAATTCCAATCACATTGCTAATATTCGTTTTACTCTTTTTATTAAACACAATTTTTAATAATTTTCTTTCTTTATGATTATTATGATTTTTTTTTACAATTTTTTTCTTCTGTTCTGCTGATCTGATATTTTCATTAAAAGCAAAGCAAAGCACACCTTTAATATATATTTTTTTTTTTTATTAAATTAAAAATCAAACCAGCTTTAAATCACTTTTGTGATGTCGTTGTTGTTGTTATATACCTCAGCTTAGCGAGCGCATCGCACACATTATATCATACAAACAAAGAAACACACACGCACACAAAAGAACAGCTACAAAAAAAAAAAAAAAACATAAAAATAAAAATATATGAAAAAAGAAAATCCACAACGCGAGATTACATACAAATACAAAACATAAAATAATATTTGAATCTAACAATTTAACATTTTTTTACACACAAAATCATTACGTTACGTACGATTACATTTATGTGGTTTATAACTTAGCTATTTCCTTTAAAATGAAATTTTTTATAATAAAAAATACATATTCTTTTTTTCTTCACTACAACTTGTGTAAATATTCTGTAAAAATTTATATTTTTATTATTTAAAGATAATTTTCAATAAGTTTAATAAATTTTTGAATCTGTTTAATGCAAAAAATTCCATCAAATCTATAAAACAAATATGTAACCGAATGAAGAACAATCCAAGCAAAATAAAAAATACCACGAACGAAAATTCACATCACTGTTCACTGTCACAAGTCAACCTTAAGCAATTTTAAAATTTCAGAATTTAGTATTTACTCTCCGAATAACACAACTCGTTTGGTTTGTCCGTTTCTCGTTTTCGTTTATTCATATTCAACTATTTTCTTTCTTTCATTTTATTTAAAAAAATTCAATTTATTTTATTTATACATTTGCATTAATAAAAACTCTAAAATACTCATGCATATACAACAATAATACAATACAATACGCATTCACTTCACATCTAACACACACGCATCCAACAACAACGCATATACATGCATTGCATATACACACTTTAAATATCCGCACACCACACACACTATACTGAATATACTGCTCTTTCAAAACCTATTTAATTAACGAACTACACCGTGTAGTACCGTACCGTGTATATATATCTAAACCAACACATACACACAAGCTAAACTCAAGTCAAAACAAAACCAACAAACCACAAACACACAGTATTTCTTGCTTACGATTACGATTACGAACGACCAATTACGTTACGTTACGACGTTAATGATTACGATTACGAAATTAAACGTAATAAAATGATCATTCCTCCTGGCGCTACAATCGTTTCAAAGAAAATAACAATCAGCAAATGAAAATGAATGAATGAATACGTTACCGATCAAAATGAACTGATATTGAAATTTGAATTTTTTTTGTAATACACAAAGTTAATTTTACAATTACCTATTATTGTACCGAATTGTTCAAGCACCACGCAATCACTGCAATTGCAATTGAACAAAAATGAAATTACATAATGAATGATAATTCATCACAAAAAAACTACCACTTTTAAGGTTTCTTTTTAATTAACTGAATCGAATGAATGAATACGACACGAATAGCCGAATAGCATAATGAATAATGTTCATTCGTGATATTCGTTGGTATAAAAATACAAATTTCATTCGATGAATTATTGGTTTAAAAAATTACTTGAATATGGTTGTTGTCTTAGATTTTACGAAATACAAATTTACGGCATACGGTTATCGGTCATGCAGTCACTTAATCGTTATGGTTGTTGTATTTGTTAGAAATTTAAAAAAGTCGTAAAATTTTGAATGAAATCTCCAAATATTTAAATTTAAAATTCATCATACACATAACTGATTTTATTTTGAAAACTACATATTATTTGTAACGATTTTTGAATTCAATCTGTGATGTGATTTATTTTTGGTGCTTTTTTGATTCTTCAAAAAATTCAACAGATTTTAGAAGTTTCGTCGAAAATTCTGAAGAAGGTCAAGGCTTGAAAAGAAGTGTAGCAATTTTGATGTTTGTTTATGATGAGGAATAAAAATAAGTAAAATATGTCAAAAATTTAGATTTATAAATTGCAAAATTATTCAGCAAAGTACATATTTACAAAAATTACATATGTGTATTAAATTTTCATTTTTCATACACAAAGTCAATTCACCCTGTTTTATATATTTCTGTAATTCTTTATTTTTGTGATAATCGAAACAAAAGAGAGCATTCAAAAATTTACTGTTATTATTTTAATTTTTGCATTTTTTTTTTTCGTTCTTGTTTTTTCTTTTATTTCTCGTTTCTTTATATGAAGAAAACTAGAGCTGATTATCAATTTTTTTTGATAAATTTATAAATCTTAATTTTAAAAACTATTCAGTTGTTTGTGTTGTTTCCTTTATTATTTTGTGTATTTTGTGTGTACGTTTTGTCGATTTATTTGTCCCATAAAAAATTAAAAAAAAAAATATTCAAAATAGCCAAAAAAAAAAAAAATAATTTTTAAAAAATTAAAATCATGTGTAAATTTTTTAACTTGTACATTTTAATATTCATTTTTAATTTAATTAAAATTTTAAATGGATTTTCGATTGGTGTAACGAATAGAAATTCGATATTTGATAAATCTGCATTATCAGATTTTGAAATTTTACAACAAACGCCGGCTGAAAAAATCGACAGAGGTACATATATATAATGATGACGTGTGACAAGAATCTAATTATGTAATTCGGAAGAAATTAATTTTTTTTTTTTTTGTTTTCTTTAAAATTTAGATTGCGATAATAATTGGAAAAATAATTCTGAGAAAAATTCTGTTAATGATAAAGATAAAATTTTGAAAAAATCATTTTGTGATCCATGTCCAGAAAATATGCAGTGCATACCAAAAATTCAATGTCCATCACATGTGCGTCTGAATGAAACAGAAAAACCAAAAATTTGTGATCTACCTTCATTGGAAGGTGAATCGGGTTATTGCTGTTTAACTGAAAAAAATTATGCAGGTATAATAACCGTAATTTAACCATAAAAAATGATAATAAAGTTGTGTTAGAGAAGTTTGTAAAAATTTTTAGAATTTAATTCGTTCAATTTTTTTTTGTTTTGTTTTTTTACTCACTGTATGCACTTTATATGCCATAGAGACAAATAAAAGAACTCGTAGAACAGTTAAAATAACAGAAATTGAAAATTCTATTATGGAAAATGCACAAAAAAAATTTGAAAATTCAATGCATCAACAGCAACAGCAACAGCAGCAACAACAAACTTTAACATCTACATCTGTTTATCGTACAAATCATCATCATCCAGAATTCTTTCATGATCTGATGTTTCATTCAACGATACCAATCGAACATGTATCAGAGTTAGCTATGAAACAAATTTTCGCAAGTCAATTTGTTAAAGAGCAACAGCTAATACCGATTGAAGATTTCACTTGGAATAAAATTGATTTGAATTTTCAATCTTCTATATTGGGTCAAGAATGTATCCGATCAGTTATATGCCATGACATTTTTAAATATCGTACAATTGATGGTACTTGTAACAATCAAATTTCATCAAGATCATTATGGGGTTCGGCTGGACAGCCAATGGAACGTATTTTACCACCATCCTATGAAGATGGTATTTGGTTACCAAGAATTCATAGTAACGTTGACGGTTCATTATTAACATCAGCTCGTGATGTATCAAGATTTCTGTTCGATGATATAAATCGTCCGCATCCTCGTTACAATTTACTTGTTATGCAATTTGGTCAATTTATAGCTCATGATCTCGTACAATCATCAACTATCAGATTACGTAATTTATAAGAGCTTTTAAATTTCACTTTAATTTTTCTTTTGTTCATTATTTCTGTTTTTTTTTTTGGTTTTGGTTTTTAATTTTCAAATAGCGAATGGACAAAGTATTGAGTGCTGTACTGAAAATGGATTCAATACTTTACCATTGAATAACAGACATTTCGCTTGTCTACCCATAACGATCGCACCTGATGATGAATTTTATGGTGCATTCAATCAACGTTGCATGAATTTTGTAAGATTAGCACTGGCACCGGATCCAGATTGTACCGTTAGTTATGGAAAACAAATCAGTAAAGTTACACATTACTTGGATGGATCCCAAATATACGGTTCAGATGTGATAACAGCAAGAAATCTTCGAACATTCAGTGGTGGTAGATTGCAAATGTTCTTCGATTTCGGAAGAGAATTATTACCGTTGACTACAGATCCTGAAGCATGTGGAGGAAATTCGGCAAATATTTGTTTTCAATCAGGTCCTAGACGAAATACATCTCTGATTTGGTTCAAAATTGAAACTCAATTAGATATCAATTAATACTATTTTTTATTAGGTGACGGACGTACAAATCAAATAATATCTCTAACCGTTTTACATACAATATTTGCCAGAGAACATAATCGGATAGCTGATAGCCTGGCGAAAATAAATCCGCATTATTCTGATGAAACTTTATATCAGGAGGCACGACGAATTGTTATTGCCGAATATCAGCATGTCGTATTCAATGAATGGCTACCATCAGTTATTGGATCGAAAATGATGAAAAAATTCAAACTGAGACCACATCATCACAGCTATTCGACCGATTATAGTCCAGACATAAATGTCGCAATGACAAATGAATTTACTGGAGCAGCATTTCGTTTTGGTCATTCAACTGTTGACGGTTTATTCCGGTAAAAATTATTGTCTATACTTTACCATTCGAAAAATGATGAAAATTGTTTCCATTTTTTTTTTTTTGTGACAGTTTACGAAGGCAACAACACATTCTCCACCAGGAAAATATTCAAATTCCAGATGTTATGTTTAAACCAGAACGCATCCGAGAAGATTTAAGTTTTTTCAATGCTCTCGTAAATACATTAACCGAACAACCAATGCAAGAAGTCGATGATTCAATAACGCACGGATTAAGTAGATTCCTGTTTCGTGATACAAATCCATTTGGTCTAGATTTAGCTGCAATCAATATTCAACGCGGTAGAGATCATGCATTACGTCCGTACAATGATTATTTAGAAGTTATCGGACGTCAAAGAATCAATGATTTCAATCAATTTAAACCCGAGGTTTGTATATCAAGTAAAACTCACTATATTTAGTAAATGATGGTTTAAAAAAAAAAAGATACCCGACAATGATAAACGATTTTTTTGATTTGCTTTTGTTTTGGATTTAGATTTCGAAAAAATTACGAAAAGTCTATCGTCATCCGAACGATATTGATCTGTGGGTTGGCGGCCTATTGGAAAAATCACTTCCTGATTCAATTGTTGGTTCAACATTTGCTGAAATTATAGCCGATCAATTTTCAAGATTACGTCGTGGTGATCGTTACTTTTATGAGAATTCACCAAAAATAAATCCAAATAGCTATTTAAATCATGATCAATTAAATGAAATACGTAAAATCACAATGGCCAGAATTTTATGCGATAATTTAGATCAAAATATTTCGGCTGTTAATTCTATTCCGCCATTAGCATTTTTACGATCTGATCTACCAGGGTAAGTAATTAGCTGTCATCTGTTCTTCTAATGATATTATTAAGAAAATATTTAATTTTGTTTCTTGCTGAATTGATTTTAATTTGTATTTCTTTTTCTTTTTTTTTTTGTAAATTACAGAAATGATCGAGTACATTGTGATAGTGTTGCCATACCACGACTAGATTTAAGTCCATGGAAAGCATAAGCAAAAATATTGTGTGTTATGTGTATTCTCTATCACTGTACCTACATGTGTTGGTTGGTTTGAAAATTTGTGTTTTGTTAATGTTTTGTGTTGTCCTTTAATAAAAGAATAAATAAATAAATAAAAATTTGTCCATACGAATTTCAATATTTTTTTTGTATTCGAAAGTCTGCTCAATAATACCAATAATACATAGTTCTGATGGTTAAATAAGGGGACAGAATATTTATAAACCTTGAACAATAGTCGCGGTACATTTTTAATAAAATGTAAATAATAAAATAATTTTATGATAGAAATCCAGGAAATCATAAATAAAATTATTTTTTTTCTTAAAACTTTACAAAATTGTACATTTGCGGCTTTTTATTTTTTGACTTTGATTTCATCAATTTTAATGTCAATAACCTTTATGTTTTCATGTATTAATGCGGAAAATTAAAAATGCAATTAATTACAATATTGTATCATGAGTCAGAATGTAATACTATTGACACACTGCAGAGATAAACCATAGTTATCTCAAATGGTTTATCGATAACCTGGTATGGGTGACACATTCAAATTGAGGTGAACTAGTTTATGTGTTCATACGACACCTATCAAGATAAATTCAAACACTAATTATTTTTCATCTAGTCAGCATGTTAGCTGAGATTTGGTTTGACAGTTTGTTTAAATATAATATAAACAAAAAAAAAAAATAACACAAACGTCAAAGATAACTGAGTTCGAACTTGGTTAACAAGATAATTGAGTTCTAGAAACTCGGTTAACTTAACCGAGTTCTGAAAGTCGCGGTTATTGCAAAGATAAACCAGAAAACTGAGATAACCATGGTTTATCAATTCAAGTGTGTCAATAGTATAAGGAATTTTTTAATATTTTTTGTTTTGATTTTATCTAACAAATATAGACAAACTGCATATATGAGCATGTAAATACTGGTCTATATAGATGCAAATGTGCATACACTTAAACACTCGACGTCGGTAATTATTGTACTGTACCTCGTATTCCATTCAATTATTCGATTTCATTTTTACTTTTCATCAATAAAAACTTACTATCTATATAGGCATCTACTATGCAATTATCAGATATTTTGTAAAGAATTGTATAGTATTTCTAGATACTTACGAATTACGTGAGTACATGTACTATAGATACTAGAAATATGGTCCATTCATAAAGTTTTGTAAAAAAGAAACATACTCGTAAATGTACAACAGGGCAAGTTATGTATTTGTGTAAATAATATCTCGTATTGCTCCGTATTGCTTGTATTTAGCTTTAGAGAAGGAGGAAATTTTATTGCGTTTACTACTTGTATATAAGCGGCATCTTCTATACTACCGCACACACTACACCCTCACCCTTCAGTATCTACTCGTATAGTATGTACTGGTGCATGAGTATACTCGATATTAGCAATGTAACAAACTAAACTATATGATCAGATAAATGAAAGTGGATGAAAATATTTTCATATCAGTAAATGCAATGTACTATACAATTGATGATGAGTATAACAATGAGTATATTTAATGAATTTAAATGAAATAATTGTAATGTTTTGAAATTTTTGAAAAAAATTATTGTTTTTTATTTTTCATTTTTTTTTTTTTGTGTCTGAAAAAAAAACTAAAGAGTATATAGAACTCAATTATTAATAATGAAAAACACTTTTGATGATACGAAATTACCATCATCTTCTATAATATATTGACATCAAATATGTTTAGTTGTTTTTTATTATGTGAGTAGGAGTAGTCTAAAATTTTGTCTACGTTCTATGTTCTATGTTCTATATTCATGTATAGTACCAACTATATTATAGTACTTGACCATTTATAATCCGATCCAATAATACAGGGTAGGGTATACATTGTAAATTTTCATTATCGTGTAAATATGGAAAATCACCAAAAGTGTATCGTTGTTATTTATTAAACAAAATTAAGGGACTTTAAAAATATTCATAAAACGTTGTTCAATGTAATATATAGAAAAGTCCTTAAAAAATTGCATAATCTAAATTCAGTCGCCTTAACTAAATGGAAATATTTGAATTTTTGTAAAATTAAGTATGTATATCATTGAACGTTAGCCATTGGAGATCATTGGTATGATTGCTCTGGTCGTTATGTTTAGTGCTTAAGGTAGAACTATAATCGACATTGCTGACATAAGCTATGACATATGTCGTAGCCGAACACAGCCAAATCAATGAGCTAAACTAAGTATAATTGACATTGCCGACATTCGTTAAAAATTCGTTTAACATTAGCTCGACATAAGCAGTACGATCGAGAGCGTACATGACATAAGTAACATAAGCAAAAAGCTCATTTTGTGAAATTCGTATTGCTTATGTTTAGTATGTTATCTATGTTATTATAGTTAACCAAATGTGACGTTTTAACATTCGTTATTATTTCTCATGTTACCCATGTTAGCAATGTCGATTATAGTTCTACCTTTACTGACTGATCGTTATATTTATGGTTTCTTTAGTCTCTTGAAATTATTGTTCGTTGAATGCGTTTGCATTGATTGACAAAACGTCATTCGTTTATCGCAAATCGTTGATTGCCAACTTTAAATGGTTGCTGTGTCATCGTTAATCGTTCTTTGCTGACTTATCGTTCATCATTGCGGTCGTTATTAGTCTCTTGAAGTTGTTCGTTGATTTATCGGATTGACAGAATATATTGTCAACTGGTTGCTGTATGGGTGAGTTTCAAAACGTTTAAATACAGTCTCGATGCATAATCAACAGTTTCAAAACGATAACACTTAAATCGATAACAATGTCTATACAGTTTCAAAACTTATTGTGAATGCATCTGGATATACGCATCTGTCAAGCAATCTACGCATCCAGAATTTTTATGATGCAAAATAGATTTGAATAGATTTTTTTCTCAGTAGCATTTCAATGATTTATTTTTATATGAATTTTGTTATTATATAGAACCAAAGGTCAGTCTGTTTTAAACAAAAATTTCGCACTTTTATGATGATAAATTGAATTTTTAATGTTTAGTGTTTTAATATTAATGACAAATTCCAAAAAAAATTGAGAGTATTATATTATACGAGTACTTACACTGAAGGTGTTTTTACTCATTCGAAAATGGCTATAAAATATGTCCATCCTGCGATATTGTTTAATTTTATTAAAAAATTGTTTCACCTTTTTTGATTTAGTGTAGAGAATGAATTAATTAAATTTTAAAATTATGTACTGCAGAAGGTGAAATATTTTTCTTGTTGTCAAAACAAAGCAACAAATTCGTTTCAAAACGTCAAAGTTGTAGAACTGCAATATCGATGCGAAGCATTATACATATATGCTGTTTTAAAACTTTGCATCACGACTGTTTTGATGCCGTATATCACAACACATTTTTGAGGCGTTTTGAAACTCATCCATACTCATTTTCGATTGCAAGCAAACTAATCGCTAATTATTGATCACTCTATCCAAATTCAATAATAATTTAATTTTATTGATCATAAAGATAGAGTCCCCATTTTCATTGGATATTGTCGCGTATCTATAACCACACCACATAGTTACATATTTTTCATAAACACCCTCAACGCATCGCATATGTATGTGCACGAATGTAATGCGTTCACGCATATAATTACGACACATATGAGATGAATGATGATGAGTAAACAACCATTTTTTATTATCAAAAAACAAAAATTTTTGTTCTTCTTAGTGTTTTTCCATACTGAAAAAAAAAATGATAACAATTTATTGAAAAAATTATTTTTTCTTTTTTTTTTCGTTTGAATTATTCATCCCCCAGTCATATTTCTGTACATTTGGTTATGTTTTGTGATCGTAATATTTTTTTACACACAGTTTTAAATCAAGCTTCAACGCATAAAATCATTATAATAGCGAATAGCGATCATCGCATACATTTTGGAGGACATTACATATTTATGTATCATCACCAAAGCATCATTATATAATTTTATATCACATTATCATCATTATCGTTGTTATCGCCTACATACATATTAGACTTATATACATTTATTATAAGTATGACTTCTGACTTTTAAATTTTTAACACTCTCGTTAGAATCATCGCATCATTATATCGCTTTCATCAGTATATATAGCGTAATTCTTTGCAGTATCAAATTTTATTTAGTTTTAGTGTTAGTTTTGATATGAGTGTTATATCTGAATTATCCGTTTATTTGGTGATCAAATTAAAGTAAAAAAAATTCAACCCTATATACATTTTTTTTTGGAGGTTATATATATTTTTTTTTTCATTCTCCCAATTTATGGTACATACAAATACATATTAAAACTATGAAGTGAATTATAATAAAAAAATATATGCTGATATGATCATTTTGGATCTTGAATAATAGAAATTAATTCAAATTATAAATTTGAATCTCATCATATATTACACATTACATAATGTACATATGTACAATAATGCCTTTATAAATGCACAACAGAAGTTCAAAAGAATTTAAAAAAAAAAAAAAAACTAATAAACTACAGATTCAGCAACATATACATCAGTGTTTATATCTTAAATATTTTGGATCGTAAATATAAGCTATAGATAATTTTATGTGTGTATGTATGAGGATGTGATATACAAGAGGTGTGATTTAGAAGTAGTGATAAAAACAAATAAATAAATTTATTAAATTTATGAAATATCACATCACAAAGTTTTATTAATAAAATGGACTCCAATAGTACAGTCACAGTATCGTGAAGTATCGAATAATCGTCGGCTATAATAAACTACTTACATAAGATCGTTATAATAGTGATCATACACTGTCTTATGGAATATTTTGTAATGTTAAAAAACGAAAAAAAAAAAAAAATGGTATACGTTTACGAGTAATGTTCATTCATAAAAATAGAAGGAATTGCATATAAAATTTATGATCGTCAATACTATAGTATAATTTTATATCTTAGAAGAAAATGTTATATCGAAATATTTAGCAGATGAATAAAAATGTAAATAAAAATAACTGTGCGTATAATACAATTAACTGTATATATACAGAATATCGTTTAAAAATTGATCAAGATATTGATTTTATGATCATTTTATACTTGGGTGCTTTATTCATTTAGTGATCGAGATCGTTCAGTGAATTGTTTTTTTTTTTAAGACAGTGAATATAAAAATAGTGAAAGGACACATAATATGCCAGTTCTATTTCATATATTATTTGGATTAATTTATGATTGGATAGATCAAAAATTTGAAAATATACACAGAAAATATTGAAGAAAATAATGTGGAATTGAAAATTTAATTTTTAGATATTCGCCATTTTCATGTTATTGTCATAGTTTTAAAACGAAAGAGTGGATGAAATTTGAAATTATTCAAAATTAAATCATCAAGAAATTTATTATTGACGCATAAATATCTTTGAGAGTGGTTGGTGTAATTACGATCAGTAGTGCAATTATTGTGAATTAAAAACAAACGATTAAACTAAAAACGATTGATGATTTTTTCAATCAAATTACATTTCTCGTCCTCAGTTTTGTGTTAATTAACATCGTTTTTTTTTTTTTTTTGGTTTACTTTTATACTCTTCTACTTGTTTCATTATTCTGTACTGATCCTTTTTGATTAAATATTTTCAAGTGTATTTATATTCATTATTTTCCTCCAGGCTTCATTATTTGTTTACTAAAAAAAAATTGTTTTTTCTTTACCAAGAAAATGAATACAGTTTCGAAAATTGTTAGGATAGTTATTTTCATTTTGCTGTACAATTCTTATTTGTAAGTTTATTCCATTTTAAATGTTAATCTTTTTGATTCCGAATAATCCAAACGATAATTATAAAAACTCAGATTCGTTTAAATTTTTGTACATTATTTTTCAGTGTTGCTTGTACATCACCAAGCCCACATAACACAAATACGACCAATAAATATAAACTTCGTCAACAAGAGAAACAAATGATCGATTATGTTTTAGATCCAGTTAGATACGATAAAAGGATACGACCACCATTTAATGTAACTGAAGGTTGTAGTTTAATTTTAGATCAAAAAAACCTTATTTTTATAACTAACGCACAACACAATACCCATAAAAGCAATGACAATCTGACAACGACAAAGTTGAAATGAGATCAACGTACAATATCGATGACTTATGCCGATTCTACATTCGATGCAGTGACTTCAACTTCGACTTTGATTTAATGGATATGTACTTATTTGAACAACTATATTGAATGCAACAGTAGACTTGATAGCTACTTTTACATGTTAAGAGTAGGATTCGACTTTGAAAAATATCGAAAACAACAACAACGATTTTTTTTGCATACCTTTTGGGTGCTATAAAAATGGATTTTTGAATATTTTGATGAAAAAGAATATAATTTTATTTTGTTAATAAAAATGGAAATATAACAAAGAATTTTATACTTTTTTTTGTAAACTCTTCAGAAAAGTCCAAATTTTATTTTGATACCAAAATCATATAGAAATATGAAGATTTAATGTATGAAAATAGCAGTCAAAGTTGAACGATTTTTCAAAAAAATTCCTTCTGTTTTAAGAACTATAACTAAATTTCAGGATCTATAAAATCAAAAATGTACCATTTAAGCACCACAATATCCTTCAGGCTATCTATATTCAAAATTTCAAAGAAATTGGTCAATCAGTGTTCGCTGTACGAGGTGTATTTGGAAGCCGAAAAATCGCAATTTTGACAAATTTGACACCCTGTAAAAAGGAAACAAGGACATATTTAAAAAAAAAAAATGCTCCATTAAGCACCACAATTCCTATCAAAGTATCTATGTTTCAAATTTCATTGAAATCGGTTAAGTAACTTCGGAGATAATTGGTGCACAAGATAGCAGATATCTCGAATCCTAATCTTAAGCATGCTGAGAAGTCGAAAGTCGAAGTCCAAGTTGAAGTCACTGCACTGCATTGAATGTAAAAGCGGCATTATCATTCGATCAAATTCATCGATTCATGCCTAATTTTTTTCGTTGTTATTGATCTTTCGTTGTCACTGGGTATTAGGCAAAACACTTTTAGCATCGATCATGTGTATAAGTGTTTTTCATTTTTATTGCAGATGGTCCAGTGACTATCTTTGTGAACATATTCATTCGAAGCATTCTGAAAATTGATGATGTCAATATGGTAAAATATTTTCACTAAAAAAATTTACATTTATCCGTAACATACAAATTTTTATTTTATCGATTTTTTGATTTTCTTCTACACATAATACATACTTATACAGGACTATACTGTCCAAATAACATTTAGGCAACAATGGAATGATGATCGTTTACAATATAAACAATTGGATGGTGGAAGTATGTCGTACATTTTTTTTTAAAGAGAAAATTATTTTTGCTTTCAATCTGTTATCCTTTTTTTTATATCCCGCGTGTAATTAAAAATTTTCATTATTTTCTTTTTTTTTTGCTTAAAACATTTTTACAGATAACATTAAATATTTAACGTTAATTGATTCATCAAAAATTTGGATGCCAGATTTATTTTTTTCAAATGAAAAAGAAGGGCATCTACACAAAATTCTATTAGCAAACGAATATTTACGTATATTTCCAGATGGATCGATATTATTTAGTACACGTATCACATTAAAATTATCATGTCCAATGAATTTTCAATATTTACCATTCGATAAACAAACTTGCTCGATTAGAATGGCCAGTTGTAAGTTTTTACATAATTTTTTTTTTTTTGTTTCAATTTAATTATTATAAAACGATAAATTTTATTAAAATAAAATTAAACAGAAAGGATCAACTGAATCTTTATAAATTCAATTCTGTTTTTTTGGTATTCTTTATTTATATTTTTGATGGATCAATTAAAAGACGGATATACAACTGAAGATATAGTGTTCCTTTGGAAAGCAAACGATCCAGTTAGTATTAACAAAAATCTACACTTACCGAGATTTACTTTAGAACGATTTTTGACGAATTATTGTAACAGTAGAACTGCTACTGGTAAGTAAAATTTACATCCTAATAATTTTTGTCTCAAGATTTGATTTTTGAGAGCTCTATATTTGACTTTTATTTTTCCATAGTAGATATCATTCAATATTTTTCAGATTTTCACATACTAAATTCACTTTCGTTTTATTTTATTTTCAGGAGAGTACAGTTGTCTTAAATTTGATATTATGTTCAAGAGAGAATTAAACTTCTATTTGATACAAATTTATATTCCATGTTGTATGCTCATTATACTCTCGTGGGTATCATTTTGGGTCGATAAGAACGCGATTGCAGCCCGTTTATTACTAGGTACGTTTAGAGTTTAAGTGTCTACACATATCTCCTCCTAACTCTTATGCATCCAGTTTTATACCGTCAACGATAATGCGAAGAACATCTTTAAGATATATTTAAAAGACATGCGACGATACAAATTTCTAATTTTGTTGATGACGTTTTCACTTCAATAGCGTTGTCGTTTTCGCAGTCACTTCACTGGGCGTATACAGGAAAAATAAAATTGTGATTTTTCTTTTAGTAGCTCCACTACTAAGTCGATCAAATTATTATGTCTTTAGCTAGTATCTATGAGACTTTAATTTGAGTACCGCAAAATAAAAACTTTACTAAGCCTCGATTTTAATAATTTGATTGTTTGTTCTTTTTTCTTTTGGAATACACATATAGGAGTCTCAATACTTCTAACAATGTCATTTCATGTGATCAGAATTAATGCATTCTTACCTCAAATATCGTATACAACAGCTATTGATGTTTGGACTGGAGTATCATTAACATTTGTCTTCGCCACCATATTAGAATTTGTGACTGTTCATTATTTATCATGTGAAGGTGAATTAAGTATACATTGAAAAATTAACTGACATTTTTTTTCAAATTTTTATTTTCAATTTAAAATAGAACAAAAACGAAAATCTAAATCGATTGGACAATCAGCAAAAAATAACATAGAAGATGTTGAACACACTAGAAGTACATTAACGACGGTTTGTTTTATTTTCTAACTTTAATTTAATCGACAATGTTGCTAATTATACTTGCGCAATAGTACAATGATGCCGCATTGATGCATTTTATTTAGTTTTCAAACTCTGTCTGTATGTCTTTCTAATTCTGTTTCTTATTTTTTGTTTTTTTTGTTTTTTAGAAAGCAACTGAAAGCCCTTCTAGTGAAGCTGATATTCTAACAATTGAAAAGGCACCAAAATCAGAATCAGAAACTCAATCACAATCAGAATCAAGGATACGAATGATTTATAAAAATTTTATGTCAAGAGTTCCGGAAGAAAAGTACGATTACATCTGCATAACATACACTAATTTTATAATATATGAATTTTTCATTTAATTTTTTCTGTTACTTTCAGTTCGAAAAAAATTGATGTTTTCGCAAGAATCGTATTCCCTTCAGTGTTCTTACTTTTCGTAATCATCTATTGGTTATCGTATAAAGTTGTAAGTAATCAGCTGGAATGAATGTAATGAAACGATTTTCATAACGTATATTACCTATTTTAATTTTTCATAATTTATACATAATATGATTTATAAATTTTTCACTTGAAAAATAAAATAATTTTATTTTAAAAATTATTTTAAAAATGAATTTATTTTAAATTTTTTTCTAAAATTACCAAGACATTTCATCATTCTAAATACATAATTGTTTGATATTGATCAGTACAACATCCCCAATGACTCATCATGACTTAATTCAGTCATTTTCTTCTTTTGGCATTAGAATATGGGGTGGCGGTGGGTATAGTCTCTAGCACAATGTCGCCTATTACAGTGCAGTGCAGTACCTAATATGCATAAGAAAAGGAGAAGAGAAACTACTATTCGAGTATCTTTCTACTTTTATTTCTATTTATATGCGAATTGTAGGTTCTCCTCTCCTTTTCTTTCTGACAAATATTTTCATTTGTAAACAAACATGATGATGATAGTAGATATACGAAGAAAGTTAATATTGTGCACATGAGAAACACAGAAAATCAACTAACAACATTTTTAATACTTGCTCTTGCTCCTCTATTCTGTACATACTCTCTCTGAAGCAGGGAAGGTGATTGACTATTAAGGCGTAGT
Organism: Villa cingulata; assembly: GCA_951394055.1. Classification (NCBI taxonomy): domain Eukaryota; kingdom Metazoa; phylum Arthropoda; class Insecta; order Diptera; family Bombyliidae; genus Villa; species Villa cingulata. The sequence continues at coordinate 32,614,413 of OX596023.1, forward strand.
CACGATAAGCCCGTTTCGTCCCGCCCCGTTCCGTTCCGACACGTTTCAAAACATACCTGTTATAATAAAACGGAACGGTATATAGTAGTAAAGTTGAAAGCTAATATTGAAAATTTATATGGAAACAGGTTATGTTATCCGTAAAAAGTTCAAATTTGTTCAACTTCAACGTTTCGCACCGTTCCGTTCCGTCAATCGTAACAGCTTTTCCGTCAATCAATATAAATAACATGGAAATGTCAAACATCCAACTTTTTTTCTTTTTACGGAACGGAACGGAACGGGCTTATCGTGACTATACGCTCTTACACTACCTAAAGTATGCGCTATGCTAGTACCTAGTACGAGTAGTATATTTCACACATTTGTACTCATTTTTTTGAATTTTCATTTTAAAATTTCGAGTGATGCCTAATCCGAGTGATGCTTAGAGACACTTAATCAGGATATCCACCAATATTTATGGGTTTTCTTGGTTATGACTTCTGTAATAAATAGCTTTGATGAACAGAAGCAAACAGAAGGGATTCGCAGATAAACAAAACATAAAAAAATGGAATGAGTTTTAAAATTCATCAATATGGCATCAGTGCATAATTCAGTACATTATTTATAAAAGATCTTGAAAGTGAATTATACATCCATTGATGCCAAATTGATTTATTTCAAAAATTTTGCCATAAATTATAGTTTTTTTTTTTTTTTCTATAAAAATACATTATTTATTAAGCAATTTCATTTTAAAAAAATTAAAAAAAAAATGTTTTAAATAATAATAACATAATTATGTAAATAATTAATTAATAATAATTAGTTCATTCTTTTTCCTTGCATAATTTATTTGTTTGTTTGTTAGTTTTTGTTGTTGTTTTGTTTTTTTTAATGAAAAATAAATATTAAATAGGTGGTAAATCATTTAAAACAGTATCACTAGTATTACATAATGAATTATCATCGTTAAAATTTAAATTTAATTTCTCAATAAAATCTGAGCATAATATTTCATTTATTAAATCATTACTATTACTCTTATCATTTTCATTAATATTTTTATTAGTATTTGTTTGTATATTATTTTGATTATTATCGTTTTGATTAATATCCTTAATTAATAATAAATCGGTAATATTTTTTTCATTTGTTTCACGTATATTCTTAATTTTTATATTGATTTCAGTTTCTTCAAGAATTGACTGTAAAAAATAAATTAAAAAAAATAAAAATATTAAATAAATTCACCTTACAAAAAAACAAAATAAAAAAAACGATATAAAATCTTTAAAAATAATCAAAAAAATTTTAAATTTCATCATCTATCTGATCATTCATATTTCCATACTGAATGTTTTGGTTGTGAAATTCTGTTTGACTGTATGTTATCTTTTCGAGTCTAGATCGTTGTACAGATTTCAATGAAATTTGGCAAGAAGATAGATTGCATTCCGAGGAAGAAAATAAGTTGCCTTCCTTAAAAGGATGCAATAGGGAAAGTAGTTTTTGTATGTACTGGGAACATGTAAATTTCTCAGGTCAAGAACATGAAAATTAATATTTTAGGCAGGTCCCGTCTTCCATAAAGATATTGTAAGCGACCTGCAACTTATTGGAGCTTGATAATTGGAGAAAAGAATGGATAATAATCACAGAGCAATATAAGTCTCACATAAGAAATTTGGAAAGCTGAATTACAGAACAGTCACCTAGACAAATTCCAGACTACAAAAACTGGCTTGGTAATATATCCAAGAGAAGATGACTGCCAAACGCCCTCTGCCTTATCCTAGTTACCTTGAAAACATAGTGAATCAGAGTTGCAGACAAACAGATAAAATATTCGATCTACTGAAATTCTTAATCGTAGTTTTACGAAACAACAGTGAGCGAATGAATGAGTGTGAATGCATCAATTTCATTTTTAACTACGAAAAATGTGAAACATAAATTTTTTGTTTTTATTCACTTACCTTATTAAAAAAATTATCATTTGATAGCGATAATGTTGATGATTGCTCAGAAATTAATGATTTATCTTTTATTTGAATTTTTGTTGAATATTTTTGGTCCACTAATGTTAAAGATGATGATGATGATGATGGTGATGCTACTGATGACGGTAATTGTAATGAAGGTGATGATAATTTTGATGTAGAGGAAATTTGAATTACTGAATTTAATCGTCCCGATGGTGATGTAGTAATTTTACGTATATCACAGCCATCATCAGTGGGATCATTGTTGTTGTTACCACCACTCTTCAGTCTATCTAATTTTGTTGGTGGACTGTAAAATTTTTCGTGAATTTTTTTCGTAATTAATTCTATGGTCGATGTTGTGTTGAGTGGATTTTGTTGCTGAAAACATTTTGTTGATGGAAATTGTTGCTTCTCTTTTATTTGTTGCTGTGACTGTTGTTGTTGTGGCTGTTGTCGCTGTTTCTGTTGTTGCTGTTGTCGCTGCAGCTGATGTTGCTGCTGTTGTCGCTGCAACTGATGTTGATGTCGTTGTCGCTGCAACTGATATTGCTGTTGCTGCTGTAAGACTCTTTTCTGTCTTTCGATTGCATTTATAGCTTGCAATGTGCTTTTCTTGCTAGTTCTCGACAATAATTGCAATTGAGTTGATGATAGTGATGATGCTGGTGGAGATGAAGACGAAGCTATTTTTCTCAAATGTTTCGTTGAATTTTTTTTCATTATTGCTTTGAGCATATGCTTTGGATCATAAATTTTATTCTGTTTTCCACATCGATATGATGATTTTGATAATATTGTCGTATTTTGATTTTTTTTTGCCGAATGTGCTGTTGTATATAAATGCTTTCGTTCATTATATTTTCGTATCGCTGATGGTAAAAGTGTTTTATCACCTGGAAGAGGCATATCATTTAATAAAAACGGTAAACGTTGTTTAGTCGGTAATAGTCTGCCATTGTTTGGATTATTTGGATTTAAAGTCGATATTGGTGGTGTACTAATGAATTTGAATTTATGTGATAAAAATTTCGATGGTGTTTTCATCAATTTCAATGACATGGCTCCATCTCGTTTTCCTTCTCCTCCACCATCGATATGTTCATCATTCATCAATTGCTTGTAATCATTTATTTTACATTCTAAATCTGTTAAATCTTTCATAATGCTATTCAATTCGGTTTCTTCAAATTTCAAATGTTCCACATTCGTATTCAATTCAACATTACGAAATGTTTCATAGATTATCGGTGCAATTAAATTTAACGATGATATTAATGTTTCAGTATTGATATCGTTACCTTGAAAAATTTTTGATTCTTTCAATTGTTCTGGATATAATTTTTGAATATCATTAAATGCCTTCATTAGTTCATCTTTATCGAATGAATGCTTTAAATGTTCTTGACATGATTCCATATGCTTTTTTAAATCTTGTAATGGTTTTTCTATATTTTTTAATGGATTTGTATAATTTGTAATTAAATTTTGTAATTTTTGTTGATTATCTGCGGCAAATTTTATTAAAAAATTTTTATCAATCAACTGTTTAACTGATATATTTGTACGTAATGAAAAATCATTTAATTCAGAATTTATAAAATCGATATGTTGTTTTGTATGCGATGTAATTAAATCCATTCGTCTGAAAAGAAAACCGATAGATAAATGTGAAATAATAATGATGAAAATTTCAAAATTATTTTATTTTAATTTTTTTTTTTTTGCTTAACTTACTCTTCATATTCTTTAGTGGTTTTCTTAAAATTATCTAATTCTTTTGAAATATCGTTAATCGAACAATTTCTAATGAATCTATAAAAATTAAAAGAAGAAGAAAAAGAAAGAAGAATAAAAATTCAAAATAAATATGTATACTCGAATAATATCCATCATTTGCACTTTCAAATTCAATAATTCACCTTTCTTTTATGATTTTCTGATTGTGATTCTGATTATGTTGTGACTGCATCATTAATTCTTTTTCTCGTCTTCTCGTTAATTCAGCCACAATAAAATTTATGTATTCTAACAGAAATGTAATGAATTTCATACCGCCCGGAACAGATATTAAATAATTTTTCAGATGTATCCAATTCAAATGATGTTTTTCATTTAATTCAGTCAAATATGTAACAACTGATGATCTTTTAAAAGTGTGAAAAGAAAAGAACACCATAAAAACCGACATCAATAATTTGATTAAAATACAATTTATAAAAATTTAAAATTTTTTGTACCAACCTAAAAAGAGATTCAGATTTTTTATCTTTGATTGGCCAAAAAAATTTCGCTTTAAATTCATCCTGATCCATATATAGCGTTATTAGAAAATGCATTACATAAATACATGCTCTCGGATTTGATTTTAAGAACATATCCTTTAAAAAATTGAAAAAAATAATAATAAATAAAATTTTAGTAAATTATCACTTTCTGCTTCTGATGATGTAAAGGATTCACATCGATATTCTATTGTTTTGAACGTTTATTATATTTTACATTACATGTGCAGTAAACAAGCAGTTACCTTAGTGAAAATGCTTTTAAAATCTTCTGTTGGACGATGAATCAAAGTTAATGCTTGTAATTTCTTATAAAGAAGATCATGTAATTCCTTTTCCTCCTGTTTACGATTATCTAATGCGCTACGATCTAATATTGTGCGATTTAAATCCATTGTGATGTGCGCTTCCTTTGAAAATGATAAGAACCAATTAAGCCAAAATAAAATAATAATTATCGATTAGATTAGCTAAAGATCTAGTCTAGAGGATATGAATTTTTTACAAATTCATTTGAATTTATTTCGATATTTTTTTACCTTAAATTTTTATGCACATAAATTAAGATTTTTATGACTTTATGTAGACTATACTTTTGTACGTTTATCACTTTGAAAGAATTATAACAAAATCAATAATTGATATCATATTTTAACTGTAAATTAAAATGTAATTGAACTACTAAATCAAAAATAAAATCACAAAATTCTTTTTTAAATAGAAAAAAATTAACTAAAAGCGAAAAATAAAGCCCACAATCAGAAATGAAATGATTCAAATTTCAAATTCAAATAATCATGAATCTGTCAAAAAATAAACTGGATTTTTGGTTTCGTCTTTACTCGACAGACAGCAGAAATGTTAGCAAATAATATTTGCTTTGTTCAATTAGCATAAGTGTGACCATTTTTGAATTATTATTTTGTCATTGTTTTGTTTTATTGGCTGTGAGTCGTAGGGGCAATAGTGTCGTGATTATAATACAAAGATTGAATTTACCTCAGGTTGTCAGGTGCTGGCAGTGGCAATGGTTGATTATTCTTATTGGTTCATATTAATTTCATACCATATTCTATTTGATATCCTGCTTTCCAGCATTTCCAGTAAGTTCTTCTGTTCTGTGCTCTTGTTCTTGTATATCTTTTCAGCTAAATGAACGACCTCAGTTGTTCTGGCTAATAGAATATCCAATATTGTGAAGAAAATAAACCAAAAATTCAAATACCATAACCAAAATCAGACAAACCTTGGACAATATGAGTGACGAAAGACGAAGATAAAAAAAATTATGTGATTCAGTTTAGTTAGGTTAGATTCACTACACATCACATAAAAATGTGCTAGATTATTATAGAGGAATAAAAAATAAACAAAAAATAAACCGTCGTTATTTTCATTTCAAATTCAAATTTAAAATTAGTGAATACTTAAACCGACACAAAAATGATAAATTTTTCATTTTTGTTTTTATTCTTTTCCAACATGGTAAAACAACAAAAATCAGCAGTTGTTGAATTCTAAACTAAACTATACTTTGTTCATAAAGTTTATTCAGTACGGAGGCTTATGGGGATATATTTTCTCTATTCTAACTTGGTAAATTCGTATAAATGTGTTTCTGTTTAACACCTCTGAAAGTGTTGCCCCTTTAATTCAAATTTTCTATGTAAAATCGGGTGATATTTTTATAAGTGCTGCCGTTTTACCTTGATTTTCAAAATTAAATTGATTTTCAAAGTTATGCTCCTATCACAAATCCCAAAAATAGTTGCCACCTTTTCATTCGACCTACCTACACTTTTATTTTCTTTATAAAATATATTAAATGTGGAGTAAATTTGCTTTTTTTTCTCCACACTTAATTTTTTTCTTTCTTCCACTGCACTCATTTAAAAAAAATCTGTATTATATACTTTAATTAATTTATTAAATTTTAATTTTTTTAACTATTTTTTTATCAGCAATCTTCACTTCACAAATCACAGCAAATATCAACTAAAGAACGAAAATAATCTCTATTTTCATGCAACAAAAAATGTAACGAAAAACTAACTGTTCTGCAACAGTAGTACATTTACAACACAACGTAAAAGCAAAAATTTTTTTTCATGACATAAATATTTATTATAGAATATATATTTACTATACATATCTATTAATTAATAATAATATATAAATAAATTGCATCATAGAATATATGTAATATATAATTAATAATAATATATGACAAAAAGTCATATAAATGAAAATTTTTGATTTTCAAAAACGGCAATACTTAATTTGAGTATTATGACTACACGGCAGCACTAATTCATCATTCAATCTATTGTTCTTCCACATCTCGATTAGCCGAATCAAGCAACTTTTTCCTCATTAAGCGACAATCGTGTGCGCATATGAATTCCTTCGTCATACTTCGTTTTCTTCGCATATGATAAGTTTTTTTCCATTTATAGTTTTTGTTTGTGCAATCCAGTGAATATGATTGATGAATAATGGACGACAAGAAATAATAATCAGTCATCGTATGGTTGCGGTGACGGTAATATGAAATTTATGGGTGCTGTTGTTTTTTTCTCTTTTACAGCGTCTCATTATATATAAAATAGATGGGGGTATGAGTAATTTGATATATTCCTCTTAAAAGTAACGCCATTGTATAAAGGCATATAGTAAAGAAGCTCGCAATGGAGATCAAAAGAAAAGAGCTGCAGATAGAAAAATAAAACAAATAAAATAAAAAAAAATTTTTTCTCTAAAGAGGAAACAGGCAAAAGAATTTCTCATAGAAAATTAAAACATGATAGAGCAGTATCGCACTATATCATTTAAAAAAAAAAACAAATACCAATTTTATATGGCTGAAGTCAACTTTTGAATATGTATTTGTATCACCTATCTGTACAATGCATTTTTACTCAATTTTACTAATTTTCACTAACACACTAACACTTCATTGAAATGAGAATGTATTGTAATGGTTGCATGAAAATTATATTTTTTAAAAATTGTTAAAAAATATTTAGAAATATTGTCATGTCTCGAAAATTAATACATGAGCAAAAAAAACATTGAAAAACATTATTATTATTTAATTATATGTTTTTTTAAAAACTAAATATAATAAAAACATCATATTATTTCACCCACAAAAATGTATACTAAAACAATAAAACAACACTATTTGTACTATTCAGTCATTAAAATGTTTTAATTAATACACTAAAAAAAGGAAATAATTATAAAAAAAGTTGAAAAATTATATTATAATTATTTAATTATACGATTAAAAAATTAAATATAATAAAAACATTAAATAATTTCACTCACAAAAATGTACAAAAATATAAATCCAGCGAAACGAACATGTACAAAAAAATGTTAATCGTTTGATATTTATTGTTGTATGGTGTTACCGTAGTACAAAAAATTATATTATACGCTAATGTATAAAATTGTATACAACTTTTGAATAGAAAATTTTTTTATTAAAATTAAAGTATTTTTAAAATTTTTTTAAATTGAAATATTTAATAATATTGAAATTTTTTAAAGATGAAGTGTTGTGCAAGAAGTTGTAAAATTTAAGTGAGTGTAGATGTTAACAATGATCATAGGAAAAGATTTTTTAGATTTCCTAAAGATTTGTATGTGTAAGTAATATGAAAAATAATTAGAATACTTATATTAAAAATATAAGTATATATAAATGAATAATTTATATACCTATATAAATAAACTTTATAAATTTAAATAACATAAATGAATAAATTTAAATTATATATTTTTATAAAACAAATTCAACAAAAGTGAGATATGTATATAAGTAGCATTAATTTAGCATATAGTACTTACAGTTACCGTTACTGATAATGTTACATGTTATTTAAATTTATGATACTGATAATGTTACAAAAATTACTTGTGCATAGCAAAGATGTATAATACAATTTCTTTTTTTTTTATTTAGGACTTGATATCAAATGGTATTTTTGTGAACATTACACTTTTTAGCTAAGTTTTTACACAAGAATACAATTGTTATATATGCAGGAGTACAAATAATTAATGTAATAAAAATTCATGTACAGATAGATAAATAAATAAATAAATAATAATTAAATAAATAAATAAGAATTAATAACACAAAGAAACAACTTTTTTATTGAAAATTCAAAAAATGGCATCTTTAATAATTTTAAACCAACACTGGTAACACTGCATAACGAAACAATAAAAACAAAATTAAAAATAAACATGGCTGTAAACATGGCCGATGACAACTAAAAAAATGATTTCATTTTTTTTCTTTCTCCATCCTTCATTACTCTTATGTCTATCTATTTTTTTTTTAAAATTTATGGAATAGTGAAAAAAGTTTGAATGTATTGTAATTTAAACAATAGAAATAAGTCGAGGTCAACGAGTAAAATCAGCAGTTTTCTTCAAGCCTGCCTTTCTTTGTTATATGAAATATATATTATTCTATGGTAACGCTACTGAGCTCTTCCATAAGCCGTGTACTGAACGAATTTTATGAACAGAGTATAGTGCATTTTTTTTTTGGTTTTTTTTTAAATGAGAGAGAAGAGAATTGTCAAAATTTTCTTAATACTTTGAGTGGCTCTGGCTGGCTATGGCTATGATGATGATGGTGATGGTGATTAATGATAACTGATGAGCTGATGATGATGGTGTACATATAAACTGTTCTGTGCTGTGTGAAAAACATATTCATTATAATTTTGTTTATTTTTGTTATTTTCTGTGTGATATTTTATGATGATGTGAACAAAAAAAAAATATTGGAAAATTTGAAATTTAAAAATTATATTTTAAACGAAAAAAATGGCTACACAAAAGCCTGGTGAATGGGCAAATTCATTATTGGCCAGATTTGAAGAACAAGTAAGTTCTGTTGAACAAAAATTAAAAATAAAATTAAAATGAAATGAAATGAAAATTTTTAAAATATAAAAGTGAAATACATAAATTGAAAATTAAAATAAAAATAAAACTTCATCTTAGAAGATGAATGGAAAAAATTTCATATTATGGATCAATCAAAAATTCTATTTAATTCATCTTAGTATTTGGTTTGAATTTTGTGAGAAAAAATTAAAAAGGAAAATCATAAAAAAAAAGTGAAAAAAAAGATAAAGTGCAAGTGACAATGAATATCCTATTTTTTATTTTTACTTTGTGTTATTTTCTTCAGTTTATTTTTGTTGTTTTTAATTTGATTTTTCCTTTTTTTTTTACTTTTTGTTTGGTTGATGAATGATGATGGATGGTTGATGGTAGTGAATGGTGATGCGATCGATAAAATAAAATTGCGATGGAGAGAAATGAAATAGAAAATGAATGAATGAAATGAAAAATATGTACATACATATATTTTTTGTTTTGTTTTTGGTTTTTTTTGTTTTTATATTTTTGAAAAATTTATGAATGAAAAGTGAAGTTTTACAGAAGGGGAAAAAGAAGAAGAGAGTGATATACATATATGATTCGATTGTGATTGTGACATGTGCATTGAATCTGTTTATGAATGTAGAAATGTATGTAGTATGTATATAGTATAAATAAATGCAGTAGATTGTGTGGTGTGGTGTGTAAATTTTTCGTTGAATTTGTCGTTAGAAAATAGAAGTTTTCATTATTGTTTGTAAATTTAAAAAGGAATTGTGTGGAAATGAGAAATGTAAAAAAAAAACAAACAAACAGACATGCAGGCAGACAGAAAAGCAAAAATATAGTAAAATAATAGACGTAATCGTAAACCCATATATATAATGTATGTAGCTGTAGAATGTGTAAAATAAAAGTTGCTGATGAAGATTGAAGAGAATTGAAAGTGAGAAAGAGACAGATGGGGAAAAAAGTGAAAAGTAATGAAAATGAAAATGAATGTTTGTAAAAGCGTACGCAGGGGCAGCGCACACCGCACACATCTGATTATTTTATGAATGAAAAATCAAATGTTTGGAAAGAAGAAGAGCAAGAGTGTTTTGAGAGTTGCCGTTTTTTTTTCTTTTTTTAGGGTAGTAATTAGTAAATGTTTTTGACGATTATGGAATGGTAAATGGTGTGGTGAGGGAGAATGCAAATCGAAATGATTTGAGTTGAAACTTGAAATTGAAATGTGATTGAATGATAGTAAATAAATGCATAGACTGGTGAGTGTTCTGCGATCCGTTTTTATGTAATCTGTTTATGAATAATGAATCTCATCTAGAAGAAAATAAAAATAATGAAAACAGCATGTTTATGTGCTAATTGTACGATTTCATTTCATATCCTGTGGGTTGTGCTATAAATAACGAAGGGGGAGTAGCCACGGTTATCCTACATACTCTATACCTATACATATACTATTATCCATTATGTTCGATAAAATACGACCCATATAGGGGGAATGAGGATTAAAAAAAACAAAAAGGATATGAAATATCATCAACAATAAAGTGAAAATTGAATGAATATGAATGACCTTGATGAATTAAAGATATTAAGTGGGGTTGTGGTGTGGTGGGTTTATTTTGCTTTATAATGATGTAGTTGTAGTTATTAGTTTCGTTTTCATTTAATATTGTCTGTGCTATATTTTTCAATTTGTGTCAAGGAAAAAAGGAGAGAAGAAATGAAATTTTTATGAATGAATCAAAGGCTGGTCTGGTGGAGGTGGACTGACTGACAGATTGCTGAGATTTACAATTTACAATCTGAGTGGGTGTGACACAAATTGTAGAAAGGTTTGCTTGCCTGAATCTGAATTCTGAATTCGTCATGTATAATATTGGAGTTGCGGGTTAGATATTTTTGCCGAGTGCCGAACTACCATTATTTTTATTTTAGCACTGCATTCCTATACATTTATAACTTTTGAAAAAAAAAAAAATGTTTACAATCGTAAAAGTGAATTTATAGGCCAATGGGTCATTTGTCATCTAAATAATGTGCATAACTAGGTGTAATTGAAAGTAAAACAATTTTTATTATTTCTTTATTTATCGAGAGAGAACAAGTTAACCTGTCTCCTCTTCAACTACTGTCTCAACTTCAAAACGAATTAAATTTTAACTGTCGCATATTAAAAACGAAAAATATACCTACTTAGGTACATTCATACTAAATATTTTTTTCATCTATTTATGTATTACATTCTTATATAGCTGCCCAATAAAATTGGCCCTCATGGAACACAAGCAAGACTTAATCAAGATCAATTGATTAATTGCCTGATACATATATCCAGATATAGATTTTCATTGGTAATATCTGGATTAACAAAAATGTTACAACGTGTTAATGAAACGGTAAATTTGAATTTTCTATAATTAAAATTTTAATCATAAAACAAATTAATGTTTTCATTTAATATTTTCTCTCATTCAATAGACTCTACAAATTCGAGGACATGAACCAGAAAGATGCTATTATGATTCATTAATTATAATTTTATCAACATTAGAAAGATGTCTTTCGAATCAATCAAAAGATACAGCACGTTTCGAGGAGGCAATGAACGTAAAACTTTTACTAAGGGAAATTTCACAATTTATCGGTATGTAAATAATTTATGGATTGAAATTTATTTGAAAAAAAAAAACATTGAAAACATAATCAAAATAAATTTTTTTTTCTATTCACAGATGTACAAAGTGAAAATAATGTTAATGCAGTTGCATTAAAAGCATTAGCATCAAAAGTTCTTTTCGCTTTATCACAAAATCATTTTGCAGCTGTTTTTAATCGAATATCAGCCCGAATACAAGAGTTAACAGCATGTTCAGAAGAAGCACCAGATTATAGCGATATAGAACTGATACAGCATATTGATATGGATACAGCTAAATTAACAAAATTATTACAAGGTTAAAAATGAATTATCCGCCCCCACATATGAGAATTTGTTTTGTAAAAATTTTGTTCTATTCACAGAAACCATACAAAAGTTCAGATCTAAAAAAGCACCACCATTGATTTTATTAAATTCACTAGAGAAAGCAATTTGGAATTGGATCGAATATCATCCACAAGAATTTGCTGATTTACAAAGAGGATCTAATAAGGAATTACCGATGTAAGAATTGTATTTAGATATTTTTTAGGCATAATATCTTTAAAAACAATAAAACAATTTTAACTTTTAGGTGTTGGGAACCACTTTTAGATTTCGTTGAAGCATACAAATCAGAGAATAAGAAAAGTAAAACGACCGTATGGCCCTTACAGATGCTCCTTTTAGTATTGAATCCGGTAAATAAAACATTGCATTCCATAATTTCATTTGAAGTCGATTTCAATTTCAATCTCATTAAAATTCTATCGTTTTTTTTATCGTTTCTTCTTTGAAATATAATTGGATAGGCTGCACTTGAGTTAACTGTTAATGATATGTTACAAATGGACAAGGAGAAGGATAAAGATAAAGATCGTGAACGTGATAAAAGTCAAAGTAAACCGACAACACAACGTGATAAAGATTCTCCGGCTAAACAATTTATGGAAAGTGTTAAACGTGGTCTTGGACCGCATGCACCATCAAAACAAGTCACAGAATCAGCAGCAATTGCATGCGTTAAATTGTGTAAAGCATCAACGTACATAAATATCGCTGATTCGAATAATGTCATCTTTAAATTGGTCCAGTACATAATAAATGATTTAAAGGTACGAAATATATTGAACATGATATGGGTAATGAAATCATAAAACCGTTTTTCATTTTCCGTTTCAATATTTTTTTCCATCCCACAAGGCATTACTATTTAATCCAGCAAAACCGTTTTCTCGAGGACAAGGTTACAATTTTTCAGATATAGAATTAATGATTGACTGTTGGGTATCATGTTTCCGTATTAATCCACATAATATTGAAGCGCTAAAGGTCTGTTTGAACTTATCTTCACCGCCAGCATATCATTTTGTGATTGTAAGCTCACTTCTAAGGTAAGAATGAAAATTATCCAAATCCAGATACATCAGTCTAAAGATTTGATTTGAAATTTTATCAAAATTAATAGGATCGTTAAACAACCTCGTTTACCATGGTGGCCATCAACAGATGTCGTTCATTATCGATCAGCTGAATTACGAGCACTTTTCACTGATACTTTGAATAAAGCTACACAGGGTTATATCGCTCATACACCACTCAGAATGATTACATCGTTAACGTTAAAATCGAAAGATACACAAAATCGATTAACAAGACCAGATGAAGGACCAGCACATAAAATGTTACTTCTGCTGATGGTCAGATTAATTCATGCTGATCCAACACTACTTTTAAATGTATGATTTCAAGTTTTTTTTTCTTCAATAATTATTTTCATTCAGTCTTTTTTCAAAATTTTAAATGTTGAACGTTGTATTTTAGACGCAGGGAAAAGTCGCACATGAAGTACAAAGTTCAACACTAGAATTAATCAATGGTTTAGTTAGTCTGGTTCATCAGCCAACAATGCCAGATGTTGCACAAGAAGCCATGGAAGCATTATTGGCATTACATTCACCCGAAAAAATCGAAGTATGGAATCCAGAAGCACCGATCAATACATTTTGGGATGTTAGTTCACAAGTTTTGTTCTCGATATCACAAAAATTGATTCAACATCAGATTGCAAATTATACGGATGTCCTGAAATGGCTGAGAGAGATTCTGATTTGTCGTAATACGTTTTTGCAAAGACACAAAGATTATGCGCATGTTGGAAGTCAAATAGCCATATGCAAACAGGCGCATATAAAATTGGAAGTAGTTTTTTTCATGTATCTATGGTCAGTAGATTTGGATGCAGTCATCACATGTCTATCGTGTTTTGGTTTATTATGCGAAGAGGCTGAAATTCGTTGTGGATCTGATGAATTGACAGTTGGATTCGTAATGCCAAACTATCATATTTATCAAGAACTTTCACAAGCAGCCACGGCCACAAACGAATCCAGATTCTGCTTCTACGAACATGCTCAAGGTAAACTCAACTCGATTACTTTAAAAATCATTTCTTTACGCTGATTTTTGGTGGATTTAAAATTTTTTCAGGACGTCTAGCATTACAAAAGAAAATCATGTCTTTGCTAAGAAAAATCGATCACTGTGTTAATGGAGTCCAACCAGCTTGGGAAGAAACATTTCGGTATTTAATTTTCTTTTTTTTTGTTCGTTTCTTTACGCAGTATTTTCATTTTGGTTCTTTTGGTTCTTTTCCAGGAATTGGGAAGCTACAAGTAAAATTCTACAGTCATATCCAAAATGCAAAACTGAAGATGGTCAGGCTGAAATGTTTCATCGTGGCATGGGTAAGAGACGTGCCAGCCATCAAAGTTCTGAACACGATCTCGAGGAACAAATAACGGAATGGGCGAATATGACTTGGTTTTTGTTAGCCTTAGGTGGTGTTTGTTTACAAAAACCTCGTGGCCAAAGAAATCAGTTACAAAGTCAAAATAATTCGTCGTTAGGTTCATTGGCACAGAATTCATTATATTCTCTGTCAAGTTCTGCAAGTTCTGGCCGAGGTTCATTACATCCGAGTACAGTTTCTCTAGTTAGTTCAATAGGTGCACCACCGCAAGAGATCCAGTACTGCCCAGTTACACAGTAAGTTTATGTCGTGTCATACTCATCTCATACACTCCAAAGTTGATTGTCATTTTTCATTTTCCTGCAACACGTAGATTTATTGGTCAGCTACTACGTCTTCTAGTTTGCAGCAATGAGAAGATCGGCTTGAATATTCAAAAGAATGTGAAAGAATTGGTTGGCGAAGAAATGTCTCCCCACCTTTATCCGATTCTGTTTGATCAAATTAGATCGATCGTAGAAAAATTTTTCGATCAACAAGGACAAGTCAATGTCACTGACATTAACACGCAATTCATCGAGCACATAATTTACATTATGAAGTCGATATTGGACGGACGTCAAAGTAAAGACCAGAACGAGCAACCTTCATCATCTGAACATTTAGGAGTGACAAGCATTGAAGGAATGATGCTGGGAATCGTTCGTTACGTTCGTCACTTAGATATGACAGTTTATGCAATTCGTATTAAGACAAAACTCTGTCAACTGGTTGAAGTAATGATGAAAAGACGAGACGATTTGGCATTCAGACAAGAAATGAAATTCCGTAATAAATTGGTCGAGTATTTAACCGATTGGGTCATGGGTACATCACATCAAATCGCTCCTCCATCATCTTCTGATCAGTCAATAGTGACCAAGTAAATTTTAAGATATAAGAGTGAATTCCGAGATTTTTGTTTTTTCATAAATATTTTTGCTAGCCTTATATTCCGAGATCTGGATCAGGCTTGTATGGAAGCTGTTGCAGCACTACTAAGAGGATTACCTTTACAGCCAGAAGAATCAGATCGTGGTGATTTAATGGATGCTAAAAGTGCCCTGTTTCTAAAGTAATTGACATATCTGTCGGGATCAGAAAATGTTCGATGAATTTTCAAAATGTAAATTATTTTTTTAGATATTTTACTCTGTTCATGAATCTTCTGAATGATTGCATCGATAGTTCTGAAGCTGAAAAAGATGTTACAAATCCGCCATTACTTCCACCTAGACCACGTATGGCAGCTGGTAAATTAACAGCATTACGTAATGCAACAATTCAGGCAATGTCGAATTTATTGGGTGCAAATATTGATTCTGGATTAATGCATTCTATCGATTTGGGTTATAATCCAGATTTACAAACTCGTGCTGCATTTATGGAAGTTCTGACACAAATTCTTCAACAAGGAACCGAATTCGATACGTTGGCTGAAACTGTACTAGCGGATAGATTCGAACAACTTGTCCAATTAGTAACGATGATAAGTGACAAAGGTGAATTACCAATTGCCATGGCACTGGCCAATGTTGTTACAACATCACAAATGGTATGCTTGTCATTTGGATAAAAATTGTATTGAAGATTAATTGTTAAGAAATGGTATTTTTCTTTTATAGGACGAATTGGCACGAGTACTGGTGACTCTTTTCGATGCCAAACATTTGCTATCTCCGTTACTGTGGAATATGTTTTATCGTGAAGTTGAAGTTTCTGATTGCATGCAAACACTGTTTAGAGGGAATTCATTGGGTAGTAAAATTATGGCATTCTGTTTCAAGGTACATATTTAACTTGATTTGACAGTTAATTTTTGATGGTATGATATCGAAATTAATGCTTCAAATATGAAATTTTTTGTAAACAGATTTATGGCGCTAGTTATCTTCAGAATTTGTTGGAACCTTTGATCAGACCGCTATTAGATGATAATAATACAAGTTTTGAAGTTGATCCTGCAAGGTAATATTTTAATTTTTCGATTAAAGTTTGTGCTATATCTAAAGATTGAATTTTTGTGAATTTTTCATGCAAATCGTGTAAATTTTAGATTGGAAGAGAATGAAGATATCGAACAGAATCGTCGTAATTTGATTGCATTAACGCAAAAAGTTTTTGATGCAATCATAAATTCATCTGATCGATTTCCACCGCAATTACGATCAATGTGCCATTGCTTGTACCAAGTGCTGAGTAAGCGTTTTCCAAATCTTTTACAAAGTAACATCGGTGCTGTGGGAACCGTAATATTTTTACGTTTCATAAATCCAGCGATAGGTAAATAGTTCGAGAACATTTTTTTCTTTCTTGGAAGCAAAGAAAGAAATATAATTTGGGAAATGTTTTCGTTAATTCTAGTGTCACCACAAGAATTGGGTATCGTTGGCAAACAAGTACCAAGTTCAGCCAAACGTGGTCTTATGCTAATGTCAAAAATTCTACAGAATATAGCGAACCACGTTGAATTCTCCAAAGAACAGCATATGTTGTGTTTCAATGATTTCTTGAGAGCTCATTTTGAAGCCGGTCGAAGATTTTTCATTCAGATTGCATCTGATTGTGAAACAGTCGATCAGACATCACATAGCATGAGTTTTATATCGGACGCAAATGTTTTAGCATTACATCGTTTGTTGTGGACACATCAAGAGAAGATCGGTGATTATTTATCGAGCAGTCGAGATCATAAGGCTGTCGGTAGAAGACCTTTTGATAAAATGGCAACATT
This sequence comes from Villa cingulata, assembly GCA_951394055.1. Lineage (NCBI taxonomy): Eukaryota > Metazoa > Arthropoda > Insecta > Diptera > Bombyliidae > Villa > Villa cingulata. The sequence continues at coordinate 32,631,754 of OX596023.1, forward strand.
ATTGGCGTATTTAGGACCACCAGAACATAAACCAGTCGATTCACAGTAAGTATTGTATTAGCTAAAGATTGAAACGGTGAAGAAGTTGTAGCGGATAGTGTCAAGAAGAAAATCTCTGACTTCATTTTATTATCTTTCCCAGTATTATGTTCTCCTCATATGCACGATGGAGTTCAATTGACATGTCATCGACAAACTTCGAAGAAATCATGGTCAAACATCAGATGCACGAAAAAGAAGAATTCAAAACATTAAAATCCATGAATATATTTTATCAAGCTGGAACAAGTAAATCTGGATATCCAGTTTTCTATTACATAGCCAGAAGATACAAGTACGCCTTAAATTAAGGAAATTGAAATCTCGAACACAAGATTTTTATTTTATGTTTCAATTTTTTGTTTTTATTGTTGCCAGGATTGGTGAGACAAATGGTGATCTACTTATCTATCATGTAATCTTAAGTTTGAAACCGTTCTGTCACTCACCGTTTGAAGTTGTCATCGATTTCACACACACCTGTTCAGATAACAGATTTCGAACGGAATTTCTGCAGAAATGGTTTTATGTTCTTCCCGCCGTTGCATATGAAAATGTTCATGCAGTTTACATTTACAACTGTAACTCGTGGGTCAGAGAATACACGAAATTTCACGATAGAATTTTAGCACCATTGAAAGTGAGTTTCTGTTTTGATAGTTGACCGAAATTTTCATTCGTGACATTCATTTGTTTTCGTTTGTTTTCGTATGTTTTCAGGGAAATCGTAAATTGGTTTTTCTCGATTCACCAAATAAATTAAATGATGTCATAGATCCAGAACAACAAAAACTACCTGGTGCAACATTATCTCTAGATGAAGATTTAAAGGTATTCAACAATGCACTGAAATTGAGTCATAAAGATACAAAAGTTGCCATAAAAGTCGGACCGACAGCCCTGCAGATAACATCAACTGAAAAAACCAAAGTCTTAGCCCATTCGGTGTTACTGAATGATGTGTATTATGCGTCTGAAATTGAAGAAGTCTGTCTGGTTGACGACAATCAATTCACACTGTCCATAACGAACGAAAGTGGGCAGCTCAGTTTCATTCATAACGATTGCGATAATATCGTTCAGGCTATAATTCACATACGTAATCGTTGGGAGCTAAGTCAACCAGATTCGGTGACAGTACATCAAAAAATTCGTCCAAAAGATGTTCCTGGAACACTTTTGAACATGGCACTACTGAATTTGGGCTCATCAGATCCAAATTTAAGAACAGCTGCATACAATTTGCTATGTGCATTAACTGCAACTTTTGATCTAAAAATTGAGGGACAGCTTCTAGAAACTCAAGGTAAAGGAGTAATTGTTAAACGGAATGTTTGGAATTCGAATTTATTTGTTTCTTGTGTTTTTTTTTATGTGTGTGTTGTATACAGGTTTATGCATTCCCTCGAATAATACGATTTTCATAAAATCTGTCAGTGAAAAATTAGCTACAAATGAACCACATCTCACTCTAGAATTTCTCGAGGAATGTATACAGGGCTTTCAAAGAAGTACAATTGAATTGAAGCATTTATGTTTGGAATATATGACACCATGGTTAAAGAATCTGGTGAAATTCTGTAAATCGAACGATGATACGAAAAAAGTGAAAGTATCACAAATTCTTGAGAAATTGATAAATCTGACAATTGAACAAAAGGAAATGTATCCATCGATTCAGGCTAAAATCTGGGGTTCTTTGGGACAAATACCGGAACTAATCGATATGGTATTGGATAATTTTATGCATAAATCATTAACGTTCGGTTTGGGTTCACCACAAGTCGAAATAATGGCTGATACAGCTGTCGCATTGGCATCGGCAAACGTTCAATTGGTTTCGAAAAAGGTTATAACACGTTTATGCCGTGTTATGGACAAGACATGTACAAATCCAACACAATTTCTTGAACAGCATATGATGTGGGATGATATTGCAATTCTGGCACGTTATCTACTCATGCTTTCATTCAATAATTGCCTGGATGTTGCAAGGCATTTACCATATTTGTTTCATACTGTGACATTTTTGGTAAGACTAACGAATCAAAACACAAAAATAATCAAAAAAGGACAGATCGATTATGGTCGATAATGAAAATTTGAACATTTTTAAAAAATTCTTTTAGGTCTGTTCTGGATCATTATCGATGAGAGCATCAACTCATGGTCTTGTGATTAATATAATTCATTCTCTATGTACCTGCACAAAACCATCTTTTTCAGGTTATTATTTTCAACTGAAAACAATCAGCCAATGACGAAAAATGCAATGTACTCAAATAATTTTTTCGTTTTTTTGTTTTTTATTTGCTCTCAATAATAGAGGAGGCTCAACGAGTACTTCGTTTATCATTAGATGAATTCTCTTTGCCAAAATTTTATTTACTATTTGGTATTAGTAAAGTTAAATCAGCAGCAGTAACTGCATTCCGTTCATCGTGTCGTCACCCACCTGATAAATGGTTAGGAAATGAAAGAGTATCACAACCATTACCAGCCGACAGAGAACGTTTATCATTACCATCACTTGAAGTTATAACCGATGCATTACTTGAAATAATGGAAGCATGTATGCGAGATTATCCAGATTGTGAATGGTTACAAACATGGACATCGTTGGCTAGAAATTTTGCATTTTGTTATAATCCAGCCTTACAGCCAAGAGCATTGATAGTTTATGGATGCATTAGTAAAAGTGTAACAGATCAAGATGTCAAGCAATTACTACGAATTTTAGTGAAGGCTTTGGAATCATTCAATGATATAATACTCATTGAAGCTTTAGTTATGTGTTTGACTAGAATTCAACCTTTATTACGACCTGTAAATTAATTTTATTTTATTTTATTTTCAAATTTGTGTATAATTTAAGGTAATTTTATCTGTTTAGGAATCTCCAATTCATAAAGCTTTATTTTGGGTTGCCATATCTGTTCTACAATTAGATGAAATAATACTTTATGCAGCTGGTCTTGCATTACTCGAACAAAATTTGCATACATTAAATTCTCAAGGTACATTTGATCGTACATCACTGGCTGATGTTATGATGGCAACCAGAGAACCACTTGAATGGCATTTTAAGCAATTAGATCATGCTGTTGGTCTATCATTTCGTAGTAATTTTCATTTTGCTTTGGTCGGACATCTTTTAAAGGTTAATTGATTTTGATTTTTTTTTCTTTAAGAGAAAACAAATTTTTATTTTTGATTTTATCTATTATTCATTGAAATCTTAGGGTTTTCGTCATCCAACACCGACAACAGTTTCTCGTACATCAAGAATTTTAACAATGCTATTGGGTATTACAGCAAAACCATTACGTCGTGATAAATTTGAAGTGACACCAGAAAGTGTTGCATATTTAACAGCATTAGTTGCTGTTTCTGAAGAAGTACGATCTAGATGTCATGTAAAGCATACATTACCACGTTGGCCAGTTGAAAGCTATAATGAGATCAGTAGTGATACAACAAATGCATCAAATCCAAATCAAAATGTAAACAAAAATTATTATCATTAGAATAAAAGAATTTAATATGGCTGCTGATACATACGGCATCAATTCAATGATCATTCTTTCAATTTTCATTTGTGTGGTGAATGATCATTCAAAAACGTTCTGATACACGACGTTGCTTTAATATCATTCTTCATTCAACTTTAATGGAGTTAGAATGAAGATGTTAATGATCATCAACTTAATTCATGATGATGATTTGCAACGAATGATCATTGAATTGGTGCCATCTACCAGCCATATAATCTAAGGGATAATATTCATAACATATGTGTATGTAAATGAATTTGTTTTATAGATCGGAATGCCATTATCAAGAAGACAAAAATCATGGGATATTCTCGATCAGTCGGCAATATCGTACGCGAGACAACACAAAGTACAGCCACATCAGGTATGGATATATGTATATAAATTTTTTTTTTAATTTTATTTATCTACATGAGGTGTATCTACCAAATTTTATTTAATCTGTTAACACATTGATTTATGCCTTTTTGATTTTCGCTTTTTATTTTTTTTTTATATTTTTTTCTATTTCGTTCATTCTTTTAAACTGATATCTGAAACAGATGTATCGTGATGCAAAATATTACGTGATATTAGTTAATTGGTCACTATAAAATTGATTTGATTGTATCTGCTTGACAACTTTACATACCTACATAACTTGATATCAATTTTTTATATAACCGTACAGTATGTCTAACTTTATACCACGATCACAATATCTGTCTGTCTGTCTGTCTCAGGTATAAGTTTTTGAGATATTTTTGTTTTAATTTTTGTTCATGTTTTGTAAATTGTAATTTTGTTTTTGTTTTATTTTTTTTTTATTTTTGCTTTAGTGTATTTCGTTTAATAAATTTTTGTTATTGTATTTAAGAAGAAAAAAAAAATCGTAAAGAAAAAAAGAAAGTCATCCATAATACTATTTGCTACCTTGTTTATGCTTCAGTTTGAATGTGAATTTAACTCAATGCGAATTGAGAATCAAACAGAAAAAAATTTGATTCGTTTATACACAATTTCACGGTGAAAGCTTAAGCTCATAGATAAGGTTTAAAATTAAACTTCCACTTAAGAGATGTCTTAATTTTACTGTAGACTTGACAGCTACTTTTCCATTTACTTACTCGAAATTCAAAATCCAAGTTGAAGTCACTGCATTGAATGTAGAATCGGCATAAGTCTTAAATCCAACACTTGAGCCATACTTTGAGCCTTTTGTGCAGACTTAACTAAGCTCGACCTTAAGCTTCCATTATGAAATTGAGCATTAATGCTTATTATGCATAAAGGATTGATTCGCAATTGAGTCGATGTGCACTGAAATCACGATAGTTCGCAATAAAAAATCAAAATTACATTCAATGCAGTGACATCAGCTTGGACTTTGACTTTCGATTTCATGGCATGCTTAACATGTAAAAGTACTAACTGTCAAGTCTACTGCATTAAATATAGAAGTTCTAATACATACCCATTAAATCAAAGTCGAGGTTGAAGTCACTGCATTGGATGTAGAATCGGCATAACAAAGCAGTTATACGAGTTTTCAGTGCGCATTGAAAAATTTCACTTCAGTTAAGCAAATACGCATTGAATTTTTAATTCGTATTGAAAAGGTGTTATTATAGGAGTGCACTGAGTCAATACGAAGTTGTTCAGTGCGCTTTGAGACTGTCGTATAAACAAGGTACATGAGACACATATGTAGTATATAGTACATACGAGTAGATACAAAATAATAATAGTATTTAGAGAATATTATAATAATTTGCAAATATATGGAAAAATTTCTAAACGTCAATTATTGATCATCTCTTTACGTCAAATAACGTTATAAATCGCACTTACACTATACTCTATACTGGAAATGGTTATATGAGAATGCAAAGCGTTTCAAAATCTCTTATGATGAATACCAATAAATAACACAAGAGTGCAAAATTGAGCAACATATGTTGCGCATCATGAATAATTATGATGATATGATGCAATACAAAAAAATCAACAACAAAAATGGTTACTTTATTTTCAGCAATATTCATTGAATTGCGCAAATTACTATCTTCGGTAAAAATACTCAAAAACAATACAATTTTGAGATAATTTATTCGCGAATACTTCATGCATTTCAATAAATTACACAAATAAATGCATCATGAATCACAATAATTATGATGACAGTTATCAGACATAGTCATAGGATCGGTCATAGTATAGTATAGTATTGCAATAGTCAACGCAAACACAATGCAAATCAAATTTTGACGTTCAGGAATTCATCCATATATTTTTTATGATATCTATTATATGGGTGCGTTCAGTTCATTGCAGCGATGCAAGTCAGCGATGAAAATGCAGCGATGTTTAGATAATCGCTGTATACAATTTACTGAACTGTTTACAGCGAAAAAACCCGCTGCAAACAGTTGATAGTTGGCTTTGTCTGTTGTTCTAACATTTCTGTCACTTTAGTTTATGTTGTGTTGATATAAAGAGTTAATTGTTTTATTTTATAAAATGTCAAAATAAAAATATTTTTTAAATACTAGTCAAAATTTGTTTACGATGACTTTTAAAGCGAACTTTTTTTCCGCTGCAAAATATTTACATCGCTGCAAAGTAGCGATTATGCAGCGAAGCCGTTCAGTAAGACAAATTATTGCAGCGATGGAAAATTATACATCGCTGCGTGGAATTGAATGCACCCTATGTATTAAATATGAAATTAAAAAAAAAAACAAATACTAAAATTTGTATTTTTTTGTCTCTTCTTCTTCTTCTTCTTATTTATAATTTTTTTTTATAACATGTGTTTTGAAAAAAATATTAATAATAATAAAAATAACAAAATTCTATATTGCCTGCTGATGCTTGTAATTGCTGTGGATTGTAAAAAACAAATAAAAAATAAAAAATAAAACATAAAAATAAATAAACAAAAAAATAATCAAATAAAACATAAAATTAAAACAAAACAAAATGAAAATGAACATAAAATTTTTCAAAAAAAAAAAACAAAATTTCTAATTGAATAAATTAACTATTTTCCTTCTTCTTTTTTTTTTTTTGTTTTTTTGTAATTTTTGGTAAATTTTTTTTATATTTATTTGTAAAATATATTTTTTTCTTTCTTTCTTTTTCTGTTTTTATTGTATATTCCTTGTATACATATTCAAATTCAAATTAAAATTTAAATTGTGTATTCAATACTGTTATACGCTCATACATTATGATCAATATTACATGTATTTTATGATTTTTGACCCTTTTAAATATCCTTTATCGGAGTTTTATTCTTTATTTTTGTTTGTTTTTATTTATGCAATTTATATTTTTACTTACATAAATGTTGTCTGTTTTGCTAACTCATATTATATACTCGTATTCGTATATTACATATATACTTTACTCATAATTTATATAATAATAATAATAATAATAATAATAAATAAAATTATTTATTAATGTTTTTTTTTTTGTTTTGTTTTTTAAATATTTCATATACTATGTCGCATATACATATATATGTGCATACATACATATTGTATTATCCTTATCGATGTAATTTTAACTTTATATTTTTATTTTTTGTTGTTGTTTCGTTTCTTTTTTTTTTTTGTTTTTAATGTTTTATGTTTTGTTTGTTTTTTGTTGTTTTATTTTTAATTTTTAATTCTTTTTTGTTTTGTTTTGTGTTTTTTGTTTTTTTAACAAATCTTATTGCATGTTAATAATTGCGTTAATAAATATTTCAATTTTTTTGTGATTTAATTTATATGTTTCTTTTTTTTTTTTGTTTTTCAATATTTTTATTTGTTTTGTTTTATTTGTTTTTCTACTGTCTATTATTATTTTTCTTATATATTTATTTTTTAAACTAAAAAAAAAAAACTAAAAACAATGAAAAAAATTAAAATACAAACGAAAAAAAAAAACTAACAATATAAAAAAAAAAGAATGCAAGAGTTTTATTTAAAACGCAGAGATCATTCTCTGTACCAACGACTAAAGATCCAAATAATACATCTGGAATCGATGATCGTCAGGTATTGAAATAATTATTTTTTTCTAATACTATATAGTTTTTTTTTATTAGTAAAAATTAAAGAAAATAATACATAAAACTCTTAAAAAAAATTTTTTTTTTGTAATTTATAAAATTAAAAAATGAAATTAATGTATGAAATCTGTTCGCTCTTTTTCGTACACGAGCATTTAATGAGATATTAAAATTTTGACGTATATAAGAGACATAATAACTTATATTGTTCTAATCAATTTGAAAATAATAATGAAAGATTCCATCTTAATACTCTGTTCACGTCAAAATTTTGTCAAAGTGAGGATCGAAATTTTTAGTTCGAACTTTCCATGATCTGAGATGCTTCTGTTGGGCGATATCAAAAATATCCTGAATAAGAGTATTTTGATGGCAAGATACTGCAATAAATTGTAGCATAGACCATACTATCCAGTTATAATTCAATATTATAGCCCTGATATGTTTAAACTTTAAAGGAACATAAAAGCAAGGATATTTAATTTTTCTTTGACTACTAGATAGAAGTAGCCATGGTATATTGTACTATATAGTAGCCGTGGTATATCCTATTACCCTCTGCCCGCATAAGAGCGCTCAATGATCAGATTGACGTACCATTTTGTTATCATAAAAATGTCCGTTCGAAAATTTCACAATGAAAAACTCAATTAAGTAGTACATTGAGTTGTAGTTTAGTTATCACAAAAACTTCCTTGTGACAAAGTTTGTAAATATGTATTTGTTACGTGGACTAAAGCCAACAAGGCAACTTATACTCGCCTCAATTTACAGGATAAAATGTATCATTTACTGTATAAGCAACTGAACGACTGAAAATGTATTGTTTTTGTTAGTTGAACAGTGACGAAAAAAAGCGAACAGATAATATCATAAACAGTAGTTAATGACGAATTTGTATAGTTCTGTTTATATTGTGTACACAACCATTCGCGTAAAATTTAAAAATAATTTACAGTCTAGATGGTAGAATAAAAATATTTAAATAAAATCACTATATGAAATACAGCTAAAAATATATTTATCGTTTTTATATTACAGGAGCGTGGTTCAAGATCATCAGTATCGAATGAATCGAATGTATTATTAGATCCAGAGGTATTACCAGATCTATCAATACAGGCATTAGTTTTAACTGTATTGGCAACACTTGTAAAATATTCAACAGATGAAATCGAAACAAGAGTTTTATATCAGTATTTAGCTGAGGGTTCAGTTGTTTTTCCAAAAGTATTTCCAGTCATGTAAGTACTTAGTACTTTGTACGTTTTTAAAGTTTGACAGCTAAACAAGCAAAAATACATATTTCAATAATGGCATTCATTTTTTGTTTGTTTGTTTGTTTGTCACAGTCATTCATTACTTGATCAAAAAATCAATAATATTTTATCGGTGTCAAATGATCAAGTTGTTTTGATGGCTGTACAAAGTATAATACAGAATATGTTAGCTAGTGAAGATCCATCACAACAGCAATTACATTTCTTACAAAGCTGTGGATTCGGTGGATTATGGAGATTTGCTGGACCATTTACTAAGGTAAAATATACATTTTAGATTTTAGTAAAATACTTAATTGTTTATAAATAATTACGGTACACCAAAATCTAACAAACATGCATAGATAATATGTAAATTTTTTTCGAGTAGACATCATTAGTTTTCATCTGTTATACAGTCTACGAAAATACGATTGATAATCTGACAGTTTTGATTTTGACAGATCGTGTATTAACACTTTTTACAATGAAAAAAAAAAAATAAATAAAATTAATTTGTTTACTTATTTACAGTTACAATATAATATGATGGGTGAATCATCTGAATTATTTGTTAATTGTCTGGAGGCAATGGTTGAAACATGTCTACCAAGTGATGAAACAGCACCAGTACCACCATCACCAAGACCATACAATTTAAGTTCAAGCTTAAGTAGTCTAACGCTTGGTTCACCAACTGATAAAGGTTTGTAGAAAAAAAAAAAACAACACAAACTTTTTTGTCACAAAACAAAACAAAAATAAGTTTACTTATAGCTTGGAAAATTTTGAGCGCACACGTTTGATTTTATTTCTTATGAGAATGAATTTTCAAAATGTAAATTTTTATATTTATTTATTTTTTTTTTAAGTTTTAGACTTTTGTATGCGTGTGTGCGTTTGTGTTTGTATAAAAAAAAATTAATTCATGAATACATTTTTAACATTTTTCGTATAATTTTCATAAATATTTTCTTTTTTCTTGTATATATTATTATCCTGTTCCCCTTTAATTTTGTTTTATATAAACTATTTTTTCGTATATTTTACATTTACTTATTAGCATTCTCATCGGAATCACTTGATCATGATAATTTTGGTGGAAGTGTTAATTCTTTACGACGTGCATCATGCAGTAAAGCACGACAATTAAAACATCGAATCACAGATAGTCCATCACATTAAATTAATTAATTAAGCATTTTAATAAAAAATTTTTTTTTTAAATAATCGATAGAAGCGCACTTTTTAAAAAACTTTATGCAAAAAAAAAAAAAATAAAAAAAAAAATTAAAACTAAAACTAAAAACATTCATTGTACAAAAAAAAAATGTTTTCCATATTTTTTATGTGATTTTTATTTGTTATTATTATTACGATCGTTTATGTGTATATGCCGCCATAATAACAAATTGGTTTTGGTCTAAAGTGAAAAAATGATTCTAGGTCTGAGTTAGAAAATTTTGTTCGATTTCAAAATATAAATTTCAATATTCGTATTAAATGAGGATTCGAATTTCGATAAATGTATTTTATATATTTCAATCGAACCAACTAATTATGTTCGCTAGAATTCTAGAACTGTTGTAGGGATCTCCAATGGAGACGGGTAGATGTTAAAATTGAATAAAATAAGTTGTGTGTGGGATATCAACGAATTTTCTGTTTCATTTGAAAGGTCTCTCAATAACATTATGTGTGGATTCCAGCCAAATGACAGCCAAGGCTTTGTTGGGTGGCACTCATCCGAAAGGTGTAATTTTTCGTGACTCTGGCGCATAGATCAGTTTGAATTTGAGCGATGGTATGGATTATGTTGACTTTGAGGGCATCGCTCGTTTGCGGTTTATTGGCATATACCTGCTTCTTAACGAAATCCCATGATCTCGGCGCCCCAGTTTATGTCGTTTCTGCATGAGAAAACCTATCCATCCATATCCATATCTATGATATCAATACATCAAATTTGGGCCAAAAGAAATTGGGTATCATCGTTCGGTAGCGCTCTTCGATCACCAGCAATGCGAAAAGACTTTTATTTATAAACAGTTCCCAAGAGAAATCCCTCAAAATGTTCATCATCTTGTCAATATAAATTAATCAGGGTGGGGTGGGTGTACATGTGACCAAAAATAATTTCGATCAGATCAGAATCAATTTATACAACTATACGACGGCATATGATATATACGATCGTTATTTTCAATTTTATAACATAAATGAGCCGTTTTTTTTTCTTTTTTTTTTGAAAGTGGTGTAAGTCCATTTTTGAAAATAAAATTAGTTAATGATTACAATTTACAATGAATAAAATCTGCTATGAGCTTCTCATTTATAAATAATTCTCAAAAGAAATCATTCAAAAACAATAATGCTTAAATAGCTTTGAATTAATAAAATGGACTTACACCACTTTCAAAAAAAAAAAAAAAAAATGGCTAAAATTTTCGAATGTTCCTTAAATATGAAAAATATAAAAGTAGAAAAATAAATGGTGAAAATAAATACAAACATATAGTAAATACCTACGTAGGTACCTTTAAGAAAAAATAAGCTTTACAACTAAATACATATAAATAAAACACAAAAAATTACTTACAAATACCTACCACAGCATTATCCATCCAGCACATTATTCATTTTTTGTTTTGCCATTTTGTTAAAGAATCTAACTATAAATATACATAGTAATTATGAATGAACATATAGTATTACGTATTTGATAAATTTTTTGAATTTACTACACCACCAATGCAATGTGCATATGTATGTACATATACAATTAATTTTAAGAGAATTTTATTAATTATTATTATCACATAAAATGCATTAAATACAAACATAGTTTTTTTTTAATATAACGAATAATAATTATTAAATTCATCAAATAATTAAAAATTACATACATCAACATTTTACATACGAGGTTAGAGTAGATGTGTAAAAAGTTTATTTCATAATTCAAAATTTATACTGTTGCATGAGATTTTTGTCATGATCATTTATGGCACATGACGTAAATGGGTTATACCAGTTATACCTTTCACCATTTTATAGTATGTAAACACAGAAAATGCGTAACCACAACGCTGGCATCAAAAACCGCAAGGTAAGCCATCAACGACAACAGTTTGTCAGTTGTAAAATTTTATCGACAAGGAAACTACGCCCGTCGCCGGTGTAATTCATTTGTGACACACGCACAATTCAGCAGCTATGAGCAGTCAAAGATTTTCTAGTAATTGATGTAATTTTATCAGTTATTGTGATTATTATAATGTAAAACTTCAAAAGTAATTTATTTAATTTATTTTTTTAATCCACTAATTAGTATTTTGCTTTTTGGAAAATGTTTCTCAGAAAACACCACCTCAAAAAACTAAAAATATCCTTATAATAAAAAATCACAATTATTATTGACATTTCATGGCTTTTCACGTAAGAATTTGAATCAATTGTAATGAGAGCGTCTGGCGAAGATCTTTGGCAAAGATTTTCTGCTGAACTTTAGCTAACTTGATGAAGTTTTTCACGAAAATGATAAATTTTGACAACTGAAAAATCCTTGTCGTCAGTCTTTGTTGTCGTTTATGGAAGCCAAATATTGTGATTACGCCATTAGACTGCTCGTAATATATTTTTCATCAAAATTTTGTACGAATTTTGTTTTTCGTCAGAATTTTAAATGATAAAAAAAACTTGCAAACGAACATTCCCATTGCATGTAATGGAAGAAAATAAATTTTGCACATTATTCCAATCAGACATAATATCACACATACGTTCAAGTTCAATTTAAAAAAAAAATAAGAGTCCATTTTATCGTTATTATAACTGGAAATTAATTTTTGTTTAAATATTTTTTTGTTGTTATTTTAGCGACATAAGAGGTATGGAGAAGAAATTAAATAAATACCACACACAACACACAGAAACGAAAATAATTATTTTGAAAAATTTACATACATAGAAAATGAAAATTTGTTTTTCTGAAATAGAATTAATATAAGTAGAAAGTAAACTTTTAATAATTATCATTTATGTATAATAATTTAATAAGATAAAAATGCTGTATATATTTATTAAAATATTTGTAAATTTTAATAGAAAATTTAAGAAAAAAAAAAAGAAATTAAAAATAAAACAAAACAAAAATTTACAAATTGTCATCAAATATAGGTAGGTTAGGTATGCAATGGTGGAATCATTGTTAGATTTTCTTTTCTTCTTTTATTTTTAAATCAGTATCATTATGCACAAAGTATTATTAAAAGTTATTTTTTAATTTTATTTTTTATAATTTTTTAGATTTTTTTTTTAACAAACATGCGAGATATTTACATAAATCATATTTGAATAGAGGTTATTTGCATTTCAATCATTAAACTTATTTTCATGTTTACGTGCTATACAATCGCTCATATTAGGCTGCACACAGATTAAAAACGTGATGCATCTAAGCGTAGTTCACTTCATCATAGTTCAAGCGTAATCGAGAGTACTACGAGTTATAGGCTAACAGCGTAGCGTAACAAACGTAATTTATATTTCATGATTTATATATATTCTTTGAATTTTTGAATAATAAATCACAATCGGGTTAGAGGATTAGGGTAGAATGTTAATGGCACAGAATAACGATTTTTTTTTTTCTGTTTTGAATTGCCCAAATCAGTAATAGAGAGAGAAATTGAATTCGACAATGATATTTTATGTGCGAACAAATAATAATAATAATGGTATGGATTCGTATGTAAATTATATACAGTAGATCATAATGTCATATGCACATCTTCATTAATTTATGCGGCAATTTTCGAAAATGCAGTCAGATTTGTCGATCATCCTTGCATACCACACAGTCATCGTATATGCCATTAGTTGATTGCAGAATTGTATGTATGTGTAGTACAGAGTACAGGGGTGGGTTCGCGTAAGATGATTAGTGATATTCACCACAAATTTCCGTTCGTGTATGGTGACAATCACCAAAAACTATCACTAAATGTTATCACTTTGAGGTGATAGCATTTGAGGTGTCACTTTTCTAATTTTCAGTATTATTCTTCTTCTGCCTAACCAAAAAATACTCATAATCACATACAATCAATTGGTGTTTGCTGTTGACGGTATATAATGTATTTAAATAATTTTGTATATTAAAATAATATTGTGTTATTTTTCAAATGAAATTCTCCATGAACTTACTCCATTGCAATTCTCCATTGCAACTTACCGAACATCCGGTAATTCCAAGAGATTATTGCTATCTCGCATTTTTCTCCTAATTATTTTTATTTTTATTTGAGATTAAAAAACGTTATCGAATTCTCTTTATTAATTATTTTTATTCACAATTTAAATTTTTATTTGTTTTGATTAATTGACGTTTGACAACTATAAATAATATGCTCTGGAATTTGCCGCGTTTCAAATTTCATCACTTTTTTGGTGATCACATTACTCGGAACAATTACTTTTCGATGATCACTTTTTAACTATCACCAATCACCTTACGTGAACCCACCAAAGACTACATGCGCTAATGCACGATTTTTTAAAAAAATATTGCACAAGTTTTTTATTACATTTACATTTACATTTTACATTGTAGTATAATATGATGAGTATGTATTAAGATTAAAATAAAAAAATGTATTTAGAAAATTTAAATTAAAAAGAAAGAAATGCAAATAATTATATGTGTATGATGTGTAATGTAAATACCTATATGTACATACTCATATGTATGTATATGTATGCAGTAATAGTAATATTATTTGTTAGACTTAAATAGATTATATATATGAATGTTAAATATTTAAAATGAAATTGAAAAGAAAAATGTAATAGTATCAGTTGAAATATTGCATGAAAATGAAAGTGCGATAAAGATAAAAATATTAATATGAAAACAAAATTTACAAATAAATTCAGATAAAAACCAAATCGAGAACATTATCAGTATTGTTCTAAATTAAAATAATTATTTTTATTTTTCTTGTCAATTTGTGAGTACATAACGACGTGATTAGAAGACTTAGGTAAGCCATACACTATTCACGATTCAAGAAAATCTTTATCATGAAGGAAAAATCAAGGGAAAAAGATTGCATCCTCAAATCATCCACACACACTAACGATATACTTCATGGAAATGATTGTCACGATAAATCAAACATCAACAAAAATTTTTTCGTCACGATACAATCAAAAAGATCATGAAGCTATTCTAGCCAATAGATAATTCATTAACGGATAAATTCATATAATATAATGTCTGTATGTTTGCCAAAATACATATTTTCTAGCTTTGAATTTTTGAAAAAAAAGGGAAAGTTACAATAATTATAACCAATAAGCAAGAATGTAAAGACAAATAATGACGTGACAATGAAACGAAAAAATTTTTGATTTTGCCCATGTTTGCGTATAATTTCGTTTTTACGAAAAATTACTTCGAAAAATAATTATGTATTTATGAATGGAAATATACATAGGTTAACGCATAGCATTTGTGTGTGATTTTCTATTCTTTGTGAACTATCTGTACTTATTCTGTGATATTATATACATAGAGGTATATCCCAAAATCAGTTGACAAATTTCGTGCATCTTTCTATATGTGTTAGTAGCGTGTTAGAACGACGAACAATTGATATGTCCGATTGGACATGCGGCTGATATAAAATTTGGTTAGTGTCCCATAATCCGTGTAATCGAATGAAATTTGTAAAATTTTTTATGACCAGTTTCACAGTGGAGGTTTAAAGTCAAAGTTAACTTAATCCTGAACTTGGGTTTAAATTGAAGATTTAAACTCATTCAGTTTCACAATTAAATTTTAGTTGACTTTAGTTAACTATAGAGTTTAACAAAGTTTAGTTAACTTGAACTTTAATGAAAAGCTCACAATGAGGGAGATATAATTATATACTGATTATAAATGCTGGAACAGAATGTGTAGCCACGTGTAGATGCAATACGGCTGTATGCTGACTGTTCTCTGACTTCTCCTTTTTAAGTTATTTTAAACCTTACCCAGAGTTTAACCAGTAGATTTTGAAAGGTTAACTTTTGTCGGTATTTAAACTCCATACAAAGGTTAAATCCGTACTGTGAAACTCATTAATATTTTAATTTGAAATTTAAACCTCCTACGAAGATTAAACCTGCACTGTGAAACTGGACAGAATCGTATAAATTCGTTGTATTCAAAAGTGGACATTTACATTATGAATAACTTATGGATTTGGTGGATTCTTATAACAAAAAGAGTTGAATAAAATTTTGATTGGTGTTTCGGATATGCAATTGTATAACATAAATTTTACTTGGACGAGACAAAATCGTCCAACTAAATTTTCTCTATAAAAATCAACTATACCATAATGTGAATCTGGTCGTGTTATATTGTTTGTGCTTATAAGAACTGATTGGGAAAAATAATTTTTTTTCTTAAAAAAAATTCATCAATTTCTCTCTCTCTCTCTCTCTGCTTTCATGTTACATAGCAGTAACACAAACAATAATTTTTATTTGTCTATTCCATTTTTTATCTGAATTTGTTTGTGATATTATATATAAATAAAAATTTATAAATGATAAATTAAGTAGGTATATATACATACTTATATTTTTACTTTATATTTATACATATAATATTAATTATTATTAACATATTACTACGACTATAAAAAATATACTTATATGAAAAAATGTACTATACAGTATGACCTCTTTAATCCGAACCTCGTTAATCCGAATTACCCAGTAATCCGAACCGATTTTTGTGATATACGTAAGCATTCTGTAATCCGAATTTTTGCTCCCTAGTACTCTAAAATCCGGATTACGTTCATTAGGTATGCGTACAATAAAAGAAAATTACGAATGTGAATAGTTACAGTAAATTAAAAGTACCGTAATTCTGTCTGGCTTTGTTTTGTTATTGTTTTTGCATTGTTTTGTTCTGTATTTTTTCGTGCAAAGTTGCATATTAAACACTTCATTCATTCAATTTTTGTTCATAGAGTAACATATTTGTCTATAATTTAAGATTTAAATAAGATTTTTGTGATTTTTGTATGATGGCTAGCAATATAAAAAAAGGTTACATAAGACTTTAAGTATTGAAGAAAAATGCAAGATATTGGATAAACTTGCACAGGGATATAGTGGGAAGGCTCTGGCCGCTGAATATAAAATAGGCACATCAACAGTATCCGATTTGCGGAAACATGAGAAGAAAATAAGAAAGTAAGAGTTACATTTTAATTTATAAGTATGAATAATTTTCAAATGATGTTCATTATTTTTTTTTAGTTTTGTATCAAACAGTATATCTGTGCCATTAAAAAGAAAAAATATGCGAAGTGGTGAATATCCTGAGATGGAAGAAAAATTAAAAAAGTGGTTTTGCAAACAAAGAGAAAAGAATATTCCGATTTCGAAACAAATTTTGTGTGAAAAAGCAAAACAAATTCACTCAGAGATGTTTGGCGATAATTACAGAATTTTTCACATAATTTAATGTCATATTAATGAAATGTATATAAACATGATGTATTGATAAAGAATAAATAGTTTTTAAAAAATAATGGTGTTTCAGACTATTAAACTTAGGTTCCCAGTAATCCGGATAATCGATAATCCGGATTTGGTCGTGCATTAATTAGTCCGGATTAAAGAGGTTATACTGTATTTTGAAAATATAAAAGCTTTAGAAAATTATATATTAAATATTGTGTATATGTATAAAACAAAAAACAAATACAAAAGAGATAAAAAAAAAAACAAAAAATTTTCATTCGCATATAAAAAATTTTTGAAATTGAATTATAAATGTTGTTAAAAAACTTTTAAAATTATTATAAAAAAAAAATGAAAATACAAAAATATCAAATAATTATGAGAATAATAAATGTTTTAAATTTTGAAATGATTTTAGTTATCTTCTTCTTTTGTGGCGCTTCATTCCTTCATAAGATCCTGGCCTCTGATCTCGGTCAACTCAAAGATGACATTCTTCATCGTTCCGGATCTAATGATCTGTTCATTTTTGCCTGTCTGCAAACAGAGTTGCCAAAAAAAAAATATTTGTGGAAAACATATTTGATTCAAAAGAACAAGGAAGACCGCAAGTAAAAGGTGGCTAACAGCAGTGGAAGAAGATTTAAGCAAAATGAGTATATATATTAAAAGCTATACAAGAATAGCAAAGGAGGCTTATTGTGAGAAATACTATATGGCTGATCGTGGGCTGTGATGCTGAGGAAGGAGGAAGACCTGTTCATTTTTAGCCAAATTTCAGTATCATTTTAAAGCTCAACAGCTTGACATAAGGCTTGCATTTCTTCAAAAGTTTGTTTTCATATATTTCTTTAGTTTGAAAAATAACTCCAGTTTTCCATCTCACTAGTCGTTTCCTCTCTCTCTCTCTCTCTCGCCATTTGGAACATACCACAACATTCGCTTGACATTTCGTGTCATCATTGTTCTGTGTTCCTAGTGTAAAAATATTTCAATATTCTCTTGACAGAGCCATCTCTTAGCAATTAACAATTTCATATAGTCATAGCCATAGTCTTCATACAAAAAGAGAATTTTCTTTCAATACATCTCTAAGAGAAAAAATAAAAAATAATATAATGAAAATGATACATGCAAGTAAAGTAGATTTAAATGACAAAAATGATTCTACCATCAATTTTTTCGCACCGGAATTTAACTATGTATGTAAATATTTTGTAATGTTAGAAATCGATTCGATCATATTACATTACATTACAATCACATCATTTCCATGAAAGATTTCCATTACACTATCTGCTACTATCAAAAAGAAATAATGTTTTCGGTGCATTTAACTAATTGATTTTGACATTTTTAATGTCTTCATTACTTTATTTACAAAAGTTCAAATTACATGTCATAAATTTAACTTCCGATTGTTTTATTATACATCAACTTCATCTAAAGTAGGTATACCGATACTCGTATATCGAATGTGTGATAAAATTGTCATTAATTTCACAATAAAATTATTATGCAAAAGGAAGAAGATGAAAAATAAAAAACGCAAAAAATAACAACAACAACAAAACCATAACAAAAATACAACCAAATCAAATCATTTGTTCATTTTTGTTATCGTTCGTTCGTTCGTCGTAATCCTTAATGATTATGTGAATGGAGAAAAAAAAATTTAGTTCATTACGTTCACATGAAAATTAATCCGATATCATAGGCACATACAATACTTATGTATTCTTCCGTTCTCAACCAATTACAAAACTTAACCTCAAAAGTTTTTATTTTTCTGTTCATTTTTTTTTTCATTTTTTAATTTTTCTTTACTTTTCGTAAATTGATCCGCCAGCACGATCACCACCACCACATTTTAAAATTATTAAACCTTCGCAGTTAATTATTATGTACGTTAATCTTCTGAAGTTTTCTTCTTTTTTTTCCCTTCATCTCCTCACTGTTTTATGAATTAATCTGTCTTGCATTAAGTAGATAGTATGTGGTAATGATGTAATATATGCAGACGTAGAAAGATAAAGATACTTACACATCATAAAAGTGAGCTACTCAATCATATTATTTCATATATTATACATTCGAATAATGTTTGTGAGACAGTTATGCGATCCTTTCGAAAACAGAAATAAGACAATACAAAAAAAGAAATGACGGACATTATTAATTATTTCAGCAAAATTTTACAAAAAGAACACCGTTAAGCCAATCCAAACTTAAAATTTTGTGCTTCAAAATAAAACGATCATTCTAAAACTGAAAATCATAATAGGGCCACAATATCCGATCCAAAATAAACGTTCCGTTCACTCTAAATAAATAGGCAGTACCACAGTACCCATCCGCTTCATACTTATATTGTGTTACCTTCTTGTAGTAGATAATATAATATTCTTCACGATCACGACACTCATTTATACAAAATAAAGATACACGGGGCAGATCTCTGCTCTAAATTCCTCTATACCTATATTCTTATGAATCTTCTCTACAGAAACGCACATACCAGCATCTAGCATAGCAGTAGCAGCACCAAACTGTACACATCATGTCATCCAGCTTCCTTTTCAGAAATTAAAGTTGAGCATGGCATAACGACGCCACACGATATACACGATACACTCGTATTTTTAGTAGACTCCACTCCAATGAAATAAAAACTATACCATACTCCTATTATACTTTTAAGTTAAAATTAAAAGTAAACACCACACATAACATAACACGTGAAAACGATGTACGACTACGACCACGATTGCGCATTGCGCTATTACCTATTATAATACAGGTAGGTAAATCGCATACAAAAGAAACGCACGCATACATGTAGAGAATCACTAAAAAAAAATGAAAAATAATTAAGAAAAATCCATAATAAATTTAACGATAAGATTTTTAAAGATTGATCCCTATTTTTTGTTTTCGTAAAGGATGAAAATACCAAAATACACACGTGTATAGGATTTCATGTAAAAGAATTTCATGCTAATGCCCTGATGTCCAATTTTATACATTGCTTTGCTACATAGCTGCTCTTTCCTTTCCTATGATTGCGTACACGTACATGCGTACATACTTCATATCCTTATATATTGTCTTGTCATATCTTCGCTATCGTTAATATGCCGTACTGCCGTTATAACTATCGTATACAACAGTGTTGTTATTTTGTATACGAAATTAAAAAAAAAAATTAATGAAAGAAAAATCAAGCTCAACAGAGAATTGTTCACTGTTTAGGAACAAAAAAAAAATGAAGAATAAAAAGTAAAAAAAAAATCAAGGGACTCAATTGAAATGAGTAACAGCTGCATATGTACAGGTGACTTTACGATATGTGGGAATTCCGTCAGAGAAGTTTCTCACGATCATTTTTACTACATAATCGTATCGTATGTATTTAAATATGAAAAGATAATAAGGGGAATCGGAGCAGCTAACAACAACAGAGAAGGGCCATAAGAAGGTCGTTCATTATGATATTGGATTGGTTTGTTGCATTGTGTTTTGTGTGTATTATGAAAATTATATGGTGCTGGCTTAGCACACTTGTGATATGTGATGGCAAGCAAAGGGCTCTGATGATCTGATCAATGGTATGGAATGGTATATGGTACGGTTTGTATGGTGATGAATACCAATGCAGAAATGCACATAAAAATTTTGAAAGATTGGTGAAGGGTATTGAAGGAATGAATGGTGGCTACTATTGTAGTAGCATGTATGTAGTATTTAGGTATGTAGCAATGGAATATCGAAATGAAATGGAAATACTCTTATGTACACGAGTAGAGCACGCACATGTGTAATCAAATCAACAATGTCAATGACAACCAGCCAGCACTCCATCAGCCATCATCATCATCAGCAATAGAGTTTTGGTTGGGTTTAGGTATTTGTACATGTATGCATATAATATGATATGTGATGTGCATACACACACGCACACACACAAGGTACATTGTATAGCAGCAGCAACAGAAACAGTAAACATAGTAAACGGCAATGAAATAAAATGATAACAAGATAACCGATGGATGAATGATTTGCTGGGTCGGAAATCGGTTGGATGCATTTCGAAAATGCATGCATGAGTGCATTGTGATGTGATGCTGAGCTGATGTTGTGTAGTTGTGTCGTGTCGTGTTTTTAAATTTTACCTGCCTGAGCTTCTTAAATGTATAGTTCGACTTCACTTGAGTCACAGTCATGTTTTAAAAGCAAAGACAAACGGACAAACGAGGGACAAACTACAATAAACAGAGCCAGCATTTTCTTTAATTTCAGTTTGATCTTAGTCACAGTTTTAATTTTCTTTTCAGTTTCAGTATTTATTCAGCTATCTATCGGAATATATCAGATCAGTATAATAATAGTGGATAATGTGTTTTTCATTAAAATAAACGCAGACCTAATATAAACAATATAGAATATAGTATCAGTGACGCGATTTACACGCATTAGTAAATACCGTTGCCGTTGCTAACGTGTAGTGTCTGTGTACTTAGGTGATTAGTGTATGATTATTATTCGATAGTATTTCGTATTTGTTTACTTTACTTAACGTTTTCTCTTTCATTTTTTTACTGATACAAAAAGGATCGTTTCTCAGTTTTAGATGTCATTTTTATTTTATCAGTTCTCGTGAACACATATATATCCACAAAAACGGATTTTGAAATTATTTTTTGCAATTATTACGATTTTTTTTATTAATTTTACTAAAGAAAATTATTTTTGATAAATTATTTAAAAATAAAAATAAAACCAAAAAAAAAAAAAAAAAAAATGGCAATAGATAATCAACCGATCATGTCGAAAACTCAACATTATCGTAAAGTAACAAAACCATTATTAGAGCGTAAAAGGCGTGCCCGTATGAATCATTATTTGGATGAACTTAAGGAATTGATAATCGAAACGATGGAATCGAATGGTGAACATGTAACGAAATTAGAAAAAGCCGATATTTTGGAATTGACTGTCGAATATTTGAAAAGTAAAAGGGAACAGCAACAGCAGCAACAACAAAATCAATCAGAATCCAAATTATTAGTATCATCATCAGATGAACAATCATTAACGAAATTATCTAATAGCACAACGAATGTTATAAATGTTGAAAAATTTCGTGCTGGCTATACACAGGCTGCCTATGAAGTATCAAAAGTTTTTGCATCAGTACCAGGAATTAATGTTAAATTTGGATCACGTCTAATGAAACATTTGGCATATCAACTAAAAGATTTATATCCAGTTCAATCATCGATTTTATCATCATCATCATCATCATCATCGTCATCTGTTTCTGATGTTGATTATGATGATGATAATGATAATAAGGATAGAAAAATTATTGATAAAAAATCATCTGAATTTATTG
The DNA here is from genome assembly GCA_951394055.1 of Villa cingulata. Taxonomy (NCBI): domain Eukaryota; kingdom Metazoa; phylum Arthropoda; class Insecta; order Diptera; family Bombyliidae; genus Villa; species Villa cingulata. The sequence continues at coordinate 32,654,575 of OX596023.1, forward strand.
GATTACATCAATTAGATAACAATAAAATATCATTAAATTATTATCATTATCAAAATCATAATCATTGTCATAATCATCAATATCAACATCAACACCAACATCATCATCATCATCTTCATCAGAATCAGAATCATAATAATAATGAACATTTTCAATATAATCATAATGATCGTCATCATCCTTATTTGTTATACGATCGAAATCAACAGAATCATCATCAACAGCTATCAGCATTAGCATCAGCAGAACAACAGAATCATTTGAATGATGATAATAATGATGATATTATCATTCATGACGATAAACATAAAAATTTGTTACCGTCGGCAAATGATGTTTGGCGACCTTGGTGATCGCATATCGTACATACATATGTTATAATTGTTTTTTTCATAATTTTTATTTGATTTTTCATAAAAGGATGAGAAACGGAGCGTCATCATGGTGAATAAGTATATATATATGTATATATATAAAAAAATTCCAAATGTTGTTTTTTTTATTTTTTATTTGTTTTTCGATCGATGAAAAATATGTAAATTAACGCAGCAGAAAAAAAAAATGTAAACAAATAACTGTAGCTTTAATAAGTAAATATTTTGTGATTAAAAGAAAAAAAAAATATGTTTTTTTTTTTATAATAATATATCTATCTGTACATTAGAATTTATATGTGTGTATTTTTTTTAATTATTTTTTACGCATTATTTTGTTTAGTTTTTTTTATTTCAATTTTTTTTTTTTTTCAAAATCAAATAAGAAGAGCTTTAAATGTTTAAATATTTTATATATGTATGTATTTTTTTTTTTTATCTCAGAGTGTTTTAGGATTATTTTGTTAGTACCTATATAGTAAAAAGAAAAATTTTAAGATATTTTACTAAACATGCGTATATACATTAAAAGCCTGCATATACTATAATATAGATTTTAGGATGCTCTCCTATAATATTTATGTTTGTAAAAAAAATATATGTATTTAAATTGATTTATAAAAATATAAAAAATAATTTTAAAAAAATATTATAAAACGTAAATATAATAAAAATAATAATGAGCTTTATTAATTTAAAATACTAATAATAAAAACAAAAAAACAAAAAAAAAATAATGCATACACCAGGTACATAAAAAGTTTCATATGTATATAATTATATAAAGCCAATTGTATATGTGTATGATCGCGTAATAATCTGTGATAGTATATAGTAAAGAAAAAATAAAAAAAGAAAAAAAAACAATCAAAAGGATCTTACATATGAAAAATTTGTATGCAATTTTTAAAATCATTAATAAATTTGCCTTATTTAAAAATGTAATAAGAATAAGACATAAAAAGAAAGAAAGAGAGGCAGAGAGTATAACGCATATACATGTGCATATTAGTATAAATTCGTTCAATTAAAAATGTCAAAAGAAGAAAAAAAAATTACAATTAATTTTTTTTGTAAAACTTAATTTTAAGTATAAGAAGTATATTTTATTTTTTTGTTAATTTTAAGTTATTTTTTATTTTTTCTTTGTCTTATTATTATAGTTTTATTGAAGAAAAAATAAATAAAGATTTTAAATTTTATAATTATATTTGAAAACATAAATTTTTGTAATTGTTTTTCATTTATTTGGTTTTTTTGTTTTCTTTGGAATTAGGAAAAAATTATGAACTGATACATATGTGCAATTTGCAAATCATCACCATAATTGCATAATCTTATATTTCATATTAATCAAAAATGGCACTACAATTGGATTTGAGTCTTGCGGCCTGGCCTATTTGAGAACACTTCTCCAGATGGTTCCGTCCTCAGTTTTTGCTTTTCAGTTTTGTATTTTTTAACTTTTTAATATCTTTCCTATCTTCCACCAATCTTTAAAGTCTTTCCAACTTAGTTTTGGTCTTCCAAATTTTCATTTCTCATAATAGGTTCCTGTTCCACAATTAGTCTAGCAAGATCTTTCAACTCTTTTCGCAGTATATGTTAGTCTATTAACTTTTATTTTCTTCACAATACGAGTATTGACGTCTTCAAATGAAATTCATACAATTCATCATTTCTTAATATTTTTCTTTTAAATCTTCGTAAATTTCCTTTGTCTGCTTCTGTGAGCACACTGATCGATATAGCACCACTATGGGAGGATTAGCGGTTTGTACATTATATTTTTCGAGAATACCTCGTTATTGTCCTGGATTTCATTCATTTCATTAGCTTATGTAGTCCATAACATGATTTATTACAAAATAAAATGCGTCTTTGGATTTCTCTGTGGATAAAGGATTCATAAAATTACAACGAAAAGACTAATCTAATTTGATTAGTGAGTGCGCATGCATACCTCATACTATAATATTCAATGCATTGCGTAATTAAATTACCCTGCACATCTCACTGGTAGCTGATCTTTTTCATGGGTCGTTAGATTGTGACTACACAAGATTGGTGAATGACAGTATTATTTGTAGGACTTAGGATGACTAATTAGAATAACCTAGTGCTAGATAAGTAGCAGCGTTAGTCTATGCCTATTCTTGGATAGATTCAAATAGATTCAATTAGCATTTTGTGTGTCGTTTTGTTTTACCGCAGGGCTTCCCGCATGGTATGGGTGGTGGTTGTTCAGATTCCAAACTTTAGCCTTTTATTTTATTTAAGCAGTAAACGATACTATACCCATGGATACAAATTGACAACATCCCCAAGAATCGAGGAAAGGTCTGCAAAAAAACCTTAAGTCTAGTTTTAGTCAATGGTATGGGCACTTGAACAAGTAATGAAAAAGAGTCTCGAGCAGCGTCTAGAGTGAGTAATGAATGGTAAACCTTACTTAGTTGAGTGTTCTCCCATAAGCCGCATTATCCTGTTAGAATCACCATGATTCTATAGCAATATTGCGTCGGATTCTTCTTATCGAACCTTGTGTTTTCATTAATGTTGACAAGTATACGCTCGAATCAAAAAAATCTGTGATAAAAAAGAAAAAATAAAGGAAAAATTTGATTCAAAATTATCTTTTATTGAAAGCTCAGATTTCCATAAATACCGATCGTTTATGGGAGCACTAATTAAAACCCGATAAGAGGCATATAGGATTATAAAAATTTACATTTACATAGATTTCAACTGCGTGACATTTTGCTAATAAATTTTTGGAAAAATTTAAAATGTTTATCAGAAATTTAATTTATTCACGTTTGACAAAATTCTAAATGATATAAGGACAATTTTTTATGAAATACTCGCGCCCGCGTATGTATTGTTCTGTGTTCTATAATTCATGAAGAAAAATATTCATTCTGCAGCCTTTGTTAGAATACTTCATAGAAAGGAGTAATATTTTAAAAGGAAATCAGTTTTAAAGACAAACATGCATAGCTTAAGAGGTAAGAGTTGTATGATTGGTTAAATTTTTTTTGGTGTACTTTTAACAAAATAACCTAAAACAGCGTCAATTAATCATTGCGGATATGGAATATATTCGCGTTGAACACCGTGTAAGTGTATGTGTATAATTTGCTCTTTAACTAGGAAAAAATAAATTAAATTAAATAAAATAAAAACATTCTGTTAACTATTCCTTATCCTCTTCTCTTACTTAATATATTCTATTCAAGCAAAGTCATCTATTAATTTCTTTTAAAACTCTCTACATCTTCCAAATTACATTGCATATGTATTTTGCATCAATTACACCTTCAGAAATATCGCGTATTCTAGTTTTTTTATGTTTTTTATGAATCATTTGTATCAGACTTTATAGTTGCAGTCATTGTATTTTTTTCTCTCTTTATCTTTCTCTTTTTATAAATTTTTTTTTTATCTTAAAAAGTGTGTCCATCTCATGACGTGCATGTGTGCATGCATATATGTATGTATATGCACACGTGAAATAATTACGTCCTTATTACATTCTGATGATTTTTATCATTCAGTAAAAAATTCAGATTCAAGATCACAGGCAAAAAAAACAAACAAACAAAAAATTTAAACCGACAACAACCAAAAAAAAAAAAAAAAATGCAAAAGGAATTCAGTTCAAAAGTCGATTATTTTTGTAATGAAAACAATCCAATTGTGATAAAACCGTCATTCCCCTCATATACATATAAAGAAAAAGTGTGTGAAAATTTTTACCCTAAATTGCATCGAATATATAAATGCTTATCATATCCGTATGTACGTATATACACACAGTATAAAGGCATGTATATATCGTCCTCCTGTGTGCATTCTTGTATGTAAAGGAATCTTTTTTTTTTACGATGATTATTTTATTTTTTGTGTGTATATTACAATGTTAACACAACACAAAAACAAAACAAAAAAAAAAAAAAATAAAATCATTCGTCTTGTTAATCGTCCTTTTCCTTATTTTGTTAATTCGTCGTCTTTTAAAATTATTTCTATACATGCAATAATTTTATACATAAAATACTCACTCATACTCATGTACATATATGAAATGAATGGACGATTGTTGTGATCATCCGTGATCGTCCGTGATGTGCTAATGCTAAAAATAAGATAAGGAAATTGAGGTCCAGATATTATATTAGTGTAACTATTGATTTGATACTTTTATAAAGCAGCAGCTGCTGCTGCTGCTGCTGATCATGCCTTGCTTTTATAATATGTATGCTGTCCTGTTGTATAGACGTGATGCACAAAATGCTTTACTTTCAGCAGTCATTTGATTTGACTTGGCAGCAGCAAGCAGCACTATATAACAACAACAACAACAACAAAAAACGACCACTACTACATAACTATACTTACATATATGGCATACCATCATCATAGCATTAAAAAGAATTTTAACGTCATTTTTATTATTATTAAACGATAAGAAAAAGGAATTGGAAAAATCTTTTTAATATAATATTGTGTTTTTATTGTATTATATTTTGTTCATGTTTGTATCTTTGGTATGGGCAGGTGGGCAAACTATAAAATGTTGTGTGAGAAACAGAACCCGAAAGTGTTTCCCACGGTGCTAAATAAAAATGGGGTTTGTGATTGTGACGATGATGATACCAGAAATTAAGTCCTTCCTCCTTTCTTTCTAATTTTATATATGTATGTGTTCATAACATTTTTTTTTTCTTTTTTGTTCGTTTTATTTTCTTTTGTTCAATGATAAAAGAAAAAGGAAAATAATTTAAGAAAAATAAGAAAATAAAATTAAATAAAAATAAAAAAAAAAACATGCGAGTATAGGTATCAAAAACGTATATAGAAGGGGAAAAATGTTTGTGGGGTTGTTTTTGTCTGATATGTGCACATATGTATGACGATAAGAATGATTTGTTTATTGTATAGGTATTTATAAGAAAAGAATGTTCCTACACCTCTATAATTCCTATAAGGATTCTAAAATATAGATGAGCTAAGTTGAGTGGTTGAATTTTGAATTGAATATTATATTATGTATGATATGAATATGATGATCAATTATTGTATATACTGTTGTTGGTTCTTGGTTGGTTAATTGACGATGACGACGAATGACGATAACCCGAACCCGAAGTAAAAAAATGTTTATTTTAATGAATGTTTGGTTTGGTTTGGTTTGATATACGAAAGACGAGCAAGATATATATGAATATGAATGCCCATGCATACGAACGAGTAGAAACGAATCAAAACGAACGAAGTATAAATGAAAAATTTTTGAAAGTGATTGAAACATTTTCAATTTACACTTCGATTAGAAACAATCATCATCTCTGCGCATTCTTCTTAAATTAATGAAAAATATTGATAGGATTTTAAAATAAGTTTATTGAAAAGTAAAATATAAGTGAAAAATTAAAAAGAAAAATTTAGTGAAAGTATTTAAGAAAAAAAAAAAAAAAATAACAATAAATAAATAAAATATGGCAGCAGGAACTGAAATGGAAATGTCAAAAACATATCAATATCGAAAAGTTATGAAACCAATGTTGGAACGTAAACGACGTGCTAGAATCAATAAATGTTTGGATGAATTAAAAGATTTAATGGTTGCAACATTAGAATCAGAAGGTGAACATGTGACACGTTTAGAAAAAGCTGATATTTTAGAATTGACAGTTACACATTTACAAAAATTACGAGAACAAAGAAAATTACGTGAAAATAATGGTGGAATGATATTATCACAAGAAGAAGGTTTTCGTACTGGTTACATTTATGCAGCAAACGAAGTTTCAAGAACATTAGCACAACTTCCGGGTGTTAATGTTAATTTGGGTACACAGCTAATGACACATTTGGGTCAACGTTTAAATCAAATTCAACCACCGCCAACACTTAAAATACCAACACCGATCATATCATTTAATTCATCTTCTGGTAATTGTTCATCATCATCATCATCAATAGCATCATCATCATCACCACTCTCAACTCAATTATCATTATCATCATCATCGGCTTTCGTTATGGTATCACAGCTATCACCGATGTCATCAAGATCATCATCTAGTTGTGCAGAAAGTCCACAGCCGACAGAAAATTATCGACAAACAACTGATCTTCTAATGACTGTAATTGAATCGAATCGATGTAATCGTGATCGTGAAGAAGATAACGTTTGGCGGCCATGGTGATCTCACCACCAAATATACATAGTACCGCATATATGTATATATAACGGATGCAATTTATTCTATATTAATGGTTTTGCATATATAATTATTGACTATATTTATCTATACAAACAATCTAAATCTTATCTATACATTAACGATATTTAACGCGATTATATACAACAAGACTGTTTTAATTGAGCTTTAATAGTTTTTAAGAATTTCTGTACTTGAATTTGTGATAAAAAAAAATTTTAAAAAAAAGATTATTTTTATATAAAAATTTTTGTTTTATTTCTTTGCGGTTAAAACAAAGTTTCTACTTTGACCAATCTTTTTTCTGCGAAGGGTGAGTAAAAAAAAAAACACTGTAATTATTGATGCATTTTGCTGATCAACTTGGGCGAGCGAGATAAGTGCGCTAATTATGGGATGATTTGAAATTGGTACTTTATTCCTACAAGTTCTCACCTACCATAATATTATCGATGAGCTCCTTTAATTATATCGATTAAAAAGGATAACAAAAATATGATTATACATATATGTATTTAGGAGGAGAATGATATGTTATTTCCTTTGACGTCATAGTGTAGTGCTGTACTTTTGAAATTGCTGCTACTTGTTTTGTCCATACTCAAATCGTGATCTTTTCTATCTGACTCAAAGAGTGTGACATTTCCGTTTTGAAGTCTGCACTTGTCGATGATGATGGATAAAGGATGATTGTGGATGATTTAATTTCTATAATCGTATTTAAATTATGATCAATAATAAATTATTATCTCAAATTATACTGTAAATCTACTCACAGTTGTATAGCATCCTATGTGGATAATGAGTAGACATGATGAGTATTAGACTCGTTTCATATAGTGTTACACATTTTCAAAAAATCTAATTTAATTAGTTAAAATCTCTATTAACAAATTTTGTTTTCAAATCATCAGCCTTATTGTCATTATAAATGTGTTGTCCAACATTGTAATTCATAAACAATGTATAACATATACTTATGCAATATAAAAGTGCATTACTTTCAAATTGGTACAAGATAAAGATCAATGAAAAAAAAATGTATAACATAAAAAAAAATCCAGAAATAACGATCCATTATATACATAGATGATATATTTTGCAATACTTTATTCAGCAGTCAATGATCTTGTCTTGTATGTACCATATATATATATATTTTTCTTTTTACAATCTTCAATTTTACTCTTAATTTATTTCAGTTCACATACTACATTATAATAATCACAATTAAATCTTTTGATCACTTTTAAAATGCAAAAATAAAAATAAACAAAGAGACCATATATATACCAATAATAACAAAATAAAGATCCTAAAAACCCAAAAAAAAAAAAAAAAAATTAAAAAATAAAACACAAACACATACACACAAAATAAAAACCTGAACATATAAGAAAACATGATTTTGTGTCCACAAAAACATTTTAAATAATGTACAGTATAGTAGTATGTATAAATATAGAAGAAAAAAAAATGAGGACTCTATCATCATAATAATATTCGATGATCATATCCATTCCATAATGATGATCAACAGAAGCGTATCACAAAAAAAAATGTTTTTTTTTTTCTTTGTTTTTGTTTTTGTCACATTATATCGTTTGTGGATGGATATTTTCATCATGAAAAATATAAATTTTTAATGCTCAACATCCCGTCTCATGAATTTTTAAATATACATATACATATGTATATAAAATGAAGATCTAATAACAACACACAATAATAATAATAATAATAAAAATAAGAAAAAACTAAAAATAAGTTGACGACTAAAATTTAACAAAAAATTAAAAAACAAAAAAAAAATAAATAAATAAATCATCTTCATATATACCTACCTATACATTACATTACATAAACATATGTATATACAACAGTACATGGTACATTTTATAGATAAAGTCAATGTATGATCGTTTGTGTTGTATGTGCAAATCATATAGCATACGAGAATGTGTGCATTACATTGCATTGCACAGCTTAATAATTTTTTACTATCTATATACTATTCGCATACACATACGTACATTATATATGTACGTACAAATATCTGTATATTAATATTATATGATCGCAGATATGATATGATACGGGCCTTATATTTATGAAGTGAAGAGTATGTATGTATGTATGTACATGAATAATATATAATACATAATACAGACATATAGTCATACAGATCCAGCAACATAGAGATCATTAAAAAAAAAGAAGCCATACAGAAGAAGATGATGAAGAGAATGAAAATGACGAAAAGCATAGTAACGTAACGACATCGACATCATTGGTAACAACAACAACAACAACAACAGCAATAACAAAGCAAAAAAAATATATACATATATGAAAAGATGAACAAAAAAAGAAAACAATCTTACATTTTTTTTTTTTGGTTTTTTTTTCTTTTTTTGTTTAAACAGAAAATCATCAAAGACGACCCCAATGAGATCGTGGGAAAACACTTTGGAACGTGGTTCTCACGCGATCGACACACCTGCCCTGTATAATTTTTTTTTTTATTTTCTTATGCTTGGATGCATGCATACCGATACATACATACATATGTATATTCATGTTTATGTATACGTAAACATATGTGTGTGATACAGAATAATGAATAATAAGATTTCGAGATCGAGTCGAGATGCAATCCAATGCATATATAGGTACATATATATACATTTTCTGTTAAGATATATACATACAAATACAATACATTCATATGTACATTATTGCACACATACACTTATATACTTTAGTTATGATGATGTGCACAGTTTAGTATAGTGCAATGCATATAATTTATATAATAACAATATATATGTAGAGTGTATGTATAGCATATAGCTGTATATATATATATATTTATAGTATAGAGTATATAGATATTTGTTTGTATTATATTGATAATATATATAGGTAGCAGATTTATATTATAAGCATAATAAGCGCATATCAAACAGAAACGGCAGCAGCATTGAATTTTTATTTTTTTTTTATTTTTTGTTTTTTAATTTTTCAGGTTTATAAATACATATACATATATATGGTACATATATATACGGGTTTATGTATATATGAAGTGTAGGTACGAGTATATGATGATAATTCATAAAATAATAATATGACAAGATAACAACTTAACTCTCTGTGAAAATGAAAACTCGCTTACATTTTAACATTTATGCATATTTAGATGGATATACATATGCATGAATATATGTACGTGTTATTACGTGTATATTTTATAGCATTCAGTCAGCACAGCACTCACTACTTAGTCCAATAATATAAGTATGCAATGCATAATATAGTAGTGCTTTAGTAAGCATCCGCATCTCAGCATTTCTATTACACGGACGGATCTATACATTATGTACATTATAATTAATGCATATATTAAATGATGATATGTGATGGCATGTACCATATCATATATGTATGTATGTACATATGTAATGTAGAATGTATAGTATATAGTGCTGGAGCAAAATTAAAAATCTTTTGGTATAATATGAATGATCTTGTCCCGATCAATGATAGCTTTTTCTTCATTATATGTATCTTTTTTTTCAGACCCTTTTTTTTTTCTTGGATACTGTACATATTTGGCTTATTGTCATTTCATTACATAGAATTTCATTTAATTATAGGTAGGTATATGTATTTTTTTCTTTTTGTTTTCATTATTAAAAATCATTCGATCCATAGTAAATTCATTGTAGAAAAACACCACTACCATCACTATTACTACCGCAGTCTATTCCAAGATTATAAATTATCTGTTCTATATTTAATCAATTTAATTTACATTTTTTTACATTTAAATTACGTAGATAGAATACGCATAATCTTAACGCCTCTAGATGACTATTATCTTTATACATATTAATTATTATAATTAATCCATAAATGATGATAATTTTGGTGGATGATAATAATGATGATAATGCTATGATGACATGACTATCTTAGTGCTTATCGTAACATAAGTATATGTATACTGAACTGATAAAAATGAAAATTTTATGTGACTTTTTTTTACGCATTATTATAATGTCGAATCCAAATGGTATACAATTAAATTGTTGATACATAATATATTTGAAAATTCTTTATAATGTTTAATAATTTACATTTTACGTACATTAAGCGTAAGCCTAGTAACAATTCTCAATCTTTCCTATATAATAACATACGGTAATCTACTCTGAATATTGTGAATACCGTCTACATACTCTGGCATGAAATCCACGTTGGGTTGTAAATGAGTCTTCATAGTTTTATAGTTGTATTTTAAAGTCATCAACATGACATGATCATCATTATTTTGATCTCTATATACAGCATTTTATTAGCCCCTGACTTCCTTTCTTCCTATACAACATTTCGTTCTATTGTGTTCGGTTTTTGGCAAGAGATTCCCACATATGTATACGCACTTAGAATCATCTCTGTCTCTCGATCTATTTCGATTCAATTTAAAAGCCTTTTCTTGAAACGATCAGCATTTATTTTTTTTTTGTCTGAAGGATCCTAATATAAGAATATAATTTTGTAGGACACCTATATTATCATGTCTTTTTAAATGCCCAGCAAATTCATCTCAAGCATAGCTGATTTTTTATGTTTTGTATTTTAAAATGAAGAATCTGAAATTAACTAATATGGCCAAAAATAAAGAAGAATAAACGTATCATAAAATAGAATAAAGTGTGAAGGAGACTGCGTAGTGCAGATTGTAAGTCGTGTGATTTTAGAGAGAAATTGAATTTGTCATAGAATCGATTTGTTATAGAATTTCAAATATTTGCTGCAATTATGGATACAAACTTATAAAATGGTGCGTATATGTGGTGCTCATCTTATTCATTTCAAATGAAAACGAATGAAAAATTACCTGTCAATTATAGACTTTATACAGTATATACTAATTACCCAAATTTTTCGATTAATTTCATTACATTCTTGAAATCTGTTGGAATATTTCAGTGTCAATAATATGCCATCATATATACATCAATACATTTTATGTCAGACAGGAGTTAATTTATCTGAGTTCTGAAATGAATTTATGTACCCAATCAACGAAGAAAATTACTAACGAAAAATTCAACCTCTCCTACAATAAAAAAACAACTGCAATTTTATTTTTATTTTTCAATTTAATTATATTTTTATTTTAATATTTTTTTTTTCCATATTATACTTATATACATATACATAAATTTTTTTATATTCTTTTCAGTACCTATATATATACATATTACAAAATATGAATTTTATCTTTGATATAATTTTTTTTTTTTAATTATTGCAACGCAAATCTACGCAAATTCATATATAAAATTTTATTTATTTTTTCTTCATATATAATTTAATATGATTATCACAGTTACATTATTTTGATTTCACTTTAAAAACAAAATTTTTTTTTCGTTTTTATTTATTATCCTTTCATATTTATAAATGAAAATGAAAAATGAAATAATGAATTTTACAACATACGATACGCGCATATAACATTATATTATAGTCCACAGCCATTATTATGTAATCATATTGTATTTTATATTTCTATTACAAAATATAATAATAGACATTTTTTTTTTATTTTTATTTTTTAATAAAATGACAGTAATTTTAATAAATCCAGTTATCCAGTTATCCATTCCATTCCATTGTAGACAGGTATGGTAGGTTTGTAATGGAACATAACGCATTTAGGATGTATTCATATGGGATCCGCGCCGCCGCTCGATCAGTAAAGTATTACATTACTACCATGGTCTCCATACAGTACTGGTTTCACTTGGTGTTGGACTACATGATCCTCTATCACTGGTGTTACTACATTCAGATGGTGGTGGTGTTATAACGACAATCGGTGTTGATCGACTGATGGTACTATTGATATTATCCTCAAAATATGAACCAATTCTTCCACCAATACTAAAAGGATTATGTGTTGCAATAATTTGTGGTAGTATGATGGATGGATGTTGTTCTTGTTGTGATGATGATGATGATGATGATGATGATGATGATGATGTTGATGACGATGATACACCATTCAATGTTATTGTTCCTGTTGATCCTGTTGTCGGAATGACAACTTGTAAATAATTTAAACGATGTCCTAAATGACTCATTAATTGTGTACCCAATTCAACACTAACACCAGGCACCGATGCCAATGATTTTGATACTTCATTTGCAGCATGTATATAACCAGCACGAAAACTTTCTGCTATCGATAATTTATGTTGTTGCTCATGATTACTGTGCTGCTGCTGATGATGATTACTATTATTAACTTTCAATTGTTTCTGTTGTTTCAATTTTTTCATATGCTCAACAGTTAATTCTAAAATATCAGCCTTTTCAAGACGTGTTATATGTTCACCTTCTTGTGTTAAACATTCAACCATAATATCCTTTAATTCATCCAAACATTTATTTATACGTGCACGTCGTTTACGTTCCAACATCGGTTTCATTACCTTACGGTATTGATATGTTTTTGACATTTCCATTTCTAGTACCATAATATTATAATACTAATAATAATCCTTTTTATATTATATGAATCGTATACTCACAACAACAACAACAAAAAAACATAGACGAACACACAATTTTTTATAATTTTTATTTTTAATTTTTTATTTTTCGTTTTTTTTTTTTTTTTAATTCTAATCACTATAAGAATTATCACGTCACTAATTCATAGATTTGTAGAATGTTTTTTTTATCTAATCAATCAATTATTAAGTATGTATATAGTGCTATGTTTGTTATACTGAATTTTGCATCCTGCGATCAGGATATTTTAATAAAACAAAACAAAAAATATTCAGTGTTTATATTAGTAATTACATAAAATTTTTTTTATTTCAATTATTTCGGATTAATTTTCTTTAAAATTTGAAAAAAAAAAAAAAACAATAAAAACAAAACAACAACAAAATTGAATAATAATAATAATAATAATAAAAAAAATAATTACGATTTTTACACACAAAACAAAAATCAAAATCAAATCGCAACAAAACTTCTTAACTAATCTGAGACTGCGCAATGAATGAGTCAACTATCCATGTGGCAAGCCCCTTATAAGCTCCATGAGGCCACATGAGGCACGTTTAATTGAAAAACAAAAAAAAAAAATAAGGAAAAATAAAAATACAAAAATTTAAACTCAAACGACCGTTCATTATTATTAAGCCACCAATTCATAAGACGCGATATTTACATATATACATATGCCAACATGGTATACATAATAAAATGTTTGTACATATATACACATAGATAGATAGATGGATACTCCACTGCCGATCGTACATTATTTTATATGAGCTAGTTGAGCACATATGTATACGTATGTACATATTATATACACATAATTAATACAACACGGCAAACAAAAACCTCCTAACCTAAACCATGCAAACAACTATCACGTACATCGGAATGTGTATATACATACATAGTAAATGCGAAGCGAATATACAAAGTGCATATATATAAATATAAAAAATAAAAATATAAATATATAAATATAAAATAAGTAATGCTGTTATTGTTGTTGTTGTTGTTGTTGTTTGGTTGTTTTATATCCATCCATCCATTCACAGTTCAAACTTGACTCGTGGGAAACTATTCCAGAGTTGATTTCTCACAGTATTTGGCCACATGCCTTTTTTAAATAATAATAATAATAATAATAAGACAAGATGTGGGGTTAGAAAAAGAAGCAAAACAAAACATAAAACATAAAAAAATGCCAAGCAATTTATATACAGAAGAACACGAAACAAAAATGAAAAGAAAAACCAAAAAAAAAAAAAATATAAAAAATAAAAATAAAATAACAACGTCAAAGAAGATAACGAAACCTCAACAACGCAATGTTGCATATAGAACAGAGATTTTATTTTATTTTTCATTTTTTTTTTTTTTTCGTTTAATGAAAAAAGATACTTTTTAAAAATTGAAGGAGATCCAAATGAAAGGGGTAGACAAGTTATATACACATATGTATATGTACATATTATATGATAATGATGAAGTCAAACGAACATAAGAATATGTATACGTACGTACATACAAACATATTATCGTGTAAGTATGTATATGTATATAATAATAGATGCATACATACAGACAGGAACGAGCAAGCACACGCACACGTACTTACAGTGTACAACATATTATATATATCTTTTTGTCGGCTCAATTTTTTTTTTATAATGGCATGGCATATATTCACTTACTTATAAATACTTGACTTTTTAAAGCTTATTTGCTCGCCTATTTTAATAATAAAAAGTCAACATTTGAAAAAAAAAAATTATAAATCTTCAATTCTCACCCTTCGCAAATGATATATGGTACGTATGTGTATTGATTATTGAGTGTATTAAGTAATATGTGGTAATAACACAGACAGACGGTAGCGAATCAATGATAATTTTTCCCGACTGTATATAATCTGTATTCGTGACACTGTTTCAATGATCATTCTGGCTGTCATATATTTTTTATTTTTATTATAAATTTTACTTTTTAACATCAATTTTAAATTAAGGACGCGTGCAAGTTTCATGCTAAATGGCTAAATGTTTAAAAGTTAATTCTAGTTTTTTCCAGCAATCAATTTTAGCATCTGGTAAGTGTACGAATTGCTAACTTGTTGACAGCTAAACATCATTTATCTTCACTCGATGAACAAAAACTATACTTTATCGATATTTTCCAATGATTTAGCACTTTAGACATTTACCATGGAAGTCGCACGCATAGCCTATCTAGGTATTATAATCTGTATAGATCGTATTGGAAATTATTTCAAATTCACCATCTTCATTCGTTGTTGAATGAAGTTCTTGAAACTCCTTGAGTTAGAATGAGGATGTAATAATAATAAATTTGCCTTAATTTTGGTCAATAAACGGGAAATGAATAATAATCATTTCACAACGAAATTATCATGGATTTTGTGCTGTCTGTCTATCATATTAAAGTTCAAAGTATTTGATATTGCCCGACCGATGATTCTGTTGTCCGGTTTCTTTTGTCTATTTTTTTAAGCTCCCCGTCCCCATATAGCCATCATATAGACTTAGAACATTTCCACATACACACAAAACAAAATTACATTCACATAACACATAAGATCGGATTTGAGTTATGCGCCTGTGCTGACTGCTTGTGCTACATATATGAATTCAATGAATCAAATCTTTCTGCTGTTTATGGATGATGATGATGATGTCGTTTTCATATGTTTTCACAGGACTTTCATACATAAACGATCAATATGCAATAAGTATGTCTGTACATATGTGTGCATATTTGCTATCATTATAATTATATAATGTATGTATACATTAAGAACAAAACGAAAAATAGAAAATTATTTTGGTATCTAGTTATAGCTATGAATCATACATTATATTCTCACAGTTTCATAGTTTCATTTATGTTTTAATTCGATCGAATTCTGAAGAATTTATAAATTTGTAGAAGTGAAGAGGTTGATCATGGTCGACCGACCGACAGTGTACCCGCCATGATAATAATGTTTTCCTTTCCTGTTTCATTTATGTATTACCAGTATTACTATTTTATTTAGATTGGTTGTTTTTTTTTCATTTATTACTCATATATTCGTGTTAATATCTTTTTTTTTATACATTTTTTCATCAATTTTTTTTTTTGTTTGTTTGATTTGTTCGCTTGTTGTTAAAGATTCTCGTTTGTTGATTACCATTTTTATAGCGTGCCGTTTTGTTTCGTGCCATTCACATCATTCCCACAACGCGACATGTTAAATGTGAATGTGAGTATGCGCAAGTATCTTAAAGTTTTTTTTTTTTTATTTCGTTTTGTTTTGTTTTTGATAGTGTGAAGCGATTATTACTTGATGCCGATTTAGATGACAGCAGAATACGAAAATGTATTTATAATTATTATAATGTGAGGGAATGTGAATAAAATAAATATTAAAAATATGCGTACCTCTATATGTACACGGCTCTATCTATGATGTAGACACGTATTGTATACATATACAAATGAATATGTAAAATTTCACAAAATGAACTCGTATTTTCATACGTTCGTATCGTAAAATATGTAGAACTCAAGCAAGAATACCTATGTATCTATACGTATAAACACAAAGAGAATTAGAATTTTCGATTTAGTTATTGGCTCAAATGGGATCAACTTATCTGCTTGTTTAGCAGCGCTTTTATCTGCTTTAGGATATAGACAGATGCCTTATTACACTGATTAATGATCATGTCGTGATGTGCGTTGCATATACAGACCATAAATGAGGAGCATCGTTTCAAAATGCAAGTTCTCCATAATGTTTTATTTTCCAAAAAACAAACTTTATTATTTCCTTTTTTTTTTTTTTTGGAAATTAATTAATACAAAAAATCTTTGAAATAATCATTGTTATGGAGAAAAATAATCAATAAATAACGAAATTAATTTTTACATTTTGAACCAAGAGCCGTTTTTATAATGTAAATATCATAGAGAATATTGCATATTGAAACGAAGCCGTATTAAAATATAAAAGCCTGCTTCTTTATCAACTTAAGTACGCATCAAAAAGAAAATTTTCGTTTAATGGAGTATTTGCATTTTGAAACGATGCTCCTCATAATATCGTAGTAGTTGCTGATTATGTCTTTGATTTGGCCTGTGATCTTTGATGACCGACGAACGTTCCGAATTGCGCTATCAAAAAATTGAAAAAAAAATATATATTCCATAGCAATAAGAAGGTGTAAATTAGTCGTAAAATATTGTATTTTTGTAATTCATATTTATGTTTTATTATACAGACTGAGATCTGAAAATATATATACAGAATGAATAATGTATTGTATGTGATGTATGTACTTATATCCATAACGTATATCGCTATTCGGCTATACACGGCTATACCATATACATATGGCGTATATAAAATATAATCACCAGAAGCTGTTACAAGAAAACTTATCTTGAACTTGAACTACTCGTATAGTAGCTGATTATATCGTAGCCACTTTTGAGCTACAACTACAATATCTCTACATTATATGTATAGGTACATATTTACATATAAATAATGTACGTGTAATATCTACTGTGTTTATAAATATTTTATTTAGGTACATGTTGCATATACACAGCATTATACAGAAAGTGTTTGTTTATGGATGAACGAATATTTGGTATTGATAATCGGTAGGGTAACTGATAATATAATATGTATAGTTACGGAGATGATGATAATTATTTTATACGTGAATTTGGGTATAGATTATTTCTCGTCCTGCTGGTTTTAATGTACATATATGCGGCTTGGTTATTGTCTATAGTAGTGTATGATAATAATATAATGGTCAAGACAACAATACAGCAATACTTAAGAAACTTCTTAAGATTCATGAGAGAATGATAATTTTTTATATGTGCTGTTAAAAGATAAAAGAGGTGTTAAATGGCAGAGGCAGTGAAATGAACGATGATGAACATAAAACGAATATGTAATACAATACACAATATGAAATGAAATCATGATAATGGGAAGGCGTTTGGTCACATTCCAAATGGAAAATTCTATGGATGAATGAATGAATGAATATTAATGCAATATGAACGTACTGAAGATGTAAGAAGAAAAGAGGTCATTAATTTGATTATTTGGTTATGGTATATACGTGTACACGCGTAATACACAGGAATAGATTATGATGATATGATGTGCTACGATGAATGGATGTTACGATCGTGATGACTGCTACGAGTACGGCTCACTCTATGCTACTACCATTTAGTGAATAGTGACAATGACAATGACCATCATGACATGATATAGAAACGATTTATCGTAATTTCTCATTGTAAAAATAAAATTTTAAAAAGGATTCAACTAAATTTCTATTCACATTAACAATTTTTCTTTTGTTTTTTGATCATATAATCTAACATCTAACTTTCGAATTGTTTATGCAAGTTTCCAGTGCGCATTGAAAATTTTTAATCACAGTTAAGAAACTGAATTGAACGAAGGCGAATTAAAATTTTAATTCGCAGTGAAAACAAAATGTTTATAGGAGCGTACTGCGTGGTACTGCGTTATCATTAATTATGGAATTGGAAGTAACTTAGTACACATGACGATGTAAAGGATAAGATTCTGTACATCGTGGTACACATTAAAGCTGTCACTGTCATATGAAGGAGGTACTTCTTGGTATTCCGAAATTCCCACATTGTTTACACAACTATAATAAGCCTATATTACACTTTTCTTTCTTTCTTCTTTATTCCAAACATGTTATAATGAAAGGAAATTTATTAGAAGAAATAATACAACACAACACACAAAAAAAAAATTAAAAAAAAATTAAAAGCAAGAGATAAAAATCAAAATAATATTTAAAATCTTGTCTAACGACTATCACATTACGTACACACATAATAACATACATATATGCATGTACATATACCTGACGTTCATTATTAGTCGCGTATTATTTGCTTTTCACGTATAAAATTAATTAACTATTAAAAACCCACGAGTCAAATTTAAAATTGACCCATAGCCGATGAGAAAATAGCCCAACGAAAATAACAACATTTCATGAATAAATGAAAATGTATATTATTTTTTGTTAGTTTTCATAATGGACATAGATAGCCGTGTGTATATGTATTTCTTTTCATAAAGATAAAAGATAAAAGCATACAAACAAACATTTACATACGTAAATGTATATGGCACGTGTGAAACTTGTATTACAGCAATAAATTTATTTATTGAAAAATTTTAAATTAATTCATATATGATACATGTTAGATCGTAGAGATGTTGATGGTATATAGCTATAACCAAAACAGATGACGAATGCATAATGTAATCAGATCATATGCGCAAAATAAAATATTCTTTCACATTCACAAAATTAAAAATACTCGTAATACTAGAGTAGAGTTTAGAAATAATCTGAGCATGTTATTCAGTTCAACTTAACAATATAATCATGTGCGCAGAACAAACAAAACGTGAAAATTTTTAGTCGAAAGTAGGCGAAGATTAACACATATTTTTCTATTTTAATATCAAATCGTATCCGTATACAAAAATTTTACTAACACATTATAAAACATGCCTAAAGATTCACCATCTGTTTTGCGAATAGTATTTTGAAATAATGTGCTGTATTGTGCGTACGTCTGAATCCGAATAATTAAAAATGAAAAAAGATAAAAAAAATGAAATAAGGAAAATTATATGAGAATATAAAATTTACGAAAATCGCGTTTTGATCCTACACATATAGTAGTTTACCGTGGGGGCGGGGCGTATCAATATAATTGTTAGATAATTTATTGAAAATTTCGATATATTTTTACATCGATATCCTTTTATTATTCGAATTTATTTTTTTTATAATTAAAAAATTAATTGGGTACGAATACCGCAATTATAGCCTCATAGCGTATAACTGGTAGCAAAGATGCTATAAACATGTATAACTATGTATTTATATAGTATCCTTGATATTACTATCATATGTTTGCACTTACAGTTTAACGTGAATTGCGATTACGGACCGGGACCACTGAATTACTGGTAGAGAAGCAAACTCTTTTACATGATGGAGTTTAGACTGATCTGTTATTAGAATTAAGTAATGCAAAGCTTATTCGTATATAATAAGCTGTGACCACTGATATTTTTTTACAAAAAAAATCAAAAAAACATGTACAATGCTCACAATTACACTAACAAAAGTTTTCCATTAGTAAAAATGGTGAAGAACCAAATTTTTGCTTCAATTTCATTGTCTTATAGCTTAGTGCTATATGAAAGAATCAAATCTGGATCACAATAATAAGTAAAAATAACAATACGTGATTGTACATGAGATTTTTTCATAATGTATCAAATCTTTTTTATGTATGAGTCATATCGACATCACATATAAAACTATAGGGAACGAAATAATACGTACCTATATAGAACTGAATTGTTTATATTTCTCACAACGTGATTTTAGTAGCGAGCTGAAAGAATTTTTATGTTATCACAGATAAGAATAATCACTCTTATTATGTAATATTATGTATTTATTTTGTGAAGAAGAACAGTACAGTACACGGTGCTTGTACATCCTGCTTGTACATTTTACATCCTTTAGTAATGTTGCATTTCCAAAATCGACAAGTTTTGGAAATTTTCTATTTCTTTCATACAAACAGTATTCTATAATTACCATCTCGTTTTTGCAATTCCGCTAAGGTCGTACTTATAACTGCATAAAGATAAAAAAAAAATGAAAAACGTATTCAGTAACACGTAACACAGCTTGATGTAATGCATGCTGTAATACTCTAACAACTC
The DNA here is from genome assembly GCA_951394055.1 of Villa cingulata. Taxonomy (NCBI): domain Eukaryota; kingdom Metazoa; phylum Arthropoda; class Insecta; order Diptera; family Bombyliidae; genus Villa; species Villa cingulata. The sequence goes on from OX596023.1 coordinate 32,675,607, forward strand.
TTTGTGTTACTTGTTGTCAGAGCATGTAGACTACTTAATACTTTAGTTAAGAGCATTTCTAAGCTCATTTTTACAGCAAGCTGGTACTCAATACTCATTCAAAATCAAAATTGAGTGAACTTTTGGTGGTAATCTGGTAATGAAACATGAAAATGAGCATTTTTTACCATAGCCAGGCCCAGGAAGCAGGGCAGGAACAAAACCTGCTCTCTCAATCTCATGATTAGTAGTCAGTCAGTTGTTGATATACCCAGTCCGACAACATACATTTATCAATAATTCCATTGAAATCACATAATATGTAATTGCGAATCACCCTGCGCATTCCATTCCTGTATGTTTGTTTAATCGTTTAATGCTTTATTGCAATAAAGTCCATATAGCAATAGCAATAATATGCATTTTTTTTTTTTTTTTTGATGATTTCATATATTTGATCAATTCTGAATTTACATCTGAACAAATATTGCACATATACATGTCAGCATGATTCATAGACATACGAGTATTATGGTAAATGTAATTGAATTACATACATATAAACAAAAATATGCATTATATTTTAATTCTGACTTATGATTTGAGGCATTCTATTTCAGTTAATCGAGTTGTTAAGTTCTTTGAATAAAAATAATTTAATTGTGAAAATTTGTGCAAAGTGTGAAATTATGGCGGAAGGAAACAGGGATACACCGAGAAAAAACGCTTTCGAATGGAATGATGAAACTAGAAAATGTTTCTATAAATTCGTGGGTAAGAATATAGATATCATATTATCTTATGATGAATATAAATGGTATAAGGAATTTGTTAAATATTACAATGAAGAGTTTCCAAACGAAAATCCTCCTACAAAAGGTAAAAATAAATTTAAAAAAAGAATTAAGGTGTCCATTGCGAGTGTCGATTGGTCATTCGATTATCGAATATCTCTTCATTCGATTAAATATGGTTTTGGTATTGTGTAACACAATCGAATGGAATAAAAAGTGTTACCGTGTAAAATATTAAATTTAATGGAATTATGATATTATGAATTATTTTGATTGACATACATACATATGTCTATTTTACAAATTCAGTTTTTTTTCAGTAAAAGTGAAATTGGTTATGTTTTAATTAAAAAATTGCATTGTAAAATAATAAAATAATAGTGAATTGTGAAAATGAGTTCAGTAGAGTTATTTTTTGACGAAGATGTAGAGGAATTAGAAGGAAATAATATTATTAATACACTTAGATTAAGACGGCGTATAAGAGATGCATCTAATCCACTTGACATGGATGAACAGGGCCGGCCCAACAGAAATATGCGCCCTGTTCAAAGTGTAAAATGTCGCCCCAATACTATAAAATTTAATTTCTTTTGAAACTCATATTATTCTTTTAAACTTAAGCCATTTCCACACCACCCTTGAGGTAGACTTAAAACTTACATTACATTACAAATATTATATATTTGCAATGTGTGTTAATTATATATTTTTAATTTAAAATAGATGTAAATAATCTAATTTTGCAAATATCAAATATTTCGCGTTTGTGAGTACGGTGCGTTTTTTTTAACGAAGTGTCCCCCGGAGGCCTAATCTTCAAAAAAATAGTTATAAGAAAACCGTGAAGTTAATCAATTTATTTTACTTTAATGAATAAACAGGAATATTTTTGCAATGTTGTACCAATGTTTAAGTATAATACAAAATTTGCATGATAGTACATAATATAGAATAAACAAGTATTCATTAGTCATATTCTCATACAAATTTAGCATTTTATATAGAAACAATGTTACATCATTTCATGAATATTCTTGATCAAATTTTCACCTGTATAATAGTTTTATCAATAAAATTCAAATTATTTGTGTCGAATTAAGTAAAATGTACTTTCCTGGCTTTGATTTTCGCAAATTCATTCAACAACTCATCACAATCTAAATTTTCTACTAGCTCTTTTTCTATCGATAATACGGCTAAACTAGATAATCTGTCCTGGGTCATTGTTGTCCTAAGATAATTTTTAATTATTTTTAATTTTGAAAAACTACGTTCTGCAGATGCTACAGTGATGGGTAAGGTGCTCAAAATTTTCAGTGAAATGACTGTGTTTGGGTAAACAGTATCTAAATGTTTATTAAAAATGAAATTAAGTACATCCAAACATGACATTTCACAGTTTAAAAGAGGTGAAAGTGTAAGTAGCTCTTGATAAAGTTCGTTCCCATTTATATCCCTACTTTCATTATATGTCAAAGATTCTTCTAAAATCTGACATTTTTCCTTTAAAATGAACTCGGAAGGTAAACAATGTATTTTTAATAAAAAGGAAAATAATTGACCATATTCTTCAATCTGATCGAAACGTTCTTCTATTGAAATTATGGCTTTGTCTAGTACTTGAAAATAAAAATTGACTTTGAAATATTGTTTTGGGTCAACTATGGGTTCGTCAGCGCATTGTTCACCTGCCATTCTTTTCCTTTTTCTAGTACGTAAACGGTTGTCTAGAAAATTGGGTGAAATTTCTAATTCCTCAGCTAAAACTTTAGCGTTTTGAATATATTTTTCGAAATTATTGTCCGACCTCATTTCGCAAAGAGAGTTTTTAGTATTTTTTAAAACTTCAAGAGCTACAGAAATATCAATTTTTTTATTTTGTAAATACTTGCTGGCGATATTGATTTTCTCTAAAATATCATACCATACAAGTAAAGAACAAATGAAACTAAACTGCAAAATTTTATTTCATACATACACCAAATGTATAAGGTGGTAAGGTGATAAGGTGGTATAAGCATCGTACACTAACTCACAATGTACGGACACAGCTCGATTTAGCGGATATAAATTCAAAAAATAATGTGAAAAAACAGTACAAATATATAATGTTAAAAAAAATAAAATAATAAAATCAATTCAGTAAAAAATTCAGCCCTTTATCTAAAAGGGACCATATTTTATGACCAATTTCTTTACAAAAAATATGCAGGTGTTAAAACAAGATAGAAAAAACATACACCAACAACTTTTATTTTCAACAGAATTGAATATGTTATTGTTTTTGTACTGCCTGTCTATCTATCTGTGCACAGTGATTGATTTTTAACAGTGATCGAAAGAATTTATATTAACTTGTGCGTACACCAAATTTACAAGCATCGTACACTAACTTATGTCTATATTCTATGGTATAAGCACAGAGTAAAATAACTATATACAGAGTGTGCAATACAATCCTTTCCATTGCCGAGCTAATTTTGGAAGTGGATTTAGCGAAAATCCACCTCTCTCAAAGCTTTTCTTATAAAATGAGTACATTTTGAAAATTGAGAGTAGAAAATATAAATAAAACAAAACAAAACAACACAGTTTCAAATATACAATCTTACATACACGTAATATAATGTACAAGAAGGGAGCAATTTTTTTCTTGTTTGCGTACATATTTTGTATTGGGCAATAGAAATATGTATGTATGTACATAAGTATATAGAATATGTATGATACTGGAATATATACTGTTTTGTACCATAATGTTAGATATAATATATTTATGTATATCTACGAGTATATATGTATATATATATATACGCACAATATAGTTTGTTTTGGTTTGTTTTTGTTTTCGACCCTTTGTTACTATTTCATTGTTATTTTCGACCCTAAATTCATGTTTGTTCGATTATGATTTCATTTTTTCAAGTTAATATGCATCTTACAAATTATGCTGCTTCTACATTATATGTGTATACACATTATATACACATGTACAGTAATCACAAAAAGTATTTCTGCATAATTAAAGTATCGTAATTTGGATTTAGACGCTTGTAATACTAATAAATTTTTATATTTATTTTTTCAAACTTTAATAAATACAATTTCTTAAAAAAAACCATAATTATTCTTAGAACAAATATATTATTTGAATTATTCCAAAAATTATTCCTGCATTAATTCTATCGCAAAAATTATTATGAATATTAAAATGAAAATAATTGATTTAATTTTGACTTTCAAGAAAAATGCCAAGGAAAATTGAATTATTTAGTAAAAATTTGAAGTTTGTTGTGCACAAGTAGCACCAATAATTTTTGTGATCACTGTACATACCTATCAATTTCTTCATATAAACAGAATCTAAGATCTAACATCTACCAACTATCAACTATAAAATCCGGTATTTGATGTAAGTCAAAATAAAGAAAAGACAACCAAGCCTCCTTGTATACGAAGTGACAATATAGTTGCGTTCCTTTTGACCAATTAAAGTACTCGCAAGTACTTGTAGTCGTGATCATCTACACCACCTCTTGTATTCGAGTAATTTACTTGACAGTTGCATGGTTAGTTACGCCAAAATTCGCCGTCATAGGTGTTTGTGTTTTAATCGTTAGAGATTAAAGAAATATGTTTAAGTCTATAATATTTTAATATACTTGTTATTCAATAGGTGGCTTTTTATTGTTTAAGGTTATGGAGAATCTAAAATCAACAACAAAATAAATTTGAAATACATGACAGCTTTAAATTTAAGTACGGCCAACTGTCACTCAAATATTTATATTGCCTTAGAAATGTGTATGCCTTGAAATTTGAGGCTACTTTTTACTTGCAAGTAAAAAAATTGCGTTCCATTTACAATATACTCTCGAGTACTTGAAAGTTCTTTACTTGGTCAAAAGGAACGCAACTTATGTGTAATGATAAAACCTGTATGTACATTTACATACATCTATATCTAGCTATTGTGGTATGAAAAAAAAAAGGGTAGCAGTATGTATGAATAAAAAAAAGTAAAAAAAAACATTTCTTTTTTTGGGAGAGAATTATTCTCACAATTTACGAATTTTAAGTTTCAAATCAAAAGTTTTATAGATGAAAATGCAAACTTGAAATTTTTTAAAATGAGCTTTGCGATATTGGCCTATCTGTGTATCGTTATTTAGGTCTGTGGTATAAGCTTATGAAGAATATGAACAACAACAATTATAAGCATTATAGTGAAGGAGCAAAATTTTATTTTTAACAGAATGATACATATTATTGTTTTTGTACTACCTACATACATTCGGATTGCTGATTGTATATAGACGAATGCGCAAGATTTTATTTTGCACAGCTTCATAGGAATAATATATATTAACTTGTGCGCACACCAAATGTACAAGCCTATGAAGAATATGAACAACACAATTATAAGTATTATAGTGAAGGAGCGAGCTTTTATTTTGAACAGAATGATACATATTATTTTTTTTCTACTACATACATTCGGATTGCTGATTGTATATAGACGAATGCGCAAGATTTTATTTTGCACAGCTTCATAGGAATAATATATATTAACTTGTGCGCACACCAAATGTACACAAGTCTATGAAGAATATGAACAACAACAATTATAAGCATTATAGTGAAGGAGCGAGATTTTATTTTCAACAGAATTGAATATGTTATTGTTTTTGTACTGCTTGTCTATCTATCTATACACAGCTTACTGACTGTATATTGAATATGCACACTGCACAGTGATTGGTTTTGAACAGTGATAGAAAAAATTTATATTAATTTGTACGTATAATCAAATGTATAAGCGTATGAATAATATAAACAAAAACAATTATAGGCATGATAGTTAGTAAAGGAGCGATATTTTATTTTGAACATAATTATGTATATTATTTTGAGATTTTTACTATCTCTGTTGGCGCCCCACTGAATTTGTCGCCCTGTTCAGCCGCTCCTTCTGCTCATATGCAAGGACCGGCCCTGTGGATGAATATTGGTAAATTTTCTATGGTCATAAATTCTTAATTATCATAATAATGATATTTTTGTGTGTTTAATGTGTCTTTTAACAGTTTCGTACAAAATTTTCGCTTGACAAAAGAAGCTTTCATCGACCTTCTGAGTGATATAGATTCCCATTTGAAATTGTCAATTAGAATTTACATCAATTCCTAACATAATAAAACTGGCGGCAATGTTAAGATTCTGTGCTCAGGGCAGTTATCAAACAAGCGTTGACAATGATTATAATGTTGGTCTTGCTCAATCAACTGTATCCTTAGTGTTCAAAGAAACAATATCTGTCCTTGAACGCTAGATTTGTCCTCGATGGATAAAATTCAATTACACGGAAGAAGTAGAACAGCAAGCCAAATTTTGTTTTTACGAAAAGAGTCGAATTCCAGGGATAATTGGCTGTGTTGATGGATCACACATTAGAATTAGAGCACCAAAAAAAAATTTACAACATTTATATATCAATAGGAAGGGATTTTACAGTTTAAACACAATGATTGTAAGTAGGTTTAAGTAATATTGTCATATAAATAATTTTATCAATTATTGCAGGTTTGTGATCATAATATGAAGATAAAGTTCATAAATGCCAAATTTCCTGGATCTTCCCATGACTCAATGGTGTGGAATATGTCGCAATTAGAATTAAAATTAAGACAAGATTACAACAATGGAAAGAGGAATACATGGCTTTTAGGTACAGTGATTTTGAAAATATTTGAAATAATAATAACAATTAAAAAACTATTACTTTGTATAGGTGACGCAGGATATGCTTTGCAGCCATACCTTTTAACGCCTTTTCGAAGCACCGCAGAAAATTCCCCTGAAGCAAGATATAATACACACCATAGCAGGGCAAGAGTTGTAATTGAACGGACAATTGGTATCCTAAAAAACCGCTTCAGATGCATTTTAGCAGCGAGAGAACTGCACTATGAACCGAGGAAGTGCACACAAATTATAAACCATTGGACGAAGATAATGCTCAAAATAGTATCAATGACGATGATACCTCTGCAACAACTGAAACAGAATTACTATCGAATCGAGATGCAGAAATTGTAAGAAATAGGATAATGAATTCTTTATAAATAAAATACATGTTTTTAATTAAAAAAAATACTCTTTTATTTTCTAAAAATAAGCACAAATCATTTCATCTTCATAAACCTATTATATAACAAAAAATATTAAACTCGAAAAGCACAAGTTAATTAATTAAAAGCATAAACAAAAACATCAGTTCGCCTTCACATAAAGTATTTAAAAAAAAGAAAACAAAACAAATAAAAACAGTCTTAATTCATCTCCGTTAAGTGTTTTTGTTGCATTTCTAACATTTGTTTTTTTAGATGTAGCTTCATTATTCTATCATTTCTTCTGTTTTCTACATCTTCCTTATAAACTTTAAGTTTTTCTTTTTTCAATTCAATCAATGCACGACTAGTATCTTTTTCCAAATAATAACGTTTTTTTTCATATTCATATATCCCTTTCACGTACTCCTTTATTTCTTTAGATTCCTTTTTTATTTCTTTGTGAAAATCTTCTAGAGATGATGTTTGCTTATCAAGCAATTTCGTACGCTGCTCCGTCAAATTTTGGAAACGGTTTTCCATTAGAGGATTTTGTGATCGTATTCTTTTTCGCTTTCTTGGTGGTGATCCAATATTAGAACAGTTTTCTTCACCGGATTCAATGACATCATCAAAAAGATTTTCGCTTTCATTTTTATCATCGTTTTTTTTATCATCGACTTTTTGGTCATCTAATCCGATTTCTTGTCCTATCGGATTAACACATTCTTCGAAATGAAGCAAATTACTTACAGCTTCTTCGACTGGGGAAAGTGTATGTAAATTTAATGAACCACCACCAGTTTTTTTTAATTCTTTTTTGTTATGTATGACTTTTTTTTTTACATTAAATTTGAGATCTGTCCATACCTACAAGAATCAATATTAAAAAAGTACATTACATTTTTCAACTATACCTTTAGCCACTTTTCTGCAAATTGGAGGTCCTAAGCTATTTAGTTGGCTAGCAAATTCCTCCCAGCAATTATTTTTTTGTGTCTTTTTATAAAATCCTTTACCTACGTCAGGATTACTCAGCATTAGGTCCACAAGCCGCTCCATTTGTTTCTTGTTTGTGATGTTTTTCCTACACAACAAATTCGATATTTGAGTTTTATTAAAATAATAAAATTAAATAAAATAATCCTTTAACTTAATAATTACTTACATTTTAACAAATCTTATATTTTTTCGAAACACAATGCACTTAACTCAACTTATTTTTTGACATTCGAACAGAAAAATGTTATCGAATCTGACATTCGATAATATCGAATGTAATCGACACTCGCAATACCGAATTTTAAAATTGGCATTCGATAACAGAATAATCGACACTCGCAATGGACACCTAAATAAAATTTGTGTATATAGCTAATAAATAAAATAAAAAAATACCACAGAAAAACTAATAAATTTATGATATATATACATTCATCTAATGTGCATATATACATATTTTCATATGCGTGTCGTATATATATACATACTACGTATATGTGAGTAATAAAATAAGTTTTTCTGTGTTTTTATATAAATTGAATTTATATTTTGCAATATCAAATTACATATTACATTATACATACATATATATCTTTTTATTATTGATAGAAAATGTTAAACTAAGATGGGATGAAATTATTTCCATGATAAGAGAAATATATAATGAAGAAAAGAAGAAATTTGAAGAAAACGAAAATTATGAACCGATTTTTCCTTTTAGGGGAAGTTTAAATGACATTTTGATTGAAAAAATAAAAACTACTGCAGCCAATCGCAATTCTCTTAATAATCAACCAGATCAAGATAACGAAAATAATGAAGCAGTACGAAATTTGGAGGAACAAATACAGGTTCTCAACTTAAAAATGGACAAAATAATTGATTATATTTCTAAAACTAAGTAAAATAATTAATTATTTTATTCAATTAACTTTTAAAACTTTTTTTTTGATTCAAATAAAGAATATTATATGAAAATATATTTGAGTGTTTATAGTATTTATGTACATGTATAACAAATTACAGCTTATATCAAGCTTGGGCATTCATCAGCTTTGACCTCCACTCCTCCAGACATCTCTATCTGCCTCTAATCATTTTCCAATTGTTTACTTTGAACAGATTTCTTGCGTCTTTGGGGATGTTTTCTTCCCATCTTGCATGTGGCTTCCTTCTAGGTCGTTTATCCTGTTGTTTCGTCTCCAGCAATTTTATTGATGCAGCATTTTCACTCATTCGATATGTAGCATTTACAATTTGAATTTACCTTTTGCCATTTTAAATTCATCTTTGTACATTTTAAATTCATCCAATGAATTTAACTGACATAACTTGCTATATCTCTGGAACGAAAAGAGATAACAACGTAAGATGCAAACAAAAATTTTTCAGTAAGAATCAGACTTTTTACTGACGGAAAAAAAAATTGCACGTTAATCGGGTGTTTTTTCGAGAAATCATTGAAAATATGTCGTGGATCCATTGGATGAATTTAAAATGTACAAAGATGAATTTTAAATGGCAAAAGGTAAATTCAAATTGTAAATGCTATACATGATCATCCCATCTTAGTCGCATAAGCTAAATATGCATCGATAGCTTCGGAACCTTATATACTTTTGTTACAATTATTGATTGTTAAGTATTTTCCAGTTGTAATTTTCTTCGAATTTGCTGCTATTCAATAAGCACTGCTAAATCCTGGCACGACGAACTCAAGATGAGCGGTACCGCGGTACCCAGATCAGCGTCTGTTCTTCAAGTGCAGCAGCTGAATTTATATTTGAATATCGTATACCAAAGCGATCATTTTATATTTAGATTAAAGAAGAGCTTCAACAACTATACGCAATCACTAGGAAATTAAAGTATCAAAGTATCAAAACGACATTACAAATGAGGTACGTAAGTCTGCCTTCCTTGTAGTACAGACTGCCATTATTACCTATAATACCCTGTACCCTGTACTCATATGTTTTCTGTACTGTTTTTGAAATTTTTGCACTTATCCTCTACTACCAAATAATTTAAAAACAAAAAACAAAAAGGCAAGAAAAATCAAAAACCAATACAACAATAATAAAATATTTTCGATTTAAATTTTTCTAATTTATTTGTTCGAGAAAACAAAGATAATTTTTACTTATATCACAAGAAATGATCAAAATAAATGTACGCATACATCGTTTATGATTATCACAAATTAATTAAAGCTTTTTATAATTAATAACTAATAAACAATAAACATAAAATTAAAAAAATACAAATAATAGAAGTTATTATACCTAAGTAATTACTATTAAAAATTAAAGCGATTAAATTAAAATTATCATCCTCCTTAATCGATTTTCCATCTCATATTATTTTCATATACTCCACCAATAGTATATACTGCACATGCATGCTGGTATGTGGTGATGATGCATGTTGACAATCATCAATTAATTTGCCTTTTATTTTTCTTATGCTTGAGCCCATCGATCCTGCAATTGAAATTGCATAATCGAAAATTGTCGATTATTTGTTGTTGTACAGTAGACCGGTTGTACATGATCAGTATCGATAATACGTAAATTTGTTGTCCAAAAGAATGTACCAGCTTCTGTTCTTGCATATCGTACTGGAACAAATACATCATCTGAACAATTTTCATTATTTTCGTTCGAATCTCTTTCGTTACGAATTTTCTGATTGTTCTTATGTTGATGTTGATCCTGTTGTTGCTGTTGTTGTTTTTGTTGTTGTTTTATTTGTTGTGCCTGATGATAATGATTACTAATATTTTGTTGACCAACGAATTCATCATATATGCACGATAATAATTTTTCATTGGCTGTATTCTCTTCAATTTCCTCGTAATGCTGTTCAACTTTAGTATTACGAAGATTCTCTAATGATTCTAAAGATGTTGATAGAATTTTTTTTGTTACATTATCAATTGCTGTAACTGTATATTGTTTTTCTTTTTTTCTGATGGTTTCTTGATTCTTTTTAAATATTGCTTTTAGAATTTTTTTGATGCTGTATGTTGTTGGTTTTGATTTTTTATTATTGTATTTTATTGGTATGATGATAGTTTCATTATCACCATCATCAATAAAACTATCAATATTACAAATTTGTATTTGCTGATTTTCGATACACATTTTTCAAATGTTGTGCAAAAAAAATTTTCAAAATAAATGTAAACAAAAAGTATTATAAAACACAAATGAATTATTATCAAAAAAAATTGTTCTTTCTTCAAAATAAATTAATTCTTAAACTCAAAATATTAACTGTATATTGTTTCTCAAATGAAAAATGATTTCAGAATGTTTGATAAAATTCATATCAACTCCTTTATATAGGGGTCGCAGCTCTAAAAAACACCATACTAATACAATTACTATACAATGATGATAATACAAAATACACCAAACCAAACCAAACATAACGCTAGCGCTACGGCTACCGCATTTCCATGATTTGTATAGAAAAAGATGTAAAAGAAAGAATACTAAAAAGTTGAAAATGTACTACACGTGTTGGTTGATAATGATCACACTTGCGTTGCGGACTTGCCTGAGCCTGTCGCCTGCCCCTTCAACCTACTTTACTATATAGGCCTATATATATATAGTTTGTCTGTTTGGTGCTGCATATGTATAAGGTACATTATATGTGCATACGTTACATGTGTATAAGCCCTTCGGATATACGATAAAACACATACGGATACGATACGAGTTTACCTACGTGTAATTTTTTTTTCTTTTCATTAAGTATTTATCCATCAAACCAACCATCCCCATTCATTTATTTTTATATTATCTACTTATTTATTGCTATAAGAAAAGTGAGTCGACTTTTGTATTGTTGTGGTTGTTTTCTTCCTATGGATGGATACTGTGTCAGTGCGTGTATAATATATGCTTATTTGAAAATATCGCTACATAAATTTTATATTTTTATACACATTATACACATTGTACATATAATATCCTGCATGTATATGTAGTGCAAAGCGCAGGCATGTGTATAATGTATACATATACTGATACTAACTGTATATACATTGAAGAGATTGAAGTGAGTAATGGAATTATCATGCGAACAAAGTATCAAAAAGGAACATAAAAAAATCTGAAATGAAATCGAACGAAACCTATAATCTATAATTGCGAATACACACAGCAAAGGATCGTTTGCGGATTTATATGTATCTATTTGTGTAAAGGTATGTATATAAGTGCATATTTGTATCAGAAATATATATACACGCAAAAATAAATATTAAATAAATATGTATACTTATTCGTGTACATATTTGACAAAAATCTGTATCTATATGTGTACCACGACTGACTCTACTCTGATAATAATATGTGTGATAAAAAAACGGCAGGTGTTCAAAAGTTCTATACAAAAAAAAAATAAAATGAAGGACCATAAAATACTTTCATACCAAACAACCAAAATGTACACATATCCCCATACGAAAAAAAAAAAAATTGAATTGTGTATACATTCGTTATCAGGGTTGCTGCTTATTATTCAAAAAAAAAAAAGAAAAAATGAAAATTTTTCTTCATATCCATTCCACATACATATGACTGAATCGATCAGAAGGAAATACAAAGGGGAAAGATATAGATAATAATGAAAGAAAAAAAAAATTGTGATAATAATATGTTGGTTTGTTTGTATCCAAAAAAAAAATATGTTTTTAGGTGTTTCAGATATTTTTTCAAAAACGTGGGAAAGTTGAGTTTTCCTAAATTCCCACGCATTAAAAAATTTCAGGTTGTCAGGCGATCATCCATAAGGCGAAAGTATATATGTATGCGCATATGCAAGAGTGTATGTGTATCAATGAATATATATACAAATTTAAAATATAAATTTATACGCGCATACGTAAATGCATTTATTAGGAGTAAAGATTATAAGATAGGTGGGCGTTGTAAAGAAGATTGAATCAAATTTGTGATTTAAAAAATAAAAATAAAATTTAATTGAATAAAAGAGGGACCCATATATGTAGGTATTTTTGTGTGTTTAAAATAGAAAAAAAAGGACACATGTTGCCATTATATACTGTATGTGTACATATATGCGTACATTTACACGTATAAGCGCATATAATGATACATTTTTAAATTGTGTGTTGTTATTCACTAAAGATGAACAATGAATGATTTATTCAGTTTTTTTTTTTTTAATTTTTTTATTGCACAGAATCGATGAATCAATGGATGAATTGGATGATCAATGTAGTATGTACATGAATTTGTATTTACACACAATAAGCACATACTTAGATATACAATTAAGTATATTGGTAATTGGTATATAATGTGCAGATATGTAATTAGAATTCATAAGGATAAGATACTCAAAATAGTCAAAATCAGATACAGTACAGACTATTTTTATGACAGTAATAGACTATTTTGGCGGCACAACAAAAAAAAAAGAAGGGGAGATCAGATAATTATGGGAATAATAATTAATGAATGAAAATTTAATCTCTATAAACAATTAAAATTATTAAAACAAATCCCCATTTAATATATACTGTACCAGTGTGCACTCATTCTCATATGTGTATACTGTACATATTCGGATCAGTCGCGCGGTGCGTTGCGTGTGGATGGACGAAGGTACATTATACAACAAAAACATCATAGAACCTCAGTCCTATATGATGATATCATGATACCATCATGAAGCATGAACCATGATACCCAGACTCAATTTACGAGCTTACGTCTTACAAAGTGTGTATGAATGAATACAAATGCCATACAGTCAATGCTAATGGGATGCTATACACACATACATATACACTCTGCTTATTGGATACATGATCGTCGATCGATCGATCATTATAATCATTATCGAAATATAATTTATGATATGATATGATAACGGTAGCTAAAATAAAATTTTTTGAAATTAATAAAAAGAGGACAACGGTACAAGTACATATGTACATACAAATACAATTTTATATTTGTATTATGAAAGTATATGTATGTAGTATGTAGTATAGATCTGTATTATAGTAGTAGATCACAGTTTAGATGTACAATACTACATCATAATAAGATACGGTCATGGATAGGTTTGAGTTGAGATATAAGTACTCGTTTTGACAAAATTTATTTAACTTTTCTTTTACTTCTTTTACTTTTTATCAGAATGGATCGTGTCGTGATCGATATTTTAAGGATGATGTGACTGGCATGCTTCAGAGTCAGACGGTCAGACTGTTTTTGTGTTGAACGCTTGAACGTATGATGTATGATAATAACCCAGCAAACATTGCGATAAGAAAGCAATAGCGAAACCCGAAACATTATCGTAGTGGCAAGTCTCGCCTATTGCTGCAATATGGATTTTCTAGTAGAATGCCATACGATGTGCTTGGAAAAAGATTGTAACGCACTCTAATTGCTTTGTAGGATTGCATTCTAATAGAAAAAGAAAGAATATTAATAAGAAAGCAATATTAATGTTGCCTGTTCAATGGTTTATTATGTTGCGCTTTTATCGCTTACTCGTATATAACCCAAACTATTGCCTAATTATTGCCCATCTATCGTTGTAAAATATTGCCCTTTTATTGCTTCCTCGTACTATTGCCCAAATGTTTGCTGGGTACTATAAGGGTTAGTATTATAGTGTTTAGTTGCATAAGAAAATATTAAAATATTTTTATGTAGTTGTCATTTCATCATCATCGCATTTCAAATATGTATGTACTAAAATCTGAGAAACTATATTTTTCATTAAGAATAATAGTAAAACAGTAACAATAATCATACCCGGTTATTTTCTAGGTTGAAATGGTTCACTAAAACCGGGTACAAAATCTCGGGAGGCGCGAATAAGGATAGAATGAAACGAAAGTCACTTATGCGATTTTATGTCATCACAGAAAGAGAATAATTTTTAATTATCACATATACCTAACTATGTACGTACAGCACTGCATCATTGAGGAGAATAAATAATACGAAAATAAAATAATAAAACGATTAAGAAAATTTTTACAATAAACAATCCCTAAAGATTTGTTAAGAGGGAACTATAATTGACATAGCTGACATGGGTAATATGAGAAATAATAACGAATGTTAAAACGTCACATTTGGTTAACTATAATAACATAGATAACATACATACTTGCACACTTGCATACTAAACATAAGCAATACGAATTTCACAAAATGAGGTTATGGCTTATGTTACTTATGTCATGTACGCTTTCGATCGAACTGCTTATGTCGAGCTTATGTTAAACGAATTTTTAACGAATGTCGGTAATGTCAATTATAGTTTAGCTCATTGATTTGGCTGTGTTCGGCTACGACATATGTCATAGCTTATGTCAGCAATGTCGATTATAGTTCTCCCTTTAAAGTTTGATCTTTTTGAGTTGAAGATTGAGAGGTGATCGATGGTTAATTTTTTTTTTTTAAATGAATCAACATATTTTTTATTTTTTTTTTGTGACACGTGTAACTTTTAAAATGTTAAGAAATAAACATTTTTTTTTGTTATTTGATTTTCATCATCAAAAATAGTTAAAATTAACAAAAAAAATTCAGAGTCATTATAAATCCACTAGGAAATTCATCAAACAATAATTAAATATGCATGCAGTTATATAACTGTGGCACACTTGAAAAACATTAAAACTGACATTTTATTTTTTATTTTAGTTTTTATTTAAGTTTTTTTTTTCTTTTTTCGCTTGAATCCATGGAATGTATCTTTTTTTATGGCTTCGAAACATTACCACACCACCTCCGCAATAAAATTTAATGATTAACGAATTTTATAAATTAAATATTCGATTAATGGTTTTGGTTCCCATCATTATAATTCGATTGTGTTAGCTTGGCATACGAGTATACATCAGTGATGAATATAGATATGTATGTATGTTTTTGTCGTTAGTAAGCTGTGCTGGATAAATACGAGTAGTATTTCTGATCTTTCTCATATCGTATTTATACGAGATACGAGTATTATAATACCTATGACGATATTGACAAAAAACGTGTACGCAATGGCACGTACTATTATTTCATTTGATTGTTTTGTCTATGTAACGGATAAATTTTATATAGGTATGAGGGAGGAGGATCTACATAATCGACGTACATATAATGTGTAGCATACGAAATTAATTTTTTATTTTGGGATTTCTGATTTTTTATGCTTATCATCATCATCATCATTATATCGACTTAGTCATTATTATTCTAAAGTTATGTGATAAAATGAAGATGGCTTACCATCTTACCAATGATCAGAATAATAATTATCTATACATACTTGTACTTATATGATGATAATTATGGGTAATGGATGTGATCATAGTGTTCTTATTCATTTTCATTTTTGTCCTGACCATACGATCTTATCTATTATATGTATGTATGGGGTTGATTATTTCAGTTGTTTTTCCACCCACATCTTTCATGTTGAGTGTTTATTTGATCGCTTATTGCCTGTCCAACACCAATATTCTCCGAACGTCAACTCGGATTCTCGGGATTCTGGATTCATATATGATTTGAAAAGCACACTTGATAACAAACTCTATTAAATATACGAATGAATAATATTATGAAAGGAAATACCAAAATCTTTGTGAATTATGTGAAATACGATTAGCTTCTGCCATAATCTTTATTCTAATTTTATGCGAAATCAGATGTTGAACATATGAGCGGACTATATCATGAACTTGCATAGCTATACAGTAAGGTAGACAATAGTCCTTCAGTTCAATCTATACAAATTCATTCAGTTATACTGCCGTCGTTAGGCAGAAGGTCATATCTACAAAATTTCGAAAAATGAGTTAAATGTAAAGTCTTTATCTTAGACCGATAATGCATCTGTTCTCTAAGTTGCAAAACTGTAAATGAACATTAAGACACTGTTTTCGCCAATTCAAATATCGTAGCTGATATAGAAAATCTTACATTTTTCAATTTAAAAAGTCGTATTTGACAAAATCTAACTTATCCTAATGTAAAAGGTCGTATCTGAGATTGTATAGTTACGACTTTCTGTCTTGATACTATACATGCTCTAAATACAGATATTTGACTTTTACATATGTGATAAAAGGTCGTATGTGTCAAATCACACATTTCTCTAAATTGATCCTCCTTTGTGACATAAAACAAAATATAAAAACCTCAATAACTCAAAATTACCTAAATGTCAGAAACGGCCTTCTATCTAACGACGACAGTATAGCCGAGGTACACATTTACTGATAATTATTATTAATAAACATTTTTTTTTTTTTCTGACTTATTTTTAGAATTAAAATTATAATGAAAGAATAGACAAATAAAAATGCATCAAAATGTTAACAAAAAACAAATAAAAATATAGACATTAAAATTGAAAAAATTCATCAAATCACCGCATCGTATATACTCGTATAACTCGTGCTTATCACGTGTGAGTGAAGAAAGCGTATACATACCTATTATATATGATTGTGTTCGTAGACTGAATTATAAATCAGAATTCTCCATATACATATATGCATACATATTTTTTAATTAAAATTCATATAAGATATAAGCAAGGTATAAAATTCTTTTTTATTTTCTGTTTCGTGTATTTTCTTTTATTATTTAAATTTCATTTCGATTGCACATCAACTATACTTATACAAAATTTATTGACAAATTCACTCACAAGGCTCTCAGTATACATAATGTGTAATATTATCTGATTCTTTGTATTTATTATGGTTTTTTTTTTCTCAGGTAATTCTTGTGTCACATATGTATATATGGGAGCACATACGGTATAATAAATGTTTGAACAATTTCTGGCGCATATATTAATGTAATACTATTGACACACTGCAGAGATAAACCATGGTTATCTCAAATGGTTTATCGATAACCTGGTATGTGAGAAACATTTAAATTGAAGTGAACTAGTTTATGTATTCATACGACACCTCTCGAGAAATAAATTCAAACACTAATTCTTTTTCATCTATAGTCAGCATGTTAGCTGAAATTTGGTTTGACAGTTTGTTATATAATATATATATATAAAAAACAAAAAAAATAACACAAACGTCAAAGATAACTGAGTTCGAACTTGTTTAACAAGATAACTGAATTCTAGAAACTCAGTTAACTTAACCGAGTTCTGGAAGTCGGTTATCGCAAAGATAAACTAGAAAACTTAGATAACCATGGTTTATCTCTACAGTGTGTCAATAGTATAACGAATTTAACCAACGAAATATCGTTATAAATTGTTTGAAGAAAACTCTTTAATTGAATTGATTTTATTTTTGATATATGTTTATGTGTCTGTTTAGTGTTATTTTGTGATTCCTATTAGATATGCCTTTAAAATATTTTCAAATAATTATTCATATATGTATGTACTACCAGTACTCGTATGAACACGTACTTATAATGTCTAATTTTTTATACTATTTTTTTCTTCATTGCATATTGCACGTCCATATGAGGTGGTATTGTATGTTGTAAAATTGTGATAACGATCGTTGCTAATTACATATTCAAGAAGTTAATTTAGTATCTACAAATTGATGATGGATTTTGTACACTGCTATTATATTCAAAATGTACACTTGTGCATGCATGAGTAGGTGGTATATCAGTACTAATGTATATACTCGTACTATACGCGTAAAAGTACATACGTATCCGTACGTACTACACTATGTATGTAATGTAAGTATATACGCGATAATAATACTTTTCTATTCGATTTGTTGTACGATTGTACTTGTATTGTACAATTTATATCAATTGATAATCCAATCAGACAGAATTTTCAACAGAAAATAAATAATGTAGAAAACAAAAAAAAAACAAAAATTTGAATGTAAAATAACAATGAATCAGTTTGGAATTTAATTCACGGAAATTAATAATAATAATAATAATTACAATCGGCCTCAAAAGGCCAAATATTTGTCAAGGAATTATGTACATATATTTAAATAATGTGTATGTGTGTGTTTATGTGTGTGTATGAGAATGCATGTAAAAAGTGTGTATACCTATACGTGTGAAAAATGTAAAATGAATTTAAATGAATTTTCTTTTCTCTTTCATGGATGATTTTAATTTATTACCATATATTGCACCATACATTCTGTGCAGTGTGCACAATTTAGTGAGTTTTGTATTTTATTTCATAAGAGAAGACAAAATGAAAATATGTAATTCTAAAACCGAATAATGAATTTGATTGTAAGGAAAATTTGAACGAAAAAAAAAAAAAACAAAAAGGCTTTGAAAAATTTATTTTTGAATTTCCGAAAAAAATTAAGATACTTATAGATAACAAGAAGAGAGGATATTTTCACTTTACGCCTCAAATGATGTTATGAATATTGAAGGAAGGTGAATGGATTTTTTTTTTAGACCGCGCATGTGTTTATGTGTATACTGTATGTATAACCACTTTAACGAACTAATGTTACATTTTTGTATATTTAAATCATATAAAGTGGCAAAAATTTTTAATAATTTTTTATTAATTTTTCATTTTTGTTTTCTGGAAATGGATGTATACGATCATGATGAGTACGAATATGTGATAATGATGATAATAATATAATGTTATAAACAAGATACATTCACAACCATTTATGTACTCGTATATGTGACAAATTTTAAATTTATTATGTCAAAATTATTATTTTATGCACTTTCCAATTCATGCTCATATATAATTAATATACATAATAATACGAAATTGTTTGTAAAAGACTCTATTATCATCTTATAACATCTTAACATCATATGACGAATTGATGAGTACATATATGTAAACGAGAACGTATTTACATACATATATATCATTAGTACGGGTATTATATTGGTGACAGGTAAAATGAATGTCAGTTGATTTCATGGAATATTATGATTCTCATGCATTGCTTTTTAATCATTTTTAATCATTTTTTCACTCGATTTTTTTATTTTTAATGTATCTACCTAATTTTTTTTTGTTTTCATAAATTTTCGTTTTGCTCCTCTTCTTCTGACTGAATGCAAAAATATTTCTTGGAAACATTGGAGATTTTAATATTTTCTTTTCAATATATAATTTTGTTTTTAATTTGATGCGATAATCATATACTCGTATAAAGATGATAATGCTGTTGCGATGACAACGAATCGAAAATGATGATATGAAATTGGTTCGAAAATAAAATCACGAATAAGATTACAGAATTACACGAGATATAATGTGTGTGTGTGTTTTTTTGTTTGTACTTTTATGAATAACACGTCCTAAAAACAGCGACAACAAAAAAAAATGCTGTAATATTAGTAACTGTAAGCATCTGTAAGTAAGTAGCATATATTATAAGAAGGTAACAATAACACACACTACTATTAAATCAATGAATGTCAAAGTGGAATGAATGAATTATAAAAAGGTACCAAAAACAAACGAAAAAAAAAAGACAACAACGTAACGACAACAGGAACAGAGGAACACTAATAAAACTTTATAAATATAAGAGAAAGCATATAAACATATATAGTTAGGGAATTATAATATGTACATGCATTCACATTTTCTGATCGTCAAATAACCCAGCCAGACAAAAATCAATTCTGAACCAATTTAGAATTGATTCCTGGCATCAAAGAATCGATTCTTTTTTGAAGAAAAAGTGATTTTTTTATATGAACCATGTCCGCTTTTTACGATTTTTTATTGGGTTAAAAATGAGCCAGTAGAAAATAGATTTTAAAAATTGATGCAGAATCGATTCTGAATCAATTTTTAAGTGGATTCAATGATAATTTAGAATTGATATAACATCAATTATTTGCAACCAAAAATAATCGATTATTGGCATCGATTAATTATCAATTCTTGGCATCGATTAATTATCAATTCTTGGCATCGATTAATTATCAATTCTTGGCATCGGTTAATTATCAATTCTTGGCATCAAATAATTATCAATTCTTTACATCGATTAATTATCAATTCTGGGCATCGATTAATTATCAATTCTTTGTATCGATTAATTATCAATTATTGGCATCGATTAATTATCAATTCTAATAATTGATTATTAATTGATTCTTAAAATTCGTCTGGATCAACTGAATTAGGATGATAGGAAGATTTGGATTTTGGACAAGACAAATTATTATTCAAATAGATATATTCGCTTCATTTAATTCATTTCCATTTGTTATTTTCATTATTTCTTTCATATAAATTTTCATTATTATTATGATTGTTACTGCTCAATGAAAATATTACACTTGGATCGTTGCACAATTAATGAAAAACTAAGTTTTTTTTGACATTTACAAAAACCGATTACAAAATCGAATTAGAATCTATTTATTATCGATTCTCAGATCAGCATTTTTTTAATTGTAGTGGAATCAATTTATAATCAATAAATTCTTCAAAAATTACTTTGACTATAATTTGAAAAAAAAATTTTGATTCCATTTTCGATGCAGCACATCGTTTTAGAATCGATTCCTTTTCGATTCTCATATAATCGATACCAAATGTCTGGCTGGGAAATAATAATGTGTATATGAGATGAGAGAGCATTCTTAATGATGTGATGTGATCTCTTCGATCAAATTACCCATGTATGTATCTACCGTATCTACCATC
The DNA here is from genome assembly GCA_951394055.1 of Villa cingulata. Classification (NCBI taxonomy): domain Eukaryota; kingdom Metazoa; phylum Arthropoda; class Insecta; order Diptera; family Bombyliidae; genus Villa; species Villa cingulata. The sequence continues at coordinate 32,697,181 of OX596023.1, forward strand.
TACAGTACAGGTACAGGTGTATATATGTACATTCATATAGGTACAACATATTTACACATAAAATGTAAACGATTTTTATTGATAAAAATGTATACATACACATATACATATTTTACATGCTCTAAGAGTACTTACTTCCTTAATGGAATGACATCGTTTAACAACTTTATATGTGTGATAGTATATAAAAACACTCTGGGAAAATTTTCTTGAAATGCGAAGGAAATATAAATGTTTTTTGAGCTAAATTTTTTTGCAATATTTTTTTTTTGTAAAAAAAATGTTGTTTGGATCATTTTTTAGGTGAAAATATAAGAAAAAATTAATCACAAAAAATGGGGAGGATCAGTTCTACATACATATGTATATGTCATATGATACAGATATTTTTTGATATATGAGGATGTGTTTTAATTGCGGATATTGGATACAGTTTTATATCTTCTTCTTCTTCTTCTTCTTCATTTTTTTAAGTTGTAAAAATTTATTCAATATAATTTTTTTCCTTGAAACTTTTTCACATATTCATATGCACGTATACATCACGTAAATATTGGGAACTTTAATCGAATAAAAAGTAGCAAAAATTATTATTAAAAATCGAACATCGAATAGCGGAAGATCTTCTCAGATCTTAATGTGTGAATTCCGGTGAATTTTTTTACATTTTTTTTTCTTTTTATTTTTCATAATTTGTATAAATTTGGTTTTCTTTTTTTTTTCTTTTTTAACCGATAACTGTAATTCCTTTTTGTTTGGTTGAAATGATCATAATCTTATTAAAAAATTGTTTACGATGTACACTATCTATATACCTACTTATTTGTTTTTTCAAAAATTTTATTAGATCAAATTCAAATATATGTAATTCCTAAATGTTTGAAAGTTGGTTGCCGTATTTAATATCCGTCCCAAGAATGTTATTGCCGTTCCCTTAAAATTATATAGTTTTTCTGAGAATGGATTGTAAACTCATTACCTGTTATCTAGGCTGGGGAAGGCCAGTGTTTATGTATTTTGTTCTCGAAACTCCTACAGCAGTTGATAAAAATTAAAACAACTATGATAATTGGGACATGTGAACGGAATGAAAAATCATTATCCTTAATAAAAAAAGATGATAATTCTAGTAACACAAAAACAATAAAAAAAAACTGCATGGAGTAGATCGAAAAATCGTAAAATTATATTGGGGAAGATTTATGAAGCTTGAATAAGTATTTGGAATTGCGAAACCACTTTCTTAAAAATGCTGTGTAAAGATCAATTAATCATACTTCTAATTATGTCCTTTTCTTCTCCAATAAATAGCAATTGGTTGCATTAACATATAAAAATAATTAAATGAAAAATGAAAAATTTTATTTTTATAAATAAGGATGTAAATACTATTAATTTATTTAAAATTTTCTATGTACTCTTAATACATACTCTTATACATACATATATACATACGTAGAGAGACTTTGCTATAAGATCACTTTGGATGTATAAATAAGAATTTAAAAAATTACATCCACACATTATGTTATTTGTTATGGGACTTTTGATTTGAAAAATGACGTTCGCGATGAAGATCAATTTATTCTAACAATTGTTATTTTTTTTTTTATAAAAATGGATGATAATATTTGTGTGTGTGTGTATGTGTATTAAATAAAAGAAGTAGAAATAAAAAAGAAGAAAACAATAATCTATAAAAAGCAAAAAATAAACTAAATGAAAAGATTACCCAATATACTCGTTGTAAATTTATATAAAAAGGATCTAATTTTCTAATCATTTTTTTTTTTGATTTTTCTATTTAAAATTAATAAATAAATTGAATGCACATATACTCATATATACATGTTCACAGCAGGAGATATTATTATTTTTTATATCCTGTTTACACAAAACAAAACGATAACAACAGAACATCAGTTCAACAACAACAGAGTAATAAAAACATTTGTTGATGGTCTAATAAGATAACATTCTGTAAAAATAAAATATATTTTTACAATAAAATAATACCAAATCATAGTATGCGTCCTATACCGTAATAATTGCTTGACCCATCATCCAAATAATATAAGTATATATGATCTTTATACTTAAGAACCTTTACGTGTTCTTAGTTAGTCCTATACAATCTTATACACATAAGTTATCCTTAAATTTATTTTACATTTTTCTTACACTAGACAGAAAATAATAATAAAAGGCTGGTTTCAAATTACACTCCTGTTTTTAATATTTTAAACCAAATTTAATATAAATGCCAGTGTATATGTGCAATTGTTTGTCTTCAAACCATTAATTCAGTTGAGTTGGTCTATCCTAATGGCCTAATGGTACCTATTTTATACTTTACAATCAATCCTACACATATCCATGCACATATGATGAATATATATTAAGTATGAACGCTCACGTTCAAACATACGAGTATCTATTCAGAATCTTATATTTATGAGTAATTTCTTTAAGGATTTTTTTTTTTTTGGGTTTTTTGATTGAAATTTTATATTTGACCCAAAAACACAATATAACAATAATGCACAACGCATAATGGCATAATATACGAGTATACAATATACGTATAGATATCTATGTATGTATATGCATGTGTAATGGAGTGATCCTTTTAAAAAATAACACGTGTGCCAGTCCTCATCCTTAAGAATTTTTCAATGTTTTCTTATTAAATTTTTTTTTTTCATTTTTCATTTTCATTTTTTTTTCTGCATCTTGATACACATTCGATCCATCATATATGCAGTACAAATAATGTACAATGCATAAAGCATAAGGATAAAAAAAAAATAAATTTGTTTTCATTTTTTTATACATACGGTGGCTGCTGTCTTATTTTTTGTTCAATTTACAAAATGTATGGGAACTGGATGAAACTCAACTTTCCCACGATTTTGACTCATCGTAATCATCATTATGTTTATCATTAGTGGGTATATGTAATGTACTACTACTACTACCATATATTATATACGCACATGAAACATAACACAAGGAAAATGTAATGGGTTTCGAATCGTTTAACTTGCTGGCTTCCTCCAACATATTTCAGGTCATTATAGTGCAGTCTCACTTTCTTTTAGGATTTCAAACACCTGCTCTTTTGGCTGTAATGTGTATTATGTTCTTTTTATTATATATTTATGTACATATGATTTTTTTTTTTAAAAAAAAAGTTTTTTTTTCCACATGTATTCGTTGTGATAAGATAATCCCTACTGGCTGCGTTGCTGTTGAATACATTTCCATTGGAATATTTTGTTGCTGTTGATATTGTGTCAGATTTTTTATTTTTTTAGTGTTTTACATTTAGATTTTCATCAGGGATAAATGAACGGGAACACGGGAGCATGATGTTGAAGAGGGCCAAGGGATCGAATACTTTTAGAATTAAATTTGCTTGTTTTTGTTATAAAAATGATAATTTTCTCTGTATTTGTATTTGTATATAAAAGTTGAAAATATATACAAAATAAACCAATAAAAGTATAGAGGAAAATAATTTGATGCTTTTGTGTTGTGTTTTGTGTTTGGGATTGGGATATATCGAAGGGATAATTTGTTGTTGCTATTGTTGATGGGTGATTAATGTAATGTGTTCGTTATGTGTTGTCTGTTCTCTGATTATAGCACGACGGATATTAAAAAGAAAATAAAAAATTTCAACTTTGCTTTTTACATTACTTTTAAAAGAGTGGGGATGATATTAACAAGGTGCATATGAGTATATAAATGGAAAGGGGTTGATGTATTCATCATCAGTAGTTCAGCAAATGATCTATAGTGAACACAAGTAAATTTGAAACGTAACGAAATTATTATATTTTTACTATAATTCGAATTTAATTTTATTTGATTTTGTGAAAGTTTTTAAAATGTGCCAACAACAACAATTACGTTACAGTGAATCTCGAGAAATCGAGAATACGAATACAAACGAAATAAATCTGAAAAATAATCAATCATCAAAAATTCAAATGAACTCTTACAGTATTAAAAAAGTTTTGAAATCAATTTTCAAGAAACACAGTAAAAAATCAAATTCTCTCGAATCTCTATGTGATGCCAGAGACAGTATTGAAGTGAGAACTTATCAATTTCTTGATAATAACAGCATGGATAGATTGGAGATAAATGATAGCCGTGAAATTGAAGAAAATGAAGCTAATGAGTTTCTAGATAAAAAAATTACCAGCAACAGTACAAGAATGTTTTCATCAGAACAATTTGATAATGAGGAAGAAGAATTTTTGGTACCTGTACATTATGCAAAAACGAAAAATGGAATTTTCTATTGGACATCTAGTGCATATACTGAAGATGCTGATCTCATTCAACCATTGGAATGCTTTACAAATAATCAACTTCCAATCAAACAGTTACGTAAACGTTAATTTCATATTTGATATATTTTAATATATTAGTTTAAGTAAAAGATTTTGTCTTTATAAATTTATTCAAAAAAAAGCTTTAATATGTCGTGATATTTTTTGTAAATCACTTTCATTTTATACATTTTATTTTTATTAAAAAAAAATAATAATAATAAATAAAAATATCTTATTTTATAATTTAAAACTATTTGTTTTCTTTTTAATTTTGTAAAATTTCGATTCAATGATTTCTATCAGTTGATATTGGTTCCATAGTTGTTTGTCATTCACATTGAGGTCTGCTATCTACTTGGTAGTTGTTCCATATCCAGTTGCTTATCTGTTTGACTGTCAAACAAGGGTTTTCCCCGGTATTTTTATATTGTCCATCCATCTTTTGTACATGCCAAGTTCATTGTAACCAATTGTAACATTCTCAATTTTGTCAGTTTAATGATCCAGGTAGGTTGAGGTCGTTGAGGTTTACTTAATTATTGCTAATGCAGTTTTAAGCATGCAGACAACACTTTTACAGATTTATGTTTCTGAACACATTTCACATGCAGCACTTACCTTACAAATTTTACATAACAAAATTGGTAAACAAAAACACAACAGCTGACGGACGACAAGTAGGTAGAAGATGTCAGATTGGCCCTGTTCAAAAACGTCAAAATATGCTTTGCATCAATGCATGGCGTTTAAAAACATGCAGGCAAAGCAGTGCAGTTGTTCAAAAACATAGTAGTGTATCAAAATTTATACGCATATTGCAGTGCATATCTGCAGCATTTAAAGTGTTGATGCGTTGTTTGCTAAAATGTCAAAGTAGTACATATAGTATTACAAATTACACAAATAATGGTGAATTGTAATTATTAAGATGTTTACACAAATATTTATAGCTAGAGTTTTCATTTTAAATATGTAATTATAAAATACAAGCACTGAACACAGTCAGGTAAAACGTTCAAAAACTATGAATCACTGCTTTTTATAAAATCTATATCTGCTTTATGGCAGCAGCAACTAAAGAGCTGCCACTGCATTTATGCTTTTCTGCAATCAATATTTGACGTTTTTGAACAGGGCCGTTATGTTGTTCTTTAAGTATATGCATCAGTAAACAAAAATAGGTTGATAAAGAACTTACTTGCAGTTTTACATTATTTAGAAGAGTTGTATTTGTCAGATTTGGAGTTTTAGACGCATTGCAATTAAGAAATGTAGGAGTTTTTAATTTCTGAAAACCCCTCGTTTTTGAAGAGCTTATGCAATTTATTGTCCTACGTCCTACCTTACAAAATGCATATATGCATTATGCATATAATAATCTCCATATGATCTTAATCAAAGATATTAGCAATAAGATATTATATACATAAATATTCATGATCGTTTGGTATACTAATGCTCAATTATTAAAGCATAAAATTTCCATTGCACAATCGCATTAAATCAATAAATCAATTAAAACACTTTATATAGGTAATCCATTCATTCTAATCTGATGATATGATACCATTTGATGATTCTGATAAATTTATTATAATGTTTCAATTTTCTTTCCTTTTCTCTTTTCTGTTCACTTGCATATTTAATTTTTTATACTAATAATAATACTAATCGAAAATACATAATTACGATCCAAAATCAACAAAATGATCCCTCTCCCCAAGCACTTTAATTGCTAAGGAAGAGCATTTCGTTAATATGATATGGACGATAAAGATAAATAGAAATATGTATATGTAGTACGTATATGGGTATCCTGGCAAATCGGAAATAATTTTCTATAATGATAAATGAATTTTGATAAATTGAAATGATAAATTATGTCATGACCATATAATGTTTCAATTTTGTTTTTCAATTTGATCTTAGCTTATACGACGGCGATGGTCGTTTTTTTTTTCTTTTCTCAGGTTAAACATTTTATTGTGTTATGTAGATATTCTTTAACATTTTCAAGCTTACAAAGCTTACAATTTTACAATGTACAATCGAGTACAATGGACAGCGTTTGTCTGGCGTCTGGGTGCTCAGGTTCATACGTCCCCCTAAACAAACAACAAAAATGCAAAGATTTATCTTCACGTACATATACATACATGTTTGTAAGTATTTGGATAGATTATAACATCAATTTCATCACTAGTGTCACAGCTTATATTTACAGATGTAGTATATTACAAATGTCACAGACAGACATTTTAATTTAATTTCAAAGCCCATTAACATTTCATTTTTTCTATATATTTCTATATTTTATCTGTGAAAATAACAAATTAAAATCATTGTACGTCCTTTTTCGCATACTATTATTATTTATGTGAATAATTATGATCTTCTTAGATTTATGTCTATTTCATATTGACAAGCAGTGAGCTTTGAGCGGTGTGAGATGAACGGTGAAGCTTTCACATTGAAAAGCAGTGAGAGTTGAGCTGTGAGAATTGAAAAGTAACATTTTCGTATATTGGTTTATTACAGATTTTTAGTTTTGCTACAAAATGGTTTCAATTATTTGTCGACAGGAAATTCTTTTAAGTTAATTTAAATTCCTTACCTGAAAGTCCTAAATGATCCCCAATTTCTTTCCATAATTTTTCTGTAACTTCTCTTTTTTTACAGTCAGGATGACGATCATCCCACAAGCATCTTCTAGATTGCACTTCTGAAATTAAAACTTCACGTTGCGAATCACTCAACTTGAATTTATCTGTCGACATAACGAAATCGTCTTCACTCATAAATCTACCGCTCACAACCAAGTCAATCCGAGCTGTGAAAACAACGCTCAGCGTTCTTCAATGTGAAATCTTTCGTATAGATTGTCTTGCTGAGCGTTATTTTACCTCTCAGAACTCAGCTCTCACCGCTCACCGCTTGTCAATATGAAACAGACCTTAGACAAAGTGTATATACCACCGTCACCTATATTTACTTTGTCATAGACGTTATATTATTTTATTTGTATTTTTTGATCATTTTCCAATAAATATGCATTCACAAATTCAGAGTAGACTTAAGACTTTGTACCAAAAAGTATAGATTTATCTGGCACCACATAGTTCATTTCACACAAGAAATTTCATAACGCCATCATTTTTGTTTTTCATTCTGGGATTCTGGCACCTTCCAGCACAGATTTCATAGGATTCCGATTCCGATTCCGATTAGAGTCTTAATGTTATTTCTAATTTGACGCTGGCATTTGTAAAAATTATATGAAAACTTGTTTTTTAATGTACCTCCTATACGCTAATTTACTAAGTAATTTTGAATACAATTTAAAAACTCAATTCACTCCACTGACTAGAATCTAGAATCTAGAATCTATTCTGAATCTGATTTGTAAATAAATGAACCTTTATTCATTTTAGTAAAATTAAAAAATCTTGTTCCAGGTTCTTCTTATATATAGATATAGCCATGTTCTTAGCGTGACGCGTATACAATTCAGATGCAAGATTACAAAAATGTCAAATAATCATTTTCATCAATTTCAATTATTTATATTATTCTTGATTTCTTTTTATGAATCTTCTAAATTGAATCAAATGCATTGCATTCACTGCACGTGCCGAACGGACGTATATATATAATATGTTCATTCATGTTCATATAAATTCATCATCATATGTGTTATGTGTTTTTGTATTATATACGATAATTATACTTTAGAGACTTTACTTTGTACACAAGGCAGGCATACGTATACATAAATCTATTTTTTTTTTTTTTTTTTTTTGTGAACGTACGATAAAATTCGGTTGATTACTAACTAAACTACTTAACTTGTTAGTTGAAAAATTTATTTTGTATTATGACAAGTAAGTAACAAGTTTTCATGTACATACATACCATGATATCCAACGCATATACCAACTCAAACTTTCTTTGATTGCATTCTGTTATCTGTGTATGTATATATGATATGTATACCTCTTCTCTAAACTATATATATGCGTAAAATGGAATGGCTACTAAAATAACATATAAAATAATAAGTATACCTCCTATATATAAATACATTTGTATACATACATAACACTTGTAAAGGAACTACTATATGTAACTATACATACATACATGCACGTATACATAAAATAACTTAAGTTCAGATTAAGAAGAACGACTTGAAAACTTGTTTGAACGTCTCTTCTTAAATAATAATAATAATAATAATAATTTCAGACCGTGGGAAACGGATTTGTCGTGTGATTCCCACACGATAACGGCCACAACAATTTGCCCCCTTGCTGTTATTATATTATTCTCCTCTTATAAATTCTATACGGCAAGCAAGCAATATATACATATAACAAACATATATTATGTACATAATGAAGTGCATATATAACAACAAGGCTACATACATAAATGTATGTATGTATGTACATTATCCACTGACTGCCAGCATACATTATAATGAAGCCGGATTGTCGTCATATTTTTAGTAACGAGTACGAGTATGTATCTTTTTATGACTTAAATGCATATATAAAGACCAAAACAGAAGATACAAAAAAAAAAAAAACTAAAAATAAAAGAAAAAGACATTTATGTTGTACAATAATTTTAAAAGCGGGAATTTTTTTTTAAAGTCATTTTTTTTATTTTTATATTTTATTTTTTGCTTCTTATTTGTATGAAACCATTCAAGTAATTCAATCTTTACTACTGTATAATCTCAACATTCATAATTTAGTTTTTATATATGCTCATCATATATGCATGCATTACATTATATTGTATAATGGTATATCGAGTAAGATAAATTTTCCGTTGAAAAATGTTCATATTAAAATCTCTGTATGTACTTATATGTATGTAGATATGTTTGCATAGAATACTACCACAGATAAACGATTTGATGGGGCATATGATTAATGAAAAAAGAATAATAAGACTTTAGACTGTATAGATTCAGTCCAGTCCACTCACAAAGATGCAATTTGATTCAATTCAATTACGACAATTAACCCCTCTCTCTCTCAACATTATTATGAATTGTGATTAAAATCTTTGCCATTCTAATTAGAGTTATCATCTTAATTTTACTATTCATGTATTTTTCATAGACATATTTTACTTTGACATAGACATGGACATAGACTACGCTACGATAACGACATATTATTATTATGCTCGTCCATCACATACACTACATGTGGTAGCCATCACCTTTTTATGTTTTCATCTATTCCTATATCTATTGCATTTCATTGCAAGACGGACGGACAAAACAAGCATGAAGATACATAGGTATGCAAGCATGCTGTCAGGCAGGCTGCTGGTCGTTGTGTTCATAAGCTACTTTACATTGCGATTACAAGGCAGCGATGTGATGATCATCGTCATAATATGCATACAGAACAGACAAACTGTATTATAGACTGATCATCGTTGTTTTACCATACTTCAAACACGCGATCGGCACGGGTTAAAAAATCAATGCGTCGTCTTATATGTATAGAGTAGTACCAGTAGTACGTACATAGATGTACATATACATACAATGCATAAAATATTTTTCATATAGTATATTATAGATTTGAATTTTCTTTAAGTTATTTTTCATTTTTCTATGATCACAATCACGATATAGTAATATTAATAAGTGTATAATACAATAATATTATATATAGAGCGTGTTTTCCGGGATACGATACAATCACTATTTTCACACACATACACAATTGAGTTTAAATTTTTTCCTATTTTTGTTTTGGAATTGATAGAAATAACCGTCGAGCTGTGATTCATTTCTTCTTCTTTTTTTTTATTTAATTTTTAATGAAAACGATAAAACAAAGATAATAGCAAAAATTAATCATCCATTTTATTAACATGCGATATATGATCGATTGTACAATACAAGATAAGGAATTGTATGTGCATTGAGATTGCTGGTAGGGTAGGTACAGTTTAATTCACGTGGTGAAATGTTCGATCTTTAACTCATTTAGGTAGTTTATAATTAAAAAATTAATTGGGTACGAATACCGCAATTTATAGCCTCATAGCGGATGACTGGTAGCAAAGATACTATAAATAATTATGTACAACTATGTATTTATATAGTATCCTTGATATTACTATAATGTTTGCACTTACAGTTTAACGTGAATTGCGATTGCGGACCACTGAATTACTGGTAGAGAAGCAAACTCTTTTACATGATGCAGTTTAGACTGATCTGTTATTAGAATGAAGTAATGCAAAGCTTATCCGTATATAATAAGCTGTGACCACTGATATTTTTTTACAAAAAAAATCAAAAAAACATGTACAATGCTCACAATTACACTAACAAAAGTTTTCCATTAGTAAAAATGGTGAAGAACCAAATTTTTGCTTCAATTTCATTGTCTTATAGCTTAGTGCTATATGAAAGAATCAAATCTGGATCACAATAATAAGTAAAAATAACAATACGTGATTGTACATGAGATTTTTTCATTATATCAAATTTTTTTCATGTATGAGTCATATCGACATCACATATAAAACTATAGGAAAATTATAAAAACGAAATAACAAGTGAATAAAAATAAAATTACAACGTGATTTTAGTATCGAACTGAAAGAAATTTTATATTATCACAGATACGGATAATTACTCTTATATATTACTCTTGTTAAGAGCATTTCTAAGCTCATTTTTACAGCAAGCTGGTCCTGGTACTCATTCAAAATTGAGTGAACTTTTGGAATGAAAGCCGGGAATGAGCAAAGAAAACATTTTTCTTTTTTTTACCATGGCCAGGAAGCAGGAACAAAACCTGCACTCTCAATCTCATGATTAGTAGCCAGTTGTTGATATACCGCACTTGCACCACAAACCGCCAGTCCGACAATGCATACACTTATCAATAATTCCATTGAAATCACATAATATGTAATTGTGAATCACCCTGCATGTTCCATTCCTGGCATGTTTGTTTGTTGTACTGCAATAAAGTCTATTTAGAAATTGCAACAATATATACTTTTTTCCAGCCATTTCCTTTTGATAATTTCATAATTCGATTAATTATGAATTTACATAACAAATATTGCACATATACATACATACACACGTCAACATGATACATAAACATATGTGGTAAATGTAATTACAGATAAGATAAGGATACTTTTATCTGTGATGTAATTGAATTATAATTGTAATTGAATTATACTAGACTTATCTGTAATTGAATTATAATATGCATTTATATTTTAAATTTTGATTTGTGATTTCAGTCATTATATTTCAGTTCTTTGAGTAAAAATAATTAATTTAATTGTGAAATTTGTGCAAAGTGTGAAATTATGGAGGGAAGAAATACGAATTCATCGAGAAAAAAGGCTTTCGAATGGGATGATCGAAATAAACAAATTTTCTTTGATTTCGTAAATGAGAATATAAATATCATATTATCTAATGATGAATTTAAATGGCATATTGAATTTGTTAAATATTACAAAGGAAAGTTTCCAAACAAAAATCCTCCTAGAAAAGGTAAAAATAATTTAAAAAAAAGAATTAAACAAAATTTGTGCTTATACGACAGAAAAACTAATAAATTTATGATATATGTATGTACATTCATCTAATGTGCATATATGTATATATATTTTCATATGCGTGTCGTATATACGTATATGTGAGTAATAGAATAAGTTTTTCTGTGCTTTTATATAAATTGAATTTATATTTTTCAATATCAAATTACATATTACATAGTTATATCTTTTTATTATTGATAGAAAATGTTAAAAAGAAATGGGGTGAATTTGTTTCCGTGACGAAAACTTATTATAAAGAAAAGATAAAATTTGAAGAAATCTTACGAAAATACGAAAATTTCGAGGAACAAATACAGGTTCTCAACTTAAAAATAAAAGAAATAATTGATAATATTTCTAAAACTACGGAAAATAATTAATTATTTTATTCAATTAACTTTTAAAACTTTTTTTTTGATTCAAATAAAGAATATTATATGAAAATGTATATTTGAGTGTTTAGTATTTATGTATGTACATGTATAACAAATTACAGCTTATATCAAGCTTGGGCGTTCATCAGCTAATTGACATCCAGACATCTCCATCTGTCTCTAATCATTTTCCAATTGTTTACTTTGAAGTTTGAACAGATTTCTTGCGTCTTTGATGATGTTTTCTTCCCATCTTGCATGTGGCTTCCTTCTATAGGTCGTTTATCCTGTTGTTTTGTCTCCAGCAATTTTATTGATGCAGCATTTTCACTCATTCATTGTATTTATATATATAGTATCTTTGCCGGTAGTTTAGTTTGATGATTAGCTTCAAAATTGATTAATTTCGATGTGCTTTTATTGAAAGTTTGTTATAAGATGATGGGAAATTAATGCAATGCAATAAACACATAGATGCTTGTAAAGTATACATGTGATACGTGTGTTAGCGTTTGGATTTTTGAGTGCTTCTATTATTATTCGATATTGCATTATGTTCAGATTTATCGATTCATACAAAATTTAAATTGAAAATTTTTTATATCTTGGATTTAATGATTAGGCTACACTTTATATATTCATGCAAATAACTCTTGTCTAAAATTGTTTATTTAACGCTAAATTAGTGTCTGAAAATATTTTATGCATGAGATGTGATCATCGTATAAATTAAATGAAAAATATCAGTAACTAACTATAATTGGATATATGTACTTAAATGCAATCTACTTATTTTTTGCAATTACTGCGCATGTGCATATAAAAAACAGTGAGTAAAAAATTTAGATATAATTTATTGTGAAATCAATTTATAATTCGATAAGGAAAGTATATAGGTGAAACTCGGTGGCGCAAGTGGTAGAGCAACTAGCTATTGATATCGAGAGTGCAAGTTCGATTCCTGCCACAGCAAAATTGAGAAATGGTTCCCTTAGAACTGTAATGCTATGAAAGAAGAAGGAAAGTGTAAATTAGACCATATAGGAGGGATATCATAAAAACGATAGCTCAATTCATTTTGATAGTTTTCAATGACACACACACACACAGACACTAACAAAATTTTTAATTAATTCGCTTTTCTATTCTGAACATCTACTCTCAATACTCATACGGCTTTATTTGTTGACCTGATGTGGCGTTGTAAAAAAACAAAAAAACTCAAATCAAAATTATCACACTTATACACGACTCGAAAAAACCAATTACCATTTCCTTTTCATCAAAATGAAATTGAGAATAGCATGACATCATTTCATTTTATTGATTCAATTAAATTTTTTTGCACCCTTCAAAGATCAACTATCATCATAAATACATATCAACATCTTATATTTAATGTTTTTCAAACATCCGAAAAGTTAAAGTATGTATGTACACCTGATATATTTTTATCTGCAAACACTTGTATTATAACTATAAGCACTATAAGACAGGTATATGTGTGCATAAAATCAAAATTGTAAAAAAAAACCAACTAACATCCTTGCAAATTCACTTCCCTATATACTCGTAAAAATTAGATTCTTTTCCTTAATTATTTTTTGCATTAATGACCTATCCGAATTTGATCTTACATCTTACCTTACTTACATCCTTATACTTATATACTTACATACTTGCCCAAGTATAAATTTATACAAACATAATATCAACCGCTATACATACAATTGTATATTGTTAATGGTTGATCCTTGCGTGGGAACTACACTCTGATCCTTTTTCCCACGACTTAAATTTCTTTTTCCGTTTATCATTTTCTTTATATCCACAAAAATTTTTTCTTCTTGTTCTTTTTTTTTTTTTATTCTATCTTTATATGCTTTTTCATACTTGCAGTAAATCCTAATCAACATTAAATATCCCTTTTTATTTTTTTATTGAATTGTTGTTGTCTAGAAGGAACAAGAATCCGATACAGAACACAAATTTCATGTTTAAAAAACAAAAAAAAAAAAAAATAAATGAAAAACGATAAGGAATAAAAAAAAATCAGAACGCACCTGTTTCCACTTTACTATATAAAATGTACCATGATGTTTATAAATCCGTATAAATATTCCCACGATCGGGAAAAGGATCAAGGAAAGAGAAAATCAAATTATAAGAAGACAAAATGCATCACGTGTGTATCCAGTAGAAATATTTTTTTTCTGTTAGTTTTATGGATGGTGTGCTAGTGTATTCTTGGTTGAGGCTACAAAACCATGCTATACTGTGCTGTACAACGTATGCATAACATCTTATAACCGTATAACTTAACTGCGATTTGGATGCTGTGTTGTGATGTGCTGGAATTTGTGCATTGAACTGTTAACAATGCATATAAGTACATATGTGTAAGGTGAGACTCTGTATACACTCAGTCAGTATATGTTATATGGGATGAAATGTTTTTTTGCTTTGCCTTTTAAAAAAAAAAAATATTTTCTGTAGGATATTTTTAATATAAAAGATGAGGGTAAAACTGATCAATAAAACAGACTGAAAATTTCTGTCAAGGTATTAACATCGATCGTATTATAGTGATTTCTTTCATATTTTTCGTAAATACATACTTATTAGATTTACGTATATAATCGTATTCTAAAAATTCATAAAAATACAAATTTTTAAAGGATTCATAAAAACACATTACGTAACATAAATTTATTGTGATTGTCATATCTACATTTTACGTATAAAATTGTGAAAATTTTATTAAAGTTTCAATTTATCAGTATACTATATAATAATTTATCGAAAATTTAAAAATGTTTACGGACGTAAAAAATATGAAAAATTCAATTCAACAAAATGAAACAGTTAAAAAATCATCATCAACACAAACGAATAAATTCAAAAAATTATTTAAACCATTATTTCGTGGTTTAAAACATAAAAATAAGGCAACAGGTACTCCAAACAATCTGAAGGACAATAATAATTCAGTGATATCGTCATCATCAGCATCATCATCATCATCATCATCATCCTCATTATCGTCAACATCATCCACATTATCATCAATTATGGACGATTATACAGCTGTGATAAGTAAAGTTGCACATGAAGAATCATTTTTAAAGAGTTACTTTGAAACTGATCCATTCAGTGATGAACCGTATCAATCATCTGAAACAATAGAATCATGTACTGGTTACTTTCAAGATTGTGGCTATAATCCAGAACAGAATCGTTTAGTTGTTATTCCGGTACAATTTGCACGTACTGATGCTGGTACATTTTTTTGGACAAGTGCACAGGCAAAAATCGATGAAGATCTGATCGGACCATTTCTATGTTATACAAGTAAACAGACACCACAGAATCAATGTTTGAATACTAATCAAATGCTAAGGAGTTCAAGATAAGATGTTCATCATTCAACGTATAGTATATTAAGTACCTATAGTTAAGAACATTACATAATTATGATCCAGTGTTTTATCATTATTATTTTTTATTAATTTTTATTTTGTTTATTTTTGTTAAAGAGCTTTAGCAATTTATGTTGTGATATCCATATAAGAATAGTTTACTATTTTAAGGAAAAGAATTGATTTCTTTTTTTTTTTTTTGTCTTTCTATATTATACAATATTGATTGATATATATATATATATGTACATAGTATATGGCACTGTTTAGATGAGAGTTTTATTAAATTAAAGAAAATTATATTATGATTTAAAATAAATTTGAAAAAACAAAATATCAAAATAAAAATGCACAATTTTTAATTATCAAGTAACCAAGTAAAATGGTAATAGAAAACTATTTTCGTTCCTGAAATTTGGAAAATTTAACGATATAATATCATATGGGAAGTTAACGAATATTTCTTTTTCTCTGAGTGAAACTGCGACTATAAACATTTATTATGCCAGTGATCCAATCCACTCTGATTTCTACTCAAACTTTTGTACTCAAATTATTGTATCAAATCAA
Organism: Villa cingulata; assembly: GCA_951394055.1. NCBI lineage: Eukaryota > Metazoa > Arthropoda > Insecta > Diptera > Bombyliidae > Villa > Villa cingulata. The sequence goes on from OX596023.1 coordinate 32,713,495, forward strand.
ATTTGATTGCTTGTTAATAGCATATATACTGGCACAATAATTATAGGATAGGCTTATATCATTATACCTTGATCATGTATACTCATTTGATTTTAATAACAAGAGAATTACCCAGGGTCTTTAATCATTCAATCGTTAGATGTTCTGGATTTCTTACACCAGCAATGATACCAATTTCTATTTACTATGCTATAATGTGCTTTGCTAATATGCTAATATGCAATGTACCAGGATGAGAAGATGGTGAAAATTACTATATGGAATATGAAACTTTTAAATGTTGGGTTTCTGTATTTATGTTCTAAATTTACAACACGATCAATATTGAAGCCTTAAATGTGTAATATGTCCAATAATTAGAAAACACTCTACCAAAGTGGTATGAAAGATTGAATGCAAAGATGGAAAGGAAAGATTGCAAGATCGAATTTCGATTTGCGTATATGATTTCATACTGGATCGAAAGATCAATTAACAAAATGCTTTATGTAAGATTTTCTGGTCGAAAACGTAGAACATATAGAACTGTGATAAAAATACATTGTACATGCATTTAACAAATAATCATTTTGATGACACATTAGCTTAACACATCGTCAGCTTAAACTCGTACAGAAAAAATGTAAATTCTATCTACAGAGGCAGGCAAACAATGTAGTGTAGTGGAATCAACAAGGCAATTATTTTAAAGGATGTCTGTCGAAATAATTACATGGAGGCGTAGGTGTTCAGTTCTTCAAGAAGCTAAAATTGAAAACAAATGCGGTGATATATGCTCTTCATATAAGGTTAGTATAAAAATGTGTAAAATAATAAGAATTTTTGTTGACTATAAAACCATAAACATAAAGTTAATTGTTAAATGGTGTTTACTCAGTTATAAAAAAGAAAAATGTTCAATCTGCACTATATATACACGGATATCGTATGTCGTATTCGTTGGCTTTTTATTCAAATTACATACCTACCACAATAATTTATAATTTACGAGTATGTATTCGTATAGTATAATTTTTTAGATGTACACATTTTCGTAATATTGTGTGTATACGCTACTTGTATATTGTTGTTATTTTTATATGTGCATTATGATATGTCCATTAACTTACGTATTTGTACACATGATATTCACGATTAAAGAACACCAACGACCATGAAAATATGCTATCTATACGTATGTTACATTCGCAGAATATAATAAACGGATTACATTTCAAAATAATAATCGAATTTCATATTTGTATAGCATTGAAAATTTATGCAAAAAACAAAACTAATCATTTTTGTCAATTTTAAATATATATATTTCATTTTTGTTTGGCATTTTATCTATGGCATATAATATCTACTGTGATCGAAATATACGATGAATTTTTCATTTAAATTTCGCAATAAATATAAAATAATGAAATTATTTTTTGTGGGGTGGATTTAGTAGCATTTTGTCTTTGACCATTTTGAGTGTTGTGTTATACATCGTTTGCATGAAGCTATTCGCATCGAGATACCAAAGTTATGGGCAGACAATTCATTGTTTATTCACCACGATAATGCATCATCTCACCATCATCGGTTCTTCGAGAACATTTCACAAAAATTTCAATCCATATCGTTTCACAAAACCATTGTATATTCGCATGATTTGGCATCGTATTATACTTTCTAGCTGTTCAACAAGCTGACGAACACCATTTCGACTCGATTATGGATAGATAAAAGCCGAAGGTATTTAAGGCCATTCCGGAAAAATATATCTTTGACTGTTTTGGGAATTGGAAAACTGATGAAAAGTACATTTTGAGGGCTATGAAATTAATTTGAAAAAATAAATAAAAATAAATTTTTCATTTTATAAACAAATTTTACTTTATTTTAAATTACAACAGGACTCATATATTCAAGACGAGTAGTGCTCTTAAGCCATTGACAGACATCTAGTATCGATACCATGGTATGAATATAAACTTAGTATCATTTGACATATTTTGTGAATTTTGTTGTGCGGTGTCATATAGAAAATTTATATTTGCATTATATTACTTTCAACTTAATGCCTACTATGCCTACTAATTACTTTCAACTTGATGCTAAAACATGCTAAAACTAATGTAAAAACTAATTTCTATAATTTCCGCAGCATTAAAATGGCGCTACGTTTATTAAATTTTGTGAATACTAGATTCATACTAGACAAATCATGCTGGTTTCAATACCACGTTTATACCAGCTTGTTTTCCTGGTATAAAGCTATAGTAGAGGATGACAGACATGTTTAGTATAGCCAATACCATGGTATCGATACCTCGTTTATACTAGATGTCTGTCTAGAGCCTTATAGTATTCGCACTTAGTTTTATTCGAAATGCAAATTTTTTTTATCGACCTTTTACCAGTCACTGAACCTTCAATTGTTATTTATTATTATCATCATAAACATATTATCATCCAAATCATCAAATTGTCGAAAAAAATATAAAAATATCATATAATAATACGAAAAATGTAACTACATATACTTATATACATCCAAACATATTCGTGCTCGTACCTACTATAAATACTCGTCTTACTGTACTTATATAAATTCAAAATTCCCATAAAAATTATGAAAAATAATTTTGTTGTTTTTCATCAGTATCAGAATACAAAATGTGTATTACCAGTACTACGTATACGTAACGTACGTATACGTATTCACAAAACGACAAACAACAAACACATTAAATAGCTAAAGGTATAAATGCGCTTGCGTATATGCATCGGCTCATACGTGTGTTTTAAAAAAATATTTTCGAGTTCGATGACATTTATGTACGTTATGTATATACAGATACAATATACAAACAATGCATCATAATACACATTCGAGTACTACTGTATTTTATTTGTGTATATTAAATAAATTTCATCATTTATTTTATAATGTCATGTAATTGCTCTGTTTTACTTCAACTTTATACACCAACTATACAAAATAAATTTGCATACATACTTTTTTTTTTTGTTCTTTGAAGTTACTCACGTTATAACGTGAATATGATCTAAGTACGCAAGTACGAGGTATTTATGGTGCACGCATATGTATATGTATGTAAATGAATGTACACGAGTATTATGGATGGCATGGCACGTTGGTATAATGTGTATGATTTGGTGTATAGAGTGTTAATAATAAATTTTTTTTTTTTTTTCATTTTTTGTGTCATTTACACTTTTATCAAAATTATATATTTATTGTGTGTGTGTGTGTGTGTGTCTGTGTAAAAAATGAAAGCATATACAAATATGTATATAATTTATGTAAATTGCTCCCGATCATATTGTATATTAAAAATACACAAGTAGGTATACCTATATACCTGTGCGCATTCATTTTCAAAATTTTTTTTCAAATTATTTTTAAACGATTATTATTCCTTTTTGAATTTTTATTTTTTTTTTCAGTATGATTGTTTGGTTATGTATGCAAATTTATATTATTTATAATATTTATAAAAATGTATATACTATAATTTTTTATATAAAAGTAAAAATACCTAATGTACGATTCCAACCGCTACTGCAATTTTGTATATCTACTACCTATCCTATCCTACTATACTGTCTTTATGTTTGGTACAAATAAATGCGAATGAATATCAGATTAATTAAATACAGTAGCATACACCAGCATACACTTTACACATTATATTATATGCAGATAGTTGGTTATACATATATGTATTTGTATACTATAATATGCTATAATCGTAAGAAATTAAATATGAGTATATAAGTATGGCCATATGTATTTTAGAACTCATTCAGTCATCTCAACAGATCTTGAATATGCAATTTTAATTTGATTATGACGTTTTTCGCTAATTTTTTTTTTTTTTTAATTTTTTATATAAAGCTACGATTCCACTTATTGACAACTGGTCAAATATTTGACACAGTTTGATGTGTAAATCCTCTCTATTTTTGTTTGACATTAAAGTTTGAAATGTTTGACCATCGAAAATTATTTGACAAGACCATTGTCAAAGAGCGTCAAAGTTAGATATTAGTGAAATTGATAAAGTTGAAATAAAAGTGCGTAAGCTATAAAAATATTTAGGATAATTTTAGTTTTAAAGAAAATATTTAAAAAAAATATGTATATGTATAAAAATTAATATGTATTACGTATTGTATTATACCTCTTCTAATTAGTACACAGTATGTAACAAAAAGAATAAAAGCGTTACATCAAAGAGAAGATAAAAAGAATCATTTATTGCATGCAAAATTTAAGATCATTACAAATACTTAAGATCTTAAAATATTGTTTTTAATGTTTCTAAGAAAGACACAAATGTTATTTTTTATTTTCTTCCTCATCCAACAAATCTAATGATATATTGCGAGCTTTAATAATACTCATTTTTCACTCACAAAATTAAATGATCAACTAAATAACTTTTGAAATATAATATAAAAATGTTCACTTGAAAAAAACGCGGGAGTATTATATAATGTAAAATGTCAAATAAAAAATAGCACTCAATAGTTGTCAAATAATGTAAAACAGGGTCAAATAAAAATGTCAAAGATTATCTTTGACTATACGCAAGTCAAAGATTTTGATGTCAAAATGTATTTTAGTGGAAACCCTCTATGTCAAATATTTGACATCCTTCAGTCAAATATTTGACCAGTTGTCAATAAGTAAAATTGTAGCTTAAGTATTTTCCAAATTATTTTATTTTTTCTGTTATGTTGTTTCATTTTCAAATTTAAATTTATCAATTGCACGCAATTATTGTAACCAAATAAATATCCACCAAATATCCACCATATAAATGTAGGTATATTTTGTTTACAGATTTTGTAATTTCTTTTGATTACTACTTGTGTCCCTAAATCTTTCTGTTATAAGACGACAAAATTACTTTCTTTTTAATGTTTTTGCCAAATATATTTAATTTTTTATTTATTTATTTATATTTTAATTTTATGTATTACATTTTTACATTTTTACATTTTTACGTGTACGTGAACATACATTCATACTAAGTGTAATATGTAATCTGTACTATAAGTACATGTAATGTATGTGCAAAATTGTATAGTTAGATATAAATATAGTAATGAATGATACTGACGCCAGGTAACCTCCGTTTATAATATAATCACAGCTGGTCTTGGTCATTCATTACAAAAATAATCTGGTTATATATTACTTACTACATACTACCATACTACTTACATGCTACATACAATTCTATATATTATAATGAACGTATGTATATGTATGCAATGCATAATTTAAAAACGTGTACACCACGTCCGTATTAGTAGCTAGCATTTATACATACATACATACCATAGACAGTGTATGTGATCCACGATATTATGTGTAATGTAAAGTATAATCATTGTACTTATTACACGGGTTTGACTGCGGGTACTACTACGGTACGACAATGTATGTACACATAATTGTATTTGTAATTTTCTTCAACATTCCCAGTCCCCAGTGCTCACAGTTTATAGACGCAATTTTGTCATACACATGAGGGGGAGGCGAGAGAAAAAGAGATAGTGGCAGATCAAATAAATACAAGCAGTAATAATCTGAAAAATTTATACAAACATTATATGTATGTATCTACATACGATATAGTACTCATAATATCCCGCCAGGTAATTTTTTTTTTTTTTTCAATTTTTTATGCAACAATTTAAAATTGCAATAATATAATGTATACTTATTCATACATATCTTATACTTTATTTTAAGGTAATTTCATATTACCAAGTCGAATGACATCAATGACTTGTCGCCTGACTAAATTCAAGTAGCTCCCAAAAGTATCCAATGCATACATGATATTACATATTATGTGCATGCATGTATTTATACGTACTTACATATATGTACATACCTATATAGTATTTGGTAATTGGTATTCGTTCCTATAAGCATATATTAACAAAACGACACACAAACAGAAAATAAACATTATAGAAGAGAAAAACTCATAAAAAGTGCAATCAAAAAAAAATGTTTTCCTTAAGTCGTTATTCTGATCTGCTTCCCTGTTTTTACGTGGTAGTTGGTAGTAGTGATGGTTGACTGTGTTTGCTTGCATGCCTGCCTGCCTGCCTGCATGCCTGCCTGCTTGCTTGCTTGCTTGCCAGTTTGTTGTTACCTTAATAATTTCAATTTTCTTTTTTTCTTGTATAGTTTTTATTTATTTATTCAAGTTTTTTTTTTTTTCTCTTAATTTTTATCTTTATCTTTTTTATGTAAAGACTTTTATAATGTGGCTTTAGTTTCGAACCGTGAGAACCAATTTTGTCGTGTGTTTCCCACGCGATTCGAACACCTGCCCCCCTTTTATATTTTCTTTTTATTTTTTTTAATATTTCCAGTTACACATATTATATGTACATATGTATGTATATACAATGTATATTCGAATTCGATACTCGTCGTACATATTATATCCATATAAATGCATGTACATACTCGTATATAGAAAAAAAAAAATACACAAAAAGTGTATATAACATTCCTTTTATATTGATAATGTTTCTAAAATGTATAGGTAGTAAGCGTACATGACGATATAGTGTATAAAACCAACAACAAAAAATGAACAATCAACCATACCATAATAAAAATATGTATTACGTGCATACGTATGTACAGAAAAAGTAGCAATCGCACCACAGGTAAAGGTAAAACCATAGATAAAACGAAACCAAATCAAAAATGAACTGATACAAATGATACGATACGATATGGACAAAAACTTAAGTGCAATATTTTAAGAATTGAAGATTTGAGTTTCGAGATGATGTTATAACGATATGTGAATGCGATATATTTATGTATGTAGGTATAAATGAACGTGGTGATTACATTTTATATTTTATATACGAATACATACAAATCGTGTACATATCAGATTGATTTTATTTCTACATTCTGCTGCTATGCTGGCTGACTGATTATTTTCGATTACATCGTTTCATTCGTATAAATGTGCATATGTACACTTCCCGTGAATTGTATTTTTTTTGTTTCACTTGAAATTGAAATCGCGTTATTACGTTACGTTGATCGACTCTAGTGAAGTGATGATCATTTATTTGATCATTCATTACATTTTTAAATGCGTTTCATTTTCTTTTTATACAATTTACTTTTACTTCTTTTACTTTATAATCTGCATTAATGTGAATATGAGTCAAAAAAAAAAAAAAAAAAAAAATAATAATAATATGTATTCAAGTAGCTCTATCAGTAATTTATTTTAATTGAGAAATCATTTTTGGAATGGAGTTCAAATTCAGTTTGTTTTTTTAATAGTCTGTCCTGTCTGTAGTCAGTAGGAAAGGAAAGTTCCCATCCCACAATACTGATAAAACTGTTTGCATAAATAAAGCGTGTGTTAATAAAGCTAAGTAGATTCTGGATTTAATTTAATAATTTTTAGTTCTTTACTATGAATGGTTCCTTTATATGCATGCACGTACAGATTACATTATATCTATACCTACATAATGACTAAATTTAAATACAAGTTTAAGATTTAAACATATGAAGAATATAATGTTGGTCGTATCGTACAGTAAAATAAGAAATCATTATCATGACCCATATGTATACTAACTTTAACTGCTTTAACTTAATTCCGCCGTGTATTTTTATCATTCTTATGTTCTTTTGGCTGGATGTAAAAATTCTAATTTCACTTCACTCCACATTAGCAATTTTGCCTTCAAGTGGCCATTGTCACTATATAACATAACCATAACATAACTTACTTATCGCATCGCAAGTCTTGACTTGTTCAAGCTTGTTTTATTCGGTCAGAATTCAAATTTGAGACTCGACGACGATTCGACTATACACTCACATGTGAATGTGATGCAATTTGAATTGCAATGTAGCAATCTTTTTTTAAGACTTTATATCATCTGCTATGATATTTATGTATGTATGTGCATAAATGTATTTAGGTACATATACATACATAACGAGCACACCTTTTTAACATGCAAAGAATTACGATTATGTCTTGTGTTTTTCATGTTTTCCCTCGAAAAAAAAAAAAAAAAATACAAACATTTTTTTTTTGTTTCATTTACCTTTTATTATTTGCTTTTTAACTATTACAGAAAAAAGAAAAGCCAATCTAAAAGTATTCTCACATGAAATGTATGTATGTACATATAATTATGTACATACTCGTACATTCTTATTATACAAATACAATATGTATGAACTGAGATTTAATTCAATTCAAATTATCTTCTGTTTGTACATTTGTGAACATATATGTACATGCATGTATTTACGCAAATACTATGTGAATGTTTAGCAGTACATACATACATAATATGTATATATGATTGCAGGTATTTTTAAAGTGAAAACAATTCATTTTCCGTATAATAATGATCATAGCTCCATGGCTCCACACAACAGTGTTATACGAATTGCTACATAATAATGTCTGTATCACTACATACTTATACATATATAATTCATACAATTATGTGGAAAAAAAATGTACGAACTATACATTACGATACGAGTAATACGTACGATTTTACCTGATTGCAAACAATTTAACAAGAGGCACGTGTGAAATTTTATTTTTAATAACTAGAGAGATAGATAAATATAGTGATATTAGTAGTTAGGCGATAGATCCAATTGCACGTACATATGTGTATGTGTAAGAAAAAATGTGTATATGTTCACATAAAAAAGGTGGGTATAAGTAGGCGCACTAAATTGACTGGTTGATAGACATCCAGAATTGTGGCTGACTGTCTGCAACACTGGTGGTTATGGCATGGGGCTTGTTTTATAGCTGTAAATATGTATAGTGATATGTGTGTATTGTATATTGTATATTGTGTGTATTGTAGATACATATTGTATGTACATGTAGTACAAGACTGTGAAAAATTCAAACAGCAGCAAGTACAGAAGACAGAAGAGTAATTGTCATTTGAATTTTTTTTTTTTTTAATTTTTGATTCATGTGAGTCGTGATCGTGACTAACAAATCACGTCTTTCTGTATTTTTATTTCATTTTATTTATTTTTTTTTTTTTGTTTTTGCCGTAATATTTGTGCGTACATAAAATTCAAATTGTGGAATTGTTTGATAAAAATCGTTTTATAAAATTGTATATTTACACAGATACTTCTATATACATAATGTTTACCATACTTATGTAGATTGGATTCTGTGTTGAAATGAAATGCGTTTTGTGGCTTATAATCTTACAGATACAAAAAAATGTACGTACATACTAGTATAAGTATATGTATATGTGCGTAACTACACCTCAGTATATCCATGCAGGTGAGAATAATATCTGTAATAATGTTCATTTTATAAGATCACCCGCATTAGATTTTCATATAAATGTAGTCGTAAAATTTATGATAGATTTAACACTCTTATAAAAATGTTCATAATCAATTGGATATTATTAGTATACGTATGTAGGTATGTGAGTAAATAATCGTAAAATCTACATATACTACATGTATAGAGGTAACGTACAAATAATATACGAAATAATATCCGTCAAAAATTAACTTGAAAACCTGTTAAAATGCGATTACAAGTAATAAATCTTAAAGTCGTTATATTTAATAAATTACGAGCATTGTTGAAATGACATTATAAAATATGCACGAGTGAGTATATATGCGTGTATACGAGTAGTTGAAGCTGTGCTGCAACACTATAGCATTAGAATGTTATAGAACGTACGTAACAGCAACGATATGTTATGGTATAGTTGGTTGGTATATGGTGTAAAAGGTGGTTTGTTGTTATTTTTATAGCACCGCTTACAGATAATTCTTGACATTTTAAATGCAAATTATTATATTTCGATCGTTTCAGATGTGAAGATCAGTTGTTATATATATTGACGCAGTGCCGTCACATGGCATGAAGAGAAAGAGAAACATGTTTCATTGTATCATCATACCATACCTACTCTACTCTATAGTCTATATACCATGTGATATAGTATAGACTCGTATCAAAGATACTATAAAATTTCATAGTATCTTTGCTCGTATTTTCATTCATCAGAAAAATTTATTTTCTCATTTTACTTGCTGTGCAATACGCAATACTCACCATGAGAAGTGTAAAAAAAACAGGAAGAGAGACAGTAAGTAGTAGCGTGTAGCAACCAAATAAAGCAAGAGGTCATTTGGCATCTAACTATAGTACCATGTACTATACGCTACGTACTACTATACGAGTACGCTAGTAGTACTATAGTACCTCACATACCAGACACTCGTATACATATTTTCATTTTTCATTAATGAATCATAAGAAAAGTTCATACAAAATATTTCACTCCATCATACTTACAACATAAGACCTTATCCTCTCTATATACCACATACCATGTTTTAATATTGATATTGATACTCACAATTTTATGTATTTTGAGTAACGTGAATTCTAATTCAATGAAAATTTGAAAATGCTGAAAGCAAATTATTCTTCTGATGAAATAAATTTTTTATAAAATCAAAAATCACACTAAAAATACAGATTATTAATATTCGAATATCTCCGTGATTTGCAGAAATCTTTGAAATGAATATAACCTTCAACTTTCGTTTCATATACCTAACAAAACAAAAAAATTTATAATAAAATGTGCCAATTTTTATGAAATTTTCTGCACATATTTTGTATACAAAATTTTTTTTGATTTCTTTGGATCGTTTTTCTGAAAGATCGAAAAAAAAAATCAAAATGAAAAATATATAGACAACGAAGAAGAAGAAGAAGAAGAAGGAAAAAAACTATAATTACTGGTACACATACAATATAGTCAAATATTAATTACATAGGATAAGAGTACACACTCGATTTTTCAAGGACATACATGCACTCGTAAATATAAGTACATTCTATATATGTACATACTACCATGGTACTACGTACATAAGGAGATTTAAATAATTATAATGAATGCACTGCACTGCTTTTATTTTCACTCTTGGAGGAAATAAATAAAATCAATTAACGTTTACATTGAACATTTGCGAACAATTTCATAATAAATGATTACAAATCGAATTCCAGATTATATACATATACCTACGATATGTACTCGTAAATAATGATTGCGCAGCAATGAATAAATGCCTATAATAATATATGGTAATCATATGCGCGTGTATTACATGCGCTGACTTTTTTTTATATATATTAACAGTGAAAAAAACAAAAAGATCAATTATAAAATGACTATATGTACGATGTCTTTATTTATAATTGCTCCTTTATTATTACGATTACGAATTTTTTTTCTTCTTCTTCTTTAAAGCATCTGTTTGTGTATCTATAATTTGTAAACTTCAATCAAATTAATCTTTTTCAATATCATGCCAATTATAATATATCTACCTTTTATAAATATCCTTTCATCGTTATATGTTCGTTAATTCTGATTCTGCATTGTATGTATTTATGTATATACATATACAGTCTACAATAATGAACTAAATAAATTGGAATGATGAGGGATAAGCATTAAGCGGTAGTACATCTGATAATTAGCTCTTTTAATGAATCGTAAAAAATCCTTTTATTTTTTTAATTACTAGATACGTACCTATATTTAAATATGTACATAAATGTAAGTAGTATGTATAGTGTCCATTCGATTTCTGATGTATAAATATGTAGTACGGTAGTACATATACTATCTCATTATTTCATACATACTACATAATGCTCGTTATTATTTTATTTTATTTTTTGAGATCACAATATACAAATAAGTACGACTATATAAAAATGTAGTGATAGAGGTGATAGGATGATGATGTGATAGTCAATATGCACTCGAATGAAATTCATGCAAATTATAGTGTTGATGTATCCTTGAAATGACACTTTGTAAGTATATTATGCACGCAGTTAAGCTATTTATTTTTTTTTTTTAATTTATTTTATTGTACTTTAATTATATTTTAATATGAGATACAAGTTACGTTGTTTTGAAGATTTAAATCCTTCATTAATTCATTTTATACACTGTATATGTACTTGTATTTGTATGTATATGGGTACAAAAATTACATTATATTTTTTTTTATACATATATGAAACACATTACCTGTTTTATATAAATACGTATGTAATAATAGGCTTACACATGATGATGATGGTAAGGCAATTATTACATTACATCATCCCAATATTATGTATATACGAGTATATCATAATTATTATTGTAATAAAAGTACAAAATAATAATATATGATGGTGTTTATATCTGTCGTCCTGCTGTGAAATTTATTATTTATGCGATTCATTTTGCATAAAATAAAATATACCCATCCATAAGGTGTATCTTGCTTGATTGCACTGTTTTGCACTCTAATAATCATTTACTTACATATTAAGATTTTCGCATATATACTCGTACATACCCAAGAAGTATGCATCATATTATTATTATTATTATTATTTTAATGTGATGCACAATATGCTCAGTTTTAATTATTTTAATTAAAGATTAAAGCCATCCCAAAGATAGCATTAAAATTGTAAAAAAAAAAAATAAAAATAAAAATAAAAAAATTCACAAATATTATGGATTTAAAATCACGTATCATTAAAGGTTCGATTTACTCAGTTTTCTGAAAGATATATTATTTCATTTCATTTTATTGTATTTTTTATCAGTGATTGAGATCGGGCAAGTAAGCTTAATAACACGCGTAGCCATCAATATAATTATATATGAACTCGGGTAGATATGATGTGCCCTTTTTGTTTATATATGAATGCAGATGAAGGTGAAATATAAACAATAATTTTCTGAGGAAGTACATATGTATATACATAAAAATTGTTTGTGAAATTTTTTTTAAAATTTGTAATCGCATACTTTATGAACCCAAATTCAATAAGATCTTCCATATATAATTTGAAAGATACAAATTATTTTTAATTGATCTAAGTTTTAGAATATTTTTCTCTAATGGATCGCAGCATTCAATTCATTTTGTTACAGAATTACAGTAATTTCACAAGTATAAAGTAGAGCAGATAGATAAAAGTTTTTTCTTGACCGTATGATGAACCGCCATTTAAATTTACCAAATTTGCCTTTGTGCGAATTGAAATGTCACAACTGATGATGGAAAAATAAAAACAGTTAAACAGAGTTAACAGCACCTAATAATATACACTAAAAAATAAAGAGAGGAACTATATTTACTATTCGCGTATCTTTCTACTTTTATTTCTACTTCTCTTTCGTCATCTCGAAATCTCAAGAGTGCAATTTGTTTACAAATAAAAATGTAGGTTAACATAATCAAGCTGAAGGCTCAGCGTACGCCTTTCATCCGTTGAGGTATGTGAAGCACGAACGTTTTAAACAACATTAAAATACATAATATGTAATAAGTTCCAATGATGACGTATAAAAAGCGTAAGAAGTCGACAACGGATAGAAATTGAAGAAACTTTTCATATGACAAAGCATGAAAGTGAGAAAAAAAGAAATAGTTTGACTGAAGTTTCTGTAACGCGTACATTGGGTCATACAAAAGCAATTCTATTCGGCAAAGAATGAAAAGTTTTGTAGGTTGTGAAAAGTGTATAAAGTGTGAAAAATGTTTCTTCTACATTGGGCGTTCAGCTTAAAGGTTTTCTCATTTCAATCTTCAATTAATAGAAAGACAAGTCAATCTCTTCTCTTTTTGTTGTGTTAAATCATGTACTATCTATCACATTGTAGTAGTCGTGTATGAGGAAGAATTTCAATTTGAAACAAGATCCTTGCGAATATAAGAAAAATCTTTAAATCTATTAACCTATATTTTCATTTGTAATCAAACATGGCCATTGAACTTTTGAGTTTTTCAGAAGTAAAAAGAAAAAGGATAAGGTTAAGGTGCACTTTTTTTCCTCATACATTCATTATTCGATAATTATCAAAGAATATTTGCTCAGATTATATTTATTTTTTTTTTACTGTGATTTGTAAAATTATTTTTCTAAAAACGGATAGGTACGCTACTTCCAAATCTGTCTTTATTTGCGCTCCCTATATTGGCGGCTGGTTTTAGTGAGCCGTTTCAACCTATAAAAGAACTCTGTATCCCTCCCTGTATGCTTGTAACTACATTTATGTACTTATACTCTCTCAATCTGATACTGATCATATACGACAGTAATACCTACTTTCATTTAAAAATAATAAATAAATAAAATAAAATAAAAACAAACCAGTTAATAATAATAACATAATTGATGATCATAACCTAATCATTAAACAAATTAAAATTGCTGTAATTTCACAAATTAAAGTATTCTCAGCTCCAGCTATCATATAGCATAACAGAATGAATGAATGAATGAATGAATATATATGATGCAGATATATGATCACGTTAAAATTACATAAAATACATATACACACTCTATATATAATACTCTATACGAGAATACGAGTAAAACACGTATATACGAGTATGTACATTCATTACATTCCAATTTCTCAATAATAACAATAAAAAATGAAATTATGTCTAGTACTTATAGTACTATATAAAATATTTATGTGCATGTGTGTATATGTTGTGTATACGATCGATCATATCATGTGATGATATATATGTGCGCTACGTAAATATTACCTTTACCATTACAAAATGCAATAACAGTGGTAACAAAACAGTAATCAAAAATTAACAAAAACAAGAGAAATTTTCATTTTATTTTTAAAAACTTAAGATTTTTTTTTTTTTTTCATTTTTATTTTTATTTTTATTATAATTGATCAACAAAATTTTTTCAAAAAAAAAAATAAGTTAAACTTATATTACTGACTGTATTTATGTGCATAATATCAATACCAATAATACTCGCTTCATTTGGATATTTGTATATGATGTGTGTACTCTGCGAATCTCTGATGATATGAATATTCATATAAATCGTACAAAAAAATTTTGAAATACTACCGCAAAATAAAGTCCAAGCCACTAAAACTGGTCAAGGTAATTCTAGTAATTCGACGAAAAATAAATCATAATTTTATGTTGTGTTGTGTTTTTTTCATTTTTACTGGTGGTGGTGCTGATATATACTATATATGTACTCGTATCTTGTGTATCTTGTAATGTTATTCTGTGTATATGTGATGTAAATTCTGTTTTTAATTGTAATTGCGCATAGTTTTCTTCTCGTTTTTTTTTTTTTTTTTGGTTTTTGTGTTACTTTTAGCACTTGATCACATACATATACATACATATATGTATACATATTTATGCAGCATTGCATATACTACATTCGTTCGCGATCGCATATACACAACTCTGTTATATGGTGTGGTATGGTAGGTAATTGAAATAATTTTAATTATTTCGAAAATTTTCAAATAAGTAACATAACATCTTGTGGTAAGTACATTATATATACCTATATAGTTGATATGTAATCTCCAGATTATATGTCCAAATTACACACACACACACACGAAAAAAAACAGCAAAAACAATCTCAAAAACTTATATAATTAACTGCGTAGTTTAGATTTTTGCTTAATTTCAAAATCCTTCTTATTCACTTTTAATTGCGATTTTCCTTATTAGTCCAAAATTATATGACAGATCGATGATACTGCGAGATTTTATCTGTGTGACGTTCTTCAAAAACACAGAAGATTTATTATTTGAACTGGGTATAGTGATTCTATCGGAAACCAATACTTGCATATATACGTATCTCTTCGTAAATCATGTTTGTCTGTTCTGATGACTATATGTTCGAGTGTGTAACATGAAGTAGATCCCAATGTACACACGTATTTTAAATTCGATGTTCATATCTCTGTCATTTTATTTATCCTTTATTTTTGTTGCTACTACACACCTGTAACTCAAATTAAATTTATTATTATACTCTTCGTATTGTTATTCCATCATTGTCATCATCTTTATGGCTTACAATTCAATTTTCATCCTTCAATGATAGTATCGCATTATCCATAACCATACCACTTGTCAACAAAATATTCTGATCAAATCTAGATAGTAGGGCTTCATTAGCTTCGTTCTCTTCAATTTCAAGGCTTGTCATAATCATTTCATGATGATCATCATAATTATCATCGTCTTCATCATAATCACCAGCACCACATTCATGTATTTTAATACCAAAAAAATATTTCACTTTATAACATGTATAACAATAATCACGATAATAATGACAATGAAATATCCTTTTCAAAAATCTTCTTACATTACATTTATCAAATTTAAATGAAATTCTATCGTACATTTTATTCATGATCGTTAAATATTTTTTATATATGTATGTATATCGTTTAATTTTTTTTTTAAATTTTTTCTTTTAATTTTTTCAAGTGCAAAATTTTTCACTAAAAATCTGTGAACATTATATGGTGGTATCTTGCCTGTATACTCGTATATACTGGTATATGGTTTTTTTTTTTTGAAATTTTATCCGTATTTTCCTAAATTTTTTTTTCCTTTTTGCATTCAATCACTTCGAACTTCGAACTATAAAAAAATATAAGAACTCTCTGTTTCTCAACTCAACTCAACTAAACTGAACTTCATAAAACGAAACACAAAACTGAATGAATATAAATTTTATGTTATCCTTATATATACGTATATGTATTTATTATTATAAATTTTTTCATAGGGATATAGGGTGTAGGGTGTTGTAGATTCAAACGTAGATTTGCATATATGTATACATTACATATCGCGTACACATCTAGAGTTACACGTGACTTAAAATTAAAAACAAAACAAACAAGTGCATGTAATCCCATTCATTAACAGTTGAATGCACACACACTTATACACCATTACTATACAGTTTATATAGTATTCCTGCATAACTCCCTATATCTTTGCATAATGCATCATATCCTATATATTATCCTTATTTTACCCTATTTTTTTTTTCACTTATATTTTTATAGTTTTTATATTCGTACATAAAATTTCATTTTCGTTCCCAGAATATTATATGTCCTCAATCATCCTTTCAACTTTTTTTGTTACTATGCGTATACGTTCCACTTTTCATTTCATTCATGAATTCTTCATTCATTCATTGAAAAATAATTTTTTTTTTTTTTTTTTTTTTTTATATTTTGTGTATGCGTAAAAATTATGGAAAAATGAATTATTTGTTTTATTTTTGAATATTCTATTTGGTTCTACATGGTTCTATGTGATTCTACTTTCGCATATAATGTGTTGAGTGTTTATATATAAATCGTGTCGTGTTGTCTTTGTAATCATATTCGCGTCTCCTTGTTCAAAAATCAACGATTAATAAGGGAAAATATAGCAGTTATATTTGAACTGATTTGAATTTCCCAAATTTCGGATGAATTATTGTAAAATAAATTTGCATACTGAGACTGACTGCATGCTGGTGTATCCATTGTATCATGTTTTTGGGATTTTTTTTGTTGTACATATTTAATTTCACAGGAGCATTAAAACAATTGAATATGTAATGTACACGATGAAGCAATTATATAGCTAAACACTACTGACTACTGTCACATTTATGCAGCTGTAGCAGTGTTGTTTTGTATATATGCGCGATCATGATGACAACATCCCAACCTTGTGCCATAATTATACAAATCACATTACACCTACCATAATACCAACTGTACCAAGAAATGATAAGAAACCTTTCAAATTTTTTCAAGAATTAAAAAATACATAACGACGATATACTTATACATATAATATTAAATCAACTCTTATCGATTTATGCATATAATAATTGTTCATTTATTTATTCTGCAAAACACTTGTTATAACCCTTATCCCTTATCCTTCTTTTAATTATTATAATATTTTTCTTGGATATCAGTTTACTTACTTTATATAGGTATTCCATATCTACCTATACCCATACATAAATTGTGTATATGTTTTGTTCATAATTCCTCGTCCACATATACCTAAACACATATTAACGTGATTTTTATATTTTCTTTTATATAAAATGCACAATAAATTTTGTTTTGTTTTTTAATAAAATTTTTGTTGTTGGCTAAACAAAAACAAAAGCAAAAAAAAATAATATGATCAGATAGAAGATCCTCCGATCCTCATCGTTCGTACACATATGTACATATCGAAGAATCCACTATATAGTATACGAATACTTTTATTATAGAGAAGAGAACAACAGATGGACAGATGTTTATTGTTCGAATTCAAAATAAGAAATCATATATAAAACATCGTGTCATTTATTATACATTATGTACATATACACCATCATTACCATTCATTACCAAGAAGCCAAAGCCAACTATTACATTACATATATGAACGAATAAAGGAGTAAAAAGGATATAACAAATCAATTTTAAACAAAAAAAAAAAAAATATTTTTTTTATCTTGAAAGTGAAGTGAAATAATAAAAGGACAAAAAAAAAACAAAGGAGCTGCTCTGCTAAGCTAAAAAATCGATTCAAAACCGTGGGAACAACGTACGGAATTTGGTTGGCCGCATTGTTACACTTGAAAAAATCAAAAATGTGGGTACATTATTGTGCTATTATAATTTATCTCATGTGTATATATATGTATGTGGGCATGTATAAAAAGTATTTAATTGCATGACATCAAAATATGGTATGTTATGAGTAGTATGTAGTATGTAGTATGTATATCTGATGAGCATTGAGCATATCCAAATAAGTACATTATGTATGTACGTTATAAGTAGTACATGCATAAGCACATTATATGAGTGTATATAGGAATATTGACTTTATTTGCTTGTGCTTATATGCATTTAATGTGTAATTGCAGTTAAAGGATCATTAGGAATTTTATATATTTTTTTTTTTTTGTTTTGTGTACATTGAAAAATAGAAGAGGGAGATATAAAAAGGGTCGATTAGTTTCAATTACATTCATATATGTGAAAAGCAAATACGAATACATGTATGTAAGCAATCTAAGCTGGCTATTAATTTTCATATGAATGATTTGATAGTATAGGAAGATGAAGTGGTGTTTTCTGTTGTTAAATTGAAAAGATCAATTAAATTGTATGTGGAATTAAATTAATTGTCAATAACATTAAACATTAAACGTTCTTATTTATTTTATGGTAAAGATTATTGTGTATACATCACACTCACATTACAAGTGCATACACTTGTATCTTGTATCTTTTGTACAAATGATTCGGTTTCATATCGTCTATTGGATGTGGAGGATGTACGAGAAATCATTTTGTGCGGGATATACTTAAATGAGAAATTTAAATGATTGCTAAGGAGAATTCTTTGAAAGAAGCTTTATATCTTAATGACTTTTATCTTTTATTTTGATGAAAAAAAATTGTAATATTTTAAGTTTGTTGAAAGATAAAAGCGATCCTTATCCATTTACTTCTTATTCTTAATTCCATTCAATAAAATTATCATTTTTGACAAAACCGGACTACATACCAATAATACCACATTATTATGTAGATGAGATGATTTCTATTTTTCTAGTTTTTAATCAATTAATTGCCTCCGATGTAAATATCCTTCTTGTTTTCAAATGCTTCAATTATAAACTTACATATATCCCCTTCGTTTGTCCTTCAACCTGATTTTCATATTCGTTATTGGAAATTATGTAAACTCGTGTCCTCGTGTGCTTATCACGTGTGTAAAACTCGAATTCTGAACAAACAAAAAAAAAAAAAATAAATTGTTTTTCTCCCGTAGAGATGAAATGGTAAATCTGAGTAGTCCTATAGTCAGCATTAAAAAAATGAAAAAAAAATCCCTTATTCCATTCAAGGATTAACAATTCAAATAAAATTACATTGTTATAATTTAATTGTTGTGCATTATGTGTATTTGTATTGATGTCATATATGTATACAGACATTCAAACATGCGCTTCTACACGCACATGCATTATACATACGATAAATTAATATGCACGACACGCACAATCAATTGTGGATCGATTTAATCCATGAATGGTCACGAAAATCCATTACCATAAAAATCCCATAATCATAAAGAAGGACATTATAAACATAAGAATAACGATAAGAAATGAAAAAAAAAAAAAAATTTCCTTAAAATGCATTATGACTTCTTCATACTAATAAATGCATGACATATGTGTAGGCAGTCTAAATACAACAACTGTGTATATTCATTACGGTTTAATACGCAGATGTACAATATCATAGATATCATTGTTGACCATCTGCTTATCCTAAGCAAATATAATCATATCACTATTGATAATATAACATTACATGTGCATAACTGTAAGCACTAAGGGGTATGAATACAATAACTAAATACAACACGATATTGTATTCATCCCTTATTGGAATGTTATATCATAGATATAGCCTATGGTTATATGTATATTCTAAGTATATAAATGTTAACTTAAAATAAAGACATTACAGTATCAGTTGATCCTCGGACCAATAAGTTGGTATTTTTATTTAACCTCCTTAATCCTAGTACTAATAAGTTGGTATTTTTATTTAACATCCTTACAAGTTATCAGGTGTGGGGTCAGTACCAAAATAAGTTATTTCTTAATATGTCAATAAAGAAAAAGTAGTGTTTTGTGCTTAATATATATACTAGCATAGACTATGATACTAGTTATTGAAATTAAGAGTAATTTAAATTAAATTAAAAAAATATTATTTACTATATCACATAAGTGTGCAGTGTGAAAATTCTATAAATAAATTTTATGTTATTTATTATCTAAAGTGTTTAGAATTTCCATATTAAATATTGCATCGGTGCAAGGAAAGTGAAAATAAATTATTTATAAAATATATCTGAACTTATTAGAAAATTTGCAATATGGAACCACATATTCGTGAGTATTTAGATAAAGCTACAGTTGTGCAACTAAAAGATAAATTAGAACTGTGTGGAAAACCAAAATCGGGGACAAAAGCGGAATTATTGATTCGCTTAGAAGACGCAATTTCAGAACTTACTTCTGAAGAGCTGAATGAATATTTCCCTATAACTGCTTCTACAACGAACAATAAGGAAAATGATAACGTTTTAGAGAATGAAAATTTAAAAAGTAATGAAGATTTGGAAATTGAGAAATTGAGGAAAAAATTAGAAATTTTAGAACTTAAGAAAAAGATTTCAGAATTAACCGATAACAGTGACATGGAAACATCAAGACCAATTTACACTTTCCAAGACGTTGAAGAATCTATTCATCGGTTTAGCGGTGACGATCATTTTAGCATCGGAAATTGGATCCAATCTTTTGAAGAAAATGCAGAAATTTTACGTTTAAATGAAACGATGAAATTTTTGTATGCTAAGCGGTTAATGGCGGGTACGGCAAAGTTATTCCTAAGAACCCAAAATTTTAAATGTTGGTCTCAGCTACGCAGTGCACTAATTGAAGAATTTTCGAAAAAAGTCACTAGTGCCGATTTACATAACCTGCTTAGAAAAAGAAAAAAAAGACAAGACGAAACTTTTCAAGCCTATGTACTTTTAATGCAGGAAATAGCTTTACTTGGTGCCATAGAAGAAACTGATGTCATAAATTACATTATAAATGGCATAAAAGATACAGAAGTCAACAAGATGATCCTCTATAACGCTAACAATATGACTGAATTAAAAAAATTATTGATCAAATATGAAAAAATTAAATTAAATCAGTCATTTCGTGAATCAATTCCATCTGTAAAGAATACAAAGAGGGAAGACGTGAAGCAACATACTCGTCATAATATAGCCGCTATTAAATGTTTTAATTGCAACGAGAAAGGCCACACAATCCAAGGGTGTACTAAACCAATACGACCTAAAGGATCTTGTTTTCGTTGCGGAAAACTTGGACATCATATTGCTCAGTGCCCCAGCGAAGGTCATGTTATGAACATATCTTCCAATTCCGATAGTGAAAGCAGCTACGATAAATCTGACGATGAAAAGTATGTATACTTTATTAATGATAATTTTGAATGTTATATTAGGTATACTTTTGATGAATGTCATACTTGTGACGTATCACTATTGACCCTTCTGGACTCAGGTAGTGCAATCAGCTTCATCCAAGAATGCTATTTACCATCCACCACTATGATAAAACCCATTGAGGACGGACAGATGGAGAGATTTTCTGGAATCAACAATAGTCAACTCAAAATAACCGGAAAAACTTACTGTAAAGTAAATTTTAATCATAAGGTAATTAAATTTAAGATGTACATAGTTAAGAATTTCACAATGAACCACCCTGTCATTTTGGGTCGAGATTTTTTAAAATTAAGTGAATTAGAATTAAAAATTAAGGATAATAAAATTGATAACAGCGTTCTTATCCAACAAAAAAATCATGATGAACAAAATTTTGTGAAAGAAATTTTGAACATAGATATATCAAATACAAACGAAAAGACGGGTGAAACACTAAATATTAATGATAGTGTGTCAAATGAAATAAAAAATCAAATTTTTAAAATGGTATCTGATGCAGAAATTCCAAATCTAAACGCGAACCATAGTAATAATAATAATTTCGAAATGGATATAAGATTAAAGACAGATAAGCCCTTCTTTTGTACACCACGAAGACTACCTTACAGTCATAAAATAGAATTACAAAAAATTCTAGATGATCTTTTAGAACGTAAAATTATTCGTGAAAGCAATTCGCCCTATGCAAGTCCAATTGTCTTAGTACAAAAAAAGAATCGTGAATTGAGAATGTGTGTAGACTTTAGAGAACTTAATAAAATCACAGAACGAGATAATTATCCTTTGCCAATTATTGATGACCTTTTAGATCGCCTTTGTGGCAAAAAATACTTTACCATTCTGGATTTAAAAAGCGGATTCCATCATGTCCATGTAGCAAAAGAGTCAGTTAAATTCACTTCATTTGTCACACCAATGGGTCAATTTGAATATCTTCGAATGCCTTTCGGTCTAAAAAATGCACCGTCTGTTTTTCAAAGATATATTAACTTTATCTTCAAACATTTGCTTATCTCTGACAAAGTCTTTGCTTATTTAGATGATATTCTTATTGCCACGACTACTATAGAAGAGCATCTTAGTATTTTAAAAAAAGTAATGGAAATAGTAAAAGATAATTTTTTAAAACTGAGGTATGACAAATGTAAGTTCATGTACGAAGAAATTGCCTATTTGGGGTATATTGTTAATCAGGAAGGGATACGTCCTAATTCAGATAATATACGAGCAATTTCAGAATTTCCGGTACCTCAAAATACAAAATGTGTCCATAGCTTTTTAGGTTTATGTTCCTACTTTCGTCGGTTCGTTAAGGATTTTGCGATATTAGCTAAGCCTTTGTACGATCTCTTACGAAAGGAAGTAACTTTCCATTTTGGACCGAAAGAATTAGAAACTTTCGAAAAAATGAAGTCCAAACTTGTCGAAGCACCAATCCTTGCAATCTACAATCCTTATCGCGAAACGGAATTACATTGCGACGCTAGTAGTATAGGATTCGGTGCAATTCTTTTCCAACGTCAGAACGACAAAAAGTTTCATCCAGTATTTTATTTCTCTAAACGAGCTACTGATCCGGAAACAAGATATCATAGTTATGAACTCGAAACACTCTCTATCATATACGCTTTAAGAAGGTTTAGAATATATCTAATAGGTTTGAAATTTAAAATAGTTACTGATTGCCAGGCATTAACCTTAACGCTTAATAAGAAAATTTTAAATTCTCGAATATCTCGATGGGCTTTGGAAATGCAGAACTTCGACTACATAATCGAACATCGTAAATCAGATTCAATGCCACATGTAGATGCATTGAGTCGTAACGTACAAGTCTTGGTTGTCGAAGACGACACATTAGAATATGCTCTAGCGGCAGCACAGTGTCGTGATCAATCTATTAAAACATTGGCCGACGAATTAGAAAAGGGTGAAAGCCGATTATTTGCACTAATTAATGGATTAGTTTATCGCAAGGAAAATGATGAAATTAGGTTCTACGTACCTAATTCAATGGAAATTAATGTAATACAAACTCATCATGAATCCTTATGTCATCTAGGCCCAGACAAATGTTACGAATACTTGAAAAAAGCATACTGGTTCCCTGATATGAAGGAAAAAATTAAAAAGTACATATCAAATTGTTTAAAATGTATCCATTTTTCTGTTCCGTCTGGCAAGTCCGAAGGCAATTTACACTGTATTCCCAAGGGAGATAAGCCTTTTCATATCATACATATAGACCATCTTGGTCCACTACCCTCTGTTCAGTCAAAAAAAAAGTATATTTTTATAGTAGTAGATGCATTCACAAAGTTTATTAAACTATATGCAGTGAAATCTACCCAAACTCGTGAAGTTATTCAATGCCTAGATCAGTACTTCACGAATTATAGTAGGCCGTCTAAAATTATATCCGATCGAGGAACGTGCTTCACGTCTGAAGAATTTACTGCCTTTCTTCATAAGAATAATATACAGCACATCAAAATCGCAACACACTCACCACAATCAAACGGCCAGGTCGAACGGATAAATAGAACTATTATTCCAATGTTGGCCAAACAGTGTGAGTCGGACAGCACAAAAAACTGGTATAAGAATCTAAATAAATTAGAATTCGCGCTGAACAATTCCGTGTGCAAAAGTATAGGTAATACTCCAAGTATGGTTCTTTTTGGTGTGAATCAGAAGGGTGAATTTTGTGATAAAATAATGGAATATCTCGAAACGAAGAAAACTGATAAACCCCATAGAAATTTAGAAGAAATTAGAACTAAGGCATCAGAAAAAATATTAATAAGTCAAAATTATAATAAAAAATATTTTGATAAGAAACATAAAGCACCCCATAAATATAGCAAAGACGATTTAGTAATGCTTAAGAATGTAGTTACTACTGCTGGTATAAATAAAAAACTTTTACCAAAGTTTCGTGGTCCATTTAAAATTTCTGAGGTTTTAGCCAATGATAGATACGTAGTCACGGATATTGACAATATGCAATTGAGCCGAATACCTTATCATGGAATTTGTTCACCTGCAAATATGAAACCATATGTAGATTTAGAACAACAACAGTTGGATAAGGTCGTAAATTAGAATTAAGTGTATAAACTTATCTATTCTGAATTTTCAAAATTATTTTCAAATAAAATGTATGTACGCACATGTTTTAAAAAAAAAAAAAGAAAAAGAAAACTCAATTTTTATATGAAATATGTATAAAGTAAATGTAAAGTTAAGTTAAGATATATTAAGTGATGCAATGATATCTATAGCTGGTAATCGGGTCGATTACGGTCAGGCTGGCCGAACTGTAGGCAGTCTAAATACAACAACTGTGTATATTCATTACGGTTTAATACGCAGATGTACAATATCATAGATATCATTGTTGACCATCTGCTTATCCTAAGCAAATATAATCATATCACTATTGATAATATAACATTACATGTGCATAACTGTAAGCACTAAGGGGTATGAATACAATAACTAAATACAACACGATATTGTATTCATCCCTTATTGGAATGTTATATCATAGATATAGCCTATGGTTATATGTATATTCTAAGTATATAAATGTTAACTTAAAATAAAGACATTACAGTATCAGTTGATCCTCGGACCAATAAGTTGGTATTTTTATTTAACCTCCTTAATCCTAGTACTAATAAGTTGGTATTTTTATTTAACATCCTTACATATGAAAAAAAAAAATGAGAAAAGAAAAAAAACCAACAAAGATAAGAAAATCACAAAGGATAAAAATTTTTATTTGTAAAAGAAATCTTACCTGTGATAAGTAACTAATTCATTGTGTGTATGCTCGTGTGGATACGCGATCTAAGATCTAAGGTCTAGTAATCATTATCGTCAGCGTCACCATCCATCCTTCCATAACCTATACAACCCTACACTACAATCAAACGTAA
This sequence comes from Villa cingulata, assembly GCA_951394055.1. Lineage (NCBI taxonomy): Eukaryota > Metazoa > Arthropoda > Insecta > Diptera > Bombyliidae > Villa > Villa cingulata. The sequence goes on from OX596023.1 coordinate 32,739,514, forward strand.
AACAGAATGAAGGGAAATGAAATTGTAACAGGGTCAGTTTTGGTATATCAATTTGATTGAAAATGCGAAAAGTAAACAGCATAAAGAAGCATAACAACAAAGTATGTGTGTGAATTGATAATCTCTTGTGCAAGCTATGGGCCCATGGCATTGACAGACCTCAACCTCATATGTGTACAATGGTACAATACATAACATAACTTTCTGAATCCATGCACGTACACGTATAGGCAAATGCACAACAAATATTACAATAGTACACACTATATCTACACACATATGCATGTAAAATGGATGCACATACAGATAACAAACAGATAGATGGATATGTAGATGGTTTGGGTTTGGATGGATGGATGAATGACGACAATGAATCGAATGAACGAGAGTTGAATAACAACAACAGCTGCTGCGTATTATTACTGCGTGCATATTATACGTGTATTACATGTTATTTTGAAGAAGGGCAGGTGGTCGATATCGTGTGGGAACCTCACCTCGAAAATGTTTCCCACGATCTCAACAATTGATTGTTTGTTGTTGTCTCAAGCTGTTATAAAGTGGCACTCTGGCTGCCAGGCACATTGACAAACGTGTACATATCCATACATATGTATATCGCATATACCTATACCTACTTCTTAAAGTGAGTGAGTCTTGCTTTAGTTAAAAGCCAGTCCAAGTCCAATACCATCAATATATCTTTTCAGAGTTTCATATACAAATTGTGATTGCTTTTCTACTGCATTGCATTTATACGTTTATACCTTATACCATCTTATACCTTACCTTGCCTTGTCTTGCGTTAACATATCGTTGCCGTAATGCCTGAAATATTGAAGTGTATGAATGGATATGTACAGGAATGTGTAAGCACTCAAGCACTTTATATTTTATAGGTAGATATATCATGTGGATATGTGGATGTTTCTTATGTAGTGTTCGTGTATCGTCATATCGAATTCAAATACATACATGCTTGTTGTATATTATATTTCTTCAACTCTTGATCATTATGATGATAATGAGCGCAAACAAAAATTTTGAAGAAATATAAAAAAAATAATTGTAAAGAAACAAGAAGAAGAACAAGAAAAAAAAAATATCGATACCAAGTCATTTAAAAAGGGCGCACAGTCAGTTATCAATTCATTCTGTGTTCAGAATTAACGCAGTTCAGATCAGAAAATAAATTAAAATTTTTCAAGTTTTTAAGTAAATTTTTGAGTTTGTTGTTTTTTTTTATTAAATTTTATTACGAAATTTCAATTCAACCACGTGCTTGAAGTCAAGTTATAGATTTGCAAAAAAACGAAAAAAAAAAAAGTGAAATATATATAAGAAAAATGGCAGTTCGTATGCAAGAAATGTCTAAAACATATCAGTATCGTAAAGTGATGAAACCGCTTCTGGAGAGGAAACGTCGAGCTAGAATCAACAAGTGTTTAGATGAATTAAAAGATTTGATGTCTGAATGTTTGGTACAGCAGGGTGAGAATGTTGTTCGTTTAGAGAAAGCTGATATCCTTGAATTAACTGTCGATCATCTAAAAAAATTACGCGGAAAAGTAAATATAAACGTAAATAGCGGAATATCAAACGATAATCATCATAGTTTTCGATCTGGATACGTTCATGCAGCCAATGAAGTATCACGAGCATTAGCATGTTATCCAGGAGTTGATATATTTTTGGGTACAAAAGTAATGGCACATTTGGGTCATCGATTAATACAAATCGAAAAACAGAAACATAATCATCAGGAAATCAACAATATTACGAAAACATCATCATCATCATCATCATCTTTACCAGTTAATAGTCCATTAAGAGTGTATTGCGGTAACAATAATAATAATAGTGGTCAGAAAATTGATCAAAATGATTACATTGTTCGAAATGAAAATTATACCAGCACACAAAATAATCATCAGCAATTAAGTCCGGTATCATCTGGTTACGGAAGTGATAATGAAAGTGTTTCACCATCAGTGTCATCATTATCTAACAATTATCATAATTATGAAGGCAATATCAATAGTAATTATCATCATCATCATCAGGGACTTTTGAAAATTGCCAATCCTACAATTATGCCAATTGAAACATCAACAAAAGATATTTGGAGACCATGGTAATAAATTTTGATTTGATTGCAATATATTACGAAAGTAATCAGAATTTAAAGAGATCCATTGCGATAATATGCGATGGTGTGATGTGTTATTGAAACGTCAACAAAAATCACGATAATGATTATGATGATGATCGTGAAACAATGGAAAAATAATTCTCAGGCATTAAATTTACACAGAAGAGTGAAATTAATAGCATATCTACATAGAGTCAAGCCAAGGACTGATACAATTATAATTTTTCGATCACTCAACAACAGTTATATAGATTTTTACATTTTACACGACGGATAATGAAATTCCGCCTCTGTATGTACATATAATATTTGAATAACATTTTTTGTATATTTTTTCTTATTATATGTACGAGCATATGTTATGTAAATAATTTTATCTGTGATTTGAAATTATTTTTAAGATGTATAGTACAGACAGACATAGTACTATAGAAAAGCTTTAATTTTGTAAAATAAAATTTTAGAAAATAAAAAAAAAAAAAAAATTAAAATTTAATTAAGAAATCAAAAGAAGAAAAATGTTAATTTTTATGTCAAAATAAATGAAAAAAAAAAATGTTTGAAATGAATTCGCAATCTTTTATTTCATTCTAAAAAAATTTTGTAATTAGGAGATTTTTCAAGTTTTCAGTTCATCGTGATCGTATACATTTCATAGTCGTCGTTGTATGTACCCGTACCCATAATGATTTTGAATAATTTTGAAACGGAATGGATGACAGATAGATGACAGTATGTATAGTGAAATGATGACGTAAAGAGAGTGTAGAGAGAGGTTGTCTGTACATTACAGGTATATGCATGCAGATACCGTATATGAAGTGAACTCTCTAAAAACCACAAAATTAAAAATTCCAATTTCTTAATGTCCCACAGTTTGCCACAGTTGATAATTTTCAGCAGTTATAATTTCTCAATGAATATACGCGTACTCGTACTTGTAAAATTAAATATGCGATTTTCATAATTTGATTGGCACTTCTATATACTGTTTCTGATATATCAACAAGATCAATCATTAAATTTACACATCTGTGTGTGTCTCTGTAATATTTTTCAATGTTGAAACTTTTATTTTTGCTTTTAAAGATTTCTTCAATGTATTGTATTTGCATTTGTCTTTCATCTTTTGTGTCATTTGATGTGATGATCCTTGAACAATTTGATTTTCTTTAAGAATATTTAAAAAATTGTCAATGATAATAATGTTCACATGCATTGACCGATTGAGGCTATATCTATATATGTACAGGCTGATCTATGAAAACAGATTAATGCAAATAATTCTATAAGAAAAACCAAAATGATGAAATCCATTATCATTCATTATGATGACCGAATGTTGCAAAATTAACGGTAAAACCTTCAAAAATTTTATCATTTTAACATAAATGATCACACCACATATTTTCATCTTTGCATTAATTTGATATTTGTAATCGAGAATTCTAATATGTATGTATCTATATATTTGGTTGCTTTTCCATTACGTAAACGGTTGACTGATAATTTATTGATAAGTTCATTTACAAAAGAAATCCAAAAAAAGGTTGGATTTTGGATGATCATACGGAAAATGATTGAACAAAATAAAAACAACGGAAGGGGAAACTTCCGAATTGGGGCCGCCAGATTTTGAAACGAAACCTTCCGATAATGATATACTTTGGAATGTCCTCTTTAACGTGATATATGTCTCTATTGGCGTAAATTCATCTAGAGGACGCAAACTATCCTTAAAAATTGTTGGTCCAAAATGGCGGGTTTTACGAAATCCGGTATTTCTGCAGATCAGGATCATGGATCGGATTAGTTGATAAACCATTTGAAAGAGAACTTCTTGTTCTATGTGTATTTTTTTGCATTTTTTTGTATATTTTTGCATTTATTTTTTTATCTATGCAGTTTCTATACATAAATGTGATAGCATTGGAAAGAGGACAAAAAAACCTTTTAAATGATATTATAAAACATATATCATCTTTCAAGTTTTGAAGTTATAGCGTCATCAAAAGAAGTTGGGAAAGTGATTTTTAAAAAACACGAAATTTTAAGTCCTTATATCTCGGGAACCGCTAATCAAATCAAAGTGAAATAAAGTGTGAAAAATAAAGCTGGAAGTTATCTTTAAAATGGTATATTAACTAATCCGGTGTATGATCCTGATCTGGAGAAATAACGGATTTCGTAAAACATGTCATTTTGGACCAACAATTTTTAAGGGTAGTTTGCGTCCTCTAGATAAATTTGCGACAATAGAGACATATACCACGTCAAAGAGGACATTCCAAAGTATCATTATCGGAAGGTCTCGTTTCAAAAGCTGGCGGCCCTAATTCGGAAGTTTAGCCCAACGGAAAAAAAATATAAATAATAAAAGTGATGATCACTGCGATCAACTGAATTTTTTTTCTTTAATTTTATAGAAATTGTTATTGTGAATGGAATAGAAAATAGAATTGTTTCGAAAATAATCAAAGTATATTAAATACCTATATATACTGTATTTAATATGAAATTTATTATGAAAACTAACTAAAACGATCAGGTTTTGTCTAATTAGCATCAACGAACACAAGCGTTATAAACACAAAATACATAATACAAATTTTTTTTAGGTTTAATTGCGATATTATAGCAAAATTTATGCCCATTTCAATATGCATCATGAATCATGATCCTAAAGTTTTAATACCAAATTGATATTATTTCGAATTTCAATATTGGACTATTATTCTTGATAAGTGGTATATTGCTTGTTGCTTCAATAATCATTCATTTACCATCAGTTAATGATCGCATTCACATCTTTACTTGCAGACGTTTAAAAAAGTTTCAAGAACTTCATTTGGTGGGAATGAAAAAAAAATATACATAGATCAAATCAAAAATTTCTAAAGTGGTGATAACAAAAAAAAATATGAATCATATCATAGTAAAAATTAACAAAAAAAAAACAGTATTCGGTGACAGATACAGAAAATGATCAGTCGGTAAAATACACGGCATACACGATACACTAAGGCAATGAAAAGACGTCTGATGTTTAATGTCTGACGTCACACAGGTCGTCGGAATATAAACAACACAACACAATACAAGAAACAATTTATACACACAACACAACAACAACGCACATTTTTGTTTACCATTTAACATCTGATTTACGTCACAATTCCAACTGCCACTCCAATATATTGCCTCAGAAATGTGTATGTGTATTACTAATACTAAAGCTATAACCTAAATAGATGTGACGAGAAGAAGCGAAACGAAACAATACATACGATAGTACTGTCATACGTAAAACTAGCCTAAATGGACGTGTTCTTACGTTCGTTCAATTTCGATAAGTTTTAGTGTCAAATAGACGAAACCAGACGAAACGGATAGTGACGTAGCGGTCGTACATTTTATCGTTTCTACTCGTTTCATACAAATTTATACTTGTTTCTACTCAATACTCATACACAATTTTACTCGTTTGGAATCGTTTCTATTTAGGGCAAATTGTCAAACTGACGAAACGAGTATTTACGTTCATTTAATTTCTTTCGTCCCGTCACGTCTATTTGGGGTCTTGTTTATTTTGTTTATGGGTGGTTATTTTAATGATTTGTTGTTCTTTTTTTCGTTAATTTCTGCACATTCTGATTCTGACACTGTCTGACACTGACACTGACATAAGCTAAGTAGAGCCTATCCTCTGTCCTTTTTCCTCTGTCATGATGTACATTGTTGTGTCTTGTGTGTTGTGTTTGTGATTTGTGTGATGCGTGCTCTATTCTATGCTGTTATTTATTAGTTTCATTTTTTTTAATTTGAAGCGCAATTTAAAGTGCGGTGATTACATGCTTTCGTTTCGTTTCGTTTCATCAAGCTAAAATGAAAAAAAGTGCAGGTAACGACTACAATCTATTCGTTTCGTCTTTTTGATATTTGAAGTTTTATGTAGAATTTTTATGAAAAATCAAAAATTGTTAAAAATATTGATACAATTATATAAATTTATATATTGTATGAAAAATAAAAACAAAGTAGAAGATGTTGGGTATCAAACTCAAGTAAATTATAGATTATGTGCACGGCATACACGGGTTATGTGGTTATGTCATTTCGATTCGGAAAATATTAAAATTCAACTGAACTTTTCGTTTCGTTTCGTTTCGATTCAGCACATTGTAATCGCGACGCGACGATCCCATTTGACAGTTAGCCGAAACGAAACGGAAGCATTCAGCACTGTAATCAACACTTAAGACTCAACTGCGCGGGATTTAAGAAATTTTCATTTGCTATCGTGTTCGTGTATCTAGATTGTCATGTCATTTGTCAATTTGTCATTCATAAAAAATTAAAAAGGATAAACTTAATAAATTATACTTAAATTTCAATATATTTATCCTGACAAAATATTTTTATAATGACTACCTTTAATAATAATAATAATAATAGACTACTTTCATTTTTTAAGCAGCAACAAGGTTTAGGTAATTTAATAAAAAATGTGAACATTTTTATAAAATATTTTGATGTAGATTTGAGATTTTATTTTTATATGGTTATTGTCATAAATTTTTTATTTAATACATACATACATATATATAATAAAATTGAAATGTTTATTTTCTTATAATATTTTAAGGAAAAAATGATTTTAATTATGATTTTGCTCTGTGTCGACTGTGTGTTTCGAAAGAAGATAGTTGGCGAGCAATAACTCCATCAGCATTTATTTCTGATTTCAATGAACATTCATTATTGGCTGCAAAATTTGCAAGTTGCAAAAATTATCAGCATATATTAGCGTTAGGAGGCGAAGAGGGAAAGGTATTTTTTTTTTTAAATAAACATAAATTATAAATATCTCAAAAGGATATTTAGGCTGTGTGCGAAATCCATGCTAAATGTTATAAATTATTGGAAATTGTCGATAAAGTGGCTTTAGCGTATACTCACCGAGTATGCATGCTAAAAGCTAAATGACTAAATTTTGTAACTTAAAAATTCATTGCTTTACCGACCGCTATCGCACAATTGGGGCGACAGCGTATACTGTAATTAAATTGGACATTTTACGCTTAACTTTGTGCTGTCGCTGTCGCCCAAGTAGATTCCATTCTATTTTTCAGCGACAATGAGCCATCCCGATCTAGATTTTACAGTAGTAGTAATTTATTCCCAAGAAGAAAAAATGTAAAATTCATATATGTATATTTTACGCTGCAGTTGCGCCCGAATTATGCGAACTTTCGGCGATACGCTGTCGCTGTCGCCCGAATTGTGCGATGGCTGTTAGTTGTCAACAAATTAGCAATTCACACATACTTTTTTCATACTATAGAGTATAGATAGATGAAGATGGTAGATGCTAACTTGATTGCTGGAAAAAACTGAAAGTAATTTAGAAATTTAACATGGAATTTGAACACATCCTTAATAAGATTTCATCCAGCTAAATATTTGAATATAATTTTATAATCGCATTACAGATAGCACTGCAAGATATAACTAAGAAAAATCTTGATCCAAATATAAATTCTATAGCAGGTCAACAGTGTCATTACAATGCAATATTTGATATTTCATGGGATCCAGGACAAATGAGATTAGTATCAGCATCAGGTAAATATTCAAAATGTTATTTGTAATATAAAATTGATTTAAAAATAATATATGTATGTATTTCTCTAATTATTAATTATTGCTAATAAATATATATATATAATTTGTACTATAGGTGATAATACAGCTAAATTATGGTATGTTAGTGAATCAAGATTACGGTTTTCACGAATGTTCAAAGGACATTCAAGATCAGTTAAGAATGTAGCGTTTCGTAAATTAGATTCAGCTGTTTTTGCAACTGGTGGTCGTGATGGAGCTATATTAATATGGGATACTAGAGTTTCTTATCCCATACATCAAAATCCTGTAGTAGATAATTGCATTTTTAATGGACATCAAAATCATAGTTCTACACCAATCTCAAAAAGAAGAGGAAAAATATTTCGTTCACGTTCAATATTGCCAGCCAGTATCACTGGTTTAGTTTTCCAGGTATAATCGTGTATCATAATTACTATACATATAATTCACCTTAAAAATAATTTATATTCATTTATCTATATACTCGTATATTATTTTTACATAATATAATTATTTCATTATCATATAGGATGATTTTAGTTTAATATCATGTGGTGCAGGAGATAGAACAATAAAAGTTTGGGATATACGACGTAATTATACAACTTATAGAGGAATACCACTACCAAAGCATGTTTTTCAACATAAGGATCAATCAATATTCAAGAGTTTTACAAATCTTTTAGTTAATGAAAGTGGAACAAAACTATATGCAAATTGTATGGATAATACAATATACTGTTACAATTTAACATCATATTCATCGGAGCCGCTTAAACGATATATGGGCTTAAAAAATAATACATTCTATGTAAAATCATGTCTTAGTCCAGATGAAAATTATTTATTAAGTGGAAGTAGCGATGATAAAGCATATATATGGAATGTAAATGATTCTTTACCTTTAGTCACATTGAATGCTCATACAGTTGAAGTAACTAGCGTTGCTTGGAGTGGTATTGCAAATACTAGTATAGTAACATGTGATGATGATAGGCATAATATTTGGCGAATTGGACCCGAAAAAATCGATGAAAATGATAAATCTAATTATTATGGTTTTGCAAAAATGTACCAAAAAACAAATAATGTTAAACTTAAAAATGATATTGATGATCATATTGAAGTAGAAAATAATATTAAAAAATCTAAGAAAAACAATAACATGATGGACAATGATGAAGAAGGATTGAATGATTTAAAAAATACTTCAGATTTAAAAGATAATGTAATTGACAGTGAAAATAATCAAGAGAATTCGCTTAAATATTATTCGAGAACGCCATTATTAGAATTAAATCCATTAAATACATCAGAATCAGAAATTAATGGTTATTCTACTGATTCCTTATTATTATCAAAAATAGAACAAAAATCTCAATCTGAGATATTGTCAACATCATCGATAAATACTACATATTCTCCTACAATGAATCTACCTAATTATGCATTAAATGGTGAAGCTCCTCATTTACAGGTAATGTCACCAAAACAAAAAAATAAAACTAAAGTTGATTGGCTAACAGCATTTCGAAAAAGAAAATTATTAGAATCATCGAATAAAACATATCAATCTTCATCATCCACGTTATCATCATCATCATCATCATCTACATCATTCAAAACTTGCGATTCAAAGACTGAAAATAATAACAATTTAGTTAGTGATAAAAAAATGAAACAGATACCATTGAAGTTTAAATTGAAGAATGCAGACTGTGATCAAACTAAACAAACTAAATAAATAACGAAATACCTATACTTCAACTCATCCGGGATGAATTTTTGCTTGTGAAATTGATATATAAATAAATATTTTCCCCCATTTACTCCTTACACACAGGTGTACTGTATTTAAATATATACTAGGAATACCTAAAATAAATACATATATAAATATCCTTTGAATTCCGATCTTTGTATTGAATTAATATCGTGATATATATTTTGTTGCTTTCATTGCTTTGAAATTACAAACAAATACATACGTTTTTTTCTTTTTTTTATCTGAACATTAAAATTCCATCAAATCTTTGAGTATACATCCTTTTAACAAACTATATAAAAAAATATAAAACTCTGATACGATCCCATCGCAATAAAATGTTTATTTTTTTGCATTAATTTATCATTCAAAGAAGAAGAAGAAATTTTCAAAAAAAAATTTTCTGAAGATATTAAAAGAGCATACAAGATACAAGGTATAGGTACCGCGTACCGCACATAAAATAACTAACATCATGGGTACATGCAATTGAATATCCAATTACTGTATATGTATATTATATGAAATGAATGTAATATGGAAGAAAAAAAAAACTTCATCATAATCATCATATATGCATCCATCCATCCCATGCCATCCATCCATCCTACCTATCCATTCATCCATCGTTCAATATATGATTTTCAACTACTAACTCTTTACATTTTATATTTGTTATTGCATTGCTTATACCTCTCATCTCATATCATACCTCCTCACCTCATACGTGCTTGCTTGTGCCTTATACATGCTTATACCTTTCGCCTTTCGGTACATAAACAATAGCCCGTGCTAATCACGTGCATCAAGTACGACGATATCGAAGACATAACTCATTCGTTTCTCATTATATACAGCGAGATCAAGGAATAATATGTAATAATGCAATGCATGTACATCCACATATACACTGCAAAAATTGTAAACATTGAATGAAGATCATCGCCTACTGAAATCTGACCTCTAGTAAAATATTGAAAATCTTTTTTCTTTCTTTATAGTTTTTTTTGTTAAATTCAGATAAAAATGCAAGAAAAGTAAAAAAAAAAAAATAATAAACGTACATACTATAAAAAGACTTTGAAACCATGCATTTTTTTTTCCCCTTTTCACATGAAGTTCGCATTATTTTGAACATAAAAAAAAATAAATAAAAACTGCACACAAAAATTTTAAAAAAACAATGAAAAACAAAAGAAAAAATACAAATAACACCAAAAAAGGAAGTGCGCATGCATGACGTACACATATATACTTATTTGTTATGCACTTTGCAAACTTTTTGAAGGTATGTATGTACATATGTAGAATTTAGAATTCGAAAAGCTAGTGTGTGTACAACAACATGAGATGAGATACATATGTACGCAGAGTATAAAGAACGATTATTATTCTCCAACAACCATGATCCTCATCATGAAGAATATCAACGGTAGCAAAACAACTACACTACATAAAACAACAACAACAAAAGCATTACCTTTAAATGCTTTAAGCGCTTTAAGGCATTTAACTGGGCTCATTCTCTATTCTGTTTTTTACCTGAACAAAAACAACTGGACAACAACAAATTGGAACATAACACAACATAAAATCTATATATTGACGACTTTAGTCATTCAATAAACGCATCGTTTTCAAAACAAAAAAAAATTTTTTTTTATCAGGAATGCTGTAGATATCAAAAACTTGGCAACAGAAAAATGAAAAAAAAAATAAATAAAAAATAAATAAAAAATGTCCAAAAAATTCCAAAAAATCAAATCAATGCCTGGTTAATGGACAAACGAAAATGAAGGATATTGTTGTTATTGCTGTTGCTTATTTGTTTTTTTTTTCTTCTTCTTTAATAAGAAACACATATGATCTGGATCTACATTTATATGTATGTATAAGAAATATGTACCCCCCAAAAGGCACAGGCACAGGTACTCTATAGATCTATAGACCATTCGTATCTGTGTAATGTGCAATGTATATTATATACATATATATATACTAGAGTCCAGTTAAAGTATCATATTTATATCGTCATCGTCTTCATCATAATCATCATCAACGCGTAGGGATAGGGATGACGATGACGTGTGGTTGAAATTTTTTGAAAGAAAAAAACGACAGCTGCATCTTATATTCTGTAACACCAAAAAAATATTTTCTTTTTTAATTCTCAAAAAAAAAAGAAAAAAAAGAAAAAAGTAAAGGGACTAGCTCTATATATATTCACGTACAAGTAAAAACAGCATGTGTCTTTTTAACAAAAATATAATTGTGAGAACTTTACTTTTCAGAAGTTTCCCACGGCCACGAGCCGTGAATTAGGTTTAGAGGACTATATAATATACACATATTGATTATACATATATACGCGATATGAGCATACGATACACGATACACATACAATTGCTGTTTGATGCAGGCAGGCAGGAAGGGAGACAGGACTGGCAAGCAGTCAGACACACATATGCTCTTCCACTTATCACACGAATAAAATGTGCTGGCACATATGATGATGGAATGGATATAACATATAAGAGGAGGGATATGCATGCATATGCATATGTGTTGCATTCGGTTGCATGTAGGTACATAATACTCGTATGTATTGTATGTATATTCATGATGATGAGGAATTGATGAGGATGAGGATGAAATGAGGGTCATTTCTTTATATTTCATTTCATTTAATTACTTACATTTTGGATTTTTTTCTCATATTATGTGATGTGCATATGTGTTAGTTCATATAGGATTAGAGTATTTAAGAAACGGTAACCGAAGGATTCTACATCATTTTCAGTTTGAAAATTGTGCAAGAAACATCTAAAGGGAAATTTTGTAAAATAATAATTTTTTTGTTTGTAAATTTTGAAATTTTTGTGAAAAGTGTGAAATATTTAAGTGTATAATAGAGACAATAACAAAAAGAAATAATCAAAAAAAAAAAGAAAAAATGGAAAATTCAAAAACTTATCAATACAGAAAAGTCATGAAACCAATGTTGGAAAGAAAACGTCGTGCCAGAATTAATAAATGTTTGGACAATTTAAAAGATTTAATGATCGAATGTTTAACGCAAGAGGGTGAACATATTGTACGACTTGAGAAAGCTGACATTCTAGAATTGACAGTGGATTATTTAAAAAAGCAACAACAACATAAACAACATCAACAACATAATCTTGAGACTGAATCAATGGACAGTTTTCGTAGCGGTTATATTTATGCAGCTAATGAAGTATCAAAGACATTGGCATCGATACCGGGTGTTGATATTAGTTTGGGTACAACATTAATGAGTCATTTGGGTCATCGTTTAAATCAGGTGCAACCATTGATAACGGCTACATTATTACAGCAGCAGCAACAAAAAAGACAACAATCAAATTTAATGAATCCGCTAAAAATCGATTTAGAATCAACAACAAATAACAGAACAGAACAAACAGTAGCTCCGACAATGCATAGCATCAGGACATCAGACACGATGAATTATTATAATATTAGTCGATTACAAACTCCAATATCATCACAGATAAGTCCAGCATCATCTGGTTACCATAGCGATTTACCAAGTCCAGTATCTAGTGAAAGTTCATTCTATGATCCGAGAATAAATAATTTTAACATCAGTATCAGTACCAATAATTCGTCATCAATAAATAACCGTAACAGTAGTAGTAGTAGTAGTAGTAGTTGCGAAGATATGAAAACAGTTTGCTGGAGACCTTGGTAAATATATACATAATGTGAACTGATGAAATTCATTATTAGTTTATCGTATAAAATGGGCGATAGTTTTAATTATATATGATATAAGGGCTGTGATTACAAATAGTATATCTATATCTGTGATAATTAATTACTGAAATTAATGCTTTAAAAACAAAATAGGACATTTGAAAGGAAAATATTAATTGTAAATAATGAAAATTTGTAATTAAAAACCTAAATTTTAATTTAAAAAGAAAAAAGGAAAGAATAAAATGAATATATTTTGTATAAAAAATTGAATTTCATTTTTTGTTTTTTAACTGTGAAAATACATTTCGTTTACATAATTCCTTGGAATTGCGATTGGATAATTGCGATTCCTTCTCAATTTTCAAGAAGAATCTAAAAGTTTAAAAATTGTGGTCTTTTTAACTTCTGTTGCGGAAGATCGCGTTATACATTGAAGATCTTGAAAACCTTTAAGGACACCCATATTTTAGCTATTCATCTATCTATCATATAATATGTACACAGTGGTTCATCTGTATCCTTATCTATGCTATCATAAAGTTTTTTTAGTTGTGACTTGTGAAATTCTTGCTAACCTCCCAGAATTATACAGAACCAGATATAACATATAGTTCTGATATAAAAAAAATTGAAATTTAATTTTATTTTTTCAATATTAGTTCGTCAAAATCGGAGATGTCTTGATGCAGAAAATATCCTTATAAACATTTATGTAAATCCCATATAACAGAAGATCATTTTAAAAAAATTCGTTTTTGTTTTTTTCATTTCTGATTTGAATTTGAAATTTGAATATTTCGATACTCGATTTAATTAGCAAGTGGTAATTTAAAATTTGTTTTACACAGTGACATCTGTTGTACATTATTTTAAAAATATATATAAATAAATTGAAAAATCGATAAAAATAAAAATTTAGAAAGAAAAAAAAACGAAATGTAAATGTCATCTGTCATATTATCACATTATTGGCATATTTTATATTTTATCTCTTTTATATACATTTTCATTTTATAATTATTTGTATGTATTGTATTGTATGTATATATTTTAATTTATACTATTTTATCGGTTTATTGTCGTCGTCCATTTTCTTTTGATTTCGTAGAAAAAAATTTATCAATCACCAGCAGTCAGCAGAATTTGAATTAGCAAGAACGAAAAGAAAATTGAAGTAAAGTAGTGCTAGAGTGAGTAAACGCGTTAATTTCAATTTCATTCAATTTTAATTCAACATAAAAATTAAATTTTTGTTGATGTGTAAATGTAAATTATAAATTTAACTACTGAGTGTTGAATGTTGATGCTGACTAAACTGGAGTTGAAACTGAAGTTGCAGTTGCAGTTGGAGTTTATATTTTCTTGTTTCTTCTTATGTTCGTCTTCGTCATATTTGTAGCTACATACATAATATATCAGCGCCATTGTAATTTCAGTTCAGTTTTTTAAAATTAAAAATTTTTTCAATATTGGCGTGGTTTATGAAAAATTAAATAAAGAAGAAATATATTATGATGAAATTTTAATTGTATTAAAAGGCTACAATCAAAATATTGAAGAGTTTAATGAAAGTGTGAGTATTTTTCAAATTTGTTGTGTAAAAAAAAAGGTGTGGTTGTGAAGTGGATAAAATTGATTGCAGTGCTAGTGACCGTATGCTAGGCTAGATCTATATAGTGTTTATAATATAACCTGAAGCCTACAGATAATTTGAATAGGTAATTGATAGGAGTAGTGCTAGGTGGAAATAAATTGCCGGCATTACATTTTAGAGAAAATTCAATATTAAAGCTGAATAGTGTTATAGATAGACAGAAAACTGAGTGAGGGAGGAATAATTTGTTTTTAGTGACTACAGTAATAATTAATTGTTCAAAATAACGAGAATGGATGGTGCCCCACCGTCGCAAGGGCCCCCGATGAGGGGCGGTTATAGGGGTAGAGGTGGTCCTCCGATAAGGGGATATGATCGTGGTAGAGGACGTGGAATGGGTCGGGGTGGACCGATGATGGGATCTAGAGGTGGTATGGGTGGTCCACCAATGATGAGAGGTCGTGGTATGATGAGAGGTGGTCCACCAAGGGGTATGGGTTTCTCGAGAGGTTGCCCACCAAGGGGTATGCCAATGAGAGGTGGCAGACCTCCGATGCATAGTCAACAACGTAAGTTAAAAATTTTCTCTCATTAATTACCAGTTTGTATAAATTTTTATCAATTTATTTAGATTCTTCATCTCAATCTCAAGCACCAGCTGAAAATTCAACATCAACTGCGTCTGCCACATCAACTACAACAGCTGCGACAACCACAACAACCGTTCAGACAACTTCAAGTTCAGCTCAAAGTACAGCACCACCATCAAGAGGTGCTCCACGCGGGCGTGGTTTAGGTGGCAGAGGCAGAGGATCATATATACCAAGTACAAACGGAACAGTTTCAACGTCTCATGATCCAAATAAACCGCCATCAATGGGTAAACCATATCGTGGTGGTCCACCAAGGGGAAGAGGAGGCTTTTCCCAAGGTATATCTCGGCCACCTCCACCCCATTCAGCGAATACACAGGTAACTACTGTACCGACACTGAAACGAGGTGCACCAACTGGACCGCCAGGCCCGAAACGCGGCCGCTACGATCAAGCACCTGTAAATAGGCAATTAGTTCCAAAACATCATCCAACTATTCAGACAGTACATCCTGCTCCTCATACAGGTTACGCCAACACAAGGTCAGTATCAGTTCCAGTAAGGGATTAATGTGTAAAATTGTTCTAAACTTTTTGGTTATTGTGTGTATTTTGGTTGGAAATTTTAGCTTTAGTCATCATACTGGCTATCAGAGTCATGATCAAATGCAAACTGTAGATCAGTATTCTCAACAACAGTACGCGGCAGCACCACCACAAAGTGCATATAATGGTTATGCACAAACTAGCTATGGAACGGCAACTACAGCCACCGGTTATCCACAAAGTACCGAGTACGATCAAAGCCAATACCAATCGTACAGGTGAGTGTAAAATTTAAATCGACTTCCAATATTACCGGTCAATAACTGAGATGAATTGTAATCGATTTTTTTGCTTTTGCTTTTTGTGCTTCCTTCTTAATTTAAAAAAGTGCATCGGCATACGGTCAACAAGATACTAGATATACAGGCTATGCACAGGATTACAGTCAGACATATGGTGCACCAGCAGTCGATTACACAGCACCACCACCAGATTATTCACAACAAGCGCAAGCATATGATGATAGAAGTTATGCAGGATATGGTAAGTTTTACAATTTATATGAATGTTTCGTCTAAAAGTGTCCCTGCCCCATGAACATTGAACATTTTAAATTTTAATAAAAACCAAAGAAAAAAAAAAGGATCGTTAAAGACTGTTGTGAGTTGTGATATAAAATAAAGAAAGAAGAAAATATCCTTTACACAGAACATCTAATGGATTAAGCAAGCATTTATCTGGTATTTTATAAATTTTATTTTTTTTTTAACTCTTAATATAGACACTCAGGCATATAGTCAGGGTTATACGAATGCAGCTGGCTATTACTAATCCACATATACAAATACAAAATTTTAAAGATTTAAAATTTTTGCAAAAAAAAAAAAATAATTGAAAGAAAAGAAAGAAACGGAAATGAGAAAGACACAACAAGAATGAAAGGTAGAAGCATATTAAAGAAGAAAATCGTAAGTTATTCTTCTACAATCAAAAAAAAAAAAATAAAAATAAAAATCTTTTCTTTTTTTATTTATTTTAAAAATTATGTACACATTATGCACTTTTGATGATGCATACAAATGAAAAATTAAAAGATTTATTTCTATTAAGTGGTAATTAATAAATTTTCAATAAATATTTAGTAGTTGATAGTAAAATACTTTTAAGTACATACATACATATAAAAATATACATTATTATGTAATTTAAAACAAAAAAAAATAATAACATTTAAGTTATTGTACCGATCCGATCGATTATTAATTTTTTTTTTTTTTTTAAAAAAGCAAAATTATGAGAAAAAATATAAAAAGTAAAAAAAAAAAAAAATAAATAAAAATGTAATTAAACATTTATATTTCTACTATTACTCTAACAATAACTACTCTACTAGTACAGTACTACTACTACTACTACATCTGCTTCGTTAGTTATTGTATTCTATTGTTCTTTATATATAGAGTACAATACTTACATAATATGTAGTTTTTAAGATTAAAAAACAAACAAGAAAAATAAGTTTTGATAAATAAAAACAAATGAGAAACAGTAAATAAATAAAAATTAAATATTATAAAGTTAATTAAAAAAAAAATTTTTTTAAATCTAATCTAAAACAGAGCAGAGACAAAAAAAAAGGCATAATAACAATTCAAAAAAAATTTCAAATTTAAAATCAAGTGTCAATCAATCAATTAACAACTCATATTAGAATTTTAAATTTTTATGTAGTAATATTTATAAATAACATAAGGAAAGATAACTGAAAAAGAAAATAAGTAAAAAAAAAAAATAAGGCATAAAACCTGTAGTAGAATGAAATTTATTATAAAATTCATTATAATTTCATTTTTTTAATTCATCATCTTCAATCTTCCTCTTACTGAATAAATATTAAGCAAAAAAAAAAAAAAAAAGAAAAACGATAAGGCAAAAACAGATAACTTCAGCATTATCGTTGCGCTGCTTAAATTAGAATGATATCGTCTCAGTGACGGTGGTTGGTGTGATCTGTGCTATTTGTTTGACATTGAACACTTAAACATTTATGATTAATAGTAATAGCTTGAATATTGGCGACGGTGACGGTGATGGTGACGACGAACTAGTAAATATGATAAACCGTCGACCGTCACCGTCAAAATGAACACAAAATCGTCTTGAACACAAGAAATTAACTATGTATTTTTTTTCAAAAAATATTTTTAAATTTTATAATTTTCTTATTTGTTTTTTTTTTGTCATAATCAAACAATACTGTAGAATAAATTAAAAATAATAAACCTCTAAATGTACTAGAATTTGGGGTTATGTACTCGATGACGGTGACGGTTAAAAGTAGAAAGTTGTTCAACTCTCACCGTCAGCGTCATGAAAACAGTGACGGCGTATCATATTCATTAACATTAATTTTGTATATTTGAAAAATGATGGTAACGGTGACGGTGACGGTGACGGTGACGGTGAACCATATTCAGGCCTTAAAGCTGAAGGCACAATGTGCGTTTTTCACGCCTATCATTTGTTGAGGTATGAGAAGCGCATAAAAATTGAACAACGTTAATAAAATTTATAAGTACGTAATGATTGTTTTTCTTTATTCATTCCGTAGAAGGAATGAAACGAATAAGAATATTTGACGAAATGTACATCGTAATAGAATGAATAAAAAAAAAAAAAACAAATTAAACAAACATTAAAAAATAATGTGAAAATTTGAAATAATTAAACATAAAATAAATATTTTTTTTTTATTATAATTCCTACAATATACAAAATATCAATTGTCTGAATTTTTCTGTAACGCATACATTTATGGTCATACAACAAAAAATCTATACGATAACGTTATAAAAATGTTGTAAGATATGTTGTGAAAAGTATGAAAAGTTTTTCTTTCACATTGGAACGCCTTCAGTTTAAACAAAAATTTACATTGACAAACAAATTTCTCGTTTATTTTTGTTTTGTTTTTTTCAATTTCAATTTTTTTCACATTGTGTTAGCAAATAATGTCATCCATGCCCCCCTATCACTATATGAAAATTTCAAAAAAACAAACTTTTTTTTTTTTTAAACGTGAACCCAATGTCAGCAAATTGAAATTACAGTGAACGACGGTGCTGGTGTTATCTGTTTCTTGCTACATAGAATGTGAGAATCTGTGTGTGTGTCTGTATGTGAAATTATAAAATTATTCTTTTTTTTTTTTGTTTTAAATTAATATAAAATATACTACATACATAGAAATGATGATGATAGGATATGTAATACTAGTGCAAAAAAAAAAACAAAAAAAAAATCAAATAAAAAACAAATGCAAAAACAAAAAAAAAGTAAAACTAAAAAAAAAATTTAATATTTAATATTGACAATGAATGAGGAAGAAGAAGAAGAAGAAGAAGAAGAAAAACTAATTTTTACACGTTATCAGGAGTAGTGCATACATATTCTATATTATATAATAATAATTAAAAAATATAATTATGTGTGTTTTAGAATAATAATCTGTTTGTTTGTTTGTTTGTTTGTCTGATTTGTTTTGTGTACGATATCGATAGACATTACATAAATATAAATAATAATTATGTATAACAATAATGATGAATATAGTACTAAAAATTTGAGTTTATTTTTATTTTTTTTTTATGTAAACGGACAATCATTTTTCTTTATAATTTTTTTCATTTTTATTATTATTATTTTTTTTTTTTAATAGAAAATGAGATTATTTTTTTTAGTTAAGAGAACAGGACAATTGAAACACAATAGAAAAACACATTATGTATAAAATGTATTTTTAAGATACAAATTTATTAATTAGTTTCTTTTTTTTTTTTTTTTTTTTCATTACATAAGTTTTTTGATTAAATGAAATGAGAAAAAAAATGAAAATATAATTGAAATTTATTTATTTTTATTTTCTTTTTTTTTTTAAATTGAAAAATGAAATTAATTGTAAATTATAACAAAACAAAACCATTATGTAGTAATTTTTATGTTGTAGAATGGATAAAGAAAGAAAGAAAAAAAGAAAGAAAGAAATAAAAAAGAGAAGAAGCAGAAGATGGTATATATATCTAGTGTAATAAGAATACAGAGAAAACTAATGAAACAAAAACAAAACCAATTAACTTTCATTATGTAAAATTAAATCCTTCAAGTTAAAATTATTAAGACAGTAAGTAAAAGTACATATTCACATAAAAAAATTCAATTCATAAAAATAAGAAAATTAATAAACAATTAAGAATTAGAACAAAGTTAAAAATAAAAATAAAAATAAAACCCAAATAGAAAAAAAAAAACTACAACATCTTTAGAAAAAAAAAAAACAAAAATAATATAAAATAAACAACTAAAAAACTAAAAAGAAACAAAAAAAAAAAAACAAAACAAAACTAAAAATCTAGTCCATTTTATTTCTCTAAATAAAAATGAATTGGAAGAATGCTTTTTTTTTTGTGTGCAAATGAACATTATGATAAATTGTTTTGCAATGTTCTTGAAAGAATTTTACACAATAACAGCAACAGAAAAAAACAAAAAAAGAAAAAGAAGTAAAACAAATGAAATATAAATTAAAAATACTAAACAAACAAATTACAAATCAAAATCAATGCAATACCGAGCAATACGAATACAAATATGTGTACACGATATGGTAATTTAATTAGAAAATGAATGAATGAAATATGTATATCTCTATTGAAAAAGAGAGAAAGACAGATATATAATGATAAAACAAACGACAAAAATACTAACTGCAAAAAATAAACTTAACTTATCAAAGAAAATGATTTCATTTAAAAACAAATTTTTTTTTTTTTTGTACACAAAGAATAAAGAAACACAAAACGAAATATTAGAAAACAGAAAATATGAAATACATACATATATATACATACATACGGGGCTTGAATAGCTCGATGGTTGTGTGTCGGTCTTGCGATCTTTGAGATCACGGTTCGAACCCCAGCCAGTGCACTACTCTTGCCCAAGTCGATCAATAATTTTTCCCATCAGCAATGTAAACCAGTAACTGATTACTGATGATAAAACTGGATAATATGTATATCTGACATAAAAAAAAAAATAAAAAAAATATACATACATACATACTTATAAAAAACAAAACAATTTCAAACTTTTTAAAAATGTAACCATTTTTTTTGAAAGTGATGTAAGTCCATTTTCTTTTCAAAAAAAAAAAAAAAAAATTCATTTATAATAATAACAAAATGAGAGAGGGAGGAGGCTCGATGGCGCAAATGACAGAGCAAATGTCTACTAATCTCGAGAGTGCAGATTCGATTTCGTCTCACACAATGACTCTGGAAAAGAAATACGTCATTGAGAGAGAAGGGGGGGGGGGTTAGGGGATTTCCTGCAGATTTCTCTTAGACTACTTTCTTGTAGCTGCTACACCATAGTAGTTATAGAGTGTTTCGTAGAGTAACTGAGAAAAATCATCATCACTCTCTAGCGGCTGAACGTGTTGAGATTGCCTCCGCCCCCTTTGTAGTATGATTTTTTGTTTGTCTCAATGAGACCTACATATCTACTGTTTGCGGGTTGATCATTCGAGGCCGGACATCATGTATAAAGGTACTCGTCCACGATGCAAGTTTTCTTGCGCGAAATTTGTCTTGCGTGCAAGAAAACTTGCAGTGCTTCGTACACACACGACGCAATATTTCATGAAAAATACGCAATATTTCTATCACACAAGAAAAAAATATCTTTGCAAGAAATTTTTATTGAATGTGAAACAAAACATTGGCCAAAGAATAGAAAATACATACCAAATTAATTTTCAAGCTTCACAAGAACAAGTCACAACGCAACACAACCTCAACCAACACAGCAACACATTACATTTTACAATCACTCAGCTGATTTTATTGCATATGCAAGAGAAATATTTATTGAATGAGTTAAATAAATTTTTCTCGCGCGAAATATTGCATATCTTTCTGCGTACACTATGCAATAAAAAAAAAAAAATTGCTTGCAATAAGAAATATTGCATGAAATGCGTATTTCTATGCAATATTTCATCTTTCTAGACAGCGTACATTTCGAAATAAATATTTCGTGAAATTTTATCTGTCAAAATCGTCTTGCATGCAAGAAAAATTGCATCGTGGACGAGTACCTTAAGTTGCATAAATATTTTTTAAACAATATAAATAATATATAAATAATTTTCCTCCTGTCAAAGGTTTCTGATTTTGAATAATATAAAAAAACAAAATTTCTTTAAGAAAAATATCATCAAAATCGGAGCTGTTTCTGAGGACTTACAAATTTTTAAACCTTCATTGACGCCACTATGCCCCAAGCATAAAACCTAAATAATGTTACAATTTACAAGTTAGTGATAGTAATAAGTAAAAAAAAAAAAATTATCCTTGAAATGAAGGTCTTGATTTTGTTCGATTTGGGATGTGCTTAAAATGCACATAATCTAAGAAGAAAAAGAAGAAAAATATTGAAATACATTACCGAATTAAAATGTGAAAGTTATAAATATTTTTTGGATAATAAAAAATTGGACTTACACCACATTCAAAATAAAATGATTCAATTATCGTAAAAAACGAAAAAAGACTACATAAATTTTATATTTTTCTTTGATACATTCATACATTTTTATGTAAAAACGTAAAACACATTTTACAACAAAAATACAAGAAAACCATACCACCAGTTGCAGTTTCTGAACACGTTTTAAAGTTATGTTGCTTGGTAGTTATACTTTTACTACCACATATTTAATGATCAGATTTAATCTGATTAATATTTTTAATTTACAATTCTCAAAATAAACCGTTGATAACAATAAAAAATTATCAAAAAAAAAAACAAAACAAAAACAATTCTATTCTTTATAATACTGGGAAAAAAATTAAATAAAATGCGCCAAAAATGACAACAAAATTTGATATAAAATAAATGAAAAGTATAAAATGAAGCAATTATAATATAAAAATATGGCCGTTTTCACTTTTGCATGGTTTTATGCATTTGGTTGCGTGCAAGTAAGCAACCATGCATGCAAACGTCAAAAAAAAAGGCAACCAATTACGACAAAAATTCACTTGCGCATGTGGAAATACTCGCATATTTGAACATAATCAAAACATCAAATCAAAACACAAAGAAAAAACAATTCAATTTAAGTAAATGACACAAAATGACAGCTGATGACAATGGCAACACAAAGAGTGTATCTTCTTCTTATTCAGAAAAGCAATCAACTTGAAATACTTGCATAGGTTGCGTTAATTTTAAAACAATTTTTATTAAATGAACACACATGACGTTTGCATGGTTGAAAAAGTGAACATATGACTTTTACACGGTTGCCAAACTGAACACACTGTAAATGCAAGTTTTTATGCGAAACCATGCAAAAGTGAAAACGGCCTATTAATTTTTCAATCACAAATAATAATACGGGGATTCATGTAAATTTTTCGTAGCTCGTTGTGTCGTAGTTTCGTAGTTTCGTAGTCTCGATTGGCATGAACGATCATCTCAAATCGCTTCGTAATTTACATTTTCGTAGTTGTTTATATATTTCATTTGTCATATTTATTTTCTAATAAATAATTTTTTAATTTCTATGCCAACTGAAAACTGTCTAAACATCAACTACAAAACTACGAAATACAAAAGTTAAAAACTAAGAAGCATTATTTTATTATCTTCGTAGTTTTTCGAAACTTTTGTAGTTCACAAATTTATGGAAATGAACTACGAAAACTACGAAAACTACAAAGATTACAAAGATTAAATTATTTAAACTTAACGAAGACTTAAAGATTAAAATAAAAAGATTACGAAGACTACGAAACATGACATGAATCCCCCCCTAATGCAATTTGTAATTACATACATATATGTATACTTTTTCTCGGTGGAATCCAACATTGTTCCAATCAAAAACAAACATTTTTTAAATCAAAATCAACACTTCAATACCAATTGAATTTGAATTAAAGTTTGATTTAAGAGGATGTTATAGTGATTTTACTGATTTTTGGGTAATTATGGTACATTTTTTCTCAGCCATTGTTCAATTTGATTGGAACAATGTTGATTTTGATTTGAAATATGATTATTTTGTCTTTAAGATTGTTGAATTTGAATTTGACCTGAAAAAAGTATATATAGTAATTGGAAAGTAGTAAAAAAATGAAGAAATAAAAATAAAAAATAAAAAATAAATGAATAAATAAATATCTTATATTATGTTCCTCCATTGTTTTTTTATAAAAAATGAATCAAGAATATTACGCATAAATTACAAAATACATAATGAAAGATATATTATACATTACACAAAAATTTATTTAAGCAATCAATATGATTTGTTAAAATAAAATTTAAATTTTAATTAACAAGAAGAAGAAGAAGAAAGTAAAATAAAAAAAAATAGAATGAAAATGAGAAAGAAAAACAAAATAAAACAAAAATGAGAAAGAAAAATTAAAAATGAAAAAACAAGAGAAAAACAAAAAAAAGCAAAATTAAAAGTAAAAAAAGCAAAATTATTTAAAAGCAAAGCAAATTTATTTAAAAAAAAATAAAGAATTGCAAAAAATATTAAAATCAAATAAAATGATCAAGTATAACTATATACAATATTCAAATTAAAAACATAAAAAAAAAATAAAATAAAATAATCAAATATTATGTATATTACTAGACATTTATTATAATAATTACGAACACATAGACACATAAACATTTAAAAATATTATGTATAGGTGTATAATCTCTTTATTATATATATATATATGTACGTGTATGTCATTTAAAAAAAAAAACAAAAAAAAAAAATTAATTAATTATAATAATAAAACAAAAAAAAAAACAAACAAAACAATATTATCTTTTCTTCCTAGCTGATAAGAATTACATTATACATTATAATATCTATTTCTTTATTAAGCAAAATACATATAATAAAATAAAAACAAAAAAGAAGATGAATAATCAAGCAAAACAAATAAAAATAAATTAAAAATTAAAATTGAAAAAAAAAAAAATGGAAAAAAAAAAAAACTAAAATAAAATAAATTAATAAAATTATAAATATATTTACATATAATATAGATAACTATGATACATAAAAAAAAAAAAAAATACATAAAAATATATTAAAATTTGATTTTAAAAAAGAAAAACACCCATAAAAATTATGAGATTTTTATTCCAACATTTTTAGCACTTATTACTCGAATATCATTATGATTAAATTTGAAGGAATTACATATTATTATTTTTTTTCCAATAAAATTTGACGTTGAAATTGAATAAAAAAACACAAATCAAAAATCAAATAAAATAATAAAAAATTGAGATTTTTGAAAAAGTTAATAAAATAAAAAAAATATGAAATAATGAATTGATTTTCATAAAATGTAATGCCCGATTACATAGTGAAAGTTTTAATTTTGAGCTAAGTGAAGCCTGCTTAAAAAGGTTTAAACAATCTTTAACTGTGGCTCAAGTCTGTTCGATAAGCTGAGTTTAATGTGAGCTGGGCCATACACTGTGACAGACAATACACGACAATACACGACAATCTTTGTTCTTATAATAGATGTTTTCGATTTGGCAATTTCAAGTACTACTTGCGAATACTAAAATGTGTTTAGGGTAAATTGTTAAAACGAACGACACAAAAATTATTCGTAACAATACTTGCATTTACTTCCAGCTACTTGAAAAATTTTTCATGAGTAGCTGCGAGTAGATGGTATAGCACAGACATTTATCTTTTCTACTCGCAAGTACATACTTGAAATTGACAAAACGAAAGCACCTAATGTATGAACAAAATTAAGTTAACAAAAAAAGAGGAAATCTCTCGGAAAAGCTTGAGAGGCAAAAAATATTGTATCGTTACGAAAAAAATAATTTGTATTAATGTTTGATTTATCGTGACAATCACTTTCGTGAAGTGTATCTGTCGTTGGTGTGATGTGTGTATGGATGATGATTTGAGGATACATATAATCTTTTCGCCTTGAGCTTTCCTTAATGATAAAGATTGTTGTGAATCGTGAGCAGTGTATGGGGCTCACTTAAGATTTAAGCTATCGCTGTGAAATTAAAAATATCTCTTATGCTTCGTTTCCAACACAACGTGAAATTGAAGAGAGCTTTTAATGAAATTGACAGCTGTTCCAAATTGGAACGTGAATTATTGAGTTGCATTTAATTAAATACATTTTCGAACATCATTGACAGCTCTTTTTCAACTATGAAATTGAAATTAGCATTAGCGTTGGAAACGAAGCATTAAACGAAAATTTAAATCTTACATCGGACATAAGCTTTCACTGTTGAATTGGGCATAAAATGTGTAATCGATATTGATTTGGTTGCACTCTTCTACAACACAAAACATAATATTTTATAGGTACTTTGTTGTAATCTCACTTTTCAAGACTGAATTTATGAAAGTTTTCACATTCACAAACAAAAATTGAAAAAAAAACGAAGAAGAAGAGAAGAAAACCAAACAGAAAGTGCGTTTTATTTTTTTGTTATTTATTTATTTATTTATTTTCACTTGATTGCAAAAATAAATTTCAAACAAAAAAAAAAAGAACGAAGAAAAAATTTTAAATTAAAAGAAATGAAAATAAAATAAAAAAGAAAATGAAGAAATAGACAAACAAAAAACATGCAATTAAAAGTCGAATTAAAAAACAAACAAAAAAGAATGAAACTTTTTATTAATTCTGCTGGAAAAAACAAACTGAGAATTATATTTACAATCGAAAATTTTTTTTTGTATTTTATATCAAAAAAATTTAATTTTTATTTTTATTTTTCTTTGATTATAATTTGTTTTGTTGTTTTTTTTGTTTACCGTTAAATGTTTTATTTTATTTTATGTTTTATTTTAAAAAAAAATGTGATTGTATAATTAGACAAGAGATAGGATAGAACATAATTTATGTTCTCCCCACATAAAATAATAAAAAAAAAATATACATTTATCCTTTGTAAAAAAAAAAGGAAAAATTAATTTGAGATTTAAAACAGAAAAAAAAAGAAAATAAGAAATAGAAGAAAAAAGAAAGATTATAGATGAGAAAACCAAAAGAAAGATACAAAAAATAAACAAAACAAGAATAAAACTTGCTAATATTCATTTAATCGCATCTAAAAAAACAAAGTATCTACTCTAAAGCAAATACCCTCTATTTTTACTTTACAAAAAAAAAAAAAAAAAAAAAAAAACAAGAAAAAAAATTGTAAACGATGAACAAAATGTCATCAAATGAAAAAAAAAACAAAAAACAATGGTGAGAATGATGTTTAAGTTTGAAACATTTCAAGAATATGACAATAGAATTTTCAAATAAAACGAATCGTTTTCGTTGTCTACGACGATAAAGCATCTGAATTTAACGAACGAATACGCATTGAAAAAATGGAACGTCCTGAGTGCAAAGTCACTTAGAGCGCATTAATGCGGCTTCTACATTCAATGCAGTAACTTCAACTTCGACTTTAATTTAATGGATATGTATATTAGAACTTCTACATTCAATGCAGTAGACTTGACAGTTACTTTTCTATTTACTAGTCGGTCAAAGTTCAAGTTGAAGTCACTGTATTGAATGTATAAACGGCATTAAGCATGCAGTAAAGTCGAAAGTCGAAGTCTAAGTTAAAGTCACTGCATTGAATATAGAAGTGGCATTAAATTTAGAAAGAAAAATGAAATCAGATATTTGTGGCGAAAGTGCAATGTACGATTGCTTGATTTGCTTGCCTGCTTTATTTGCTTTGGCACCTGACTAGAAATATGTAATACTTTTAAACGGGATTGTTCACAAAAGCAAGCAAAGCAAGTAAGGCGTATATTGTACTTTCGCTATTTTAATCAGAAAAACTTTATTTACAATATGAAAAAAAAATTTAATGTGTACAGTGATACACAAAAATGTATTAGTATTCGTAATAATAATTTCAGTTTTAAAATGCGCCATAAAACCATGAAAATAACAATTAAATATCTAAGAAATATTATCAATATAATATGGGGATTCATGTAAATTTTTCGTAGTTCGTTCTGTCGTAGTTTCGTAGTTTTGTAGTCTCGATTGGCATGAACGATCATCTCAAATCGCTTCGTAATTTACATTTTCGTAGTTGTTTATATATTTCATTTGTCATATTTATTTTCTAATAAATAATTTTTTAATTTCTATGCCAACTGAAAACTGTCTAAACATCAACTACAAAACTACGAAATACAAAAGTTAAAAACTAAGAAGCATTTTATTATCTTCGTAGTTTTTCGAAAATTTTGTGTAGTTCACAAATTTATGGAAATGAACTACGAAAATTACGAAAACTACAAAGATTACAAAGATTAAATTATTAACTTAACGAAGACTTAAAGATTAAAATAAAAAGATTACGAAGACTACGAAACACAACATGAATCCCCCCCTAATATTTGCTTAATGCAAATATATTTTTCATATTGAAGTAAAATTTAGTATAAAAACAAAAAAATATCTGTGATATTTAGTATACGTAGTAGTATAGATAAAAGACACAAAATAGTCCATTAAAATCATACAAAAAATTACGACAAAAAAAAAACGTAAAAAATGTGAATTCCCTAAGTAATTATTTCACTGTGTTTATGAAGAAAATAATTATTTTTTGTTTTTAAAATAGTTTTTATTTAATTTGTTATTTATTTATTTATTAATTTTTTTTTAAATTCTCTTTTACTCTTCTTTATGAAAACAAAATATAATAAGAAAAAACAAGAAAAGAAAGTAAAAAATGAATAAAATTTTCACAAGATCAAAAAACAAATTTAAGTACAAAAAAGAAAAAACAGAATTGAAATAAAATTCAATATCGAAAAGAAATTTAAATGAAAGGTGAGTTTAAAAATTTGAAATGAAAATATTTTTTAGTACATTAAAACAAAATATTTGAAAAGAAAAACCAAAACAATAATAAAAAATTTTTTTAAAACAGTAAAACACTTTAAAACACAGTCAAACATATTTACCAAAGAACATAACTTGTAGAATAATAAAAAGAAAACACACCAAAAGTTCATATTTGGATTTAAATAATTTTTCGATTATTAATGTTCGTGATGTTATTTGGATCTGCAAACATTTTTATTTTAATATTTTTTTGTTTTACACAACATTCCGGCGATTGTGATTAGAAACATTTCATTTGCTGAGTAAAATTTTGATCATCGAACAGACGTGAACAAACCGTCGTGGTGGTGAGTAAATGAATGGAAAAGTAAGCGCGTACAAGTAAATGAGTTATTATATGCTACCTTGATCGCAACCACAACAATCACGAACGATTTGAACTACTTTACATCATCATCAATGACGCTACAGTTCTTGTCATCGATTCTGGGCCCTCACCGAAGTTATCTCTGGACTTTATTACTATCAAGTGTATGCCTACAGTTTAACGTGGATTGCGAGCGAACCAAAAAGTTGCTGAGTTGCTGGTCAAGAAGCAAACTTTTCTTTTTACATGATAGGACTTACGTGGTAGACACAATCAAAGCTGACAACAGTGAATGCTGACACAATGACGGCAGAAGCATCCAAACAGAAAATCTGATGGCTGCCAAATTTGAGTAATGTTCAAATTTAGCTGTTGGCTACCGCAGGAAAAACAAGAACAAACATAGAATGAAGAGAAAAGTGTTCCTGAAATTTACTGTGTCAGATTTCTGCTACTGCTGGCAGATATCTGCTTGATTGTGTCTATTGTCTTACTGTTGGAAAAGAATGTGTGGATGTAGCTAAGGCGGTAGCATGTAGCATCTAGCATTGCATGTAGGATATCCTGAAGCGCTGCATGCAGTTGTAACGAACAAAATTTACTGCTGACTTATGTATGTAGAAACTAAATTCAAAAATGACAAATTTCAAATTTTTCAATCACAAAAATTGAAATGTCAATCTGTAGCGCTGCAAATTGAAAAGACTATCTGCAACTACGACTTCAACTTCGGCAGCAGCTACACACTCTGTTACGATTTCAAACTTTGCTGCAAGCTACAGCCGTAACTACAGCTACACATATTCTGTTCCTACAGTAGAGACTTAGACTTTAGAGTAGACTACTTATCGGCAATTCTAAGCTGTTTTTCTCCGTCAAAGCTGGTACTCATTCAAACACTGATCTTGAATTTAAACAAACTAAACATTTAAGATGGATGAATAACAAGGACATAAGTAACTTAATTTACAATTTATTTATTTTACTACAAAATTTTCTGTATTATTGAAATTTCAGCATGTAACTGGTAATCTATTCATTCTCATTATAATTAAATTTATTTCGAAAAATGTTTTTTTACAGTTATTTAATGTACATGTAAGACAATATTCTTAACGTTTTAATTTCTTAAGCATACAAAAAAAATTATTTAAAAAACAAAAAAAAATAATGAAGTAATAAATAAATAAAAATTAGAATAAAATAAAATTTTATACACTTACAAAAAACATACAAAACAGAATAAAAAAAAATAATTAAAAATACATATCAACAATTAGATATTAAAAATTTTCAATTTATTTAAATAAATTTATTCTAGAATATTTCTAAACACACACACACACACACAAAAAAAAGGAGAAAAAAAAAATTAATTTCAAGTTAATTTTATAAAGTTTTTCAAATCAAATAAAATTTCAAAAACAAATGTTTAAATAACATTTTTATAAATCTTACAAAATTCTCAAAAACAAAAAAAAAAAAAAACAAAAAATAAATGAAAATACAAATAAAAATAAAATAAAAACAGAATCAGAGTACATTAAAACAAAAATAAATAAATAATTAAATTAATATAAATAAAACATAAAAAAATCCAAATGAAATAATAATAAAATGAAAGATATAAATGAATAATTATTATTGTATATTATATCGAAAATGAAAATCAATCAGAGATAAATAAAATTTCTAACATGAAATTGATAATTATTTAAAATCGAATAATTGAAATTTTATATTGACAAAATTTACAGTGCCATAATAAACAAAATAAACAAAATGAAAATGAAAATGAAATAATGAAGAAGAAAAAGAAAAAGAAACATTTGAAAAACAAAACACATGAAAAATTTAAAAATTTAACAAAGAAAAAATGAAAAATGAAAAAGCAAAAAAAAAAAAGAAAAAAATCTTTTCGAAAAATCTTTTCGAAATAAAATTCGAAATTATGAAAGAAAGACATTCAAAAGTATGATACAAATAAACGAAATATTTTGAAATAAAAAAGTGATGTACTAGAAAATAAGTTGCACTGTGATAAATTTTTTTGCATAATATCTATACATAAATGAATTTTTTT
Organism: Villa cingulata; assembly: GCA_951394055.1. Classification (NCBI taxonomy): domain Eukaryota; kingdom Metazoa; phylum Arthropoda; class Insecta; order Diptera; family Bombyliidae; genus Villa; species Villa cingulata. The sequence continues at coordinate 32,770,957 of OX596023.1, forward strand.
CAAAACAAAAATGGAGAAAAATAATAATGTATATGTACTCTAAAAAAGCAAAAAAAAAACAAATCAAATTGAATAATTTGTGTCAAAGAAAAATATATGAAGGTAAGATTTATGTAAGAATTTAGGTAAGAATTACATGTAAGATTATTTTCCTTTTTGTTTTGTTTTTCTTCAAATTATTCGTGTATTATTATAATACTGTTAATATATGGCACGGCACGGCATGGCACGGTACAGCTTCAATTATCATTTATTTGCCATCTAATATAATGATTAATTAAGTTTAAATGTTTATTGGCCATCTTCATTCTAAATCTTTATATTGAATTAAGTTCCGAATGAAGTTTAAAGAGTTTTATTTAGCAATGAATGGGTGCGTTCAGTTCAATGCAGCGATGAAAATGAAGCGATGTTTAGATAATTGCTGTATATACAGTATACAATTTACTGAACGGTTTACAGCATAATTCGTTAAATTCATTAAATTCATCTTTCAAACATGTTAAAACTTGTTTACGATGACTTTTAAAGCGAACTTTTTTTCAGCTACAAAAAATACCTTCATCGCTACAAGCAAAGTTAAAGAGTAGCGATTATGCAGCGATGTCGTTCAGTAGGAGAAATTATCGCAGTGATGGAAAATTTTACATCGCTGCATTGAACCGAACGCACCCAATGAAAATGATAATGACAGAAAGATAATTGAAGCCAGTGACGTGTATTAGGGGGGTTTTTGAATGATCTTCCATACGAACGAAAACTGAACGAATAATCATTTTGAAGCAGAGTCATGTATTAGGGAGCTTTTGAATGATCATTTACATAAATATAAACTGAACGAATGATCATCAAAGCCAGTGACGTGTATTAGGGGGATTTTGAATGATCTTCCATACGAACGAAAACTGAACGAATAATCATTAAAGCCAGTGACGTGCATCAACAGTATTATTCATGTTCCTTATTCTTCTTTCTTTTTTTTCTTCTTTTTTTGTTATTTATTTATGTATTTAAATATTTTGTTTATTTTACAATAAAATATGCACAAAACAAAAATTTTTATAAAACAAAAAAAAATTACATAATTAATTAAAATACTACTAACAAATTATTTAAAGATTTTTTGTTTCAGATTCCATCAAATCAAATGATATGTAGTACAAAATTACGTACATAAATGTTGTTGTAGGATACATACATGAATGGAAACGATGATCATAAAAAAAAAAATAAATAAAACAAAATAAAATGAAAAAAAAAAAGTATGTATGTAATGTATAATAATCAATAATGTGCTTGTTATCACGAATATGTGTACATACACGAAATGATAATAATGATCAAAGCATACTTATGATAAAAATGAATGATTATTTTTTTTAAGAAAATTATTTTAAAAAAAAAAAAAAAACAGAAATTCACAAATGAAATTAATTAAAAACTAAAAAAAAAAAACAAAATAAAACTGAAAAAAAAAACAAAAATGAAAAAAGATAAACAAACAAACACCAACAAAATTTACATTATTTTCATATAAGAAAAAAATATGTAAAAGGAATACTCGCATATACCGCTTCGTTAACTGCATAACAAATTAGAAGATGTAGTATGATGCTCAGTTAATCACAAAAAAAAAAAGAAATGAAAAAAAAAACAAAGAAAAATTAATTAAAAAAAAATGAAAACTAAAAAACATTTTATGTTTAATTATGAAAATTCATATAAAACGTATATGTTTTTTTGAACTAAATATTTTATTTAGATACCAAAAAGGAAACAAGAAACAAGAAAACGTGAACATAATAAAATAAAATAAAAAGATAAATGAGCACAAAAACAAACAAAAATATTGTTTTGAAGAGAGAAATTCTAAGGAATCAATATACCCAAAAATGTACATACGAGCAAATTTTAATTTTATCAAAAATTAAATTAAAAAATAAAACAAAACAATTAAAAAACAAAGCCAAAAATTAAATGACAAAATGACAAAATGACAAAATAAAATAATGAAAAAGGAATAATTGAAAAAAAAAAAAAATAAATAAAACATAATATCAAAATTTGAAATTGAAAATAAAAATTTAAAAACATTTTAATGCGATTTTCGATATAATGCATATCAAAATATCAAAAAAGTAGTTTTGGGTTTAGACCCAAATTGAAATTGTAAATTACAAATCAAGTATAAATCGATTATAAGAAAATCAAAATCAGAAAAACAAGAAAAAAAAATCTGAAAAAAAATTTTTTTTTTTTTTGAAATGATACTTTACGTAAATTGTATAGAGAAACAACATATTTGCAAGCAATTTGCAAATGCAATCTGAAAATGAAAAGTATTTCACAAAATAAGTACAAAACAAAACAAAAAAAACGAATATTCATAAAAATTTACTTAAAACTAACTAAAGAAACATAAAAAAAACATAAAAAAAACAACAAAAAAAAAAGAAAACTAATTTCAACTGACTGTGATAGAATAAAATATTCTCTTAAATCAAAATTTATAAAAAACAACAAAAAGTAATTAAATTAAATTTTGAAAAACAAAAAAAAAAACAAATGAAACAAAACAAAAAAAAAAGGAAATGATGTTTTTTTTTTTTTTTTATTAAAAAAAAATGTTTTATATAAATTGATAAAATTTTCATGTATTTTGCATACGAAAATTCAAAACTGCGACTGACTGTGATAAGTCTGTGATAAAAATATGTTCCTTTTTTTTTAATAAATTTTTTTTTTTAAAATTATTTTTACTTACAAAATTGTTTTTTTTTTTGTTTTATTTGATTTTATTCAAAAAAAAAGGAATTTTCTTATGGAATTTTATTTTATTTTTATATTCAAAATATGAAAAAAAAAAAAATAATTAAATTTTGTAAAAAAGTAAAAAAATAAATAATATATAAAGAATAAAATTTTACTGAAATAAGATTCAAGAAAATTATTAAAAATTATATATCTCCATCAAAAATTTGAATAGAACAAACAAGAAAAAAAAAATAATATTCAAAATAATTTTAACAAGAATTTTTTTTTTTTTTTTAGAATTTATTGATTTATTTGTTTTTAAATTTATATATTTTTTTTTGTAGTATTTTTTCTTATTTTTAAATTAATAAAAAAAAAAATAATAAAATGTTTTTATTATTAAAAATGCAAATAATGTATTTAAATTATTTTTATTCCTTTTATTTTTCAAATAGAAAAATGTACAGTGAATGCAAGTTGTATGTAAAGGTGTCCATAAACATACGATATGTATGACAGATAAGTTGAAATCGGGTGAATGTCTGTAGATATATGTAACTTGTTAGAAGGCTCAAGTCCAATGAATGCGAGACTGCGATACGTGACGGATACGAGACGGATACGAGAATCGAAATGTTGTCGTATCGTTCAAGTATCGTATTATAAATGTCCAATAATCTGCTAGACGACGAATACAAATACAAAAGAGATATTTTTTCTTAATTGTCAGCCAGTTTCTTTTAACTCACTTCTTGCTGTCATGCATTCACGATCCGAGAAGTTTTCAATTTTTTAAAAACAATCCGTCACGCATTCTCGTATCGTGTTCCGTTGGACATAATCTCATACAGTCCTGTATACATATTGAAAAAATTTTGACAATTCGTACAAGATCTCGTATCGCATTCTCGCATTCATTGGACTTGAGGTTAGATTCATTGACAGAAAACTCAAAAGTCAGAGGACTTGGTCGCAGCAACATAGAAAAATTTTTGATTTTTTCGGAGTGTCACCGTTGGCTTTGCTTCAAGTTCGACAATTATTAAATTGGCTGTGTGTAGTAAAGCCAAGTTGTACGATCAAATCTCCGACATTATTTTAAATTTTGATCTTTTGGTGTAGGTGTACGGACGAAACTATTTTATAAAGAAAAAGTGTAGCAAAATAATACAAATTCTGACAAAACATTAACGACGTGAACTTCAAAAAAATATTCTTCCGAAATTCGATCAAAATCTGTGATAAAGTCGAAATGCTGCGGTTGTAATGTATATGTAGAGGAATTATTTCAACTTCAACATTCAACGTCCGTCAACGAGTCGTCAGATATATCGTATGTTTATGAATACCTTAAGTCTGCAAACTATTGAAAAGCCATGCATCCATAAATTTTGCAATCAGTTAACCTTGAGGTGATATTCAACATTATTATTTAATGTCAAGTTAGTTAGTAGTAAAAATACGAGGTCTGTTCAAAAAATAATCGAACTTCATTTTTAAAATTTTTATTTTTAAACTTACATATTGCTCGCTATCCACTTTAAAGTACATACATACTCCCCTCCCTTATTTACCCACTTTTCTGAGCGGTGTTTCCACTTTGCAAAATAAACTTCTTTAACTTTTTTTGGAAATATTTTCTATTGACTGTGACGAATATTTTTTGTTTAAAGGTCACCAATAGTGTCGAAACGATGTTATTTCAGCACTGATTTTAATTAAGGATATAAAGACAAAATCACAAGGAACAAGATTTTGATTGGTGAGTAAAGAGGATGACAGAGGATAGTTAATTTATCGTTGGTTTGTTGAAGGAGTTCCTAGGCAAATTTTTAATCCAATTTTCCTTCTGCAGTTCGATTATCGTACGAGGAATAAATTTTGTTACAATTGGATGCATGTTCAACTAATTGGTCAGACTCAGAATATTATGGCACGACTTTATCAAGATCTCAACTTCTCTTGCAAGTTCTCTGACAGTCAGTTGACGATTTTCATGCACCAGAAAGGTTACGTTTTCTTAAGAGTAACAATACTTTTGTGAGTCATTGTACATTATGTGGCACATATAACAAGCATTGAATAATTGAATGTCTATAACAGTAATAAAACTTTAATGACAATTTGAATAAATGATCGAAATAATAAAATTTTAATTTTAATTTTTTTTTAAATGTGTGGAAAAGTGAATGGTGGTGGGTGCATTGTCTGAACGATTACATTTACATATGTTTGTACAAACATCTGTGTATAAATTTACTTTACATTTACATATACGTAAGAACATCATGCATACTCGTATATATGTACGATACGAATTACGAGTGCATTTGTATAGTAAATGTTCTATGTTTATACTGCCAGTTAATTAATGTAATTCTTTATAATATTTGTGTTATTGTTTTTATTGCTGTTTTAACATTTTGATTTATGAGATTTTGTTATTTCATTTTAAATGATTGTTAATTTGTTAAATCACGCGAATACGAATGAATGAATGAATGAATGTATTTGCATGTCGTAAAATGAAGTACGTTTAGGTATTATACTATTTGCGATTATGAAAATAATAAAGATATCCAGATCGATAAATGGACAAAAACGTGAGTGCGTTAAATGCAAGCAAGACGTATACATGAGCAAAACGTAAAACTGTTGCAATGAAACGAAACGCAATACGAAGTAGATAGGTATAATGACAATAAAAATCGTATTGGATATTATATGGTTTGGAAACAGTTTGCAAGCATACAAAGCAAAATGCATTCTATTTGAAAAATGTTTGCATATTTTTTGATTTTATTGCGACATTTCATTCAAGTTCTAGAATTTAGAATTTTTATCAATTTTACTAGATTTGTACTTCTAATTTATATTTTAAACTGAAAATTCTAAAAAAAAAAAAAATGCACAAAAAATTAATTTTGCTTTTTGTTTTCCTTTACTATGTGTTCCTTCAAAAATGCATCGCTGCTTTGGTGATGCTGATGTGTTACTGGTAGTGATGCGTAATCACTAGCGTATGACGATGACGATGCGATGCTTTAGGTTTGATGATGCGATGTTTATTATGACGGCTGATGCTGATGCAATACTTTTTTGATCAGTCAAATTTTGATGAATGGAAAACAAAATTTTGTCCAATATAAATAATTAAATTTTTTATTAGAGAATTCAGTTTGTGCTATACGAGCATATCGCATCAAAATAAGCATCGTGAAAATTGATTATGCGATATGTGTGTGACTTTGACGCATCATATGCAACTGCGAACTGCTTTTTTTGAATACGTGATCACGCATCATAAAAGTTGCGATGTATTTTTGAATTTGTGGCAAGTATCTGCATCGCATCAACTGTGCACCGATGCATTTTTGAAGGAACACTATACTTGCAATAATTCGTAAATATCTGGTCTGGCGCCCTTATTAATTAACAAAAAAAAAAAAAAAAACAAAATTAATTGAATGATAACGCGAAAACGCGCATTATAAATTATCGTTACTGCAAGTTAAGTGTCAGCTGAATGATTTATATACGAAAATGTTCATTTATTTTACACGCAGTTTCATTTAGATTTTGAGTAAGTATTTAAGTATTGGTATTGGTATTATTGGTGTAATATGTATATGCGCGCGCAGTTTAAAAGAACTAATATTATACATTCGTACTGTAGAACAAAATCTAAAATAATTTGCGTTTTAAATACTGTAGATGTACGAGTATTTAGTTAAATCAGATCACATCACATCACATCAGAATCTTTAGAATGTTTTTATGATATCATTTTCAATCATTTTATTGGTGGATGTACAGCCAGCCTGTACAGTATCTACATTATGAAGCATATAAAATTGACAAAACGCAGAAAAAATGACAATAAATAATATCGTTTCAGTTTCGTTAAAATTATTATTATCAATTAACACAAATTAATTACGATATGATATGTTAATCGTAATATTTAAAATACTTATGTCTGCATTCATGTTTCTTATAATAACGATGATATATGGAAATTTTCTCCTAATATTCTCAATGTTGCTTTCCTTTTTTTTGTTAATTCTTCAATTTATTTCGTTTATATAAATTTAATATTCTGATTACATGTAGCTCTACATTAGTGCATATCATACTTTTATTAAGGGCCCCATAAACATATATACGATATGTATGACAGATAAGTTGAAGTCGAATGATTGTTAGACTGATTGCATTGACAGACAATTCGAAAGTCAGATGACTGGTCGTAGTAAAAAAATTTTGAGTTTTTTTTGGGGAATCGTTGTTGTGCTTGTGTTGCTTCAAGTTCGACAACTAAAAGTTGGCTGTATGTAGTCAAGTCAAGTTGTACGATCAAATCTCCGACATTATTTTAAATTTTGATCTTTTGGTGTGGGTGTACGGACGAAACTATTTTATAAAGAAAAAGTGTAGCAAAATAAAAATTCTGACAAAACATTAACGACGTGAACTTCAAAAAAATATTCAAAAAAATATTTCGATCAAAGTCTGTGATAAAGTCGAAATGCTGCGGTTGTAATGTATATGTAGAGGAATTATTTCAATTTGTTCGTCAACGAGTCGTCAGAGATATCGTATGTTTATGGGCATCTTTACTTTTACAATGAAGTTGTATTTGTCTTGGTATGCAGATAAAATATAAAATGTTTTGCAAAAGAAAAGGTTAAGATTAAATGAGGTTAATGACTATAATTTTGATCATTTCACTGTTTTCTCCAAACATAATAAATGTGCACGTATAATTAATGCATTTTGTTCATGCACAATAACTGTAAATCAAGTGAATATGTAATAATGTACAATTTGTAAAATTGTACCGTGTTAAAGCAAATTTGGATTTATTCTAAAAACATTTCACAATGTACCATTACGTCAATTAAAATAAAATTTGAATAAATCACAAAGTGAAAATTAAATCTTTCATAGCACTACAGCTCTAAGTGAACCAGGGTCTCAACAGAACAACAGAAGTGATTTCATGACTTGTTACTGTCAAGTGTGCAAGTGCAACTACAGCTTAACATGGATTGCGAACCAGAGTTGCTGGTAGAGAAGCAAACTCTTACATGATAGGGATTAGACTGATCTTTTACTAGAATGATGTTATGCTCTAATAATAATTCTCTGTGTTACCTGCGTTGACAATGCAAGTAGACCACTTATCACTTATCAGCATTTCTCTTACTCACTCAAAGCTGATTGATCTTGGAGTAATGGATGTAGGAAATTGGCAATGAAAATTGAAAATTAGTTTTCTTACTTTTACCGAGGGCAGGAATCGAAATCGAACCTGCACTTTCGAAATCAGTAGCCAGTTGCTCTAACCATTGCGCCATCGAGCTTCCTAATGCAACGTGGGCTTCAGACCAAAACCTGATTCATAAATTACATTTTGGGCCATTGCAAGTAACTTCTGTGAGTTCATATACAAGAAATTTTATTTCATGAAAGGTTATATTCCGATCAAAAATACAGGAATAAAGGGAAATTAGAATTATTTATACATTTTTTGAACGCACATTACAATTTTGCCAGCCAATGTTGGAAAGAAATGTCACCGTTGAAAAGAGGGTTTGAAGAAAAAGATACCCCAATGAAATTCTCAAATTTGATAAAAATTTTTTTGTGATTTTTAAGTGACCTTCCATCAGTCGTATCTCCACCCACCGTTTCGTTACATCTTTCAAATTCTTCTTAGTTGTATTTCAATATGATGAAGATGTTTAACCGATTAACCGTGCGTGATTGATGTTGAATATACTTTTTGTATTTTTACAAGCAAATCAAAACAACTGCTAGGCACAGGTACTTTACTTACATGCTTTTTCCTACATATTTAAACATTAAAAACTGCGATTAAAAATATTTTCTAAGAAATAATTAAAGAAACAGACTATAAGACCGATTCAAATTTTTGTTTGAACAAAATATTATTCAACATAAAATTGAATTTAATTTTTCAACTAATTTTTATTCTTCATTATTTAAGTATGTATTTAACAAAAAAAAAAAGAAGAAGGAAATGACTAAAATTTTGGTGATATGTGAAGGTGATGATGACCTCATACATACAAATACGAGTACTTTGCCTCTTTGATTTTGAATATCAAGCAATGACAACCAAACCGAGATTTAATTTTTTTTTTAGAAAAAAAAAATATGTAAAAAGGCATAAAAAGATACGATGAGCATGCATTCCGAAGAAATGTATAGCAGCAGCCATCAGGTAAAATTTGAATCTTTTACTAAACAAAAAAAAAAAACAATACACCAATTTGCACGATTTATTTTGACAATATTGTAAAAAGCTTATACATACATATGGTACCTTCCATCTTCAATCTTATGTCGGTAATCGCGGTATATTAAACTGTTGACTCCAAGATATTTGGTATTTGTATACGAGTACTTTTTTTTATTATCTCATCTCAGATATGAAATCTTTTAAAAAAAAATTTGTTTGCTATACTGTAAATATACTTCTTATATGTATACATAGGGTGAGTTTCAAAACGCCTCAAAAATGTGTTGTGATACGGCATCAAAACAGTCGTGATGCAAAGTTTTAAAACAGCATTAATGCTTCGCATCGATATTGCAGTTCTACAACTTTGACGTTTTGAAACGAATTTGTTGTTTTGTTTTGACAACAAGAAAAATGGTTCACCTCCTGCAGTACATAATTTTAAATAATTTAATTAATTCATTCTCTACACTAAATCAAAAAAGGTGAAACAATTTTTTAATAAAATTAAACAATATCAGGATGGACATATTTTATAGCCATTTTCGAATGAGCAAAAACACCTTCAGTGTAAGTACTCGTATAATATAATACTCTCCATTTTTTTGAAATTTGTTATTAATATTATGTAAGCACTACACATTAAAAATTCAATTCATCATCATAAAAGTACAAAATTTTTGTTTAAAACAGACTGACCTTTGGTTCTATATAATAACAAAATTCATATAAAAATAAATAATTGAAATGATATTGAGAAAAAAAATCTATTCAAATCTATTTTGCATCATAAAAATTCTGGATGCGTAGATTGCTTGACAGATGCGTATATCAGATGCATTCACAATAAGTTTTGAAACTGTATAGATTATTGTTATCGATTTAAGTGTTATCGTTTTGAAACTGTTGATTATGCATCGCATCGAGGTGGTCTTTAAACGTTTTGAAACTCACCCATAACTGATACTCTCATATTTACACGATCTATAAAAAACATTCTCGTCTATAGGTAGGTATTCTGATTTCTTTATAAATCAAAGTAAAACAACAAAAACAACAACAAAAACAAATCTTATTTGTTGTTGGAACACGATCGAAACAACGAACAACCTAACAAAATGATAATAATCGGCAAGATCGAGATAAAGTCGAATTGACTGACGCAGATACAATCTCTTCATCTTCATAAGTTTATATACGTAGAGTAGAGTCGTAGAGTCGTAGAGTACATATTTCTTCAATAGATTTAAATCCACCACAAAATTATTGCAATGCATTCAATAATAATTTTATTCTTTTTATTTCTCATTATCATTTCGTTGAAATTGAAATTTTAAAATTTTAATTTGAAAATTCGCGAATAATAATAAAAAAAAAATTAAGAATGACACGATCTAATGTATAGATATATATTTTTTTTTGAGGTATTCTATTTGATTTACATAATCGAATTTTGGTTTGGATTCTCAAAAAAAAAAAAAAAAAACTAACAGAGGCTTTGGTTTCGTTTTTCAATATTTTCGGTATATTTTAAAGATTGTTTTGTTAAGGTTCTAAGAATGAATTATGTATTTTTTTTTTTTTTTGATTTTGTGCGATGATGATTAATCAATTTTTATATATTTCTTTCTTCATAAACGTAAATTTATTTAATTATAATGTACGGCCCGGACCGGCCATCCATACAGCATTTACATATATGCAAAATATATGTACTATATATATCACAGATCAAAAGATACAATTTTTTTATTTATAAAAATATTGGATTGGAGTTAAACAGAATTCATTTCATTCGAAATAGAAAAAAAAAAAATAATTTTCATTTTTCAAATTTATTGCTTACATACCACAATATTTCATTTCATTTTATGCATTTTGATCCTTTTTAAAATACATTGGAATTTATTAAAATTATTTTTGTTTTTTACATTTCACTTTTCTTATGTCATTTAGACAAAAGTAAAAGTCTCTCCGTTAGTTAGAAGCAATAACGTCTGTACAGGAGAATTCGATACAATAATTTGTAAAAATTTGTACCACGACCATATTAGCCCAACAGATCGCATCTGATGAATGAATGAATGAACGTCAGTATCTTAGACATGTAACATGAAGACCAGGAAATAGTAACATAAATGAAAGGAATGTTATTTCGACAATTTTTGAAAATTTCAAATAAATTTTCCATTTACGAAAAGTATAAGCGATACCTATGGGAGAAACATTTGGAGCTAAGAATTGGGTATGCGCAGTAAATAGCAATTAAAGAAGGAAAAAGTTTTAATTTTCCCAGAAAAATAGTAAATGACAATTTAAAAGGTTCAGGATCTAGTATAGTATGGCAGCACATTATTTTGATGTCTTCATCTTCTTCTGGGTGCTACAGTCCAATTCGGACTCGGAACGACCTTAAACGTGACTTCAAATTTTCTCTATTTTCTGCTTTAAGCCTCCAGTTACGGCATGCTAATATTTTCTTGACGTCATTGTCTACTTTGTCTTTCCATCTTTCTCGGGGACGACTTGATGGTCTTTTACTGCCTTCAAAGTTCTTTCCTGTCAACAATTTTTCTTATTATTCGTTGCTCAGACATTCTTTGGATGTGTCCTGTCCATCCTATAGTCGGTTCAATTTGACAATGGTTACCAATTCATGGTCATTGTATATAGGCTGTATACAATTCTTGATTGTATGTATACTTTAATCTCAACTGATTTAGTTCCCGCAAAGGTTCTAAAATTTTTCTTAGGACCTTTTTTTTCGAAAATGTTGATTCGTTCTGCGTCAGTGTTGATCAGATCGTCCACGTTTCTTCTCCTTATGTCAATATTGGTCTTTTTAGGGTTTTCCCGTGGACATCATGTGATTTTATAACGGGCAAAAGGGCAAAGTATGCTTTGTTTGTCGAGCTGATTCTTCTGCTGATTTTCGTTGACGTCTTCATAACCAATGTATATAATATTTTGTTGAGCATATTTTTGAATTTGAAAGTTAAACATGAACTTAGAGACCACATATGAAGTTATTTGCTTGCGATACAACACAGGTCTTTAACTTTATAACTGAAATAAATCCATACTTGTACTTGTATACGTATATTTTTCCTCGTACGTATGAACATATTTGTATTATCTTCTCTTTGATATTACATATAAAAGTACTTAATTGCGAAAAACTCCATTGAATGAATATAAATTCAAAAATAAAATCAAGTTTTTACAATAAAAATCTATAACCTGATTAGTTTTTTTTTGTTTTCTTCAACTCTTATCCTCATTTTATGATAATATCCGTTCTTATTTATTTTTTCAGTATTTCCTGTATCTTTATATGTCGATTTATTTATAAAAATGTTAATTCTTTTTTTTTTTCTTTTCTCTTTCTTGTTTGATGTTATGTGTAAATAGATAATAACAATGTTCGCCATAAACTGCTATAAAGGTGTTTAAAAGGAGACAAAAAAAAAAGAAATAAAAATAAATAACTAAATAGAAGAAAACGAAATCTTACAAACAATCGCAATTCATAAGAAATGAAGTATCCATACTGATAAAAATATACTTGTAGTACTTGTGCTTGTATTTAGATGGATTTTTTTTATACGATTTCATTTGAGATTTGAGTCTATATACAATCGTATCATCATGTATTCAAGTATTAAATTCACAAATATGGAAAACATTGCGTGTTTCTGTTCATTTTTATATTGTAATGATACATACTAATTTTATATATTAAAAATAACATGTCAATTAATATCTAAAAATGATGACCATTATTGTCCTGGTGTTATTTATGAATGGGAATCAGAAAAATATTGTATACTGATACAGAGAAAAAAATATGAATGTACACATGTACGTATTGAATGAATCTAAATAATATCTTTCTGTGACGTGATTATGTGTATCTGTATATTTATCTACATATTTTATTTATCCATTTAAATTGTTATATCACTGTTCACTTACCATATACTCGTAGTAAAAGCACTTTGATTAAACTGTAAAGAAAAAGAGACAACATTGTAGACATTTTTTTCAAATACAACTTATATTAGATGCTTTTGATTTGGCAATTTCAAGTACTTGCAAGTATTAAAATGTATCTAGGATAAATTGTTAAAACGAACGATAAAAAAATTATTCGTAACTACTTACATCTACTTCCAGCTACTTGAAAAATTTTCCATGAGTAGCTGCGAGTAAATGATTTAGCACAGACATTTACCTTTTCTACTCGCAAGTATTTGAAATTTGCAAATCGAAAACACCTATTACAGATATTCTCTTCACTTCAACTTACACTATGTAGTAAGAGAAGTGCAAACTGACAAATTTTTGACGTTCTGTATCACCCACTGTACATTCTACATCAAATTTATATGATAGTCGTCGTCGTTACGTCGTTAGACGATTTTCTTTTTCTTCCTCTATTAATGCATACTTCTTTATATTATTCTCCTCTCTTTTGATCCTTCACGTTCTTTTGATGAAGATGGGTGGACAAAATCTGTTAATTTATTGCTCTCTCGACCACCAATTAATAAACTGGCGGATTATTGTGGTTAGTTTTAAAGTTTTAAATTATTTTGAGTGAAGTGTCTTTACTATAACAAACCTATATTTACTAGTGGTAGTATTCATATACGAGTAGTATTTTACTGTTGTTTTATATCTAAAAATATTTATATATTTTATTTATTTATGATGTTGTTTCCTTAAATTGTGATTTATTTTTAAAAAGGAAATAAAAGTAATACGTAGATAAATAAATTTTATGTGGTTTTATTTAGAAAATTTTAATGGTGGCATGTTTTATGAATGGGGATCAGATCATAATAATGAGAGAGATCATTATCACATTTTGTAATCTCATATGAAAAACAACACGCACGTAAATGCAGTGAGAGATATACAAATGTATGTACGTATATACGATTATCAATTACCTATGTATATACACGCAAATATTAACAAATATTATATAGTTGTGTATATGTATTTATGAATGTTGAATCCCTTTTATTTTAAAAAGGAAAAAAATAGAAAAAAAAATTATAAAAATTTCCTTTTAACCAGATCAGCAGCAGGTTTATTTTTACTTCATAATTGAGTTGCATATTTGATACCTTACAAACGATCAATACTATGTAGCCATCATCATCATCATCATCATAATTTCTGTCTGTACCATTCCATTCTTTGTGTTTGATACAAACTACTTTTCTGATGAATTCACATTTTTATTAATCCACAATATTGGTCAGTTTCAGCAGCAAGTATAGAAATGAAAACACAATAATAATATTTTATTGTGAATATGTATTTGCAATATACGCATATGTACATATTACATTACATCAGCGGTTATAGAGTCCATTCATTCATTTCATTCAGATTTATTATGATGGTACATGTATGGATATCGTTTAATATGGCATATTCTATATATATGTACGTTCATGTACTACATTACACATGTGCTGCGGCATAAAAATTTTGCAAAAAATAATTGCGTTTTGCGTATATATACGTTCGTATACGTATCATACTTTATCGTTATACATTTTGATTCATGTCGAATCATTTATTATAAGAAATAAAGTGTAGCTACTTATTTAGTCAGCCCAGATCGTTAGTTAACTTGTTTATAATTAAATTTCTTGATATTATTTTTATATATGTATAGGTATGTATGTATGTACGGTACGCATGTAGTCGCCTATATATATAATATAAAAAAATTTGAAAAAGTTGTCATGTAAGATAATGATGAGGATAACTTGGATGTGTAAGATGGTGATGATGATGATGATGATTATATGGAGGATATGTGACAGAAAGCAACTTTTAATAGGAACCCCATTGATGCGATCGATCAACATGATTACATTTTTGTTTTTGTGATAAAAAATCAACAGGAAAACAAACAAAAAATATGTTTTAAGACTCAATGCAGTTGTAATAAAAGTATATAAAAAGAAATCAAAAGTAAAAAATAAAAAAAAAGAGATTCTATAATGGTGATCATCACATCAGTTATGTAGTACCTACATTTCGTTAGTTCGATATATTAAAATATTGTCATCGTTATCGATATTAAAAGGGTGATTAATTTTAAGTTTAATATAACTTGCGATCAAATTTAGATAGCACTGTTCAATATTGTGTTATCCTTGCGTCTTGTCTTTTTGGCAAATAAAAATGAACTGAATTTCTCTTGAAGAACGCTATCAAATTAACAAAAAAATTTAATAATCCAAACAGATATGGAGAAAAATTGCTTTGGAGAATCAGCAACTCAAGACAGATGTTCATGACACACGATGACTAAATATATACCGATCCCAAATAAGAGGGAAAAACAGATAAGAACAAGAAAGAAAGAAAGAAAAATATTCTTCCTGTGATCCACATAAAATCTATCTTATTGGGATGGATTCCAATGTCAACTACAAAATGTCAACGAAATGAATGTAATGGAAAGAACATCACCGGTTGCAAAAACCAGGGCAGGGCAGGGCGTTCAAGAAATCCCTTCATTAATCGATTTTTTCATTCGCCCGCTGAAACACTACATGGAACATTTTAAGAAAAAATTGTAGGCTATGTTCTTACAAGAGATATTGAAGTTACAAGATCATCATAAATCAACATTTGGGACTCTACAACAGTTAGAGTTTTTATTTCAAAATTATGCTTCGTCGTACTGTTGATATCATTGCTAATCTACAAACGATCACAGGATTGATGGAGAAGTAAGTTAAAAATTGAAATTCTCAAAAAAACGATTTGTAATAGTTTGCCAAAAATTAAATAAGTAATTCCATCAGACTTGATAAAAACCACCCTTTACATTAATTTGATGAGTGGTGCTGTAATTTTATTTTTATACTGTATACATCCTCTGATTTATAGATGAAATGGAACGATAAAATCATTACAGAATGACAAAATCGAAATAATTACATACTCGTGTATATGTGGACGGAGATACAAAAACAGTTTACAAAATTGCACAAAATATAAAAATGCAAGAAGATGCTATAAATTGCAAATAAAATAAAAAAAAAAATAAATGAAAAAAATAAAAGGAAAAAAAAACAAGTTTGGAAATAATTTTTGTATGACATGCAATATCTTAATAAATGAAGTCGTTTTAATTTTAAATTTTAGTGATTTTAGTCAATAGTCAAATACACCAAAAGGATGATGGAATTAAACAACAAATGAGGCATAATTAGAAATTATATCGAGAACTGAAGATATGATAAATGAAGATGATCATCGATATCGATGATAAATGATTGTCGTTATATATGATAATGAACCGTAACTTAAGGAAGCGTTTAAGAAATTTTTTAAACCGTTAGTCTGATGATCAAAAAAATTAAATATAGTATATTTATTCAGTAACCCTTAAGGAAGTGTTAATGTGGAAAAAAAATGAAATAAGAACGTCTTTGTAGGAATAAATTTTATGATTTTTCTGATGACACAAACACACTGAATATAGTTCAATAAAAGTCTCTGTTTTAGTTTGTAAATAATTTCGAAGCCAATATGTTATGCTATCACAAAATAATAGCGATTAGTTGACTTTAACTTTTGTTTTCATCCTGTAAATTTCGTTATACAATAGAATATAAATTTTTGTATAACGAAACAAACACATCCTCGTACTCATATTTTTATGACAAGAGGACTGTATGTAGTTTAATTAGGCCATATTTATGAAAAATTACAAAATTCAGACTAATTTTTGTTCTAAACACAGAAATACGTGTAAAAACAATGTGCATAATATGCAGAATATAAATTCAAAATCGTTTATTGATGCATTGCACTCGTATACCGGATATGTATTATAGATATTGGATAAAAAATTGGATACATTTTTCCCTATATGTAATATCATGCGGTATTTTGAACATTTAAAAACGATGTCAGTTCAGCAGGTCACACGAAATAAAATATATATAAAGTTCGTGAATATTTACTAAATGTGTATACGTGATACAGTGTGCAAAAACCACATTCACTTTACTTCTGTACGTATATTATAAATATTGACTTAATTGTTATACACAAAAAAACATATTTTACTTAATTTGTCGACAAAAACATATAGATGTGCATCTCTGGTATCCATGTACATACTCGTAAAAGTGAGTACACCTGTATATGATACTAATGTACCTTCATTCTGTTTAGCTGCCAATCCAATAACCTTATTGCTACTACCACTACTACCTACTACCTACTACTTACTACCATACTACGCTACTACTACTTACTAGTTACTACCAGTTACTATTTTACTTACTGTCTCTTCCTATTTTTCGTATACTTTCTATGGTGTGTAATGAAGAGCGTGAGTAAAGACAAATTGAATTTTTCTAATAAATGAAAATACGATTACATGATAATGCAAGGTAATCATTATCATTACTAGCCTACTCGTATATAATACTATAGAATAGAGTATAGGTAGCTGTCAATTAAGAAGCAACCTCATTGATATTACGCTACTGATACTTACTGTCTCTTTTGGTTTCTTTCATACTTCTGATGGTGTGTAGTGGTGTGTAATGCAAAGTAAAGCAAGTATGTATGTACATACAAAGAGAAAATGAATTTTTATCATGAATGAAAATACGATTACATGGAGATGGAATAGTTCATAAAGTAGTGATATGGTATAGTATAGTGAAATGAAACATGTTTCTCTTTCAGTATATCAGTATCAGTGGTATCAGCTTATAAAAGTCACTGTTTTGTGACTATGACTAATCATACTTTGACAAATTAAAAGTCAATACAATTTTTCTTTAAAATTATAAATGTCTGTAACTATAAGAAAATGTCAAAATATTTTCATTCATTTTCATTTTATAGGGGTAACGAATGCATAAAAATACTTTTTGAAAATTTATAAAATTTTTATCATTCTATCTTTATATAATGCTTATGTAATTTTATTAAAATGCTTAAAATTTTATTGTAATTCGATTGTTAATTTCAACAGTTTCAATGAACCTGAATATTACGCATGTTACAACACAATAATTCTGTATAATAAAAGGACATCTAGATACACCATTATCTAGACAGTTATTCATTCTCATGTTAAGTACGTATTTTCTATACAAAAAGTTGTGATTGGGGTAATCGGGTATCACATTACTTGTAAAAATTTACTAAATTCAAAAGTATAAAAATGTGTATTAAAGTTTGTTAAAGTTTTCGTTTTTTTTTTATTATGAATTAAGTCAATTACTTTTCTGGTTCATTTACCTCATTTTAAAGTTTTACAATATGTTTGAATGTACATGTACGCACATTTATAAATAATCGTAATGTATATACTTATCAAGTACATACATGGATAAAGACATATATTATTCAGATTATGTTGCATTGTACAATTATCTATTATCATCATCTTCATTTCTCTTTTTTTTTTTTTTTGGTAATTTGCAATTTGAAAAAGGATAACAGAAAAAAAGAAAGGAAAAACTAATTGTCGATATATATACAAATTAATTGAATTTATATTATGGAAAACTTCTATACAGCAAATTGCAATACCATTCATATAGCATATAATTTTGCAACTCGTAGTTATGTACATAAATGTCTGGTTTTATAATCTAACATATTTTGTGTGTGAATAAACTATCTAATAACAACCCAATATCATATGAGTAGTTATAGAAGTAGTTACAGAGTTTATTTGTGGATGTTTAGAGTTTAGTTATTTGAAAGTTTTTTGTTTTGATCATTTGTATGGATGTAACAGGAGTACATGATATTCGGTACATTTAAAATGCATATTCAATGCACAGGCACACCCATTCATATATTATAATATAACAACATAGAACAGACGTACATTATAAGATGTAAATAACTCTATTTATTTATCATAGTTTTTTTTTTTTGGTTTTATTTTTATTTTTGTTATCTTGTTATACAGATACTTACATGCATTATAAAGTGCAAATTTAAATTTTCATTCAAATTCTAAAAAAAAAAACAGAAAACATTTTTAATAAAAATCAATAAAAAGTTACATTATATACGTATACGTATGCAAAAATATGAATGTAAGTTTTGAAGTTAAGTGTTCGATTAACTGCGATGATGTTATAGATAAAGAAACAAAAACATAACGAAAAAAAAGAATGCAAGGAAATGTAATAATGTGCATTTTCCAATAAGAAATTATAAATTTACATATGTACATGCATTCATATGTATATTATGGTTGCTTGATGATAATGCAATTACACACAAACATATGTATTTGCATGTATGGCATATTATGTACCTACATAACATTACATGCTGGGTAAATAAATTCATAAAATGTAAATCGCATCTATGTTATTTAATATTCGTTATATATGCTCGTTATTATAGTAAAGATATCGGTAATATAATAATCCATTTCATAAAAATACAAGTGTAAGTTGCATATAATATTTATGTAGTACTGACTAACACCGACTATATGTATAAGGTGGTATAAGTAAGTAGTAAGTGCAAAGATACATATATTAGCAGTTTTACACTAGAGAGTTCATAAACATTTATGTATGCAGTAAGTTTGTGTATAGTATAAAACTTCGTTAATGTGGGAATGATTTACGATTTATGTATGCTAATCATAATTGTAATCCGACAATAAAAAGTTTACATTTTAACATAATTACATTACATACTCATAAAAAATAGCTTTCGATAGGGAATGACTAGAGAGATATCAAAAATTCATACTTGAATTTGTGAAGAATAGTGAATCATGTGTGTTATTTATACATATGTATGAGGTCTGTCCCAAAAGTAACCTAACTGTCTTCATATATCGGTGCCAGAATGTTTGATCGACATCTACGGAGCGTATGGACACATAAGCAGATACATACATTTCTCTCTCAACTCTCAGGAACACCCTAACTGCCTCAGTTATAGATGGCAACGTCTTCACCGAACCTTGCGCACCAATTTTTGAACAAAACACCAGCTTATAGTTCAGACATAGCCCCTTCGCGACTTTTGGCTGTTCCCAAAATTGAAAATACCACTTAAAGGATACAAGTTCAACGACAAAAAGACGGTTGAAACTAATACACGACGAGTGGATAAAAAATACTCAGTTCCAGGACCGACTTAGGAAATAGAAACACCGATGGCAACGTATTGTTCAATATATGGGGAGAATAATTTTGAATGCATACCACCAACTGAATGACAAAAAATAACATTAGTGCAGTTAAATGAAGGCATAGATCAAATCAGATACTTTTGGGACAAACTTTGTATGTGCATATGTGCATATTCTTTAGCAAATAAATTTATGTTTCCAAATTAATATTTCTTTTTCAAGCGTTACTCGAGTAACTTTTTTTTTCAGATTTTTTTTCTAAGTTCCTTTTAAATTTTTCTTTTCAAATCTAGCAATTCAATGTGAATGTAATATAATGCCATATATCTTCAAAGATAATCGATTCATTTTCCTACTTAATTTAAGTAAAGTAAAAAAGTAGTAGTAAATAGTTCTACGTATAATAAATTGCGGGTACATACGAGTATATAGATTTTGCATTAATCAAAACGAAAAAAAAAATATCTCATAATAAGAACTAACACAGATAAAAATAAACTGAACTTTGTGTAGTGGATGCATTACGATTACATTGCAGACAGATGGATGATACAAGAAAAAGTTCATCTAAATAATTTTTGGATTTTATTTTTTGTGAATTTAAAAAATTTGTAATGATGATGATGATGATAGTTTATGTAATAAATTTCACTTTGAAAAGTAAAATTAACTTTTTCATTAGTTATTTTTTTTTTGTACAATTGGTGCACATAGTAAATGAGATCAGATGTAAATGAGATCAGATTCTGCCAACATCTGTAAACTTATGTAAGAATACTCATAAAAATATATAATTGAAATGGTTATACAAGTACAAGTACGAGTATAAGATGAGCAAAGCCAGAGTGTGTTTAAATTACTGACGTTGGTATATAAATTGTATGTAAATGCATTTCTATAATTGATTGCCTCAAATAAACTTTATTTTATGAAAAAAAAAAAAAATTAGCATATGCCATTCACATTTCATTTGTTGTTAAAATACTTATAAATCTGAATTACATCTTGTTTTGATAGAATGATTCAACTGTCAATTAGATAATTAATGCAGATTGTACAATCATCATTATCAGGATGAAAGCTTGATTTTATTTTATTCCTTTCTTCACGTTTTTAAATTTCTTCAGTTCGTGTTGGTAGCCCCAATTAGTTTTATCTTCTTCTCAAGTATATATATATGGACTGTCCCAGAAAAAATTGACCCTTTTATTTTTAGTTATTGAGGTAATATAACGTATGATAAAGATGTTCTTTTTTCGACAAATTTTTGCTATAAAAAGCGAAGTTCAAGATTAATAATACTCATTCGTGTTTTGAAATTCAAAAAGTTACAATGTCTCTAAATGAAGAAGAGATGCGTCGTGCTATTTTGAACAAATTTATAGAAAATAAATCAATAAAATATTCAAAAATAGCAAAAGATTTAGAAACGTCTGTTTCAACTGTAAAGAGAACCATTTCAAAATATAAGAAAGGTATCTCTATCGAAAGGCAACAAGGATCAGGTAGGCCTTCCCGTCCTTCTAATTTAAATTTAGTGAAAGAGGTACAAAGGCGTTATTCAGATAATCCCAATACCTCTATTAGAGATATGGTGCAGGTAGCTGGAACATCGAAATCTACGGTGCAGAGAATAAAAAAAATTTGCAACTTAAGAACATATAAAGTTCAAAAAATAGCAGATAGATCGGAAGAAAAGGAAAAAATCTGCAAAACCAGAGCTCGGAAATTGTATAACCGTTCTTTAACCAAATTCTACTGTATCATTATGGATGATGAAACATATTGTAAGACGGATTTTGCTCAGCTGCCTGGACATGACTTTTATACAGCGAAAAAAAAGGGCGATGTGGATAAAAAATATTCAGCAAAAAAAAATATCTAAATTTCCGAAGCAGTTTATGGTCTGGCAAGCCATTTGTTCTTGTGGTCTTCGGAGTAGTGAATTTCTTGCAAATGGTACTATAAATTCCAGAGTTTATATAGAATAGTGTTTGAAAAAACGCCTGCTCCCATTTATACGTCAACATGAAGGCACTGTAGCATTTTGGCCAGATTTAGCTACCTGTCACTATGCGTCAGCAACGATGGCGTGGTATGCAGAAAACAACATAAATATTGTCACAAAAGACGCAAATCCTCCAAACTGTCCAGAATTAAGACTAATTGAGAGATACTGGGCTTTGATTAAAAGGGAGTTACGGAAAACAAAGAAACACGCCAAAAATGTGGTAGACTTCAAAAATAGGTGGAGAAAAACATATGATATTGTGACGGATACGACTGTACGAAATCTTCTAAGGGGCCTCAACAGAAAAGTCAAATTATTTTCTATGTCCAACTAATTATGAATTTTTTTATTATGCATTTTAATTGTAAAATTATGACAAATAAATATTGAAATTTTTGTAATAATACAATAACTGGGTTTTTTAATTATGTCGAAAAATAAAAGGGTCAATTTTTTCTGGGACAGTCCTTACTTAGATAGATATATACCGATTGCAAAGTCATGGTGCACGCACAGTAAAAACCGACTTATATACAGAATCAGATCTGAGATCTAAGCCTATATTCTAGAAGGTAATTGAATAGTCTGATGTCTACTATTTATTTATGAGCATTAGTTCTTCCTAAAGTGGTATACATTAAATCTTTTTTGAAAATCTTCTATTTATTTGCTTTTATAAAATTTGCATATTTTTTTTAAAATTTTTCCTTTTAAAAATGACTGTTCATAATTCATACAACTTTATCTAATCTTGTTTCATTAAATTTTCAATTCGATTTTACCAAATAAAATAATAATTTTATCGACAACATAACATTCTCCTAAAATATAAATGTATCTCTTAATTTTA
The DNA here is from genome assembly GCA_951394055.1 of Villa cingulata. NCBI lineage: Eukaryota > Metazoa > Arthropoda > Insecta > Diptera > Bombyliidae > Villa > Villa cingulata. The sequence continues at coordinate 32,794,016 of OX596023.1, forward strand.
CACAATTACATATCCATCCACTGTTACATAATGTATATGTGTAAACGTTTGTATATAGCAAATTGCACACATCTTTCAATTTAATCGTATCATTCGTTTAGAAATTCATTACTAAATCTTTACAAACTAAATTTCAAAAATATTTATCATTAATAATATAACTTAAATTATAACTTAAACTTTTGTGAATATTTTAAATTGACAAAATAAAGTAATCATCAGTTTATTGGGTCTATCATTTTAATGTCTGGAAGGTATATGTGTGTGTGCGTATAGTAAACACTTTGTGAATTTGTATGTTAGGTAGGTATACCAAATTTTGTAAATGAAATGAATTGAAAATCGTTTTCAATTTATAAAGATTTATGTAATACGAAAATATTTCAAAGACACATAATATAAATATTTATGTATGTATATGTAAGTATACTGAAGCAAAACCATTCATACATTTTGTACGATAAATTATCCATAGAACAGAATTACTTATCTATTTAACATCATTTCCCATCGTAACGATTGTCTATTTAATCTTTATATTTTCATCTTCCTATCCTATATCCTTTTTAGTTAATATTATTTCTATACTGAATAATGACATCGACAACCTTTTTGGTTTTTTTTTTATTTTATCAAATTGTTTTGAATGAATTTTGAAATCGAAAGATATTTGTAATCGTCTATAGTATATCTTTGGTAGTACATACGTAATTATGTAGGAACATATTCTATAAATAATGTATCAAATTTGAATGTAGCTATGTACCTATTTCAACGGAAATTTCGTATTATTAAGAACTTTTGAGTATACGAGTAGTAATCGATTCGTTAATTTTTGTTATTTGAAACAGAAACGTATGTTTCCTTTCTTCCTGTTCCTTTATTTTATACCAATACAATCCAAAAACGAATAGCAAATTTCCTTTCCATGTATAGAACATAATTCATCCGACTAAATTGTCATACAAAATTCCAGATACATACATTCCAACAGAAGTATGATGTAGTATGATGAATATTGATGGTTGGTATGATTTTGATTCCATACATTTTATTCACTTCAATGTTCCCTCACATATAATGGAACAGAACCGACAGGCGACAACCGAACCGAACATATATTTTCATTTTCATTCAATTTCATTTATTTCTAGACCTCAAACAAATTATCCTGCCTGAATAAATTTGAGCAGTCAGTATGTATAGGTATAGTGATTGGGAAGGGAAGAACAGTTGTATGTTGTATTTCATTCCATTCACGTAATTTGTTGAACTATAAAGTTGTGTTCAGATTATGAATAATGATGACAATATTTGTAGTATATTGTCTTGTCAGTAATTATTGTGAACACAATAAAAAAACAATATGTAGTTGATACGAATTTGAGTAAGAAGATTGACGAAAATTCTCAAATTTTGAATCAGTTTTCATTTTACAATCGATTCTCAATCTTAAAATCTATTATATGTATTGATGGTCAGAACAAAGCAATATGTCAATTGTCACTTTTATCAAAGGAAATATAAATCATTAATCACAAAATATATTGCCCAAAAATCATAGTGTTTCAAAGATTTATGTGCAAATGATGTCAAAGTAATAAATTCCCAAATTGACAATAATATTAACGGTCTAAACTCTAATTAAAATTGAAACATAATGAATACTCAGCTTGATTTTGGTCATTTCAACAAATTGTTTAGCACTTTGAAGATTTTCATATATTGTTGTTATTAATTAAAAAAAAAAAATAAAAATAAAAAGTAAAAAAAGACGATGATATAATAATGAATTTTGTTGCAGTTGTAACACTTGTTGTAACGTAACGTAACGTAAAACGTAACGTTAACATAAGTCGTTGTCGTAATCGTAACTTCTAGTGAAACAAAACAAAAACTGCTTTTTGCTGCGTTGCTATGTATGTAAAATTGCTGTTACTGCTTTGCTGCTGCTGCTGTTTGTTTGCTTTTCTTTTGCTGAAGTTCAGTTGCTTGCCGTGCCGTTGAATGGATGAAGAAGGATGAAGAAAAGAAAATTAAAATGAATTCGATTTGATTGAATTGTTGCTTGTTGACTGCCGAACCGACTGGTTTGTATTTTTTATATTAAATTTTATATTTTATTATCTTCATTCATTCGTTTTTCGTGTGTAATCATAATCGAATCGAATACCAGAGTATTCACAAATCACAAACAGTAAATAAAGTACACAGTGGAAAAGAAAATTTCGATTTAATTTATTTAATTTTAATTTATGTTGTGGTGGTATTTCATCGTAATTTGAATATTGTTCGTTTATTAATTATTAAAATCAAATGTTAGTCGTTATAAATAAACTATTCTACGAATTAAAAACGATAGAAAGGACACATTGTTAGAAATATTCTTTTCTTTTTTAAATTTTTATTTATTTAATGTTTTTTTTTTTTTTGTAAATTTTAATTAATTTTAATTTCCTTTTTCAAAAGTGTTTTGGTTCCGTTGTAAAAGTGTGTAAATGTAAAAAGAATACCTATTTATTTTGTATAATAATAAAAAACAATTAAAAAAGTTACAGGAAATTTTGTGCTCTGTTAGTTAGTGCAAGTTGGTATTATAATAATTATCACAGTAAATTAATAGAACATTATTTATACGTACATAATAATCCTTATAATTTACGAGCGTTATAATTAATTTACATGCAACATAACTTTGTAATTTTGTTTATTTTATAAGGTAACTACCTAATTCTGTTATTAAAAATTGTAAAATAAATTGTAAATGTACGGAATTTAGTAATTAGCTAGACGGTTTATGTTTTTGCTTCTTTAAAAAAAAAAAGGAAAATAAAAAGAAACAATTTTAATTTTCTTTGTAACGAGTAGAAAGAAGTCCTTTTTATTGAGGACATATTTCAAAAATAAGAAACTGAAACATATATGTGTACATATTTTTTTCAAATTCTTAATACTTATTTGATTTGAATTTGAAACTGAATCTACGTACTTACGACGTACTTACATACCTAGCTAAGCTGCTAAGCTAAATTTTTAAATAATAATAAGTCCGTAAATTATTTCTACCTATAACACTATATGGCAATGTCTGGTATAATGATGTTATATTGTATATGATTTGATATTTTTGGTATCAATTTGTCAATGTCATGTTGTATAAAACTAGTTACAGTATTCGTATTTTATTTTCGTAATTTGTAAAAAAAAAAAAAATTAATAAAATAGCCAGCAGCAGAGATTAATCTGTTTAACAAAACAACACTATCAACTATACAGCTGCTGGCTGGCTGGCTTAGCACAAAAACAAAAAAATTGTTTTTTAATCTGGGCGTTTGTTTTTCTTTTAATAATTAATATTAAGTATCATGTATATGATTACATACTATATATTATACACTTAGCATCAGCTATACATATTACAAAAAATTGTAATTGTATGTACATATATGAGTACGAGAGTAATAATATGTTATTTATTTTTTTTTTAATTTTTTTAAGTGCGATCTTCATTATTCCATATGCGTTTCATAAATTATTTTGTCTAAATTTTGTTACATTTTTTCTATGCTCATAATTTAATAATAATTTTGTGTTTATTTCTATTCGGTTTTTTTTTGTTTCTTCCTTTTCATTTTCTAAATTTGCTAATTTGCAAAACAAATGTTTGTTTTTCATGATGGTGATCATTAAATAAAATTTAAAAAAGCCAAAAAAAAATTGAATAAAACTGATTTAAAATAGAAAAAAAAATGTAATGATATAGGCCAGGCAATAACATTTTATTGATCATTGTTGATTATAAATTGAACAGAAATTATACATAATATACACATGCACACATGTACAATGCGAGTGTATGTATAAATTTTTATGTGTGATTTTTGATGAAGACTGATTGAAAAGTATATAACAGAAGTCAAAATAATAAAATCATTCACTTATGTATATTGTATAGTACATAGTACGTACCAGTATCAGTACATTATTTATAGGCATTTAATGGATACGTATGTTGTAATTAACGAATTTTTGAGCAAGCAAGTATACATCTGTACGAGTGTAATATTCATCTAGAAGTAGGTAGGCATACATATAAATTAATTTTAGTCCAGCTTCTCTGAACGATTCTACTACCAATACCAATATTCTTGTTGTGCGTGCATGTCATGCTTGTGCGGTTCTTCTCGTGTCAAAAATCTTTCATTTATAGACCATAAAATTTAAGAGGCAATACAGAAAAAATAATTGAAAAGTGAAGCTCTGTTTTAAAAATGAATTTTTTTTTTTACAATAAATTTGTGCTGCTGTATGTATATGTACCTATACACATAAGTCGATATATAATTTGTTTATTAATTCATTTTGTTCTTTTCTTTTTTACAAACAAATTTTTTTTTCCTTATTTACATTACAAATCAACCATAATCAACTAAATATCTAAGCGGGTTATATATTGCGAAAACACCATGGCAACATCACATCAGCACCAGCATCAGTATCGGTTTCATTTTCATCGTATTGGATGGAATAATTTATAGCTTAAAAGTAATCGAAGAACTCTTATGTTCTTGTAATCTATAGTATCCATACCATTTTATATTTACCATTACCATCCATCATATTACCAGTATTTTGTAGTTCTAAAAAATTTATTACAAGGTCATAACGTAACAATTTCTTCATTAAAGATTGAAGTATGTATAAAGTATAAGTAAATTGTATTTTCACACTCTACTTACCACTTCAAAATAAAATAAGAATTGAAAAGAAGTAGAGGAGAAGAAAAAAAAAGTTGAAAGAAAAATAATAAAACAAAGAATTAGAATTCGAACACTTTTTGTATGTGCTTAGTGATATGGAGACGCGAGTATAGGCCGTTTAAATGTATGCGGCTATTTATAGATTGTATAATAATAAGTACTACATACATACCTACACCTACCGCGTTACGTTGTACGTAGGTGTTTTACAGGAAATTATTGAACCTAAATAATTCAAATTGAACGAAAATTTTTTGAGATTTAACATACTTACGCACACAAAATATATTTAAGTTCCATCGATTTAGAGTTTAATTTGGTTTTATTTAAAATTTTATTTTATTCATTTGTTACTAACACGTTTATGGGTGATTAGAGATTCGATTAAATATTTTGACTTTTGATTTTTGACTAATGCTGAAAATTCTACATCTTAAAATTTATTTTTATTTCCTTTACTTTATTTAACGTTGCTGTGAATTCGTTATTATTTTTAATCTTTTCAGGTTTTTTTTTTCTTGAAAAAAGAAAAAAGTTCACAAAAAATATAAAAATAGAGAACATTATAAATAATAAAGAAACAAGAAATCAAGCAGTAATTTTTTGTATAAAAAACCAAAAAACATACAAACGAAAAACCGCATTATTTGAATAATTATGAATGAATGACTGAATTTGGATCAATGAATGAAGTTGAAAATAAAACAAAAAAAAATATATGTACATATAAAATAAGAATGAATTTTGTTTCTTAGGTAGTTTGTCGTTATTTATATACCATCATCGTTATCATCGACATACTTATATATGTATAATCGTTCAGTGTCAATGGCATCATTTTTATATGTTTTGACCCCAAAATGAATACGTTAAAATGTCGCATTTATAATGATATGAAATATTATAAAATTAAAACTTTAAGAATAAGGTAGAGTGTGAGCACTTTACACTGTACAGGTTCTATACAGGTAGAGTAGAAAGAGATCAAAACAGAAAAAAGAAAAACACAAATACAACATAAAAATAAAGTGAACCAAAAAAAAAAAAATAAATAAAAAGGTGAGATGCTATTAAAGTAAAAAGCGAGTGTAGCTAAAGAAAGACGTACAAAAAGGAAACGACAGGTATACTTTTTTCAAACTTTGTTTTGATCAAAATACTGCAAAATTTATTGCGTTCATAATATATTATTTGTACCACATCACATGTACACAAGAGCGAAGAATGTAAGCAAGCTGTTTGTGTGTAACTATATAACTAGTAAAATACGTGCATAAGTGTATGAAAATGTACAAATACTTAAGAGTATATGCCTTGTTTTGTTTGTTTTATTCAAAAAAAAATGTGCAACGTGTGTAACTTAAATTGAAAAATATTGAAGAAAATTTACAAAATGTTTGTAAAACTTACAGTGAAAAATAATTTTTAGAAGAAATAAATTGCTTAATTTAGTGTGTGATTACTATAAAATTATACAGACTAACAATAACAAAAAAAAAAAAAAAAAAAAAAAAATCAAGATACGAACGAATCTCTCATTGCAAACAGTAAAAACAGAGAAAAACCAAATTTGTGAAAGGAACAACACAATAAAAGAAAGGTAATTTGAAATTTTTAAATTTCTATATTCAAAATTTAAGTTTTTATAATTAAAGTAAATGCAATATAATTAAATATTTTATTCAAAGGGTATCCTTTAATTTGCTAATTAACTAATTTAAATTTTTCATAAACAATTGGTATGCGAACATAAAAATAATAATTAACTATAACAACTTTGACATATTTGACAGAAGGTCTTTACAAAAAAGTCTTTTCTTGAGAGGAGTGAGAAGAGTAATGTTTTTTAAACAAATAGCACCTTCGAATAACCCTACTAGACAACATTCGATGAAGTAATCGATGAGTTCATGATGAGCCCTTCGATGAAAATCATCATGAAATTTGTTCTAGGCTTGGGAAAAAACTCACTTATATACCTTCACACAGATAGTGTATGTGAAACAAGTAAATAGTGAGAATATCGATGAGTTTTCGATGAGTTTTCGATGAATATACTGATGATCATATCGATGAGTTTTCGTGTAATTCATCAGTGCAATCATCAGGTACATACTGATGAATGTACCAGTGATCATATTGATGAGTTTTGGTTTAGTTCATCAGGGCAATCATCAGAAATGTATTGATGATTAAATTGATGAATGTATCAATGATCGTATTGAATATTATTGATGAGTTTTGGTTTAGTTCATCACGGCAATCATTAGAAATGTATTTAGTAGGGTAGGGTAGGTATCAGTAGAAATGTATTTAGATATGAAAAGAAATAATATTATGCATATAAAATTAAAAATCATAAATTTAGCTACAAAAAAGGAGTAATGTTTTATTGAATTTAATTTATTTCACTAAATTTTTCAAACACTTTTTTAAATTATTCTGAACTTTACTTTACAAATTCTCCAATAAAAATGAGTGCTAAACATAAAAACATTAAGTCACGAATAGTAAAAGTAACGGTGTTACATTAAAAAATTCCAAGACGTCATTTATCGCGAACTTCATCAAGAGAATCATCGAAACTCTCATCCATTAATTCATCACAACACTCAACTAGAAAATATCGGCATTGATGCATGTAATCATCAAAAAGTTCATTAGGATATTCATCGAGAAGCTCATCGTAACGCTCATCGAAATAAAAAATAGGAAATTTTCTTTGAGTTTTTTACTACTACATTTGCAGACAAATTAAAGCAGTATTAGTGTATATAAAACCTCTTTACCCCGATAGCATATCATTTCCGCTATCAATGAGTTTTGTCTTGCAGGGAAGAATCTGAAAACACATACCTACTCCATTATATTTTTGTGTATTTTGTTTACGACATCGTATTTTATCTTTTCACACATACTCTGACTGTTTACAATATATTCGCGTTTAATTACAAAGTACGAAATTTAATCATTTTCACAAAGACTATACACTGCAATTAATCGAAAATTGAAATGAATACCCTTTCTGTCTTGTTCTCTTTCAAACAGTCATATCGAATATTTTAAAATTTGTAATCTTTATTTTTGTACAGCAATAATAAGAAATAATTTGCATTCTCTGATGATAATAATTTTTAAAATGGAATTTATTTCGATTCGCAATTAATTTTTAACTGATTCTGTGCTATAAATTAATGTCGAAAATAACTAACCGCATTTATGTGCATATTTTAATCGATTTCAATTAGTAAAGTGAAAATTATAGAGTATTTTTAATGGTATCAAAGTTATTAAACAGAAATGGGTATACATACATACGTACAGGTTTGTATGTACAGGTTTGCATTCGTATCGCAGTATGTACATAATTTACTGATTACGTTTTGATTATACGACTGCTAATTTTAAGTTCAAATTCAATGAAATATCTTACTTGTTGTGTATGTATACGAATCAATTTAGAAAATTTTCAAATTACAGATATATAGTCTCTTGCAATCGTTATAACGTATAAAGATGTGTGTGTGTATTGTGTATATTGTATTGTGTACCACTATACGTATGAGGATCATGGTATCAAACATCAACCAAGTATCCTATAAATTTAAACTTTCAATATTACTGTATACTAATAATTTAGTTAATTTCGATTCAAGGAAATCAACACATCGTAAAAGGTAATGTGATGGTCAGTGGTCACTTAAAGGATTTTGTTCCATTTTTTTTGTGATTGGGGTTGGAATTATATAGTTAATGATTATCCCAGATATGGTTACATATGTATGTATGTACATAATGAAAATATAATTTTTAAAAATACTTACGAACAGTAACAGTGTTGTCTTAGGATGTATGCTCTTTTTGTATTGAAGTCTGATCATTTTTCAGTTTAATAAAAATTTAAATTTTGAATTGTATAATCTTCTTTTTCTTCTTCTTTTAAGGCCTTACCGTTCTTGCAGGTTCCTAGCCTCTAAGTTATTTAACCATCTCAATCTCTGATGCCAACCAAAATTGATCTGTTTATTGAGTAGTCTTAGTAAATTATTTTCATTGCGGCGGCAATCTTTTAATGGCATATTTTCTATGTGACCTAACCAGTTTACATTCTACAATCACTCAATCAGTCTTTTTCATATTTTATCGTATACGGTTTGAAGGTTTGAAGGTCTGCATTTAACCGAATAGTCTACTGTCACTGGTCTGTTCTTACTCCATGCGGACCTAAGATATACACATTGAAAATTTTCATAAAAATTCACAAGAAACGAAATAATACATACAAATAGTATATTCACATAAGAAGTATTTTTAAAAATTTCTTTCAATTTATATTAGTATTTTCGTTTAAATTCAATTCAAAATTCAGATTATTATTATTGGCTTTATTTTTTTTTATAAATAAATATTCGCTTTTCATAAGATACAAATGATATTTTTTAATTAATTTTTCTTCTTTTCTGTACATCGAATGTATCTAACATAGGTATATAATATGGAATTTATTTGCATATATGTATATTCATTTAAATATACAGTCAGGGTCAAAAGTAAGAGAACATTTTAAACAAAAAACAACAAAGAAATTTATCAATTTACATAATCTGGGCAAATTGCGAAATATTACAAATGAAATTAATTTATGTATGATGGAGTAAATATGGTGGCTCATCAGTCAATAAATAAATGATGATCAGAGTCATATAGTGATGATGGACTACAGAAAAATTAAAATCTAAAAATCTGTATAGGTAGTTTGATTTTTGGTAACTAACTTTTTGTATGTTCACTTAATATTTGCTTGCTTGTACGTATTATTGCAATATTTTATGGTGATTGCAAAATTTATATACGTATACACATCTATTATATACGAATTTAAATTTTACTGTATGAAAAAGCGCAATGTTTATTTTGTAAATTTTCATTTATTTCTATCATATTTTATTTTCTTTCATTTATTTTTATTTATTTCAAATTTTGTATTATAGTATACAAGCAATCAAGCATGTACTATGTGTACAAGTACGTAAATACAAGCAAAGTAAGATAAAAGAAAAAATACAGAATTTTTGAAAAAAAAAAAAAAACTGTGAATGCTAAAGAACTCTGAGTATTCATGAAATTTTTGAATTGATTTGAGCTGATGAAAAGTATGCAGTGCGTTTGGTATGTGCAAATATGTAAATGCATATAATGATTTATGTACATGTAGATGGAAATTGAATGAATGTAAAATAGAATAATGTACAAATCTATACGAATATAACATAGCTATGTACTGTATGTATATCAGAATATCTTACGTCATAGGATAACAGATACTTATATATTGTGTTACTATATCTATAAGTACATTTCTACGTTCCAGAAGTATTTTAAATTTATTCATTTAATTTAATTCTTTTTTTTTTCTATTTTAGACATTTAGGGCCGTATTCATCAAACAAATATATCATCTTTTATCTGAAAATTCATCAACTTCGATTATACACTATTCGGATATATTTAAGACAACCTGAGAGTGGTACCATAAATATCGTTCAAACATAACATAACATAACATAACATATAACCATCGCATCACATAACCTCTCTTTCATTTTGTAATATAAAAATACTAACTTTTTGCAATCGGATAACATGTTTGACACTCCGAAAATGAAGTCCGAAAATAAATTTTATCTAAGCTGATTAATAAGATGAAATTATACTCGGCTGTTTGACACTCCGAAAATAAATTTTATCTACGTTGATTAATAAGCTGAAATTATACTCGGCTGTTTGACCCTCCGAAAATGAAGTCCGAAAATAAATTTTATCTAGCTGATTAATAAGATGAAATTATACTCGGCTGTTTGACACTCCAAAAATGAAGTCCGAAAATAAATTTTATCTATGTTGATTAATAAGATGAAATTATACTCGGCTGTTTGACACTCCGAAAATGAAGTCCGAAAATAAATTTTATCTAGCTGATTAATAAGATGAAATTATATCCGGCTAAAATATATATCCGACAGATAATCTTGATTGGTGAATACGAACCTTGGATTGGATATTCAGTATTTCTGTCTGTTCTAAGTTCTATACAAACGTAAATGTATGCACTGCATATATGTATGTTAGATACTATGCATAGTAGTGTGAATCTATACATTATCGAACATCAAAAACAAAACAAAACAAAAAAAATTGTCAAGGTTCAATATGAAAAAAATTTTTCTATTTTTCATATTTTTTTTCTTTTTCTGCAGTGTGGAGTGAGTGAAAACAATTTAATAAACAATTTTGCATATTCGTCGTATTACATAAATAGATTTTGAACAGAATTAAATTGGTAGTACTGGTAGTACCTATACAAATTAAATTTCAAATGTATATAAATGGACTTATACGACATATTATACGAGCGTATTGTACTTGACTGCAGTGACTGATCGCATTTTAAATTGAAACAAACAATCTACACATTAATGCAATGCTGTCTGTAAATATAATTCTTGTGACAAATATTCAATTTTTCGCAATTTAATGTGTGAACATATGTATACAAATAGGTATTTAAGTAAGTGCTTTGCTATATAATATGCGCAATGCATTCAATGCATTCGTATTATAGTCTTTCTATGAATATTGTATGCAATTTATTTAAGAATTTAATGGACATTGGATTATTATAAACACACAAATGTGAGTATGAGTATATGTACATTTGTACATGAATAGGTGATGATTAAATAATGTACGAAATACGAGCATTAAAATGCACACACATAAATAGTGAGTGTATATGGCTCTATATGATCTATGATGCATAAATAGTATATCATGATGTTTATTATTGTTGTTCACACATCATTCGCTATTCTACAGCTTAATTATGATTGCGAGTACATTTGTCTAGTCTTATAAATACATGAAAATGTACATATATATGAGAATTTTGACCTTGATTTTGATTATTTCTTTCTTTGTGTGTTATTTTTTCTTTTGAAAATTATTACGAAAAATAATTTTTCAATTATTTATATATAAATCCGTATTTTAAAGGAAAATTATGTACACGAGAAGAATTAAGTTTTATTATTTTCTTAAAGAATTTTTGCCAAATTTACTGTATACATATTCTAGAGGAGAAGATTTTCGATGAACATTTTACAACACTTTAAATGTATAACAACACAACTTATATGTTCAGCAAAAGAATCATCTGTATTTTGACTTTTTTAAAAAAAAAAATAAAGAAGACTAGGTGTACATAAGAAAAATGTTCTCGACGAATTATTTTATCTTCAAACATGATGATTTTTATCTGTCGGGTGTCGGGTATCAGTTTGTCATCTCATCATTTTTTTTTTTTCATTTGAGAAAAAAAAAATTTTATTTTCGTACCGATTGATGGTGATATACTTTTCGTATTATATGCGTGCATGTAAGTACTTTATTCCAAAAAGTATGTGCGTACTTAAATTTTTTTAAGACCCAAATGTTTTATGACATATGGATTTACTGATGTTTTTATCTATTTTTATAAAATTGAATGAAATACGATAACGATATATGTACTCGTATGTATACACTATATAGTCCTACAGTGTATTATAATCGTTGCTGCATATATTATCCTTAAAAACAAATAAATAAATAAAATATAAATTACACCACACACCGTATACATAAAATGCCTGTAATATGTTCAAATATTCGTGTGCACATGACGTGTATATAGGTATAAGGATAGTAAAATAAATGATAAATATAGAACTTTTTAAAGATCTTTCTGATTAAATACTACATTTATATGACAGTTTTCTTACATTTTTTTAACGTGGCATGGGTGTTTTTTATTTATACTTTTCCTCTTTTTTTTTCCATTTTAACGATGATGACGATAATAATGATTATTCGAAAACATACTCGAATATACGTACATATGAGTGTAATCTAAATTTAGTTTGAAAATTTTTATCAGACATTAAAGAGATAATATCATTTATTTATCAAGATATTTTATACTTGCAAACTATCGTATCGTATCGTAGGGACCTTTATGTTTGTACTACACACACCTCTACCTCTACTCTACTATATGTAGTTTGTACGGACAGATAGAAAATATAATTAAAATATACATACATATACGAATTAATGTTGGCACTAATTTATGTACTTAATATACAGAAAAAAATGATGATGAAAACGAGAACGAATAAAAGATAAAAAAAAAAAAATACGACAGAATAATAATATAATACTTGGCGCACTTAATATCCACTCTTACTCGCGTACTCGTACACGTTAATCTTCACAGAAAATAACTCATTTTATGATCTAAAATTCAGATAAGTAATAAAAAAATATGCAGCATCAAAAGTATATATAACAGCAACAACATATATTACAGGCAAAAATAAATTAAATCTAAATCGTTATATTGCTTTGGTTTGGTTTTTATTTTTGGTTTTACTATGAATTGCATAGCCAGATAAATTCTGAGCAATCTAAATCTAACACAATTTACAGGTATACATACAGTATCGGTAGAAAGTTAACCTTCGTCTAACATTTTTTTGTTATCTACAAATATGCACTGTCCACTGGACAATTTGATTTCTTGACAAAATTAATCGATATAAGATTTTCTCTTTTTTTCCTTAAATGTATGAGGCTTCAATGAGCAGGACATGTGCAGAGGAGAATGCCGAATTAAAGGGTAACCAAAAAAGCTATAAATGACAAATATTAGGCGAAAAGACTAAATATAAGTCACGTCTGAGGAGGGAGTATATAAGGCGCAAGAAAACGCTGCAAATACACTAGGGAGGTATAACGAATAGAAAATTAGCGGACGAACAGAGAAATCAGTTTATGGCTAAAGTGAAGGTGGGCAAAGCTTTTTTTTGGCTTTAGCGCCATCGGAAAGAGATAGAGAGATTAATTTAAACAATTTCTTTATAAGATTTTATTTTTTTTCTCTTGAAAATTGCAATATTCATGCATTGAAAAATGTCCTTAATTAAAATTTTATATTTTCTACAAACATTTTAGATTTTAGTAGAAACAATGACTTTTTGTCGATACTATACAGAATGTGATATTATATTCGAGTAATTTTGTATTTTGTATTATAAAATTCTATACTGGATAAAAAATAGATTTTATAAATGAAAACCAGGTTTTCGCATTAAAGTGAAACGGAACAAAAATAAAATAAAATTTAAAAAAGGAAACAAAAAAGCAGCAGCAACGTAAAACATCAAATCATAATCAGAATAAAAATGATGATGAAGGCGGCACGGCACGGCACTATAATAAAATATACTACGAGTATGTACACGAGGATATTTTTATCTTCTTATTATTTTTGTTGTTGTTGTTGTTGTTGTTGTTATTATTGAAATTGTAAGTGAAAAATAAAAAATATTTCTAACTCAAAGACATATAGACAGATTGAAAAAAAAATGAGCAAGACCGTATCAGAATGTTTTTGTATTTTTTTTATTATTATTATTTTTTTCACATTCTAAATGCGCGTTTTTGTCAGAGATAAATTGTATGAGAATTTGTAATTATAAAAGATTTAGATATTTATCTGTAATGTAATGTAATGTAATATAATATGTGTAATAATTATGATTAAAGTACAAAATGAAAATGAAAAAAAAAAAAACAAATTATAAAAAAATACTAGAAAACTGACAGACAACGATATCAAACGACTATAATGTCACGATTCGTCGATTGTGTCGATTGCGACGACGATTGAAATTTAAAATGAAAACTAAATACAAAATGAAGAAAAAAAAACTTACAATTTTCGTGATATGCATGTGCATTGTGCAGTGCATGCATCTAGGAATCTAAGCTAGAAGCTACTCATTCACATAATATGTATGTACATATTATTATACATTTTTCATACTTACTTATACTTTTGTTTGTCTCTGCAGTTAATTCGGTATACAAACATTTGTACTATATGTCGTGCTTGACTTGGTATCATTTTCTTTAGTAGTAATACAGACTATATGCTTATAGACAGATAGACAATGTATGTACAAGAATGAAAGACAGGTTAACTGATTTGATTGAATCATTGAATGAAATATGTAGGTGTGCGCATAATATCAGAATCAGAAATCAGATCATTATTATGTAAAGTGATACAAGAACAAGATTGATAATTAATTTCATTTATATATATTTTTTTTTTTTTTTTTTTGCTATTGAATTGAATCGTTTTGTTTTGTTTTGTTTTTAAATACAATAAAAACGAAGTTACATATTACACATGTCGAATGCTGATTTCTTTCGATATTGTAGTCAAAATAATGCGAATATTGATTATATTCATAGATTACAAGATAGCATAGATATTTACACATCAAGTAAAATTAAGAGAATTATTTTTGATCTTCTAAATAGACAGGCAATCGAGGCGAGTTTTATAAAATATTTATTGTAAAATGAATTATGTAAAATGAATTATGTAAATTTGCACTTAACCATTTTACACGAGAATTAACAATAGAAATGTTCAAATATTCTTATATCTACGCTTACGCATGCATGTATTAGGGGCTTGAATAGCTCGATGGTTGGGTGTCGGTCTTGTGATCTTGAGATACTCTTGCCCAAGTCGATCATTAATTTCCTATCAGCAATGTACACCAGTAACTGATTACTGATGATAAACTGGATGGTATATCTGACAAAAATTACTGATCGGCGGTGTCATAATGGGCTGAGTATCCGCGTGCACTTAATATATACACTTAATATATACATACTACATATATACTCCATTGTATGTATATATGTATATTTAAAAAAAAATAAAAAAATAAAAAAAAATAAAAAAAAAATGCATGTAATGTACTACGGAGTAAATAAGACAGTTGCATATTATGCGTAGTATGCTGTATGCGTACTCGTATTTTCATTCATGACAAAAATTCGTTTTCTTTATATTTTCTCTGCACTGTACACCATTAGATTAGAAGTGTAGAAGAAACAGGAAGAATATAAGAGACAGTAAGTAGTAAGCAATTAGCTGGACTCATTGGCCCCTGATTATAGTGCGATAAACGAGTACTCTAGTATAGTGCATCACATACTATACCTTACATTCGTATTATGATTCATAAGAAAAATTCATTTTCTCTATCAGCCCTATCACAACTCTCGATCGAGTCGAGAATTTCTCGATATCGAGAAATTTTGTATCACCACAAGTCTCGATCGAGTTTCATTTCTCTTCATTCCAGTGGAAATGATGTCGATTAGTGGTATCACAACATTCGATCGAGTCGTAAATTTTTTCTCGATTTAGCTCGATAATGATTGAGATTGCGAACATTGTAAAAATTGAAAATTTTATTTTTAAAATTAAACGTAAAATGTGATTTTTATTAAATTTTGTTTTCATAAAATTTATTTTTATTAAATTAAATTAATGTTTAAAATAGAATAAAAATTATGAAAATGCCGATATACTAAATAATAACCGAAAAAAAAACCCCATATGATATGACATTTGTTTCGCTTTCAATTTATTCCATAGGAAGGAACGTTTGAATATGATCTCGATCGAGACTTGTGATACCAAATTTCATCTCTCGATCGAGAAGTACTATCGTTCCAACGTCTCTACTCGATCGAGAGTTGTGATAGGGCTGTATATTAAATACTTGGTCTGCACTACACATAATAAAAAGTACACGAGAAATAGGAAAAGATTGTAAGTAATAGCATAGAATAAATACATTTACGTATATGTATCTATGTAAGGTTAATATTTTCAGAATTTTTCAGTGTCATTATGATGTATTAATTTTTTGATCATGTGTTATGTTTCAAAAATTTTATAATTTTTCTTGATAAAAAAAAAAATGAAAATTTTTCCTTTTCTTACATAGTAAATGTATATGCACACATATGCATAGATTTACATCCGTTTAAGTGTAATTTGAAATAAGATTTTCATATTTCAATCTTTTATTCATAAAAATAATGTAAATCCTTTTTACGTATCGTATGTAGTATATGTATGCATCAGATCAAGGAAAAAGATTAAAATCATTTTCATTTATTTGTATTGAAAATAAATTGATTTTAAAAATTAATTTGTACATATATGCACATACATATTTATTAATAAGATATAATTTTTGTCATTAGATTTGATAAATTTGATTTATTAAAAAGTAAAAATATATACTTAATTTCACGATCAGATATGAATTTTAAATTAATTACAGACCACAAATGATGCTGACAACTTTATTAAATCGTTATAGTAGATAATATCAGTATTGAAAACGAAATATGTCTGGATTGGTTGCATACACACACATATTGATAAACGATAGTTACATATCAGATAACAGACATAAATACAGAATCTTTTATATTTGTAGATAAATGATCAGTCGAATCGTCGAATTGATTGCTTGGTCTTGAACATTTATAAATCAATAATTTTTCTATGTATGAATAACATTGCAATTTCTTTCAGGAATTTTCATTTTTTTCTTTAAATTCTCGACAATTTTATTTTGCTTTCTATACATTTAAAAAATTTTAAAAATTTTACTAATACATATATTGATTCGAAAGGTTAAAATAAAATTCTTAATTTAGTTTATTGAATGACATTTTTCATCAACAATTTTAATCGATGTTGTGATTTTTCAGTTTTATCGATGACGATCACGATGGTATCGTTTCGTTTGGTATGACTTGTGAAGGGGGAGAATGAGAATGTCAACATTGCAAAGCACTGCGAAGAATTCTTGTATGTATCTTGTATATTAAATGTTAGCCGTGACGGTTAATTAACCATTTTGTATGGACAATTAAAATAATGAAGTTTTAAGCAATTATAATGATCACTTGATTAAATTTTGTTGTATAAGTCTACAATCTTACATGAGACTGAAAATGAAATTTTGATCTGATGGTAATTATAGTGTTCCGTTAAAAGAGATGTCCATTTTAGCTGACAAATCTAATTTAAATTAAAGTTCGATCAATATCTCATTTTCTATCCATTTCAAAGTTATTATAGTTCAATTAATTTGAAAACCGAATCAAAAATTTTTGTTCAAATCTCTGGAGAAATAATTACATATAGTCTTATAGGCTTACTGCCATACGAAAATTATTGTATCAACTTAGAAAAACGTACAGCATTCAAACTTCTTGGCATCAAATTATGAAGAAATACAAAATCTTAAGTTTTTATTTATTTTCAGTTTGTCTATACATATAATTTTCTATATGCCCAATTAAAAATACAAACTCGTACCTACAATATGTATTTTACTGTAAGACGTATGGAAAAATATTTTTCTATTAAAAAAATGTGTAAGTATTTAGGACAAAATTCCATATAAATATTTTCATTCCTATACTGTTACTCCTACTACTTACATGTAACTGTAATATGATGTACGGTACACGTAATACGTACTTAAATAAATTCGAAATATTAAATTATTTTTCCTTTTGAGAAATGCATTTACTTATACATACACTTTTATATCTATATGCACATACATATTTAAAGAATAGACATGGGAAATAGGTACATATCTACTTATGAATGTACGAAGAAAAATTACTTTTCAACAATAAATTTATTTTGATAGAATTTAATGCTATTATAATATGTATTTTCGACAAACTGAAAACATATGATACATCTAAATCTTCTGTCTTGTACACCAGCTCTGAACACTGTTGAATAATCCAGCAGTAATTTTATGTTAGACATCATATTATAGACATCATATAATAATGTATTAAAGTAGGATGCTTCACAAATTACTGATGCAACTGAATCGAATTCATTCTTTTCACAGGGCAATAAACGTTAAGCTTTCAAACAAAGCATCAAATCCATTATTTAGAAAGCAAGATAACAGCTGAGAGTTATGGAAATTCAATAAAATTTGAACGTATAGACGAAAAATTCGTTATTGATCTATAGCTCAAATCAAAAATGAAAATTTGACAATCGAATTATTTGATATAAGGTCACAA
Organism: Villa cingulata; assembly: GCA_951394055.1. Lineage (NCBI taxonomy): Eukaryota > Metazoa > Arthropoda > Insecta > Diptera > Bombyliidae > Villa > Villa cingulata. The sequence goes on from OX596023.1 coordinate 32,812,825, forward strand.
TAATTGGTGATCAATAATGTTAAAGTTAGTAAAAATTAGAGACATACTGAACTGTGTATACTGTTATCTACATTACTGTCATCAATGACAGAATATGAAAGTAATTTAATTCCCTTATCGATTGTAATTTTCATCAGTATTGTCAATTTCTCTACTGGGAAACATAAATAAAAAATTTCTCCAGTTCTCCTTTTTCTTAAACAAATATGTACCTATACTACTCGTTGTGATTATGTTTTCTTTTATTTATTTATTAATTTTTTTTGTTTTCAATTTCATCAAATCGTTTTATTCGAATTTCGAATTCCACGTTAAGCGTGATTTATTAAAGATACTATATAGAGTATATAGCTACATTACAACGTGCTCATATTATTGTTTATATTTTTGTATTAACACAAAGTATCTATAATACTTAATATTCAGAAGTGAAAATGAATTCATAATAAAAACAGTAAAACATTTAAAAATTAAGAACAACTAAATTTTTATTATAAACTGTCAAAGGATCATCATTAATAATTATCTGTAAATCTGTGAAATAAATGACTTTAAAATATAATCTATATGTATGAATATATGCAATATGTATTAGTAATATGTACGTTGTAATTGTACACATTTTACGAATATACAGTCAGATTCCTCTATCTAGTCACCAACGCCAACTACACTTTTAAAAGTTCATCGAGTTAAAGACCTTTTTTAAAAGAGTTTCGACTTAAAGAAATTCAAATAAACTATAAATTGCATATGGTTAGATTTAAAATTCCTTACGATATTCTTTGTTTGTTTCGTTTTCTTTCTTTTCTTTCTTTTCCAATTTCTTCTCTTTCTTCTTCCAAGAGTGCGGCTACTGAATAAATCGATACTTTACTTGTTTCCATTCTACTTTTTACTATTACTTCTCTCTTCTCTTCTGAAATCTGATCTGATCTCATCTTGTATCACAATCACAAACAAACATTTTTTTGTACGAGAATTCGGTAGGTTAGTTTGTGTAGAGTGCTGAACTGTTGAAATACTGATTATTACTCTATGGGTTCCATTCTCTACTAACAATTGTGGGTGGTTTTTGGTTGTGGTTCGTAATTCATAATAAACTGTAAAAATGCGTTATCTGTACGTAAAAGTAAAATAATTAGTTAACCAGGAATCATTTCAGTGTTTAGAACGATTATTTGAATTGTCATGCAACAGAAGAAGAAATTTAGTTTTATAGCAGAATTTCCAAATTAAACGAATTTGACTGTACTGCACAACATGTGGCTGTGTATATATGTATTTTCATTCAAACATAATCTCTTATGAATTAATCTTCTCTTGTCTTCATTATTTTCATATAAGCATACACACAAAAAAAAAAGTTTGAATCAATATCCTTATTTTAATACCTTGTTTATTTAATGTTTATTTTTTTTTTAGATTTTTTGTTCATTTCACTTATGTATTTCTGTCGTTACCCACTTTAAAATATCTTAAATTTAAAATCCTATAGTGACGAATAGTGAATGAGGTAGTGTATGTGTATCTCATTTCCTGACCTATTACCAACATCAGCCTAATTTATACTTTTCATTTGTATGCTTTTATACATTTCTGTGTATCTATTTTTTTGTTTTCATTTTAGTTTCGTTTTTTGTTGTGTGAATTTTCTTAGCACGTATTATCTCTTCTGTTATACATACTAACTTACTATATAAATACATTCGACTTAAAATAGTAAGTTTTTCTCTTATTAAAAAAAGCAAAAAGAAAATAATACAAAAATAGAATCAACAAACAAGAAAACAAACAAAAAGCAACAATTTATTATCATCGTTGTGGGTGTTGTTTAAGAAATGTTTCTAGAAAAACAGTAGTGAAAATTGAAGAAAGAAATGTTTTCATTAATAAAATACTACAAGTACTATATATTGTACTTGTGTAGTACATATGGTAGTCGATATAGTGTCAGTTTGGCATTTGTGGTTTTGATAAAATGAGAAATGTAATAACGATTTTCCTTTTTATTTTTACTTATATTCATTCATTTCATTATTCATTTCATTATTCAATAAATTAAAATTTTTTTATTCATTTTGTCTGAACTTTTGTTTTTTATAGTTTTCTTCTTCGATTATATTTTTTTTTTCTATTTTCGAACGAACTGCTTTTTATACACTTTATTGTTGTTACATCCCGCCATTAATTTGATTATAATTTTGTCAGATTTGTTTAAGAAAACCCACATTTCTTCATTTAAAAGTTGACAATTATGTACTATGTCTTTTTTTTCCTAACATAATCCTTTGTTAGGCGTTACATAGACACATCAAAAACAGATTAAATTTTCAAACTACCTACACGCATTCACATTCATCGTCATCAGTCATCATCAAATTATAAAACTCGTGATCGTATATGCCAATTTATAAAATCTCAGTTAAAGAGTTTAGATTAATGCTTTATAGAGATAGAGTTTCACAAAAAAATAAAATGGAAAAAAGAAATGAAATTATTAAATGATGGAAATCTTTAAAATTTAAATTGAAAAATATGATGTGGAAATTATGATATTTTAGGATACGTAGGTATACGAGTATATGATCTATAATTATTATGAAGATGAATTTATCGTTAATGATTTGTTGAAGTAATATAAGTAATAATGACAATTAAGTTTTGCTGTTTCAAATAAATATTCGATTAACGTTTGTGTACATTAATTGTTAAGTTATTTATTGACAACAAATGTATGCAACTTTTTCGATTATAAAATTGATTATTGATTTCGTTTATTTAAAAAAAAAAAAATTGATAAATTTTTATGTTGTTTGATTGATGCGTCCTAATTCAAATCAATTAGGGAAACATATTGAACATAATTTTGTGTGGTCAAAAAATTCAGTAACCCAGTCATATTTTAGTTTTAAAATTTTACTCTAGATATTCGATGAAAGAATGATTGATGTCAAAATGAAAGTTATCAAAGAAATCAAGAAATCAAAGTTGAAGTATTTTTGCAAGTAAGTAAGAAAGAAAATCGAAACCCACATACCAAAATTAATTTGTGTGAAGATTCTTTTAGGATAGGATAGATCTAATTAAGATAAAATACCTCTACCATCCCTTCCCTTTCCTTTCCTTTTTTTATCTTTTCTTCTCTTCCCTTTCATTCCCTTCCCATTCCGTCCTCTCCACATGAAGGTTAGAATATTTTTTAATGAGAAATTTATCTACACCATGATGTATATGTATAGTATTTAAGTATTTGCACTAAATATCGACTCTTTATACTTTCCTATCTATTGTTTAATTTTCAAGAAAAAAAAAAGTGTTTAAAATGTTGTCAAAGTCAAAGATTATCGTATAAATTAATACTAACTTAACACCTTGTCAACGACGATTTTTATTGTTTCATATTAACATCATAAAAGTATATATTTATGCAAATGATTTCGATCAAATTTTTTTGTCTCTTCTATATAAATGAAATTAAGATAATTTCATCTTAACTTAAAATGTTGACATTAATGTGACATTACACACACGATCAAAGATCATAAGAATTATGTATGAATTTACTGTGGGGCTTAGTTATCATGATGAACGATCGGATTTTAAACACTTCATGTTAGATAAGTTTAAGTTTAAGAATCGATCACATACAACCGAAATTACTTATTTTTTCGTTCAAAATTACACTCTAGATTACGATTAATTTCTAAATAATCAATTTAATCTGATCGCTCATTTGATTAGAATGATGAACTCAACCTGGTTAGATTAAAATCTGACTAATTTTTATCGAGTTTAAATACTATACTGTACAAATATACACATTATTCTTAAATTCATATACGAGTATTGTACATAAGTATACGAGCAAATACATGTGTATGTATCTTTTCTTTTTACTACTTATATATTAAATTGTCGCCAGTTTGTCTACCGGAAAGATTATGAAGTTCGTTAATAATGTGAGTCAAGTTTTATTTAACGTAATAATTTATATACTCTTAAATTATATATATAAACGTACGTAAGAAATATTATATTTGTATAAGAGTATAATATGTATGATGTATGAATTAGTATAAAAGCAAAATGATATATACCCACACTATCATACAAGATTATTTGAATTTATTTTTTTTTATATGTACATATTTTTATTTATTCATTTATTCATCAATTTCATCATCATCATTATTATCATTCCGGCATAATAAAATTTCATTTTTCTTGATTAAAATTTTTATTTAGTGTGGATCTGTTTGTAAGTAATCTGTATAATACATACATGTATGACATAATGAACATTTACTTGTATAAAAACTACAAATTCTATATGATAAGTTATAAGTAAGTAGGTGGTGGTTGGGTATACATACGCAAATAAACGGTGTTATTATAGCACATATTATGTTATATGATTCTTTTGGTTTTATTTTATTCCATTTTAGGTCCGTGTAATAATTTCATTTTTTTCAAAGGTACATAGACATTAATCGTTTTTGTATTTGTATGATGCGTTCACCAAAAAGTTGATATAGAACATTTTATTATTTTTTTCTTTCAAAATACTTTAAGGGTGGTATTCACCAACATGGATATATCCGTCAGATATATTTTAGCCGGATACAATTTCAGCTTATTCATCAATCTAGATAAAATTTGTGTTCGAACTTCGTTTTCTGGTCGAACATGTGTGTCAAACATTGTATTTTTATATTACAAAATGAAAAAAAGTTTCTGTGATGTGATAATTATATGCAAAGATGATAATACAGTTCCAATACATTATCTTTATTTGTGCTGTTGCTATTAATAACAAGGTTATGTTCGAACGATATTTATAATACCACTCCGAAGTTGTCTTAAAAAATATCCGAGTAGTGTTTCATTCAGGTTGATGAATACACTTTATCTCCGATAAAATATAATCTATATTGCTGAATACCAGCCTAAATGATAATATTGATAATGACAAGTATAGATAAAATTTTATCGATTAAACGATATAATTCTTATACTTTATTACATATTACCAATATAACAACACACATTTTAGAGGAATAAATATTAATATTTTGTAAATTTGATTAAAAGAAGATGATTAAAATGCCTATATCTATAGAGAAGAGATACTTTATTAAGGTCAATTTCTAAAATATGTATAAATACCTATAGGTATAAATTTTATGCTTGTACAATGATTATTAGTTAGATTTAATTTTATTTTTTGAAAAGAAAAAAAGGAATGTGGATTTTAGGCTATAAATGCGACTGTGTAAGTACAGTGAATGTATAAAATGAATGAACATCTCAGACATTATTTTTTTTGAATTTCAATTAAAGACTATAGTTGTACAGTCCAACACTTAACAACACTCAACGCAAACTCACTCACATAAAACAAAAAATAAAACTAAATCCATTTAAAGATGATCGGAGATCAAGAACAAAATTATATTGATATTTCAAATTTTTATTTTCAAGTTTGTCATTTCTGTCAATTTAAGTAGATATTTTAAAGGAAATATACGTCACAGATTATTGTATTTTTGTTTTTGGATTTACACCTCTTGGGAGCAAGCAGCTCCTCCGTAATACTCTGCCATCATACTTTATGTCAGATGCTAATAACCTCTTTATTTTTAACCAAACTTTTTCCATTCTTTAGGTTTTCTTCAGTACTATTCTCCGTCATAGCTTTCCTTTCGTCTCACTCAGCTTCTATACAGCTCTATATGCTACTGACTTTCTTAGTGTATGACCGACCCAGTTAACTTATGTACTCCAAAAATCTTCCCTTAAAAATAAAACACATGCGTACGTTGTACAATAACTTTTAACGCTCACTGTATCTACATATACGTGTGCTACGTATCAGAGTTGAAAGTGAAGAAGTTCTCTACGTTCATGAATTTTCTTTTTTCATTTCAAACTTTTAAATTGATAAAGAATGCAAAACGAAAATAAAGCATTTACCGGATATATACATTTTCATGTTGTAAGTATAATAACACTAAATATAATCATAATAATCGCATTCGAGTAACACAGTATAAAATAATATGCATTTTATATTTTATTCATTTCATTATTCATTAATTTATTAAGGGAAAAATATTTTAGTTTAAGTTTAAAAATGAAATTGAAACGATTTTAAGGTTTATGATTATTTCTTGTTTAATATATTTATGGTGGAAAATTATTTGGATTTTTTAGAAGGCAATGTAATAGATTTTTATGTGAGATTAATGACGGTAGATGAATGAATTACGGTATCAAATAAATGAATGACATCGTTAAGTGGTTTATTTGATTAATATGTGGGATAAAAAGAAAATAAAAATTATAATATTTTATTTTTTAATATTTTCTAAATTAATATACAGTAAAGGATATTAAAGATTTCCGGCACTGATGTTTATTTACGCTGTTAGATATAATTGTAAGTTCATCAAAGTCCATATATAACTATTGGTTTGAATCTAATCTTCTTTGAATGATTGTGCTCCTGACAGAAAAACCGTCGTCTTCAATGAAATAATTATTCAATCCTTAAATAATAACTTGTTATTCGGAACGGAGAATGGTTCTACATATGCGAACGGAGGAATTCCTTACAACTGCACACAGAGAATAACATCATGTCCTTAAATCTGGAAAAGTTAAGGAATTGAAAGTGTTAGTTATGGACATAATTTTACTATGAAAATTTTTTTATGGCATACCTTTTCCAAGAAATTCTCAAACATGATGTTTAGTACGATAACGTTTTCAATAAATTCAAAAATAAATGATAAATATCTCGATAATTCTGATTTCTTTAGAAATAATTTAAGATTCATTGAAAATTATACGCAGTCTTTTAATCACGGAGAACAACTTGAAAATTTTGCGTATCATCCTTTTGATGCGGAATAATAATATTATTTAGAAATTTGTTTCTGAGTAAAGTCTATACTAGATTTCGAACAACTACAAATCTTCAGGCATATATATAGATAATCTGGAATTTATTGTTGAAAAAATTTCAAATAAAATCCAGTTAAAGCAGTCCAGAATTGCCACAAGGAACAATCTAGGTATACAAATTACGAGTACGTGAAATTGTTTAGTTTAACCATTTAACATAACATTTTTACAAGTATAAAGGTGTACTATAATATGTGTGTGCTCATAATTCTGTTAATTCTTATAGGTTCGGTCCACGATATGCGTGTAATATGTATGAAACAGAAAGAGAAACAAACGTGAATTGAATTCAAACATCTCATCCATTTAAAATGCAAGTATAATTTTGTAGATTATAAGGACATCATGTGTATGGCAAAAATGCGTATACGAACTGAATATACTATGTAGTAAAGACATAAATGGAATGAAATTCAATGACTGTGAATGACCATAAAAACTAATAAAACCAAAAATATATTTGAAAAACAAAATAAAAAAAAAAATAAAATTCTATTTCTTTGAAACGTGAAAATATTTTTAATTGCAAACTGTTGTCAATTAAATCATTTTTTTTTTTTTTTTTAGTCTGTCTACTTCATATAAATATGATATTTATGTACACATTATTTTGTGTACTTCAATAATTTTGAATGTACGCGTACATCAGGACTACTTACGTACTACCGTACTTCTGTATATTCTATATCATAAGTGAAAAATAAAAATTCTTTTCTGTTTCTATTTATTTTCATCATGATTGAATATACGAAAAATCATAAAATATAATGAAGAACTGTTTTGAATGAGACAATAAATTTTCGTCTGATGGTTATGTTGCTGCATGAATTATTCAGGTATCTAGATATAAATTCTCAAAATAATAATTGCAGTACGTGTACGAGTATGTGTAAATATGAAATGTTATGTATGAAAAGTTCATATTTTTCACAAAATAATACTTTTACATAATACACCTTTTTGTGTAGATATGCTACAGTCGTGTCCATTTTAATTTGGACACATTGAATTTCCCATTTTATACCGACTTAAGATTCTAGATTTGTAAATAATTTTCTCTTGTATTTACATTTTTCATCAGCAATATCGACTCGACTGTGTAGGTATATTTTGAGAGAGAGAGAGACGTAGCCGAACATAATCTTGAACCTACGATTAGCTAGAAACTAAATACCGTATGGGAATTGTGTTCTGTCAGCTATACTAATTTTCTGACCAATATTTCAAGGTCTCCACTTATCTTTGAGAATACATAATGCAAAAGCCTAGCCTCAAAGCTTCAAAATCTTGTAGAGAAGTTGTTGAGCATATCTACAAGGTTAGAGTTTCTATACCAATTCTTTACCTATGTCTACGACAATGAATGTTTACCGAACTGTTTTCTGTAAAGATCGTATCATATTCATAAATGTCAAATTATGATCAAGCTCATAATTGATAGCGCTTTTTATGAAGTAAAAATTGTAAAATTTGATTATAATATGATCGTAAATTTTGAATCAGATCACAAAATCACAGACACAGTTGCATATACATACAATCAATAATACTCGAACTGAAATCGGAATTTGAATTTGAATGAATAAATAAAAATGGACTCGTCTGTAAATAATTGCACGTTTAATATACAATTTTTTTATGTGACGTACTTACGTGTAAATATATATTATCGTATTTACAATCAAATATGTAATACACATTTATCATGCATTCAAATCAGTTATTGCTGCTGTTCTAGTATATACGAGTAGTATATAAATATCTTTTTATAACATCTCATTATATGTACATCTACATATGTACCTACAACATGCCTACAACTACATAAATATTGCAATGTCTGTCCATTTGAAGTTTTTTTTTCACTTCTTTTCTTCTTCTTCTTCTTCTTATTCCTTCTCTCACACTTCATTTTATTCTAATTCACCGCTAGTACAATACAATACAATAACATTTTCTATTTTAGAGCCTACTATATCCAGTCAGTCGTTTAGTTACAACGTTTATGTCTGGTAAGTGTGTGCGTATTATTTATGTGATCACCCCCCATTAAGTAAGCAAAATAGTCACGTTTTGAATTTATGCATATTACTATCATATACATATAATACTCGTCCACACATACAAAAATGTGCATCTTTAGCCACCGCATGTTTATGACCGCGACCGACCACCTATTGGGATTATTATCATTATTATATTATATACTTTTGCATGCACGTATTATCATCATATCATTCGTATCCTTTTTTTTTATCACTTTCCATGTTACGTACGAGTATATACATGTGTGTGTGTGTGTGTGTATATTTTCATTCGTTTTTATTTTCTTCATTCATTCATTTCTATACTCATTCTTGAATTAATCCTTTTTCGTTTTGTTTTTATTTATTTATTTTATTTGCATATGGACACCGAATTACTATACTCGCGTATCTATTCATATATATATGTATACATCTGTAGTACTGTAGTATGCATACATTATTATTGTAAAATCACCTATAGAATTTTATATTGTGAAAATCTAGATAAATTGTATGAAGATTTGTGGTTATAGAAAAATTTTACACAAAAAATTGGTACTTGGTACTTATGTAAATTCTATGTGACCGTCATCATCATCATCATCGTAATCGCATAATCATCATTATCACAAAATGCAAAAAAAAAAAAAAACAAGAACCATGAATTACTCAAAGAAGAGAAAATGAAAAAAAAAAGGTACTTTAAAGGCGAAAAGTTGTTATACTATGTCGCATATGGTCGTACGATAATAAAATGATAATGCCCACTTATCCGTCATATAATAAATTTCTATAATGGGACAAAGTTATTATGGAGTATATTCGTATGCGTTTATGTACTTTCATTTGAACATTTATGTATGTACCTAGATTCGGTAGATTTAAATTGAGAATTAAGTGAACTCTACGATATAAATGCAATAAATATATAGAAGTATACAATAAATGCAAACGATGTCCTGTTGCTAGATTTATAAATTCCGCAAATGTGAGTAGGTTTTTATCAAATTGAAACAAAAAAATAAAAAAAAAAATAAAAAAAAATTACTGAATTGATTGTTAAGGATTAAGATTTTTTTTTATTTCTTCCATTCTATGTTCTGTTCTGTTCAATTAATTTTATTTATTTTTTCTCTATTCAAATAATAAAAAAAAAAATAGAAGCACACATAAGTGCTATGCTATTGTAGTTGTTTGTAGACTACTAGCTACTAGTACTAGTGTGAACTTATTTAGTATAGGGAAAATAAAGTCAAATCCCAAATGCAATGCAAAAACAATAAATTAACACAATTTATATTTAAAAAAAAAAAAATATTATTTTTGTCCTAATTGCATACAAACAATATTTTTACAATTTTATTCCTGTTATGTGTGTATAAGATTCTTGTATATGTATGCACACAACAACCAGCATGCATGTATTATAATAATACTTGAATGTGAAAGGTAAGAGGAAACTACAACTCTGTAATACCAGTAGAGTGTACTCTATACAAACTATATACTAACTACCATAACAAACTATAGTATAAGAAGTGAATGAAAAAAATTGAGTATTTCTTTCGTCATTTTAATGTAAGTATAATGTATGAAGAAAAAGTAAGTGTTAAGTAACAAACTATACAAACAGGTGTAACACTTTTATCTTATTCGACATACAAGTATAGTTACATTACATTATAGAAAAAAAAAAAATAATAAAAATAAACAGGAACGACACTTATATTACATCATTAACATTTTTTACAATCCATGTGAACTGCATTTATGAAAGAGGATATTATAGTATAGTAAATTTTCGTATCGTATTTGTATCTTTACATGTACATGTGTAGATAGATATTAAAATGTAAAAAATATACATAAAATAAAATTTAAGTGACTGACTTTTGTAACATTTTTAATGAAGGATTCTTCAACAGTATAACGACAACGACAACGACATCATCATTATCATCATCATCATGATCATCATCTTTCATCTACATAGTTTCGTATTCTCATTTAAATCCATCATTCAAATCCACATACACTCATATTCACATCATACATCGTACAGAGCAGATAAGAATGTATTCTATTCCAATTCCAAGAGTGATGAAAAATTTACAAAAAAAAAAAAACTAGGTGAAAATTTTAAATTATTTTTTCATGTCTACGTGTATAGTAATATGATGTCTTTATGAATTTTAAAGAATTTTTATTTGGAGACAGTATGATGGGTTTTCAGAATTGAAATCTACGAGCATTAGAGTAAGAAGAAGGTACATATATACAGGAAACAGGACTTATAGTGATATGAAAATATTTATAAATCGCGTACATTGCATATATACGAGTATGTGTACAAACTAACAGTAAGCAGTAACACTTATAGGTACGTATTCACACATTTTTCTGTTACATATTTGTTATGAATGAGTGACTAATGAATTTCAAGTTAAATATGAATGAAAAATGATACTTGCTTGAAAACATTAATAAGCTGCTGCTGACTCATGTTCATGATAGTGTACTCATATTTCAAAATTAAATTTGAACAAAAGTGTGTAGCTAATTTTTAATTAGAAAATATTTTTAAATTTTTATGAAGGCAATGATCCCAAACCTCAATTGAATATTTGGAGACTTTGGATAAAATTGTAAATGTCTGAATGTCCTTTCTTCATCCTTTTTTAAGTCAAGATTTGAGACTCACTAATCAGAAAAATTCATCATCGTATAATAAAAATAATAGAGCTTATGAGTAGAATATGAAACCGAAAGAAAAATAGAACGAGAAATGCCAAGAAAAATTTACATACCCACAAATACATAAGTTTGGAGAAGACTTTAAGAAGCTACAGTTTTGTGCGAGTGGAAAAGTTTATGAAAAGATTCTGAAGAAGATCATCGCAAGGTTCGAGAAGAACTGTAGCATCAATAATGATGACAATAACAAATCGTATAAAAAGTCACTCTCTCATGGTATTGTATGACATTTTTGTCAGTTGTCAGTATGAAGTTCAAGAAAATACCAAATACTTATCACAGAAGAAAAAAAAAATTATTTTAATTCTGAAAATTGTACAAAATGAAAATTTTCTCATTGAGAAACCGTTGACAATATTATTTTTGATTTTTCACAGAACCAACATGAATATTCTACTATACGCCTGAAAGGTGGTATGATGAGATGATTGTGATTCCAGTTCCTAAAAATGAGAATTAACTAAAACAAAGATTAATTGGTGAATGTACAAGGGAGATAAGGTATAAAATAAAATCTCTCTTTTAACACTGATGGTGTAAAACTGTACGTATTTGTATTTCGTACATTGTATTTGTACACGACTACGAATATATTTGGTATTGGTACATGTGTTATATTTAATTAACTACAATCATAGCCGTAATCATAAAATATAAAATTTTTTAGTCTGTCTGTAATTCTAATGGTCGGGACGATATTCGAATGGAACAAATTTAAAGAGGGATTATCAAAACGTTTCAAAATGTATCTATTCTCTTTATTATGCTTGTAGTTCGTACTTGTAGTATTGTCATATTGTATTTGATCTGTTTACAGATAAGGAATTCAACTTGAATGCACGTTTTATAAACAATCGTGACTCATGAATTTAGTAATCAAATTTATAGAAAGTTTCAGACTGAAATATAAGCAAGCAAGTGCAGTTAATGAATGCATCGAATGAATGAATAGAGAAGAGAATATATGTTATGTATACATATTGTAGATTTGCAATGCATTTATACCTAATGTTCGTATGTGACACATACTGACAGATTCTATCATTATGCATACACATTCACATAAGATGAGTACTTATATAAATGCAAATCGTGTCATGCATTTCATTTGCAATGGAGTAAACAGAAATTCGATCAAACTGCAATTTAAATAATAAAATTATCCATGAATGTATACAACAAATCACAATATTTCATTTTTGATTGCATTCAAAGATGAATCATTGTAAATATCATCTAAATCCTAAAATCCTAAGTAGAAAATTAGAAAATTTTACAACAAATGACAAAAATGCTACAATTACAAATTACAGAATTTTAAAATGCAAATTCCTAAAACGCTAACCAACCAGAGGATTACAAATTGAGAAACTAACGAATCATTTACCTTTACATACTTACATCATATTGGTGTTCAGTGAGCATAAAATTATCGATTGTTCTGGATTGATTTGTATCCTTGGGTGTGTACATTGTACTGTGTAATCATATCGATTTTGTATTTTTTGATTGAATGCAACGAAACACATCGATACTCTCTTCTCAGGGACATTTAGTATCTACCTACCTATACAAATCTCAAAATTATATAATGTACTTCAATTATATAATTTCGAATCAATGGTGAAAACACTAACCTGTCTGTTCGTCTGTTCATGTTTGCAATTAAAACTAACGAAAGACATAATAATTTCTGTTAATTTTTGAAAATTTTCAATTAATTTTATAAAAACTTAAACATCATACAAAATGAATTTGTAACAAAAAATTATCTGATTAAAAATTGTGAATAAAATCTGGAATTTATATTAATATCGCTTTTTCAATGAGTTTGCGAGTACATTGTTAATTCATGAAAAGCCATTCAAAAGACATTCCTGTACGTACACATTACCGTAAAAATATTTTAGGATAATTAAAATGAACACATAATTATGTACGTATGTATGTATATGTATCTTTGCAGATATTTTCGTAAATATGTGCACATATAAGTATATCAACCTAGATGTGCATTTATAAATTTCTTGTACATTTCAAATATTATTGAAATTCGAAATTAACTTGAATGACTTTTTTGAATTATTTCCTGATATACGAGTAATATTTAGGGTAAAGTGGAGATGGAGCTATATGGTTTATGAGCAAACAAGGTTTAGCGAGCTATGTGATGAAGCTTGATGTAGTTGCTGCAAATTATTGACGAAAAATCTCTGTACACTTTACAATTGAATCAATATTCAAATTAAATTATGAGACTTGACAACGCATTTAGCAAAAATGAAACTCGAAATGATAAATTCTGTTTTAAAACTTCATCGTATCTTTCTTTTCTATTCATTATCCTTCTGAAGTAATTAAGTACAAATAAGGACTGATTAATCATAATCTAATTTGATTTTTAAAGTAAAAGAAATGAAAAGTTATTTTTCATTATCATGCATGAAAAATATGAATAGACTAAAAATTAGAATATTAGACGTCCATATTGGATAAGGAATAGCTCGGATAACATGCAGCCATTTGCCTCATAACATTGACATACGTAAAGAGAAACTTTACTTCATTTAAATTTCAGTCAAATCAAATTCAATCATTTGACATTCGATTTAGTATGACTTGTGTATTTGATAACATTTTCTACGAATGTGTTTGTGAGGTGTCTGTCATAATTGTTGAAAAATAAAAGAAAAAAAAATGAATAAAGTTATAAGTGTACCGCATTTCTTCACTTTACCCTATATACCACAGAATGCACTCATATTTTTGTATCACATTTATGATTTTATTTCAATGAAAATTTTTACATTTATTTCATTCTTTTTTTTTATTTTTTATTTGTTTTGTTTTTATATTTTATTTCGCTTATTTGTTAACAAGTTTTGTATGTATACAATATATCATATAATTCTGTTTTGTATATAGTTGAAAGTATTTAAACATATTTTTTTTTTGTTTGTGCAATTGTTGTTCACATATGGAATGAAGTTTTTGAAATGAAAATTCGTAAAAAATAAATCGAAAAAATATTATAAAACAAATAAACGACAATATTTTGAGTATGAAACATTGCTAGTGAAATTCTTATTCCTATATGTTGAGGATATTTTAGGAATTTTTAAAAAATTTCTCGTTTTTTCGTTTTTAAAAATGTTTTGTGATCGTGACCTAACCTAAAATTTTATATAAAAGATAAAAGTCAATCAATTCATCTAACATCAAATGTGATTCACAGTTCGAATATATACATATGTACACATAAAACGATAATTCAATATATGACAAATCCGCAATGGTAAACAATACTGCAAGATGCAATTGTGCAAGTTGCTTTAGTCAGTGAATAATGATTGGGCTGCATTGTAAGAAGTTTCCTGCATAATTTATTTCAAACATTTCTAAACAAGATGACATAAAATAATTGGATATCATTATATCGCAACTGCAACATCTTTTCATCCAAATAATATCACATTTCATTTATTCTTTTACAAGCGATTGTCTCATTAGTGTAGTTTTACAATTATTTTATTAAGAATTTATCAGTCCAAAACTGAAGTAAACCATAAATCATTGGTCTATTTTAACTTTGTCGCGGTTATCTAAAAATCAGCACACTTATAGTTTACAATTATTATGAAGATCAAAATGTCGAATCAATTTTAATATGTGGATTGATATTCAAATCGTACATATACACATTTTGAAGATTCAG
Organism: Villa cingulata; assembly: GCA_951394055.1. Taxonomy (NCBI): domain Eukaryota; kingdom Metazoa; phylum Arthropoda; class Insecta; order Diptera; family Bombyliidae; genus Villa; species Villa cingulata. Next base: position 32,828,290 of record OX596023.1, read on the forward strand.
TTCTACTGTACATTATTGTTTGATAAACAGCATGTGTCTTGGGTGATCAAACTGAACTAAATATAAAGCGATCTGCAGTATCAATCGCGATAGAAAGATTTGACAGTTGATATGAACAGTGTGCATCCGTCAAATGTTTGTTATTTTTTATTTATCATAGTATTTTGACGATATTCCAGTGAATTCACTTCAGATATGCAATGATTCTTCAAAAAGGGCTTTTGTCGTCATACAATATTTACAATAATCTATGCATCATTTTGTTTGTGTTATGTGCTTTTACATTACGTTATTATTTACAGATATGTAGGATACATCATACATGAGTTCACCACTTATTGAAATAACGATTTTTAATGAAATATTTTTAAAATATTTTTAATGAAAATCTGACCGCATTAGCATACCAACAATAAATAATAATAAATCGGAATTCATTGTAGCTATTTTTAATAGTACCATATGTACTAGGTACCAGTACGCACGAATGTGTAAGTAAAATGAGATAACATGTACATATATTTATGTGTTGCATTGAAGTGTATTTGAGCGTTTCCTAATTGTAAGGGTATTCATATATGAATTTATATTTTTTGCACATTTACATGTCCATCATATTAAAATAAATTACCTAATGTTATTTATACAATATGTATACTCGTATACTATGTCTAACCACAAATTAATCTGTACGTACAGGTGTACACAAAGAGGATAATAATTATTCGTATGTCATTTCATTATTTTTCATACTTTTATTTTTTGGTATATGTAAAGGTAAACGCATGCATGGAATATCATAAAAAATAATGAAATGAATGACAAACAAAAATATTAGCATTCGTATTCATGTACATATACTATACAGAGCGCACTATATTTGGCATTTTATGTATTTCTTTTCAAAATAATGCATGCATTACATACGAGAATAATACACACTCCAATCGCTAATATAACATGTACATTCCAGTATCCAAAATAAACGTAGTATGTATCTCAGATTCAAATTGAACTAGACACAAATGAATGTAGGTAGGTATAGAGTATTCATTTTGATATGCAATTAATTTTTTTTGCAAATTGTACTCGTATGTGTATGGAGGAACGTACGTACAATGGAACAAAAAAGTATGAAAAAATTTGAAAAAAAAAAGTCTAGACCATACAGACAGACATATTGTAACAATGATGTCCTCTTTGTACCTTAATAATAACCGCAGATCATTTGGATATACGTATGTAGATATGAACAAAATGTAGTTGTAGTATACATACTTCGGTACAGTTAGGGACATTAACATTAAAACATGATAAATTTGATTGTTGCAAAATAATTTTTTCATTTAATTTGCAAATTTGAAAAATTTTGAAACTATTTATCTTTCACAAAATCATTAGAGTTGGTAAACTACAGATTTTCGTTAATACTGTCTAAAAATTTGATCAAAAAAGAAGACTAAATATTGTTCGCTTAAAATTTTCTACTACATTTTTGGAAACAAATTTAATCATGACATCTTCATGTAGAATGAGAGATTGAGTTTCTTATTTCCTTTGACATTTTACATATATTCCCCCCAATTGCAGGGAATTTCTCACTAAATAAACTGATTTTCTGGTTTTTTTTTCGTGCTACCAAAAATTTCAAGAATAGAATTTTCTAAAAATGGTCCTTAATTTCATAGCAATTTCCAATAAAATTTCTAACTAAAAATTCATTTGTAATACTCAAACTAGAATAAACAATGGAAGAAATGCGATTATTTGGGTGAACAAAATTTCATGTCTTTAGTAGACTTTTGAATCATATTTTGACATTTGAATCATATTTTGCCCTAAATATTACACCCAAAAGATAAAACGAATATGTACCACTGTATATGAATACCAGTATTAATGTGAAATGTGCATACAAATGTTGTGTTATAAATGTGCATTCAACCGTTGCTTACCTTCAGAACAGGTGTCAGGTTGGTTAGTTTTTTGAATGACAAAAATGTAAAAGAAAATTATTTCGGTGTCCTTCTTTTTTTTTTCAATATTTTATACACACTATAAGACATTATATATACTCGTATAATGAAAGATATATGAATTCAGATATACATATGGTGTGTTGTATAGCGTATGTGTGTGTCGTGTAGTAATATGTATGAGAAAAAAAAATTATGAAATAAGAAAAAATTAAAAAAAATACTTATACGTATATATTTCATTATAATCAAATGGATGTACATACAGTTGTGTATAATTCCTAGTGATACTCTGCTCTGATGAAAGAATAAAAAATACAAAAACAACTGAAATGAAAAGAAAAAGGGAATGAATGTCCGAGTTACATATAGTTGGAGGATTATTACGTATAGATGAGAAAAAGTCTCATAACAAACCATTCATATATAAATGCACTTCAAAAACATGCATCCATTCATTTACTTTTCTTTTCTTTTTTTTTTTTTTTTTGAAAATTACTGTATCTGTGTACATGTGGATTTTAGTTGAAACTTTTAAAAACAAATGCAGAGAAAAAAGAATATTTAATTTAACTTACGAGTAACTAACTAACTAACTAACTAGCTACTAGCACTACTAGCTAACTAACGAACTACTGTGGTGTATACGTATAACAAACTGAAACTACCTGACTTACAAAAATTCACCAAAAATAACTAATTTAAGCATAAAGTAAGTATGTATATACTTAAGTAACTGAGTAACTGTAAAATATATCTGTACGTGTGTTTATATATGTATGTATATAAATAAACCGATACCGACCGACTGAAAAAAACAATTCAAGCTCATTAGTAAGACAAGTAAAAATTGACATTTATACAAGAACGCAAATATAATTTGTTGTACATTTCATCAAAACAAAAAAACAAAAAAATAATAAATAAATAAAAATTAGTGTCTACAGGAGTAACGCGTAAATCCTTGCATTCAAAACATTGTTGTTTGTTGTTTGTTTAGGGGGAGGTATGAACCAGAGCACTAAGGACAAACGCTGTCCATTGTACTCGAACGAAGCCCCCGTCTAGTCAAACTTCTTCGCTGCTCTTAGGTAACGAACGAGTTCCACTCGATATTCAGGCCCAATTATTCAAAACATTAAATTGATTATATTAATTGCTAACATTATTTTGCAATCAGTAAATAGTTGGGATTAAATGGCAAACCTGTAGTCAATCAGTCTCTGTATGCACAACTTTGGAAGAGATTTTTCCATTCATTTGGATTGTTTTTTCAAATAGTGTACGATGAAATTCCATAATCATTCCAATCGACAAATAATTGAAAAAATTAAAATTACCATGGGTACGGACGCATATGAGACGAAAATACAGCTACAAATATGATTTAGGGAATAGCGAGGATTGTGCGGGATTCCAAACAGTAGGAAAAACTAGGAAGATCGTAGACAACATAGTCGACGAAAATCTTGTATATATTAAGCATATTGAGACAACACAAGACATAAATCTGTGTTGGTTTATGACCACGAAAAATGATCCCGAATAAATGGAAACTAAAGCTAGGAAAAATACCCATGAAGTAGACAAAGACTGCATATTGTTGGAATGATTTGCAAAATAGTTAGGAGAGCTTATCAAAAAATTTGGAAAAATCTGCCGATGAATCACGCGCTGTTTGGGAGGAGAGAGAAACTTGAGGAGGCTAAGACCTAGTATTTGGTTGGATTGTGATGCCAACTTAGAAGAAGTTAATAGGAGAAGATTATCATGCGATTACAAATGGGACTAGTATTTTTGAAAATTACCTAAGACACATGAATTGAAAATTCCAAATTGAAATTTATTAAAATCAGCCTTGAATAAATGGGAAGAAGAAGAACAACTGCATAAATATAATTATAAAGATTTTAAAAAGATTTTCAATACATTTCGTCGGTAAAATATTTTGAAGATTGTGACTGTAATTAAATTCCATGAAAACAAAACACACATTTACTACATCATCGATATGTACAACCACATACAACGTACTATAAATTCGATCGAATGATCATATACAACAAATGAGAAAATGACTATGCAAAGTTTCACAGAATTTTTTTTTTTATAACAAGTTTCAAAATTATATTTTAACTTGATAAATACACACCTACCTTCTTAGCTTATAGTTATAGTATTAACAACGGAGAATTTTTTTTGTTTTTTTTTACTTTTCTTACAGATGTTTCTTGTTGGTAATTTTCTGTTTTCTTTCAAACATCTACATATATGTATTTGTATCTTCATGCATAGTATCTGATTATATTTCTCAAGTTTTATTTTCCAGTTTTATTTATTCTTCTAGCTAGTTAGCTAATCAATTGTACTTTTATTTAAAAAAAAAAACCAAAAATAAAAAAATTCTTCAACAACTCCATATAATCTTGATTGAATCGAAAATATCAAGATGCAGTATTAGATCGTAGATAGGTAACATAATATCTTGTAGTATAATACAGTACTGGATATACACATGTATGTACTATTTATGTGTATCCTCGTATAATAATGGAATAGTAGAAATGCAATTTTATTTTCGTTTCTCGTTATTACAAAAATTTATTTGTACAAAATGAAATGTACACAGGGAATTATTTACTTATGTATTATTGTAAAGTAAAATAAAGTAAAGTCATTGTAACAATTGAACAAAATGAACGAAGGAACGAAGTTAAAAAATGAAAATTGACGTGTGATGTGATGATGATTAAATACTTTTTTTTTTGTCTATATACAAAAAGTTATTGTCGTATTCAACAATCCTAAAAAGAAAACAAAACATGAAAGGAAAAATCGAATAGTTATTTAGGTACGAGTATAGTATTATGTGCATTTTGTACATCATAATACCAAAGTCTTATACGTTATAATGGAAAATATTGATTTGTATTTTATACGCTATAAGTATTTTATACGTCCTACATAACAATAATAGTTTGAGGCAAAAGAAAAAAGAAAAAGGAAAATAATTATGATGTGTGCATGTATACATAACCCGGTACTTTGTATATAGCTATTACATAGATAATAATAGTGAAGGTTCGTATAGTAATTTTAACTATTTTATAATTAATAAAAATAAAATTAATCGAAACTGAAAACGAGCTGACTATAATAACAAGGCAAAAATAGTTTACTTTGAATTATGTACGCAATATAACTTAACAAATATAATGACTATACAGTCAGAATCAAAAAAAGCCCCCCCCGACCAATATCAATGGGCTGCGGTTAAATCATAGAAAAATCAAGATAACGTCGAATTATGTTCGTTAAGTTCGTTAAAATGATGAATGAAAAACTTTGATCTTGATTGTGTATGATGATAAAATGCAATTATTTCATTTATGTTTTGCAGTGCAATACACTGCTGTCCTAAAGTTGTTATCCTGTTTCTAAAGTTATTGCTGCTAAAACTGTACTTTTATTATTAAATTCTTAAAATTTATTTCTGTGTGTTGTTCATTTGAGAATTGACAATTGACAAGTAAATTGATACAAATACCACAAAGAATCCAACGCATTGTTTCATGTCCCACGATACTATTGTGGTCAATCGAAGAATCTGTTCACTTAGGGGTGTTTTTTTGTTTTATTGCTTTTTTGACTGTAAATGAAGGTTTCGGTATCTAAAACCATGACTGTTTACAATCTATCTATCTATGATTTGAACCTACCTCGTTGACGATCATGTCATATATTTTATGTGTCAATCAATATTTGACCGTGACTGTGTCTTCACTCAAAATACATGGAAGTATAAATTTAAAAGTAAGTTTTAACAGACAAGTTTAAAAAAGAAACACAGAATTATTGTTTTAAAATGTAAAAAGTAAAAAAAATATATATATGCGACTATGGTATAGGACTATAGGATAAATATATATAAAGAATATGATTTTCATTCTCATCTCTACTCTTCTCTCTAAATATTTTATTGAATAAAAAGAACTTTCAATATTTAATCAAGCAAAGAAAATAATAAAAAAAAAATGAAATAATAGATTTTGTGCAAGTTGTAACTTTTCTACAATGAAATAAAGATAACAAAATAAAATGAAAACGATAATAAATAAATGAATGTAAAAAGAAAACATGAAATACATACATACATATTTGAAAACGTAAAGAAACGAAAAACTATAAGCAAAATAAAAATTTATTTATATAAAGTCATCGTTATTGAATCAACAAAAAATACCAGAATATAGAACAAGAAAATATAAAAATTGAATAAAAACTAAAATAATCTTAAATCATTGACAAAACCAACCGCAATGCTGGTATATACAAACGACAAAATATTCAGCCCAGAATCAGAATCAGAATCAGTTGTTATGTTCTGCACACTGCACCACAGTAAAGTATACAAAAATGACACTCTATATGTACGTATGTACGAGGAAACGAATAAGTTTTTCACAATCTAAACATGTACATTTATATACAGACAGGAATTTTTTCAAATCACACACAATACACAATATATACATATGTATCTACATTTTTATACTAGACTACAAGAATAGGTAATGTGTGTGTGTGTTAAATTAAATTTTTCTTTTGTTGAAAATTTTTAATGTGTCAATATATTCCTTAAAAAAATTAGAAAAATGTATTTGGAAATAAAAAACCAAAAAATATTTTCAAAGTAAATTTTTGAAAAAAAGCAAGAAAAGAAACAAAAGTTTTCGTTAAGTGAATGAAAAATCAACAAAACGTTTTATCTTTTGACATAAAATGTCAGTTGAAAGAAAAAAAAAATGTTTTACAATAGAAAAATGAAAAATTGAAATAATATCAAAATTTTTTTATTCCATTCCCAAAAAAGTATTATTAATTTTCACTGATTTTTGATAAAAATTCTTGTTGTCATTTATTTTAACTAAATTTGGGTTAGAATCGAAAAAATTGCTGCAGTGATATTGTGCTGAATAGATTATTATTATTCATGTCTACAATATGACACGTTTAAAATTATTTTAAATTTATCGTGTAAATAAAACCGCTTCTATATTCAATGCAGTGGCTTTAACTTCGACTTTGATTTAATGTATTAGAAGACAACTTCTAAATTCAATGTAGTAGACTTGACAGCTACATTTAAGCTTACTAGTTAATAGTTAGAAAGTCAAAGTCCAAGTTGAAGTCACTGCATTGAATGTAGAAGCGGCATAATCAAAATAGAACATGTTTTTAAAAACAAAACCTTTGCAACAAAAACCAATGCTTTTGACAATTCAGTTTTCTAGAAGAAATGTCAACATAAAATTCATAGATCATTGTCGAAAAGACTTTTTTAAGATGAAAGTTACGAGGCTGAAGTTTCTCAGTAATGTAATATAATGTACACAAAAATGAAAAAATTTGTGTGAAATGTTTACTCTAAACTGTCATTCAGTACGACTAAAGTATGAAGCGAAAAGTCTATAGACGGAGTAAGTGACTTCATTATCTTAGCTGACAGCACGTGCTAGTTCACTTGGTTTGATTGGAATCTGTCTTAATCCGTATGTTTTTGGAAGTAACCTAAACCAGACAGAGGTTGTGGAATCTTTGTTCAAGATCCTACTCAGATCGTACTGGTTCTATTCTACTCTCATCATCTGAAAATTTCGGCCCTTCTCTGGACATTCTCCCTTATATACTAAATCATTTATTCCTCGTATATGTCTAACTGAACTATGATTTTACCTTCTTCTATCCTTGTTGTATCTTTATCAAAATTTATTTTTATTTTAAATTCATAAAATATGCATGTAATACCAATATTATCGTATGGTATAAAATATTCGATTATTTATGAAATATAAAACGAAACGAAAGTAATAATGACCATAAAGTTAAAGTTTAAGTATTCAAAGCAATACAATACCATGTGACAGCATAATGTAAACATGTAGGTATACAAAGTACATTTACATTACCAAAGTCATTTAAGTATATAATATGTTCTACAATAATTATTCTACTTTTGTTTGTTTGAATACAAGGCTAAAAACTGACATATATTACAACTTAAATAGAGTGCTTATAGTACTTTTTGATCGTATTAAATTATTGTCAGGAAAAAATCATAACATTAATTCACTAAATGTAGCATATATTTAGACTATCTACGTATGTATATGTACAGTGAATGTAAACATAATAAAAGTTACCTTAAATATAGCACCTATATATTCACACACATACTTACATTGCTTACATACAGGATACAGTAAATAAAAGTGAAAGGAAGAACGAAACAAACACTGAAGAACCTAATTTATTATATTTTTTGTATTTATACTTACATAAACGAATATCATGCATGCATTTTATCATACATAACAATGTGCATACATTTAAAACACTGTCGAGCAATAGGATAGATTCATTGAAAAAAAAAGGGCTTTAAAATGACGGTGCAACAGGATAAATTCGCCTATAATAACACAACTCTAGTGGACATAGAAAATAAAAGGAATTATTTAGGGAAATCAAACATTTTTATACATTTTTTTAACATTTATTTATATATTTTTTTTTTATTATTTTCATCCTCTTTCATTTTCAATGATTTAGTATATTCAATTTAGTATCAATTCTATCTTCGAATAATCCGAAAAGGTGTTTCCCATAAGCACAAATTATGACAGCTTCAACAGAAGTTTACCGAAACAGAATATAAAATGGAGTGGACCTATTCTGTTGCTCGGTAATGTACATTTAATATGTACGATTCACGTAGATATCTAATTGTTGTATTGATTGTGTATACGATAAAATTTCTGTAGATGCAAATTATTTGTACAAGATATATGATGGACATTATGACATATGTCGATCCTTTACATTTATAGTCTACCTACCTACCCTACCAACATGATATGCATGTTATTGTAATATATATATATGCGCGTATCGTTATAAACATATGATTATATCTAAATATAAAACTAAAAATTTATGCACGAGGAAAACACAGTAAACAACAATAAAAGGAATAAAAATGATACATGTAATGACCATTTACTTACTATCAAGACCACCATCGCAATCAATACCATATATATCATACATTCAATTCAAAGGAAGTAACGAAAAACATAAGCAAAATATAAGAAAATTACAACAAACGCAATACTCGTATACTCGTGTATGTGTACCACCATGTTCTATTATCATAAAAATAATGTATACGTAAAATCATTATTATCTTATGTAGTAGAAATAGGAGTATGTATTTTATTTTGTCATTTGATTTCCTCTTTTTTCTTTGCTTTTCTAAGTTACTGTTTTCCCTTTATATTATTATCTTATCATATTTTAATGCAGTTGATTATTCTTTCAATAATTTAATTACTTTCTTTTATTTGCTTTATTGTTTTCCTTTATCCTAGAATTTATTTACAGTACATTCTATATTATACTACCCTACTACCCATATACCCAAAACAATAAACACGGTACATGTAATCGTATTTTCATTCATGAGAAAACCCATTTTCTCTTTATACAATTTCTGCACTACACACCATCGGAAGTATACAAGAAACAGGAAGAGGCAGTAAATATATACATAGGTACATAGGTAATAGCGCAGTAGCAATTATTTACTAGAGATCCTAGGTAAATAAATTATTATAAGAAGACCAGATAGCGATATGATAAAACGAGTATTAACGTGTATCTCTGACGGAACCCGAAAAAGAGGAAAATCGCAAAGCTGCGCTGAATGTATGATGTAGAGAATAACCTAAAAAAAGATCGAAATGATGAACTGGAGGAGTTGTCCGAAATGTAGAGAGGAATGGAAGCGAATCTTACAGCAAGCCTTAGCCCACCACGTGCTATTGAGCTAATGAAGAAGAAGAAGCGTAGTAGCAATGAGGTTATTGGCATTTAACTATAGTACGATATACGCTAGTCGTGCCTTTCTTACATATTATACTGCTTGCTCTACACTACACTACACACCATATAGGAAGTATACAAAAAGCAGGAAGAGACAGTAAATAGTAACCTACATATAGTGGCAATGACTATACACACTATCTTTTTATACTAACTATAGTACGATATACGCCATTATAGTACCTAGAGGTAGGTACCTACTATTACGTGAAAATATTTTAAACAATCACTTTTTTCAATTACCTTATTTTAATATAATTAGCTGCTTTCAACCACAAATTAGGTGATTTTACATATTTTTGGAAACAAGAACATTTAATTTCATCAGTAATATCATTCCATATCATACCTTATCTACTCTATAATATTCCATGGCAATAAAAATGTATCGGTTAAGGTCGAGGTAATATAATACGATATCTAAAATGATATCCGATATAAAAACAAAACAAATACATAGATATGTACATACATTTATATACTCCTATAATAAATAAATAAAATCTAAAAAAAAATTAGACATACATACATTACTCACATATATTGATATTATAATGGCATATATAAATGAATTCATACTTACACATAACATATGTATCTGTATATAAAAGTACCTATTTAGATTAAAAATGTGTTTATCAGGAGGCCTACTTACATACTCATACATACACTTAGAAATATTATAACGGTGCGGTTTAATTTTATGAGAAATAAAAATATAAAAATAATTATTATATATTAGATATATTATGCGTAGGGAAAAGGTTACGGTTTCTATGTATATGTATACAAATACAAACAAACAAATAAATTATCTATCTTTATGTGTTTCGTGTACATATACATACATTCAATCTTCAGCAACATTTTAGTCGATAAAAGAAGTCATTTATTACTTTAATTTATGATAATTTCATTTTTACTCGTTTATTTACATTTTTTTTTCCAGCCCTTGAATACACTTAAACAGAATTTTTATTTTCCTTAATAATTTTCATTTTATTACCATTCGATTGATGTCATAATACTTTGATTCATAACTAACTATAATTTGCTCTATAACTAAAAAAAGGATTCTATTTCACATTTGTATTGCATTACATTTTTCCATTATTACTACTTAAAAATGAATGAGGGAAATTATAGCTGCCTTAGGGTAGGGCAAGGAGGGTGAATTCTTGTTTATTGAATGAAACTGGAAAATATGTTCATTCTAGTTTATAAAATTAAATCTAAATATTATATAAATAAACCATATAAGGATGTACAAATTAGTATTACAGTGTTACTAAACATATTTTATTTGATTTTTTACTACCATACGCTTTCTCCTTAACAAACCTTTTCTTTAATAAAGCCCAATAATATTTTTCTTTGCAAATAAGTCAGGAAAAGTTATAAAGGCTTAGCTGGTGTCCTCAAATCACACAATATCTATAAATGTGATTGGGAATTTTATATTCATTTCGTAATTATTTTTATATAATTCTACACAAAATAAACCTTAATGCATTAAAGATGGAATGGAAAAGGAAAGGTGGAGAAAAGGGAGAAGGAGGAAAGGAAAATAAAAGTCTAGAAAATGATAAGGAAAAGGTTATGAAGGGTAACGAAGGGTAAGAATATGTAAGGAAAGAAGTATTGTAGCAATAGACAGAAGACAAATTATATGGTGCGATATTTTTATGTATTACAAAAATAAAGTTATATGGCGGAATTACGTATAATAACATATTATCAAAAATTATAAAATTAATATCTCATTCTGTAGGATAAATTTATTTTTACCCTGTATTGCTGTATATGTATATGTACATCAAAAATTATTTACAGATATTGTTCCTTTATCAATCATTCTTATTTGACTTATTTGGTTTTTTATTTTCATTTTTCTTTACAATTTATAATTTTATTTTTATTTAAAATAGAAAAATTTTAAGCCAAATAAATTTTATATACATATTTTTAATCCTTGCTTTCCATTCAAAATATTTTGATCCTTTAACGGAATTATTATTAATACATAATATAATACTGACAAAGTGTGACAGACAATAAGGATCAGCTATAGTAAATCTATTTACACCAAAATAAATTTTTATCCTTATACAAACTAATTTCGTTTTTCTTTTATTGTTTTGTTGTCTTTGTATTTATTCAAAAAATAATAACAGAATAACGAAAGTTATACATATATACATTTATGTATGTTGTTCATTGATTATGGAAAAAGGCAAGATTAAAATTTTTATAGAAAGTTGAAAAATGAATGAAGGGATAATAACTATACAATCTTTAATTTTGAAATTATGTATTTTTTTTTCTTCTAAGATGTTTATCAGTTAAAATAAAATTGACACGAATACATCATTTAACCGGAGCTGTAATGTTTTGGTGTCTTTATTTTATTTCCTCGTATATTATAGGATTATTTTTGGGCATTTTTAATGGAGAAACTTATAACCAAATCTTTAAATATTTTCTTCTACTTTTTGTTGTATTCATTCAAAAAATTGAGGAAAAAATCCTAATCGTGTGGACCTAATAATATGAATAGTGGGAGTGGGTAAATCAAAATTTACTAACACACTGGAATTTCGTATAGGGCATTGAATATTGAAAAAAAACTAAACTTTCTTTTCGTCTTAGAATCCTTAGTAGTCCGCGTGCAGACTAAGAGCGTAGCGTAGCGTAAATTTCAGAGCCTAAAATTCAAATCAATTGTTTCTTATTAAATTACAGCAAACGTAGCGTAGTTTGAACAATACGCTATGTTTAAATTCATACGCACGTAACGCTCAGTTACGCTACGCTCTTAGTCTGCGCGCGGCCTAGGATACATTTATCCGCTTGTCCATACAACTCTTAGGTATTCTTCAATGAAAAATAATTCAATCAAAAACAAGAAGTGACGGCAATTGCATGTTCCTATATATAATGTTAATTCCCCTCCCCTATTATCACATTATACATTATGCATAAACATAAAATCATTTTCGTACATCCGAAAATGTATAAAATCGCGAATCAAAATTCCTACTAATCTATTCATAGAGAAGCTAAAATTAAAATGAAAACAAAATATTGAATTTTTCTAATTTGAGATTTTTAGTTTCAAAAATAATAAAATTGAAGAAAAACATTAAATAAACGGATTTTCTTTGAACATATCAGTATGACATTTTTTGACAGTAAATCTGAATGAAACAAAGAGATCCGTCCCGATGAAATTCTTTTCTCTGTAGCAAAATATAAAATTAAATTATATTTTAAGGATTGAAAATTCCCAATAGATATTATGGTATGTACGAGTATATGAGATGAAATGAAAATTAAGTAAATTGAAATCGCTATACCAAAAAATGAACTGTCATATACTATAAAATGACAGGCGTATTCCATTTCAATGAATAAATTACGTATTAAGAGACGAATGTAATATAGAGGAAATACGGTGGTCTTCTTATTATTATTTTTTCATTAATTTTGTGATAACAAAATCGAAATGTAGTGATGGCATGATGGTAAGTGTGTATCTAATGAATGTGGAAGGAAATCTTTATTAGAGAATGAAAATTTGTTTTTTTTTTTGTATGTAGGTGTTATCGTAATTTAATTTAATTTAATTTAATGAATTAGTTTTCTTTTTCATTCACTACCATAGCCTCCTTTACTAGAACGAGTGTATTTTCGTTCCAGTACCAGTACCATGTGTACGTTCGTATACGAAATTTAATTTCATTCTCGTATAATCTATCTATGCACTCACAGTTGCACTTCGAATTAGACCAAATTGAAAGAGAAACAAAAAAACGTTAATTAAAAACAAGTATATAAAGTATATAAAGTAAATTTGTATGGTAAATTTTCAAAATGTAAATGAATTATCTAACTTAAGCCTTAAGTATGTATCTGCCTGCATAAAATTATCAATTTATTTTTAGATAGGTATTAAAATCGTACAACAACACTCTATACACAGTATAGAGTAAATGAGAATTTGAGAATGTGATAATGATCATGATGATGTTGATGATGAAAAATATGAATTGAAGAAACTGCATATATGTATATAAAAATGATACTTGAAGTTGAAAATAAAAAAATAAATGAATAAATAAAATAAATCAAGAGGGTACATTTATAAAACATACTTATACATATAAATTCAAGTATACGAGTACACACTACACACACATACCTACATACATAAAAATGTAGGTTCTCTTACTTTACTATCATGCGAATGCGGTTTGGTTTTGTTTATTTCTTTTCTTTTCCTAAATTTATTTCTGGTTTTCTCAAATTAAAACTCATAATTTATTATGAAAATTAAAATAAAAATAAAAAAAAATAAACTATGAATGAAAAATATGTAATTTGCATAGAATTTAATTTGATGTGTACACGAACACGATTACATACCTGTATGTTTAGTACAGGCATAAATAATTGTAATTATGCAAAACGTGTAAAATACAATATACAGTCTACGAGAGAAAATATATGTCTATCTATCAACATCTATCACTATCAACAATGATACTATAAAGAGCCAGTACGGTGCACATGAGCGACATTTATCGCAAGACAGTTTATCGCAAATACTCAGCAACGACTCAGCAACGACCCAGCAGAACTAGTGTTTAAATTGAATAATGCACACATGCACACCTGCTACACTTATCACTGTTAATTGACACTTATTGTATTGTTCACTATAGTTCTGCTGAGTCGTACGACAATTTGCGATAAACTGTCGTGCGATAAGTGTCTCTCGTGTGCACCGGCTCAAACAGTATAACATAATAATATTTTTATGGTATATTTGCTATCATCATTCATGAAGTTTGACTGTGAAATGTTATATTTATGTACTTAGAGAAAGGAAAGAGTAAAGAAGAAAAAGGAAAAGGAAGAGAAAAGAGGGAAAATTCCTCTTTTATCATTTTCCTTACAGCCATCGCACCACTCCGGCGACAACTATAGCATATACAGTAATTAAATGAGACGTTTACAGTTGAACTTTACGCTGTCTCTGTCGCCCACATAGATTCAATTCCATTTTTCATCGACAACGAGCCATTTACGACCTGGAGTTTGCATAGTAGATAGTATAGTAGTAATCTATTTGCAAGAAGCAAAAATGTAAAATTCATATACATATGTATATTTTACGCTGCAGTTGCGCCCGAATTGTGCGAACTTTCGGCGATACCAAGCGATACACTGTCGCTGTCCCCCGAATTGTGCGATGACTGTTAGAGTTCATACCCATTTTATCATACTTTCTTGGTGGTTTTTCTCTCATATTTCATAATTTCCATGAGTTTTCTTCAAAATTAGAATTCATCGTTTAGACTTCATTTACAAACCAGCTTTGATTTAGTAGAGTAGAGTGGTAGAGTGGGGTTTTGAATTGCATTCACAAATCAGAGTAGAGTAGCTTATGTTATTGTATAAGAAAAATTGGAAATGGTACATAAGCTTTCAAAACTTTCAATATAAATTCCCCATCATCAGTGCCAGATTAGAAACACAACACAACCTAATCTCATTCTGACTCTGATGAAATCCACACTGGCCGGAAAAAGGATATCGCTATAGAATTTCTTGTGTGAAAAATCCACTCTGGCACAAAATCTACTCTGAATTGTGAATACCAATCTCCTCTGGCAAGAAATCTATACGTTGGGTTGTAAATGAGGCATTATACTATCAATTCTACATATAGTATATGGTACATGTTACAAATTTTTGTACAGCGTACATGTTTTTATAAATTTGATTTGATTGTCAAAATTCGATAATAAACCGATTTAAAAAAATAAAATAAAATAAAAAAGATGCAAAAATATTATTATAAAGATTTTATGTCGGACACTGTACGTGCCCAGAGAATTAAAACGCATCATATTGCACATCTACATGATGAATGAACGATAAAAGAATATGTGAATTCGATATGGGTACATGTAATATATGGTGTATAGACACATACGACGAATATAGATACACTCAGCCCAACCCCACCATTTATACACATGTGTAGTATAGTATTTATGGAATTTGTAATGAAAATACAATATTTTTCTTGCACAACACATTAGAGTTTTAAAATTTTCTATTCAACTTGAATTTAAAATATATTTTTTTTTTGTTTTGTTATTCTCGATGTACTATGTATGTTTTTGAATTTTTTGCATTTTATCTTTTTGCTTTTCAAATAAATTTTTGAATATGAAATTTTTGTTTTTAGGTTAAAAATATATGCACATGTAGATATCTGTGAACTTTTTTTTATACATAAAATTTTTACATACTTAATTAACTTGAAGCTTTAAATACTGTACTGTGTACTGCTGTATCTGTATTGTAAATACGTAAATGAAAATTCATTAAAGTTTTTCGGATTTTATGTACACTATTCATAAAAATGTTAAATTATTTCACCTCTAAGTAAGTAAGTATGCAAAGTTATGATTGTGCAATAGAAACGAATAAGTTCTATAGTAGGATAGTAGGTTATCAACGTCTAGATTTAACAAATGCAGTGGATGTATTGCCTCAAGGCATTATTTTATTTACTACCACATTACTATACTAATGACATTTAAAAGCTGATAATTGTTCATCACTCATCGTCATCATATCACATATGAATGCTATTTATTATTCCCATAATCTGTTTTTATGGGTAAATGGATAATTTTTCTTTTGCGTTTCCTTTGAATCCTTTATACAAATCAAAAGCACAATTATAACGCCTAAATATTTGAAGAGAAGGCTATATATTTTATATTTTATTGTACCTAATCCTTTATTATGTTTGTTTCTTTCAATATTTTGATTATCATCTTTGTGTAGTTCTATTGGTTGTGTTGTTATACAAATAATAATAATGTGGCGGGATTCAATTTGCTACCGAATCAAAAATCTCATTTTTTATTTTTATTTATTTTCATATTAATTCCCAGGAATCGCACATTTACAAAAAGTACGTGTGGGTTTATTGTTGATCGATCGGCGGTATAGCTATATTGAAGCGAAATGCATCTGATAGTATTTTCTCAAAAATACAATAAAATAATATTCTACCGTTACGGTTAAAGGATATATATTTTCTGATTTATGATTCACAAACAAAGTATTTCGAATGCAATTTTTTTTTTTTCATGAATAATCGTGTTTCATATCGACCATTATCCGATTCGTATATTATTTTCAGTATTTTGCTTTACAAGATGCACGCTACTTGCAATATTTACGATGCGTATTATTCGGAAATTCTCTTTTGTCTGAATATTAAATCTAAAGGCAAAAATTCAAAAGTAAACAAAAAATCAAAATTATGAAAAAGCCGGCATCAATTCAATCTTCAACTCTGTTCACAAACAACACAAAAACGAAAAACTCAAACAACAAAAATGAAAGAAGGAAACAATGTTTTTGTTTTTTAAATTCTAGCTTTTTAGCTTTAGATACAATTCTTTTTGTTTTTTGTATAGATCTCGTTAAATTTATATTTCGACTTTCTTTTGTTATGTTTTTATTTTCAGTTTTTGCTGCTGAAAACGATTTATGCGAAAATTTATGTGGCGGGAATTTAGTTTTGTGGCCTTTGTAATTTTTTTCGTATTTCATTTTTTATCTTACATCTGTTTTCTTTCAAACACTTTTCGTGCGTACACAGACATTTTTAAGTGAATTGAAACTTTTGTAAAGAGAAGCTATTTACTAAAATCCCTGGTTAAACAGACAGACTGGTATGTGTAACTGGTGAATTGGTTAAAAATTGAACGTTGATGTATAGACGAAGTATATAGAAATAATCATCATATGAATGCATTTATATCGAAACTGGTTATCAATTTTGTATAGTTTCTGCATTGCACGAGTATATAAAGAAAATACTGAATTATTTAAAAAAAAAGGAAAAAAAAAATACTACCCATCACCAAAAACATTATGGATCCTGTATGCATTCATCCATCCAATATCTGTGGTATTGGAATATGTTTAGATTTACAATTTTAAAATATCTAACCAGCAGCAATCGCATGACTTTAACCTAAAACCATATCTAAAACGCTAAAATGCAACCACCCACAATCGATATCCGTCCAAACATACAAGTATGTGGATGAATATACCCAGCGAGACAATTTTTATTGCATTTAATTTCAAGACGATCGAAGCTGCCAGCATAGATTGTCGAAATTGTCATCTGTTTGTTTCCAGTGACAATAATGAAATCGAAATCCGGTTTATGTCACCGATATTTCTCAGCAAATCCAACCATCGGAAAATAGACTGATAAGTAATGGATGATCTGTCATAAAAGAGTCAAATAAAAAATCATTAATATGAAAATTATTGTTAAATGTTCATTCCAGAATGAGTTCTTAAACGTCAATTTTTATCACACCATGCGTTAGTCGCTTAACCAACTTTACTCTTGTCAAAAAATTTACAAGATGTTTTTGAAATGTGATGTATTGTCGTTACCATTATTCAGTGTCGTTTGACTACTTGAAACGTTTTGTCATATTTAACATTTAAAAATTCTCACATATTCGTACACTAACAATTAATTTTAAATTATTTGACCATCTGGGATGAAAGTATATTTATACGATAAAGATTTTGGCTGGTATTGCGACAAAAATGAAATTCGCTTTATCTTACGAGTACTTCAATTCTTATTTCCAAAAATTCCAATCCATTAATTGGCTTTTCGTTTTATTCTGTTTTGAATAAAGTTCATAGTTTTTTCAATTTAGATTATCTTCTATAAACTAAATGCCAATGTTCAAAGCAAAACAAAAAAACACCATACGATACGAGATACGATATGCTACCGAAGTGGTCAATTTAACTAAAATTCCTTCATTTTAAAACGTTTTGTAAACTAATCCGAATTTCTTTAAAACTGTGATAATAATTAACAGTTTTTTAAATGTAAACTACTGTAATATTATGTATACTACATATGTATGTACGAGGAGTATGTCAGACACATGCTAATTTAAAGTAAAAGATTTTTTCCGCTAGATATATAGTCATACACCATATCATATGTACATTGAGTACGAATGTATATTTACGTGAACATATGTGTGAATATGTTAGTATGAATATGTATATGCAAATATTAATTTTTCGGAAAAAGCTAAAAGGAAAACACGATCCAAAAAATTATGCCAAGTAAACCCATATTTAAGTTGGTACACAAAAACTCTTTATTGTGTACACACACCACATTGATCTGTATTTTATGTGTGTCGTGTTTACTTTTATTTTTTTTGAAAAAAAAAAATGTAAGAAATTTTCTTTAAAAATTTTCAAAAAATTAAAAAACAAAATACGTAGCAGAGTTTACTTGCATATGCTGTTTTAGAAATACACATCACATAATGCAGCATATAGTAAAAGTACTGGGACTAAAAAGAAAAATATAATAATGAAGTGTTCTTGCCATGTCGAATATACCTCCTATAGTTAGAAAGGAAGTAATCTATACAGGTAAAAGTACTAAAAAAAAAAAAATGATGATCCACCACCTTTGTGATTGTTGTAGAAAAGCAAAAATTAAAATGTCTCTAACCAGCAAGAAAATATATAAGAAAATTGAAAGGATTTACTTATAGAGAGCTCTTATGCTCGTATTTGAATAAGAAGTCTTATGCACCACGATATAAATACATACATACATAACTACATACATGGACGTAGAGTTTCAACCTGAAAAGAAGAATGTACACATACATACTTCCTAGGTACAAATGAATGACCTCATAAAACAAGTTTCCAACAGACATATTTTGCTGTGTATAAATTTGCAAAACATTGTAAAAAAATGATAAAGAACAAAAACCAAAAGCCAAAAAAGAAAAGGAAATAAAAAAGGACAAAAAAGAACTCCAAATCTTATGGATTCTATTATAAATATTCTATATAACGCGACGTGATAATATAAAATTTTTATTTAAGAGTGCAATTCATAAAATCGTGGTGTGCTCATTCATATCCAAATGCAGGGTAAACCATTCGGTTGAATTCTTATACATACTGGCAACTGGCAACTGGAAACCAAAAAAGTTATAAGAATTTATACAATATCAACTGAGTTTATGCACAAATAGTGAATTATAGTTGTCCTTTTTTTATACTCAATAACATATGACAGTTAGTGAGGGAGGATTTTAATGTAGAGGAAGAGCAAATAAATTTCCACAAATTTTAAAATCCAAAAAAAAAAGAATTGAAACTATACCGCACTTCTTAAAGACCTTCCCTTTTAATAAGATACATGCCATAAGTTTTTAATGCTTTGAGGGAAAAACATAGATGTAAAATATCTCTTCTCTTCCCTTACCCCTCTCTAAATTTCTCATTTTATTCAATGACAGATCAGAAACAAATGAGAATAATTACCCGATTAGTACATAATTATCTGCTACCACAAGAGAATAATCACTAATAGTGATTGATGATATGCAAAACATCTCTGAAATGAAAAACTTATTAGGATAAATGAGACAATGTTTGGGATTTTTTTTTTTTTGAGTGCAGCCAACAAAATGGGAAATCGTGTAAGTACAATATTGTGGATGTTAAGAATTTCTTTAAGAATTCATCGAAAGATTTTCGAAGATGTTAGGAACATTCAATTAAAATGTCGGGTGATTGAACGAATGATCCGAAATCACTTCAGTCTCTTATTTTTGTAATGCTCTTTAAGAAAATGTTATTAAGGATTCTGTTTTGGTCCCAAATTTCGTAAAATTTTTTATGAAAACAGTCAGTAACAACAGTTCAATCACCCTGTTCACATACTTGCGATATTCTTATACACTCGTATAGGTAAATAAATATAATATTCAGGCATGGATGCTTTTTATTATATTCCATTTCGATCGTCTAAAATTGACCGAGGATAGGCTATTATTTCTTATCGAACAGACCAGACCGTAAGCACAAGGTCTTTTTTTGTTATTCATCGCATTTATGTATAAAAAATTTGATCATTATACAAAATGTACAAGTACAACTGTTACAACAAACTCTTCAAATATAATATAACATTCGTATACACCACGCCACATGTGTGTATGTAGGTATGTTCTCGTATATAGTATATAGTAAACGTTTATTTTGTGCATGTTCTCGTGTGTATACGTTTATACTTCAATATGATATGAATTCTGTGAGGTCCATGCGAGTACATATATGTATGTATGAATGCATGAATAGGCGCAAATATTCTACATTATACGAGGACCTATGTATGTGGTTATATAGCTTGGATTCATTATTATTTTAGTATTTTATTTTTTCTTGTTTTTTTATTTGCCATTTATTCGCGACTATGAATGAAATGAAAATAACAAAAAAAAAAAAAAAAAACAAAAATCAAACAAAATCAAAACACAAAAAATAACGCAAAACAAAAAAAATACAATAAAAAGGAAAAATGTTGCAAAAAGTCATACCAGTTAGCCGGTTTCTTTTTGAAATGTTTCAGTTCAAAAATAAAGCGATAAAAATGAATGAGGCTATCCTTATGCTTTTTAATTTGTTTGTGTATACATGTATCATGTATGTATGTGTTATGTATGTATGTGACTGTAATAGGCCGTGTGTATTAATAATGATTCTCTTTATATTTTGCTGATACACATTTATTAGATATCACCACAACCACACATATGTATGTAATGTACAAACGAGTATATACATTAAGGTACTATATTAACATACCCGGTTCTTTTATAGGTTCAAATGTTTCACTAAAACCGTACGCCAAATATCAGAGACGCTAATAAGAACAGAATGAAAGTCACATATTTTTCATTTTTAGAAAAATAATTTTACAAATCACCAGTAAGAAAATGTTCTCTTTATTCTTTTTCTTAAATTCTCAAGACTAAAATGACCAGGCTTGTTTAATGTTTCTTCTTCTTCTTCTCCGACTATATAATATGCCGTCCTAAAAAAAAGTCCTTAGCCTCTAAGAGAAATTGCCTCCACCGGTCTCGATTTCTTGACACATTAACCCAGTTTTGCAGCCGCAGCTTCTTCATGTCTATTAAAACGGATCGCCACCATCTATCTGTTCCTAGGTCTGCTTCTTGGTCTATTTCCTTTTATGTTCCCATACAGTAGCTGTTTACATGAATTGGAATCCTTCATTCTATTCACATGTCCGATCCACCTCAGTCTATCGATTCTTACATGTGATATTACGTCGATGTCATTGTAAATATCATATAACTTCGCATTTGTTTTCCTAACAAACTCATTGTTTCCAACTTTAGTTGCCCCATAAATTCGACACCGAATCTTCCTTTCAAAACGTTCGAGTCTTTTCACATCAGCATCTTGCAATGTTCAATTGTTTAATGTTTACAAATGAAAATATAGATCAAAACATTTGTCGATTTTTCTTGTTTAGACGGATCTACTTTCACCTGAACTTCTATGAGTAAAACCCGTCTATAATCCTACATCTTGGGTGACGTGAAAATGATGTAATTTTGTTTTTCACTAAAAAAAACATAAAAGAATCAAATTAGAGTTTAAAATAGTACAGTTTCAACCTGGAGTGCGAAAAATTTAGATGTGCACCGGGCCCTCAAGAGTCTAAAACCGGCGCTGACTATATTAAATATAAATTGTATTTATGTTAGTTCACAATTTTTAGTTTTAAATGGTAATTGAATCTTGTGAATGCGATTAGCGATTATCATTTTCTTATTCATTTTCGTTTATAAGAAATGATTATGATTTCCTTGTGTTTTTTTTTTGTTTTTAATATTTTGCTGTTCAACATTTAAATTACCATAAAATTACATTTAAAATATATTTTCCAGGCATTAATAGTGTATATCATGTACGAGTATGTAATACTCTAGTACCAATAAATTTTATGGTGTCGGCATAATAATCCTCATCTTAAATGTACATTCATACATGATCGAAATCGAAGTACAAATTTGTTGTCGAAGGTAAATTTTCTACAAACTGCATATATAAAATTACAACGAAAAACGAATTAAAGGAATAGTATTTTAAAAGCAATTACAAGCAAATCCTCGATTTTATATTTCATATTTGACATTTTAATAGAATAAAATAATTGAAATATTATAAACTACAAAGCGATACAAAACATTGCCAATTACATATGTAAAAGTAAGCGTATAATGAGAACATTAAAAATATGAAATTGAAAAAATTTCAAATAATCCAATGTAGAGAAAAAATGATCCAATTAGTGCGTGATGTATTTAATTAAAATTTTTAGCCCACCTGCCTACATATATGTACTTACGACAATTTTAAATTATATTAATTCACATAAATTGTACGCGGATAATCAGATTAATTTTTTTGATGGAAAGAAAAAACATGACAAATGATTCTTCTCCATGGTAACAAAGAAACTCTTTTTCATTCCACTGAAAAAATTTCAACTATTTTCAATATATTCAAAGTCAAATGGCGAATAATCTGAATTTTGTACCTCAACATCTTTTAAAAATACTACCATAAAATGCCAAAATAATGGCAGCCCACCCAGACAAAAATCAATTCTGAACCAATTCAGTATTGATTCCTGGCATCAAAGAATCGATTCTTTTTTGAAGAAAATGTGATTTTTTTATATGGACCATGTCCGCTTTTTGCGATTTTTGATTGGTTTAAATATGAGCCAGTAGAAAATAGATTTTAAAAATTGATGCAAAATCGATTCTGGAATCATTTTTTAAGTGGATTCAATGACAATTTAGAATTGATATAAAATCAATTATTTGCAACCAAAAATAATCGATTATTGGCATCGATTAATTATCAATTCTTGGCATCGATTAATTATCAATTCTTGGCATCGATTAATAATTGATTCTTAAAATTCATTTGGATCAACTCAAAATTAGGATGATAGGATGATTTGGATTTTGGATAAGACAAATTATTCAAATAGATATTCGCTTCATTCAATCCATTTTCATTGCTATTTTCAATATTTCTTCATTTAAATTTTCATTATTATTATGATTGTTACTGCTCAATGAAAATATTACACTTGGATCGTTGCACAATTAATGAAAAACTAAGTTTTTTTTTTTGACATTTACAAAAACCGATTACAAAATCGAATTAGAATCTATTTATTATCGATTCTCAGATCAGCATTTTTTTAATTGCCGTGTAATCAATTTAAAATCAATAAATTCTTCAAAAATAACTTTGACTATACTATACTTTGAAAAAAATGTTTGATTCCATTTTCGATGCAGCACATCGTTTTAGAATCGATTCCTTTTCGATTTTCATATAATCGATACCAAATGTCTGACTGGGAGAAAAGAAATCAGTAATATTTGAGTACTCTTTGCTTTGTCACAAAGTGTTACAAATCGTTGAACATGTAAAAAGATCTTGGGTGGTACTATAAATACAATTTGTTGGATTTTGATCTATAACATCACATACTCGTATAATATGATCTGCCAAAAATCCTCTTGCAATTTGTTATTGTTCCTGATATGATAATAAATGAACTGAAAAAAAAAACAACGAAAAACAAAAGCGAAACATTGAATCTGGTGTTATTAGAAACATCATCGCCATATACAGCCACCATAGTCATCATCGTCATAATCTTCATATAACCATAACCACTTAATGCGGCTATTAAAATAAATAATAAAACGATATAGAACCACGTGTAAACGAGCGATTAAATAAGAACAATATAAACAAAAATATGATGGGCAATGATTAACATATGTGAAAAATAATATATAAATTCATAAAATAATCTAAAAAATTTTCTTCTTTACTTACGTATCGTACGTAAACAACATATGTACATATATAAATAAATAAATAAATAACTGAACGAAAAGAATAAAGATCATCGTCCCTTAAATTGAGGATTTTGAATTGAAAATAATAATGAATGCACGTTTTATGTATCTACCTATCCCTAAACACATAACATTTATATACACCACACACTTACATTATATGTATATATTTGTATATGAGCACGTATTTATGTGAAATTCATAAACAGAAAATGAAAATCTTTGAATAAATTTTATTTACTAGATTCGAAAAGTTAATCAAGTATAAAAAAAATGACGTAATGTTTAATTGAGTGTACAAACATAAAATATTATTATGAAAAGTAAATTAATTTTCTTGATTCTTGTTATTTGTAGAATTATTTTGTAGTATTGTATACATTTATGTATTTTCCCTTTTTGACTTTGTTTTGTTTTTGTTTTTAAATAATAATATAAAATTTTATCAATACATGTACATAAATGCAATAACTTTCTATCGAGTATATTCACATAGTATATTAACTGAAATTACCATTACCTATTACTTATATGGTACGGTAATGACGTGATTTATTTGAATTTGAAATCGGATAAATAGAAAAGAAATTTATAACAACTTTTTCACGTGGAATTTATTCAGATTTAACGCACTGAAATAATAGGTTTTTGTGTAAGAAGTACAAAAGATATCTTTAAAAACACAGAGTATTATATCCACTTAATCTTCCAATATTTTCAAATAACTTTCGAAAGGTAATTCTTCGTGAATGAAATTTCCGAAAAAAATTTACAATTAAAAATTCAGTGTAAGCTTGAGAAAAATTGTATGCTGCAAAATCGTCCTGTATAGTACACTATAATTGTTTCAATATTCTTTTACTGACAGCAATTGATAAGATTGAAACAAGCGTTCCGAAAGAACATTCTGAATATGATCAAATTCTGTTGCATTTCATCATGACAATGCCAGGCCATATAGCATGTAAATATCTTTAGGGGGGGAACTTAGATAAAATTAAG
Source organism: Villa cingulata (assembly GCA_951394055.1). Lineage (NCBI taxonomy): Eukaryota > Metazoa > Arthropoda > Insecta > Diptera > Bombyliidae > Villa > Villa cingulata. The sequence goes on from OX596023.1 coordinate 32,854,088, forward strand.
AAAGTTTGGCTGTGAAATTTTAATGCACTCACCTTATGATCTGATCTTGTGCCACATGATTAGTATTTGTTTCGATCATAAAAAAATGTTTCTCAAGGTATAATGTAAGACAGTTTTAAAGGGTCCTGTGGAAATCACTTGTCACAGTTTTTCTCACACAAAAATGGTAAAAGGTCATAGATCTGAATGAAAAATATTTGATTAGATAAAAATTATTCGGAAGTGTAATTCGGCAAACAATATTTAGTCATTTTTCTTGTATTGTCGAATTGAATCTGTGGAAAAAAAATTTCAAGTTAATTAGTGGAGGGAATATGTTGCTTATTGAAGACACGATACTTTTCCTCCAAAGGCATGTGTACTGACACAATTTTTTATAGGTGCAACTCATGATACAAAGACTGTAAAGGTATACCGACTTCTTTCTCTTGAATTGCCATTTTCAGTAAAATTACGTCATCACGTGTATTAATTTCATGTTGATTACGTCATTACATGTTTTGATATTGTATTGAGTTGTTGTAACACATGATGATGTCACAGTTTCATACGTTGCTTATATGGGTACAACTATATAGAATATTCAAAGTATCGCATTATTCCTGTATCATTTAAATTATATTACGATCACGATTCATATCATATGTTATGTACAAATGTTCATTATACATTATACTGCTAATAACATCAACATGTAGTAAATTTATAATGTGAATGTACATACGCACATATACATACGATTATTTATGTACATGCATACTTATCAAGTTTAATTTCGAATCAGAAAACGAATGGTAAAAATAAATAAGAAGAAAGAACCAAAAAAAAAAAATATATATATCATAATAATAATAATGAGGAAAAACTTTAATGTTTGAAAGATTATTAATATGATATTTATAGAGAAAATTTATGAGATCAATTCCAATAAATTATTATTTCTAATATAAAATATTTGAATAGATCTTTTATAATGCAAACAAACACAAATACAAATACAAAATAAACAAACATATAATTTTCTCTAACTACGAGTATATAGAGTATCAGATATATAGTTAGATATATATAAGAAGGATTATCAGCTTTACAATACACACAACGCACAAACACAGAGCAAAATGTAAATCAAACATAAACATAAAAATAAATAATAAAAATAAAAATAAAAAGGAAAAAAGTAGAAAACAACGATAAGAGTAAAAGAAAATAAAAGAAATACTATACACAAAAGATCTATTTTTTAGATGATCAAAGATCAAATTGCATCTTTTCTTTATTTTTTTTTTTTCTTTATGAATAATTGATTTTGCAAATTTTAAAAATAATAAAAATAAAATAAAAATAAATTGATTTCTTTTTGTTCATTTTACATACATATTATGTATATATTTTCTGTACTTTTTCTTTTACTTTACGGTTTTGGTTGATTTGTATTTGATATGCATTTGTACTTGCTATACTACATTACATTCACATATACCATCATACAACATTATAAATAATGTAGGAGGTTATGTTGTGTATATGCATGCACAGATTATATGCATATGCATTTTATTAATTTTAATGCGCAATGTAGTATATAATAAGCCGCAAATAAATTAAAATTTTTATGGAAGCTATATAAAATTGGATGAAGAAAAAGGAAAAAATAATAATTGAAAGAAATTAATATCGAAAACAGAAATAAATAATAAGCAAAGAAAGATATGGTTATTATTATTATTATTATATTACTATTATTGTTGATACGATTATGAGATGAAATTTTATTTAATAGAAAAATTTATGAGGAAGATCAAATACAATATAATTATGTACATATGTGATGTGCCTATTTATTTTAAATGTATAAAATATGTGACATACATATGTACTGTATACATGTAATCGTTTGCGTATTGTATAAATGTAAGTTCATCTGGGGGTCAATTCCCGTTCTGTGATATGATAAAATGATAAACTTTTTCCAGTTTATCACGAAAAAGCGATTCTTGTTCTGTGATAAAGTGTTAAAATATGTCAATACTTTATCATATGGTAAAGAAAGTTATCACAGCTTTTGTTCTGAGCGATAAAGTAAAAAGTGAAGTAAGTTTTTATTATTAAAGTGTTTTTTTTTATTATTAAAGTGATTATTATTAAAGAGGTTTGTAGTACTTTCACTTTTATAATTATTTTAAATATATGATTTTTGATATTTGATTTTTTTTTAGTTATTGATGGAGACAGGTATAACTAAAAGAGGAAGAAGAGCAAGCGAAGCTCAGAAAAAATATTTAATAGAGTATTTGGAGCTTCATGTGGACTTCGCACATGATAGGTAAGGTTTTAAATAAAATTTCAATTAAGTTTTAGTTTTTTAGTATATAAAATTTTTATTCTTTTATTTATTATTATTATTATTTTTTGTATAGATTCGAATCAACTGATGGGGCAAGGAAGAGGGACGAGGCGTGGAGTTCCTTGGCAACAAGCCTAAATGCTATTGGTGGTGCCAATAAAGATGGTGTCAAGTGGAAGAAATTTTGGAGTGATTTAAAGTATTTTATAAATATATTATTTATGTCATAACTTCTAATTTATTAATTTTTTTGTTGCAGACTATATGTGAAAGAAAAGCATAGTAACATCAGAAGTGAGCAGGCGAAAAGTGGTGTCAATGGCACCATAAAAACAAAGCCATTGACAGAGTTAGAAGAGAGAATTCTAACTCTCATGACACCACAGGCGGTCGATGGCGATGAAGAAGTCATTGAATTTGGTGGGCTAGAAAACGTAAGACTTCACTCAATTATAATTTCAATACAATATAATTTTAACCAAAAAAAATTGCATTTTACAGGAAGAAGAAATAACTCCTGCAGAACCAACAAGCAACGTGGATGTTAACATAATATTGACACCACGCACAAGACCAAGAATTTCACCTCCTCGGCAGTCCACCATCAGACGAAATAGGAGGAAAAGGGTCAATGAGGAGGACCTAAAAAAATTAATAGAGTTGGAGGAGAAGAAAATAAAAGTGCAGGAGGAAAATGTTAGGTTAAGAAAAGAAGAATTAGATGTAAGAAGACAAGAATTAGAATTAAGAAAGCAAGAAATAGAGCTAAGAAAAGAAGAAGTAGAATTAAGGAAAAAAGAATTAGAATTAAGAAAATAGATTTATATTAGATGTAAGAAAATTAGAATTAGATTTAGAATAAGACTAATTTAAGGTGTATATATAAAAATCATTATAAATAAAAAAATATTGAAAAAATTATACTTTATTTTTATTATATACCAAACCAATATACATAATCATTAAATATTTATTTATTATTTTATATTTATGATAAATATCAAAGATTAATGGGTAAATATAGAGCATAAAGTGCATTCCTTATTACAATTTAATATATGTTTTTTAAAATTTAATTACGAAATACAATAACATTGAAACATTGTAATATTAGTTGAAGTAGGTATTTATAATTGAAGACTGAACCCTCCTTCCTTCAGACAATATTTGAGTAGATGTTCCCATTAGAATATTATCATTATCGTTAATATTATTTTCATTATCTTCCATTTCGATGTCGTGTATAGGAGTTTTTGCTTTCATTAAAATATTATGCAGCACAACACAAGCATTTATAATTTTTCCTGCCTTTGGAGGAGTATAGCATAATGTTCTTTCTTTAGAAAGACAACGAAATCTACTTTTTAATACTCCAATGCACTTTTCAATAATGCATCTTGTTTTTTTATGAGCACAATTATATTTTTGTTCAGCACTACTTGTTGCTGTTGAAATTGGTGTCATTAACCAGGGTTGCAGTGGGTATCCACTATCTCCTAATAACCATAAATTTCTTTCACCACCACAATATTTCTGTTCGAGCATATCTTTTAACTGCGAACGACGCCATATATAAGCATCATGGGCTGTTCCACCGAAACGAGCGTTTACATTTCGAATGATATAGTCAGCATCACACACTATTTGCACGTTTTTAGAATGTCCACCTTTACGGCAATAGTATACATGCTCGATTTCTTTATTTGGTGCAATAATCTTTATATGTGTACCATCCACGAGACCAATAACTCCTGGAAAAGATGCTATTTCAAAAAATTTCCTTTTTATCTCTATAAGTTCTTCATTAGTAGGAAATTTAATATGCCCATGTCCTATTTTGTTAAGAGCTTCAGCGACTTCAGTAACACATCGACTTACAGATGTTTGAGACATTAAAGATAAAGAATCTTGAGCAATGGCACGTTGATAACTACCCGTTGAGAAAAAACGTAATGCACTTAAAACTTTTACGTATGATGGAATAGCATGAATTTTGCTTGTTTGTAACAAAAACGGAATTATTTCGTCAATTAAATTTTTGCACAAGTACTTTGGAAAACGATATAAATTTATAAATTCTTCGTCCGATGTTACTTCAAATGGATTTTCAGAGTCCCGCAAATTTCTTCTCATTATTCTCATATGTTCCCTGTAACAAAAACATATTTCAATCACATACTTGATTATTTTTCACTTATGAATTAAAAACTATAAAAAATAAAAAAATAAATATACCTCTGAAGATATCCACGTTCGTCTCTTATAATTACTTCTATTAAAAGTGAACTCATATTTAAAATAAATACCATAAATCCTATTAAATTTATTAGCAAAATTTTCTATGTTAATGTAATTCAACAACTTTATTTACGTCTGTTTGACATTTCGATTGGAAAACTTCCAATAATATGATAAAATGTCCATTCAGCATTTTATTCAGCATACATTTATCACAAATTAAACGCGAATCGCTTTGCTGACGAAAGTGATATGATAAAATGATAACTTGATTTGAAAGCTAAAATGATAAAATATTTACCACTTTATCATATCGCAGAACAGGAATCGACCCCCTGGTTCTTATTCGATCAAATCTCTAAAACGTTTACGAATACACATACTACTACATGATATGCCACTGACAGACATCTAGTATAAAAACGTGGTATCGATACCATGGTATTGGCTGGCTATACTACATGTCTGTCACTCCATACTAGCATTATACCAGGAAAACAAGCTGGTATAAACGTGGTATTGAAACCAGCATGATTTGTCTAGTAGTATTCACAAAATTTACTGAACGTAGCGCCATTTTAATGCTGCGGAAATTATAAAAATTAGTTTTTACATTAGTTTTAGCATCAAGTTGAAAGTAATTAGTAGGCATAGTAGGTGTTAAGTTGAAAGTAATATAATACTATGACACATTACAGCTGATTATGAGCTGAATACTCATTAAGTCCTCATAATGAAGTATTATGAGCTGAATACTCATTAAGTCCTCATAATGAAGTAAAATTAAATCATTATGAGCTGCTCGTAATGATGTAAAAATCGTCTCATTATGTCGTAAACGCCTACTTACGAGGCATAGGTAAATAAAGATTTACTGGAAATTTTCCAAATTTCCAATACAATTTGATGTCAATTTCAATGATTTTATGTTACATACGTATTTTTTGAGGTTACAAGTAAATATTAGCCGGAGTTCTTTGTTTTTAATTGCGAATAAATAATTTGAAAACTCATTATAGAAACTATTGAAAAATTGATAAATGTCAAAGATAATGAGCTTAGTATAATGTGTCACCACTTCATTAAGCTGCATCTCATAATGAGCTTTCACCTCATAATGAGCCGTAGTGTGTCAATAGTATAATGCAAATATAAATTTTCTATATGACACCACAACAAAATTCATAAAATATGTCAAATGATACTAGAGGTTTATACCAGATTACATGTCTGTCACTCCATGCTAGTATTGTTCATACCATGGTATCGATACTAGATGTCTGTCTAGGGCTATATTAATACACGTTACATTTATGTGAATTTGTGTACATACAGATGTGCATGCATATGATTAAATGCAAAAAAAAAAAAAAATTTTATATACATATTTTGTATGTCAATTGTCAATCAAAATCATCAAATTAATTCAATTGATTTGTTCCATTGTGCAAATAATACAAAATATATGTAAATAAAAATATTAAAAAAAAACTTTTTAAATGAAATTCATAGTTTATATACACTACAGAATTGATACGATAATAATTTTCAGTCGATTCCTTGATTGATATTGATTTTTTATTGATTTTATTCGTCTGTATCGAATGAATAATAAAATGTACATATAATTTTGTGTAAAACTTACGTATATAATGTACCTATGTCAAATTGATTTTAAATATTTTGTTGTTTTATTTATTTTTACAATTTATTTTTGAGGTTTATTTTATATTATTTTGATATTATGACAAATCTATTTTTATTTATTTTGAAGTTCATTGTTCAATAAAATTACAGATTTTTGTTATTAAGCATTTGCTCTTTACAATAATAATTTTTAATTGACAACTGTAGGGGTGTGGTATTCGTCAACTTTAGTGTGTTATAAACAATATTCCTGTATATCATATGTAAGTAAACCACCTGCATTACTTACTGCCTCGTATGGTCGATATCTTCATACTCTGCTAGCTATGGGTGCAACTGGGTGCAACTGGGTGCAAAGTTAATAGGAGTTTCACATCAGTTAGACTGTATTATCTTTGCTGGGTGTCATCTAAGTTTAGCTGACAGCTTGCAACGACCAACGAATTTGGTTTTCTACATGCATACAAACTTCTCGCTAACTGCAAAACTAACTGGCCTATGATCAAACCTAAAATTTACCTAAAATCTACAGCTAACCGGCTCTGGTATCGAATTAGGTTACATCTTACATCTAAATAAATAATTAAAGCTTCATTTACCAACTGAAGTTAGCTGGCAGCTAAGTACTAATCAGAGATGAAGAAATGCAAATCTCTTTGCTATCTTTCCGCTAAAGCTAGCAAGAAGATACAGTCTGCAACTGGAAGTGAAGAAATTGGTCATCATTCTTCCTGTTTCAGGTACCTATGCTTCTTATAGTGAGCACTGTAGAGCAAGTATGGAGAAAAATATATTTTTTTTACTGTCTCTTCCTCTTTCTCGTATACTTCTTATGGATGGTATATAGTGCAGAGTACATAAGTATAAAGAAAATGAATTTTTCTCTTGGATGAAAATACGAGTACCTACATAGCATAGTATATAGAGTAGCAAGATTATACACGCATTTATACGTTTACCTACATGTACATAATTGAAAAAGATTGACTATTGTAATAACAGTGATTCAGTTTATTTCATTTCCTTTTATCTGTTATCGTGTTACTACGAGACGAATAGATTTCTTCTGTTTCTTTTCATTTTATTTCTGAAGGATTTTATCATTAAAATATATTCTATGGATTATACAAATTACATTCAATTTCTTGTTGATATACATATGCAAAATGGAAAATACAGTATGAAGAGAAATAAGAAAATTTACGTCTAGAAAAGATAATAAATTTGCATCCATTTACGTGTACCGTATGTATGTATCTATGCATGCAGTAAATGGTTTTACGTTTTATCATGTTTTAGTTTAGTTGACAATGATGACGATGATGATGATGATGATCAAAATGTATGGAGGTGGAAATTGAAATATCTGAACAGAATAAAATGAATGATGGATTTTATAATTATGTGATGGATATGAAGTATATTCACCTATCGTTGCTGCAGCTGTAGAGTGATATGGTAGTTAAAATTGACTACAAAATATATTTTCTTCCTTTTTTTTTTGCGTTTAAATAAAGATTATATGCAAAAATGTTGTGGCGTTAATGCCATCCAATGTAATAATATTCTACAATCTACATTATTTTATTCTTTGTTAAATTCTTGTTATTATTTTGCCTTTACATACTACATACAAATGACTTCGTTTGTTGATTGTTGATGCAACAAATTTCTTTTCTATTCCCCAGATTAACAGAAGATTGTGGCACAAAAAAAAAAAAATTAAGAAAAAAATAAAAAAATTACACAAAAGCAAACAAATGTGAAGTAAAATTCAAGTGTGAAGAAAACGATTGTTATTTTAACATTATTGTTGCTGCTGTTCTTATTATTGTTGTTGTTTTTGTTGAAAATTGTCCATGTACGAATAAATTTTCTTTACATATACGTAATATACTCATTCGTGCAGTATATGTACATCCCAATAAATTTTCACATTTTAAAATGCGCATTTTAAATGAACAAAAAATAATGCATAAATACAACTGAAAACATATATATGAGGCATTTATGTTGTTGGATTTATACATATGTGATGGCTATACCAATCACTGCAATATATATACACATATACAGTGATGAACAAAACATATATGAAACTGACAAGAAATTATTGTATAACACATTTAGAAAAAAACATCGAAAAACTATTAAATAATAATTATTCAACTTTACTTTTGTGTAAATATATACGTATGTATATACAAAATTTCAGGGAAATATCTTAACGAAGATCCCAAAATGGAGGAAGTAAATTTATATACAATTGAAAGAAACGTATTTACAAAATGGATGAAACGCTTTTCGCAGTATCAAAATTCATTCAATTTTTAGTGTTGTGCGTGAATTTAATCATAATTACATGAATATGCGAATATTTTATTCCAATATCAATAAATTTAGTATTGATTTTTCTTAATTCTTTCTTCGTACGATCTTCAGAGAGCTGATATTTTCTTTCACTTCACTATATAATCAAATTCTCCGTTAAAGAGAGCTAATAATTTTCAATAGTTTATGCACAATTTTACACTCTATTATAGTGATAATTAATGAAAGTCTTAATGCAATTTCAAAAAGGATCAATGCAAAAAAAATTATATAAAAATTTTACGATTTCTGAATGTTTATTAAAAATAAAAACCAAATTCATTTGACTAAACTATTACCTATCCACATTGTTTTATTTCAAATATTTTGTTCATCTTCTTTTTCTTCTACGACCGCATACAGTCGTTACAGAGGACCCTTACCTCTGCGAGGAAAAGCCAACCACTGTTCTCTATCTGTGGATGTCTTTTTCCAGTCGCCCATTTATTTTGTATATCTTATCTAGATCCTTTCTCACAGCGTCCCACCATCTGCTTCTTGGCTGCGCCTTCGGTCTATTTCCTCTAATATTTGCAAAGAGTATGGATTTACATGGGTTGGTTTCTTGTTCATCACTGTATATACTCGTATATAAGTTTTAAATAGAGTGCATCACATATTCATAGAAAAGCAATAATTCTAGACATTTTATGTATGTACATAATTTTAAAGAAATGTGTAAATGTGATTTTAATATAATAACATTATAAAAACTAGTAAGTAGGAATATGTAATGTACATTTGATCGTATATACATTCACATATGTTTGTACATACTTACACATAATTTCTTAAATAAGCATTCAAAATAAGATTTTTTTTAAGAATCTATAATTGCATCATTGTTCCATTAGAAATTTATTTATTGTGTCATGCAGTTTTTTACTGAACACATTATAAGTACATTTGTATTTACACATATGTGGTATGCGGTATATGCACATACATATCTATGTAGAAAAACTAAAGGCGAATATAGAAACTGACACTATAAAATGTACATAAATAGATACAAACATATATGTATTCCCAAATGCACTATGTAATGTACTTGTAAATCGTATTATATTTTATTTTTTTAAGTATTTACATATGTTCCATTTCCATATACATATGTATATGTGATGTAAGTTACAAAATTTTATAATGGTACATTACTACACTCTACATAAAATTATAGCAATTAAACACCCTCAGAAATCGAGTTTTAAAAATTGTTCTACAAGTAATTACATATTTACTCGTATACATGAATTACATAAAATTATGTACATCTCTATAGAGAAAATCCAATGATAATTGTACATCTGCAGCATGTTTCATTTTGTCGCAAAAATAATCCAGAAGGTAAATGCATTTAAAAACTGTGGACAAATTATTTATTCATTCATAACATTATTGTGAAATTAAGTATTATAGGCAATACGCATCGTTAGAATATAGTTTAGATTAGCCTTTTTTCATGGTATGTCCCACTTAACGAATAATTCCTAAAATTCTTATGATCATTACCAGCCTCCCTTAACATATACAGGCATACGTAGTCCACATGTTTGGAAATATGGATTTAAATTATCAATGACTTGGACGACATGACCGAAATGAGGTCGAAATCTTCAGGTGAACTCAGTAAAGTTAACTTATGCATGTTAGGGGCTCTCGTAAGGGCTCTCTTAAAGTTTTTATGGCGATGTGAACTCTTTTGGGGATCAACTGCTACAAAAAATTTAATGATTTCATAAGACGAATTTCAACCTTATTTTTGCACATTTCAATTCTGCAAAAGCCTTTTAGCCATTTTTTTCGATATATTACCAGAAATTTTCCGTTGAAATTGGGCTCAAATCAGAACAGTTTGATACCCAAACTCGAAATTTTTTTTCATAGGACTACAATTACAATATTAAATAAAAATAATAGTTGTCCATCATCATCATCATCATCATTGTAATGACCTACACTTGAGCATAATTCGAATCAAGATAAAATCTTCAAGGATGCGTATTCTGAAATTACATTACATGTCAATATTTCCACTTTGAATTCTTCCATTTATTTCCTGTATATTTCCTATAAATTAACTGAAAATTTATTTGAAAATGTACAAATTAATCTTGATATTTTCATTAATGGAAAATATTTGAAATTTGTATCGGTTGCATAAATATTTTCTTTTCTGTCAAAAAAGATCGATTACAAAAGATATCTAAAAAAAATATGTGAGTGCACATCAAAAGTGTACTTGTCCAAGTGCTTCTAGATGCATTTATATTTATTTATTCTTTTTTTTTTTTTTTGACTGGGATATACTTAATACTTGAGTTTTTATTTCCTAAATCAGTATGAACCAACAAATTTTTATATAATATGCACAACAATAGAAGAAAAAAAATGTTGTTAAAGATTGAATGAAAGAAAGCAAAAAATCAAAAACAGATAAAACATTTTAAAAATTTTTTATGGTAGAATACTTCAATTCTTGTGACAAGAATGCAGTCGTCGTCATCGAAGAATATCTTGTTTTCTTTTGTTAACACAATATTTGGCACCATCATCCTCATATTCATTCTCATCATCATCATCATCATCATCATCATTATATCCGTTCAAAATTTAACAAACAACAACCTTATTCTTCCTCATCATTGTACTTCATATAATCATATTTCACCATCATCATATAGAGTCAGTCAACCACCACTGAGTATACATAACACTGTTCTGTTACAGCCAGGTACAGGCCATGAATATAGTAGATGGTACAGGTATTGTTCTTCTCGTCTTCATAGTATTATCGTAATATTGTGTATTGGATTTGGGTGTATGATGTGTTGTGGTGTGATATATTGTATGGTTGGTATTAAAATCAAAAACTTTTCGTTTACAATCATTTTTATAAAATCTGGGACTAAACTTTATTCACTATAGCATCCTCCTACCACACCACTATACTCCTATCATATTCATCTACACTACTACTACTACAAAGACGTAAGAAATCCATAGATGAATTATTGTATGTACATATATTGTATAATCGCTTCTTGATCTTTCCGTGTTTTTATTTTCTTCTTTATAATTTTTATTATTTTTACTCTTCAAATTTAGAATTTATCCATAAAAATTGATGACGAATGTATTTTTTTTGTTGTTTAAACTTAAGTCATTGGCCCTTTAGTGTTTTCTTGTTTATTTTTCTTCTCATATTCATATAAAATAAAAAATATTTTCTAAAGATAGGTGCCTAACTATGCATAATGATAAAAAAAAAATAATGAAGAAGTAAAACAAAACAAAAACAAAGGAAAATTGTAAAAGTATTTTCGTTTTGTTTCCTTATAATTTTCAATGGTTTTTTTATTTTATGATATTCACTTACTTATACGAGCATACATACATATTATGAATTATATTACACGAGAAAAATAAAATATTAAAAATTACATTACTATACAAAACAATATAAGTATTATACGAGTACTTGATTCTTAGTAGAATGCGACCTTAAAAGGTCATCTGCATTAAAATACAAAATAAACGCGTACGAGTACGAGTATTTGGTTGGTGTATAGTAGTGTGTGGTATAATGTTGTAAAAATATTAAAAATTTTGGTATAGAATAAGGTGAGGTATATAAATTTACTACAAGTTAAAAGAAAGATGATGAAGACGGTAAAGAATGCATTAACAATAACAATAACCACAAGAGCAGCAGCAATAAAAACAACGAACGACTCAATAAAAAATAATAGAGAGCAACAGAATTGCAATCGCAATGCAATACAATTCACACTGTCATCATTCATATAACATAAATATACTCGTTCAACTCGTACATGGAATAATTTACGGTACTCAGAGTACATAATAAAATATCCACCCAAGACCCAATGTTTAAATAAAATAAAATATACACTTCACGCGTTATATATAGTGGTGTTAAATACTTGATACTTGGAAAGCAATTCATTTTGTTTTTTTTTACTTTTAAATTTTTTATATTTTCGTTCATTTTCGTTCTTTTAAATAAATATTGCACATTATCTCTTATTCATCATATAACAATAATAATTCTAAAGTTTAGAAATACTTACATAGTGTATCGCACATACACATGATGACAAAAATAAAAAAGTAAACAAAAGAAATATAAAAATAAAATTGTAGACATTAAACAACAATAATACATACACATGTGTGTATGTAATACGAATATATGAATGTATAATTGTACGTGATGCTGCACGATTTTACATATTCATATGTACATACAAGGAGTAGGTAATGATAATGTGTTACATACTTATGGATACATAAATGCAATAAATAATCTTCACGTACAACTCGAGTAAATAATAAAAGAATGTAAGTATGCAAATACAAGCCAATAATGTACTACATATATGTATATGTACTCGTAAGTGTGTAAAATGAATGAAAAAAAAAAAAATCTAATGTTTTCATCATAAAAATGTAATATGTAAATAAAATTTTATTGAAACATACCACGGCAACACCCTCATAATAACATAATGTTCAATCCATAATCCATACACTTTAGATTTTAGTCAGCTTTTTTTTTTTTACATTTTAAATATTTAAACAAAAAACGGGTGTTTCAGTTAGAAGTTAAAAATTTTCTCTATTTATATTTATTGAACTTATTTTGAACGTTTATTATACCTCGGATAGATATGTGGGTTTAACCATGAATGTGGCTACATTAGGAAGAGTTGTTATGAATTTTAGGAAGATTTTAAGTGGGAGCTATAATCGACATACCTGACATAAGCTTTGACATATGTCGTGCTACGAACACAGCCAAATCAATGAGCTAAACTATAATTAACATTACCAACATTCGTTAAAAATTCGTTTAACATAAGCTCGACATAAGCAGTACGATCGAGAGCGTACATGACATAAGTAACATAAGCAAAAAGCTCATTTTGTGAAATTCGTATTGCTTATGTTTAGTATGTTATCTATGTTAATTATAGTTAACCAAATGTTACGTTTTAACATTCGTTATTTTTTCTTATGTTTGCTATGTCAGGTATGTCGATTATAGTTGGGCTTTTAACGTGTCGTACACGCGCAATCGTATAAGAATAATTAACAAATCCCGCTGACTTTGACATATGTGCACAGAATGTACAGAGACAATCTCTGAAAAAGAATATTAAATGCAAACTCAAAGGAATTTAGAGTCCTAGGTATCTTTATCATTAGCCTTAATTCCAAGGTCCATTTTAAGCTTTGATCTGTTCTGGGATTTGATTCTCTAACCTTACGTATTACGAGTATTTTAAAATGTCGCTGTCTATGACTATTTTGAATGCATTTCATTTTGACTATCTACTTTTGTTAGTCATCATATATGGTGGAGCAATTTTTACAACACACACACTTTGTCATCTTTAGTTTTCCAATCTTAATTTTAACTCAGACTTTATACAATCGAAACAATCCATCATCGTACCTAATCCTTTACTAATTTTCGTGGATGAAAACCTAATAAAGGGAACTATTTGGGTCAATCAGAATCTTGTATTCCAATGACGATTTATTGAAAATTAATCTATGACAGTTTGACGGTTTGGTGCCATCTATTGTCAGTAATACAAAAAATTTGAGTTGCATCGATATATCCATAAATTCTTAAAGTTTGAAAATAATCATCCTGACATTTCCATGTTTGTAACATCTACATTTTGTTTATGTGTGTGTGATTATGTAATATTACAATGTATGTATATGTTTATATGTATAAATAGTAACTTTTTTTTTTATTTGTTTATAACATTGTTAGTTTATTTTGCATTTGTAGCATAGTGAATATATAGAAGTACAAAACGTATACACGTTTAAAATTCACTAAATGCATAACAAATAAATTGTATACCCACTTATAAATTAAAATATGTGCAACATACACATTATTATTATATTTATGAGCACGCTTGAGGTAGGTAATAGTAAAAAGTAGGTACCTATATGTATATAGCCTGCATATGGTAGGTACACATATGTACATGAATATTCCGATAAATAAATATTTGTATAGTATCTGCATATTTATGAACATTTATTAGGAATTCTCATTACATGTAATGTCAACAATTTTTATTAGTTATGCTTTGGCACACAATACAATAATGTGTACGCGTATTATACTTGCGTGTTTCGATAATCTTGAGTTGTTTGATTCACAAAATTGATAATATATGTGTACGAGTGTACAGTACAGTGTACATACTATAAACATATAGCTTCTTTTAAATTTCTAAGACGCGGATTATCATAAATCTATGGATTAACTGTATTTTTTTTTTCCATTCTTCTAGAAAGTACATACATAATAGGAGAGCAGAAATCCAAAAGGACATGAACATTGATATATGCAAAGTACATACATTATACCGGAATACATATATATAAAAATGATAAAATTTTATTGATTATTATTTATAAAAGACAATTTATTGAAAATTTTTATTCAAATAAAGTAGGAGAAATAAGAAAAAAATTATTTTCAAAAATCCTTTGTATTTGCGCAATAAAATACGATATAATGTAGGTACTCGTATATAAATATAAAGTAAGAAATCTAAAGTACATCTACATAATATGCAAAATATTTAACACTCAAAGTACAGCAAGTACAGCAGGGTACAGTGATCCCGATAATGACAATGAAACCGACTAATTGAATTTAAAACATTCAAACTTTGTTCTCATTACGTGCACTTTAATGATATTTTGACAAAATATTCGAAAAATTACAGTAGAATTTTTGAATTACAACGGACGGCAGTTTGCAGTTTATATTCGCTTTCAAAAACAATAAATTTTTAATAGAAGTAAAATAGCATATTTCTATATACTTATAGGAGAAGTTAGGGAGTTATTTAAGTACTGAAAATTCAAGAAAAAAAAAAAAATCAAACAAATATTCAAGTTCAATTTTTATCATGTTTCATGTAGCATTGTGACACATGACAACACGTCATACAAAAGCTTTTTAAATCTTGTACGTCAATATGGGTGAATACATAATGTATGCACGTCACGTATGTATGTGCAGTATGAGTAAATATCTATCAGAAAATCAGAAAATAGACATATTAACAACAAAAAAATCACTAAATAATTAGAATTACTATATCCCTCTTCCTATTTATTTTCTAATCAAATGAACATTCAGTCATTGATTATAATTTTCGACTTTTTCAGATTCCAACAAAATAAAATTCAAAAAATGTGTAAAGCAAAAATTTTGATAAAATAGGTACCTATAGAATCATTTATGGAATATTGCCACACTGTCTCTCATATTTTCATTTCATGTGTATGTGACAGAGAACGCACAACATTATGCAATTACCTCTATTAGGAGATGTTGTTTTGCTTCTTTGCGGAGAAAATAGTTATAAATGCAATTATTATATTGTTTAAGGCTAGGATATAAGTGGTCAGTGGTGTATTACTATTCCTAGTTACCCTAGGATCAATATTTAAAAAAGAAGAAATCACAAATATAATTAACATGTCATTTAGGCAACGATATCTCAACAGCCCGGGTAGCTCAGTCGGTAGAGCGTTGGACTTTTAATCCAACGGTCCAGGGTTCAAGTCCCTGCTCGGGCGGATATGTATTTTTTTTTTATTTTTATTTTTTTTTTTTCTAATATTATTTTTCATTACCTATTTCATTTTATTCGAAGATTTTTATTCGAATTTTATTAAAAAAAATGTTATTCAACAATATTTCATGCAAAATATCAAAAATTTCAAAATAAAATTTCGGAAATTTCTTAGACTCTCTTTACGAAAATCATGATTGATTGTTTGTTTGTGTGTGTGTGTGTGTGTGTGTGATGAATAAACATCGTACAAAACAACTGAATAAATAAGAAAAAAAACCAACCAAATACAAAAGAACTAAACTTTATTCAAACAAAAAAAAAAATAAAATTTTAAAATGATTTCTTAGAAGAAAACATTTTTTTTTCTCTTCCAGTTTTTTGATTCCATTTTATATAAAGGAAAAGAATTTATATCTTTTAATATTTTAAAATAATGTATATGACACATAATTTTTAGAGTTATTTGTACGTACAGATACGTTATATCTGTGGTTATATGGATATGAGTACAAGTACAATGTAGGGAAAATAAATTATACTAATTTTTCAAAAAAAAAAAAAAAAAAAAAATAAGATAAAAATGTTGAAAATCCACATAAATACACAAAAATATCAAAAAGTAAAATCAGAAGAAGAAGACAAACAAAAAATATGAAATGTGAAAAAAAAATTGAATTGAATTTCTTGTGTAATTATTCACAACTGACAAAAACAAAAATCCTTTTTCTTCTTTTCATTTATAACTATGTACATATTTTGTATTTTGTAATTTGCATAAATATGTACGTGCGAGTATATGAGTGTGCATTGTGAAATAAATGATGATGATAATCGTATTCTATTACATTCCTTTAGGAAAATAGTTTTATTTTCCGTGAACTGGTTTCCACATAGTCTATATTTCTTTTCTTTCCTCTCATTTCCATTTATTACTTATCTCCCGTCATTTTAATTTGTTGTTAGGGTTGCTTTGCTCTTCTCCATGTATCTTTAGGTGGTTCTCTATTTCAGGAAGCTTAATTACATAATGTCTACCGTTGATTTTGTGCAGAATACATAATGTCCATTTCTAAACTTTCTTGTACAATGTCACATTGTTGAATGATTCGCCGCAGTTCATGGTATGACATCATTCAGTGCTCTGAAATCCCATACTTTTAAGATGCGTTGCAAACTTCTGTTTAAACGAAGCTTTACATTTTTCCATCGTTACTCCCCAAACCATAACGTAAGACAATATATGTTTTTTTTTTTTATTTGACAATTATATTCTGGTAGGTACAACTGTGGATATTATTATGTTTTATACGCTTTTTAGCCAACGTAAATCTGGCATTGTGTTCTGAAGCCGCTGCATACCTTTCAACATCCACACTATAAGTTTTTATAGAGAGAGAGATACAAATGCAATCTTTCTCTTTCTCAGCCATGCCGTTTGAATAAGCCAATTAATTTGTTCGTTCAAATTCAAAATCAGTTTGATAATCTCAACTCAGAGTAGGAATACTCAGATGCATAATTTGTCGCAATGGCATCAAATATTTTTTTCTTCATTCAGTTATTGTTGGATATTAAATAGCAAGCATTAAAGTGTTCATCAAAAAATTACAAAAATTTAAAAACTTACAAAAAATAAAGAGAAAAAGTAGGAAAATAAAAAAAACTTGAATAAAATATTAAAATACTTTTCGTTTGAAAAATTTTTCTTATACATTTTATGCGTATTTTATATTCAAATTTATTTCATTTACATAACGTAGTAGGTACTTACATATGTATAATGTATGATGCATGTAACGTACATGCATACTTAATTTATTCCTATATCTGTTCTATCTACATGAATGCAGTATAAATTTTCATCATTATAAAACACACTGAATTCATTATTCAATTTACATGAAAATAATTTTTAAACACAAAATTACGAATACATACATCTCTGAAGAAGATGTATCATACATTTTTATACAAAGGAGATGTGTTTCCATATTGCATTTGCATACATATATACAGTACATACTATACTATTATTACGAGAATTTATACTTTTCCTTCACCGATTTCCGAACAATCTATTGCATTTTTATAGTATATGCAATGCATACAATTACATCATGCATCAGTGCCAGAATTTCTATATATTTTTTTTTATAACTAAAAAAAAGAAATTGATGTACAGAAGCAAATATACAGAAATAACGATGATGATGACATTGAACAGCAAAGCAACAATAATAGCGGCAGTGTTGAGTTTGAGTGCAGTGGTACAGTGTTTTAGGATATGTAATATAGTGGTAGCAATATAAACCAACGTAAAACCAATTGCAGTTCTATATATTTTACAATTTATACGAGATGTAGTGTATAGTGTATTGTATATTATGAATAGTATCCATCCATCCATCCATAAAGTGAACAGTAAATTTTCCATGAAATAAAATATATTTTTATTACACATATTTTCTCAATACATATTTATATTTACATATTCTGTCATTTTTATTACAAGAATTTCTGATTTTAATTTAAATTTTTAGTTATTTTCTTGTACTACTAAATGCATCGTAATTGTGTACCTATACTTACATATGCTGTCATGGTTTTTGTGTGTTTACATTAAAAAAATTTTCTATGTAAAAATAACAAAATCAAAACAAATTTTTCTAAAATATAAAACAAAATAAAATATTTTATATGTACATATACACTGGTACATACACTCACATCCATAAATACCTACTCACATAAAAAATTTTTTTATTGACATTAAAAAAATTTTCTTAAAATTTCTCTTTTTCAAATTTTAATCGAAAAATTAATTTCCTCAGAACTGAATTCTTAACCTCATTTCATTCCCCATAAAACAATCTATCTTCATTCGAACACCATACATATAATGTATGAATGAGTATGGATGAGTTTCAAAACCCCACAAAAATGTGTTGTGATACGGCATCAAAACAGTCGTAATGCAAAGTTTTAAAACAGCATTATTAATGCTTCGCATCGATATCACAGTTCTACAACTTTGACGTTTTGAAACGAATTTGTTGTTTTGTTTTGACAACAAGAAAAATGATTCACCTTCTGCAGTATATACATAATTTTAAATAATTTAATTAATTCATTCTCTACACTAAATCAAAAAAGGTGAAACAATTTTTTAATAAAATTAAAAAATATCGCAGGATGGACATATTTTATAGCCATTTTCGAATGAGCAAAAACACCTTCAGTGTAAGTACTCGTATAATATAATACTCTTCATTTTTTTGGAATTTGTCATTAGTATTAAAACACTACACATCAAAAATTCAATTTTTCATCATAAAAGTACAAAATTTTTGTTTAAAACAGACTGACCTTTGGTTCCATACAACAAAATTCATATAAAAATAAATCATTGAAATGCTACTGAGAAAAAAATCTATTCAAATCTATTTTGCATCATAAAAATTCAGGACGCGTAGATTGCTTGACAGATGCGTATATCAGATGCATTCACAATGAGTTTTGAAACTGTAGACATTGTCATCGATTTAAGTGTTATAGTTTTGAAACTGTTGATTATGCATCGAGACGGTATTTAAACGTTTTGAAACTCACCCTATATTATGGTTAAAAAAAAAGGAATATGAAGAAAAGTTTTAGGTTATGTATGTGATGTTTTTATGTATGTATGTATAGCAAACATCATCAATCAAAATAATTTTTCTGCATACAGCAACAGTAGCATCAGAACGATGTGTATAATATAGATGTAGGATGTACATACATTCATTTTACTATAAAAATTCTATATCCGTGGTGCATATTGCGTGAGTCTTATATTCTTAATTTAATGTTCACTTTAACACCATAATTTCATGCACACATATACTCGTAAATCTAAAAATATTAGCATCAACCGTCAGCCAAAATTAACCAAAAATAAATAAAGAAATAAAACAAAACAAAAAAAGAAATTATTTTGGCTAAAAATCTTTCTTCAGTTCCAAAATGTGAACTTTACAAACTCGTATGTTATATCGCTTGTAACCAATGTGTGCATTTTAAGATGCAATTTAAAACTTTTTTTTTTATATATAATCGTATCTTCTATACATATTTATACAACATTGTCGTATGTGTACGAGTGTGTGCATAACTTTTTATGTGTGCACATTTCCTCCAGTACATCATAAATAATATAATAGGCACTTTTAATATACACTCGAAACATGAATTAAGTTCGCTAATTTACTGTAAATTGTGTGCAATATACATACACTCGTTTTATAATAGATATTACACACATATACATTAAATACTTATATAGTAATATATGCGCACTTGTAAGTACATTATAAAGGAAACAAAATGTAAGACTATATATACATATGAAGAAATTACTGAAAATAATGGCTCATTACTGATGAATAACTCGTGTATAAGTATAGATTTTGAATTTATGCTGGAACTGAACAATTTTGGAAAATATATTTTTTCTGGCTTGTATTAAGCACACAGTATACGAGATGCGATCAAAAAATAACAAGAATGTTCATGGCATCATGGAAAACGTTTAAAATGAAAAGGAAACTTGTCATTTTGCCAGATATTTTATTCGATTGATGAAACAGCGGTCCATTAGCATAATTCAAAGCTGAATTCTTTAAGCTTCCACTCCTTAAAATTTTACTATAGTGGGAATCCACATATACAAATGACCAAATACAAATGTTGAAAAAAGTGTTTGGAATACTTTTCTTCTGAGCCCGAACTGCAAATAATTACCTCATTTATATAGAGTTGATTAAGATGTTCAAGGACTTACCGATATTGATTTCATTCCCGGAAAATATTAAGTACACATGAGAGTTATTTATATGTGATGAGAATACGATTGATCCAATATGGGCAAAATCCAAATATTATTGTAAACACAAATTAACCGTCCCTTTTATGAAAATTTCGCACCAAACTTAACTGAATTCAGAATGAAATGCACATTTATGCGTCCCATTTTATCAGAAATTGGAAAAAAACATTTCGTTATTTTTCGATTACACCTCGTATATCTACGAGTATATAGTGTATGAGGTACGAGCGTACGAGTTATATTCATTTGGTTACATTTGCATTATGTGAAAAAACTCATTAAAAGCCATATAATAAATACATACTGCATTTATATGTTATAATATATATGAAGTGAAGTAATGTGAAGAAAATTCGCATTATATAACCATCATTCTAAATAGAACAATATTTATCAATGTAGTACGTAAGTACGAGTATCTATACATACCAGTATATACAAATACATTTATATATTTTCTCTACACTTTTCATAAACAAATTCTTAAGTTTCGCTGTTGTTAATACATCCTACTTGAGAATATCCTTTCAAGATGAAAATAATAGCAAGAACACAACAGAACAACGACACTAATAAAAGAGAGCTGGTGAGAAGGAAGACGCAACAATGACAAAGAAAACGATGATGATGATGATGATGACGATAATGGCACCAGTGATAAAATTTTCTCGATTCATTATTGTTCCCGTTCACTTCAATTTTTTATTATTTTATTTTTTTTTTTTACATCTTCAGAATTATGTATTGTATCAAAATATTTAAGGCACTCAAAACTTTTCAATTAATTTCCCAACGGAATTATTATTATTATTATGATGGTGGCGATGAAGTATGTATCTGGTGTATGTTTGTAGAAAAATTTTTTTTTTTTTTTTGTCAATTTATCTAAACAGGCATCTACTATAAGTATTCCCTGCATAAATAACACCAAAATGAATTATGATGAGTAATGTAGTGTTCGAAATTGTGATGTTATGGTAGTTGGTGAGTGATTGCAAATGGCGGTTTTGTGTGCATATTTTTAATGCATTTCCAAGTACCTAATTCATGTAACAAAATAAAATTTATTGTATATAAAATAATTTTGTTTTTTTCTGGCACAGATTCTCAGTCGAAGCAGAAGAATTTTAGATGGATGATTGGATGCGTAAAATGTATCGAAGTTATTTTTAAGTAGTATACAAATGAATTTTCGAAATGTGTATACCGTATACGATATAATATCTTGAGAGCCATAGCCATACTCTATTTATGTGTTGTAATACATTGAGAATGGAACCAATAAAAATTGATTTCATTTTAATTTTCTTTCATGTATCTATACATCCTGTCATTATGTCCTTGATTTATTAGATATTTTGATTTTTTAGCTTTTAATTTTTCATCCTAAATTTTTAATTCGTTAAACCAACATCTATAATAACTAAAAACGTTTGTCGGTTTATCTATTCAAAACTATTCATGTAATTTGTATAAATGTGTTATTGTCGAAAGTATTACTCGTGTATATTAAGCTTAGATTTACCTTATACTCGTAAGTAATAAGTACATAATCATATCTCTTGAATACACCTACATAAATGTACCTGAGAACAACACCTATCCATACGAGGGTAATTCAAAAAATTCCCAGAAAAATGAAATAATACCTACATACATCAGTTGTTATGATTTTTATGGATTTATTTTTTTATTTATAAACCACCAGGTTTCATCACCAGTTATTATACGGTTCGAAAAATCTTCAGAATTTGAATCGTTTTTGTTCAAAAGCTCAGCGAAAGTTCGGCACGTCTTTCAATGTGTTCTTCGTGCAACGCTTTAAGCCGTAACTAAAATGACATCAGCTAACTCAAGTCAAAGCTAACGAAATTCACTCAAGTCTGAAGTTGTAACTGTATTGGCTTGTGTGAATTGAGTAAGCATCTGCATAATGTGAAAGTAAGGTTAGTTAATTTAATAGTTACATGAACATGATATTTGTTACTAGTTAGAGTTACACATACAATATTTGTTACTAGTTAGAGTTACACATACAAAACATAAAATTTAGAGAGAGTTACACATAAAGGATATTTTTACAAATTCTTTACATTAACTACAAAATGCGATATTTCATATAAACTTCATTTGGAATTGGTTATGTTTAAATAATACATGTACATTTATGTACATATTTCACTCAAGCCACTCAATTTTGTGTAGTCGGTAGGCACACTCACTGAAGTCAACGAAAATTTAAAGCGTTTCGTTAAATTCAATGAAGCTGACTTGAGTCAAATATAGTTACACTGATTTATAACAATGTAATCTGACTTCTGACTTGAGTTAGCTGAAGACATTTTAGTTACTGCTTTACACTATGTTTTAATAATACATAATACCTAATTTTTCAGGTATCTGTATCCTTTTAAATAAAAACAAATGAACTACTGTTTTTTTTTTTACACAGCAGTTACGCTTTCAAAACACTCAAAATATAACCAAACTTCTTGACTGTTGGCCTGTTAGTTATCTAGTTATTTACTGATGCAGGTATTTTGGGAATTTTTGAAATACCCTCGTATATACTACACACAACACACAATCAATATTTTCCTAATTTTTATTTTTATTTCTTCGTGTTCAAATGGAAACCAATCAATCAATCAAAGAATTTTTTCATGTAAACCTACATTTAGACATTTAGATAAGTTTTGTTTATTTATTTTTCTTGTTCTTATTTTGTTTACCTTTAAGTTTTGATTTTTTTTTCTCGATTTTTTACCATAGTTATTTTTGTAAATTTTTTTCATGTGGTAGTGCTTTAAAAAGGTAAAATTACACATAGTCATCATCATCATCATCATCATCATCATCATCATCATCACCATCACCAACATCATTTCAAATGAACAAAAAACCGAATATAATTGATGAATGCGGTTGGTTATAATGGCAAATACAAAAAATGAAGCCGAAATAAATGTAGTAGAGATAGGTAAAAGCACAAAAAATAAAAAATAAAAAGATGCAAAGTCATTAATTTGCTTACCTAAATAATTAAAATAGTCAGAGTCAAAGGGCGGACTATACGTACGAGTAAGTACTGTATATATGTATGTATTTACAGGACGTGTATCTGTATAAATGATAACCAAACCATAACGTTTGTAGCTTTGTTAACTATTCTTTATTGTAAAAGCCAATTTCGATTCGAAAAATACGTGGTTTTTGTAATCATAAAATAATCCATATATGTATGTATATAGAGTAGATACATATACGATACGATAGATACGATAGTAATGGTGTATATTCACATTACGTCTACTACACATAAAATCAAAAAATATAAAACACACCAGAACCAGGTATTTGAATTTGTTGAAAAGCTATTATTTGAAACGAAAAATCACCCAAATGGGATAGAATGTTTATTTTTATGTACGAGTATACTGTACTACATTAATACCAAATGTTTATAGATAGCAAATATACTCGCGTACAACATAATACAAGTAAGTATGTACGTTCCGTTCGAAAGAAAATGATGAAAATCATGATGAAAACATAATCATCAACGTGTACATCGCTCGCTATCATCATCATAACCAAGAAAAAACAAAAAAAAGGTGTGTGTGTGTGTGTGTGTGTAAGTTTCTATTTGGTAATTGGAATTGAAATTCATGTTGAGAATTTTGTGTGTGTGTCTGTTTCTCTGTTTGTTTTTTGCTCTACGTTTCTACCATCTGTATACAGTGCACATGTGTTTGTTTTTGTAAGCTTTCATTTTGTATTTTGTTTATATTTTTGTTGCTCCAAAAAAAATTTTTTGTATTTTAATTTGGCAAAACCTCAACTAATTACAATTTTGAACTTGTTTATATATGTATATGACTGGAATGGTATTCGGTATAACTCATACTTAAACGCCTATACAATAATCGTTATCCTATAAAATCAGTGAGACGTACATTAACTTAAAAATTATAACTTAAAATTTGCAATATTTCAACATTCCAAAGTGTTACGAAATATCATTTATCATTTGCGATTAACTTTTTTATGATTTTTAATTGCAAATAAAATTCTACATTTTCTGCCTTGTAATGTGTATTATATTCTAAATTTTACTGGCAGTCTCTATGATTTTCAATTTTCTAAAGTTAAATCTCATTTCCAATTGCTGAGAATATATCAAACTTTTGTCACATATTTGTATTCATTTTTGATTGTATTGTATGTTATATCTTAGTTCGTCCTTGACGGTGGTAATTTACTTTAATATGCTTTAATATTATATTAACTTCATCACCCTTACATATAGTTTTCGTATAAACATAAAGTATTTTCTTCTATCTCTAAAACTTTCAATTTCCCACATGAATATCATATCTCCTATATTGCACACATTAATTCGAAATTATATGGAGACCATATACTAAATCGAATCTCATTTTCTTCTTCTCAGAATTTTTTAATTAGACATTCTAAATACAATTTTAATTCAAAAATTCTAACAATTAATAAAAAATTCGATTAAGGAAAAAACTAGTACTGTACTAGTACTCGCACAAGAGGACTAATTAAAATTTAATTGGACCAAAAATATTTGAATACAAATCAACAAAATCATAAAAAATTTTAAAAATTTTCTAAAGTTATGTCTGGGACAGGTATGTGTAGTAAAGAAAATTGATAAAGTTTAAGGTTAAAGTATCGTGAAAAAATGACATCAAAATTTTAAAACTATTAATGGAAACCGATACGAAATTGTCAGAATCATAGCGACTCTGACAGGGCATTGGCTTGCGAAAGAGCATGCGCGCAGGTTAAGCTTACCATTTAATACGTACTGTAGTAGTTGTAAAGATAATTTGGAAAAAGTATATACCTCATCACCTCATTACCTATGTGCAAGTGTCCAATCTTAGCCAGAACTAAACTGAAGACTTTTGGCAAACCTTTCTTCTTAGATAGTTTCGGAAATATGGTCATGTCCCAGATATTACAAATTTACATTTTTCCAATTTTATGTATAATAAATAACAACTTTGGTTTTATTTTCAGATTTCATCACTGAATGGAAGTAATTTGAGCACAAAAAATTTTGTAATCTGCTACACATGTATCACATCACAAATATGGACAACAAAAACGGAATAAGATTTCATTTAATTTAATCTATAGAATGGAATCGGTTTAAAAGAAGCAACTAATCAGGAGTAAATAGCACACAAGACTAAACGCAATGAATACGCATAGTGACAGCAATAATAAATACGAAAATCAGTAACGAAAATTGTAGCAAAACAAAAAAAAAAAATAAAAATGAAAATAATCCGGATAATTAATATTTTGATCCAGACACTAGTATAATGTATAGTAATTATCTACACTTATAATAAATGTTTAGTTCCTTTCATGAAGAATGAATAAAGGATCCTTTGGAAAAGAATATTATTTTTCTTTCAATTTCAAGATTCTCATCATAAGTATAATACGCTACATGTACAACGAATACCTATATATAATTACAAACGATAATACAAAAGAATAAAGCGACACAGGATAATTATTATTATTATTATTGGATTATCTGTCAGTCTGCAATACTGTGCGTGCATCACTCAATTATACATCAACATATACATAGAATTTCCGATTATATTAAATCTGGATTAATCATTTTATAGTATTATTAAGGAAAAAATACGCGAACAATAAAACAAAAATCATATACTAACATACAAATCTAAAAAGAAAATTGTTCATAATCTTGCCAAAAAAAAATTTTTTTTTATGATTATTATTATTATAATCTCTACACATATACGTAGTACATAATGTACGAATACATACATAAATGTACATAATTATCTAACACATATTACAAACTGTGATAATGTAATTTTAGTTAATAAAAAAAATAAAATAAATAAATAACAAAATTAAAAGAAAAAGAAGTCTCAAAGAAAAACAAACAAACAGAAAAAATAAAAACGAAAATTAAATTGCGACAAAATAAAAAACAAAAAAACGACAAGAAAACATACAGCAGTAAAAGCAATATTACGTACAAACACAAATTAAGATAACAAACAAGATGATGATAATGTCATTAAGAAAATTTTTCATTGTGATATTTGGAATTTTAATAATTTCAATTTTGAATATTTATGAAGCTGTTAATGCTACCACCACTACAACAACAACTGCTGGTGGTGGTGGTGGTCGTGGGAGTGGTGGTTTCTCATCTGTTACTACAAATGATCGCCATCAACATCATCATCAGCATCAGCAGCATCAAAATCAACATCAACAAATTAATTTAGCATCCAAAAAGATAAACAATAATAATGAACAAATTAATAAAAGGACGAGAACAACACAAACATCTACAAATCATCACGGTGGACTACATCAACAGACATATGATGGTAGTAGTGGTATTGAACAAACAAGAAATAAAAAGCATACAACAAATCCATATATTGGTGGAGGAATTGGTGGAAATGTTGGTATAGGTGGTGCAGGTGGTGGTGTTGGAGATGATGTATTCCTATCAGGAAATTTTGGAAATATAAATTTAGATTCACCACCATTTAATACGATTATGTCAATGTCCGGATTAAGAGAAAGGAAACCAAATATTATTTTGATATTGACTGATGATCAGGATGTTGAATTAGGTAAGAAATGAATTATTTTAATCCTGTTACATTTACAAAATTTATACGTATAAAAATTAACAATTAATTATATTTCTGAGATGATAATCCTAAGTATACATACTGCATTGCCTAACATTTTTTGACCATTGAAGATAATTTCTGGGGGTTCCTATAGCATTTTCAAGTTAGCGAAGACATATTTTTCATATCAAATATGTCGGAGGAGGGAAAAATGAAAATTTTATGCTATATTCGATGGTCTAGATAATATAACTTTGTTCGGTAGAGATAAGAGAGTGCGAGTATAGATACAGAGCAAGATTGGGTTTCACCAGTCATTCCTTGTAAATAATTTCTGTTTTAGTGTTTTGGATTATTATCGTTTCGTTCTGTCTCATCCCGTTTTGTTATTATATTAAAAACTTTTTATATCGAAAAAAAAAAACAAAACAAAATGAAACATCCATTAACATAATTATATGCGCACAGAGCACATATACATATAGGTACTTATGACACGTATTAATTAGACTGGATTCTGGATAAAATTATCGCATAATATTTTCCTCGATAAGCTAATTACTTCGAAACACATTTAAAATTCAAATCTAAAACGTTTTTTAATTGCACTCAATTCAATTACCTATATCTCGGTTTATATCGAAATTTTTGAACACTTGATAAGCACACTTAAAATTTTACATTCCATTTAACTGAAGTAAAGAAGACTGACATAATAATGGATTTGTTATCAAAAATAATAATTATACAATATACGCATTCAGATTGAAATTGAAATTAATTTTTAATTTGAAAATAAAATGTATAGTCAACAAGAAATATGAACGAAACACCGCAAATAAGTTTTTGTTCGTAAGATTTTTGTTTATTTTTCTTCCCCACATTTCAAATAAGACAGGAAGAAATGTTATTATATTATTTTGTTTTTTTTTTATTATTATTTTTGTTATTATTTTTGTTTTGAATTCTATAAAGATAAATGCTTTGCATTCACAAATTTACAAATACATATCTACGAGTAAATATGTACATAATTCTAAATTGGAATGACATGGAAGAAATTAAAATGAAATTATCATTAAAGAATTTTATTATTATTTGCATGAATGGAACTATACTTAAAAAAAATAAAATGGAAGAAACAATGAATACAAAAAAAACAAATAAAATGATTTTATCACGCAATGTCTGTTACATGTACAAAATGTACGTAAAACGTAACACTTACATATACATATGTACGCGCAATTACATGCACGTAAAATTGAAATAATAATAATATGTAACTGGGTATCTATCTATGTTATGTTACGTGCACGAGAGTATTAGAACTGAATGATATTATATACACGTAATGCAAACACAAAAATATACAACATGACAATTGACTGGGATATACATGTTTGTTCTAAAAGGTTGTAAAGGGTTTTCCAATAGGAACGAGTGAACATTGAAATTGAATAATACAAGTTGTGTCAGTTATATCAACAAATGTTTTGTTTTATTCGAAAGGCCTATCAATGACTATGTGTGGAATTGAACATAAGTACATACTTCAAATGGCCGGCGAGACTTTGTTGGGTGAAGCGCATCCGAGAGGTCCGATTTCCCATGACTCTGGAACATAGATCAATCTGAATTTGAGCTATAGCACGGACAATGTTACCTTTGAGAGCACTGGTCGTTTGCATCGTTTTAGCATAGTTCACGCCGTCTCTTCGTGAGGTATAATCATGCTTTTAAATCGTTCGTGCAGAATCTCAATTGTGGTAGCAACAGTGTGGCACGTAGCACCGTCCTTTTGGAATCACATGTCTTCGACATCTACATCATCCATTAGCGCCCTCCGTAAATGGGGATGACAATGTCATTATCGTTTTCGATAATGCTGCCGACTCGAAATCCATAACGCCATGAACTATCAAAATCTACATATTCCTATTGGAAAACCTTTTATAATAACCCTATACCCTACCCTATACATTTTCCTATTTATACATAATTCGGAAAGTAAACGAATTTTCGAGTGTGTACTGTACGCATTCTAGTTTATATACCGAGTACATAATGGCACTATATGTTCATCATCGTGTAGATGTAGACACTCGTTTAATATGAAAATATGTCAAGATGCCACTTATCCTTTGTTGTAACAAGAAGTTACTTGAATTTAAATTTTACTACATAACAGAATTCAAATTCAAAGGTTGTTGTATATTTACAAGCTCAACTCTAGACGAGAGTGTAAGCAAAAATAAGTGGACTTATCATGTACTATATTTACATTATTTGCTCGTATATACATTATGTATACATAGACAAAAAGTATGTGAATAAGTTTGAATTATATGAACTATTTACATACATATACTCGTGGATATATTTACATATTTGTACAGTATACAAATTTAATTAAATTCATATTTATTTAATTTATTCAAAGGAAAGCAAATAAATATGTATTCTGATATTCATTTCTATACCCATATACATATATTTACGTAATATATAAACATACATACATATTACATCCATGAATGTAACATTTTTTGAGTGTTCTAATACTGTATAATATCGCTCTGTGTGTTTACATACTCGCACACATTGTATTGTAGGATTGTAGGTACGTATCATGTCTCAGGTCAGTCAGTATCAGAGTCGGTTTTAGCCTCTTTGACGCCCGGTGCACTTCTAAACTTTTCGCCCTCTAGGTTGAAACTTTATTGTGTATATATTAGCTGCTTTCGATTTATCAATGTCAAGCACTTGTGGCTAGATAAGGTAAATGCCTGTGCTAAACCATCTACTCGCAGCTACTCATGAAACATTTTTCAAATAGCTACAAGTAGATGCAACTAGTTACGAATAATTTTTGTGTCGTTCGATCCAATAATTTATCCTATACACACATTTTTGTACTCGCAAGTACTTGAAATTGCTAAATCGAAAGCAGTTATTTTAAACTTTAATGTGATTAATTTAATATAACAGCAGAAAATTCCAATTTCCACGTTTCACATCCCTAATCTCTAATTTCAATCTGAAAATTCTTCTTCGTACTCGACTACTACACTGTAATACAAGATTTACACAAGAAAAAGACAAGATAAACTTCTATTCACTATTAGCACGAAAATTAGAAAGCTACAGGAATAAGAGTTACTCTTCTCCTTATCTGTGATATTAGGTACTGCACTATAGTAAACGTGAGTACAGAGAAGAATTTCCGATTCAAACTAGATCCTTGTAAACAAAAAAATCCGATAAATGTTGTGGCCTGTATTTTCATTTGTAAACAAATATGGTCATCAAATAGTATCAAATTCAAATTTTTCCAATGTTTTAGATTCATTATCTTTTTTTAAACTTTTAAGCGGACCATTGTTGTTGTTGTTGTTTGTTAGGGGGTAGGTATGAAACCAGAACACTCAGATATAACGCTGTCCATTGTACTCGAAGCCCCCGTCTAGTCAAACTTCTTCGTCGCTCTCAGGTAACGAAGGAGTTCCACTCGACTTTCAAGCCCAATTTTTTTCGGAAGCGAACCATTAGTTCTAATGTAATGTCATTGTATACAATGAAGTGCAGTTAGTTTTTTCCACCAAACAAAAATTAAGGAAAATCAGTTATGATTTCAGAAAACTTGAATCTACATCAGCCCTTAATGTTATCATTTTTATTTTCCGAACATTCCATTCGTTACTCATTTTTATTTTTATACTTTATTTGTTTTTTTTTCTGGTTTTTTAATTGCACTACTATTATTACATATACAAGTATACGTATACGATTATATATCATACTTACATACTTAAGTATGTGTACCTATAAGCTAGGATGTATTCATTCTATTTTTATTTTCACAATAATTTCATTTTTACTTTCATTATTACAAGGTTCATTGAATTTTATGCCAAGAACTTTACGTTTATTACGTGATGGTGGTGCTGAATTTCGTCATGCATATACAACAACACCAATGTGTTGTCCAGCCAGATCATCATTATTAACTGGAATGTATGTACATAATCATATGGTGTTTACAAATAATGATAATTGTTCGAGTCCAACATGGCAAGCAACACATGAAACTAGATCATTTGCAACATATTTATCGAATGCCGGTTATCGTACCGGTTATTTTGGAAAATATTTAAATAAATATAATGGTTCATATATACCACCAGGCTGGAGAGAATGGGGTGGTTTAATTATGAATTCAAAATATTATAATTACAGTATTAATATGAATGGACAAAAAATAAAACATGGTTTCGATTATACAAAGGTGAGTGAATGAATATGTATGTAGTAAATGTAGCAGTAACTTTCACATAATGTGATTCGAAAAATTTTGAAAAATAAAATAAAATAAAATAAAATATTCTTTTCTATCTTCTATATATATCACAGGACTATTATCCAGATTTAATTGCAAACGATTCAATTGCATTCCTTAGACAATCGAAACAGCAAAATCAAAGGAAACCGGTAATGTTAACGATGAGTTTTCCGGCGCCACATGGACCAGAAGATTCAGCTCCACAATACAGTCATCTATTCTTCAATGTCACAACACATCAGTAAGTGTATTTGATATACAATAATGAACGTTTAAATCATATGTCTGTTGTACTATTTTGTTGTTGTTTTTGTTGTGTTCTTTGAGAACATATTTTTTTCTTCTGCGTATATACGTTTTTATTTTTTTTTTTAGTAAAAATAATACATATGTCACTTACATTTAGTATCTATTTGACTAGTTGACTTTTTATATTACTAAATATTCCCTTCAGATACTATATACTAGATACTAGGGATCAGAATAACACAAAGAAAAAGTGAAGCCTACAGGCTATAAATTTATTTTCTTATACTTGAAGTTCTATAATAGTTGTGCTACAAGAAATTGCAAGAAATATACGAGCGGAAATAAAAAAAATAAAAAATAAAATAAATAATTTTAAATAGGATTAGGAGGAATGTAAAGGATATATGTATGTAGATAATAGGGGGGACTGGAAAGTAATGTCATGCCGTTTCTATACTCATGTCGATATTATATTATTTGACGTAGTGGAAGAAAATCTTAGTCAGACAAAATTGATGAACTATCAAACACTCTCAAACCAAAATCTTCATTGAACACCAAGAACACTTGCAGCGGATTGGCAAAAGTTTGGAATGGGTCCCGCATAATCTGTTCGAAGAGAACGAAACTGACCGACATGGTGACACACATGCAACTTAATGTTTTTTGGTCGCTTGATCACCAGAAATGAAAAATGGATTCGCTCAGTGAAATCCAAAAAACGACATTACTTTTCTGTCCTCCTATAATATCAGATTTATATTCCAGAATAAGAAAAAATATATATATTCAAGGAATTTTGAGGTTAAAATTTGTATAGGTATATGGAATGTACATATTTTATTTATTTTGTGCACAGAATGATTAATAATATAAATTAATTTAAAAAATGAAACGAAAATAATAGAAGAATATACAACCATAAGATAAAACGTTTCTTTATAAATGTAGACATTGGAATGGTACAGAGAAATCAGAAAAACGAACACAATAGCAGTATATCAGATGAAGGAATGTATGTATGTACAATGTACGAGTACAGTTGCAGGATACTGATACACATAGCTAGATAGCTATTTATATTCTTTGTTGTTGTGTATACGACGGTGTACAAATTACATTTAACTTATCAAATCATGGATACATGCGGTATAATAATGCAATCTCACATATGTACTTATGTATAAAGGAAGAAGATTTCATTTTACATTTCTCGAATAACTCATTTATAATTTTCCTGTTTGAAGAATTTTCTTCGTAAAATAAAATAAAGTAAAATAAAAAAAATTAATAAAAACAATCAATAAACAAAACATATGTATGTACATACAATATAAGGATTCCAATGCGACATTATTACAGATATTAAATATTTTTTGATTTTATTTTTTATTTTCTTTTATTTTTCACTCTAATATTATATCAGTTTTTATTATTATCATTACAGTTATTACATTTATTTTTATTTTTATATTATTCTTATTGCTTAATCGTATAGTACAGAATGAAATAAAAGAGAAAAAATATTACATATACATGTGTACCTATCGGAAAAAAAAATACAAAAACAAAACAAAACAATTGTTATACATACGTTATGCAATTTATTTTGGAATCCTGCCAATATAATATAATATGAATGAATTAGAGTATATCTTAGTGCTTGTAAAATGTTTGAAGCGAATACAGTTATGTTACATATATCGTAGATACTGTATGAGTAAAAACACATATGTATGTATATCGAAGAAATTATATAATATAAACGATGAGAATTCACAAAAATGAAGAAAATATCTAATAAAAAAAAATTCCCTATTTTTTAATACTTTCATAAGGATAATTGTATTGAATCGATTAAATGAAATTGAATGAATGAACCTATTTATACTGAAATTTATAGCCAAGCAAAAAAAAAACCCCCAATACGATATACGAGTAGCAAAATACAAAAACAAAAAAAGGGAAAAAATTAAAAAATAAAATAAATCAGAAGAAAAAGAAGAATAAAAGTGTAACGCTATAGTACCTAAATATTTGTGTGTCAGTCAAACACTGTTCCGGTTTTTTTTTTTTTTAGTTTTAGTTTTCGCCCATATTTTTGTTATTTTTGCTTTAAAAGGACAAGACACATATTTCCTTTCCTATATACAGATACATTTATCAGATTTGGATATAGATTCGATTGTATTTTATAGATAGATAGAGAGAAATATTTTAATGCGGGTATCCTGATTAAATGGCAGGAGTAAAAAAATAAATAAATAAAAATTCATGTACAAAATACTGTAAAGTATAGTAAAAATAAATTAGAATTTTGCAGGTCTAAAACATTTTTTATGTGTGATCCTTGATAAATTTCATTAACGTCAGCTGTTTCTGTGTTATTCCATGTGGGTTTTCTTTTTTCATACATACGTATATATGAACGTAACATTCAGGCTGCAATATTTGGCCAAAAATGGTCGTTCTCATTAGATTGTTTTACAGTTTGTGCTTTGGGGAACAAACTTTTTCAATGGTACAAATTTCATAGAATTGACGGCACATTGAATAAAATAAGGATATGCGGATAAGGTAAAAGTAAGAGAGATATTATGTAACATTCATAAAAGTCAACAGACTGAGGTGAGCTTGACATATTAACAGAATGGTGAACATAGATATTTGGAAACATCGATAGACTTAGACCTAATGGTAGATTTTAAAGTAGATGATGGTATAACGAGACATTGAAAAGTTGAAATTAAGAGAATGAAAAAGGAAAGTCTCCAAACAGAGAACAGTGGTGACTGATATAGTGGCCGTAGAACAAGAAGAGAAATAAAAGATGCCTTTACCTTTAAGGTGTAGTCACGATAAGCCCGTTCCGTTCCGTCCCGTTCCGTTCCGACACGTTTCAAAATATACCTGTTATAATAAAACGGAACTGTATATAGTAAATTTGAAAGCTAATATTGAAAATTTATATGGAAACAGTTTATGTTATCCGTAAAAAGTTGAAATTTGCTCAACTTCAACGTTTCGTACCGTTCCGTTCCGTAGATCGTAACAGCTTTTCCGTCAATCCATATAAATAACATGGAAATGTCCAACTTTTTTCTTTTTACGGGACGGAACGGAACGGGCTTATCGTGACTACGCTCTTATACAACAGGTTTTGAAGGCTTTTATAAAGAGAGAAGACGAATCCTCTAAATTTTCTTATGTGGTGCTGTGACAGACCTATATTTTGGATTTTGACTAAATCAGTTTAGAAAAAGCTTTCAATTAAGAATTCGTATATTGTCAGACCGAAAACTGGTTTAGTTGTCATTTGTTGCATGTTCAAAAAAAGCTCTCATCGAGTTGAACTACTTCAATTAAGTGATTTAGGCTAAACTACTTCTGAGCGGACTTATCCAAGCTGATTGCTGACAGACCGAGGAGTTTATCTACTTAAACAGGTTTAGAAAGTTTTTAAATTCTGGTCTGTCCCTAGCATTAGTCCCTTTTATGAATACACTTTTGAGAATGTCTATACTACAAATTGAAAAAAAATATTTTCATTTAAATCTCAAAATCCATACTTAATACTCTGTCGGTGTATGTACATACGTCTTTGTTGGTACAGATTTGATAAAGATTTTTCAATTCCTTCCATTAGAATCCATACGTATGTACATAAATATTTGCATTTTAATATGGAAATACGTACCTTTTTCTTTTCAACATTGAGCAACTGTCTATCTAAAATTACTCATCTCATACACAAAATTTACATAATCTGCGAGTACTACCTATTCGGCCTTGAAATATATACACATTTTTCATTAAATTTACGGTTGACCTATTTCATTTTTTCTCTTTTTTGTTTTTTTTTGTATGATGTATTGTAGATTTCTTATTATATACAAATACAGATCGATAAAAAAATATTCGATTTTTCTTTAGAAAATTTTTCAAGAATAATTTTCACATATTCAGATGTTGTGTGCGTATACAAGAATCAGTAACTCATCCATTCATTCAATTTATAATAATGTCAAAGATGCTATATACATATATGTAAATACACACGCCCATACATAAAAATGTATACGATATTATGTGTAATGTTAGTCATTCTTATTCTTAAAAAAAATTTTTTTTTATTCAATATTTAAAGGATTCACATTTCAGTAAATAAAATAGTAAATACTGAAATTCATATTGTAAATGGATTTTCTCTGAAAAGAAAAATTGAGCCTTAATGACTCGGTTTCTTTTTTTGTTGTACGTTTCTATAAATTTCTTCTTTCATAATTTTTTTTTAATTAAGAAAAAAATATTTACATTTAGAAAAGAAGTTAATTTCTCTTCATAAGTTGGGCTCTATTTTAACAAGGAATAAAAAAACAATTCTGAAATTCTTACAATTTTTCGGGAGCACAACATCTCCATAAATCTTTACCATTTTACTTTGTTTATGGCTAAAACCTCTTCAGTTGTAACCAATTTTTTCCATTCTTTGGGCTTCCTTCATTACCAATCTCCACCAAATATCCTTTGGTTTCTATACCTCTAATTCTGTTGCGCCTTGAAATGCCGAAATCACCATAAAATATAATGGAATTATTGTCATAAAATTGCGATCATTAATTTCGATTGGTGATCATAATTCTGATCACAATTATGACGAAGAAAATTGTTTTTCTTTCTCTTTGTCGAGTTGAATCATTTCATTTATTTATTTATTTTGTTCATTTAATTGTTTGTAAATACTTAGTTATCGCGAAATTGAGTTTCAATCATCGACAAGGCAATATATCAATCAATCCACCCACATTAGTTACAAAAAGTTGCACGCTTGCTTGATTTTCTAGAGCAAAAAATAAAAATATTTTTTGCACTCTGTATTAAATGTTTTTCTTGTTATTCTAAAGGGTTTACCAATAGTAACGTCAGAACTTTAAAATGAAACACAATGATAACTGCAAATGATATTTACGTGATTTATTTATTATTTTGAAGAACAATCGATTACATTACGCTTTGAAAATAATACCGTTTAAATGTCCTCCTCGGCTTCGTCTGGCTGACTGCAGTCTTGAGACCCAATTTGCAATTACTTTCTCACACATATCGCTTGGTAAATTTTCAATGGTGCGTTGGATGTTCTGTCTAAGATCGCGAATCGTTCTTGGCTTATTCCCGTAGACCAAAGATTTCAAATAGCCCCATGAGAAAAAGTCCAAGGGCGTTAGATCGCACGATCTTGGCGGCCAGTTTACATCAGCATTTCTTGAAATAATTCGTCCAGGAAATTTTTCTTGCAACAAGTCGATTGTCTGACGAGATGTGTGACAAGTCGCACCATCTTATTGAAAGTAAACATTGTTTATGTCAACATTTTCCAGTTTAAGCCAAAAATATTCTGTTATAATATTCCTGTAGCGCTCGCCATTCATAGTTACGTGATTTCCACTTTCATCTTCAAAACAATAAGACCCGATCACGCCTTTAGCCCAAAGACCGCACCAAACAGTAATTTTCTGGCTATGAAGAGGCAATTCGTGAATCGCTTGTGGATTTTCCTTAGCCCAAACCCCACAGTTTTGCTTATTCACAAACCAACTGAGCCAGAAATGCGCTTCATCCGAAAAGATGATTTTCTTCGGCGAACCGAACAGCTATTTTGGTAATAAATTCGAATAATTTTTACGCGTTCTTGAATCTTATACCTTTCCATAATCACTTGTCACACAGTACTGAGCACATCAATCAAAGCTTGAGTTTGACATTTCGATCAGTGTTATCGTTGTGGCTGTTTAAAGTTCTGACGTTCCTATTGGAAAACCCTTTAGAACCAAATGAACTTTGTAGTAAGTCAAATGAAGTCAATAAATGTATTCGGTTCGTATATACAAGCGAAAAGGTATAGTTTCTTCAAAAATAAGTATTATGTGGGGGTGTAAACATTTATGTACAAAAAATGGTACACAACACAACATGTATGTATAGTATGTATTATACTGCAATTAATATACGGTATACTTTGTACATTTTTACACTTTACAAGTACAATTTATTTAATTTTTTTTTTCTTCAATTTACATCTCGGTTTTCTTTAACGTATTAACCGTTTTTCTATATTATTTTGCATTTTCTTTTTAAATACTTATGTAATTACGAGTAACAAGGAAGAGTTTCTCGTGTGTTCGTTGCACGACTAAAATCTGATAGGTTGATAGTATCCATAATATGTAAATATGGTGTGGTGTCAGTTCTATATGTTATGTTCTATAACAGCATAAGAGTCATTTTCGAAAATACCGTTACACAAATTTAAAAACCAAGTAACTGGCTCAAACCCGCTAAAACTATAAAACAACATAACGACTAAATTTTTCATACTATATATGAAGAATGAATGAATGTAAATTATAACAGTCCCCTATACATAACCTTTTTTTTTTATTTTCTAAATCTTTCGTTTAGTTTCAAAAATTTCACATTTCACGTTTCTCGTGCATATATAAAATACGTATGTACATATATGTAATTTTCATTTGCATGTTCGAAACGAATTTATTCCTAGATTTCTTCGTGTTAATTAAAACAAATGATTGTAGCAATAAAATGCAATAAAACAAAAAAACAAATCAAATAAAATGCGTCAGGCAAATTTACATGAAAACGCCTGCATTTATAAAATTTAAAAAAGCAAAAAAAAAACAGAAGAAAAACGATAAACAGGAAAAATTCATAATAACCTAATCTAATTCAATCATTAATGACTTTCATGGAGAGAGATGACTAATTTAGTTATTAAGGGAAGGGACTACTTACTAATAACCTCAAGAACGACAACGACAATCAACCGACAAATAATTAAATGAAACCGAAATTAAGTATTTTCTTCTTTTATTTTCTTTGAATTGAATCAGATATCAGATGTATGTGTGTGTGTGTGTGTAATGTGTGATACATTGAAGATATGTTGGGTAATTTTTCTTTATGGTTGATTAACCGTTTAAACACTACCATTAGCATCATTATCATCATCATCATCGGATATAATCATGATATTCAGTCGTTGCTAAAATTGTAATACAACAACAGAAATTAATTTTTCCCTTATTATGGCGCTTCAACTTACTACACACAAAAGCACAAATGGTTTAATTTAATGATATTGAAGTGAAGAAAGGCTGTGATGTTCTATTTTTAACTAAAGACTAAAATTAATGCTGCATATAAACGGTTCAATCTGACGGTTGTATACAACACTAGTTCGCCAATTGAATGTACAACATGAGAATTGGCCTATCGACCAAACACGCCTATACACAATGCAAATCCCAATCCAGCTCAATCACGTGTTGTGTACAACCAAATTGTACCGTGTGCAAATAGTATAAGACTTAATAATGTATAAGAAGGATGAATCTGAAATGAAGATACCAGAAAATTGAAAAGAAGGGGAATGACAATGAACAATTAATAAGAAACTATAACAGGAGGAATATAGTATAATTAAAAGAAAAATAATGCGAATTATTAACAATTGGTGTGACAAAACAATTAAAACTCTTAGCTACTTACTACATATTACCATATATTGCTACAATTATTATTATTCAAATAATGAATGTCTATGCATGCGTATAATATGTAATATCAGCCACATATATGATGGCTAACTCTAAAATCTAAAATTAAATCTTGAAATTTACTCTACACTCGTACACTACTTAGATTACATACACCCGTATATTGTAAACGAAAGTCGCTTGTAATTTTTTCAAGACGTCATGAAGGAACAAAAATAAAAATAGCAATTTAAAAAGGAATAATATCATGAAGAAAGTATATTATTGGCCCTCGACTTTTAATTGGTAAATTAATTTTATTAATTGGTCTCGACGTCTAGGCGAATAATTATATGCAAGTCAAATAATAAAATATGAAAATAAAAATAATGTTCCCTCATTTAAAATTCAACAAGATTTTTCATGACTCTTTCAAAAACGTTTCATTCATATTTTAAGTTAAAACGATATAAAGTCGTAAAAAGTCGTATATAAAATTACTTATTTAACTAGCTAGCACATACTATTACACATAATTTGTAGTATTTACACTATGAAATTTCATAATTTATTATCACGGCAATTGCATAACGAAATAGTAAACGAAAACGACAATAACGTCGTCGTCGTCGGCGTCGTCAGTGATGATGGATGGCGTAGGTGGTTGAATAGGGGGTGGTAATATTTTGTTGTTAACAAACATGTGGGTTAGGTACGAGTACGTCGTATATGTAGTACATAGTTAAAATAAAGACAAGAACGACTGTGCAATGACAATTTGTAATTATACACCTTCCAGAATAAAATATGAAAATGAAATTATTTTTCATGATTGAATATTAAAACGAGACTGAATTTATGATTAGCGTTCAAAAATAAAAAAGAATTAAATAAAAAATCAAATATTTGTATAGATAATAATGTGGAAATTTTATTTTCAAATTGCAACCCACAATAATCCTTAAAAATCTATATTTCATTTTTTTTTCATTTCATTTCATTTTTATTATTTTATTTTTGTAACAGTACACCTGCTTATGATCATGCACCAAATCCAGATAAACAATGGATATTACGTGTAACACAACCAATGGAACCAGTACATAAACGTTTCACTGATATTCTAATGACAAAACGTTTACAGACATTACAAAGTGTCGATACCGCTGTCGAACGTATTTACAATGAACTCGATAATCTCGGTGAATTAGATAACACATACATAATATTTACATCAGATCATGGCTATCATTTGGGACAATTCGGTTTGATCAAGGGTAAAAGTTTCCCATTCGAATTCGATGTACGTGTACCATTTTTAATGAGAGGTCCTGGAATTCAGCCAGCTACAGTGTAAGTATATAACAGTCGATGATCATATTTTTGTATCTGTAACTTTTATAATTTTTGACTCTTTCTCTCTTTCTCTTTCCCTCTCTTTCCCTCTCTTTCTCTCTCTTTCTCTCTGTTCTATTGGATAGTGTTGATGAGATTGTATTAAATATCGATTTGGCACCAACATTTTTGGATATTGGTGGTGTACCGACTCCACAACATATGGACGGAAAAAGTTTTCTACCATTATTATTGAGTAATAGACATCGGGTGATTAGAGATCAATGGCCAGATACATTTTTAATAGAGAGCTCTGGTCGAAGGGAAACACCAGAGCAATTGGCTGCTAAACAAGCAGCAAAACTGAAGCAACAGCAGCAACAAATGCAAAACGAAACGATAAGGGAAGACAATGACGGTGATGATGACGGAGAAATTACCAGTGGTGCAGAAAATCATAACGACAAAAAAATAACAAACTACGAACAAACAATCGATTTTGGATCAGTCGAACATGATATTGATGAAGCCGATGGTAAGTTTTAAAATTAAAAAAAAACAAATGCAAATTATTTTGCTGGATATATTTTTCATTTTTATGTTAATCATTTAACAGATGATAAATTTGATGACGATTTTGAACCAGAAGATGATATTCATGCATCCGG
The DNA here is from genome assembly GCA_951394055.1 of Villa cingulata. Lineage (NCBI taxonomy): Eukaryota > Metazoa > Arthropoda > Insecta > Diptera > Bombyliidae > Villa > Villa cingulata. Next base: position 32,896,027 of record OX596023.1, read on the forward strand.
ACAGGATACATCGACTGCTACGTTAACAGATTACGGAAATATACCCAGTGATCAGGAAGAGAATGGTAAATTTTAATTTTTTTTCTTTGCCCTCAAAACATGATACCTGAAACTGGAACAAAATTAAAATAACAAATTTTGCCTTATACACACACACACACACACAGGTGCTACAGATCAAATGGATAATCATCTGCCACCATATCTAACAAAAATCGCCAGATTAAATTCAGAATGTTCGGATCCATCACTTTTAGAAAATTGTATTCCCGGACAAAAATGGAAGTGTGTGAATGAGGGAGGAAGATGGCGAAAACATAAATGCAAATTTCATGTAAGTACACTATACACATTAGAAAGCCTCGTGTTATTCACGTTAATTTATCCAGAACCAAAACATTCAGTTATTCTTATTCGTTTTGAAATTTCCTCAATTTTTTTTTTGTGTTTTTCTTTTTGGTTTTGTTTGTAGCTGCAACTTCAGCATCATATTGCCGAAATGAATAAAATGTCATCACAAAATAAACGTAATTGTGCGTGCTTCACGCCAGACGGTGTCGTATACACAAAGATTAAAACGGATCGTGATTATTTAGGTCCTCGTCTAAGAAAAAGGTAAATAACAAAAAAAATAAATTTAATATACGTTCCTTTTTGAATTCCTGAACATTAAATATTTATGATGATGATAAATTAATTTCCCATCAAAAATTTATTCATCCTCACGGTGTATTTATTTGCTAAACAGAGGAGGTCAACATCATTCAATCTATAATTCATCATTACGTAGACATAAACGTGATATAATCGAAACTGAACAAAAAAATATTTTCGACTATGATAATATGAATTCAGAGAATAGCAGTATACAATTTGAAGAAATCTATCATGATAGAATCCCATACGAAATGGAACAGCTACTTGATATTTCTAAAGCTCTGTCACTAATTGAAGAGCATATAAACCAAGAGCAATTGAAGCAAATATCTGAATTGAATAACAAAACGAATAAACGTAGCAAAAGGGAAACTGGAAAATTATCACAATCATCGTCATCGTCATCGTCATCATCATCATCAGTTGATCCAATTTCAAATGTAATACAAGAGATACAAAAAACATTAGAAAGTCTTGAAGAGAAATTTTTAGAACATGATAATTTAAGTACTACTCGAAGTCAAAAAATTAACGCTGAAAAGATAGCAGCTAAATGTTTTATTGATGCAACAACAGGTAAAGTTAATTGCTCGGATATAATTTATGAGGATGAAAGGATATGGAAAAAATCACGACAACAAATCGACATGCTAATTAAAGTTCTCAAGGATAAAATAAACGATTTAAAAGATATAAAAAAACATTTAAGAGAAAATAAACCACAGATACGTGATTTTGATGATGCTAACGATGATGATAATGACGATTATAATGGTGGTGTGCACAGAGAAGAGGATGATAGACTGGATAGAGAAGATGAATTCATTATCGATGATGGTATAATGTCATCGTCAACAGCAACAACGACAACAACAGTAGCGGGACGAAAACCGAATCGCCGAAAGAATCGTCCGGGCGACAATATCTACTACAAAAATCATCATAATCACCATCACCATAATCATCATTTACATGGTGGTAGGCACAAGAAGAAAAACACAAATACCACAAGACACGTAGACACAGATGATAGCGAAGAAGGAACTTTGATTGATATGAGTCTATTTAGAACGGATAGAAACGATATTCCAAATGAGGGTATTACCATCAATACCACCACCAACACCCTTAATACGAATAACAATGACAATAATAATAATAAGGTTAAAAAGCCAATTGCAAATACGAATCATCATCATCATCATGGATTACATAAACGGCCAAATAAATCACATCAGAATTACACACAAATACGGAATAACATAAATCATTCGTCGCTGCCAAACTTTTTTGATGAATCATCAACATCATCATCATCATCATCGAAAACACCATCCCCATCCATTGCCATCGCAACAACATCATCTAATGGAATACCGGCATCATCGACAACTGAAAAATATAATGACGAGCAATTTGATAACGAATCATCTAAATCCGATCCAATAATTCTAACATCAAAAAATCCAGATATCATTATAGCCACAACAACAATAAAATATAATAAAAATGAAGAAAGTAACGGAAACGATTTAATATCACATTCATCGACAGCATCGCCACCAACGCCACCACCTCATCCAACATTAATCTCATCATCAACAATGCCATCAGATACAGAGAATAATCATTATCACAGTACTGAAGGAAACGTAAAGTTATTCCCATCATCAACATCGACTACAAATTCAAATTTAATTGGGACATCAAGTCCAATAACGTATACAGGATCAGCAGCCACCAGTAACGATATAAATAATAATTTCAAAGGTAAAAATAATAATAAAAATTAAAAAAAAAAAAAATCAACAAACAAAATATAAAATTTCTCACAAAATTTCCCCCAATACGCATAGATACTCGTACATAAATGTGTATATATTGACCCAGTAACCTTTTAATCTTTCGACTATGAATAATTTAATTTTGTCCTTGTGTCCTTATTTCACTTTATATATATATATATATATGTATTTGTATGTGTTTTTCTTTATATTATTCTCATCCTTTTTGTCATATTATGCATTTATTTCATGTATCATAAAATAATAATTCGTATAAACAACATTTTTCACATTTTCCTAATTTTTTTTTTTTTCATCAGAAGATGACATACAAAAACAATCAAAACAACAACAACAACAACAACAAAATTCAAACAGCAATGATTCTCAACCCCAACAGAAATATCGATTCTCAGGACCGGCTGAATGCTATTGTGAACCGGAAACTCAAAGGTAAGCCAATTGCCTACTACTACCATCATCATCATCATCCACACATCTATCATTTAGTATTCAGTGTGTACACGAATATAAACGGGTATTATAAGTACGATGTGCTGCATTTAAATCATTTAAATCTTTTTAACCATTTATGGATTATGGCATAATCTAACTGTACATGAGCTATTTATGTGTATGTATTTTAATGCATAGAATGAACGTTATATGATTATGTAATAAAATCGACTAAGAAAATTTATTTTGAAAGTTATTTCATAGCATCTACAAGGATACACTTTAGGGAAAAAATATCGGGCTTAGTCCTCATACTAGATATTTTTACGAACACGTATTGTTTCTTATTTTGAATCAGATTCGATTACCTAAACTTTTACGTACATTTGGAAGTTGTCGTAATGGAAAGGGAGGGAGACAACAAGATATCTAGTCCTCCTTTTTGGCTAGGGAAACTGTTTTGGTATTATAATATTTAATTCCAAAGAGATATGTGGAAATATTTGCTATAATTTTTGCCACAAAAATCGCTCGTTTTATCAGGAAAACGCTATTGCTTTAATGTTAACTACTATTAAAGGAAAGGTCCGATACTTTTTCTCTAACAAATTATAATAGAATTGTTACAAAGGCAAAGCAGACAAGAGGACAAAGTATATGATGAAAAATTTGTGAATACTCATACATACACGGTATTTGAAAATTTTTATAGATCCTTACAAAACTCTCACTTATACAAAAAGCTTTGAAAAGAAAAATTATTTGATGATGTTTTTTTTTTTTCATTTCCCTCTTTATTCGATGATGATGATGATAATCCGAAATTATTTATTTGAATAAAATGTCATTTGCATACAAAAAAATATTATAAAGTATGTTAATGAAAGAAAAGGAAAAACGAAAAAAAATACAAAAAATGAAAAGATTTATTTTAGGAAAAGAAAAATAATCACAATAATAAGAAAATTCATTGATATTTTCGTTCTCATATAACAGCTAGGAAATGCATAGTACGAGTATGATGAACATATATAAGTATTTGCAAAAGAAAATCGTTAATATATTGGGGATGAATTTCAATTTGAATGGAAAGGAAGGAATAAGACAAGATGTCATTCAACAACAAACACACAAAGAATGAGGGATGTACATTGTTTCCTTATTTGCATAAATTTAGGAACATAGACGTACATACACACATACATTCGCTGTGCTGTAGAATTCTGAATATATGTAATAATTTTAAATTCAAAAATAATTTTAGAGTGCTATAGGAAAAGGATATTGACATTTAATACAATAAATATGTATGTATTATTGTTTGCTTTTACTTTTTTGTATGAAGTGCCACATACTTCAAATTATTTCAAATATGTACATGAATACTCTCTAATGTCAATATGTCAGATAGAATAAATTAGTGATAGAATTAATTAAATTAAAATATCAAACAAATTATGAAACAAATACCGTATATCTAGCGACAAGAACAGTGACAGTATTTTTTGTCGTTTTTCTAAATAATTTTGCAGCACTTAAAAATCAATAAATTGTTTAACATTTCAAATTTTGGGTCATCACAATAATTTTTCATTTAGGATCAGTATACGAATTTTCCTTTCGAAACAACATTTCCCAATAAAATTTTTCAAATTTTTCTTTTGATGATCTTTTGGCATTTTTACATTTAGCATGTCTTTGGGACTTTTTCTTGCAAAAATAGGATAGAACAGAATATTTGAATGGTCCTTTCGTTTTAATCGCGTATAAAATGCTTCCAACACGGAGAAGTGTTTAGGGTAAAATTTTTGATTCCAAAACCACTAAACAACCTCACTCTAAAAGTGCAGTTAAACATCCAAAATGTTCCAAAATGTTAAATTTCTTATTATTACAGTATCCTTTAAGGAATATCGTTAAGTATATCACTCTCTAAACTCTCTAAATGTGTACGTAAATTGTAATTATAATTTTTCAATGCAAAAATAAAATAATGAAAACAGAATATTGTAATGTACTTACAAGCAGGTATTATACAAGGCATTCGCCCATTTTCTTAAGGATTCTGAAAATAAAGAATGTAAACATTATGTTCTTCAATTATGAAAAGTGAAAAGAAGACAAAAAAAAAATAACAAGAATTTCCTGCTCACGAAATTAAAAGGATCAAAAAAATGTAACGTGTATCCATAAATAATTTAAAATAAAATGTATTGAAAAAATTCAAAATAAATCAAAAAACTAAGAATGAAATGACTACTAAAAGATATAAAAGCTTACGCTTACATACGATATATAATATACGAAAGGATAAAATTTTTCTTTTTGTCTCTCTTAATTACATTTAAAAATACATTTATTCCATCGAAGGAAATTTATTTTCCAATTAAATGATAAACATTCAGACATTACCAAATGCATTCAGTGTCAGAACCGCACTTAAAAATCATTGAATTTAGACAAAAAGGAATAACAATTGTATTGTGAATGAATGAATTTTCAGTTAATAACAAGAACTAAAACTATTTTATTTTTGTCTCTGTCTATTCTCAGTGTACCGGATGAAAAAGAATTGGCACGTGAAGCACGTCGTAAATTGAAAGAGGAACGACAACGTAAAAAGGAACGTAAACGTATTCGTAAAGCAAGATTAGAAAAGGAATGTCTTTCAGAGAAAATGAATTGTTTCAGTCATGATAGCACACATTGGCGTACAGCACCATTATGGAATGATTCACCATTCTGTTTCTGTATGAATGCTAACAATAATACATATTCATGTATACGAACGATAAATGCAACACATGATTTTCTTTATTGTGAATTCACAACTGGGCTAGTCACATTTTATAATCTTCGAATCGGTAAGTTTAAAAACGAAATGAAAAAAAAAAAAAAATTTTTTTTATAAATTTTGATTTTATGATGGGACTGTTTATTTTGAAAATGGTGTAAGTTGAATTTTAATGGCGTATACCTACTTACTATTTTTATTGACACGTCAATGAAATTTTGACATTTACATTGATCTATTGTCGCGAGCAAACCACAATACAATGTCGCAATTCGCAATTAATTGTCAAAAAAAAATGACAGTTGTCAAAATTACTGACTAACGCATCGAACAGATACCAGGTAGTTTATAATACAATAAATCCTGCAAATTCAAAATGACAATCAATTGACATTTGCAAACTTGGCCATCCACAAACTTGCATTCTCGACTCTAAGCAATATTCTGAAATCGAATTAAATGGACTTACACTGATTTCAATATAAACGGTCTAAATGGGTAACATCATACCATGGTACATTAGAAATTTTGAGTTGAATTTCAGGGAAACAACAAAAATCAATAAAAATTCAAAATATTTTTGATATATTTCCATTAGATCCTTTCGAAACATTGAATAGAGCATCTCTATTGACATCAGAAGAACGATCATATTTGCATGATACATTAGAAACATTAAAAAGTTGTAGAGGTCGTAGCTGTACTTTAAGTCGTCATTCACATTATTCACATGATTCAATCGGTTATAATCATAGTATAAGAGCACCAAAAAGGAAATATCCTCAAACAGGTAAGAAACATTTAACACTCCTTAATGTATCTATGTAGACATTCAAACAAATTATCCTCCCTGTTAATGAATTTTATTTTCACAATGAATTCTGATAAATTTTCTAATATTGTTTGATTATAGTTGGTGGACCACCACTGTTTGGTGGAGAATACGATGCACCTCCTAGTAAACGTCGAAAACTACCCAAGTAAGTAAAATAAAATTTTATTTTTTATTTTAAATTGAATCGAGGGCAAACTAACAATAACAATGATGGCTCTCTAATTTAAAATGAAATAAATAAAAATAAATATTTGACCGTAAAAATACACAAAAAAAATCCCAAAAAAAATATTTTCATATCTTATATAATATTTACTAACAATGTTGATTTTAATTGATGTCCTTCTAATATAATTTTGTATGTGTACACATTTAACGTTTCATATTTTCCTATATTATGTTCTTTACATAAATTCTAAAAATTTCTATTTTCCTATTTTCATACACAATTATACCATATGCACGTTTACGTATATGCGCACCTATAACCTACCTACCTACCTACATTGTTTAACAAAAGCTTATGAATATTTTCTTCTCTATAATTATTCAATTAAAATAATAACAACAACAAAAAAACAAATATCCAGATGGAATGCAAATACAAAAAGGAAATCATCATGGCATCATCATCAATATCATCATAATCATAATCAACGTCAATTCCAGCAACATAAACAAAATAACGAACCGTCATCAACATCATCATTGCCGACAACTCGTCGAAATAGGTTACAACAACAACAACAACAACAACAGCAGCAGCAGCAACAACAGCAGCAGCAGCAACAACAGCAGCAGCAGCAAAATAATCATCATCAAAATTCTCAGAAACGACCAGTTTGGAGTGAACAGGATCTTTACAATTGAAAGTTAAATTCACACAAAAATGCATATCAATTCATAAATGCATTCATTCTCAATTCAATTAAAGTATTCTTATATTCTTTATGTTATTTCTGCGATATTTTAATTTTTTATTTTCATTTTCAAATTAATTTTTATTATAGTAATTTGAGAAATTTTAACAAGAATACTACAACGATTATGGAAATTATTTGAAAAAGTTTAAAAGTTTAAAATTATGGTTAGTTAGTGAACTATTAATAAAATGAAAATAAACATACAAAAAATAATTCAACGAATATTTAATAGAAACATAAAAACAAAAAGTTAAAAAAAAAATAAATAAAAATTATAAAAATAATAATTAAACTAAAAACAAAATTACAAAACGTAATTATGTAGATATACTAAAGTTTGTGCGTGTATCCTTTCTGAGTGATAACTGAAACAACGAAAAATATTTTTGTTATTATGTATTTCTTTGCAAAACGATTTTATTTGTTCTTTCCACAAAAAAAAGAGAAAAAAAACATAAAACAATGAAAAAAAAAAGAAAACTGAAAATATTTTTGAATATTTTTTAATTCATGTTAAGTTAAGTATAAACGAAATAACGAACAGAATAAAATTATCTTAAGGATAGCACAAAATCTTAATTTATATAATTTGAAAAATGAAAAAGAAAACCAACTGTTAATGCACAACAAAATCATAATAAATAATTAACAAAATTTTGGAAGTTTTCATAAATGCGTATTGCGCGAACTGGGATGTACAAACTGCGTGAATGCGCATGCGTATAAAGCTGAAACTGAATTCTACAATACGTCAAAAATGTAATCAAATGTTTGAAATAAATCAACTGCCTTATCATGATATTCGAAGACGATGAAACGATGAAACGATGAAACGAAACGATACGATATAAAATTGCTATTATGTAACTTCATCGTTTCGAATATTAAGTGGTACATAGTGGTACAATATAAATGCCTTATAAAACCGAAGCTTTAATGTTTAATTCATACAATTTCCAGTTTTGTTGTAAGAAAAAAGAGTTCGATGTCATTTCTATTATTTTGTTGATGTTTTGAAATATCATTTTTAATAATAATTTCCATTTTTTTAAAAAAATTAATTTAATATTAATATTCACAAATATTAGTAATATGCTTTAAATAAAAAAAATTCTATTAAAAACCAAAAAAAAAAATAAATTTATATGTAAACGATGAACAAAATGCTATCGACTGAGTAGACGATGAAAATCGTTTGAAATTGGAACGTTTCGAATATCATGATCGCGTTTTTAACAAGACGATACGAAACGTTTCGTCTTCGAATATCATGATAAGGCGGCAAGATTTTGACGATTGTGTATGCAAACGTAAATTTTGATGTTTGCAAAATTGATCGTATATCTATGTAGACACCAACGCATTGTTTAATTACATGCTTCGTTGCATTCGTCAAACGTCATTTTTTGCTTTAGTTTATAGCGTAACCACAATTCGGCTTCCAAATCGACAACGAAAAACGACAACGATTTTTCAGTTGTCAAAATTTATCGCCTACGTACTACAAAATCAAGTTGCCTAAAATTCAGCAGAAAATCGTTGTCGATTTTTCCGGCGGACGCTATGATTAAAACAATTTCTAATTTTGACGTCAAACGCCCTGAAATGTCAATTTATATATTTTTTTAATCTTATTTTTGAATGGTTTTTGGTTGATGTGTTCTAAAAAAAATAAATAAAAAAATAATTAAGAACAAAATATCAAAATGAGTTTTGCAATATTTGCAATCAATTAAGAAATATTATCTACTATCTACGCTGACGCTGAATTATGTGTGCACAATAGTAGTTCCTTGTCAATAGATTTTGACAACTGAAAAATCGTTGTCGTTTTTCATTGTTGATTTGGAAGCCGAACTGTGGTTACGCTATTAGTCAATAGCGATCATTAGAGTTGTTGTTGATCGTTAAATCGATGACTAGCTATGTAGAATTCGGTCAATTACATATATGATTATCAATGGCATTTTTCTATATGTTTTGTAACCGTTAAATGTTGAATATAAGTGTGTAATCTTGTTTTTCTCTTAATATGTCTACCTTATTAAAATATCAAATTTTATACGATTATTATTTTCACATTAAATTATTATTATTATTATTTTTTAAATTAATTTTACTTCCTTCCTTTTTTTATTTTTATTTTATTCCATTTCATATATTATAAAGACTGTAAAATTCATAAGTTTATTTATAATTTATTAAGTTTATGTATATGATAATAATAATTATTTTAGTAACGTAAAAATTAAAACAAATTTTGTTCTTCTCCAATCTTATTTAGAAAAAAAAAATGTGTAGAATCAACTTAGTTGCTAAATTTGAGATTTATACATTTGAAATGCTTCGATGCAGTAGTACCGAACGAAGAATACTAAATTTAATATCAGAATCTAATACTCAGAATTATTGTTAGTGTTGTAATATTTTTATTTTTTAAATTAAATTAAAATTTAAACATTTCGGCTTCAATTGCGCTTTATAGTTTTGCAGAAAATATGTCTATCCATTTTGTCTGATATCTGTAATAATTGATTGTAGACAGATTTTTTGTAAAAAGTTTTGTTCATTGATCCTCTTTGAATTTTGAAATACAAAACAGAATTGGTACTAATATTGATGTCTGTTTTGCATCGGTATTAATTTAACTTAGATGAAACTAAATTGATATATTCCAATTCCAAAGAATCAATGAAAGAACGCATCTTGGAATCGATCAAAATCGTCTTGATCGAAACTTTTACTTTTGCTCAAAATTTCGTGTAAAATCATTTTCAACGATTCATAATACTATACCATTAGATTTTCATACGTCCCAGCAAACATTTGGGCAATAGTACGAGGATGCAATAAAAGGACAATAGTTTACAACGATAAATGGGCAATAATTAGGCAATAGTTTGGGTTATATACGAGTAAGCGATAAAAGCGCAACATAATAAACCATTGAACAAGCAGCATTAATATTGCTTTCTTATTAATATTCTTTCTTTTTTTATGAGAATGCAATCGTACAAAGCAATTAGAGTGCGCGTCAACCTTTTTCCAAGCAAATCGTATGGCATTCTACTAGAAAATCCATATTGCGGCAATAGGCGAGTATTGCCATTACGATAATGTTTCGCTATTGCTTTCTTATCGCAATGTTTGCTGGGCGTGAAGTAGATTTTTACTAATGCTTCTACATAGACTATGAAATAATTTCAAAACATTATTCTCTACTCTGCTCTCAACATTTATTTCATCTCTTTACCAAAAAATCATGTAATGTTTAACCATAACCTGTAATAATTATAATAATTTATCTCAGATCTTTAAGAATTATCATTTTAATGATGGCTAGATTTATATAAGATATAAGCTTGGTCTGTAGATATATAAATTAAAAACAAATTTCCAGAAAATATTATAAGCTTTAAATTACAAATAATAATATTTAATTATTGAATGGAAAAATTGATTTTCTCTAAAATACATTTAAAAAGAAAGTGAAATTAACATGAAATTTTCGATGAATATACCCGTGATACATCTGCGAAGAAGTACATATTAATCTCAAGTGATTTACCAACAAATTATGACGCTGAATGTATCATTCATTATTCAGTAATAATTAGCAGTATTCAACGTCTTTAAAGTCAAAACATTTTATACATAATTTATGTCTACATCGAATACAATCATAGCTTACATTCATAATTATGAGCACGTTAACGCTAACGTCATTCTCAATGTCACTGTAAAAATTGAATGCGCACCATACAAAATGTATACGTCTAATGGATAAATGGATTGTCGTTAATATGTTCGACAATATTTTAATGTTATTTGACATTTTTACGTGAACGTCACCAGTGAAGTTGTCGTTGACGTGCTCATTGGACAGATGTAATGTGCTGTGTAATGTTTCAATGGTATAACATTATCATATTTTCATATCCAGACCAGATACTATGAGATAATGCATGTAAAAGTACTAATGCTGCTTCTACATTCAATGCAGTGACTTCAACTTGAACTTCGACTTTCGACTTCACAGCATGTTTAACACGTAAAAGTATGTAGCTGTCAAGTCTACTGCATTGAATGTAAATGTTCTAATACATATCCATTATTAAATCAAAGTCGAAGTTGAAGTCACTGCATTAAATGTAGAATCGGCATAATTTATAAAAAAAAAAAATACTAAAGCCAGATTCTTGCAAATTAAAAAATAAAACATGCTATGTTTTAAATATAAATCTATATAGATATTATTAATTTTTACTTTGTTATGGATATTACAATGTATTGCATGTATAATTTTAAGCAAAAAAAAAAAAAATGTAAGAATGAGGGCAAGAAAAACAAACCGACCTTCCTAAAACTTTTTTTTTTTTTTTTGTAAATAAAAATACATAAATGAAAATTCATATGAAATCATAATCAACTACTTTAGATTTAAATAAAACAAAGATATAGCAACAAAACATTTAATTATTTAATAAATTATGTATTAAGTATTCAAAATTATTATAGTATATTGTGGTATTATTATGTAATCATACGTAATTCTGTATCTATTATATATGCAATTTTATAATAAAACAGCGAATAAGTCATGAATATTGATTAAAAAAAAAAATAAAAAAAAAATATATGAAAATTAAAATAAAAATTAAACTAAAATTAAGATAATAAAACTATAACTATGTATGAAAATAAATGTGTTTACTAAGTATATATCATCATCATTATTATAAGATTATATAAATTACGATTATTATTGTGCATTTAATAAAAAATATAATAATTATAATTAAAATATTATTACAGTATATAATAATTATGTATTTAAATTAAAAGGCAACTGAATATAAGAACAAAATAAAGTAAATAAATAAATAATTCTACAAGCATTTTCTCTGTAAATATCAGTATGTGTATAAATGTTAGTGTGTATTTTGTATCCATTGTAAATTGAAATAAAATGAATTACATTTTCTATGTCACAAACATGTTATCCTGAAAGTTTTCCATATCCAAGGCATGCTACTATATACTTATGTACATACTCGTACTTATCTGTATATAGAAAATAAAATTCATATTACAAGGGATTACATAAAAGTTCTAGCAAAAACAACAGATCGATAATAAGAGGATACAGTACTGTAAATTTTACGTCATATTCTTTAATCATATATTCTCATATCACAACAATGTTGAAAATAATTTTCATTTTTTATTTATGTTAAGTTTAGAGGGAATAAAAGCCTCATTTGTTGGAACTGACCAGGTTAGGTATAACTTTCAATACACACATATTAGTAGAGGCTGTAGAGATTAGTATTCAGAAATGGAGACATTCTTTCATTATCTCTGTAAGTGAACAGCCTTTTGCCAAAACTAGACTCAAGGCCTTTGGCAGACATTTCCTCGATAATCACGAGGATGTGGCCAATTTGTGTTTGTGTAGCCTACTTTACTGACTGTAAACAAAACAAAAATGCTATAGTCTAAAATCTGAACAACCATCACCAACGAGGCAGCCATTTAAGACAAAACGACACACAATAATGCTACATGAATCCATTCACAAAATAAGTATAGTCTTGTCACCTAACTACCTACCTGCTTACCTCCATATGAAATTTGAAACTGGTTCATTTTGTAATCACACTAAAATAATTTATTCAAAATTTTGAACACCAATCGCGCTAGCAAATCGGTGAGCATTTTCATCAAAAATACATTCTCCGAATAGTTCTTGTCTTGAAAATATCGGAAATTCACTTAATTTACTTTGTCTCGATTATTTTCTTTGTCACTTAATTTACTTTGTCTCGATTATTTTCTTTGTATTCGTTTCCATTTTATTGACTTAGGCACCTAAAACTTTGTACTGATAAGGTAATATAATATAAAATAAAATAAAGTTTTCCATACAATGTTTTTGAGAGAGAACATTTTTTAGTCCCCTTGTGTATACTATCTTATATACAAATTTAGTTACAGTAAATTTAAGTATACAGATTATATGAATACTTTAATTCAATTAAAATTTGACCTTTTTAAAACCTTGAACTCTGTTTCGTAATCACATAATGCTGCATTTCCATTGAGATACATAAATGATGATGGAAGTCTTTTATTTTTTGTTGAGAAAAAATCGTTTTAATATGATTTAAAAATTTCGTTTTTGTTTTTTTAATTTGCGAATAAGATCATAATTTGAAGACCTATACCTACATAATGGTGAAGATCCTGATGCGATATTGACTCGATTGAATGCTGATGAAAGATTTTCAATTCATTTCTTCTACAAAAATATATACACACAGATCCATGAGGATTTAAAAAGGATTTAAAAGGTTGGAATGTCTTATATAGATAATAAAATAAAAAATCTGTTCCAATAAAATCTATGGATATCGTCGTTATATGTTTCTTATCCCCACTTCCTGTTAATACTTACCTAAATTCTTGCTCTTACTTTGTATGCAATCTTTTACAAACATTCGACATTATAGTTAATCAGTATTCACTTTACGCTTACACAATTGTACACGTGTCATAAACCACCTACTATACATGTGTACGTATCTGAATATGCAAGCTTCTATTTATTATCTAAATTCATTCATTATAATTTTTTATGTAAGATATAATTTTCTCTTACATTTTACATAAAAACAAAATCCTATAGAACAAATCGATATGACACGAATACGTATACATGCGAATTCAGTAATTAGCTTCAAGATTTATTCTACGAAAATCTATATGTATATTGATACATTCTAGAATTTTAGCTATTAATTTATTTTAAAATTCCTTAAAATTTGTTTCACTCTAAAATGTCCTTTGTCACAAGCATTTGTCTAATAAACATAACGAAACTAAATTAATGTACTGCTCTTCTGATAATATTCAGAAAATTACGTATACTTTACGTAATTTTTGAAATATTGTCCAGAAAAATAAAAACATTTTGTGCTTTTCGTTTTATTTTTGGTTAAATGAAACGTAAAAAATGAATAAAAATAAATAAATTTTTTAAATGAACAGAAAATGAAAAATTATATTATTACACGAAAAATCCATTTAAAATTTTTTTGTTTATTTTTTTTTTTTTTTGTTTTTTTGAAAATGAAGTGGTACTCATCTATGATATCATTTTTATTGTACAACAACCAAATAATACACTTCAATATACTCCATTAAAAATATGAAATTATTACTGAAACGTGAATTTGGAAGCAAACTGAACTAGCAAGAACAACACTATACAACGACAGTAATCAGCATAAATTCGAAAATCGAATGAAAATATCAAAAGAGCGAAAATATTTTATATTACACGATATATATGTATGTATATAAGGCAGTACCAATGATTTTTTAATAAATGGACACCGTATATTGTAGTATACTCCTTCTGTTGTGTACGTGCATACGTGCATATAAATTTATTTCATACGTGTACACATTATCCACATAAATATACTCTATACTCGTACGTATTTGTATGCAGACAGTACATATTTGAAATATTTAAGGATTTTCTAAAATAAAATAAAAGGAAATACATAATTGTATAACTGAAATATTTTCCAGATAACATTTTGTATAAAAATGTCGTATCATTTTTATGTAAAATCGTTCATGTTCCATTTAAATGTGAATATGCGGACACACAAAACAGATCAAATACGTGCCAATATTGATAAAAATAAAATTCTTATCACATTTTATTTTTCACTTTTGATTGGTTTCACTACAAAAATTCAAAAAATCTGAATCTGAAAATTAAAATTGATGTTATGGTATATTTTTGTGCATATACAAACAAATCAAGGACTAGAATGCATATTTGAATTAAGTGTATATGTGGATGTTAAAAATGCCATAGAACAGAAAAAAAATTATGATTATGTATTGAACGAAAGAAGAAAAAATTTTGAGAGTCGTTTTTAAATCTTTAAAAGGATCACCATCGTAATATTGTTTTTGTCATTCTATAGAATACTGCTAATAGACTCTACAATCATAGAATAATGAAATATGTGAAGCTTTATTACTCTATGCTTCAATGCACCCAAAATCTATATCGAGACATCAGTGACATGTTTCATTCTATCAAACCACGTCTATCTATTCTATATACCATGCCATGTACTCGTATTTTTATTCATGAGAAAAATGAATTTTCTTCTTTTACTTTCTCTGAACTACAAACCATAAGAAGAAGAGATAGTAGTAAGTAGAAATGAGGGTAATTGGCAGCTAACTATAGTACGATTGTAACGATACGAGTACTTTAGAGTAGTACCATGTAGTAGGTACTTTACATACCATGTATTCGTATTTTCATTCATAAAAAAAATCATTTTCTCTTTGCCTTTATACTTGCTTTACACTAGACACCATAAAAAGTATACGAGAAACATAAAGAGAAATTAAGAAAAATATATTTTTCTTCATACTTGCTCTTCACTACTCACCACAAAAAGTACATGAGAAAGAGGAAGAGACGGTAATAAGTACTTAGCAATGAGCTTATTGGCCCCCGACTATAGTTATAGTACAACATATTATAACGCTACTGTAATATCTGACATACCATTCACTCGTATTTTCTTTTCATTCATAAATCATGAGAAAAGTTCATTTTCTCTCCTTAAATTTATTGTTAGATGAGTTTCCTATTGATCAATGCGTGTGTAAATGTGTATGAATGGTAGATTGATCATAATTGAATTTTTAATTTGAATTATGCGGTCACAATGAAATTTTTCATTTAATCTTATTATTATTTTGTAAAATTAATTAACGATTTAATTTATTTTTATTTGTATTTACTCATATTTTTGTTTTTTTTTTAAATTCAATTTTTTTTTTTTCAAAACATTATTCGTATTATATAATTGAGATAAAGACAAAATAATAAACTATTCCAGGTTCGTTACAAGTACAAGTACAAATGAATGTATAATGTAAGTATTTACCACGCAAATAAAAAATGATAACTGATAACAAAATAAAAATAAAATATTAAAATAATCAAATTGAACAATTAAATTTCAAAAAATATTGTATTTATTATCGCACATGATAATTTCATCTTTTTACACATGTATGTAACGAGTACATATTTATACGAGTAATGTAAATATTTAAAATATTATTTAAAGATATTGAAATCTTATTGTGTGTCAATATTTATATGTGTTTGATTATATTTTTATCACAGTAATTCTAAAATTATACGATAATCAAAAAATGTATGAGCATTCCACTCCACTAAATATTTGTTAGATTACTTATAGCACTAGTAATGTCAACAAGATCAGAATCAAACATTACTACCTTACATTGCAATTACAACTTGATTTTGCTGCGCAACTCACTGCATACACATTTCTAAGGCAATGTAAAGAAGTCTGATGTTTAATGTCTGAAGTCACACGGGTCATCGGAATATAAACAACACAACATCAAGAAACAATTTATACATACAGCATACAACACAAAAACAATGCACATTTGTTTACCATTATTAACGACCTAATTTACGTCACAATTCCAACTGCCACTCCAATGATTACAATTGCCTTAGAAATTTGTATGCCGTTTGCGCAACTTACATCAAACGAAAATAGCGATGTGTGATGGTGAATAAATTGTGAACCGCTTTGAAGCAAGACAAAAAAAAAACTGCATTTGTGGTAACACGATTATTAGTTAGTAGTATTTGAATGCAACTTTGAAAATTTGCGATATGTGAACTGAACACACGTAAATAAAGAGAGTTTTTCAGTTCTTGTAAAAATATTGGTTTTCTACTACTTGCTGAGTTTTATGTTGAATGTTGAATTCAGTTATCATTTGATTCAAATCGAATACATAGTATGAAGTGCTGTTGAGTAAGCAAAAATTATCTACTTATGTACTGTGTACGACTGTACCTATACTCAAATATGGGGATTGGGGATAAGAAACAATATTGTCAACCCGACCCCACTATTCATTTATTCTGTAATATGTATATTTTTCTCTATCTTATTACATTTTTCATTTCATTTTGTCTCCTCTAAGCCTCAGCCCTCAGATCAAGAAATTCATCATCATCATCATCATCGTCTGATCTTTACAGTTTACATCACATAATATTATCATTCATCACTTTTTTTTCAGTTTCAAAAATTTATCATCGACTACATAAGTGTAGTACTATACGTACATATGTGATAATAATATGAATGTGATGGCTTGCTTCGCTTAAATGATTAGCCATCAGACATCAGCACCATACACTTTTAAAATCTAAAACTGTACTTTAATAGTTTCTTATGAAATCTTCGTAATTGCAAGTACATATATGTATTATAGTTTAATAATTTTACGTGCATACTGTAAGTACCTATATGTACATATTTCCGTTATGTACATACGTACTGTATATGTTACATTCGATGTGTACTTATTATAAATTATAGATAATATACAAAATAAACATTTCAGTTTTATGTGGTTTTATATACTTGTCTTTGTAGTGTTAACTGTGTTCTTGATATTGTTATTATCCCATAAATTTTCAAAAAATTATCATTCGTGGTGGATCGTGACCCAACTCATCCAACAACATGTAACATATATGTATGTATGCAGTTACATAGCATTTAACTTAACAAAAATTCAAATATACGAAACATGGATATACACTAACTTTTAGATATAGGGGAATAGCAGAGGAGTAGTAACAGTGTTTACGTCCGCGTTTACCAAACAAATTTGCACATCGAATATACATATGTGAATACATACGTGCATTTATTTATATGTACTCTGTTTGATATAAAAATTTTTATTTAAAAAAAAAATTAGATGTTAACTGATGATAATCTAACAAACTACATAATACATAATTATATACAGAGACATACACACTATTATACACTTATATTGGTTATATCATTCGTTCGTTATTTAACAACATTTTATAATAGTGCGATTTGCCAGTGAGCGCCAGTGTCAATACCAGTCCCAATATCAGCAGTCTTCAGTGTGTTTTCCGTTCAAGTGAAAATATAATATTCAATTTCATATTATTAACCGCCAAAAAAAAATAAAGTAAAGTAAAAAAAACAAAAAAAAGATAAATACTTTCTTCATATTCTCGCTGCTTTGCCTGAAAGAAAGTTGAAATATTTTAGTAAAAAAGTATTACACGACAATTGTATACTCGTACTCGTATATCTGTACTGTACATATATGTTTATGTACACACAAAAATAAATAGTTCATAAAAGATATAATTTTATGTGAAAATTCTTTTACTCATCATTGATTTCTTTTCATGCACAATAATTTTCAGTTTGAATTTAACTTATATATATGTAGGTACTACCTATAGTATAGTATAATAATGGTAAATAAAATTATAATTTGATAATATTACAAAATAATTTATTGTGTTTTTGTGTATTTGTGTATATAGTACATACAATAGTTTCGTGATCGTGAATAATAATAATTCAATCAAAATAATATTTATGTACCAAGTAGGTACCTACCTATGTAATTAATTTATTATTTTGTTGCGTTGCGTATATTAATGTGAAATCTAAAAATATTTATGTTAAAAAAATATATATATGTATATATATAAGTATATCTACATACTGATTGCTTTTTAGCTGTACGTAATATAAAAAAAAAAATAAATTTTCTATACAAAGACAAAGAGAAAATAATATACGTTGCGATTGCGATATTGCATTATACTCGTACTCCTACTACTCCTACTACTCATTACTACTACTACTACTACTACTACTACTACTACTAGTACTACTACTACTACTACTACTACTACTACTACTACTAGTACACATACACATAGTTGAGTTAATTCCGTTCATATCACAAAATCACAAAAAGATTCGTTATACATTTTTTTTTTTTTTCTGTTGTCAAATTGTTGTAAAAAAAAATTTTTTTAAAAATAGAAAATACGTGAAAATAAAAACTAAACACAAAAGTGAAAAATAAAATAAAAAAATACATACGAAACTATATAAAAATACCAACAAAAACAAACAAACAAACAAACAAAAAGAAAAAGAGAGGGAAACTTTTATCTACATTATATTGCTTTGCTGCTGCTTTTGCATTTTACTATTGTCATATTGCCACTGTTTCTGTTCGGTACAGTAAAAGTCATAGCATAGTGAAAAATCGATTTAATACTCGTAATACATATAAATGTACATCGTTTCACTATAAAATTTGAATCATATAGTATTATAGAAACTGAATAATACAATAAACAGTGCAATTTTAATATTAATCGTGTAATTTTGCAGCAGCAATAATAATAATAATAATAATAAATAAAATTGATAATATTTTTTTATTTTTTATTTTAACAAAATACAAATATCTACATATATAATACATAATTTAAAATTCACAATAATTGCATTATATATCAGATTAGAGAGTACATATACGAATTTAATCACTATAGAGATAGACTATACTATACACTATAAGAAAGTGCATGTCTTATATTACATGAAAAAAATATGCATATACATTGTAAATACTCGTGTTTATAAAATAATATGTAATGTATATACTTTTATTACTTACGTAAATGTATGCGCAAATATAAGTATTAGTAGTTGATTTGAGTTTAACGTTTTTAATACTTATTATACATTTTTGTATAGATATTCGTATGTAAAGATAATTTTATGTGATCTTATAAAAATATTGAAATATTATGGTGCTTATAGATAGGTTACGTAACGTACATAACTAAAAATACATTGTATATGCAATCAAATATTAATTTTTTCTATAATTTTCTACAGATTTTATTGTATGTGTGCATATAAATTATTATCGTTATAATATTTAAAAATTAAAAAAAAAAAAATTACCTAAATAAATACATATATAAAAATCACATTTTTAAAGTGCAATTCAACGTGCAGCAATAATGGAAATAATAAAACAACAAGAAATTATTAATAAAAATGATAAAAGTACGCAAATCACAAATCATATATGATTATACATTTATTATTGTATATACATTTCCCATTCATATATGCATGCATATTCATTAACTACTATTACCTATATTATCTCAGCTTTATTTAAATTTTTTTTTTAACTAAAACTAAAATAACAATATTATGAGTATACATGTACATAATTCACATAATTCATGAAAACATTAAAAAACGAAGGATTATACACATATATTACAGTGCATTCGCCGTTCTAAATATAACCGGACTCGCGGAAACGGTTGTTCAACTTAGCAAAATTCTTTTTAAGTTATCGAATTATGGTTGTGTTTTATTATGATAGTATTTTTTTGCCTTTTTTTTTTGCTAAAAAAATGATATTAATATGTTAATAGAACAATAATATTATTCGAAAATTCAATTTTTAAAGAAAAATAAAATTTATTTTTATTAACCTTTTAAAAATAATCGTTTTTTTATATTACATCCTTTGATAGAAGATAAAAACAAAAAACTGCCATTTTACTTAAATTCTACGTAAAGACTGAAATATCTATCCAGGTCCACTGAAAGTATTAACAATCGACCATCATGAAATATCTGACGATTATTTTTTTTTTTTTGTTTGACCGTTAAAGAATTTAATTTTAAATATCTAATTAAATGCATTTTACTTTCATTAATGTCATAAATTAAAAGACAACGATCAATAAATAAAACCAATATGAATTATACATAATATATGCTTTGCATAATTTTTACAAATTTTCTATATTTAGAGAATAAAAAGTTGTAGTATAGGATTTCAAGTTATAAAGCGCAGAAAATGCTAAATGCTAATAGTTCTTGAGTAGTCAAATCAAATCGTCGGAAATTCAAGTTATCGCGAGTGCACTGTATATCTAGTATAATAATTGGTCTGGTACTTATACTGGAATAAGATCTACATTACTCCATCTCTAATATGCATTATACTCGTACTATACGTTTACGTGCACAAAAAATATATGTATGTAATATATGTAAGCTAAATGCTAAAATAATGTACTAATGTAATAAAAGAGGGCAAACATAAAAAAAAAGCTTTTAGTTAGTTACTTGTATATTTCTATTTTATTTTTTTTTTTTCTATTATCATTATTCTAATCAAAAATGTTCACATAACTATTAAATTCATCATTTCAAATAATAAATGCAGAGTGTGCCATAAAATAATGGACCAAAATATTAAAATGACTACAATATAAAAATCTAATGAAAAACAAAGAAATATTTTTCTTGAATTAAAATTGTGTCCTTTGGCTTTGACATTTTTTAATTGTTAAATTATTGTCATCTTTTTTTTTCTGTAAGAGATTAATTAAGCACTATACTACTGTGGACAATAATTGTTGGAACTATATAGAAATCAGAATAAAAATCTATAATACTTGACACAGAGACAAAGTTATGCAGTACGAGTACTCATACATACACTGCGTCGCTTGTAACTTGATTCCTCAGAATCATCTGGTCCATATGACATAAGAGGCAGAAAAACGTATTTTGGATGCCCTTGAAAGAAAAGCACTAACAAAAATTTGAGCAGATCAATCAAAGAATACATACACATTAAGAATATAATATATAATATTTTACAATGCTGAATGCTTGAATTGTATTAAAGGTGTTAAAGCTTATAGCTATCTTATCGCATATCAATCTTATAAATATGACTACGATATGGGTTGGATTACGTAAATTATAGTTGCGTTCCTTTTGACCAAGTAAAGTACTCCCAAGTACTTGTAGTCGTGATCATCTACACCACCTCTTGTATTCGAGTAATTTAATTGACAGTTGCATGGTTAGTTACGCCAATATTCGCCGTCAGAGGTTTTTGTGTTTCAATCGTTAGAGATCAAAGAAATAGGTTAAAGTCTGTAATATTTTCATTACACGTTTCCTTCAGGTGGCTTTTTATTGTTTAAGGTTATGGAGAATCTAAAATCAACAACAAAACAAATTTGAAATATACATGGCATCTGAAATTTGAGCACGGCATAAACTGTCACTCCAATATTTATATTACCTTAGAAATGTGTATGCCTTGAAATTTGAGGTTACGTTTTACTTCCAAGTAAAAATATTGCGTTTCATTTACAATCTACTCCCGAGTACTTGGGAGTACTTTACTTGGTCAAAAGGAATGCAACTTATATTGTATGAAAGAAAATGCTACTTCAACAGATAACTATACTGAAGACAAAACAACAGAATCAAATGACAGGGGGAAGCCATTCGCAAGATGATCCTTAAAAACATACGAAAGCTTCTGTAACAGACACATTCACATGTATAAACTTTTGATATTCAAACGTTCAAAATATCACTTTCATGATATGATAGATAGGGAAATATTTTCCTTTATTAGCAGACCAAAATTATTTAATTTTGTAGCATTATTTATGGGACACTCTGTTCTATATTATTTACTTTATATTTCCACATTTCAATTAATTTTTTTTAATGTACGTACAGTGTGCAATAGATTTCTCTATTACACTTGACTAGATACACTTACATATATGCTCATACATACACTCATACTCACTCATACTTACATATTTTATATATTATTTATTACATTATAACTATAACTAAAATTACTTTTATTATGTATATGTAAGAGTATATCCATCCATCCATACTGTATCTACACACAATAATCACTTACATTATTTTATACATACGTAGATACTGTGTGTAATAAATATATACGTATATATGTATATATATTTTTTTAAATTGAATTTGTCTTTCATTGAAGGTGAAGCTCAAATAAAAGCCAGAGAATATTTTAATCATTTATTGAATGATGGAATTAAGGAAGAGGCAACTGATGGTGAAATACAATTACCGCCATGGTATAATGAGGAACTCTTTAAAAGGTACTTAATATTTGTTACGTATACATTATGCGTATTTACAATGTATATAATATCAACGTTATGTGTTTTTTGATTATTAAGAACTGAAGTGTTTTTTGCCCAGTATGCTGAGCGAAAGAAAATTAGTAAAAATATATTTCGTAATACATTTTCATTCCTCCAATCCAATCTTTACCTATCGTGAGACATGTTTGGTGAAGAAATTATGTATAATTTCTTGAAAGACCGACATCTCATACTAAGCACAAAAAAAAACACATTTAATTTCTTTCGAGTAGCGTACGACATCAAGAAAGGAAAATGTGAAAATTTTCTTGATCGTATTTTCTTTAGTGTTTCTTTAAAGAGAGAGAGAGAAAAGTTTCTTCAGCGTAGCATACTGGACTTTAAAGTAAAAAATATTTTGTATAAGACAGTAGACTTCTTTTAAATTGAAATTGCTATTAAATCAAGCAGTTTTGGTTTGATGTTCGGTTTAATGTTGCAACGAATGCGAATTTTGTTTAAAGCACATACAGTAAATATTTATGATCCCATCCATCAGTTTATTTGAATCAAAATAAATTTAAAAATAATTACTGTCAAAAAATTTTAATTTAAATGCGATTATCATATGTAAATGTATGTATACTAATGATATCATACATGTGTGCTGTAATTGTTGTTATTGTTTTCATTATATTTCATAATTGCATTCATTTACACTATTTACAGAGAATATACAAATTTTCGTATTTATGATTCACATTACAAGCCGAAGGCAATAGAAAATTTTAATATTCCCTCATGTCCAAACCCATTATCATTTTGAAATTTTTGATGACAAAACTACAAGTAGAGAGAATACCTAACTGATTTATTTTATTACATTTCTTCTTTTTTTTATTTTTTTGTATTTATATTTTTGTGAATGGAATTTTTGGAATTTCGTTAATATTCTTCAAATTATTTATAATTTTTTTTTTGTATAATGCGCAAGTGCAAATATACTTTCTCCTCTATCATTCACTATATGAACGAATGTGTACAGGTTTACTGTACATGTGTGCATTATACAGTACATAAATTTATAAGTGTGTATATATGTAAGTAGTAAATTCTCCTATCATATGTGCATAATTTATAAGTTAGTAGGTATATACTGTATACTACTAAAACTACATAAATATAGATATACAGTAGACTCTCGATAATTTGAAATTCGTTGATTTGAATCTTTCGATAATTTGAAATAAAAAAATTAATGTGATTTGGTTCTCTCGGTAATTTGAATTTTTAGGAATAGCCGATATTTTATAATTTGAAGTTTGAATTCTTTATTACTCTTTATATATAATTTGAAGTATTATTGTTTTATACTCAAAGCTGTCGTAGGCGTATAACCTGTCGTTTGTTTTTATGAATGAGTGACAGTGTGTTCGCTTGCAGTTTTAACCCCTCTTTCAAAAGTGTTATATTAATGTTAAACTTGTGTTACTAATTTTTAAGTGAAAAGAAAATTACAGAATTTTTTTTTTTTTTTTTTCAAAATAAATATTTATTATTTTCATGTAGGTAATAAAAATCACGAATTTTAATCAAACTCTTGTTTATTTGAATTTTTTTTGTCTCTTCCTCTTTGTTTATTAGAACTCGTAATTTATATTGAACTCTATATGGGTAATTTGAACTTTTTCTATGGTCCCATGGATTTCAAATTATCGAGAGTCGACTGTACTGTGCTGTGACATAATATTATGCTTGCTATTTATTTATATTTTATAATCCACATATTTGGATACATAACATGGAAAGCATTTATGATAACATTATGTACATTATGTATGCACAAAAAACAAAAAAAAAATGATATAAATATTAATTTAAATACAAAATTATGTATATGGCATCATCATCATAACCACGTGAAGACATACATAAAGACGCGGAAAACCTAACGTAATGTATGTTATGCACAAAATATACCTATATGTAGGCAGGCATATATTATATTTTATGATGGGTGATGATCAGCTGATGATGATTATACGAGTATGGATATATCGATATATGTTGAAGTTTTTATATCAAACGTTCATTTTGTTTTGTTTTTTTTTTTCTTTTTTAAATACGAGTATTTTCTCTATTTTCTTTTATTATTCAAATACGATGAATAAATTAATTTTTGATATTTATTATTTTGTAATTTTTTTTTAAATACTTTTTATGATAATTTCTTATGATCATTTGAATATTTTCATATAACCATATTTTCATATTCATTATTTTGAATATATGTAATATAAATTATATGTATAAATGTTTATTTATGAAATCAAAAGTAACATAAATATATATACTTTCACATATAATGACGTGCATATACTCGTATAATACATTATTTATTTGCATATAATTACATAATAATAACAATTATAGTGATATTTACATCATGATAATAAGCTTCTCTTACATTTTCCTATAGATATTATTCATGTATATGTATTGTATAATATAAATGTATATTTTGGAATAGTGCATAATCACTAATCAGTATACCAATATACTTTTATTTTCATAATATATGTGGTTTAGTTGGTTACAAATAAAGTGACCAAAAATTTATCTAAATTTATATGTAAATTCACGTTAATTTTTGTTTACATATATATAAATATGAATGTATATACGGATGTAACATAAATTATTACATAAATATTCAATCAAAATACAAACAAAAAAATTACTGCGAATTGATGAATTAGATCGTTAAATATGACACAAAAATTCGTCAAAAATTTCGACTTTTATATCCTTTCGACTTATAATCATATCTGTAGTGCGTTTCTGTAACTCGATAGAGAAATTTCTCAATTCTGTGACGTAATACGATTTTCAATCGCTAAACTCTACTAGTAGAGTTTGTAATGTGAGGGTATCATCATTTTTTTGTGTGACTGTATTCAGTCACACCATATTTTTCCTTTGTGCTAATTATGTGTACCTAACAGTACACATAATTACATTTCAAATGACCAAATGTTACTTATAGTATTGTTTTGCGCAACAATACCATTATGTCTTGGACACGCGCATATATTTTCTTATTGTTCTTATGCATAATACGCATAAGATAAGAACAGCTGCATTTATTATGCACGTGATTCCAATATGTTTCCAGACCATTCCATATTATTTTCTATCAATTCATTACAAACACATGGTCAAGGTTAACATATTATTCCATTCCCCTAAATACTATTTTAATTCTGTCCACACATATACATTTTCTATTATAAATTTTAATGGCCGCCCTCCATATATGTATTCTAATATAAATAATATGCACATATACATGCGTATTCTACTTAAATTTTATATAAAATTTTAATGGCCGCACACGCATACATATATGTTCTCTCAATTTTTCCAATATATTTCCATATATTCCCCATCTTCTCATTGATTCCATTTTTATATATATTTCATATATCAGACTGTTCCTCTAACGTCGAAAGCTTTATGGCCACCCTAATTGGTTGTTTGCAAAGATTTTAGAATTCTATGTTTATTTCATAAATTTCAAAATTTTCAATTTAAATCATAATTTTTCATCCTTTTTAAAATATTTTCCATGAATAATAATCAATATACAATTTAGGTGATTATGTACATCCTTTTCTATTGTATAATTACAATTTTTTCTAAACTTTATTCCATATCCGGTTTTTGACTCCACTTTCCTACTTTCTAAAATCACCCGATAACATAGTTTAGAAGCGGTAATGTAGGTCAAACATGAGATGAAGTGGAATTGATGATGAGATCTAGCATTGCCATTCCAAGTTTTTTTTAAAATTTTGAAAAATTTTTAAATTTAATTACAAAATCTAATTAATGAATTTTAATACAAAATTTATATGTCCTGGGGTTCTAAAAATTCTAAATTCCTCTCTATAAATAATCACACGTGAAAATTTCTTTTGGATTTCACAAAATCCTTCAAAATTTGATAATATATTTGGTACTTTACACACACATGTAAAGTTATTGTTTCAAGTTTCATTTTTCTTATATGAAACCCCCCACTCATATTTCCAATAAGAAAATGCATCTATTGTTTTGGTGCAATATAAAAACACACCACGCGCTCGATTCGTTCTTCTTGGGTATTCAAAAGTGTAAGGGCAACCTCTGCCAAAATAAAAATTTAATTTTTGCCGGTTTGTTAAAAATAAGAAAGATAAAAGTTGTTGTGCAAAATTGATATCGTTTTGATCTTCTTTTTTTTGATTTATACAATTTGATTTTGGTTTATTATTTTTTGAAACTAGCAAAAGTATATAGTAAAATTTTTAAGTTCATTTCTTTTAATGTTAAGACATAAACATAATTTTATTTTGATTGGTCTAAAAATGATAGTATCGAATGGGCAAAATGTGAAAATTACAAATGAACTGATTATAAATTGTATTTATCACGAGAAATTGGTGATAATACAATGTTAACATTATATAAGAAGATATTAAAG
The DNA here is from genome assembly GCA_951394055.1 of Villa cingulata. Classification (NCBI taxonomy): domain Eukaryota; kingdom Metazoa; phylum Arthropoda; class Insecta; order Diptera; family Bombyliidae; genus Villa; species Villa cingulata. The sequence continues at coordinate 32,923,941 of OX596023.1, forward strand.
ATTTAAGTGAAAGATATAAATATAAATTAAAAATTAAAGAAAAAATTAAAGAAGAAAATTTTTTTTAAATAATATATGAATTTTATACAAAAAAAAAAGGAAAAAATGTTGATTTTTTTTATGTTGATCTGATTTACGGATACATACTTTTATTAGGATTAATTAGTCAATAAGTGATTTTTTTTAATAAATAATTTATATTGGTGTAAAATTAAAATAAAATTTAAATTTAAATTTGCAAAATCTAAAAATATATATATAATTAACAATAAAAATAAAGAAAAAGAAAAAAAAAAAAAGAAAAAAAATAAAGTATGTTAATGATATATAAATGAGATTGATAAGGTTTCAAGAAAAAAAAAAAGAAAAAAAAGGAGGGAATTGGGCAGCACAATTGTAAAATAAAATACAAAGTCACCTGATCTGCCACAACAACTGTAAATCATACAACTAATTCTAATAAAACATCATCAGTATCAACATCATTATCTGCATCATCACACTCTACAACATCTTAAACATCAATATTATCAACACTTACGACAACACCAGCAACGCCACCAGCAGCCTCACAGCAGTTTTGGTAAGCGCGCCAACGTTTTTTTTTTTGTTGTTTTTTTTTATTATTATTTCTATTATTTTTTTGTTCATATTGTTAAGTATGGGGCCCAAATTAATTAAAATATATTAAAGTAAAAGAAGGAAAAAGAAAAAAAAAAATATATAAAATTTTTTTAAACATACATATTTATAAGAAGAAGGATTGAATATTTTTAAAAAAAAAAAATACATAATTGATAATTATTATACTTTTATTATAAATATTATGTAAGGGAAATTTTTTTTTAGGGCAATTTATACTAATAATTATTATTGGACTGATCATAATTATATATATAAATACATGTACTTACATATGTGCATAAAACTCGCACAAGTATATTCATATATGTGTATTTATATGTGTATACGTAGAAGAATATATGTATAATGCATACACCCATTAACTTCATTACAACATATTATATTAAAATGTGTTATAATAAGGATAAATGCATTAACTTGCAGTAATACTTGCATATATGTATGAACTATGTACGTATACACATATATATATGCTGATAGAAACATAATGTAAATAAATAATTATTTAGGAAAATACTCTACAATAAGTTTTATTTATAAGGAAAAGGAAAACAAATAACAATAACACAAAAGAAAAGAAAAACAAAACCACAACAACTACAAATACAGTATGAATACCTACTTTGAGTAAGGAGTTCTCCTTTAATTCACTTTTATAATGGTGGAATGGTTGTAAAGATTTTGCCTCATGTGAACTGCAATAATCTTAATTTTATGTTGCGTTATTTTGATGTAAACTATAAAGCATTTTTTTTATGAATTTTGTAATTACTGCTTCTCAGTACAGTATCAGTATCATTGTTATTCATAATAGATTTGAAAATTATTCAAAAAAAAAAAAAAAAAAAAAAAAAAAAAACTTACTGAATGTACAATGTATATTAAATTTAGTCTTCGAATTATTGCATATAAATAAAATGTATAGTATGTAGAATTGAACAACATTGGCTTTTGCTTTAAATTCCTACTCCTACCGGAAATGACTTCAACTAGGTGATTTCTATACACTTTCACTCTATATAAAGGATGGGAACATAGTTATTTTCTTTTACAGCGAACTATGTTTATTTGAGGTGGGTTAGTCCCTATCATCGTTGGGCGAGGCATGCATCTTTTCTTTTTCAGATCCAACGATGGTAGTAGCTGTATTCTGGGCCAGAGCGGGGCCACATTTATTTACAGGTCTACGGTGTGGGTGTTGATTTTTTTTAAATTAGATTTGGAGCACTTTAAGTAGAAGGATTTCACAACCTTCTACTGCTCTAAGCTGCGAAAATAAAAGGGTTAAGGATAAGTGACAAACTCACGCCCCATCCGGCGAGCTAGTTCGTGCTAGCCAGCAAGCGCAGCAGTCACTTCCACCAGCCTTAAACCCATGAAGTAAGTATGTTGATACATGTGTCTATACTATAAATTTTATATGACTATATAGTCATACATGTAAATTAAATCTATGTACACACCATATACCGTGTGCATATAAATAAAACAATTTTTTTGAATTCGGTTTTACTATTTTATTTCAGATTTAAAAATATTGTGAATATACAGGAGATAGTCGACAGTATGACACATAATGTTTTCATACATTACAAAATGGCGCCCAAATTTATTCGGTTTTTCGGGACACAGATCAGTAGATCTGTGTCACCTTTAGTCCTTCACGGACAACATTGGTGGTTTTTCGTACATTCGTATGAATGTACAAAATTTTCTTTTGTTGATTTTATTTCAACACTTTGTTCCTTTACGGAAATTATTTTTTTTGCACCCTTGTTAGCATAGGCTAACACTTAATGTCCTTTACGGACTACACACCGTCATCTTTTATCTTTACATTCTGTTTTGGAATTTTGGGTTGAGCAACTTCGAAGTTGTTTTGATCATTCATTTACCTGATTGGCTTACCACTTTGTAGTCTTCGAGCTGCAAAGTTGGGTACCAGGTTGATGTTTGATCAAAGCTTCTTTGAGGTCATGCAACCCAAAAGTTTCCAAGTGATGGTTGATTTGTCAGCACATTCGCGTGGCGATGTGTGATTGACAGGATTACTGTTGACTACCATTTGAATAACTTAATAGTAGATTCAATTGGGTTCCAGTAATCGTGTCAATCACATACCATCACGACGGTCACATGTCTGGATATGGAAGTTATGGGTCAATTCTGATGGGATTACCACTTCGTGGTTTTGAACTACGATGTTGGGTACCAGAATTGAACCTCATACTTTCTGATATCCCCTAGTGAAGTTATAGACAGTGACGCATTTGTGTTACAATTCAGCCATATATATTTTGTCCGCTCTACATTTAACGTAGCATACCTTCTTATATAGCCTCGTTTTCTTTATAAATAAAAATTTTTTTTTCATAGCCTGAAGTTCTGAAAGGGGGAGTTGAAGCAAAAGCCAATTTTATGAACTATTATTATTATTTTGATTTTTTCTTATTTTTTTTGAAACATAATTCAATTTCGTTTATTTTTTTTTGATTTTTTTTTGAATTTTTTTTAGGTCGACAATTCTTATAAACATAATTTCGTTGAATTTTTTTATATACATAGGTATATTGAAAATTATATGTTCGCGTATCGAGCTTACGCAAATCTTAAGTCTACGTTGTTTCGCTATATATTTTGTCTCTTCTTAAAAATTTTTGGTCAGTTGAATTTTTGCTTAAGCTCTGCGTATCAATTATAAATTTTAATATCTGATTTGTCGTTATTCTAGCCTTGCCTTTAAGTTTTTTCTGATGTACATAATTATACACAGTTGAGGTGCATACACACTTATAGAGCGTTGCTGCCGCGTTAATGTGATTGTAATTGAATTTTTTTTTTTGCAACATATAATTTCTTTTGGGCAGTGAACTATTGTATGCACTCAGCATCCATCTTGATATGTCTTATGTTTTAGATGTGATGTAACGTGACGCGTGCGTGAAGTTTTGCTGCTTTTACATTGTGTATACAGCAAATTCGTATTTCATATATTATATATAAGTTGAACGTAGTATATGGTGATATAGTACCCTGTTGGGACATACCACACAGTCAACGACAAAAGTACAGGTCCACCAATTTATAATAAAGGACATTTAAAATTTTGTTGTTTTATTTGATTTTTACATATAAAATATATCGTACAATTTTATCGCGTCAATATATTTTCAATATAAATTGAATACAAATAAATTTTCTTTTCAGCAGTGAGAAGTAATAAAGTGTATAAAGTGAAATATAAATTATAGTGAATTTTTTTTTGGGACATGTAATTTTTTTTAATTAATACAATAAATTTTATATACGGTGCGCGACACATGAAACGATACTTCATAATTCGAAATAAATTGAAAATTTTTTTTACACTTGCATCTATAACAATTTAATACGGGTCTTTGGTATACTGTGCCAAAAGTATCGGGACACTTCATTTTTTTAAAAATTTTTTTTTGATAAAATTTTTTTTACATTATTCGATATTAGTTTTTATGAAATTTTTTTTATATTGTGCGCGATATATGTAACGAATTTACTTATATTAGATTAAATTTTCAAACAAATCATCCTCGGACGTTTCGTTATTGAAAATTTTTTTTTATGTACATACAAGTTAGTTTATGTAAATAGTTCATTTCGGGTCAATTATTTTTGGAACTATATATTTTTACAGTGAAGTCCATAAGTACCGGGACACATAAATTTTTTGGAAATTTTTTTTTTTTTTTTTTTTTTTTTTTGTACGTATTAAGATTTTACCTTATCTTTGAATTTTTTTTATATAGTAAACGTCATATATACCGATACTACTCATATTGAATGAACGTTGATATATATTAAATTACGGAATTTATTATATCTGAAATATTTGTTTTTTGATTTTTTTTGGCATCTTAAGAGTAGTGAATTTTTTTTATATAACCTATTCGGGTCACATATAATTCGAATTTTTTTTATATTCTGCGATATAAGTAACGGGTCATCTTGATATCAAACTATCTAAAATTTTTTTTATTGCACAATCAATTCTCGATTACATTTGTAACGGACAAATAATATAGGATTTTTTTTTTTACCCTTCAGTTAAAAGTACCGGGATATTTTAAATTTTTTTTAATTTTACCTTTTATTATCGATTTTATTTCAAAGTTTGTTCATATTGTCCGTGACGTATACATCGTGTCCTCATGAAATAAATTAAATTAACTATTTATTTCTTTGTCTGCATAGTCCATTTCGGAATTTCATACTTTAATTTTTTTTTTAATTTTTTTTTGCGGTATAATCCGTTTCTTCATACAGTCTACGTCATAAACGCGATCCATAATAAAATCTTTTTGCACGAATTTGTCTAGGATAATTTTTTTTAAACTTATCGTATCGTACCTATCGAAATTATTAACTAACGCATATCGAGATAATCTAAATAATTAATTTTTTTTGGTATCGTAGTATTAAAATTAAATTTAATTTTCAATTTTTCATTTTTTTAAAAAAAAAAAAAAAACATACCGGACGCGACTATAAACAAATCTTTTTGAATTTTTTTTATTTTTTTAAAAAATTTTCGTGAATTGCCCAGACGTACAAAATAATTTCTTCTTTTGGTCATAAGCTGTTAAAAAAAAAAAAAAAAAAAAAAAAAAAAAAAAAAAAATTAAAGTGTATATTTTTAAGTGGGTAAATTTTTTGGAGTTAAATGTCAGTGCGGGCATTCAATAAAAAGAAATTTAAAACATCAGGACATAATTACAACACCAGAGGTAGAAATTTGGAATTGGAAATGGCAGTGGGAACAGTTAATAGAGATTCAAATGTAATGGAAGATGTAGCTGGAGGCGAAGAATCCTTGGCGTCCCCTATGACGACAGCACCTGTGGTTACAACAGGTCCATCACATTCATCAGATACAACATTTAGAGGTTTTGATCAAGATTCAGGATTGATGCCTGAGATGTCAGACCCTGATATGAATTGGATAAGGCCAGGAAGATCTCGAGTCATGCATTCTCCTGTTGCTGCATCCTCGAACAACATTATTGTATCCACAGGTCCAGTTCAACAGCTTTCTTTACCTTTGTATACATCGTCCACAGGAGCAGTCCCGAAACAAAATCAAAATATACACTCGCGTCGTCAAGTTGATTTCAATCCATCTTTAAATCAACAACAACATATCGAACAGGACTCTGGAATATTTTCGGACATGCCAACCACAGATAGCTGGTCATTATCAATGTCTCTTCCCGCACGTGAAATGTCTATTCCTTTAACAGGAAATTATGGAGCTGTTAATGCGACATCGTGTTCAACTCAACGTTCTCCCCAACCTCCGTTATCCTTATCTACTGGAGCAACAAATAGGAGAAGTCAGCACAACCCAAACACACATGTCACATTTTCAAACCCACATCTTGTTCAATCAATAGGTACACCAACGAGACATTATGAGGAGGAAGATCATCCGAATTACACTCAACGTTCAACATATGACCAGAGAAGACAACAAATTAATCAACAAATTAGTATTCCATCGCAGAGTCAACGAAGTCAAGAAGCATTCTTGTACTCACCATTATCCCAAACAAGTCATCCATTACAAAATGTAAATTTTTCGAACAGACCTCAACAACGCCCACATGTTTTACAGAGACCAATTGTTAATCACAAGTCAGTGATGAATTCGTGGACCATCTCGTACTCTGGCTTTGCAGATCCGTTGCCTTGCGAAGAATTTTTGTTTCGAGTTGAAACGTTGGCACGTAGATATGCAATATCAGATAGAGAATTATGTACAAACATTCATGTGTTGTTGAAGGATAAAGCATCCGACTGGTACTGGACTCAGTTCTGTCGTGATGCCGTTGAATTTACATGGAATGAATTTAAACGAAGTTTCATCAATTACTATCAACGTTTAACTTCAGATTTTGAGATAGTAGGAGCAATGATGAATACAAGACAAGGTAATACAAGCTTCGATGACTTTGTGCAAAAACTAATTGTGTACAGAAATCAGATGAGGAATCCAATGCCTGAAGTTGATCTTATTAATATAATAAGAGACAACATGGATACACGATTAGCACAAATGACTTTCACTGCACCTGTTTTGACATTGCAACAGTTGAGAGAAGTCTGTAGGAGAGCTGAAAGATATTTAGCTACCCAGACAAATAGAATCCGTCAAACTTATCGTCCTCGAGTGAATGAAATCAATACTTGGAATCCTCAAGACGCGTATTACAATTTTGAAACTGACGTAGATATGATGAATGCATGTGCAACGGTACGAACAGATGCAGAATCATTACCAAATGCGATTTGTAATTATGAGGTAGAGAAGGCTAAAGTAGATGAGGTTGCCAATGGTCGTTCCAGAGCGATTTGTTGGAATTGTCATCGAATGGGACATTACTTCCAAGATTGTCCTGAGAACTATCGTCGACTATTCTGTTTTAAATGCGGATGTCCTGACACTACGTCCCCTCGATGTTCAAAGTGTTCGGGAAACAGAGTTCCGAGTGGACAGCGGAACGGGACGTCCCACTCGACGATGAATCCCGTGAGTCAGGCGGATCGACCATCGAATCAACCTCCTCGACTTCAGCTGACTCCCAAATAATTAACAATACAAAACTACCTGACATGACAAACTTTAATGAACCGGATGTGACAAATTTAATTGAACCTGATGTGTCCATTTTAAAACCTGACTCGTCAATTACCAACAAAGAAAATGATGCAAAAATGTTGATGACAAATAGAAAAGAGAATGTCTTTGCGCGAAAATTGAAACCTATTATACCATGGCATGTTAGATGGTATAATTATCTTCAAGTTCGAGAGAAAATATTCAATGTATCAGAAATGAATTGTCATAAGCGAGCTGTTAGATTGAGAAAGTTTCGTACATTCAGAAGAGAAATAAGGAAGAGAAAGAAAACATGTGTGGCTGGTCTAGTACGCTATCCCTGCGACGATCGCCCTTATGCGAAAGTAAAAGTCGCAGACGTTGAAATCGTAGGCTTATTAGACAGTGGTGCCAGTATATCATGTTTAGGTCGACAAGCGAACAAATTAATTGAAAAATTAAATGTCGAAGTTATTTCTCTTTCTGAATCAGTAGCAACAGCTGATGGCAATAATCAACGGATTGAAGGATATATTGAAGTACCAGTGACATTTATGGGAATAACACATGTGATGAAGCTGCATATAGTTCCAACTTTACGGCAACAAATGTATTTAGGAATCGACTTCTGGAAGAGGTTCAAGATCGCACCAGATGTGATATCGGAGTTATCAATAAAGGATATTAATCCTAAATGTGAGGTTAACATTATGCATGAGTTAACTGTTTCGCAGTCTGAAAGATTAGAAGTGATAAAGTCTAAGTTTCCGTCCTTCGCGAAAATGGGATTGGGAAAAACCGATATGGAGGAACATGTCATTGACACGGGAGATGCTGAGCCGATAAAGCAAAAACATTATCCGGTCTCGCCTGCCATACAAAAGTTAATGTATGAAGAACTTGATCGGATGCTCTCTCTCGGTGTCATTGAAGAATCAAATAGCCCTTGGAATTCCCCAGTCGTCCTTGTTCGGAAACCTGGAAAAGTACGCCTATGTTTGGACTCGCGAAAAGTTAACGAAGTTACGAAAAAGGATGCATATCCATTACCACACATTGCAGGTCTATTAAGTCGTTTACAGGATACTCGATATATATCAAGCATTGACTTGAAAGACGCATTCTGGCAGATCCCTCTTGAAAAGCAATCTCGTGAAAAGACTGCTTTTACAGTTCCAGGTCGTCCTTTGTATCAATTTACAGTAATGCCATTCGGGTTGTGTAATGCACCTCAACGTATGTGTCGTTTGATGGACAAAGTTATCCCAGGTCGTATACGGGAACATGTGTTCGTTTATCTAGACGATTTGTTGGTCGTATCACCTGATCTTGATGCACATTTGTCTTTATTGGAAGAAGTAGCTTGGCATCTTCGAAAATCTGGATTAACTATTAATGTCGAAAAAAGTAGATTTTGTGTAAAAGAGGTTAAATACTTAGGTTATATTGTTGGCAACGGAATTCTTAAAACAGATCCTGGTAAGATTGAAGCCATACGTGATTTTCCTTTGCCTAAAACGGCAAAACAGCTAAGAAGATTTTTGGGTATGACTGGATGGTACCAACGATTCGTCGCGAACTATGCAAGTATAGCTGCTCCTTTAACGGATGCACTAAAGACTTGCAAGTCAGGATTCTGTATTTCCCCTGAAGCTGAGGACTCTTTTGAAAAGTTGAAGACAGCACTCTGCGGAGCACCAGTTTTGGCCACCCCAGAGTTTGCTCGTCACTTTTATATACAGTGCGATGCCTCCACAACCGGAGTTGGTGGAGTGTTATTTCAAAAGTGTGATGATGATTCGGAAAAGCCCATCGCATACTTTTCAAAGAAGTTAAATTCGGCTCAGAGGAACTACAGTATCACTGAACTAGAGTGCTATGCTGCAGTCTTATGCGTTAAAAAGTTTCGTGCGTACGTTGAAGGTCATCCCTTCACAATCATTACTGATCACTCAAGTTTGAAATGGCTTATGAATCAAACCGATCTTAGTGGTAGATTAGCGCGTTGGAGTTTGAAGTTGCAGGGGTTCGACTTTTCGATTGAGCATCGCAAAGGTACACTGAATGTGGTCCCTGATGCCCTGTCACGTATGTATTCCGACGAACTCAGTTCTGGAGTTTTGAATGGAGCTGAAGTTGATCTCAATTCTCCATATTTTTCTTCGGAAGAGTATGAAGAGTTGAAATCAACTATCATCAGCAATCAGGATAAACTTCCAGATCTGTGTGTCGTCGATGGTTATGTGTACAGGCGCACAACGCCACGTTCAGGGGACCCAGATGCTGATGACCTAACGTGGAAATTATGGGTACCAATCGAATTGTCGAATAGTATTATTGAACAACACCATGCTCCATCGAATTGTTCCCACGGAGGATTCCATAAAACATTATATCGTGTCCGACAGTATTATTATTGGCCAGGTATGGTTACCCAGATAAGAGATTATGTAGAGAATTGCCAAGTATGCAAAGAATCAAAAGATACAACTAAAATTCTAAGACCTCCTATGGGTAAACAAATCGAATCGTCTAGACCATTTCAATTTCTGTATATTGACTTCTTAGGTCCATATCCCCGTACCAAATCTGGTAAGATAGCTATTCTGACAGTCCTTGATGCGTTTAGCAAGTTTGTATTTTTAGAACCTTTAAAAGCTGAAACTGCAGCTAATGTGTGTAAGTTCCTTGAAGATGTTATATTTTGTACATATGGAGTGCCTGAGACAATTTTTACTGATAACGGTAAACAATTTGTATCAAAAACGTTCCAGGATCTTCTGAATGTTTATGGAATTAAACATGTTCGTACAGCAGTACATTCTCCACACCCTAATGCAGCTGAGAGAGTAAACCGATCTGTGTTATCTGCATTAAGAGCATACATAAAGGATGATCACAGCTCTTGGGATGTTTATCTTTCCAAGATAGCTTGCGCTATGCGTACGTCGGTCCACCAGTCCATCGGTGTAAATCCTTACTATGTGCTCTTCGGACAACACATGGCACGACATGGATCTGTTTATCCACTCATTAAAAATTTGGGCATGGATGTAGAGGTTGTACCTGCTGATGCTAAGATAGAATTGATCCGTAAACGAGTGTTAGAGAAATTGTCTCAAGCACACCATCGTCATACGAATATTTATAACACACGTTGTCGTCCAGTTAAATATGTACCAGGTCAAGAAGTTTATAGAAGAATTTTCTCTCTTAGTAATATGGCCCAAGGTAGAAACGCTAAACTGGACAACAGATTTGCAAAAGCTCGCATCGTAAAATCAGTCGGTAATAGTCAATACGAATTAGAAGATATGAAAGGTAAATCATTAAGGATTTATCACGCTAAAGACATTCGACAGTAATAAATTGATTTTGTACATACATGTTGCCTTATTGGAGATTATGAGTGGTGGAAATGGTTTAAAATTTTTCTATTATATTTCAGTGTGTGCATATTTTTTTTTCTCTTTCTTTCTTCTTTCAAATATTCTTTTGTGTTGTATAGCTAACAATAATGGTGTTAGAGTTATATTTATAGTTATTTCTTTCAGTTTAACTAATGATGTGTGCGATTTTATCCTGTCGAGTGTTTCTTGTTCTATAAGCCTAGAACATATACTAATCTCATTGTGTATGTTATCTTTGCTTTGTTTATTCAACAGATTACGACACATCTTATCAGGGAAACTATCTAATAAATTGCATCAATAATAAAGAAACATGGCTTATTCCAGTCAATCAATCGGGCACCATAACTTTACCTATTTACAAACAAATTTAACAAAATTCAACCATAACTATTCAGGCGAATGCGTCATTACCCACATTGTCGATAGACATAACAATCTATTTTACTTCACGGAAGTCAACAATCCACAGCACGTTCATTTTAATCTATGTTTGACCGATTTTATCCGTTCCAACCCTAACATATATAAAGGAGTTCCCAGGGAGGCGGAAATATTTGGCGTCATATTAAATGGTTATATATTCCGTGCCGTTAAAGAAGTTAGTCAGTATCACGAACCGTTGACATTGGATAAAATTTTCTTAATTGACATAGGGAAAACCATAAAGTATAACAGGAATGAAATGTTAATTTATCCGATACCGCAGGTTTTCGATTATCCAGGACAAGCCATATTGTCAAAAGTCCACCTGTTAGACTCAATTATTCCTCGTCATGAAGATTCACTCTCGAGAATGTTAGGTAGAAAATTCCGATTTAATGTAATTCCTCATGACAAGACAACACTACATATTAACCTAGTATCAGGTACTAATCCTTTCTTGGACTATTTCCAAGAAAGTGGTCACTTACTTTTCGACCCATATAACCATAATCCTGTAGTGGATCTGTATCACCAATTTAAATTGTAATCTTCATGTGTCTTGATACTGTCGTCCCGCAGGATAATTCCGCTGATAATGTTTAATCCCTGATCTATCATGACGTTGGTTGGTTGATTGAATGACAAAGCTGGCCCAATGCATATGCGGAACTACTGCATCTCATTAGCGCAACTAGCTTCCGCATGTCCATTGAGCCGGATTTGTCAGGAAATCATCCAACATTCTAAATAATGAGAACTCGGAGGAATCTAAGGATGAAATCGTTATATATATGTTGAGTATGTAATCTTCAATTTTTTTTGATTAACATCAATGACCATTTGACTCTTGCACTCGGAGTTCTTCTCACCGGAACGGTGGAACTACTACATCTCATTAGTGTAACTAGCTTCCACTGGCCGGTGTGTAAGAATGACAAGTAAGCAAAGTACAAGAATTATCCATGTTTCATTTTTTTTTTCTCTTTTGTTTCAGAGCATGTTACGAAATTAATTTTTGTGTTGCAAGAACACACCAATTTCCTCCGGTTTACGAACTGCATTTTTTTTTCTTTCTTTTCTTCCTCTTTGCGCATTGCCCGTCTAGCCCAGTATACCTTGTTTTCAACTGAGACTCTTAATCTCAGGGTCATGGGACTTCCCCACGTTGGGCGCTTCCTTAAACTTAAATATTTCATACTTAGCAGCCTCACCCTTTTCAGCCTCTTTCTTCAGGCAAGCCTTCGAACGAGCCTGCTATGTAATGTGAGGGTATCATCATTTTTTTGTGTGACTGTATTCAGTCACACCATATTTTTCCTTTGTGCTAATTATGTGTACCTAACAGTACACATAATTACATTTCAAATGACCAAATGTTACTTATAGTATTGTTTTGCGCAACAATACCATTATGTCTTGGACACGCGCATATATTTTCTTATTGTTCTTATGCATAATACGCATAAGATAAGAACAGCTGCATTTATTATGCACGTGATTCCAATATGTTTCCAGACCATTCCATATTATTTTCTATCAATTCATTACAAACACATGGTCAAGGTTAACATATTATTCCATTCCCCTAAATACTATTTTAATTCTGTCCACACATATACATTTTCTATTATAAATTTTAATGGCCGCCCTCCATATATGTATTCTAATATAAATAATATGCACATATACATGCGTATTCTACTTAAATTTTATATAAAATTTTAATGGCCGCACACGCATACATATATGTTCTCTCAATTTTTCCAATATATTTCCATATATTCCCCATCTTCTCATTGATTCCATTTTTATATATATTTCATATATCAGACTGTTCCTCTAACGTCGAAAGCTTTATGGCCACCCTAATTGGTTGTTTGCAAAGATTTTAGAATTCTATGTTTATTTCATAAATTTCAAAATTTTCAATTTAAATCATAATTTTTCATCCTTTTTAAAATATTTTCCATGAATAATAATCAATATACAATTTAGGTGATTATGTACATCCTTTTCTATTGTATAATTACAATTTTTTCTAAACTTTATTCCATATCCGGTTTTTGACTCCACTTTCCTACTTTCTAAAATCACCCGATAACATAGTTTAGAAGCGGTAATGTAGGTCAAACATGAGATGAAGTGGAATTGATGATGAGATCTAGCATTGCCAGTCCAAGTTTTTTTTAAAATTTTGAAAAATTTTTAAATTTAATTACAAAATCTAATTAATGAATTTTAATACAAAATTTATATGTCCTGGGGTTCTAAAAATTCTAAATTCCTCTCTATAAATAATCACACGTGAAAATTTCTTTTGGATTTCACAAAATCCTTCAAAATTTGATAATATATTTGGTACTTTACACACACATGTAAAGTTATTGTTTCAAGTTTCATTTTTCTTATATGAAACCCCCCACTCATATTTCCAATAAGAAAATGCATCTATTGTTTTGGTGCAATATAAAAACACACCACGCGCTCGATTCGTTCTTCTTGGGTATTCAAAAGTGTAAGGGCAACCTCTGCCAAAATAAAAATTTAATTTTTGCCGGTTTGTTAAAAATAAGAAAGATAAAAGTTGTTGTGCAAAATTGATATCGTTTTGATCTTCTTTTTTTTGATTTATACAATTTGATTTTGGTTTATTATTTTTTGAAACTAGCAAAAGTATATAGTAAAATTTTTAAGTTCATTTCTTTTAATGTTAAGACATAAACATAATTTTATTTTGATTGGTCTAAAAATGATAGTATCGAATGGGCAAAATGTGAAAATTACAAATGAACTGATTATAAATTGTATTTATCACGAGAAATTGGTGATAATACAATGTTAACATTATATAAGAAGATATTAAAGATTTAAGTGAAAGATATAAATATAAATTAAAAATTAAAGAAAAAATTAAAGAAGAAAATTTTTTTTAAATAATATATGAATTTTATACAAAAAAAAAAGGAAAAAATGTTGATTTTTTTTATGTTGATCTGATTTACGGATACATACTTTTATTAGGATTAATTAGTCAATAAGTGATTTTTTTTAATAAATAATTTATATTGGTGTAAAATTAAAATAAAATTTAAATTTAAATTTGCAAAATCTAAAAATATATATATAATTAACAATAAAAATAAAGAAAAAGAAAAAAAAAAAAAGAAAAAAAATAAAGTATGTTAATGATATATAAATGAGATTGATAAGGTTTCAAGAAAAAAAAAAAGAAAAAAAAGGAGGGAATTGGGCAGCACAATTGTAAAATAAAATACAAAGTCACCTGATCTGCCACAACAACTGTAAATCATACAACTAATTCTAATAAAACATCATCAGTATCAACATCATTATCTGCATCATCACACTCTACAACATCTTAAACATCAATATTATCAACACTTACGACAACACCAGCAACGCCACCAGCAGCCTCACAGCAGTTTTGGTAAGCGCGCCAACGTTTTTTTTTTTGTTGTTTTTTTTTATTATTATTTCTATTATTTTTTTGTTCATATTGTTAAGTATGGGGCCCAAATTAATTAAAATATATTAAAGTAAAAGAAGGAAAAAGAAAAAAAAAAATATATAAAATTTTTTTAAACATACATATTTATAAGAAGAAGGATTGAATATTTTTAAAAAAAAAAAATACATAATTGATAATTATTATACTTTTATTATAAATATTATGTAAGGGAAATTTTTTTTTAGGGCAATTTATACTAATAATTATTATTGGACTGATCATAATTATATATATAAATACATGTACTTACATATGTGCATAAAACTCGCACAAGTATATTCATATATGTGTATTTATATGTGTATACGTAGAAGAATATATGTATAATGCATACACCCATTAACTTCATTACAACATATTATATTAAAATGTGTTATAATAAGGATAAATGCATTAACTTGCAGTAATACTTGCATATATGTATGAACTATGTACGTATACACATATATATATGCTGATAGAAACATAATGTAAATAAATAATTATTTAGGAAAATACTCTACAATAAGTTTTATTTATAAGGAAAAGGAAAACAAATAACAATAACACAAAAGAAAAGAAAAACAAAACCACAACAACTACAAATACAGTATGAATACCTACTTTGAGTAAGGAGTTCTCCTTTAATTCACTTTTATAATGGTGGAATGGTTGTAAAGATTTTGCCTCATGTGAACTGCAATAATCTTAATTTTATGTTGCGTTATTTTGATGTAAACTATAAAGCATTTTTTTTATGAATTTTGTAATTACTGCTTCTCAGTACAGTATCAGTATCATTGTTATTCATAATAGATTTGAAAATTATTCAAAAAAAAAAAAAAAAAAAAAAAAAAAAAACTTACTGAATGTACAATGTATATTAAATTTAGTCTTCGAATTATTGCATATAAATAAAATGTATAGTATGTAGAATTGAACAACATTGGCTTTTGCTTTAAATTCCTACTCCTACCGGAAATGACTTCAACTAGGTGATTTCTATACACTTTCACTCTATATAAAGGATGGGAACATAGTTATTTTCTTTTACAGCGAACTATGTTTATTTGAGGTGGGTTAGTCCCTATCATCGTTGGGCGAGGCATGCATCTTTTCTTTTTCAGATCCAACGATGGTAGTAGCTGTATTCTGGGCCAGAGCGGGGCCACATTTATTTACAGGTCTACGGTGTGGGTGTTGATTTTTTTTAAATTAGATTTGGAGCACTTTAAGTAGAAGGATTTCACAACCTTCTACTGCTCTAAGCTGCGAAAATAAAAGGGTTAAGGATAAGTGACAAACTCACGCCCCATCCGGCGAGCTAGTTCGTGCTAGCCAGCAAGCGCAGCAGTCACTTCCACCAGCCTTAAACCCATGAAGTAAGTATGTTGATACATGTGTCTATACTATAAATTTTATATGACTATATAGTCATACATGTAAATTAAATCTATGTACACACCATATACCGTGTGCATATAAATAAAACAATTTTTTTGAATTCGGTTTTACTATTTTATTTCAGATTTAAAAATATTGTGAATATACAGGAGATAGTCGACAGTATGACACATAATGTTTTCATACATTACAAGTTCTGCTGTTTCTGTAACACTCGATAGAGAATTGGTATGGTGAGTTTTCAATTAGACAGGAATTTATGAAAATGAAACAACAATTGTAACATTTAAATGAAAGTAACGTAAAACTTATTCTGAAAGTTTGATTAACTTTTAAGTTTTGTATATATCTACACATAACATATTACATTTTATACATTGAAATACATACATATATGTACATACAACAATTTTTCTAAAATCAAACCGAAGATAAAATGTAAAATATGTATCTAAAATTATTTGTATATTTTTATTTTAAGTAAATATTCACCTGTTTTTCTGCATTCATATTTAAACAATTATTAACTTTATTATTCTTTTGAAATTAATACTTAATAATAAGGATATTAATACTATGTATTCTATTAAAAAAAAAAAAACTAAATGAAGGACAATAAACTAATTTATTCTTTTTAACCTAATTAGTTAGCACTACTCTATCGAAAAAAATAAAACTCAATCACTATATATACTTATAATACACTTTATTTTTACTTTTATATCCTTATCAACTGCTAATACTCTATCGAAAAAGAAACTCAACCAGTAGAGAATTAACTCAACTCAACAGACTTACAGAAACACTTTTGCAGTAGAGAAAATTGTTTCAGTAGAGTTTTCAATTTCACCACGTTACAGAAACGGTACGATAGAGAATGACGTCAAAATGACGTCGGATAGAGTATTTCAGTTGAGAATTACTCAATTTGTAAGTTACAGAAACGGACCACTGATGTATATAGAATTTCTCTGTATCTATATTATTTTCCTTTGCTTTATTTCCTCATTACCGACAGCCAATAGATTAACATTCCTATAAGATCCATGTGTAGCGCAGAAGATGAATAAAAAAAATACTTGCAGTTCTTAAATTTTTTAAAAATTTCAAAAAAATTTTCTCATAATTACCATTACAGTGGAAAATGAAATTCAAATTCACACAACAAAAGCAGAATACTTACGTATCACTATAGCATCGTTGCATCATATCAACAACAACAACAACAAAAAAATATTCTAAAATCCAATTTATATCCTTTGCATAGACATAAACGGATATGACCATGAACTCCATTTTCATCTGTGTTGAAATTGAGAATATATGTATGTACATAAAAACCCATTTAATATTATACACATGCCCACACGCGGATATTTTACTGATATACTATACATAATATATGCATGTATCAGCATCTCCTTTGGGATATGCTTTTTTTTCATTATATGAATAAAAATATACTCGTACATGTGTAGTGTATGATGCATAGTCGTAATGAAGGTGGATTATGCGGAAGTAAAAATTTCTGCATGCATTTCACTGCATTATAGGTAACCATAGAAAAGGATATACATTTAAAATTATAGATAGAAAATTTCCTGGATTTCCTTATTCATTTTCGTAAATGTCCTTGAACCTATATATACTTAGTTAAATTAGGGCATATACGTATGCAAGTATACAAATGCCATGGACGTACATAAGGTATTGTATAGATTTATTTATTTAAGTGCCACACATGCCCGATTCTTTTATAGGTTGAAATGATTTACTAAAACCGGGCGCCAAATCTCGAAGGCGTGAATAAAGACAGAATGGAAGTAACAACTCTGCGAACATTTTCTCTTAATTGATCTTTACTGAAACTATACTATTCGCGTATTAATTTATCTTTTCATTCGACTTTTCATTTTTCTTTCTCATTTTCTTGTTTAAATTCACTTTATCAGCCTTGTACGAAGAAGTATTTCAGATCGAAACTAGACCCATGTATACAAAAAAAAACCGATAAATGTTTTGATCTATATTTTCATGTGCAAACAACAACACAGTCATTGGAATCTTGAGTATTTGAAATGTAAAAGGAGAACTAGAAATAAAAGTAGAAAGATATGAGAATAGTAGTTTCTCTCCTCCTTTTCTTATGTAAATTGTATACTGACTGCATTGTATAGTTGACGTCTACGAAGAGGATTTTCAGTAGATCCTTGTAAACTATTCTTCACACAAATATTTATATGTCTTGCTTTAGTTTTTTGGAAAAGAGGATTAGGCCTACGTCCACCAGAGAACCTGAGCTTCTATGAGGAAAACCCGTCTATAATTCAACCTCTTGGATGACGTGAAAAGTATGTACCTAATTTTTTTTTCGCTAAAAGAAACATAGAAATTGGAATTTTGTGCTGTTAGAATAAAAAGAATCAAATTAAAGTTTCAACCTAGAGAGCGAACGAAAAGTTTAGAAGTGCACCGGACACTCAAGAGGCTATAACCGGCATTGTTCCCATACGAAACAAAGAGAAAAGAAGGAGGATGATATACTATATGCATGCATTTTATCAACATAAACTTTTACTTAGAGCAATAAAAGTATTTTACAAAAAATAAAAAACAAAAAGGATTTAGTTTTTTTTTTAGGTCATAGAATTTTGTAAATTCATTCCGAATTATTCGTTCGTTATTCGTAATATTATCATCACGTAAAATAAGGAAATTATAGAAACTAGAGCATAATAAGGATCAATACAAATTTATGAAATCTGTTGAAAATTTCAATTTTCTTGTGTACAATATTTATATGGATGCATACAAATATTTGCCTGTCGTATACGAGTACTGTACGAGTATTCTCTATTATTATTTACGTAATTGATTAAATAAATTCAATTTAAAGGAAATTTAATTTTAACTTAATCCTTTTATATCCGTTATTTACTTTTCTTTTATTTAAAATTTATATATTTTCTTTATTATTTCAGAGCTCAATATTACTATCAAAAATATTTATTTGCATTATTTGGTGCGATGTCAGCTGGTTTAATAGCTGTACTCGGTGTTCCAAGTATATTACAAGTATTAATTGGTACAAAACAATCTGGTACAGCAGCTTTAGCATATAAACGTTATATACGAACGATATTTCATGTAAAAAGCTGGTACGAAGAACCATTACATCCGAATTCGATATCATGGCGTAGTATACAGCTAGTTAGAAATGCACATTTTAAAGCTAGCAAAATTTGTAGTAAAGCAAATCATGGTATTGTAACACAAAAAGATTTAGCAATAACACAATTTGGTTTTACCGGTTTTATAACACTAAAAAGTCAAATACCAGAAGAAGATTTCTATGAAGCAAATATACATTTTTGGAGAGTTATCGGTTATATGATTGGTATTAAAGATGAATATAATTTATGTACAGATTCATGGGAAACAACAAAACCACGTATGGAATTGGTTATGAATGAAATTTATAAGCCAGCATTAGAGAAAACTGATAATAATTTTATGGAAATGACAAAACATTTAATAAATGGTTTATGGTGTTTAAATTCAATGATAACATTACAATCATCGATATTCATAACAAAATGGTTGGCTGGTTGTAATGGTTATGAATATTTAAAAACAGATTTTAAACAAACAAGTATAATACCAAAAGATGGCCTTAGTGTTGAATATAAAAAATTAAATTTTTGGGATCGTTTCATTCTTAATTATTTTATGATATTAACACTTTATTTATATAAATATAATTTAATACGTTTATATATAAATTTTAGAACAAATTTAAGTTTATTATTGATTTATTATTTTCCATTTTTAGCAATTATTAAATTCGGTATTAAATGGGC
Source organism: Villa cingulata (assembly GCA_951394055.1). Lineage (NCBI taxonomy): Eukaryota > Metazoa > Arthropoda > Insecta > Diptera > Bombyliidae > Villa > Villa cingulata. The sequence goes on from OX596023.1 coordinate 32,943,828, forward strand.
ATATGTTAGAATTTTTGATAAAAAATTAGAATCGAAAGTAAACTAAAAAAAAAAAAAAAAAAAGAAAAATGAAGGAAAATGTTTTTGTTTTTTCTGGTGAAAATATGGATGACACATAAAAGGAAATTATATTAAAATTTATAAATAAAATATAATATACGAATATAATTTAGAAATGATACATCACATATCACATTTTGAATGAAACTGGTAAAAAGACAATAAAAATATATTGGTACTGTACATACAAAAAATACATAACACAACACAATATTAGTATGTTTAAGCAATTGCATAAAATATGTCGTATAATCTTATGCCGTTATCTTAGAATAAGAATAATATCATTACTTAGTTTTAACGAAAAAAATAAACGAGTTTTTATGCAAAACATATATGTATTTACAAATATCTGAGATAAGGAAAATTTTAAAATATTGTTATGAATATTATACGAGTACATATGCCTGTATGTACATATGTATAAATGTTATGGATAGAATATTAATTTTTCATATAAGTTATATATATACATATATATATTTTTTTTTGATTACTATTATATTGACTATTGTTTTTAATAAAAGAGAAATTTTTATGAAAAAGAAAATTTTCAAATGTCAGTTGTAATTTTGTATGCCTTGAACCCAACAATAATGTTCACGACACTGATTTTTGATGACAGGACAGATCATGAAACAAATTTTTATAATTGTTTTGTGGTCAATATGTTGTTGTTTGTTGTTTGTTTGTTTAGGAGGAGGCATGAACCTGAGCACTCAAACAAACGCTGTCCGCATTGTACTCGAACGAAGCCCCCGTCTAGTCAAACTTCTTCGTCGCCCTTATATAGGTAACGAAGAAGTTCCACTCGACTTCCAGGCCCAATTTGTTAGGGTCTGATGACATCAGTGCCGAAAATGCGTCTTCTAATGGAGGTGAAGGCCTGTCAGTAATTTATAACTAATCTAATATGCATGCTATTCACTAGGATCATTTCGGGGGTTGGATAAGATTCATCTGTACTTTTATGATTTAAATACAATTTTACGTTATGAAAATATCATTTTATATTTCACTCATATAGTGAAATATTTTCATCGATAAAAATGAATTACACAATTGTTGCAAAATTATATGACTTCTTCGGATTGTAAGAATTGCGGTTTTAAATAAAATAAAAGAAAATTATTATAAAATAAAACAATTAAATTAAAAATGAACGAATAAATAAAACTGGTTTTAAAAAAAATGTTTCCGCCCGGGATCGAACCGGGGACCTTCCGCGTGTTAGGCGGATGTGATAACCACTACACCACGGAAACCGATGATGTCAACGTAAAAAATAATTATTGTAAATTAAGACAATTAAATGAAAAAATAAATATATAAAAAAAATTGGTAAAAAATGTTTCCGCCCGGGATCGAACCGGGGGCCTTCCGCGTGTTAGGCGGATGTGATAACCACTACACCACGGAAACCGATGATGTCATTTAAGCAATATCCAATCATATTTTTAATTTAATGCAAACAATATGAAAAATGATCAAATTTTGTATTAAGAAATCGTAATTATTTGCATACTTGTAGGATAATCTGATCTTCAAAAATTTTGTAGTATAATAGCGACACCATTTTGCGCAATTACAGGCATTTTTTTTTTCAAATTTAGGCCGACGAAGCCATTTCCTTATAAATAAGTATTTTGAAATACTTTTGAAACGTTATTGTTTCTTTTAAATTTAATTCATTTTGGAACTAGGTATATACCTACTTGAAATTTAAATTTTAATAGAAAATTCCTTACAATACCTATACCAGATACAAGTCCTCAGAACACATCTGTTACAATCTTTAAATTATGTATTATTATACAAGTGCTAACAGTGTATAATTTCACGCGTAACATATTTTTTGAATTGCTGTTATTGCGTTTATATATTCATATGAGTGTACATATGTGTATTATTTTATTTGTATATGAATATACATTCAGGAATAAGTGTACACGTAAATGAATGTAAATTGTTATTTGAAAAATTCGCATAAAAAAAATTTTATGTTTCGCTGTATAGTAATAAATTTGTCTTCAATTTGATTAACTTTACGTCATGATGCCAAAACGAAATTGTATTCCAAACGCAATAAAGAAATCGAGAAAATCATAGCATGTGACATCTAATCAACTATACTATAAATTGTCTTAAAAACAGATGATGCTTTCTTTCACAAAATTGCATCGATATCTTGAATAATGTAAGTAATTTCACACATCTCATCTCACATAAGTATGTGGGTGTGACAGTTAGTGCATTAGAAGTTTTGAATCAATATTTTTTTTTCTAGATTTTTCAATATTGAAAGGATTTCTTATTACTTATACGTTCTGTATAAATGAGAATCAGTAAAAAGCGAACTGCCACAGTTTATTCATATCATATAATCCCACAAAATACGATTTCATTTTATGGATTCTATACGAGTATATTATATGTACGTAAAACTAAATGTAATGTAACACATAATTTTCATCACATTTTATATAAGTATTTCACCATTTCCACCCACCTAATTCTTCTAAGTACTAACAAGTAATGATGATGCATGCATGTAAATAATTCGTGTGTGTATAAGATTTATCATCATTTTTAGATCGTCAACAAGGATATGTTCCTAATCGTAATGCAAATATAAATGAAATTATTAGGACAATATACTATTATCATGGATTAAACTACTTTCGAAAGTAAAAGCATGAATATTTACATGTATACATCATGGGCTATATTATGAATGAAATGTTAATTCGAAGAAGAAGAAGAAGAAGAATATAAATAAACATTCTCGAAAAGACTGAAACGAAACATACACTGAAGATTTAAGAAAAAGTTTTTGAATTAGAACATTAGAATTGGAATCTTAAAATGAAAATATTCTACCAATTTGAATTGTTAAATTTTTTCTTTACAATTTTTGTTCTCAAATTCATTCAAATTCAACCAAAATTATTAATCTCAACTTACCTCATTCTTCTTAAATTTTACACTCTAATGATACAACATATTTAATATTTATTATTTTCTTGTATTCGCTTTCCTTTAAAAAAAAAAAAAAAAAAGAAATTTTAGTTTAACAAAGGCAAAATAATTTATAAAATTATATTTAGAAAAGTTTATTTATATACTAAATTTTCTTTTCCATATATTTTTCTTCCCTCTATTTAATGTTCAGATTCCTTGAAATAAACAATCGAAAGTAACATGACAATGAAGAAAGGAAATCTAATTAGCAAAAATGAAAAAAAAAAAAATCATTTAATTTTATTTATATGTATTTTCGTGAAAAGTTTTTTAGCTAAACGAACTGCAGAATTTTTTATTTATTTTTTTTTTTTTTTTTTTTTTTTGAATGTTGAAGTGATGTAAAAAAAGGTATATTGACAGCAGATTCTCTTATTTCTAATGTATATACTACTCGTATGTACTCGTATGTATTTCTCCCTTAAATCTTCTTTATATTCCGATTTTGATTGCAGATTTTTATATTTTATCGCCGCATATATACACGTATAATATTTCATCTTTCTTTAGAAGGAATACTGTCCCTATAATTCGTATTTTGTTTTGCTATTTTGGGACCAATCAAATTTAATAATATTTCAAAATCAGCACTAGACATTCTGCAAAAATTTAAAAACTATCCTGTATTTTGAATGTCTAAATCTCTCATTAGAGAGGAACCACTATAAATATTTCTATTTTTAAAAATGGTGGTCATCCACCAACGCCTTTTTCTGTTTTTTTTAATTAAATTATTTAAAATAATGAATGCAGCACTTACAATAATTACTTCTTCATCCGCCATCGAGAAAAAAGTATTAAAAAGCCACTTGAATAATTCTAAATCACAAACTATAATGAAGCCTGTATCGGTAGATAGATATGTACCTATTCTTCGCAATAGCAGCAAATAACAGCAAACGAAAGCAAACAACAACGAAGGCTTTCGTTCGCACTTGCTACAGCGTATACACACCAGAAAAATCTTTCCCTTTGTTTGATTGCGTGTGCTTGAATTTGTAAGTCGTCCAAACCAAAAATATTCGTTCGCTGAAAACCAACGAACGAACAAACGAATTTGCAACGAAATTGGAATCAGGTGCGAAGAGAAGCAAACCGATTCGTTCGTGTTCTATACTCCGTCCACAACAAGCAAATTCGTTCGTTCGATCGTTTTGATTTGTTTGGTCTGTCTGTACCCAGCTTAATACGAAATACGTAAATGTTTCTATACATCAGGAAATAATATCATCTCTTCTATTTCTCTTTCTCTCTATCTCTCTCTCATTCATTATGAATTGCGTGTAAATTGAAAGGCTTTTACTAAAGTATACCCTCTGCCTAAATTGTATAGTGTAGTAAATATAAATGTTGCCCCGAAGACTTCTTTATTAAATTTTCATGTTTTGTTATAAATTCAATTTTAATTTTTGTACTTTTTTGTCAGTTTTTTGTTTTTCTTTTATTTTCTTGTTTTTTTTTTCATTTATCTTGTATCATCATCATCACGTAAATTCAACAGTTTAATAACCGTCTTTACAGCTTTTTATCGTCGATGAGTTTTTTTTTCTTGTATTTAATTTTTATCTTTTTTTCTGACACGATGAACATATTAGGGTGTGAAAAATAGAGGAAAACAAACAAAAAGCATTACAGACAAAAAGCAATCTGGAACGGAAGAAAATTTTTCCCTTCGGTTAATAACTTACAAATAATTGAAAATGAAATATTTTCAATGAAAACACTTGTTTGATGATTCTTTTTACAATCTGAATTTTCTTCATCCTAGTTTTCCTCGATTTTCTATTTCGTGTGTTAATTTGAATGTGAAATGTTGAAAGTATTTTTTGTCTATTCTTCAAATTCTGATGGTATACAGTATTGAAAATATATTTATGCGAAAATGAAATTTATTGCGATAATATTTATATACAGAATTAAATAAGGATTTATTTGTATATTTTATCATTAATGTTTCTGTTCTATTTGGTTCTATGTTAAACAATTAAGTATATTTGGCCGGGCATTAAAAGTCATCTAATAAAACGAATTTTTTTTATTATTGATAACAAGAGAAAGAATACCAATGTCTTTCATCATTTACCTTACCAGCAGTTATTGCCAGTTACCACTAACATAAAACAGGAAACAAATAAAATTGCGTTTATTAAATTTGAATGAAAAAAATTATACTTTTTAATATTAACTCTGCCATCTATACGTGAAAAAAATTAGGTATTGTACTTTGCTATTTTAGATATGTTTTGATATTTTCAAATTCTAAATTTGAACCATTTTTGATTTTCTCCAATAATGAAAAATTGAATGAAATAAAAATTTAGCAGAAAGAAAGAAAAATATCGAATAACATTTAAATTTAAATAGCAAAACAAAACAAATATAAAAATCGTTTCTATGGACGAGAAAAACTGATAATTTTCCAAGGAAAATCTCATGTTCATTATCATTTTGTGAATAAATAATATAAAAGGCGGGAATAAAGTTTTCCTTTGGCTTGAATAGCTCGATGATTGTGGTGATGTTGGACTGGTACGCTTCAGGTCCCGAATTTAAACCCCAGCCAGCCCAGCCCAGCCCAGCCGTTATTCTCGCCCAAATCGATCAAATTATTCAATCAGCAATGTATACACCAGTAACTATGGATTGATCTAAATAATAATAATAATAATTGTTGACTTTATAGTCCAGGGTGGAATTTAGCCTCCTGCACAATAGACCTCCATTTACATATTTCTGTCTTCCGTAAGCGATCTCCAAAATTTGTTATGTTCATCATTTTTAGGTCCTGCTCCACATTATCTATCCACCTCGTCTTTGGTCGCCCTCTATTTCGTGGGATTGATATGAATATCTGAGAGAATTTTATTGATCGGCGGTAATATACATAAAAAAAAATTTCCAAGAAATGCTCTAATTAATGATAATTATAATATTAAATTTTGATTTTTACAGATAGTCTCTTATAGTTTCTATTTTACACCAGAACATTTACATATTACTACCAGCAGTTCTACATCATTTTTAAATATATATAATTTTAATTTCAAGAACAAATAAAATATAAATTTACATAAAATAATTTGAAAATCGGATAAATTATGTGACGTTCATTTTCTGAAAATTAACTTACGTCAATTCGTAGCTGTCCTGTCATTGACATTTTAATTAAAATTGAATTTTTATTATGTATAATATTAAAAGAAACTTACGAATGTTTAATGTGTATGTGTGTACCTTATAACGATCAAACAATTACATTTTACAATACATATGACAATAGTAGCAATTATTTTCATTTCAATTTACCATTAATTACTAATTATTGTGATTATATGAAGATAATTTGCAGATACAGATATCAAATATCAAAAATGCCCATCATTATAATTGTAACAACATTATTATTTTAAATTAACAAAAAATATAAAAAATATTTTCATCGAAAACAAAATATTCTTTGGGAAAATAACAAACAAAGAACATACATATAATATGTATATTTCACTCGTAAAATCGATTTTTTTCTTATCATTTTTGTTTTCGGAATTTTATTTAAAAAAAAAAAAAATGCTATCCAAAATTTAATCGCTATACAAACTGTCGTCAATGGAAAATTCAAATTACCCCTGTAATCATTATAAATGCAAAGTTACGTATGTATACACATTCGTCTAGCCTAGTGTGTAGTTATATTATGCGGCAATAGACAATTAGGTACTTGACTTTTAACTTTTCACTATACAATAGTACAATGGTAACAATATAGTACTATGGTTAATTACTAAAACATATCACTTACATTTTGGTGATATAGCGCACCACAGTAGTAGATATACGTTATTGTTTGATAAATATCGAATGTTTTTGTTTTTCCCGTTTATTGACTTCAAAAATTCTACAACATATGAAGTGTGTGTATGTGTGTGTGTGTGTGAATGTGGATCACATCACAACAGAAATTACATCAAAAATATTTTTGTTTATTTTTTGTTTTTGACACAAATACGGGTCAAAATAACATCATCCTATATATACCCATAATATTCCATACATATCAATAGTATTGCTATTGCCCATGCAAATAATCATTTCAATTTTACGATATTGCAATACGTTAAATGGCAAAAAATATTCTCGGTTTTAAATCGATGTTTGTGATGATGATGATGATGATGATGAAAAAAACCTCTATTCATCCACCCACACAATACAACTTTCAAAAATTTAATGTTTTAACAAAAACAAAAAACATTGGGTGCGTTCAGTTCCACGCAGTGATGCAATAATTTCTTTTACTGAACGACTTCGATGCATAGTCGCTACTTTGCAGAGATGAAAATATTTTGCAGCTGAAAAAAAGTTCGCTTTAAAATTCATCGTAAACAAATTTTGACATGTTTGAAAGATGAATTTAATGGTTGATTGAAAAGTTAATACATATTTATTAGTAAGGTGTATAATTTTTTATTATGAGAGTGATGAAACTACTTTTCATTTTGATGGTTTTAAAATGCTAATAATTCCAAGGTTTCTCAGGAATTTAGGCAGCAAAAAATAAAAAAAAAATCCATTGCATTAATATCAACCTACTTACTTACTATAAACATCGACTGATTACGCTGTAAACAGTTCAGTAAATTGTATATAGCGATTATCTAAACATCGCTGCATTTTCATCGCTGACTTGCATCGCTGCAATAAACTGAACGCACCCATTGTCTAGTGATCTTAATCATGATGATCATCATGTTAACTTAACCATATACTTATCCTTCAATAAATTAGAAACTCCATATCAAAATGTAAAAATCTACAGAAAAAATATTGTACATTTCATGCATTGGAATGAAGTATTTCACTTATAAAATGGATTCAGTAGTAAGAATAGTACATAATCTTACCATATACTCTCATTTAATTGAACTCAACTCTTGATTTACTGTATGGGAAATCTTTGAAAATCAATATATGATATTCCATACAATTTAGAAGCGAAGGTGAATGTAATTTCCATATAATCGTTCATAATAATGATGTTATTAGTAGTGTCAGTTTGAAATCCTTTAAAAACTGTTTGATTACTGTTCATACATTCATTCATATTGAAAATAATTATCAAAATATGTACGTGAATTAGCAGTGACGCTTGTATGTGTACATAGACAAAAAGCAATATTTTTGGTTTCTATTATTATCTTCATTTAGGGTGGTATTCACCAACATGGATATATCCGTCGGATTTATTTTAGCCGGATACAATTTCAGATTATTCATCAATCTAGATAAAATTTGTTTTCGAACTTCGTTTTCCGGTCGAACATGTGTGTCAAACATGTCAGCTGATTGTATTTTTATATTACAAAATGAAAAAGAGGTTCTGTGATGTGATAATTATATGCAAAGATGATAATACAGTAGTACTACATTATCTTTATTTGTGCTGTTGCTGTTAATAACAAGGTTATGTTCGAACGTTATTTATAATACCACTCCGAGGTTGTCTTAAAAATATCCGAGTAATGTTTTATCCAGGTTGATGAATACACTTTATCTCAGATAAAAGATAATCTATGTTGGTGAATAACAGCCTTAATGTTGTACATTTGAATTTCCGACTGTTACAATATTATATTATGCCAGTCAAAAGCTAATAAATCGATGTTGTCAATTTCACAGAAATTCAAAAAAAATGTTTATTTATTTTTTAGTTACTATATTGTTATATGGAAACAGTATACTCGCATGTATGTTACCATTACCACTTATATTGCACACTAATATCATTTTGTGTGAAGAAATCCCATTTCAAATAACCAGACTCCAGACGTTTTATGTGTACATAATTAACACATGTATGGTATCATAATCACAATCATAATGAACATTCCATTCAACAAAAAATAAACAGTCACAGTAAAGTTTCCAATTTTTGGTGGAAATAATAGTGTACAATGTACAATGATACAGTCAGGGAGTGTTATCATTGTTTTATTATATTACTACATTTTCATTTTTGCACTATTATTTTCAACTTCTTCTCTGATTTTTTCCAATTTTTGAAGTCGGCCCCTTTAACTCAAGATATTCCCTATCGATATATGCTAATTTAACACGAGGCATTGACATAATATGCATAAGAATGGATCATGTTGGTTGCCACCCTTCGATAACTAGCCATCAACAAAATTAATAAAATTAATTGGCTTCATTTCCTAAACTATTTAGGGAAAATTTACCAAAAACTTTTACTTAAGTTCTGACTAAAACTGGGCAGTTAGAAAGAGTGCCTAGTGCCTCTTCCAAATTATCTTTGCAACTTTTGCAGTGTATGTTAAGTGGTAGAACTAACCTGGTAGTGTGTTCTCCTACAAACCATTGCGCCCTGTTAAAATAATGATTCTGGCAATTTCATATGAGTTTCTCTATATCGTTGGGATTTCCCATTGTTTCTTTGTATTAACACAAAACGAACGATAGCACTGGCTGCTCCCACTAAATATAAACATAAACATATGTAAAAGCAGAAATAGTATTATTAACAATAACAACAGTAACAGTAACGAGTAACGAAGCGAGGGTAAGTGGTAAGACGTAAGACTAAACAAAGTACTATTGGCGACTTTTGGTGTGTGTTATTGGTGGTAAGAGACTTTGTTGTTTTTATTTATTTAAATGTTTGTCATTTCGTTTATGACGACTACTTGACTTCAGTTCAGACTTGAATTTGAGTCATCATCACAGAAGACAGAAGCTTTCAATAAAAACCAGTCTCGATCTCGATTAAGATTTGTTTTTGCTTTTGGATCAGGTAGCATTAGCATTGTAGATTGTAGAAAGATCAGCAAGAGCAACAATCAATACAGTGATTCAGAGTGTTTTTGTTGATCAGTGATTGCAGTGTTTGTTTTCGATGATTTCAGTTCCAGTGTAAACAGAGATCAGAGATTAGAGTTAATCAAAATATATCGGAACGAAATAATTTTCATATATTGTACATACATATATTATATACACATTTAAAGTGAGTAGTGTAGATATAATAAATAGACATATATCAATAAATTGTCTATCAATCAATGTGGAAAAGATTAGACATCAAAAAAAAAAATATTTTACATTCAAATATCGATTTAAATTTGAAATTTGAAATTTTTATCACAAATAAAAATATTATTCTTTATATGAATGTATCGAAATACGTACATAATTTGTTGAAATAAATTAAAAATATATAGGTATAAATACATACAGTGATACAGTGTAAATTTAGAAACAACGCAGTGAATTAGCAAATACATAATTATACGACAAGAAAGCTATTATAATATAATAGTGTTCACTTGTTCAATCGAAACATAACATATAAAAGTGAAAAGTTAATTTTCGCAACATAAAACTGAAAGTATTTAAAGAAAGGTGTGTAAAATTGTCATTTTTTTTTTCTTCTATTGTAGTCTAGTACATGTACGCATATATAATGTGAAAAGTTTTTGATAAAATTTCAAAAAAAAAAAAATATATTCAATTCAATTATTTTACATTTTAATTTTTTATCATGAAAATTATATAAAATTATTCAAAAAATGAAAAAAATAATACATATGTATATGTATAATTTATTCTTGTAATTTGTCTAAATTTCAAACCAATTATGAATATGTATGTTAATCTATGCATGACAATTCAAACATAATCATCAGAAAATATAAAATTATTTAATCACTATCATACATACATATATATACATATACAAATATCAAATTAAATAAGTATAATTTCAATTAAAAATCATGCGAATATAATCGTGCATGTGAAATTTAAAGTGACGGTGAAATTTTTTTTCTTATTCATGCACATATACATACACAGACACACATATGTATATATGTATGTATACATTTATAAATTTGTATTTAAATTATAAATATATATTTCACTCGCTAATATTGCAACTTTGGCTATACATACATACATACATACGAGTCTATATTATATCTTTATAGTTTGATTGTATGTACATACATACACACATACGATTTCTCATTTTACTTGTTTATTATTATTATTATTACTTTACTTACTTATAACTAAAAATAACAAAACTCGTCAAGGTAAAAAAAAAAAAAAAATACAAAAACAAAATACACGAAATAATTGAAGAAATTTTATGTTTTATATTTCACTTCATATACACATAGTCAGAGTCAATAGTATTCATACACATGATGAAAATTAAAATTCTTTCAAATAATATACGTCATATATACGAATGTACAGTCCATGGCCATTGAATTAGGACCATCTGATATTTTTTTCATATTTTCTTAATATTTTTCGTTTCTAAATAACATCAATTACATATAAATCACTTTAATCACTTTAACATTCAAATAATCAAGTAATTTTTGGATTTTCCTCATATACAATATAACTGATTTTCGAATTTATTGCCGATTGCTTATTCTTGGTAAAAATAGTATATAACAAGATCTGAGTAGGTAACATGTAATGTGCGTTGTAAATGGCTGCAATGTGCCGGTTTGTGTACATTTATCGTTTTATTTTTAAAGTTTGAAGTGTTTAAGGTTAATAGAGTACATATCTAGAAAAATAATTTTATTTATTTATTTAGTAAATTGTACAAGAAGCAGGCCTACAAAGAATAAGGGCTCCAATGTAATCCAAGGGCAAAAGCACAAAATATTAACGAGCCAAATTTATATTATATGATGTAAATAAAATTAATAAATCAGATAAATTAAAAATAAAACGTTTTTGAGTTGACATTCACTTAAAGTATTTTCTTTGACTTCGAAAAATGAATGATACTGTTAAATTCTTTAGTGATCCTTATTCAATGGCCATGGACTGTACATATATTATACATACTTTACAATCGTATGATATTATATACGAACATTGGAATTGGTACACAAGCTTTCCATACAATTTCCCCATCGCCAGTGTCAGATTAGAAATACAACCTAATCTCACTCTGTCTCTGATGAAATCTATGCTATAGCCGGAAAAAGAATAGCGCTATAGAATTTCTTGTGCGAAAATGAAATCTACACTAGGTTTATAAATCTAACTTAAAGCTACATACTCGTATGTAATATATTTCAATTCGTTTTGATTTTTGTTATGCCACACTCTTCTTCAAAATTCCAGTATTCCATAAATGTTTAATCCAATTGATTATTATACTGTGAAGTACCAAATATTTGGGTTCATTTGGGTTTTCGAAATGTACAAATAATCTTTTAATATTCATTGTTTAATAATAATTAATTAATGTGAGATTACAAACACCATTATGGCTTTAATATATGCATCCCAAATGATTATCGAAAAATATATTTTCTGATTTTTTTTTATATATTTTTTTGGTTTTTTTTTTGATGAAATGGTAAACATTATTTTTTTATTTCGGTTTTAATTAATTCTCGAATTGATTTTATTTGATTTTTGTAATGTACTAATACTTTTGACTTTCACTGTACTTAAAAAATGGATTTGGTTTATATATTTTATGATCAATGTATTTAATTTTAATTATTTTTGTTTTCTTCTTCTTCTTTTTTGTAACTCTAATTTCATAAGTCAATATAATAATTTATAAATTTTGCAACAATGATTTTATTTAAAAAATTTCCCCGAGAAAAAAATTGAAGACAAAAAATATTAATAATATAAGTAGATATGTACATATACTTATATGTAAGTGTATAAATGCACGAGTTTAATTCTTTTCATGATATTTCAATGCAAGAAAAATTTTAAATTGTTTGTAACTAAAAGTTGTTTGCAACTAAAATTATTTTTTGGATTATGGATTTGGATTTTAATTTCGATTAGATTAGAGTTATTATAGTGTTTTGGCTTTTATCCTCTTGAGCGCCAGATGTACTTTTAAACATTCCGCCCTCTAGGTTGAAACGTTACAATTTTAAATTTTAATTTACGATTTTTTTCATTCTAACAGTACGAAATTTCTATTTCTATGTTTTCCACGTCACCCAATAAATAGGTAACACTTCTAAAACACTCAAGGGTTCAATGATCAAGTTTGTTTACAAATGAAAAAACATTTATCCGGTTTTTCTTGTATTAACGAATCTAGTTTCGACCTGGAATTCTTCTCTGTACTCGCCATACTACACTACAGTCACAGTGTAATACCATGCGAGAATTTAAAGAGAAAATTATCGCAGAGAATATTCTTTTTATTGTGATTTTTGTAAAATTATTTTTCTAAAAAAACTGATATGTAACTTTCATTATGTCCTTATTAGCGCCCCGATATTTGCCGTCCGGTCTTATCATAATCATATCAACCTGTAAAAATCGGGTATGTGTACACATCAATTCACAGATTATTTTATTCTAGTAGTGAATATTATGAAAACCACAATTAAATGTATGCATTATAGATAATTACTTGTTATAAATTGAAATTATTTCTAAGACAGACACTCATATGCTCGCTCATGTGATCACAAATTTAGCAACAAAATTTTATTCTTTCGTAATCAAAAAGTCCAAAAATCAGATGACATAAGAAATGATGGTAGCAACGTATTAATAATTTTTTATTTTTTGTCATTCGATTTTTGTTTTCATTTTCTGTTTGTACAAGGCTCTGCATACGTATTTCATGAATATAATGAAAGACTAAATTTTAATTTTTATTATTTTAGAAATCTAATCACGATCCAAAAACCCAAAAATGCTTGATTATTATTGAGCATTTTTTCGAAATTTGCAATACATTTTTTCTTCTTTTTCTAATCGAATTTGTTTTCATTTTCTTGTCTTCATTCATTTTGACTGAATTGTGTGTAAGTGTGTTTACCTGCTTCAGTTCGTTTTCGTTGAATAATTTTACAGCAAGGTCACTAAGTATACCACCAGTAAAACAAAATTGATAACAAAATCGAAGGTAAACGAAATATGTAGACGTACATAACTCTCAATCACAATGAAAAATGAACTATAAAAGAAATGAGACTCGTGCTAGCGAGTCCGAGTAAATTCCTGCTGACAGTTTTTTTATTTTTTATTTTTTGTTGAGTCATCGTCTTTCTCCCAATTTTTTTACATTTTTTTATTTTATTTATTAATTCCGCATGCATATCATATTCATGATTATGCATCATTGAAATTCGATTTGATTGATTGCAAATGGAAGAGCCGCGCGCTGTATATTATCGAAGCAATACTTGCAGCTAAATTAATGCATCGCTGAGAAAGAGTCGTTGAGCTACCGAAAAAATTCAATATATTGTATATTTGTGACAAATCGCATATTATATGACATTCGATCAAATGACGCAAAAAATTATATATCAGTTTTTCTGAATTACGCGATAGCTTACAACAGTGACATGAGTGATCGCAGCGCCGTATACATTAAGATTACAAATCGATAATGTAAATCAGCTCTAAGGCAATACTTAAATTTATTATGAAAATCGTTTTTAAATATTGAATAATAATTTCCTTGATTACAAATTCCGCCATGTGCGTGTATTATTTGCATACTACTTTATTATTTTCTGTATATCAGCATATTGATTATGCGAATAAAATTTAAAAGGTTATCAATAATTGTTTATATATTGAAACGATATAACTAACGTTTACGCGATAATGAAATAATATAAATTAATTTGATTTTAGATTTATTAATTTTAGATTATTTCTAAATTAATATTGTTTTTCAATTCAAAATCGTTCATTGTCATTATGATTGATTATATGACGGTTTGTTGATAAATGAAACTTTTTCAAGAAAAATTTAGAAAATTACATACATATTACTGTCAGTATAATGAATGATGAATTTTTTTGTTTTATTTTGTATAAAAAATAGAAATAAAAATGTACATACATATAAGTACGTTCAAAATAAAAAATACTCGTGTTAGTATGAATTTTAATTAGACCTCATGTGTAAAATAAAATAGGTATGTATATGTAATACATCATTCATGAGATTAAAAATGATTAATTCCAAGTTCACGATCAATTCATATTTCAAATATTCATATATGTATTTATGTGTATATATACGTTCGTGTGTGTATAAATGTGAGAACATATTATTTGGACAATTAAATTAAATTAAAAACAAAAAAAAAATTCGGTATTTCGCACAATTAATCATAAACATATATGTACGTATAACGATCATTTTTCTACATGCACATTTTACGAGTATGTACATTGTACATCATATGTATGTAAAACTGAACTTAGATACGAAGAGTCTTCGATTCATTTAAACAACATTTTTAGTTGGCGCCGTTAAGATTGACACTGGACATATGTGAGGTCAAGCTTAATTATTAAATTATTATTCTAATAACTGATGATGAGCTTCTTTTAGCAAGTGTGGGTAGACTCAATTAGCATTTCGAAATGTTTTCACACACAGTAATTGAACTTTGTACTCACATTGAAAGTTTAGTGAAATTATTGGGATATGTTGTTGGCGCAGTCAATTAATTAATTAATGAATAATTGTTGTTTTTTTTTTTAACATTGATAATCTGACTGAGAATTAAATTTGGTAATTAAAGTCCTTAAATACAATTTCTCATACTCGTATTTCTAACTTGAGAAGTTACGCTTACGTGTTCAGCATACAAACTTTTCATTCTCAATTTCAGAGTTTTTGTTTTGAGACAAATGGCAGCCTATGTATTTGTCATTTCTCAAGACGAAATCTGTAGTTTCTTGGCAACAAAAATTTATTTAAATATGTTCATCGATTTTCAGACATGCGAAAATGTAACGCATCTATAATAGGACACATACAGTTTTGTATTATTAATTAGGACAGATATTTTGTTACTGCTATGAATTTTATAAATTCTTAGGTAACTGACCTACCAGCTACCAACCATCTACATTTCAGTTAACATTCAAGATTCAAGGTTTAGAGATATTTGTATGCAAAATGTACACACTTGTACATGTATAATAAATTCTTATCTTTTAGGCTTAAAAAGTCACTAACATTCCATTTATCACAATAATTTAATTGAATTTTCTTATCAAATTCTGCTATAAAATTATCAAAGCTGCTTGATTTTTTTTTTTTTTAAAAATACCTTTCGAATTCAGTTATTTATCGAACAAAATATCCTATATCGTGAATGATATCGTATTTATATGCAAACAAAAGCAATCCAATATCCAACACAGAAAAATAAAATAAAACATACAAAAAGAAAAAAAAAAAAAACTAAAAATCAGTATTTACCCAGTGTTTATTATTAAAATTAAATTTATGAGAATATTGTAAATATTTACATTTGTGACATTATTATTATTATTATTATTACACATGTTCATACATAAATAGGTTACTGAAAATGTAAAAAATATAAATACAGTGAAGCACATAAAAATACACTACGCCTACGCATATATACTTTTTTGACAAAATACATACCTACATATATCTTAAATGTTTAATATGTATGCATGTAAGAACATTCAGGCTGGTATTCACTAACATAGATTATCTTTTATCTGAGATAAAGTGTATTCATCAACCTGGATATATCTGACGGATTCACCATGTTGGTGAATACCACCCTCAGTGCCTATATCTGTATATACAGATATACATATAGTACATATTAAATTTAGATTAGATAACCACATTTTAATCAAAAAAAAATTTTTTTTCATATATATAGGTATTTCGAAATTATTATGTCCATAAATACATATGTAATCTTTGTTTACACCAAAGTGGAAAAACCAACTTGAATTGCAAATAAATTAAATTCAAATCCATAAAGAATACAAATTATATAGACAAAAGACAACAAATTAAATGAAAAAAATAAAAATTATATACATTATACGAAGGAATACATACAAGAAAAAAATGTTGTCAAATGAGTTGCTAAATAATACCACCAGATACAGTTCCGATTCGTGAGAAAATTTGTATAAGGAATGGATGCGTTCAGTTCAATGCAGCGATGCAAGTCAGCGATGAAAATGCAGCGGTGTTTAGATAATCGCAGTATACAATTTACTGAATTGTTTACAGCGGAAAAACCCGCTGCAAACAGTTAATAGTTGGCTTTGTCTGTTGTTCTAACATTAAATATGTCAAAATTTGTTTACGATGGCTTTTAAAGCGAACTTTTTAAAGCAAAGTAGCGATTATGCAACGAAGCCGTTCAGTAAGAGAAATTATTGCAGCGATGGAAAATGATGCATCGCTGCGTGGAACTGAACGCACCCAATGAAAAGAAAATTAATTTTTCTTATGAATCAAAATACTAGAAACATGGCATGCAATAAGCTACTGTCAATTTTATTTTTTAGAACATTGAACAGATTATATTAATCTGTACCATATGATATATAAATAGAGTATAGATAAGATATAACGGTTAATTTATAAGAAAATAAGTGGTGACGTCATTGTATCGACTCTTGTTCGACAGGCAAGGCAAATAAATAAAAGATAAAAATGTTTTGAAAAAACATTGAAAATTACTCTTTGTATTTGTTTTCTTTTTATGTTTGTTTTGTTCTCTGTTGTTAATTATTTTCGAACTGTCAAACCATGTCAAACTATTTCTTCTTCTTACATTCATGCTTTGTCGCATTAGGCCGCGCGCAGACTAAGAGCGTAGCGTAACTGGGCGTCACGCGTGTATAAATTTAAACATTGCTTATATGGTTCAAACTGCGCTACGCTACGCTTGCTATATGCGCAACATATAATAAGAAACAATTGATTTGAATTTTACGCTCTGAAATTTACGCCACGCTACGCTCTTAGTCTGCGCTCGGCCTTAAAAGTTGAAAGTTAACAAACTTCTATACTTTATCGACTTCATATACTCTTTTCATACGTCATCATTCATTGGAATTAGAACTTATTATAATTACATATTTAATTTGGAAAATTTTTGTACGCAATAAAAGATGGTAGATCACTTTTTTTTCTGAGCAATAAATAAATTTTAAGTTTTTTCAATGATTATAAACGAGAATAACATGGCTGCCATGATGTTTAAAAAATATAAGAGCATTTATGTAGTATACTAATTTGATCACCCATTAGCCATTACTACAGATCTTCAAATAATTTTTTTTTTTTCTCAAATATACATTATATACATACAATATATATAGTATATATTAAGTGCACACGGATACTCAGTCCATTATGGCACCGCCGATCAGTAATTTCTTGTCAGATACATCATCCAGTTTATCATCAGTAATCAGTTACTGGTTTACATTGCTGATGGGAAATTAATGATCGACTTGGGCAAGAGTAGCGCGCTGGCTGGGGTTCGAACCGTGATCTCAAGATCACAAGACCGACACCCAACCAGCGAGCTATTCAAGCCCCCTTCAAATAATTATATTGACGTTTACAGGTATTTTCGGATTTTCTATGCAGCAATTTGAATTATTGTATAATATAGGTAGATAATGTGCAATTTTACAGTTAAATATTACACTTTATAATTAAATACATTTTATGTATTATCATCATTTTCTCTGAAAATTCCAATCTTTAAGAATAAAATAAGACAAAATAATTTATAATCGAACTCTAAATTGTTTATAAAGAATTATTTAGTAGTAATGTAATTATATATTTACACACATCTACATATGTATATGTGTATGAATTTCAAATGAATTGTACACATATTGTAAATTAAGTTTTAATTTTTTTTGAATTTCTATATAAAACTCGTCTATATGTGCATATTAACAACATTATAATTAAGGTGGAATTTCCATTTATTTTCAACACTACATTACACACATTATCACTATATGAATGTACGTATACAGTATGTACTCACTCGTACTTAATTAGTGTTAGTGTACATACATGTGTTCATGTACATGTACATGTATGAATTTGAAAATTGAAACTCTAAATTTTACAGAGTAATAAAACATAGATGATTGTTAAAAGATTACGATTACTACTTGTAATATAATTATTGTAATGTAATGGCTAGTCTTATATGTACATTATTGTATTATTCTGTATTTATAATTTCACATTACTTATGCTGTTATGACACTGGCTTAATTTTGTTCTGAATCTGAATTTCATTCATAAATTTTTACTGAAAGAGATGAAATTTTTACATTATAAATTTAACTCTTATGCTAGAAAGAGTAAAAACGATGCACACTAAGTTTCGAATTAGCTGCAAGTTCGAAAAATTACACAAATCTAGAAGATAAAATTGTTCGAAATTAATAACAAGTTTTTTGACAGTCAGTCTTAATTTGTGACATTTACATTCTTAATTTTTTTTTTGTATATGGTTTTTTAACTTTTTTATTTTTTAACAAATTATCAAAATAGGCTTCGAAATAATTCTCGAAAGCTGTATGAATCTCTTTCATTTATCATGCTATCCAATTATCCACAATTCGATAATTTTAAGAATGACATTCAGAACAAAATTGAGCCAGTGTCATAACAGCATTATATATGATGCATTATAAGCATAGCTATATATAAAGGTACTCGTCCACGATGCAAATTTTCTTGCGCGAAATTTGTCTTGCGTGCAAGAAAACTTGCAGTACTTCGTACATACGACTCAATATTTCATGAAAAATATGCAATATTTCTATCATGCAAGAAAAAAATATCTTTGCAAGAAATTTTTATTGCACGAGCACTTACACGAAATTCTTATTTTCTTGCATATTACATTATATTTCAAATATTTCATATTTCTTCCTTTTTTAATCATATTCAAAATGCATTTAAGACACATGTATAGTAGTAGTACTTATATTATAAATCTATACGTAATCCCGTATTAGAGGCACTAAAATATTATTCATGATTCTTTATTTCGATTATTCTTTATTATTATTTAATAAAAAATTATTGATTATTTTTATGATTCTTTATTTCGATTATGAATTAACATATATCAATATATGTATGTATAAATATTTAAGCTTTTTCTACACCACATAATCTACAATTTATATTATACTTAATTATGTGAAAAACATTTGGAATCAGTAATGTAATTTAACTAGCAATTAGTAGTAGTGTAATTTGTGATTTATTAAAGAAAAAGCTAAAAAAAATTAAACACAAACACAGGTATATAAAGCTATATACAAATGTGTTATAATTATATGTACGAATATGCATATATAAGTATATAAAATTTATTACAGTATTTACTATTTTCATTTGTTCATTTTGTTCGTTTATTTTTCAAGAAATAAAACTTTTAAATACATATTAATTTCTCAGAATTAATCAATATAATTATTGTGGGAAATTCCATAATATTATAAAAATATTTTTTCACTGTACAATACTATCTAATGAAAATATTAATAACACTTAATAATCAATAAAAACGATCGAATGTTTATTATTTTTGTATATAAAAAGGTCAAAGTATAAATTATCTTATGTGTACCTTACACATATTCTAAATGTGTACATTCGAAATTAAACGCATTTCATATTAGTGATGAAAATAATGTTTTATGAGTATTTTACGCTAATTATAATTTACCATAGAGTGTGGTGAGAAATTTTCAAATTATTTATTGATATTTTAAATTGAAATCGATCGAATATACATATAAAATGTCCTAATTTATGTATATCAACATATTTTAAATTTTATATACGGTTCTTGTTATCGTATCTACCATCCCTATATGAATTTTCAATAGGATTACAATTTTATGAGGAATCCTGCAATTAAATATTAATCATAGCACAGGATAATCAATTTAATAAATTATAAAACTCTAAATGTGGCTTATATGTGACTTGTTATGATTTTGGTTAGGAACTATTGACAGAGAAATGTTAATTAATTTACAATATTTGGGACTCAACAGAAAAATGAGCCCAAAATATATTTTTAATCATTAAAGATCACTTTTATGAGGATTTTGTTTTTCGTATTTTCAAGGCAGAGATAGTCATATTTTTCTTATTAAATACTGTATAATGTAGGGTGAAGTGAGGTTTAAAATTATTGAAATTTTGTCGTATATTTAAATGATCTTGGTAGATGGAGCATTGTAATCGGAGGAGAAAGTGGTACGGCATAAGCGAAAGTGGTACAGACAGTGTAAGGTTGAATGAATCGTGAATCGTGTTTGACGCTTATGAGGTAGAAACGGGAGATATGAGGTGAAAATAATGAATGTCAAAAAATCA
The DNA here is from genome assembly GCA_951394055.1 of Villa cingulata. Classification (NCBI taxonomy): domain Eukaryota; kingdom Metazoa; phylum Arthropoda; class Insecta; order Diptera; family Bombyliidae; genus Villa; species Villa cingulata. The sequence continues at coordinate 32,965,138 of OX596023.1, forward strand.
TCAAACAATATTTGTTAACGAATTTTACTCGAATTTTAATTTGAAAAATTGAAATCAAACAAACAGCATGATATGACAATATAGAATTTTCAATTTACTACATATTTTTTAGAATAAAATTTCTGATTCGATTATTTGCTTTGTTTTCAATTTCCTCTGCAATAGTTTCATTTTTTACACCATTATATCAAATTTACTATACGTTTTCATTAAACATTAATACAAATAAATTGCATGTATGTATATTTGAATGGTGTTCTGGTAATAAAATGATTTCATCATTGGAATATAGATTTTTGTTTGTTTTTCTTTTGTTATATCATTAATATGTTTTGTATTTCATGGAAGCGTAAATTTGAAATCATTAACATAATTATTGTTTCTTCATCTGTATCAGATCAGCTATTATTTATTATACAATTTTATCTACCTAAATTATGATCGTTATTCAAATTAAAATGAATTCTGATCAATTTTTTAGAACTATAAGTAATATAGTACGACGAGTACCGATTGTAATAGATTTCACATACATATCTACTATAGTTTTCATTTATCAAATATTAAAAAAAAAAATTTGTTTACTTGGTCGTTCATTTTTATTCTAATTCTATATACATATGTACTAGTACAATGACGAATACAATATACATACGTATAATTAGATAATTATTAGAAAATTATAAATGAAAAACAAACGACAAAATAACTAGACTGAATAAATAAAAAAGATAAAAGAAAATTAGGATAGATATAGTGCGAAATGAAAAAAATAATAACACAAACAATAACGAATCAGTTTATAAATACATTGTAGAGCTAAATATATCGTATGAATGGAAATGATCAAATTGAATGGAAATAAATTTAAGTATAGATGATCATGTGACAGAATAAAACTAAAGCGTTCTAGTATATGAAGGATAATAATACATATTTAGGTTATTATTAATTTAAGTATGAATTTGAAATAATGAATGATAAAAATTGTAATAGTTTCCATTCATTTGATTCGTTAATGAACTATCGGAAATTATTTAAAATTTTATAAGTACATACTAGATATTATGTAGATAAAATGAAAATTCATTTCGTAATAAATATAAGTCATTAACATTAAGAGGAGCTTGAATAGCTCGATGGTTGGGTGTCTGTCTTGTGATCTTGAGATCACGGTTCGAACCCCAGCCAGCGCGCTACTCTTGCCCAAGTCGATCATTAATTTCCCATCAGCAATGTAAACCAGTAACTGATTACTGATGATAAACTGGAGGATATGTATATCTGACAAGAAATTACTGATCGGCGGTGCCATCATGGACTGAGTATCCGCGTGCACTTAATATATACTATATATACATTGCATGTATATATGTATATTTGAAAAAAAAAAATTAACATTAAGGGTCGTATTCACTAACCAAGATTATCCGCCGGATATATTTAAGTCGGGTATATAATTTAAGTTTATTCATTAACCTGGATAATTGTTTTCGGACTTCATTTTCGGAGTGTCAAACGTGTCAGTTGGTTGTATTTTTATATTACAAAATAAAAAAAAAGAGGTTATGTGGTTTCTTCATGATTTTATTTGTGAGTGCTGAGCTATTTACGCTAATATAACTAAGGTTATTTTGAAAAGATATTTGCAGCATCACTCCGAAGTTGTCTGAAAAATATCCGAATAGTGTAAGTATATAATCGAGGTTGATGAATACACTTTATCTCAGATAAATAAGATGATAATTTTGGTTGGTGAACACCACTCTAAGCATTCAATAAAAATTATTGATGAAAATGAATAATAATCATAATATTTATAATATACATATACATTGCGGGATCTCGTGACTATATTTATTTTGTATTTTACTAGAAATAAATTCGCTTTACATATTCGATCGAATAACAAAAATCTGAATTAAAATTGGAAATGTATAGTTTCCTGTTAAATTCTGATTGTTAAGTCAAATCGAATCCACTTTAGTTATTCATTAAAAGATATTTAATTTAATTTTTGATTTAATTTTATTTTTTCTTTTTTTCTTTTTTTTAGAAAAATGACAAAAAAGATGAATTTCATTCAAACAATACCAATCGCTGAAATATTATTGCTCTTAATTGCGATAATTCATTATTCAAATGCTCAATGTTTATCAGAAAATGATCAACTTTTAAGTCCAACAACAAAAAGTGAATTGTATCGAGGTCAGCAATCATTTACAATTTCATTATTGGATTCAATTAATAAAGCAACACCGAATGAAAATATATTTTTTTCACCATACAGTACATATCATGCATTACTGTTGGCATATTTTGGTGCAAAAAATCAAACCGAAAAAGAATTGAGTAAAGCATTAAATTTGAATTGGGCTAAAAATAAAATGCATGTAATGCAAGCGTATCGTTTTGAGACACAAATGCGAGCGAAACGTTCAAAAATGTCACCGTCCATTGAATTCACATCAGCCGATAAAATATTTATTGAAAAATCTGTTGAATTACGAGAATGTATGACAGCATTATTCAATAATGAATTAGAAGCAATGGATTTTAAAAATACACCAGATAAATGCCGTAAAGATATAAATCAATGGGTAGAGAATGTGACGAAAAATCAAATTAAAGATATTCTAAAGGAAGGTGATATTGACTCAGATACAAATATCGTATTAGCAAATGCTGCATATTTTAAAGGACAATGGGCATCAAAATTTGATCCCAATGATACAGAAAAAGGAATTTTCTATACATCACCAGAAAAACAAAATTTCGTTGATATGATGTACAAGCAAGGAACCTTCAATCTTGGTACGTAAATTAAAAAATTTTTATTATGAAATTATTATTCATTATTATTTAAATATATTTTGTTTATCATTCATATAATCGTATAGGAATTAGTGAACGTTTAGGAGCTCATATCTTAGAATTACCATATCTTGGAGAAGATGATATTTCGATGATTATTCTCTTACCACCATTCGTTCCAAATGCATTAGATACAGTTCTAAGCCGTCTAACACCAGATACACTGCAACAAGCGCTCACAAATGAAGGAACTCCAAGGGAAATCGAAGTTAAACTTCCAAAATTCACTTTTGAAAAGACTCTTGAACTTGTTCCTGTAAGTTATTATGCATAAATAGTGTAAAAAAATTACATACGTCTTCATTTTTTCGTTACAAAATTCTTTTACTAAATTTTTTTCATTTTTATTTATTTTTCAAAAAAAAACAAAAAAAAAAACAGATTTTGAAACGAATGGGAATTTCAGATTTATTCGAAAATTCAAATTTATCAGGATTTACAAAACAACCAGGTTCACTGTCACTTGGTAAAGGTACACATAAAGCAAAAATTGAAGTAAATGAAGAGGGATCAACAGCAGCCGCAGCCACCGTTCTATTTACATTCAGATCAGCTAGATTGGAACCAACAAAATTTGTCTGTGATCATCCCTTCATATTTTTAATTTATGACAGTAAATCAGATGCAATATTATTCTCTGGAATTTATCGAGGACCTGAAAATTGAGTATCTTCAAATTAACACAAAAAGAAAGAAAGAGAGGGAGAGAGGATATTTAAATAAAAAAAAAAAAAAAACGGACAAAAACGAAAATAAATGATATAGATTTTATGTAAATTTTCGTTTTCATATGTGTAGTATTTCTCATTAATTTGTTATTGTCTGTTAAATATTATTTCATACTTCAGTAAATCATTACAGTGATTGATTATTAAGCTTATAGGATTTAATACTTTTTTTGTATTTTAAGAATAAAATTATAAGGATGAAATTGAAAAGAAAATATATTTTTTTTCTTAATCGGTTAATTTTATGATAAATTCAAATTACACAATTGAAAGTCCTCGTGTAGACTGATGCTTTTTTGATTATTGCATGGATTTGTTTGGCATTAAAACTCACATTTTGCATAGATGGATCATACACGTTATTGTCAAAGATCTGATCAGTCAGACAAGATCATCCTACATTATTATTCGGTTTTAACACCTAATTAACAGTTTTAAATTCCATTCAACAAAAAAATTAAAAAAAAGATTATGACGAACTAAATTCCACCATTAAAATCAATCAAACGAAGAGGATTGCCGCAAAGAAAATTGATTCATCTGTTACCCAAATGATTTATAAATGTTAATGAATATTTTGATTCTTAGCTAATCATTCCATTATTGTAATTATATATACGTCATTAAGATCGATTGTCTTTTCATGTGGTGGGTGATGATCTTTTTCTGATGATCGATTCATTGCCAAAATTTCAAAACTTTTCGAATTGTCTATATTAGCATATATGACTAAGACTTTTCGATAAACAATCCAATAATTCATGTTTATAGTTTTGAATTCAACTTTTGGAAATGCTTCATTTGCCGATTTATATAAAATTTTTGAAATTTTTGAATATTCAACACTCAATAGAACTTTAGTTAATTTCGATAATACAGAAATTGAATCGAAATCAATAAATTCATTTAACTCGATATCAATTTGTTTTGCTATTCTGAAAGTACGCCTGAAGAAAGAATTACGAAGGTACCTCTCACATCACCACAACGCACCAGCTCACCGTGCAAATAAACTTCTGATTTCATTTACACTGTCACAAATAAAGGAAACCAATCCATCACCTTATTCAATTGATTTGGCTCCTTGTGACTTCTGGCTATTTCCAAAAATTAAGCATCTACTTCGAGGAAAGGTGTTTGAAAGTCGAGAAGATACCATTTCTGTAGTTAACGAGCAACTTCAGAAGCTTGAAAAGCGTGATTTTGAGGAGTGTTTTGATAAATGGATCCATAACAAAATTTTTTACATAATGTAGTTACATATTATATTTCTAAAGGACGAAAAATGAATTGAGAGACAGTAACGGTAAACACAAATTTATTTCCACTTCCGTTATGCATTGTTCAATTCGGATGTTTCGAAAGATGATAAAAGAAATATTACATTTTATTATATCTTACTAGATGACGCTAATGTGAATTAGATAAAAATAATTTCTAAATTGACAGTTGATTACTTGGTTTTGTTCAGTGATAAAAGTGTTTAGGTGTTTATTTCAACAACTACTTATTCAAATTAAAACGCAAAAAATTGAAAAAATTGTTATTTGTGGCGAAATTCCAAGAAATATAAACAAAGTAAAAATGGAAGACAAAAGAGGTAAATATTGAATTTTCAGTAAATAATAAAATGATTGTGTGCCATTCTTGGAAAAATTTCTCAAATACTTACTGTATAAGGAAAATCTATTGTTGAGAAGCACTACATTACCTTGCCTTAATACACCATGTTATTTGGCTAAAAATTGGTTGTGATCTAAAATTTAAAACGTTACAACTTTCAAATTCAAATGTTTGAAATGTTTTCACTATCTATAATCTTTGTTATTTGCTTTATTATCTGCCTGAGACTTGTTTGTAATTATTTTTTCCTTAATTCTCAATAAATATCATCCGCAACAAAACAATTAAACAAAATCAAGGAATCAAAAATTTAAATATACATCACCTTCAACATCATTTTGTATGATATCGACATTATGTACTTACCGTATACATTGCATATATTTGTATATGAATGTGTAACGATGAAACCAGTGAAAGAAGCCATATAAAAAATATATAAAAGGTGACAAAAATTTGTCTTTTATGCGGATGAATACATGTACATTTATGTACATGGCTACATAGATATGTATATATACACATCGACAACCATTATTAATACATATAGTCCTCGATAATATGTTCCTTATTATTTTTTATTATTAATTCAATTTTTACCAAATCTAACAGTTTTGTTTTTTTTTTTTCTTTGCCCAATCCATTGCCCGTTATTAATATTAACTTCTTATATTACACATACCACACCAACACCCGCCGATATCATATGCACATATGAAATACCTAGGTATATAAAATTTCATACCACTACTTTATTCTCTATATTTTTATCCTGTTCATACATATGTAATATACGTTTATTGCCTGCTAATTATTTTTACCGCCGTCATTGTTTCATAGACGTCTTGAAAATTTAGAAGGGATTCAAAATCTGCAGACCCCAAAATACTAACAAAAACACGTCAGAGTTTATTCAACTTTTTACAGTTCCAGTTCATTTACCCCCTCCCCTAAGTACATATTTCTTATTTTATATACAAAAACAACGAACATGAAAAATGAAAGAGGGATCCTTAATTAAAAATTTTAATTTTAAAGGACGCAACGATTATGTATGTGTCTGTTACTATATTTATATGTATACTTGCTGTTAAATATCGCTTTAAGCACCAATATTAATATTTTTCCTTTGTTAGCTAAACCTGTTTTATAAAACAATTATCGATATATTTGCCATTAGTATAAACATAGTATGTGTCTTATAGTTCTGCTGGAAATCTAATTTATATAAACGCGAATATTTCTATTTTTACTGATAATCAAAAACATTTGGTAGGAGTATATTTCGATGCAATTTCAATGTATTAAAGATAAAATCTTTTTTTTAAAAAAAAAGAATAACCAAAAACCAAAAAGGACTATATACAAGTTCTAATTGAATTTTGAACTGAATTTCTGATCTGATTCCTTTCCTTTTATTGATACTTTATTTGTTTAATAGTACCACAGATAATTATCTTATCCTTATCTGTGATAACACCATTGAATAATATATATTTCATACCTTTATACAATGATAACACATCCCTTATAAAAACGAAGCTTTAATGTTTAATTCATACAATTTCCAGTTTTGTTGTAAGAAAAAAGAGTTCGATGTCATTTCTATTATTTTGTTGATGTTTTGAAATATCATTTTTAATAATAATTTCCATTTTTTAAAAAAAATTAATTCAATATTAATATTCACAAATATTAGTAATATGCTTTAAATAAAAAAAATTCTATTAAAAACCAAAAAAAAAAATAAATTCATATGTAAACGATGAACAAAATGCTATCGACTGAGTAGACGATGAAAATCGTTTGAAATTGGAACGTTTCGAATATCATGATCGCGTTTTTAAAAAGACGATACGAAACGTTTCGTCTTCGAATATCATGATAAGGCAGTTAGTTCTTAGTAGGTAGTAATAAGTAGTAGTGGGTGGGATCGTAGTTATACAATAATTGACATCATTAAAAATATTCATTTGATCGTATTTTTTTTTTCAATGAAATTTTTCCCTCCTCAAACTCATACAAATTATATTTAATTGACACATATTGATCTGCTGATATTATTGATCATATGATTTCAACATTTCGAAATTATGCATATTTTCATCCATTTACTTCTATAAAAACACGAGAAAAATTTGAATAAATTCGTAATTAATAATAAATTTTTGTTAAAGAATTTCCTATTTTTTAAATTTCAAACGGAAATTTTCTCTTTCTCTCTTTTAAAATTTTTCGATTACCAAACCAATTCAGCTACACTACCCAAATTATTATCATCATGCATGAACAAAAACAAACACATACTTGATCTTGATTATGTTCGTTTACGTTTACACATGTTTACATTTCCACATTAATTTCTCCTCTTTTTATTGAATTTACTGTTGATCAGCTGATTGGTTAACAGAACAATTTATATCCATACACACTCACATACACACACAACATGTCACATCAGAATTAAGAAGTTCCACATTAAAGTTTTCCATTTGTTTCTGTTCCCATACCAAAAATATTGAACAATTTTTCATTCCACAAGTTCGACCGGCTGTTTGTGTTTTTTACCTCAGATTTGAATTTTAATTTTGAATTTACAATGTTTCATGTTTCAATTATTCCCGTTTGTTATTGAGCTATTGTTGGAGTTGGAGTAGAATTAGAATACAATATGCAATAATACTTATACAATACATCATACAGCACAGCAGAGCAGAGCAGAATGAAGCAAAATACTATACCGTCCGTAACCGTAACCGTATCTGCTCTGCTAGCTGCTACAGTCCTACACGTCCTACCCTACAGTCTTACTTGCTGCCTTATCATGATATTCGAAGACGAAACGTTTCGTATCGTCTTGTTGAAAACGCGATCATGATATTCGAAACGTTCCAATTTCAAACGATTTTCATCGTCTACTCAGTCGATAGCATTTTGTTCATCGTTTACACATAAATTTATTTTTTTTTTTGGTTTTTAATAGAATTTTTTTTATTTAAAGCATATTACTAATATTTGTGAATATTAATATTGAATTATTTTTTTTAAAAAAATGGAAATTATTATTAAAAATGATATTTCAAAACATCAACAAAATAATAGAAATGACATCGAACCCTTTTTTCTTACAACAAAATTGGAAATTGTATGAATTAAACATTAAAGCTTCGTTTTTATAAGGGATTTATATTGTACCACTATGTACCACTTAATATTCGAAACGATGAAGGTTCATAATAGCAATTTTATATCGTATCGTTTCGTTTCATCGTTTCATCGTTTCATCGTCTTCGAATATCATGATAAGGCGGTTGGTCTTACGTCTTACAGAATAGTACAGTACAGTTGTACAGTGTAGCGCTAGTTTGTATGGTGTGTGTGTGTATCGTAATCGTAAATGATTTGATTTTTCTCTCATTTCCATTATTTTCTCATTTTGTTAATAAATTTAATTACGTTTAGCTTTAGAATCTTTAGATGCGTTTATTACACATTATATATATGTATTACTTCTTATTAATATTATACGTTCTTCGGTTCTTCATTATTATTTTATTTGCACCAACCGCAACCGCAAGCAACTATTATGTTTTGTTTTGTTTCATTTTCTCATTTATTTATATTATTATGTGTGTGTTTCTGTTTCCTATATTATATTTATTCTGAGTACTGAGTTTGAGTTGTTTTTACATATGCAAGAATGACCTACTTTTTACAAGCGGCTTTCTTGGGGTGTGAGTGCTACTTAACCGGCTTTTCTATTTTTGCTTTTATGTATGTATGCACGTTTCTTGCACACATGCTCAGCTCACCACAAACTTTATAGTAATAGTGTTTATAGTTGTTTTGCATATCTAATTGTGTATCATATATGCTGGCATATGAAAATAAATATAGCTCAAACATAATGTACATTTCATAATTATGTATAGGTATAGTTTAAAATAAATTTATGCTTATAAATAACGCGGTGGAAAACATTCAATCAACAAGAAGGAAAAGGAAGATATAAGTAGCAAGAGAGTAAAATAAATAATTATTTTCTCTTTACTCAAAAACAAAAAACAGACGGCATTTTCAATTACAGTGACGAGCAAAATTCTTTTTTTTTTAAATTATTTTATATGTGAAAATTTTGTTTAATATTTTTAGATTGATTTTAAAAATGATTTTAAAAACTGTATACCTACATATTTACAATTAATGCCACATTTTTGTATTTTTGACATGAAAAAAAAATAAAATTTCAACTACATATGTACTATATGCGACATACATACATTTATTTCTTATACAATTACAATATATAAATAAACTCATAATTTATAAAATAATACTTGCGCAAGTATTTTATTTTTATTTGATTCATTCTTTTTTTTATATATCCTGATAGTATTTTATCCCTTCATATGTATTTATGTATTTCTAATTGACATATACGTACATATACAATGTATGTAAACGTTTATACGTTTATACATAAATGGATTTTTATTCAGGCATAAATATAAAAAAAGGATATATTGCATACACATATAAATTTTTTTATGCATGCATACATATAAGTATAATGTGGCGTAAGTATAATGTATCTATATAAATATACATATCTTTATTTCATAGTGCGCAGGATGGGAACAGTAAACAAAACAAAAAAAATTTATAATATATGAATATAATATAAAATAAAAACGGATAAAAACCGTGGCGTCCTCAATAACTTTCATATAAAGTGGGGATACAGATAATGAATGTATAGAAAAATGAAATGAAAACAAAACTGACGCTTAACTCTAAAATTCTAAAACGCATTGCATATATTACATACGTATACATATACATACATAAAATGTAAATAAATACGGTCATACGGAGTGGACAATTATTTAATACACAAGCTGCTTTGCGTTTCTCTTTTTCTGTACAATTGTGTATTTGTGTAGCGTGTATTTGGCGTGGATTTGTGAAAATGGTCATTGGTATTGGTCGCATATCTGTCAAAACAAATGTTTATGCATGTATGACGACAACGTATGCTACAGCTACTGCATGCAAAAATTGCAAACTGGTTTTTTAAATGAAGTAGACCGCGGGTTTACTTACACCCGAGTTGATCTATTATAATGTTTCTATAGTGTGCAGAGAAATATTGCATATTATAGAAAATTTTTATATTCACCATCAGTGTATGATGCACCATCATTCATCAACACAACACATGCAAATCGCATGTTGCTCTGACCGATATTTGTTCACAGCTCACACCAAAACCATACTGTCATTTGGTTCGACTTGGACCTCCTGTTGCATCGTATTATTGCAGAATAAATAGCCAAATTGCATTATATTGTCATGCATAATCATCAATTTTCATAACGAAAATAGGAATATACAATAAGAAAATTAAAAAAAAAAAAAAACTTTATGTAGATGCGTAGCATTTTTTTTTTTCAATTTGTCCTGCCACAAAGAAACTATTCCTATTATATTAATAACCAGAAAGAAATAAAGCAAAATGAGTTTTTAATATAATGTATTTCAAATTTCACTTAATAATGCGATTATATCATTTTCTATAATAAGGATAATGCATATATACATACTCTAAGTGTGTAAAAAAACTAAAAAAAAAATTATTCAATACGAGTAGGTTAGGTATATTACAATAATAAGAAGATTCAAAATCCTGGAATCATTGCAAACGGCTTCGACTATTACAGAATAGATATAAAGATGAGGAAAAGAAGGAAAAAATATAAAACTACAATAATAACAACAAGAAAAAATTAAAAAGGACAAAACTTTCATAAATATAAAAAATTTTATAGAAACAAAAAACAAATTAAAATAAAAATAAAATATGAACTGATATAGAGAAATAAAATAGAAAAAAAAAGGACGACGATAAATAAAACGACACAAAACAAAACAAAAATAAAAATGACTAGAAAATAATTTGCTAAAAAATAAAGTTGAATGAATAATACAAAACAAAAAAAAAATTATTTGTTGACAGCGCGTAATCAGGTCAAACAGAAAATTATGTTTGATTGTACCATTGTATATATGTATTATATGTTTCATTTTTCGTATATAAATGTTTATATATGATATGTAAATAGATAAAAAAAATATTCTTTTGTTTGGTAGTGGTAAATAAGAAACAAAAAAAAAAATAAATTAAAATGAAAAACAGAACAAAAAAATGACAAGAAAAATAATATAAGAATTCCAACAAGACTATGTTCTGTAATCATCAACCAAGATTATCTTTTATCTGAGATAAAGTGTATTCATCTCGTTTATAATATACAATACCAATACACTATTCGAATATGTATTTTTAAGATGACAGACCGGTAGTTGTACCATAAATATCGTTTGAACATAAACTTGTTATTAACAGTAATAGCACAGAGCGCTCACATCAAACCACATAACCTCTTTTTTATTTTGTAATATAAAAATACCAACTTTTCGCAATCAACTGACATGTTTAAAGGCGTAGTCACGATAAGAAGCCTGTTCCGTCCCGTCACGATCCGGTATATGTATAGTAAAGTTGAAAGCTAATATTGAAAATTTATATGGAAACAGGTTATGTTATCAGTAAAGAGTTAAAATTTGTTCAACTTCAACGTTCTGCACCGTTCGGTTCCGTCAATCGTAACAGCTTTTCTGTCAAACCATATAAATAGCATGGAAATGTCAAATAGGTATTCAACTTTTTTCTTTTTACAGAACGGAACGAGCTTATCGTGACTACATTCTAACACTCCGAAAATAAAGTCGCAGAAAACAAATTTTATGCAGGTTGATGAATAAGCTGAAATTATATCTGACCTCTGACGGATAATCTTAGTTGATGAATACGAGCCTAAAATTTTTAAAATATCTAACATTTCATTTCAGCTAGTCGAATTCAAGAAACAGAAAGTAGATATTCTATGCATGTACGTACATGCTAGGATTTTCGACAATATTTGCAGCTTCATTGGATTTTTGCATTGCATTTTATTTTTGTTCAAAAACTATTTTTTTTTTTTTTTTCACATAAAAACAGTTAAGTATCCTAATGGTTTGGTCACTAGTCGTCTATATAAGAACTGCTTATACTTTTTTCCTAGAAAAAAATTTTTTTTAAAAATAATTAAGTAAAATTACAAAATTTCACTTATACTTTAGCAGTGTTGATAAAAAATAAGAAAATTCACCTACTCTCGTACGTACGTAGTTCAAAAGATTTGTGTGTATCCGTTTTCATGATTAATTCGCTTTGTATGTAATCCACTAAATGAGTTAATTCAAAAAATATTTACATTCTAAATATGCGAGTATAATGGATTCTAAGTGAATTAATCATATATATACATTTACCACAATATTTTATGATGACTTTCGAACCCAGTCTGAAATTTACGAAGCCTTTTTTACAAATACATATACCTGACGCAATATAAAGTCGTTCGTTATTGTTATTTTCTGTTTCCTTTTAAATATTTATTTATCATCATATACCTATACATACTCAATATATACACACATGTATATATATGTATATGAATGAATATTATTATTGTTGCCCTTTATAGCACATAGGTATACTTAATTTAAATAGCACGTTTGATTTGATATCCATTATTCATATAAGTACTCCTATAAGTATATTTACTGCGTAAATTCTGAAGCATCATATCATAACAAAATTTATATACATAATATGTACATAATTCTTATAGTACATACTTTCATATTCATACCTATTATATATTATATTATATGTATATTTGATTTAACAAACTTAACACCGCGCATCTAATTACATTACATTACATGTGTATATCACCTGGATTTGGATTTTGTTTCTGTTTGTGCTGTATGTGGTGAAGTGAATAAACAAGAAAGGGACACAAATCAACCTTATTATGGGAATAATGTACACATGATGGTACACTACTGCGTACTGCAGACAGTATTTCTTTCTTCAATAAAAGCAAATATGAGTATGTATTTGTATGTAAAGTACAGTTATATTATGATTATGAGTATATAATGTATTTATAAAATATGTAAACATATAAAAAGGTAAAACGTGAAACGTGTTCTGCACGCGTATAAATAAAATGAATTTACATCATTTTCATTGCAATATCATTTTTCATTTATTTTTGTTTTTTTTTTTTTTTTTTTTTTTTTTTTCTTATTCTTAACAATTTTCTTTAACTTGCTTTTGCTTCTGCTACCGTCGCGTATAAAATACCAAATACATACCACTAATTCTAGTATATATGCTATTAATATACGCACACACACCTTCTATCTATCAGTTGGTGTCGGTGCTGATTTAAGTTGTAGTTGAGTTGTTGAGTACCACATACGATACAAATTGAAAAGAACCTTCCGTATATATATATATAATTCCATGTATGATAATGATAACGGTATTCAAAAAAATTGTTATACACACGATGACATTTTATAAAGAAATGAAAAATTAAATACAAAAAAAAAAAAGAAAAACTAAAAGAAGAAAAATAAAGAAAATATTAGTATATTTATATACTCGTACCTCGTGTACATGTAAACACACTCAGTGACAAAATATTCTATTATATCACTGAAAATTTAATGTGAATACGTTAAATTATTTTTTGTTTTTTGTTTTTATGAAAAATTAGATCGAAAGATATAGATATAACACCTAATAAATAATTAGAAAATGCAAAATTACAAATCTGTTAAACAATAATTAGACCAATCAATGGTATAGGTATGGTATATGGATTAAAAGATTGGACGTTTGGACGCTTCTTATACTTTTTAAAAGTTTACCATTTTACAGAAATAGGGAAAGATTCGAAAAGGATGGCCATGATGGTGTAAAGAGTAGATATTATAATCCGGATTTCCTTTCCGGTAATTGGAGAGATGAGGCATTTTGTCAAATCCTCTATTTTTGATAATAGTATACCTATATTTTTTTCATTTTTCTTTAATTGCAAATGAATCTAAACAAAATGAATTAATTAATGCTGTTTATAATTTTTTTTAATGATAAATACGTTTTTTTCCAACATCATTTACAAACCAAAAAGCCACTACTTGTCCGCCAATTGGGCAGGGCAGTTTATTTAATAAGTAATTTATAATATACCTATTATTAGAAATTTTAGAAAAAAGTTCACTGATAATTTCAAAAATCGATCATTCGACTTTATGTCTTGATTTGATCATTAATTCATTAATAATCTGGGCCGGGTATTGATGAGATTTGCAGTTGACACCGTTCATTGGTAGCTCTAGCTGGTAGTGGTACCGCCCAGCAAACATTTTACAACGATAAATGGTCAATAATTAGGCAATAGTTTGGGTTATATACGAGTAAGCGATAAAAGCGCAACATAATAAACCATTGAACAAGCAACATTAATATTGCTTTCTTATTAATATTTTTTCTGTTTCTATTAGAATGCAATCGTACAAAACAAATTAGAGTGCGCGTCAACCTTTTTCCAAGCACATCGTATGTCATTCTACTAAAAAATTCATATTGATTGCAGCAATAGGCGAGACTTGCCGTTGCCACTACGATAATGTTTCGCTATTGCTTTCTTATCGCAATGTTTGCTGGCGATAGCAAGTGACTGATCATTTGAATAAAAAACGGTATCAAAATCATAGAAATTTTTTCAGTATCCTGCAACTGCATAGTAAATGGTAATTAGCGACCTATCCTGCAAACAGACGTTTCGATATAGATACATGTACAATGCTGTAAGCTATTGTACGAGTACGTGACAATTTACGATCAATGTACAATGTAGAATTAAGTAGAATGTAGAATCTAGAATGTAAGTAAATGTACCTTCGATCAGCTGATTGGAAATTTTTTTTTATTCAAATTATAATTCATTCATTCATCATTTAAATTTTAACATTTTAGTTTTAGCATTATATTTTAGTAAATACTGGTGAATACAACCTCAGCGTCAGCATCAAAGCATCATTTTAGTTTTATTTTTCATTTTTGTTTTTAATTAATATACGCATGCCCATGCATATCGAACAAAAAACAACATCGCTTCACTAGTCACTACATGAACATGGCTTCACTACTAAAATATTCTTAATCCCCTCCCAATTCCAAAATATTAAACACACACAAATCATTCAATCATTCAGATAGGATAGGAAAACTTTAATGAAACCATACGAAACAATAAAAATTTAAATAAAAATTCTTTGACCCATCCATTACTCATATAATATATATTTATACGATATATCATTATCATATCCTTTTTCCTATTCCTTTCCTATCCATTCTATAGTCCATACAATCACATTTCATATATATACAACACTTACACACAATGTAACACATTACACATTACAATTACAACATCACTGTGATTTGTTGACATCAAACTTTGGAGAAGAAATAAAAATAAATGAAATGACCTCAAATAGGTTTCACTGTCAGCTGATTAAAATCGTAAGTAAAACACGATTCAAAATAAACAGAGAAAAGTTTGCAACTAAGTTTGAGTTAAATTTGAATTGTTGAGTTTGAGTGGTCTGAGTATAATCAATCCTCTTTATTTTCCCCTGCGCAAAACACATCACTATTGTTTGGTGTAAATTTTTACAGATTTTTTAAAAAAAATATAAAAGATAAAACAAAAAAAACACTTCAATAATGTTAAAGCGCGCGCAAGCGTAATATAAAATATTTATAAGAGAAAATAATCATATTCAGTTCTCTTTTAATTAAAATTTTTAAAATTGGTTTGTAAAGTTAATTTGTAATCATCAATGTTTGAAGCTTTTCCACGGAACCCACGAAGACTCAATGCACACAACACAACCATACACAACCTTCTAATTCTAACCTAAATCCTGTCCAATCCTACACACACTATACAAGCGCAACATAAACGTAAATCCTTCAGCTTTTCTCTCTAACAATTTTTTTTTGTTGATTCTGGACCAAGAGGAACAGGAACACGACAAGGACAATCTAAAACAATTACTATTATATATTATTATAATACCAACCAGAAAGCTTTTTCTTGCGTTGTGTGAATTCACATCACAAACGTAAACGTAACGTCTCCAAACCAACCGTATGGCGTACACAGTGAGCCGTAGAGCCATAGACCATCCATAGAGCTACTCTTTTATTTTCTTGTGTAAAGCTAACCAATCAATTGATTTTGGTATGAACAACCACTATAGAAAAAAGGGAGTTCCTGAAATTTATGTAAAGCAACCGTATGAATTGCTATGTAACATAAAACATATAAAATTGATATCATACCAACTTAAACAAGCGAGTTTTTGAGTAATTTTTTTTTTCCCACGGGCAAAACAAACTCCTCTCTGCTCAACCAATAATAATATATGAAATATGAAAAATTTCATGAAATACAAAACGGTAAATGTGCGAGTATTAAAAGATCGCCATTATTAATTATGCCGATGTTTTGCTCATACATACATCATACATAATTTTTCTCTTCTATAAATGAAACAAAGTCAGGGGAGACATGACATGATACATAACACAACATAATACAAACACAATTCTCATTCACACACAACCCAATAAAAATTTGATCAAAGAGCAAAAGTTAAAATTTGTTATTTAAGAGATCGGTTTGTTTAATAACAAAAACTCAAAAACAATATCTAATAATAATAACAAATATTGAAATGATGATGATATCAGATGATATGATGATGAACCATTTATCAAACCATCAAAACCCATGGTTAATATTGTACATATATTTATATTATTGACTATTGCAAATGCAATGCAATTGCAAACGTGTTGCAAACCAACAAGTTTATTTGATGTGTGAACTGTGAAGTGTGAGTGAAGCGCTGATACGCTGTTTGCTGTAGTATGCATGCATATATGTAGTTATACTAAAGTATGTGTAGAATGTTGGGTCTGTGTGCATTTTGGCGTTGATTTTTCAATGAGATATAATTAGTGAAAGAGAATAAAATTTAAAATAAATATTCTTTCTTTCTTCTATTTCTATCTATCCACTTCTATTGCTTTGCTTCTATTATTCATTTATTCATACATGGTAAAAGATGCTCTCACCTTATGAGTATTCTATTTATCTTGTACTTGATACTTCTCTCTTCTTAATTGGATCGAACCGAGCCACAACCACAACAAAACTGAAAAAATTGAAGAACACATTGTACGCATATTTTGTGTGTGATCTTCGAACTTTGGATTGTACTTGATGAAAAATTTTGTATAGTTGAAGTATTACATTACTACAAACATCAAACAGAAACAACAATGAACAACATGATGAACAACAACGCAAAACGCAACATATTGAAAGCCGAAATGACTGAAACCACCGAGCCAAAGCCAAACAGAGAACAACACAAACAAAACCCGAAACGACAGAAATAATCACATCACATCACATTGAACATAGAAGAAAACTTTTCTACTTTTCTGAATCTGAACGAAACGAACAACGAACAGTCTTTCACAAGTTTTGTTCATATTCAGATGTTTAAATTTTCATTATATGTTAGCAATTTCAATTAGAAAGCAAATGAAATAAATTTTTACTTTGTGTAGAAAATATTCAAATATTTGTGTTCGTTGTTTTTTTCATTTTATCAAAATAAATAAAATAAAGATATATTTACATGGAGAAATTATAATTTTTTTCTTCTTAATATTTGATTAAAAATTTTCGATCATTATCAGAAAAATAAAATTAAAAAAATAAATAAATAGAAAATAAAAGAAATATAACTGATAAAATTTGTAAATTAATTGGGTTTTTTTATTCTTTTAAAATTTTGAATATAATTTTTCATATTTATGTTTTATTTTTCGCTTGTGAAAACTACAGAAATTATATTGTAAACAGAGGTGCAATAATAAAATTGGATAATAATAGGATAATAATATATATCCTTATTTCTAAATTAAAATCGAAATAATTTTCATTTTTATGTTGAATCTTTAAACTCTCAATTTCATTATATGTATATTACCTAAGTGTACTGTATTTCTCAAGGTAAAAATAAATCTTGAATTTGATCAACTTACATATGTATAATTACAATTTGTTGCAATATTTATTAAAAAATATAAAAAGTGGCAATTTTTTGATTAGAAAGAAAAATTATTAAATAAATTTATAGATATAAAAATTTTAATTGAAATCAATCTAAAAAAAAAAAACAAAGTACAAAAAATAATAAAAATTTTTTTCGAATTTTATATTTTTTTTTTTGTTTAAATTTTTCTGTTGTTAAATCATGAAAATTTATTTATTTTCAAAATCTGTTGTACATGCATAATATTTGGAATGTATGTATGTGTGTGTTTCTATACAAAACAATCTATTATACTATGTATTTTTAATATAAATGTAGGTATATACTGCCGAAATTAGTATTTAAAGAACATTTTTAATTTTTGTGTTCAATATTCAAAAAAAACGTGTTCAATATCAGAAAAAAAAGGACTGATATCTATCTAACATTATTACATATTTGAAAGTGAGTTTTGATTGAAATTAAATCAATCTAAAGTGTTTTTTTTTTTTTTTTGTTATATAAATTTTATGTGAACATATTTTATCCTGGACTAGGAAATTTGAACTGTAATTACAAAAAAAAAAAAAAAATTTAAATTGTGAACTACCTGCATACCTACATATAAGTAATATATGAAATGAAAGTGTAATTAATTTGTGAATAAGAAGGTGTTTGTATTCAAGCATAGAATTTGACAAAAGACAAGACAAAATTGTGAGAAAAAAAAAAACTAAAAAATTTCATTTAAAGACATTAGGTATACCTACCTACACATCATCAATCTTTAGATGTAGGAATTAAACGTTGTTTTTGAAATCAAAAAAAAAAAATATTGTATATTTTTTGAATGGATACTAAAATAAATACAACAGACTTAGAAAAGCATAATAAAAATTTAAAATTATTATGTTCATATATAATAATAATATTATGTTATTAATTATATATGATTACAATATTTATTACTACTTGTATATGAAAAATAATGAAAATATAAAAAAATTAATAATAAATACATTATTAAAACAATTTTTTAATACTACTACTACTACTAGTACGATTATAAATAATAAAACAAATAAAAAAATTATTTTAAATATAAAAAATGTTACGTATTATTTTATTATTGATGTGACATCAAAATTAAAATTAAAATTTGATAAAAATAATAAACAAATAAATAATACAATAATATTAATTATTATAAAATATCAGCAACATCATCATTATCAGCGGCAGCATCATCAGCTACCAATTAATAATAATAATAATAATAATAATAACAATTTAATAAATTCAAATATTATTGATAAAAATAATAATAATTGTGAAAGTATAATAATAATTATAAACAATAATAATATAATTTATTATAAATTTGATGATAAAAAAATTGAAAAAAATTATTTTTATGAAAATATTATTCAAAATCATATTAGTATATAATAATAATAATAATTAATTGCAATAGAAGTTATAATAAAAAGGAGTCGAATATTAAAATATCTAAATAAATAATACAAAATTAATAGTGTATAATATAAAAATAATTATTTTTTAAATTATAATAATTCAAACAAAAATAATATTATTATAAAATAGTATTTACAAAATATTATGACTGCCTTTGCAATAAATAATATTAAATAAAAATAAATTTAATTTATAAAAAAAAATTTGGTGTTCGTTATATAAAAAAAAAAAAGACAAAATACCTACAACAAAATAGTGGCAGATTATTTTCATAATTACATATATTAATATTAAATAATATTCTATACACTTATTATCTGTAATTCCTAATTGAAAAAAAAAACATAAAATAAATCATCAATTTTAATTACATTATACCTTACCTATATATTAATAAAAGTGTTAAGAGGTGTTAGTGAATTCAAAAATACTTTTTTTTTGTTTCGAAAAAAATTGTAATATTGGTGAAATTAATTAATTAATTAATTGGAAAGAAAAATACAAAACAGAAATAGTTATAATAAAATTAAATAAATTATCTTAATACCCTATTTATATAGCTAATATACATTACATATTGCATATTAGGTATTAGAACTGTTCTAAATCTAAACGAAAGTAATTTCTACATAAATGTTGTAGGATCATTATCGTTCTGGATATTAATATTTTTAAAAAATAATATTATTTTTGTGTTTAAAAAAAAAAAAGTACATTATACATACATTATATATAATACAAATTGGTACCTCTAAAATATTAATAATTACTATTATATATCTATATATTATATACATACATATATTACAAAAAATATTTATAATAAATATTAGACGTAAAATTATTTTATTATAATTAAATTGTTGACGTATTCTTCTTTATTATTATCGTAAAATCATCTTTAGCTGCTTATCAATCAATCAATCTATCTATCTATGTATATGTGTGTGATAAATACTGTATATAATGTACTACATTATTAAACGATGAATTTTGTGTTCAGTTCATATTTTAATTGAACATTATTATTAGGTATTATTTATTTTTTTAAAGTTTTTAGTGTGTTTTTGAGTCAATATTAATAATACATTTACATACGCGAGTATATTATTTTTGAGTTTTGTTGAATATTAGTACATTTTATATGAACAAATAATAGTGTGGTATACATACATATTACGTATGTATGTAATATTACAACTTATATAAAAAAAAATAATAAATTTGTTACTGTTACCGAATATAAAAATAATAATAATCATTATTATTGCTATTTTACTTACATAAAAAATTATTATACATTTATATTGTTATTTATATCGTCGTCATATTTAATCATCGATCGCTATATACAACTAAATTTATACATTATACAATCGTCGTATCGTATCGCGTATCGCGTGTTATCATAAATAAATCGTCGTATATTATTATATACATTACTTATATTTATTTATTATTATTATTGTGATTGTTTGTTATTTTTCGTTATCATCATACATCGCATTGTGCTGCAAATTTATAGTGCTTTGGTGTTGTCACTTGTGGAGCTGCGGTGGTATGGTATATTACATAGTTAAGTAAGTAATCCATCGTTCTCAATTTAGGTACCACACCACACCATACGCATACCACGTTTAATTTGTACTTGTGTAGTCGTTGATATTTTTTAACGTTAACGTTGCCGGTGTGCTAAAATCAAAATCTATTAAGCTCTACTACTGTAACAACATTTCAAATAACAAATCAAAGATATTTACGTAAAAATATACTAGATACATATATACATATACTGTATGTAGTACTACGTTATAATAATGAAAAAAATTGTGAATTATTTTTCAGTGATAAACAACAAGTGACGTTTTATTTAATTAATTGAAAAAAAACAACAAAAAAACCAAAAATAATCATTTTTCATAGTTCTGTGGAGTATCACACCACAATACGATACAACATAATAAAAGTGTACGTATCACAAAATTCATAGAATTGCGATATTATTGCTCTGTGCTGCTATATAGTGCCGGTAAAAATAAAATAAAATCGTATAATAAATTGAAAAAAACAAAAAAAAAAAGAAACACACACGTTTACGTACATTCATACATTATTGTATGTATGTACGTACATATACCACCTATGCAAATACATACGTCATCATATTACAAAATATAATTAAAAATAATCAGAAAGAGCAACTGAAAAAACAAAAAAAAAATCAAGAACAAAAACAAAATAAAATATAAAAGAGAGAATTTAAGTTACTCAAGTTTGTATTGATGTAGTTGTACTATTGTATATATAGTGACAGAGTGAGTGTATGTATATTTTATCTACATTTATATATTACGTACATACATATATGTATATGTATACGCACACACACCTATCGTATTGTCGTAATATAGTCGTATCTATATCTATATTAACACAACGTAACACAACACAGCAGAATATCTAATTCAAGAAATTTGTCATTATTAAATTAATAGTCAAAGTCAAATCAACTACAAATACATAATATAAAAAAATTATCGTTAAAAAAGTGTAAATGGTGTACATAAACATATATTTTTTCTACAAAAATTTAAAATTAAAAATATTAAAAAATAATTAAATAAAATAAAAAAGAATTTAAAATATTAGTTTAAATTTTGTGTAGGTGTTACACATTCGCATACATACATTCATTCATAAATGTAAATGTATGAAATATTTTTTTATTTTTTTAAAGAATAAATTTGAAAATTTATAGTACCTAATATAACGAAAAAATATATAATACATTTTGTATATTATAAATTCTAAATTGTGTATCTTATCAAGTGTATAATAGTGTGAAACATATATATATATACATACATATATACATTTTTGTAGTTTTGTGCAGATTAGTTGGACGTTCATATAAGTACTACACGTTCATTTTTATTTTTATAATAAATAAATATCTATCGATCACCACCGACCGTATAATAATAACCGGCATTTGTAATATTTTTGTTTTATTTTTTTTTAAATATACTACCACATATTATTCGTTTTCACATATTCGATGATTATTATTAATTCGTTTGTTACAGTGAAAAATAAATTAAATTTTATGGAACATATCTTTTCATCATTTAATATAAACGAATAAATTTATTAAGAGAAAATTTTTGAATGTGAATGTACAATATTATTGAAAAAAAAAAAAAAATATATTTAAAGAATTATACGAAAATCACGTATATATACACATACATATAAAATAACTGTGTAAAATAATTTTCAAAAAATAATAAAACGAGGGAAAATTTTCTAAAAATTAAACAAATAAAAAAAAAAAAATAAAGAACACTCTACGAAACGACTATACCATTATACCAAAAAAAACTAAAATAATACACCTTCAACAAGTGTTTTTTTTGTCAATATACACGCGCGATTAAAAAAAAATAAATAAAAAATAAAACAGCAAAATTTTCAAAAAATTTTTCCCAATATATTTTCTATCTGTGTGTGCGTTGAAAATAGTATAGTAGTGTAGTAGTTGTCGTTGTCCTTGTCGTTTAGAGAACAAGTACAGTAGTCTCTTAAATATATTATTAATAAACAAATATAGTACCATTAAATTAGTAGTTGTTGTTGTTTATGCTATTTTATTTATTTTTTTTTTTTTTGGTAATAAATAAATAAGTAAAGCACTGGTGTAAGTGAAATTCTTAAAAAAAAAAGTCATATGTATGTGTGCATTTGTAAAGTGAAGTCGCGTTGTTACTGTTTTTAAAATAAAAAAAAAAAAAAAAAAAAAAGGAAAAACTAAAAAATATTTTTAAGAGAGAAAACGGTGAATACATAATAATAGAATAAAAAGGACTCTCTGATGTATACAAATATTGTTTATGTGTGTTGTTCTATCTACATATGCGGTTAAAAAAAATTGAAAACGAGTTAGTACCTTATAGCAGTGGAAGAAGAAATATTTTTGGAAAAAAAAAGTTCATACATTCTATAGTGCTAAAAAAAAAAAAGAAAAGGACAAAAAATCTACATTGTGCATATAAAATTAAAAGAGAATACACATATAAATACACATAGCTATAAATCAAATTGTATTTTTTAAGTGATTTATATGTTTGTTTGTGTGAGAGATTCTAAAAGAAAATTACTACATATTGAAGGAATAACCAAAAGGCAATATACATATACCTAAATACCATAAGTACATAAATAAAAATATTTATTAAATTAAAATTGATTAAAATTTTCTGTTCATTTGTTTGTTTATAAGTTTTTAAAAAATCAAAAATTTTAAATAAAAAAAAAAAAAAAAATCTGTAAATACATATATTACATACATATATATATATACATATACATATATATCTATATATTTTTCTAAATTTGTTTTTAATTTTATTGGTCTAAAATTCATATAATATAAATATAAATATACATATACCTATATATATATAATATTAAAGATAATCGAAAAAGCAAATCAATCAACACCGAAAACCAAAAAAAAAAAAAAAAAATAAAAAAAATTCGATAAAGTTAAAATAAAAAAAAAAAAATATTCAAAATTTTTTCGTTAATTTGAACTAAATAATGTCAACTGGTAAGCGTTTAGCAAAACGTTCAATAATTGGTACAAGAGTTTGTGCCCCCGGACCAGACGGTCTTTGGTATTCTGGTGTTATACAGGACGTTAAAACACCACCACCACAAAAAGGTACAATTATAGAAAATAATAATTGTATTAATTTAACACCAGATACTAAATATACAGTACGTTTTGATTTTAAAACACAATCATTTATTGATAATAATTCACAAGTTGACGGAGAAGACGCAATCATGATGGATACAACACAAATTGGTAATATTGTTCATCATCATCATCATCATCAACAACAACAACAACATCGTATACAACAACAATCACAACAATATCATCATCAGCAACAGCAACATCAACATAATTTACAAATACAACGTCTACATCATCAGCATCCGCATCATCAACAACAACAACAACAACAACAATTATATCATCATAATCATAATCATCCACATCATCATACAACAGCAATACAATCTCGACCAGATATTATGTTATCTCCAGCACAATCAGTTCGAAGGAAAACAATGATTAAAGAATTTCGTGAATCAGAATTAATTGGACCTGGTTTCCGTACAATAATGGGTGTACAATTACATCCAGGTCAACGTATATTTTTAACATATAATGGACGTGAGACAAGCGGTGACGTTATAAGTCATAATATTCAAAAAGATGAAGTACTTGTGAAAATAACTCCAATTGGATATGAGGTATGTACATACATTTTATATACTTATAACGTTTTATTTTGTTTATTTGTATTTGATTAAAATTGAATTTTATATCATATTACAGAAGGATCTCTTATTTTGGATTTTAATTTTGTATAGTTTACCTTCAATATTCTGTTCTAACACTGAACACTGATACATGGATGAACTCGATTTTACTTCTTGTTCCTATACTATCAAAATTCAAAATTCATGCAAAAAAAAAGAAAAAGAAAAAACCTACATAAATCTGTCAGTATCATACTAATTTGTATCGTTCTGTATAGGTAGATTTTAGTTTCAGTTCCGCATCTTGTACATGTGTATACGTATATATACAGACATACAGAGATTAGATATTTTTATTTCCTTAGAAACTGAATAAAATAAAAAGTGATGTATAGCTAACTACTACAGACAACATAAAAATGAAATTTTTGACACTTTTCCCTCTATACTTATTGTATAAATTTATTTTAATCAAAGTGAAAATTATGAAAATGATAGAGAAAAAACTTTGAAAAAACAAAAAAAAAAAAAAAAAAAAAACAATCAACTTTAATTAAAAGGAATGTATAACACGCGAACATAATATTTTATACACACGTCTGTTAAAAGTAGCAAAATATAATAAAAAAATAAACGAAACATAAAATTAAACAAACAAAACAATTACTTACAAAAAACAAAAAAAAATGTTTCATTTCATTTTTTAGTATTTTTTTTTTTTTTGTAATTTTTTTTTATAATTAAATTAAACAGAAAAATATGATAAATTATTATATTTATATATATAAATGGTATTTATGTACATACATATGTGTATTCATGTGTATCTATTTACTTAAATATCTAAGATAGACATTTTGTATTCATATACTGTACACGAACACGATACATATTCTTAAATTGATCACTATTAATACTGATCAAAACCAAAAGCTGACAGAATACTGATCAAAAGATAACATTTTCTAGGTTCTAGGACCTTTAATTAACTTTATAATATAGAAGAGAGGACAGATAAACTGTTTTCGTTCTGCCCACACCACGACTCACCAGGGACTTTTGGAAATATATGGTCCAGGACAATATGACTGTCAACGATTGTATAGTGTAGTATCTGAGATTAGATGAGTGATGACGAATATTGTGATCAATTTTCAATAATATTTGTACGAGAAACGAAACCGACATGGTATCAATATAATGTCAATACCTCATGTCTGTCTTAGATACTATGGTATTACCTACTACAACACAATAAATTGTATGTAATGTACATTTTTGTCTAAATATTTGTATACGTACATTAAACACAAACAATTTTGAAACATATTCATTTACATTATGTACTCGTTTGTAAGAAAATATTTACACAATTTTTTAAAAACAAAAACACAAAAGAAAATATTTTTTATTTTAGTTATCATTTTCATTTTTTTTTTTTTTTTTTTTGATTAGTTATATATCTGTATACCGTCATAATCGTATGATATTTCCACTATACAGCGAGATATGGAGTGCGTTCATAAACATTACTTTAACCATAGTCATGGTATAGTATAGTTTAATCAAAGTTATGTTGTACTACAGCCATAGTTATGTTAACTTCAAGTAGTTTTTGAACGCGATTTTTACCACAGTAGTAGCAATAAATTGTAATTCATAGCTGTCAAGTAAAATAAATTAAATTAAATTGAAATTTTCACAATTCACAAATTCCACAAAATTAAAATGACAAACGATTTTTTTTTATTGTCATTACCACTTAAAGGCTTACTATCGTTAACCATGCTCTCGAGCTCGAGGTTAATTTTTGACATCAAATAGTTAAAAATTTACTAAACTACAGGTGTTTCGGAACGCTAAAAAGATATGTTGGTAGTTACGTTTTACTATACCACCACCATTCTGAACGACAATTACCATGTTTATACTTCACATCAAAACGATATAATACAAATCGATATGAGATAAAACGATCTAATAAAACCGGTTTTACAGATGTTTATACTTCTAGTTCGAATCGATATGAGATAAAACGGAATGAAATGAAATGCAGTGCTACCACAACATTTTTGCATTTTGAATAAAATATGTAAATAAAATTAAAATTTACAAATTACAACTCAAAGAACGATCACGAAATGAGAGGTTAATTATTTTAGTTTAATAATTTTTTTTTCTGAAAAGTAGTAAAAATGATTCTCAAAACGATATGAATGGTTTATACCGATTTTCATATCGTTTTGACAGCTCTCAAACCGCTTTAATTATGGTTTTTAGTTAATGCGATTTAAAAATGATAAAACGTTTTAAGGGACGTTTATACTAAACTTTCAAATCGTTTCATCTTGTATCGTTTTGATTTAGATCGTTTTGATGTGTAGTATAAACGTGGTAAATGATAACTATAGTTAACTATAGTAACGTTTATGAACGCACTCATGGATGTATTGACACATGCGAATTGGTGTATGTACAGCAAAATATTTTTTTTTTCTTGTAATGATAATTGAATTTCTATTACACCTTTATTGCTGCCTTATTGAAATTCGTGTATGCCATACATAACACGTAATTTTTTGCTAACTTCTTACATTTTTATTACTTTTAAATGTTTTAATATAAATATTACAGATACATATCATATATGTATATAATTTTTAATTGCATTTTATGTTACCTACAAATACAATACATTATGCATTCATACGAGTGTACATACATATATACGCATACATAATTCTCTTATGCATTATATTTGTACATAAAATGTATATACTGAATCCTCATACGTATACAATATTCGTATTTATGTACCTCTGTTTTAAGAATAAGATATTATGCATAACTGACTCTCACATATCTATACTATGTATGATTAATATTTTAAATACACATATAAATGAATTGCTCTAATTGTTTTATAATCGCATATAATCAATCTCAATTAAAAGAAAAAATACAAAATTACATATCCACCTTTAATGTAATACGTATACCATTGAGTAGATCATACGGATATACGACGATACTATGTACACATTGTGCAGTAAATAAAATTGAAATTTTTTTATTTCAATTTAAAAGAAAAAAAACATAAAATAAAAAATCAAAGTGTTGTGTACGTAAAAAAAGAAAATGAATTAAGTATACATAAGTGGTGGTGGAGGAATAAATGAATAAATTGTTTGAGATTTTATTTATTATATTTTAAAATACATACACTTTTTTTTTTTTTAATTTGAAATAAATGGATAACGAAAAAGTACTTATTTTTGTTTCCGGGTTTTTTAATAAAAAAAAAGGGCAACAATAAAATTTGTAATTATTATTATATTCTTAGATGTACGTTGTAAACATATATATGTATGGTATGTACATAACTGAAAATGTACATAATTGAAATGCACATAAATATATTATAGAATCGAGATCGAAGTTCATTTTAAATGTCGGAGGGTATTTTTTTTTATGTCATCCACTTTTCATGTCATATAGGTAGATAGGCTGAGTTTTAAAATGCATCGATGCCGTTTAAATGTAATGTAAATAGTTTCTAAATGTTTAAAGTAAAAACGGTTACACTGTAAATATATAATGTTACACGCAACATATTTGCATCACTGCGTAATACTATACCGCATCGATGCTGATTTTTTGACATTTTAGAACTCAGCCATATAGCTTCTTAAGGTTTTAATGATTCTATTGATAAAATTGTAGCGGAAATTCAGGAAAATTGTAGTAAATGATTGAAAAACTATGAATGAAATTGTATAGTCGGATGTCTATTATAATTATGGTACCTAATTCGAAAAAAACGTAAAGGATAGTAGAAGAAAACTTAAAATCGATCTAGTTTTTATGTTGGCCTCGGAACAAGTTACATTACTCAGAAAAATGTAAAATTTAATTTTTGAAATAAGACTGCCTGATTTGTCAAATATAATTTATGAATCGATATAAGAATGATGTAGTATTAGCATATGATTTGCTACGATAAGTGTCACTTTCATTTGTTTGTTTATATTTTTTTTACACCATTTGATTTAACAAAATCTTGAACTGTCATTATTGACACAAATCAAAACCAAATCATATTTGACAAATCTTTTAAAATGAATACAAAAAGAAAATCTAATTTTCATTTTAAATTTTTAATATAGTTATAATCTGGTCAGTGGTCAGAATTTTAATCAATTCTCTTTGTTTAGTTTGTTTTATTTTTTTGTATCATTTTCAGAATTATGTCATCAATAAAATTTGTTATAATTTAGTTTAGTAATAGGAAAAAATATAAAAAAATATGTACACATAAAATTAATATGAAAAAAATGTGAAATAAGTATTAAATCACTGTGATAAAATATAAAAATAAATTGAGGCTTGAATAGCTCGATGGTTGTGGTGATCGACTGGTATGTTGCAGGTACACTTGAGATCCCGAGTTCAAACTTCAGCCAGCGTATTACGTGTTAGTGTGTTACTCTCGCTCAAATTGATCATTTCAATCAGCAATGTATAGACACTAGTAACTGATTACTGATGATGACAAACTCAAAATTGGCTGGATTGATCTGAGAGAATTATTGATCGACGTTGCCAGCCATAATATGGACTGAGTATCCGTTTGCACTTTACTTTACTAGTATCTATAATACTTTACATTGTATGTATGTATATTATGTTTAAGTTAAAAAAATAAATAAATAAATTAAATCTAACAGATGTCTTAATTATTATTCTTTCATTATGTTGATATTTTGCTTTTTTTCATCATTATTCTACTCTGCATGTGTATACATATGTATAACATAAAGTCATAAAAAATATTATCATTTATCGTTTAAATTAAAAAATAGTGAATAATAAAAATCAAATAACCAAAAACCAAATAAAATTACAGAACAGAGAATACTATAGCTACTGAACTGAGTTTGTGTATACCTACATAAAAGTAAACAACAAGTACTTGATCAAAAAGAGCACAACAAAAATAAATAAATAAAGTTCCATTTACATTCTACACGTTACGTAAGATCTCAACCTCAGATAATTATTTTTTTCTCATTTTTAATTTTTAATTAATCGTTTATATTTGTTTTTGTAGTGTGTAATATCTACACAAAAATATGTACTACCACTCCTTTTCATTAGTACATACATAATATGTAGATTCCGCATACAACGCATATACTACTACTAGAATAAAAAATAGCTCGGACATTTTTCATTCTTGCTACGCTCAACGGCTACACAATCAGTCAGTGATGTAAAAATTGTTGAATGTTTTTTTTCTAATGTTGGCAAAATGTACACTTGAAATCCTCTCTCTCTTAATATCTGTTTATAATACTTATATTAATCATTTACAGACATTTTTGTTACTAAATAAAAATTAAATTATTCCTCTTTTTTCAATTCTTTGATTTTTTTTTTGCATCATGAATCAACGTTTTATTTCACATAAACTGACCATTATTGTTTGCAAATATATTTCACCAAAAAAAAAATCCAACAAATAGTATCCATCAATTATCACATTTAATAGATGGCGCTGTGTAACCATTTTTTTTTTCTATAATAATTAAACAGATTGAGCTAATTCGAGAAACTCTTTTTCAAGATTTTATTTTAGTAAAACAAAATCATTTTTTAGGGTTATTTTTTTATATCACGGTATAGCGTATATTTTTGTAAATAATATTCATCCGTTTTGTTTACATTACACACAAATAATGTCTATATATTCATTTGTTGTTGGATTGTATTAATTTTGAATTTTTTAGAAAAAATCTGATATTTTTGTTACATCAGCTTACTACTATACATGCAGCTTTTCCTTCGTATAATATGGATATGTAATATATAAAAGTGTATTGTAGCTTCACTGGCAATGTAAACAAAAATTCCATTATAAAAATGGGTGTTATGTATATGCATATTTATATGGAGTTACATACAAGTTTCGAGTTTGTAATACGCATAACCCAATAAACAAAAAAATAAAATCAAAAATCATTGAAAAAAAAATATATTATGATGACGTATCGTGTGTAGAATGTTTATCGTATACTCGTACGCAATTTTCCTACATGAATTACATATAGATATTGATGATGTAAAATGTAATATATTTTAGATTTAAAAGATTTCATAATCGTAAATTACATAGTACATTTGTCTATTTTTTATTTCAAGTTATTTTATGTACACATGCCAGTATGTAATGAATTCATGGTTCAAATTAAAAAAAATGATTCAAAAAAAAATTGATTGTAAATTACATCAATTCTCAATTCGTATTCATTTTTCGTATATATGAATAAAAAAAAAATAAAACCACAGTCACGAATACATATTCATTCAACAGATCTAGATTTAGAAGAAAAATAACAAAAAAAAAAAAAATAGAACAGAAAAATCGATCTAACTGAAGACATGAAAATGTATGTATCTAATAATTTGCTCTGAACTGAGACACTATATTGATTTAACTCGACTTCATTTGACATTTGACTGTGAGACGAGTGCTGATTCTATGATAATTCTGATTGATGTATAAATTACTGTTGAAATATCTGAATTATCTCTCTCTCTCTTTATCTTTAACTCTATAGGTAGAACTATAATCGACATTGCTAACATGGGTAACATGAGAAATAATAACGAATGTTAAAACGTCACATTTGGTTAACTATAATAACATAGATAACATACTAAACATAATCAATACGAATTTCACAAAATGAGCTTATGGCTTATGTTACTTATGTCATGTACGCTCTCGATCGTACTGCTTAAGCCGTAACTAGAATGACTTAAGCTAACTCAAGTCAGAAGTCAGATTACATTGTTTTAAATCAGTGTAACTATATTTGACTCAAGTCAGCTTCATTGAATTTAACGAAACACTTTGAATTTTCGTTGACTTCAGTGAGTGTGCTTACCGACCACACAAAATTGAGTGGCTTGAGTGAAATATGTACATATGTACATGTATTATTTAAACATAACCAATTCCATATGAAGTTTATATGAAATATCGCATTTTGTAGTTAATGTAAAAAATTTGTAAAAATTTCCTTTATGTGTAACTCTCTCCAAATTTTATGTTTTGTATGTGTAACTCTAACTAGTAACAAATATATATCATGTTCATGTAACTATTAAATTAACTAACCTTGCTTTCACATATGCTTACTCAATTCACACAAGCCAATATAGTTACAACTTCAGACTTGAGTGAATTTCGTTAGCTTGACTTGAGTTAGCTTAAGTCATTCTAGTTACGGCTTTATGTCGAGCTTATGTTAAACGAATTTTTAACGAATGTCGGTAATGTCAATTATAGTTTAGCTCATTGATTTGGCTGTGTTCGGCTACGACATATGTCATAGCTTATGTCACATATGTCGATTATAGTTCTACCTTATTACATTGCTATTAGCTGGCTATCGTTATGTGTACATAGAAAATATTATATCAATTTAATTAATGATAAATTTGTAGATGAAAACATTAGAGCCGTATTCACCAACCAAGATTGTCATCTTTTATAAAGTGTATTTATTAATCTCGATTAAACACTATTTGGATATTTTTCAGACAAACTGGGAGTGATACTATAAATATCGTTTGAAAAATAACTTTTGTTATTAGCAGAAACAACACAGCACTGACATATAATCATCAAACCACATAACCTCTCTTTCATAAAAATACTAAATTTTTTCAATCAGCTGACATGTTTGACACTTGACTTTCATAAAGTCCGAAAACAAATTGTATCTAGATTGATGAATAAGTATAAATTATTGCCGACAAAAAAATAATATTACAGATAATCTTGGTTGGTGAATACGAGCCAATTTGTACAGACATACATAATGAAAAAATAAGGAAAATTCCCGATAGATTTTTTTTTTTAAATAATACGAATGCTTCTTAATTAACGCACAAATGCGGTAAATAACAAAGTCATACGGTCATACATAATGTAGTTTACTAAGTAGACTAGAACTTTTCAATATAGAACGATTATTAATTCATATGTATAAAAAATAGGAATAACGACATATTACAAACACAACCATTCAATATCCTTCCATTTCAAATGAGTAGATGCACATCATCACTGATATTGCATCATCATCATCATCATCATAATTATGTATTAAAAGTTAAATATGCATTATTTTGATGTATATAGGTACATTATGCAGATATGTATACGTAAAATATGAATATGATGCAATAAATTTTTACTTTTACGTGTGAATTTTAATTCGAAACTGAAATGTTTTTTGTTTTTGTTTGTTTTTGTATTTAAAACATAAAAAATAGAAGAAAAGAAAAAAACGTAAACAAATTACATCAATTAATTAACTAATAAAATCAACATAACTAAAACACTTACACATGCGCATATTACACATACGAAAATGAAAACAAAATAAAAACTACAAAATTTTCTAATTTTTACAGATCAATTCAAATCCATAAAGAAAAAATAACATAAGAAGGGGAGTAAAAATTCAAAATTCATTTATTTTGTATTCATCATTCGATTTTCAATTAAACAGAAAAAGAAATATGTAAACAAAAGCAAAATTTCAAATAAAAATAAAATGTCATCACATTAAACACATTAAACACCTCATTAACTATACCTACACACTCTAATACAAAAAATGGGAATTAGTGTGATACTGATCGTATAAAAAGGTGTCTGTTGTTTGAGAAAAAACACAATATAATGTGTGTCAAACAGTATGGTGTTAAATTATTACTACCACCACCAATGTATAAGAAAAAATATTTTTCCATTTTTGAATTTAAACAAAATTTAATCAATAATTTTTCAATGTTCATTTTTCATTCGATGATGCCATAATATGTGACTGTACTGTACATACCTGTACTTACACTGTTCTCTGTACTGTATTTACGTAATAGTTGCGTTCCTTTTGATCAAGTAAAGTACTCCCAAGTACTTGTAGTCGTAATCATCTACACCACCTTTTTCATTCGAGTTGATAGTTTACTTGACAGTTGCACGGTTAGTTATGCCAAAATTAGCCGTCAGAGGTTTTTGTGCTTCAATCGTTAGAGACTAAAGAAATAGGTGAAAGTCTGTAACATTTTCATTACACGTTTCCTTCAATAGGTGGCTTTTTATTATTTAAGGTTATGGAGAATCTAAAATCAACAACAAAACAAATTTGAAATACATGACAGCTGAAACTTGAACACGGCCAACTGTCACTGCCTTAGAAATGTGTATGCCTTGAAATTCGAGATTACTTTTTACTTCCAAGTAAAAAAATTGTATTCCATTTACAATCTACTCCCGACTACTTGGGAGTACTTTACTTGGTCAAAAGGAACGCAACTAATAAATGCCCTTCTTATACATACATACATTCTTATTTGTTTTAATGTTTCTTAATTGGAATATCTCTGAACACTGCGTTCACATTCTGTTATGTTGTTGATGTTTCATTAATATATTTTTAATGTTGAAATTTTCCTCTTAATTTTTATGCTGAAAGATTAATCAATAAAGCAGAGCAACTACAAAAAAAAAGTGAACCTGCCATGCATTATGTATACATAATACAGACGCCACAAAACCAAATTAAACTCAAACTAAACTAAAAAAAAAAAAAATTAATTTAAATTCAATTTATTTAATGATAGATACTTTTTACCTATATGGTTTTGTTTACTTTGAAAACAAAAAAGAAAAGCGAAACAAAATAAAATGTAGTTTTCTGTTCACCTAATTTTCATATTTTGTACAAAAAAAAAAAAAATATTTTTCGATGGAAAAATCCTAAAAAGAAAAAATTTTCCATCTTGCAACATTTTTGACAGAAACAAAAAAACAAAATAAAATTAAAATTAAAAGGTAAATAACAGCTAAAACAAAAAGATAGACACACATTAGGTACAACCGCATAAATGAATACGAATGGACTTCATATCTTGTATTTACGTAAATGCGGCGTTGCGTGTAATAAATGTGGAGATCGTGAACGCCGCGCGCATTTACAAATTTGATTTTTTCTGTAAGGTACACGTTTTGAATGATTATAATTAATGTAAATGTAAAATGAAATTATTTTTTATACCTACAATTTTTTTTTAAGAAATTCTCAGAAATTGAGTAAATTAAATTCAAAAATTCATTGATCAGTTCTAGGATCTAATGCCATGCATCATGTATCAAAACGGTATCAATGCCATAGTAATTAATAGCAGAAAATTAAATTTATTGCACCTTGTTGTATATGTATGTGTGTGTCACATTTCACAAAAGCCAGAGACACTATTCAAAAACTAAATTGAAAATGGACACAATTTGTTGATAGAAATACTTTCTGTCTTTCTCTTCTTTGTTTTTATTTGTTTTTCAAACAGAAAATGTTTGAAGTAAGTTTAAAAGTACCCTAATGCCGATATGAAAAAAAATTCTCCATTCAAACTTCGATTGTTTGCTTTGAACATTATTCCTTTTTGAATTTTTTACACTTTCAGTTTTGGATATTTTACGCAGGGAGGTTGAGGAATATTTTTGTTTTAATCTAAATTCTAGCAAAAAGAAAAAAAAAAGGTATGTACTTTCACCCACTTCCACCTTTAGCTAACTGTCGTTTATCTTTAGTCTCATATACTTTTTTTATTTTGTTCTTGTATCTGATTTTCATACGTATACGTACATGAAACACGAATGTGTTGTATCTGATTTTAAAAAAAAAATGTTTGTACCTGTTTGACGGCTATTGCAAGCAAATTTTACCGGTTACCAAATAAATCCTAAAGAAAAACATTTTTTTTTTTTTTGAATTTTTGTAATATGTAGTAGTAGGTATAGTGTCTGCAACTAAACTTATTTATGCAACAATTTGTGCATAAGACCTGTATAAGACCTGTTACAGGTTGCAAATGACATTACTATAATACTAACTGAATTTGTACATTTACACATACAAAGAACAATATTTCAACCACATTTCAACTGCTATATATGTATATATATGCACTTATGGTGGTGCATTAATGAAAATAACTGACATAAAAATTTGAAAAGAAAAAAATCTCCCTTCTGGTTTCTGGTATATATCGTAATTACAGAGAGAAAAAAAAACAATTTTTTTTTTGATTATTTTTGGTTTCGTTTCGATCGTGTGTACTTATTTTGATCAATGTGTACGTACAGGTATTTCGTCGTATACGTTCGCATTAAGTACGTACAAAAAATACCAAAAAAAAATATGTTTTTTATACCAAAAATCGAAATCGATCGATTGCGTTTCTTGCAATGTTGCCAATCTTTAAGGAATTCCTCAAAACTTGAGGATTTTGAATATTTTTGAGGAATGCTTTGAGGATTTCATTGATTGAGGAATTTTGAGGAATTTATGAATTTCAAATTTTGTCTGATAAAAAGTATTAATGAAAATAATTTTGCTTAACTAAGCTAGTTATTTTATTAATATTTGTGATCACACTTGTTTACCACAAAATTCGAAACAGTTTTCATCACTTTTTTATTAGTATTTTCTTTATTAAAAACAGAATGGTCTCATATAGTGTGCATTAAGTGTTCATGCCATATAATCCATTTGGCTGTTTCCAAAGCATGTATTAAACTTCCTAAATCATTGGAAGATCTTTTAAGATATTTAGGATCTAATTTTAATATTTTAACAGAAGCTACACAAGACAAGAATCTCTAAAAGAATTTCAGCAATTTTACAATATAGAGGCACACAAAATTCTTTCGCCAAAAATTGTTTTGATCGTATTCTAGAACAATATGAAGCATTAAATTCATATTTACGGCTAAGTGTTTTCGAAGATCCTTCAAAAACTACGAAATATATGCTTGAAACAATGGACAATAAGTTAACCAAAGTTTACCTTGAATTTATTTTTGCTTTGAGGAATTGCGTTAAAAAATGAGGAATTTGAAGCTGCATGTGAGGAATAATCAAATTTGAGATTGGCAACGCTGGTTTCTTGGTATATTTTTGCAATTTTTAAATCGAGTACAAAACTACATGCACGCATGTATCCACATATCAATGTGTATATAAAGTTTTCATATTCATGCATATACCATACGTAACAGTTTACCTGCTGTTTATTATATCTCAGATCCCACATGCCTGCATCCATGTACATATGTACATATTTTAGTATGTATTTATTTATTGACTGATATATAAAACGATTGTATTGTGGATTTTTAGTCGAAAACATATGATGCAACTGATTTGTTGTCTTGCTTTTGTTTGTTCATCATGAGGAGAGGAGAATAATTATTATTTTTACTGGCCGACCCCGACCGATCAATCGATCGATTGAACCATACACATACCATACCATATGTGTTTTGTAAAACAAAAAATGAACGATAGGATAGGAACAAAATAATATTATGTGTGTTTGCGTATGTGTACACATGTAGGAAATAAATTTATTTTAAAATATTTTATTTTTCCAAATACATATATCAAATCTCTAACTCCTATATACTGCAAATTCCTGTACAGATTATAAGATGATGGTGTGTAGGAGTGGATGGATGGATGTGTGGTATTTTTAATATTTTTATAGGGTATTTTTTTTTTCTTTGGAAATTGAATGAAAAGCAAAGAAACGAGCTAGAGTACCCGGCCCAAGCTGTAGAACAGCTGATATTTTTTTTTTCTCTTCACTTTGGGATTCTGGACAAGTATGTATATGTTGATCATATCGAAATTTTGTAGGACAGGGGTAGACAAAAAAGGACAATAAAAAATTTTATTTTTATGTTTCCAAAAAGTGAAAAAAAAAAAAAAAAACAGAAAACAAAATCACCAGAAATTTGAACAAATTTTTTTTAAGGAAAGGTGACTCTTGAAATATCTTCGAAAAGAAAAAAAGGATATTTAAGGCAGACAACTGAATAAAATTAACAAAGGAAATAATTTTGTTTTTTTCTTTTCATTTTAAGGATTTTTAAAATGGAATTTTTTCAAAATGTATATTTTTTTGATTTTTCAATGTTGAAGTGAAGAGAAGACTTTGATTTGTTCACAAAACTACCAAAAATGTGTGCATGTGCAGTCGTTTCAAAAAGACCTGTTTTTATTTATTTATTTATTTTTTTACTTCTTATACTTTACTCCTGATCCTGACTATATGTAATGACTTCTTATAATGTGTTATTTATGTGTTATTTGATCAGTTATTATGGTGGTGTATCAGAGGAAACCTTTTCTACCTGTACAAAAAAAAAAAAAAAACTTTGAACTCTGAATAGTTAAACTATTCATTTCAATCCAATTACAGTCTCAATCTCGAAATGATGATCCTAAATAGAATAGAAATAGGGGATTCATTGCTTTTTTTTTTTTTTTAGTAATAGTGCTTTGCTTGTAAGAAAAACCAAAAAATTTTGGAAGAAATAATAATAATAGTGATTTTAAGGTACTCATTTTTTTGTATATCCATATGATCAAGTACAGTAATTTCTAGTTTTTCTGGTCCCTAACTTTGCAATAACATATAAACATAGACATGGTCAAAATTCATTTGATAATAAATCAAAAACTATATAAGATTGAACATTTCTAATGTAATTCATCCACAGAGACATATGTATCCAAACAAAATTTGTCTTAAAATCTGAATATTTTTTAAGATTTTTTTTTTCTAATTTTGTGGTTAATTTTCAAAGGTAATGGATTTTTAATGACATAGATATATGAAGCAGTCATAAAATTATATCAAAGATCAGTTTTGTATGCTGTGGTCAACAATTAAAAGATATCTCAAATTATTTGTGATCCAGGATTCATAATTAATTTTAAATAGATTAATTCGGTTATCTATACGTACCTTTTTCCAGGAACGTAACTCCGACGCAAAGTGAGGTCATACTGTACTGATATGATCACACTTAATACTGGCCAATGATAATACAAGAATCGACGATTTATTGAGAATCAGAGAATAGAACTTTTAAAATTCATTCGAAAATGAACGTAAATATAAACAAAATTTCATTCTATTTAATTTTTTTTTATTATTATGATCAACATAAAATGTAGGTATGTATGTAGAAAATGTACTCCCATAACTTCTAATAAAATTAATTTTGTTCATTCTTCTTTGTTCCATTCACTTTGATACTACCATGTATAACATCAAATGCGTTACTGAATATTCATTTGTATTTTGGACTTACGTATACATAAGTGCTGTATTTCAGTTTCAGTTTCAAATTGCATTATTTTATGTGTTTGAATTCCTTTTTCTTTGAAAGTCACAAAAAAAAAAAAAAAAATAAATTCTTTTTATATATAGCTATGTATTTTCGAAGAACAAAGGCTCACTTAATAATATTTTATTTTGATATATGTAATACATAAATATATACAGATGTACATATAATCTATTGTACGATCGTATATAAAATGTATACATATACATATGTATGTACATGTGTATATTACAAAAAATTATTTACAAAAAACATATGTACATGCATTCGAATCTATATAAATTCTTAATCTATTTATAATCTGTATCTTTATTTTATTTACATGTCTCTACATACATATATGTATATCGTATGTATACGTACTTATGTACATATCTCTAATTCTGTACATACTACCTATGTTATGTATGTAATTTATTATTATATATACATACATATGTGTGTACAAGTACATTAAGTAATATTATTCGATAAGAATGACCCAATTACAAACAATATCAAATATACGTACTTACTATCGTATATTGTAGGTTCCATTTAAATACATATAATATTTTATTTTACACACACACATATACAAATGTACATTTTATATATATGTATGTACGAATAAAATCTATTCTACTAACCCACAAAGATAATTTACAAAAAAATTAAAACAAAAAAATAAAATAAAATCAAACAAAAAATTATTTAAAAAAAAAATAATAATGAAATAAAATTGACAATATAAAAATAAAATAAAATAAATAAATAAATGAATACACTATAGCTAGAGCTACCCCTTTAAGAGTATGTATGTGTATAGAATTTTGTAATGTTGTATCGTAATACATGAGTGTTAAATGCATTTAGGAGAGTACTCTTACTACAAAAATTATTTTAGCATTAGCAGCAGCTCAAAGCGCAATCTATACAAAAAAAACAAAAAACACAAAAAACAAATGTCAAAGTATAAAATGAAATATGTAAAGCCCTAGACAGACATCTAGTA
Organism: Villa cingulata; assembly: GCA_951394055.1. Classification (NCBI taxonomy): domain Eukaryota; kingdom Metazoa; phylum Arthropoda; class Insecta; order Diptera; family Bombyliidae; genus Villa; species Villa cingulata. Next base: position 33,005,534 of record OX596023.1, read on the forward strand.
TCGATACCATATGGTATGAACAATATTAGCATGGTGACTTATATGTAATCTAGTATAATACTATTGACACACTGCACAGATAAACCATGGTTATCTCAGTTTTCTGGTTTATCTTTGTGATAACCGACTTTCAGAACTGGGTTAAGTTAACTTTTAATTTTCTAGAACTCAGTTATCTTGTTAACCAAGTTCGAACTCAGTTATCTTTGACGTTTGTGCTATTTATTTTTTTTTATATTATATTTTAACACACTGTCAAATCAAATTTCAGCTAACACGCTGACTATATAAAAAATAATTAGTTTTTGAATTTATCTCGGCAGGTGTCGTATGAATAAATAAACTAGTTCACTTCAATTTAAATGGGTCACCCATTCCAGGTTATCGATAAACCATTTGAGATAACCATGGTTTATCTCTGCAGTGTGTCAATAGTATAAACCTAATATCATTTGACATATTTTGTGAATTTTTTTGTGGTGTCATATAGAAAATTTATATTTGCATTTTATTACTTTCAACTTAATGCCTACTATGCCTACTAATTACTTTCAACTTGATGCTAAAACTAATGTAAAAACTAATTTCTATAATTTCAACAGCATTAAAATGGCGCTACGTTTAGTAAATTTTATGAATACTAGACAAATCATGCTCTATACCAGCTTGTTTTCCTGGTATAAAGCTGGTATAGGGTGACAGACATGTAGTGTAGCCAATACCATGGTATCGATACCACATTTATACTAGATGTCTGTCTAGAGCTTAACATCAATTATTGATAGAAGGTATATGCATTCATATGTACATATATTGTATGTAATATAATTTTGTGTATATATTGCACGTACAATTTTTAATCAGCAACAGTATTTATTATGCTTGTAAAATATTTAAGGTATTTAGGTAGATAGCAGATGGCTCAGCAATAAAATCATCAATTATAACAATCATATATAGTTTATTTCTTCATTTATTCTAATTCTTATTATTCTTACTTATAATATATATTATATACGTACATTATATCAGCAAATAATGTACGAGTTTCGAGTATATACACTTGTATATCGGATGACATCAATAAAAATGGACAGCTACATTATATGAAAATAAGTCCGTATACATATAATATACGTATATTCATTTAGGTACATTTATATACTAAATGCATACTATTGTTTGTACGTATATTATATGTAGACTCACCTATATGTATATGTATGTATGAACATATGAACATATGATTAGATTACATTATCATACGTTCAACAAATTGACTATAGGTATAGTACCACAGCACAGATACGTACGTACATACTATGTTTATGTACATTTATATACGTGTGTGTAAGAGTCTATTTTAAAATTGAAAATAAACCTTATAAATGAAATTAGAACAAGTTCATATTTTTCAAAATGAAATTATAAATGTATGCATGTATGTATGTATGTACATACATTACATACAAATACATACATACATTTTCAATTTTTAAAGTAATTCTATCAAAAAATAACGTCAATATTAAAAATTAATTGTGACATGAAATACATTTACACACAAATGTATATGCACAAACATCGATGTGTACATATACTCGAGTTTTGCTTGCCTATACACTAAGGCTGGTATTCACCAACATAGATTATCTTTTATCTAAGATAAAGTGTATTCATCAACCTGGATAAAACACTATTCGGATATTTTTTAAGACAACGTCGGAGTGGTATTATAAATATCGTTCGAACATAACATTGTTATTAACAGCAACAGCACAAATAAAGATAATGTAGTTCTACTGTATTATCATCTTTGCATATAATTATCACATCACAGAACCTCTTTTTCATTTTATAATATAAAAAAAAATACAATCAGCTGACATGTTTGACACACATGTTCGACCCGAAAACGAAGCTCGAAAACAAATTTTATCTAGATTGATGAATAAGCTGAAATTGTATCCGGCTAAAATATATCCGACGGATATATCCATGTTGGTGAATACCACCCTAAGTAATCAAAGGGTTATTAGGTTGAATATATTCTAATAAGTCCAGTCTATGCAATACATATAAGTACGTACAAGATACAAGGCAGTCCCATGATTTAATTGAGTTACTGTTTCTCTGTCATCAACAAGAGTATCTGTGATTCGTCGTTTGTAATTCACTGTTGATACAAGTGCATGATAAAAACAAAAAATACATCTCTTTTGGTGGTGATTCTGATGATTATAGGCCAAGGTTTCTAGGTATTTTTGGTTGTGTTACTTGAAAAAATATTAACATTTCATATAAAATTACAAGAAGAAATATTTAATGTGGTAAAAAAAAGTACCATCATGTATCTACTATTTCTTTAAGAATTATGTAGTTCTCTTTTAAAAATATTTTATTGAAATTTTCTTTCTTTCTTTTCATTTCTTTGTTTCTCATTTTTCTCTTTGTTCCGTCACTTTTTGATACAGTTTTTTTGTGTTTCAATTAAAATCGTATTCTCTGAGATAATTATAATTAATTAGGTCACCACCAATAATAATGAATAGTCTATTTCTATATATCTTATTTTATTGAATATATACTCACTCTATAGATATACAATCTATATAGATAAATGTCATTCTTATAATATACTGTTAGAATTTTGTCGTTTATTATTATTGAATTAGGATTAATTTGTCCTTGATTCTTAGGTTTCATGTTCTTACAATCCCCTAAACAACACTAGACAAATTCTATAATGGAGAAATGTTTTTATTTTCTTGCTACGGCACCATTGTGAATATATTCATACATATTCTTTGATATATAGGTACAGGGTGTCCGGCCTCATCCTGTAAAAGGCAAAAGTGAAGCGAGCTTCTTGAGCTTTCTGCATACGTAATTAACAATTAATTCAGAGGGCGCTGTACTTCCACAGATTGTATTTTCTCTGAAAATAATGACAAAAAATCATTAAATTTTTACTTTGAAATACAATAACTCTTGGAAGGAAGGATGTAGTGGAGCATGTAAGGTGTCATTATAGAGAGGGAGGAGTTTTCTACAGATTTTTCTTAGACTATTTTCTCCTAGCTAGTAGTTGTGTGATAGGGTGTTTCGTAGAGTAAGTGCGAAAAATCTTTTTCGCCCTCTTGCGATTAAACGATTGAGATTATCCCTCCCGTCTGTAGTACGATTTTTTGTTTGTCTCCATGATACCTATATCTACTGTTTACGGGCTGACCACTCAAGGCCCAACACCCTACCCTGCATGTTTTTTTAAACTTCAATTGTTTGTTTTTATTTTATTCTAATAAATTTTCTTGTACTATTATTGATTTCAATTCAAGGTAATCAAATCACTTCCTATATTATATATGTATATTATTCCAATATTTTTTTTTAATTGACTAATTTTCCACATCTGTATCTACTACACATTTATGTTTATCTATCATCCGCTACTTATGTATTTATGTAGGTATCTATGTATGAGTTTTGTACATAAATTTATAATTCATTTTAATATTTTAATTTTGTGTTTTTTAAATAAAAAATGAACAACAAAAAAAAAAATCATATTTTAATTACCATATTCCTTCAAACATACATTATGTATCGAAGATCATGGATATAGCGTATCCAGATTACTTCTAATACTCATACCTCATACGCTTGTATCCTATATATGTACTATGACATATTAGTACAACGTACAACACAAAAATAAATTTCTTCAAAATGTAAAAATAAATTAAAAAAAAATTGTTTATGATTCGTATTTTCTTTTTTATTTTTCTCATTTTGTGAATTTTCTATTTTTTCATATATTACTCACGTATAGTGTGATGAATAGTTTTTGAAGGCCAAATTTTTAATCATTAAAAAAAATTTATGTACATATATATGTATGAACATAAAAATAAATATTAGAATTTCTTAAAAATGATCAAAAAATCATAAAAAATGTTGTTCATTTTTTCAAAATTTTCAAAAATAAATAAAATTAAAAAATAAAATTTTGAAGATTCAAGATACAGAAGAAACGGAAACGAATCAGAATAGTAGTTAATTATCTTTTCTTTTTTTTATAAAAATTTATTTTGTTTGTTGTCTTTTACATCATTTTTAATTCTATGATATTTAACACATGCCAAAATCACTTTAATACTTATCGTATACGAGTATACATTCGTTCGTTTAATATACGTATACCTACATTTATATGTTACATATTTTACATTATATGGACACGTTACGATTTACAATAAATACTTTATGATAAATTACATTCATATTTCATACACACTTTTTGTAAAATACATAATCTAAAATTTTATTTTTCCGCATTACATTTATTTTACATGCAGGGCCGGTTTTAGCCTCTGCGCCTGCAACGTACTTCTAAAATTTTCCTCTCTATATTGAAATTTTACTAATTCAAAGTCTAATATTACTATTTTTTTTTCTATTCCAACAATACAAAATTTCAATTTCTATCATCCTTTTCAGTTTCACGTCACAATGAGGTAGTGACTATATAGACGCGTTTTTCTCATAGCAGTTCAGGTTCTCTGGTAGGCGTAATTCTCTTTTTCAAGAACTAATGCAAGGACATATAAATATTCGTCCCAGTAATAGGGTAACAGAACAAAATTAAAAATACATATATACATGAACTAAATTAATCAGGCCACAAAATATAAAGAAAATAATATATATATTCAATGGAAGCTTGTATGGATCATCGGTTTTTCTTGCATACAAGAATCTAGTTTCGATTTAAAATTCTTCTCAGTACTCGACTACCTAGACTAGACCTACTCAGTGCAGTACCTGAAAACTAATATTTGTGTATTTTTCTGGTTCTCTTTCTACATTTCAAATATGTGCTCAAGAGACTATGTTTGTTTACAAATAAAAATATAGGTTAAAATATCTATTGGCTTTTCTTATACACACACACAACGGATATTGAAGAAGAAATAGAAAGATGCTCGAATAGTAGTTTTTCTTCTACTTTTTTTGTATAAATTGTGTACTTCACTGTATAGTAGGAATTAATACATTTTAAATTGAGCATTTAAAGAGAAAATTTTCGCAGAGTACCTATATTATTTTTTACTGTGATTTGTAAAATTATTTTCCTAAAAATGGATGGGTATGTGACTTTCATTCTGTCGTTATGTGCGCCTCTCGAGATTTGGTGCCCGGTTTTGGTGAATCATTTCAATCTATAAAAGAATCAGGTATTCTTACACAGCTAAAATATATTATATAAGAGCATTACATAGTATGTCTATAATGATCGAAAATTTTTTAATTTGTGTCCACAAATAGAATATGATTCCTTGTGATCGTCTTTAACATAAAAAAACCTATAATATATTTACTTATTTTTTGAATAATTATTTAAAATTAAATATTAAATTTTTTCACATTACGCGTAATGTAACCTAAAGTAAAATATATGGTGGGTGCATATAATTTTTAAAGTGGTATTCATCTCCAAAAAGTATTTAAAAATTAATTTAATTGCATTTTATAAGAGAAAATGTAACGACTAATTACAATACATAATTAAACAAAAACAAAAATGAAAATTAAGTCTTTAACAAAGAAATGATTATATTACACTTGTAGTAGAGTTACCATCGTTTTTATGTAGTAGATAAGTATAGAAAGAACAGCACAAATAAAAATAAATGAATATTGCTCTAATAAAAATACATTTATCTAAGAATACTACTCGTATGCATACTATAAAATATTTTATTTAGAATTTATTGCATCTAAAATTGAACGTATGCAAATATATATATATCATATGCATAAGAAAAACATATGTTTATTTCTATTTATAAAATTACAATTTACAATACACAGATACTTGTATACATATGTATATAAAATACTTAAACATTATTAATATATTTGACAATATCTAACAAAAATCATGCATAAATAGATACCATAGACAGACGTACACACTTAACATTCGTAATATATCTAGAACATAAATGTGATACAGAGTATATAATTATATGCGCGATTATCTATATTTGTACAATTAACAAGGTTACAAATTTTTGTCTCTCTACATTCATATATAGCACACTACAAACACATATTGGCATACATACTATACTAACAAATACATACACTACGTATATGTAGAGTAGATATATTCTATAAAAAGAGCTTATGACGCTGAGTCACCCATTTTTTTGTTTTTACAACAAAAATACTATATTTAATTATTATGTTAAAAATCGTTGTAATATAAAGCAAGCAAAATATATAATATGAAACAACAATAAAATAGAACAGCAAAAACAAAAAAAAAAATTATACATTCGGCCCACCACTATATATCTAAAGTAAAAGAAAAATCATACACATAAATGTAAGCGGTATTCTACACATAATGTAGTACAACATCTGTATATAATGCCGTTGACAAACATCTAGTATAAACATGGTATCGATACCATGGTATTGGCTATACTACATGTCTGTCACCCTATACTAGCTTTTACCAGGAAAACAAACTGGTATAAAAGTGGTATTGAAACCAGCATGATTTGTCTAGTATGAATCTAGTATTCACAAATTTAACGAAACGTAGCGCCATTTTAATGCTGCGGAAATTATAAAAATTAGTTTTTACATTAGTTTTAGCATCAAGTTGAAAGTAATTAGTAGGCATAGTAGGCATTAAGTTAAAAGTAATAAAATGCAAATATAAATTTTCTATATGACACCACAAAAAAAATTCACAAAATATGTCAAATGATACTAGGTTTATACCAGATTACATGTGTGTCACCATGCTAATATTGTTCATACCATATGGTATCGATACTAGATGTCTGTCTAGGACTTAATATGCATATGAATTCACGTGTAAATGTAGGTAATACTGGTAATACATAAATAAGAAAATGTTCTTTTTTTTTTGTTTAATTTTCTTAGAACATTAAAAGTATATAATATAAATGAATATGTAACGAACGACAAAGAACAAGAATTAAAGTATAAGATTGGCAAATTAAATAGCATAAAATAAAATCTAAAAAAATAAGATAAAATTATGTGTTTCATTTCATATGTGTTTATTATATATTTTTGATAAAATCACATAAAATAGCGTAACATACATTTTATAGACAGAGGATCTACAAATATGATACATCACATCTATATACATCATCGCATACTATATTAATTTGATACAATATACGGCTATGTGTGGCTTCATTTTATTTATATGTAGATTGGTTACTGGTTTAATTAAAAATGACAAAAATCTATGATGAAGAAGACCATATAACATTAGAACCATACAAACAAACATATTTACATATATAGGTCCTCTATGTATAAAAATATATTTCATTCTATATAAATTCGTATTTAATGTACATCCATTATCCATTCATATGAGTATGATGTGTTTGTATTAAAGATTTTATCTAAATAATACGATATGTCACACTATCCTTTACACTATCATAAAAAAAAAAGTTTATACGTTTTTTTTGTACATTTTTATGAACTACAAGTATGTATGAAAAAAATGTTTGAAACATAAAAATTGGAAAGAAGTTGCTCTCTGTGAACTTCCTCTATCAATCTTTGTCTTGGTCTTTATTTTGGTCATTTCCCCAAATATTTGAGTCGAGGATAACGTTAAACATTTCTTCTGTCCTATCGTACCTTTATATTTCTTTTGGTCGTTTTCTAAAGTAAAGGGCGAAACACTTCCAATTATCCTGCCTTTATATCTCTTCTATCCCAGCTGTGTTTTTTCGCTATGTTTTACGTTATCACTTCATCTTATCTTGTTTCATTTCGTTTTCCCAAAAATAGTATTTTTCAACTGAGTATAAATTTTCAAAATATTTGACAAGATTTAATAAATAATATGAACTATATACGTATAGTGTCCTATCTTACCAGTACAGCGCAATGTTTAGCGTAGGTAGGATTTAGATTTTTTCATTAAATGCTTAACTGAGTACCTACACATACATATGGTATGGATTTATAAAGCCGGTCGGTATACAGCATTTACACATATCAATGGATAAAGTATAGATATTTTAAGATGTGAGGATTTATCATAAACAAAAATTGTAAAGCAACAGTGTCATCAGCATTGCAGCGAATCAAACACATGAATCTCGTTATTAATTTTATACCGTTGTAAATATAATACCACTACCACAACAATTTATTCTGGTTGATCTATGCCTAGAATTATAATGAAGTTTGTTCTAGAATAGTGCGTTATGATTTATAACTCTGTAAGTACATAATATTTGCCTGATGTGCATCACATATGAGATATTATATGACATTTTCCATAACTTGGTATTCATTATATTCGTTGCTTCCATCAACAATCCTGCCTGAATCCACAACATACTACTATGCTACTACGTATTATTTTTATGGCTTGGCTTTCATTTGATTAAAATTATTTATTTTCTTCTTGTCTTCTTCGCCTTCTTCTTCTTCTTCTTCTTCTTCTTCTTTAACTTCTTCTTCTTCATCATCACTTTGGATCATCTTTCCTTTTATGTACACATCCACCAAAGACCAAAGTCAGTTCATCATACAAAAAAAAAATGTATGATGCATCCACCAACATCTATGATAGATAGACGTCGTAAAGTCGTGCATGTATGTAGTGCAAATATAAATGTACACATCATTTATGTAGGTATGTCTGATGTGCACACAAATGCAGATGGATGGATGATTCAATTCGGTAAAATGGATAAATGAATAATATATAGAATAGACAAATAAATGTGTGTTAATGTTTCGTCTCGATACATGAGTATATGTGCATATGCAATGCATATATAATATGAAGACGGACGATTAGGTATATAAATATGCATTTTATGCACATCATTATATTCCATTTTACATATATATACATATGAGTATATATACGACATGAGTACGTATACATATAAATTTTTTATTTTATTTTATCAATTATTTTGATTGTTTTGGCATTATTCCATTCAATTCATATGTTGCATTTTGTGTGTGACTTGCATTTAAATTCTTTTCTTCTTCTTCTTTTATTTTTCTAACCTATTTTGATTTAATATATTTTTTCTCTCTGTTCAATTTACTTGTGTGACCCAATTTAAATATTTTTATCTAAGAAAAGAAAAACAAAAAAAAAATAGATCTAAGAATATATAAAATCGTTTTAAGAGTCATTAAAAATATATTTAATGCATAAACGTATACAACGCTATCTATACTGATATTTGCATTAATGCAATTTGTCAGTCATTTTCATTTTTTTTTTGTGTTTCGATAAAAATTCTAAATAATAGAATAGCAAAATAAAACTACGAGTTAACTATTTATATAGAGCAACACAATAATTTCATAACTACATTAGTCCTCATCATAAATGTATCTATACATAATAATTTTATATTGGATGAGTGTTGCTGAAATAATGTATATATGCAACTATACATAATATAAATTTATACCAACAAACATATGCATAATAAATGTATGTTTGACGAACGACGATTATTATCTGTTATGATTTTATATGAGCGCCCTCTAACATTACAATATGTAATTATTTTTTATTGTTATAAAAATCTAAAATGCATTCATAATAATAATGCATTCCATTCCAATATGTATAATGAAAATCCAATATGTATAATGAAAATAAAATAGAATTAAATGATCAAAACAAAAAGCAAAAACAACAAAATGAAAATAAAGAACGAACATAAAAAAGAAATAAAATAAAATTACTAAATAACTGCTGGAACAGATTGTGCAGCTGAGTCTGAATCTGAAGCTGTAGCGTGAAGTGTAGTATGAAGTATATACGCTGCAGCCCTGTATATGAGATTATAACAAACAGAATGGTCTAGTTGCAGCTGACTTTACTTTACGAATTTAAGTTAAATTAAATTGAATTATTTGTGACCAAATAATAAAAAAGTGTTTAGTATTAGAATTTAAGTGTTTAGAATTATCTTGTTTCAAATTATTTTTCATCATTTATACATACTGTACACTGTTTTTTATTGTAATTCGAGCTGTCAAAACTTCTTTACGCGGGTCAAATCCGAAATTCATCGAAACTTAGCAGCAGCCTCAGCGGCTACTTCAGCCGCAGCGACAAATTCTATTCCTGCACATTCATTTTCATCGTTTTGAATTCTGACAGCTCGTGCTACAGCCTCAGCCTCAGGCTCAGCTGCAGCATTCTGTTCCAGCAGTAAAAATAGTATAATAAAAAAAAAAATTATCATAAATATATTAAAATTTATAAGAATGAGGTGACAAATATGTAAAATCCCATTCCATATGCATGCATGGTGTATCTTAGTATGTGCATACATTTATATGGTTCCTCTATTTCTGTGGTATTTATGTGGTTCTAACACGTCACATATCTGTATCTTTATTCTGTAGGTACATATGTATAATAATAATTGAATGCGTGTAGGAGTTAGAAGGAGAGATAAATAAATGAAAAAAAAAAGTTTTTTTAGAAGCATTAACTAAAACTAAAACTAAAAAAACAAAGTCAAAAATAAAATAATAAACCAAAATAAAAGTTGTGTATATAAATAATGAAGTGATATGTATGTAATGTAATATAAATAAAAGAAAAAATATATGTATATAGAAGAAAAAAATTAGGTCACCACATTTACAACAAAGAGGGAGAGTGAAATATATAAAATCAAAAATTCTGAACAAAACTGGAACTGCTGCTGCTGGACTCTATAGTATAGAATGTAGATAGATCTAAGCTATATACATAGTAAAGTAACTAATAATTGGAAGTTGAAACTTGTAAATATGTATGTATAAAAAAATATATACGAGTAGATATAAAAAATGTACACAAAATTATAAAAACAAAACTCCAAAATCTATAGATACTCGTATATACGAGAACGAGTGCTATTATTATATGAAAACCAAACCAAACCAATTGCACAAAATACTCGTAGTTATGTCGTATCGTGTGTGTTGTGTATGTTTGACAGATAAATAAAATGAAAAATGTGTATGTTCATTACATGACCGGCCGGGCGGCAGGGGCAAGGAAGTGAGTAGTAGTTTAGTAGTGGAATACATATGCATATAGGCTCTATGTCTATCTAATAAAATTTACTATTAGTCGTGCCTATCTATAATAGTAAAAAAATAATGTAATGCTAGATATACTGTACTGTACTAATAATACTACAGTGAATGAATATTAAAATTAACAAAAATACAGAAAAAAAAGAAAAAAACTAATAAAAAATAACAAAACATCATTTCACTCTTTAGTATAATGTTGTGTCCTCTTATCGTTTACAAACTAATGGAAGATTATGTATATTTATGGATGTAACTTGCTGTGAGTCCACTGACTATTTATGAGCTACAAATACACACACAAAATGTACAGAAATTACATACTGTATATACACATATATAGTCTAGAATTTTCTTTAATAATTTTCATTTTTTATTTTGTTTTATTTTATTTCTTATTCAATTTTTATTTTTCTCTATTTTGTATATTTGTCTTGTTTGAATTTAATTAGAACCCAAAGAATTTTAATGAAAATTTATGAAGATGATCAAATCGTGATTGAACATTTTAATTCTTCTTTTTCGCGTCTTTTCATTATTCTTTTTTTTTCTGTCTTTTTTTTTTCTTTACACCTTCACAAAGACAACGTATACTAAATGCGTGTTGAACAAACGTAATAAAATAAAAACATTTACATAAAGATTTAGAAAATTGACAAAAAATAAAAAAAAAAATTACAAAAAATATGTTGAAAGCTTTAGAAGATTTGAACACAGAAACATAGAAAATAGACAAGAATATAGAGACACTGTGTCTTTTACAAATTAATTTGAATTCAAAAAAAAAAAAAAAAAATAAATTCATTCGACAAAAAATATGTTCAAGTTGTGAGTTAATAATCAGTCATCATAGAAAAAGTTCAAAAGGTTAATCTTTTGATAGAAATTTGTAAGATGAAGAAAGAAAATATGTAAGCGATAGGGTAAAGATCTTATTTTATTTTACATACATATGTAAGTGGCTAATTGTTGGTTCTGAGATCATAAAAATATGACCCAATCTGCCTACTTGAATTATTTTTTGACATTTTTTTTTTTTTTTTAATAATAAGATTGATAATCATTTTTTTTTTTAATGACAAATACTATGATGTAAAGTTTAGTCAGGGATCAGTCGAATGATTATGATTATCAATTGAATCGAATGCCCTATATTACAATGACGGTTTGAATGAAACGAAACGAACTTGTCATATGCAATCTGACAAATGACAATTCGCTCAAGTTGTCAAGTTAGTTACTTCAATAAATTCAGTGCATGCATATACAGTCGGCAATCGAAAGTGAAGCTGTCATCAAATCGACTGTTGATCAATCTATTGAGTAATGCAGTGACTTCAACTTGGACTTTGACTTTCGAGTATAGTAAATAGAAAAGTAGCTATCAAGTCTACTGCATTGAATGTAGAAGTTCTAATATACATATCCATTAAATTAAAGTCGAAGTTGAAGTCACTGCATTAAATGTAGAACCGACATAAGATTGTCACTTCAGCGATGTGCGACACGACACAACTTTGAGTAAATTATTATAAATTTAATTTAGAATCGTTCTTCTTAGTTTTGGACTTCAATTTTACTTGGATATTTTCTTTCATCACCACACTTTAAATCCATACAGAGTTTCGAACATGAAGCAAAGAAATCCTTAGGATATCAATTAAAACTTCGACACTTAAACAATTTTGTAGAGAATATATACAAGTATGGATGGATTGGTTCTTTATTATTGCAATAACAATGATGATAAAGATAATGATGATGAAAGCGTGTGAGTAGATATTTAGAATAGAACAAACACCGGAAGAAAAAATATAAAAATTGTAATAAAAAATAGTCAAAATATTATGTATCTATATAGATACATTTGTACACATGTATATATAAAAGAGAAATATGTTGCGTATATTTTCAGATTGTATAATATTGTGTAATGATGATGGATTTCAATAACGAATTAAAAACGAACATAAAACAAACAGCAAGTATAAATGTTTAACAATAATTTACCATTGCCAACGAACGTTATCATCATCAAACATCAATGCCATTACAATACATCATGAACGTTTAGCATTTCACATGCGATATCGAATTTTCTTTTCGTATAATGATGACTTTTTGGGAAGGTCTTTTTAATTTTGTTTTTTTGTGGGTACATATTTTTTTTTGTTTGTATTCTGTGTTTTTATTTTTCTTACTAAAAGGAAGTGAAAGTTAACTTTATCGATTTCTATTCTTCTTGTCAAACATTATATAGCTTGCTTGATGATGAAAACTATACATAAATGTGTACAGAATGCTTTTAACAGAAAAATAAATAAAAATGGCAAGGCAAATACAACAAAAAACACAAAACAAAATAAACAGAATAACAGGAAAAAAAAACACATTTTATTTTCTTTTGTAGATAGATAATTTTATACAATGATGAAAACGAAATATTTACAAAGAAAAATTGTAAGCAACAAAACAGCAGTAGTAGCAACACTAAAAGTAACGTAAATTACCAAAACACAAAAAATTATTCAAAGCAATTTATTTCAATTTGAGAAAATTTTATTTTTCATTTTTCTTCATTCTTTAACACACAAACTATGGTAAAATACGTATGTATGTATGTATAAGGAAATAATTTACTAAAACTGAAAGAATTGAACTGTCCAAGTTGAAGTAATAGGTGGTAACTTTTCTAGAAATAATCTAGGAAAAGAAGGGATATTTAAAATCATTAACAAAAAAAAAAAACAATCAACATTCATGTCCTTTTTAAAACGACTTCATTACATTTTATTTTATTTTTTTTGTTCACTACTAAACGAAAAAAACAAGAAGAACCCAACTAAAGTATAAAACAATCTCTGGAAAAACTCTCGAATATAAACTGGTATAGGTAATAGGATAGGTATAGGATAGGTGTAGAGGTAAATTTATTCTCTTTAATGTTTGTTTTGTAAATATAAAACAGTACGCACACATATGTATATTTTTTGTATAAATGCACATGTATAAATCAGCAGGAGAATATATTAATAAAAAACAAAGAAAAATCTTAAATTTATTTCGTTAGAATATAAAATGGGTCATTATAGTACAATAACCTCTCCTCTATATTTATGTATCGCATTTTTATCTTGCATTTTCCTCCTTTATTGCCTTTTCTATATATGTACATACTCGTATTGTAAACAGAATTAAACGAAATACAAAAAGAAAAAGAAAAAGAACAAAACACAAATAATCAAAATCAAGTAAAAGGCAAACACTTTATTGGACTATGACTTCTTAAATTCATAATACGCATACTACATATGTACTATTATTTTCTTTACAATAACAAACAAACACACAGAAACGCAATCATATGTACATTTTACACCACACACAATTGTATTACATATTTAGATAATATATACAACAATATATGTATGGAGATTCTATTAAAATTAGACGCAAAAAGCTTATTTGTTTATTTACTTTTTAGAGTAAAGCAATGCACTCATTTAGTTCATGTGTTCTACAAAAAAGGGAATAAAAAGACACATCCGTATGAACATATACACACCGCTGTATAGTAGTAAATATATGTATTTGTAATAATTTTTATGTAAATATGTAATGCACATACGCGAGACGGGGCGGGGCCATACACACACAACAAATAATATGCATCAGTATATAAATCCCTTTTAATTTCATATCACATTCCATTATTATGTACGTATGTCCCCCATTATTTCTTATATATTTTCGTCTTTTTATTCTTCTTCTGCTTCTTCTTCTTCTTTTTTTTTCTTCACTCCAAAAATCTAATCTAAAAAAAAAAAACTGTACAATCACAATAATTGTGTATTTTTTTTTTTTTTAGTTTTTCTAGTTTTATGGAACATTTTCAATGCAACGCTAAGTGAAATTGGAATTTAATTCCTGTTTTTAATTCCTTATTTTCTTACACAACATTAGATGTCTACGTCACTTTCTAATTGAAATTGAAATTGCTAAAGTAAAGTGAAATTAGGTTCTATTTCTAATTTCAATATGGAAACTTTCAAAAAATGCAAGAATTTCCATAAAATTCCTTTAAATTCCTACTTTAAAAATGTAGAAATTCAGTTGAGAATTTGAAAATTTGATTGTTAAATGTCAATTTAAACAAAATTTTAATGTCAAATTTTCGAATTTCAAAATTAACTTAGCTCTATATTTTGTTTTTTTTTTTTTCCAAATATACATATATACATACAATGTATATAGTATATATTAAGTGCACGCGGATACTCAGTCCATTATGGCACCGCCGATCAGTAATTTCTTGTCAGATATATCATCCAGTTTATCATCAGTAATCCAGTTACTGGTGTACATTGCTGATGGGAAATTAATGATCGACTTGGGCAAGAGTAGCGCACTGGCTGGGGTTCGAACCGTGATCTCAAGATCACAAGATCGACATCCAACCATCGAGCTACTCAAGCCCCCCCTAGCTTTGTATTTTGAACAGTATGCTTTTTCATAAACTTTCACTTTCACTTAGCGTTACATTGAGAATGTTCCTTTATGATTTTCTTTGTTTGTTTTGTTTTGTTTTTTTTTTTCTCCTTTTTTTGTTCATCATAGATTTTCAATTTTACATAAATATTCGTTCTCGTATACAAAATTAATGTGAAAATTATAAAAATGCAAAGTGTATACATTACGTAATGTTATGTACTATTTACTCATTTGATAGAGTGTACATTATTTTTATGTAACACACTATTGTAGTACCTACATTCTAAGTACATTGTTGTTCTCATATAATAATTTATTCATTTTATTTTATTTTTTGGTTTTTTTTTTTTGTTTTCTATTATAAAAGCGCAATAAAACGTAAACAAGAGCTGGCCACATAACCCTATTGTCCTTTAATAATAAGTTTTTGACAGTTCAATTCATATAATACGAGTTGTTCCTGTTTTATATACAAGAAATACATACATATTACATTATAGTGACTATTCATATTCATTCATGTATGCATACTTACCTTTTTGAATGGATATAATGTAGATAGTTTTATTCATATTATTCTTGTTTTTCTTGTCTTTCCTTCCTCATCATATTTTATCCTTTATCCGAAAAACAATGTGTGTATATAGAAAATTATGTGTATATATGTTTAGAATTTAAAAATATGCGTAACGCATTTATTATTATTTTTTTTTCTTTTCGTTTTCATTCCCATTTAATATTATATACATATACTGTGTCCATGCATGCATACATTTTGCACATTTGAATATCTACACACACACATACACACAAAGTTCACATAATTGTCGCCTCATATTTTGTTCTCCATATTTTTCTATGATTTTTTTGCTTTCTTGTACATCCATCTCCATAGCATAGACTACAGTCCATCCATAGTACATATTTCCGATGAGTATAGTAATGTCAAATCTCTCATATTTAAGTTGTTTAGTTTTTTTTGTATAATTTTTTCTTCTACTACTATGTATTTTGTGTTTGTATTGTATGCATGCAATATAGTATATTATTATTCTCCAATTCTTCATTATAAAAAATGTAAATCAAAAATTGTTTGTACTACAGTGTATTCGCTTTTTAATATTCAACAAATAAGATAAAAATGTAAATTGCAGAAAAAGAAAAAGAAAACAAAAAGAGAAAACAAGAAGAAACTCTATACAAAATACCTACCTACGTATACGTACATAATAAATGTACGAGTGTCTGTATTCATTTTTACTACCCCAAAAAGAAAAGTACATAAATGAAAAACTTGATAAAGAAGAAAAATCAAAACAAATTTTGATGACTCCAATATATATTATGTACGAGTACACACAACTACTAGCCTAGCAGCCAGCCAAAACCATAACAACAATATATTAATAAATTGTACTAAAACATTGTGTTCTGTACTCGTATTTATATAGCTTGTATACGCTTGTATAGTGCGTACTATTATTTAGTTTAGATGGTATGGTAAATGGTACGAGACGAGTGAATGAATTTTTTTTTCTTTTATGTGTACACACTTATATAGGGGTTAAATTCCATTCGTATTTTCCTATTCATAATGAAGTGAAGATAAATGAATAAAAAAATAACTTTGATAAGTGAATTCGTTTCGTTGGGTTAATAGTTTGTCGTTAAGGTTTTTTGGTGAGGGGGGTAGAAGGGTGTGTGTGTGTGTGCAGGGAGGCATGTCATACATATACATATTTTATAAATTTTATAGCAGATATTCTATGTGTAATAAAGATTGTATATATGCACAGTAAATAAAATATAAAGTATGTATATACATACGTAATGTATATACGCGTACAATTCGATTGAAAAGAAAAATGTATTATAAAAAATTTTTTTTACAAACGCATCTACACATATGTATGTACATACATTATTTATATTATATTATACGTATATATCATCACACATTGATATTTATAGCTTTATTTATATTTTTGTTTCTTTCTATATATAATCACTAAATATATGTATATAGAGTGCGTTTCGTATACACATACAAAATTTTTCTATGTGTGGTGCTGTTCTATATAAATTCATATCATATTCTTATATTTATATGTATACGTCAATGGCCGCGATTTGACCTACTAACATTATTTCTATATTTATATTTATAATACACTAAATAAAATTATGTACAAATTATAAATGCGTGTACGTATGCATATATGTATGTATGTATATTGAATTTGTGTTGAAATACATGTGTGTGTGTTGTGTATTTTTTGGACTCTGTATAGCTTTTATTATTATTTTATTACGCATATATGGATTTGAATTTTCTTTATTTTTGTATTTTATTTTTTTTTTTTGTAACATACTCATATGGTTACCTACATATATACATATGTGTTTATGTTTATATATTTTTGTGTAATGTTTTATTTATGTATGAGTTTTTATTTTATTTATTTTTAATTTTTTGTTTTTTTTTTTTTTCATTTAACATAAATGAAATGAAATTTACTTATTCATTTATAATAAAATGGTGAAGAAAAAAAAAAAAATTAAATAAATTGATGTTACATATTTTTTTTTTTCATTATTACACATATGTACATGCGGATACGATACGATACATTATAATACTGCCGATGATTATGATGTGATGTGATGTGATGATGACACACATACGCGCAATATTTTACGGCAAATTAGAATATTGAAATTATTTTTTAAATACAAATTTAACTATAGGTATGAATAAAATTTTAAATTTTATTTTATGTACGTACGTATACTCGTGTACAATAATTGCGTTGTGTTGTGCGTAACTTTTTATAATATGAAAAATAATATATGAACAAATTTTTAGGCATATGGACATTTTTTTTTGATGTAACATACATTTTGTTATTTGTTTGATTGCACACCCACCTTCATATGCTAAGGTTTTTGTTGTAGCCATTAAAAAAATTTTATTTTTCTGTTTTGTTATTTGGTCTTCCTGTTTTTGTTTTTATTATATTTTTTCATAATTCATAAAATTGAAAAATAAAAACAAAATTCGCAGAATATGATGATAGTAAATAATAATGTAGACGCGTAGATGTATGTACGTTATGTATGTAGGTACATATTTACGTGATATAGCATACACGAGTAATATAATTTATTTGATTTAGACCAAGACAGAATATTTTTTTTTTATTTGTCAATATTAGTTGCGTTACTTTTGACCAAGTAAAGTACTTCCAAGTACTTGTAGTCGTGATCATCATTTGAAATACATGACAGCTGAAATTTATGAGCACGGCCAACTGTCACTGCCTTAGAAATGTGTATGTCTTGAAATTTGAGATTACTTTTTACTTCCAAGTAAAAAAATTACATTCCATTTACAATCTACTCCCGAGTACTTGGGACTATACTTTACTTGGTCAAAAGAAACGCAACTATTAAAGCATAGATTTCTTTTTTTTTTGTTTTTATTATTTTTCAATTATTATTTTAATCAAATAAATTTTAATTGTTTTGCTTTTGATTGTTTTGTTTATCATTTTATTGTATAATAATATTAATAAAGGCAAATCAAAAAATCAAATATATTTAAAAGGGAAAACAACCATTTAATCAATAGATGGCGCCAAGTAATTGCGCTCATTAGTACATATGGTACCTATAAATGTTGTAGTTATGTTATTTACGAAAATCTTCATGAAATATAGAAAAATATATTATATCAGGCCATCTAGCGGCTAAACGATTGAATCGAATGGTTCCTTTAATACTACATACTATAGATACTAGGATAGTATTTTTTTTTCTGTTTGTTTGTTTATAGAAATCCACTCTAAATCACAGCATATAAAACATGAACAATACATATGTATGGGTGTATTGCTAATATTTATTATTATTATTTTTGTTTATTATATCATCATCATCATCATCTTCATCAGAATTATAGTATGTATTTGTTTACTTCTTTTTTGTTCATTCTTCATTATCATCGTTTCTTTTGAAAGGTAGGCATAAAAGCTAGCATATATGTATACATTCCTATATTTACATCTGAATAATGTTTTTTTATCATTCTTTTTATGTGTAGATATATATATATGCCTACACTATGCATGTATGTGTCAAAAATATATATGTACATTATATAATATGTATTTGTATTTATGTGAATTATTTTTATGTGTGTATACTATTTACGTTCATGCGTATTCAGCACAGAACGCACTTTGTTTTTATTTTTTTATCAATTTTTTAATATAAATAAATATGAGATATTCCTGATGATGATGATGATGGTGATGATGTTGATACATAATAAAAATTATAGTAAGTAATATAAAGATGATAGTGATAGAGTTGTGATAGATATATGTACATACATACCAAGTAATGTATAAAAATAATATACAAAATTGATGATATATGATGATGTCATGGATGTAATAATAGAACTAGAAAATATATAGTATATACATATATTTAAGTAGGTACATACATAAATATTGAACAAAACAAAAATATAAATAAAATATAGGTAAAAAAAAACGACAAACGTTTTATATTTTGTATAAAACTTTATCTTTTTTATATTTAAACATACACACCAAAGCTTATATAAATAAATACGTAGATGTGTGCATATGTTGTATATACACATATGTACATATTATGTATGTCAATTCGATGACATAATATTTTCGAATGTAAATGTTTACAATATTACATTACAAATATTTCAAAAAATCTAGGATATCGATATATATTTTCGATGACTTCCTTTTCATATACATATCTACATCTACATCTACAAAACACTGTAGTGGTTTAGGTAATTATAGGTCATTCGTTCTTTAAGGGACCAAAACGTATGCCACTGCCTATAAGAAAATGAGATTAACTTGTAGACAACTACAGTTAACATGGAAGGCGATGAAGGTGAAAAAATATCTAAAAACCTTCTTATGTAAAGAGATAATTCAGAATAGGTAACTCTGGCGCTGAATAATTAGATAGAAGGGAACGACATCAACTGTACCTAAATGAGATCATAGTCAAAACAAAGAAAAATGTTTTAAGTAAGAAAGACCCTAAATAGACGTGACGAGACGAAAGAAATTAAACGAATGTAAATACTCGTTTCGTCAGTTTGACAATTTGCCCTAAATAGAAACGATTCGAAACGAGTCAAATTGTGTATCAATATTGAGTAGAAACGAGTATAAATGTGTATGAATCGAGTAGAAAAGCCCAACTATAATCGACATACCTGACATAGCAAACATAAGAAATAATAACGAATGTTAAAACGTCACATTTGGTTAACTATAATTAACATAGATAACATACTAAACATAAGCAATACGAATTTCACAAAATGAGCTTTTTGCTTATGTTACTTATGTCATGTACGCTCTCGATCGTACTGCTTATGTCGAGCTTATGTTAAACGAATTTTTAACGAATGTCGGTAATGTTAATTATAGTTTAGCTCATTGATTTGGCTGTGTTCGTAGCACGACATATGTCAAAGCTTATGTCAGATATGTCGATTATAGTTCTACCTGAAACGATAAAATGTACGTCACTATCCGTTTCGTCTCGTTTCGTCTATTTGACATTTAAATTTAAACTTATTGAAATTGAACGAACGTGTAAGAATACGTCCATTTAGGATAGTTCTACGTACCACAGTACTATCGTATGTATCGTTTCGTTTCAATTCGTCTCGTCATGTCTATTTAGGTTATAGCTTTACTCAGTTCACTGGATGATGATAATAATAAAACAAGAAATTTCTCGAAATGAAATTCTATCAAAATAGAAAAATTACTGTTGATTTTGAAACAAAAGTTCTTGTATTTGTTTTATTTTTTTTTCTCATCAAGGATAAAATACCTACACGAATTTACGCAACACATGCACACACTATATTATAATCTGTGAAATATAAAAAAACTATAAATGCAACAATTTGTTATTTTTTTAAAGGTTAATATAAATGTTACACACACATACATACACATACACACAATTTACACCTATGTATATGTTATATGCTCTTAAAATGAATGTTAAAATTAAAAATAATGACGATTGTCAAGGCTTTATTTATAATGGAAACTTTCTGTTCATCATCATGATATATCGTTTATTCTACATTCTATACTATACATGAATATATTGTGTCGTCCATAAAAGCATATATGTACATATAAATAAATTTTGTGCATCATTTACGCATATTTTCACGCACATATGTATATGTATTATATTACAATTGTATGTAGATATAATACATACATACATAGTTTACGTTTACACTCATATAAAATAGATTTGCTTTGCTTGGCTCTCTCTCTACACATGTTATCTAATAGATTCACATTTACTGTATACTGTATGTATCCGCACCGCATATGTACATAATTTTTATTCGATTTACTTACTATTTCAAAACATAGAAAAGCTCTCTATTTGCTGCATGTCATCTGGAATTATTATTTTTTGTGTTTAGAATATATAGTATATATCTACAAAACCACAAACAATAAACATACAAAACAGTAGTACAAAAATAAAAAATTTACTACAACAAAACTACAAAAAAATAAATAAACAAATGTAGGTATATAAAAGTAAAAAATAAGTTTAAAAATTAATTTTTATTTATTCTTCTTTTATTGATGATGATAACGGTGATATGCGAATGCAAGATCACTCACTCACTGAAGCTAAAAATCAAAAAAAAAAAAAAACCAAATGACATTAGAAGAGAAAATTTATAATGTTTAATCTTTAATTCCCGCATGTACTACAAAAACACATAACATATGTATGTAATTTTTATTTAGGCATACATTTTCAAATTTTTCCATTCATTATATACATGTGTACATATGTATGTATGTATTTATTTACGGTCCAAAAAAAAAATATATAAAATTAAAGAAAATAAAAAAGATTTTTGTTTACAGTTTGAAAATTTTTGTTTTCTTTACTTACAAATTATTGTTTAAAGCTTGTTTTCTTCTAAACATCCAGTATGAATCGCTAAGGCCCTATACACACACACACACAGTGAATTTGATTATATAAATTTGGTGTAATAATGTATATAACTTTATCGTGTCGGTGAGGTGATGTTGTTTCGTTTTTGAATGAGGCTTGAGACAGTCAACAGTCAAACTAATTCAAGTTTGATAAACAATATTATTGATGAGAAATTGCCAAAAAGTTTTTAATTTATTGATGATGAAATTGTACTGTTTGTACATTAATTTCTTCGAAATTTTATCATCAAGCACAAGTAAAACATATCATCATCATCATTATCTTGAGCAATAGACTTTTATTGGCGTTGGCTTCCTTCAACATTGCGCTCCACACTGTTCAATTTCTTGCCAGAGGCTTTCAGTTGCGTACTTCTAGAGAGGCTTAAGATCTTCCTCGACGGCATTTATATATATCTTTTCTTGGGACAACCCGCGTAATACATATCATCATCATCATCATCTTGAGCAATAGACTTTTATTGGCGTTGGCTTCCTTCAACATTGCGCTCCACACTGTTCAATTTCTTGCCAGAGGCTTTCAGTTGCGTACTTCTAGAGAGGCTTAAGATCTTCCTCGACGGCATTTATATATATCTTTTCTTGGGACAACCCGCGTAATACATATCATCATCATCATCATCTTGAGCAATAGACTTTTATTGGCGTTGGCTTCCTTCAACATTGCGCTCCACACTGTTCAATTTCTCGCCAGAGTCTTTCAGTTGCGTACTTCTATAGAGGCTTAAGATCTTCCTCGACGGCATTTATATATATCTTTTCTTAGGACAACCGCGTAATACATATCATCATTCAATTTAATGAATATTCAAAATTACTACCTACTCCAACATTCAAAAGAAATATTAATTTTATAGTAAAATCGTTAGTAACGATAAATTTATCCGAACCGACAAAAATGACGAAAGTTGTACACGCAACATTTTTGCACTATGCGTGTACACAGAGCATAAGTAAACATAAGAAGAAGAAGAAGAAAAATTTATATTTAAAGAATTTTTATTGCGATAATCATCATTTATTGTTTGTGTTGTATAAATACCGAAATGAAAAATAAAATTAAAGTAAAAACAAACAAAAAAAAATTCCTATGAATACGAATACGCCCCATCATCTTCATAAATCTGGATAATATATAGTCGATATATCTACATACTTACGAGTATAATTACGATTATATACCTATACTATATATATATACATCACGTACATATAAGATGGATGGATAAAATTTTCATTAACGGTTTTTTCTTTCATAAATTTTTCTTTTTGGGGTCCGTTTGTTTTGTTGAATAATTTCAATTTGTAATTCGTGGGTGTTTTATGATATTTTTACTACAATATACATATACACACACATCACATGTATACGCAATTGCATATGTAGCATCATATTATGTGTGAAAATTTAAAAATTTTTCTGAAAACATGTACGTACACATATGTATACATATATGTAAATATATCGATGAAAGCTATGAACCATAAAAATGATAACACAAAATAGATACATAATGTATATACGCGATTTACGGTGTTAATAATGAAGAAGACGATAAAAGAAAGTACATACTCGTATATATATGCGGCGATCTTTTTACTTTAAAGGTGGGTATTCACCAACTTGGATATATATATTATCCATCGGATATATTTTAGCCGGATACAATTTCAGCTTATTCATCAACCAAGATAAAATTTGTTTTCGAACTTCGTTTTCGGGTCGAACATGTGTGTCAAACATGTGAGCTGATTGTATTTTTATATTACAAAATGAAAAAGAGGTTCTGTGATGTGGTAATTATATGCAAAGATGATAATACAGTACAACTACTTCCATTATCTTTATTTGTGCTGTTGCTGTCAATAACAAGGTTATGTTCGAACGATATTTATAATACCACTATCCGAGGTTGTCTTAAAAATATCCGATTAGTGTTTTATCCAGGTTGATGAATACACTTTATCTCAGATAAAAGATAATCTATGTTGGTGAATACCAGCCTTAATGAACATTCATATACGACGACGCGTTATGCACGAGTTTGTTTTTGTTGTTATATTTTGTATGTCATCGTTTATTTTTTTTTTCCATTTTTTCGTTTTCGTTCGATATCAAAATATTAATTTGATGACAAAAATTTAAAAACAAAAAAAATAAATTTTACATACATATATTATATTAATTTCATATTAAATACAAAGATGGCTAAATTTGTTTAAATAAATCTGTCAATTATAATAATATATTCTCTAAAAAATATATACATATCTTTTTTTTTCTTAGAAAATGTGAACATAATATGATATTTGTCTGTATTTATACACAAAAAAAAAAAAATAAATAAACACAGACAATATATCTACCTAATTGATACTCAAGTACATACATATATGATTTAAAATTAGCAAAATTTTCTACAGTCAAAACAATAAATAAAAAACTAATATTATATAAATGTATGTATATTTTTTATTTTGTTCTACATTTTATTGTTTTTAAATTGTGTCTGTTAGAATCGTCATCATCATCATCATTATGATCATGTGATTTTTTGTCATTATCTTGATTCTTGTTTTTATTTTTTCTAAAATTATCAGATAAATGCCTAAAATCTATAGTAAAGTAAAGTAAAGTTTAGGAAAGGAGAGCGAGGGTATGATTTGGTTAAGTTTACGTTTAATTGAACACTTAACTTAGTAGTAGTAGTAGTAGTAGTAGTAGTAGTAGTAGTAGTAGCAGTCGTAAAGTAGACAATTTTTAATTGCCTGGAATTGTAAACAAAATATCCGGTATTTACGTGTACATTATATAGAGAAATAATAAAAAATTTTTCATGCAAGGTCAATCATATTTTATGCGAAATGTTCAACGATAGAAATAAAATAATAAATAATTGACGTGTTACATTGTTCTTCCTTTTAATGATAATGAAGCAGAGTTTGAATATGTGAATAGAAAATATGTATAATTATTATGGATAATATTGTTTGTGTATTTTCTATATGGGTAAGGATGGTAATATTCTCTTAATCGAACTATCAATTATTTATATTCTCTTAATCGAATTATCAACTTAACGATAGTAAATCTTAATTATTTTTTTATATAAAAATGATAGTACAGTAGCTAATCGATAATCCATAATTTAATACTAGAAATATGGGAGCGGGAACATGAATAAGTTCCTCGATGGTTGTGTTGTGGTGTTGGTTTGGTATACTCTTTTACGTCTTTTACGTAAGCTAGGTACTCGATGATAAGTTAAACTTGAACCATGGAAGTGTTTGAATGTTTATTGAAAACGTAAATAATTTATTTTTTTTTTTTTTTTGAATTATGAATTATGTGTATAACGTAATTAGACAATCTGCAAGCTCACTGCTAATTTATATAACTCATACTTTCTTCTACACAAAAATGTGTGAGATTAAATTACAAAAGTGAATGTTCGTTTCACATTACAATAGTCGAAATGCAGTACAAACACATTCCCAAATTCAAACTTACAGGACTTGAAGCTAACCCTATAAGCTTTATTTAAAAAAAAAAAAAAATCAAAATACCATTTTTTGAGATAATTGAAAAAAATAAACGATACTTTTAATATCTTCGATGTCCTTTTTGCATCCTTTATCCTTGATAATTTTTTTGTATGTTTTTCAAACCCCCCCTTCTCTTTTAACTGACATACGCAATTATTTTTGCTTCAGGACAACCGCACGATTTTATATCGATTTTTATAAATGCCATGGAACGCTAATTTCTTCAAATTTCAAGACGCCATACTCGTAACTCAGGAAAAACGTAATGTTTTGTAAAATTAAAAAAATCGGAAAATTGGAGGAGATCGTGTCCAAACTTTGGGCGATATTTAATGAAAATGACCGTATACGTAATGCCAGTTGGTTATGTGATCATCACAGCTGATTATAGATTATCGAATGACTACTGTATCTCAACTTTTTTTTTTTGTATATAATATAATTCGTAATAATAGAATATTATATATTATGTATATAGTATAGTATATTTTGGTTTTTATTTTTGTTAAAAACTCAAACATGTGTATATTGACTAAGACTATATACATACACATGTATTATTATGTAATATGTAATATACATATACATACATTTTTTTTATGTATATACTTATGCGTATTTTTTATGCGTGTAGTGTATATATTTTATATGTACTCGTATATATATGGTTATATGTATTATTTATATTTATATATATTTTATAAATGTTTTACACGCGCAACAAATATTATTATACATATACATATTAACATGAATCCGTTACACGCGCATTATTTATTCGTATAGCTACATATAATACACTTATGTATAAATACAAATATTTTATGTATGTATGTATACTTAGTTATATAAATGTGTATTATATTTACATATAAATATGGTACATATTTATTTTATATATATATTTTTTAAATATTTTTTTTTTTTACATATTGGCTAAATACGCACTTTCAAAAAATATACAATATTTCTGCTTATATACATACATACATACATTACATACGTATACATATATGCGATGTTTTGTATATTTATAGGATGTATTGGTATATGGATATACGGTTACAGACGTTTTCGTTCCTTTCTCGTGCCTTTTCTCAGTTCGTTTCTCGTTCTATTTCACAAATTGAAATAATTTGAACGAAGATAATTGAAATGCATAACGTCAAAATTTTCGAATTTATATTACATATTTACTATCAAAGTTAATTTTTACAATTTGACTTAATGCTCTCATTAAGTCTGTACGATCTGTACTCAGAGTATACTCTGAGTAAGAAATTTTACTGTACTTTGTTCGATCTGTATACTCCGAGTACAGATCGAATAGCATAGGCATAGAGTAAGATCAGAGTAATCCAAATTTTACTCGAATCTTACTCCAACTTTTAGCAGGAGTAAAAACTTATAGTAAACTCAGAGTACAAATCGAACATGTTTTTGACACATCATATGTTGACATAACAAATTTTGTCTGTATATTGATTTTAGTTCGCTCTACTTTTACTCTAAGCTGTTCGATAAGAGTATACAAAAAAAAAACAGAGTAAAACAGCCATTTTCTAGAGTAAATGTAATCTCATCCGAGTACATATCGAACAGAACTATTGTATCCACTTCCGAAACATTCCAAAAAAGTTTGTTTCCATAATTTTGATAAATTGCCTATAAAGGTTCCTGTTAATAATTTGCTGCTGTTTTTGTTGCTTTTATTCTATAAAATTTCTAAATTTATTTATTTGTATAAGTATGTATAAATGTACTATCAAAATACGGGAATTAATTACATGTATTACACGGCACCGGGCATATAATTTTATAATTCTAAATTATAATATTAGAATGTCATCCAAATAATAATAATTAGCATTTTTAGACAATTTTTATTTTACTTTTTATTTTTTTTTGTCGAAAAACTAGAATATTTATAAATATGTATTTTACTTTCTATTAATTACACGTTATTATAAGTCACCTACTATTTATACACAAACATGTGTATATTACGTGCCGTTTTTACTATTCTTGTGTATACATAATGTACATAATTATCTGTTATTATAAATGTATTGTCATCTCATGTCATGATACAAAAAAAAAGAAAAGAATATTTAAAAGTTGATTAGAAGTTGGGGGTGGGAGATGATCTGTAGGTCTGTAGGTAACTTAATGCAGCTGGGATGGTTTTTTATCGTAAATATATGAAGCATGTATTCGTGTGTGTATATGTGTATCTGTGCACATACAAATCATACATATTTAGGTACCTATATGCCTGTATATAATCAGAAATGAAAAACTCGTGTATTAGAAATGTCAAGCACGTGTTTTTATTTTTAATACTTATCCTAACGTATGTAAGTATGTATAGAAGGTTACACAAATGATAGGGTAAATGAACAAGTTATCGATTTAAAAAGCGATACAATGAAAATTTCAACTCGAAAAATTTGTAACTTCTCAATAATACACACGTGATAGACAACACAAACAACTTCGCACATACATATGTATAGGTAACACTATCCATTTAAGACCAACAACTTTTTACTTCGAACAAGACTTCAGCTCGCCTCCACCGTTGATTCACCTTTCTCGAGGGCTCTAATTTTTGGCAATGCATTATTCGTATTTTACTTTCGATTATTTACAAAATTACAAAATAAATTAAATTTTCTTACAAAAATAAATTTTTAATTTTGACTAACTTTTCTTTCTTTCATTTCTTTTCAGGTATGTACCAAAATTTATTTACTGTGTGTAGAACCTACAACTTGAAACAATTTAAATTTGTAAGTAAGTATTTAATATAAAAAAAAAAAATCCATTGAATGGCATAAATATTGGTTTCATCTTCTCGAGATTTACATATATCATCATCAGCTCGACAGCCGGGCGTCAGTCTTGGCTTGTTCCAAGATCTGCAGCCATTCTTTTCTTTTGACTATGCGGCTATTACTCTCTAATTCTTAATTGCAATGACTTAAAAATGCATTCTCTGTCATCCAGACTTCCTCGTCTCATCTTTTACTATCTGGGATGTGTAGCAATATTCTTTTCATCAATTCCTCAAGATTTTTTTCATTGTCTTTACATTCAAAACGAACCTGAATGAAATTTCGAAAAAAAAAAAAAAACGCAGATCTTGTGAACATTTTCCAATAATTTTTCAATTAGGTTTCTTTAAAGCAAAATATTGTGTGAATGCCAAAAATTATTTAAAAAACACATAAATCATTATTTTACTTCGATGAAATACATACATATACGAGTATTTGTCAAAGATACACACAATAAAAATGTGATTTGTATTTTATTCCGAGTTGTTTTTCATTTTCATTTATTATTTTCTCGTGTACTTTATACCTGTGTATATTTATACTTATATAGATAATACATTTATATACATATACATTTATGTGGCATTTGCAATCATTTATTTATTATTCGTAGTGTGAAAATTCATATGCGAACTTGAGTTACTTACGTATTTTTTGATAAACAGGAAACGAAAAATTACCATGGACATACTGTATGATAGCCAGTATGTGCATACAATTATATTATATATTATGAGGATTATGAGAAACAAAAATATGCAAAAAAAATTTATAGTAAATTTTCAAATAATGATACAGTCAGATCGAAAATTATTCATCCATTTTTAAATTTTTTTGAAAATTACAATGTAAAACTATACATATACATAGTTCTATAAATCATTTATGTAATAGATTTAGCCAACACCAATATTTTGAAATTTTTTTTGTGGTTAGAAGCATTGTCAAATTGTATAATTTTTTATAATGAAAATATCCCAATAATGATTTTTAAGTCCTTATATCTCAAGAATCGCTAATCCAATCAAAGTGAAATAAACTGCGACAAATAGAATAGGAAGTCCCCTTTGAAACTTTATAAACCGCTATAACTTGAACTAATTTAATCCAAAATCCTGATACAGAGTAATAAGGGTTTTTATAAAACATTTCAATTTTTCTCAAAAATTTTTAAAGGTATACTATCCGTCCTTAAGATGAATTTGCGCCAATACAGACATGTACTGCCATGTTAAAGGGGACATTCCAAATTATTTATCATTATTATCAGAAGGTTTCTTTTCAAAAGCTGGCGGCCCCAATTCGGAAGTTTAGCCACTTTTTGGATTCATTGTATACGAATGAACACATAAATCTTTCTAACTAAATAAATTTTTTAAATTCAAATAAATTAAACTTGTAGAAATTGAAACGTGGAACTTGTAAAACTTTAATGATTAATTTACACTTTTTTTTTTAAAAGATTTTCATTTTCTTTTCATTTCTTATTTTTATATATGTATATTTTTTTCCATTTTAAAAGAAAAAAATAAAATAATTAAAAGGCGAGTATAAAGCAAAAACTTTTAAAACACAAATTTACAACATCCAAGTGTGTACCTATATATACTTATGCATGCGTATGGACTATTTAAAATATTTTCACATCATCATATAAGATAACCTTCGCGATAAATGAAAACCTGAAAATAGAAAAAACAAAAAAATAAACAAAAGAAGAAAATTTTCATATAAACATTATCCATTTACAAGAAAATTGTATTTGCATGTGCGTATTCTTTGAAACTTTATTGGTTTTGTTTATTTTTCTTTTGTTTATTTTTGGCTTGAATAATTTCATATTGTAATAATTAATTTATAATTATTATTTCTTTTCATTTCAATGAATGAAAATAATACTACAACAAGAAAATATTATAAAATATAAAATTTTGTCGCTTAATTTTCATCCTTTTTGGTTTGTTTTAAAGATAATTTTTTCATTTGGTTGTTTGTGTACATATTAAAACTGTATGAGAATTTAAATTCCATAAAATATATATTAATGGTCTCTTATATTAGGTGCTTTCGATTTGGCAATTTCAAGTACTTGCGAGTACTAAAATGTGTCTAGGATAAATTGTTAAAACGAACGACACAAAAGCTGTGTTCCTCTCACGTGAGCAAAGTACTTAAAAATCAGTTTGGTTTAATACTTCACTAAATTTTTATGTGTGAACTGCTCAAACAATTTTTCAAAAGTACGTATAGTTCACTCATACTTTGTAAGTAGTTACGTTATTTCTTTCTACCAGATGTCTTTTTAGTTTCAGATTATCCAACAGATGGAAATTGACTGTTTAGGTTACGATTTCTTGGTATAAACAAATATCATATGGAGTGTTTTATATAAATTTTTCATATTTAAAGTAAAATAATTTTAAGGTTATCTTTTGCTTCACTTGTCAAATTAATTTATGTTTCTTTGAATAGTTTGAGTCATTGCTAAAATAATTGCTTTGAAGTACTTCGCTCACGTGAAAGGGACACAGCTAAAAATTATTCGTAACTATAATTGCATCTACTTGAAAAATTTTTCATGAGTAGCTGCGAGTAGATGGTTTAGCACAGACATTTACCTTTTCTACTCGCAAGTACTTGAAATTGCTAAATCGAAAGCACCTATTAAGAAAATTGAATTGAAGAGAATGATGTTACAGTACACTCTGTTCCAAAAAATCTATGCTAAGCCAACATAAAATAAAATAATCACTATGAATTTTCTAATTAATTTTAAATTGAAATGAATATACCTACGAGTATAGCAAAGAAACTTTACAAAAATGGCAAGTTTTGAAAATTTTCAAGCACGAAATTTCTAAATATGATATCTTTATGGATATCGTATGACCGGATCAATTATTTATACTCGTAAAATGATGAAAGAAACATTTTAAAGCATTCAAATGCGGAAGAACATTTTCCATGTTTAAATTAAAGATCATAAAGTTTCGGATTAAAATAACTTTAATTTTTATCATTTATCATTTTTGGAAGGAGGGAGGTTGTTATCATGGGATGAAGTGTTTATATTTTTTGTATATGTTGAATCAGATAAATATGAAATTAACATAAAATTCAAATGAGATAATTTTTACTGTCTGGCAATGTTTGTTTTTCTCATGTTTTTTTTTGTTTGTTTTTATGGAACAAAGTGTACATGAGTAGGTATAAATTTTGTTTCAAATCACACACAATCCCAAAAAGATTATGAAATAAAAACAGAAAGAGAAATCCTAAAACATAAAAAAAAGAAAAAGTATAAAAATGGAAATTTTCCTGTTTTTGTGTCAAAATCTCGTTATAAATTTATTTCATCATAAAAATTAATTTATTCCTTGTTTTGAGAAAAAAAAAATGATACTATATAGGCTCCTCATATCATTTGAAAAAATCTCTGCTCTGCTATTTTTTTTTTGTTTTTTGTTTTTTTTGGAGATTTTCCCTTAAAGATTTTATGACCAATTTTTTTTTTTTTTTTGTATATTTTTTTGGGTTCTTCTCTTTTTACTCCTTCTATATTTATAGTCATTTCTATATGATATGAAAGTTTAATCTATGAATGATTTTTTCACCCACAGCTACCTATTACCAGAATTTCTGAATATCCTTTGTTTGATATGTTATCATTTTTCTGCTTCTTTCTGTTTATACTGTGATTGTTGTTACATACAAAAATGTTGTGTTGGCGGATAATATAGAAAAAGGTGAAAGTTGAGAAGAAAAGGAAAGCAATAAGGAAGTATAACAATGAAAAATATATATATATTACGCAATAACTTGAGAATTATATATACACTACATATCTATATTTTTGAACGTATACGCATAATACGTTTATGTACGTCTTTTGAAGGGCATGGGATGGAGCACGCAGTTATAAAAAGCACACATTTTATATAATGAAGTCCAGCAGTTCTTTTATATCCTCTTTCCTATATTTGTGTTTATAGGATTTTACATGGATACATGTACCTATGTAATAAAAATTTGATATATATGTATGTATGTATGTGCGTGTGTGTGTGTCTATAAATGTATGCAGAACATTTATCTGTATCACACGAGAGCAGTCACATTTTTAGGCTTTCGATACATAAATGTATATACGTAGTATGCTGCCATTCCTGTGCGTATCCTTATACGTACTTTTGTAAATGTCGCAGATACATAATGTATGTAAATGGCATTTTTACAAAATAACCGCGAATATACAAGAAATCAACGACAAACAAAAAAGCCATCAATTAACCACCTTTTTGAAAATTTCTCAGTGATGATATCCTTTGATTCATTCTTCTACATTTTCATCCATGCATCGAATCTACTCGTATATATTCATCAATTCATGTGTATATATGTGATGGTATACTCACAATGATTATTCGCGTGTATAATATATGCGTGCTCTCTTATAAAGGTTTTCTTTCATCGATACATTAAGTTTATTTTCCTTTTTTCATTCATTTTTTATTTTCATAAGTATGGAGTATTATAAGTGGAATTTTGATTTTTTTTTTGCTTTTCATCTATTCTTTCTGTTTTGGTATTTTTTATTTCTCCACCGGAAAAGATTTTCAATTTCATTCCCAAAGCAACTCAACTCAACCAACAACCAACTATAGGAATAGACCAATTTTAACCTTCTTTTTATTCTAGTCAACTCTAGTCCTTTTTCAGCCTTATTTTATTGTTTTTATCTTCTTTACATACTTATTCTTCTTCTTCTTCTTCTTTTTCTATCATACAAAAAATTCTGAAACGTATGTATATACTTTGAAATTCTCAGTAACTACGTAAGAGAATGTTGCGTTTTTCATTCACTGGAAAATATTTTTCTTCTTTTCGTTTTGTTTTCAATTTGAAATTTTTCTTGGAAAAAACAACAAAAAAATGTGCGTACATGCGTGCTTCTTCTATATATACATTTTCATTTTTCTGGATATATGGAGGATGTTGTGTGTATTTATCTATATAGAATTATCGGGAAAGGCAAAAATTTTTTAGATTGAAATGAAAAAATAAAATCTGAACTGAACAAGCATTTTTGATCAAAGGATATAAGTTAGGTAGTATGGTTATGAAGTAGCTGTCGATACGATAAATATAACATGGTATGAGATGTACGTATACACATTTGAGAAAGGGTGGTGGGTGGTAATGGGCCTAGAGATATACACGCATATAGACATCTAAAAATACATACATACGTATACGTATATTTTATGATATAAATGTATGTTCATGATAATGAAATTACACGAGGGTTAACATGTAAATAAATAAAGTGTGCTGTGTAAATTGAGAAAAACAAAGAAACAAATCGTAATTGAGAAAATTTTCTGTGTGTAAAGTACAAGCGTGTCAGTCAGTATGAGTGTCATGATGTGTAAAAATACATTCAAATTGATATGAGGGGATGAAAAAAAAAATGAATGAATTCTTTCGTATATTATGTAGAGTAGATGATACACATATTCAAGTAAAATTGTGCGTAACCGAAAAATGTCGGTCAAAAATGAAAGAAAAACAAAACAAAATAAGAAAAGCTATTTACAGTTACATTTGTATATCACAACATATACTATCGTATAATGTCACTGCTATATTTATTGTTGTTTACAGTTGAAGCGTTGGCATTGATGGTATGGTGGGTGTTGTGGCGGCAATTTAAATGTATATGTATGTTATTGTCGTTTTTACTGTTGGTATTGGTTAAATGGGTGGATGTGATACATCTACATACATACTTATATACTGTAGATGTAATAATTTTGCGATGACGACACAAAAATGTATTTTTATGATATAGACGAACATACGTATGTATAATGTATACTAATGTATGTGTGTGTATACGGTATACGCATTACGCAACGCGATATACGAATCTGAAACTGAAAAATAAAAATAATGTTACGAAATTTCTTTAGAAATGAATTTTTAAAAGTGTACGTATATACTGCTGGCCTCCTAAGGTGATATTGGCTGGCTGGTTGACTGACTGATTGAATATGTGTACATACCTTCCCTTCCAAATTCTTATTGTTCTTCTTCATCTTCATATACACCTACCTTAGTAAATTCTCTTTGTTCTTGTTGATGTTTCTTTTATAAAAATTTCACATTTCACGGTGAAGGTAATCAAATTTAATTGAAGATTTTACGTTTTGCTTTTTAAGCGTAGGTTTCGAGATATTTGCTATCTTGTGCACCACCACATATCTCCGAAGTTACCTAACCGATTTCAATGAAATTTAAAACATAGATACTTTTATAGGAATTGTGGTGCTTAACGGAGCGTTTTTTTTAAATAATGTCCTTGTTTCCTTTTTACAGGGTGTCAAAGTTGTCAAAATTGCAATTTTTCGGCTTCCAAATGCACCACGTACAGCAAACACTAATTGCGACCAATTTCTTTGAAATTTTGAATATAGGTAGCCTGAAGGATATTGTGGTGCTTGAATATAGCACATTTTTAATTTTATGTCCTGAAATTTAGTTAGAGTTCTTAAAAAAGGAGAGGGTTTTTTTTGAAAAATCGTTCAACTTTGACTTCTATTTTCATACATTAAATCTTCATATTTCTGTTTGACTTTGGTATCAAAATAAAATTTGGACTTTTCTGAAGTGTTTACAAAAAAAAAAAATTATAAAATTCTTTGTTATATTTCCATTTTTATTAACAAAATAAAATTATGTTTTTTTTGTTTTCATCGAAATATTCAAAAATCCATTTTTATTAGCACCTAAAAGGTATGCAAAGAAATTTTTTAAAATTTTTGTATGTAAACTCGTTGTTGTTGTTTTCGAAATTTTTTAAAATCGAAACCTACTCTTAACAAATCAAATTAGAATTGCAAATTAGATGTATAATATAATGTATAAGAGTATGCATATACGTAATTTAATATAAAAGCAGAATTGCCAGATATATACACATTACATTTGTTCTATATTTTTTTATATTTGCCTCAATTAAATTTATATATGTAGGTACTATCTCAAATTGTAGATTTCAAAATTGATTTATTTATTTTATTATTTTTTTTTTTTATTTTTTTTTTTTAATATTTAAAATATAATTTTTTTGACCTTGACTGTATATCAAAATTGGGTTAAAAACGAAATACACACTCATATCATATAAATAGGAATATATTTATTTATTGTTCTGTCTCGAAACACTTCCACCGAGTATATGAGATGAGTAAGGTAAGAAGAAGGGATCGTATTACATTGTATAAATACTTTACAGCATGGAGTATTGTGTAATGTTGTATTTTGACCAGACCAGTGTAAATGCTTACAAATTTGTTACACACGATCGGAATTATCTGTAGTATTTTTGTTATTGTCATGCAATAAATATACAAAAGATATAAACGTACATGTGCCATAATTTAAGTATATCTAGACATAAACAATATGTGTCCAGTACATACATTACGTGATTTACTGCTAAATACAATACGCATGTATGGACATTTTGTATTCTAGAATACTTATTTTTATTTGTAATTTTTGTCATTTTCAAATAATTGTTATAAATATACATAAGTATATAGTGAGTACATAATAACATTCAATTTAAGCTATCAAACGAAATAGATATATAATAGTTGATATATGTATACTCGTATATATATATGTATGTGAATATTATATTATGTAATGAAGAAAATATATGTACAATGTAATATGGTGTTGAATGTAAGCGATTTTATGTGTTGTAATATAACAGTGAAATTTGTCATATTCCGAATTTTATTCACAATTTCAATGATTTTGGCTTGATATTTTCATCGATATCCAAATGGCTTGGTAAATTAATCATTTAAACATGAAACTTGTGGAATTCAATTAAATTTTTGAAAACTGTGTTTAAATTTAAACGTATATAAACCGAAATTGTTTTATTTTATTTTTGTTTTATTCCAAAAAGATTGACAGTGAATTGCCACCTTTTCGCCCTCACAACGACCAACTGACAGCTAAACGACAGTGCCTTTTGACGATAAATCGAAATGATAACAAGCATTTTAAGTATCTATCTACCAACGAAATTATTTCATTTTAGGATATTTTTCTTAAAAACTGGGATAATTGTTGCGAATGAGAAGAACTCTCACACGTTATTATAGCTCTTTGTGCATTAAGTTTGATTTACAATCCAGACCCAGAGTATAGATTTTTCATATACCTTCTTCATCTTGACACAAGAAATTCTATGGCGCTATCATTTTGCCGGCCAGCGTAGATTTCACCAGAGTCAGGGTGAGATTAGATTGTATTTCTAATCTGACGCATAGGCGATGGGGAAATTATGTAGGTATATTGAAAGCTTGTGTACTTGTAACTTGTAATCTACGCTGAATTGTGAATACTCTGATACAAAATCTACGTTGGGTTGTAAATGAAACAATATTATCGCAAAAGTCAATTTTGAAAGACACTTTATACAAGTTTCACTGTTTACATATAATATCATATTATGTACTCGTATCGTGTATAATCATTGGTATTTATATGTGTAATACCAGTAATACCTTTTATTATTATTATTATATCCTTGATTCTCTTGATTTTTTTTTCTTTCAATTTTGATGATATTTTTACGTACAATACAAATATACGAGTACTCACTATATCCAGATCCACCCTGATAATATAAAATACAAAACAAAAATATTCTCTATTGTTGCGTTATTCATTTGTATAAATTATTCCTAGAAATGATCATAGATACTTTCACATACATAAGTAACTATGTACTTACATTATACCAATAGTACATACTTACAAACAAACATGGATTTCTAGTTAGAGAGAATACAATTTTGTATTGTATGCATATGTACGATTTTTCTATTCGAATTTTTATTACCAAATTCTATTGTACTTAATTTATTATGTTTTAACGACCATCATCATCATCATCATCATCATTATCATAATCGTCGTCAAATCGTCAACAAAAAGAATAAACAAAATTTAATCAAATATTCCATTCCATGATAATTTTTTTTTTTTCATTTTTTTTTGTTTTGTATTTTCCTAATTTTCATTTCGGTTTTCATTTGAATTTACACCTCTTCTTTCTTCTATTTGTTTTGTATGTTTATGTAAGTAACAATTAAGTGTAACACTCAAACACAAACACTCAATAAGCAGCAAAAATATCATTCCAATCAATTGAAAAATCTCCATAAATTGACTCTATTGATAATTATTTTATATTGTATACGACAAAGGGGACAACGAAAAGTTATACTAAGGTTTTCGGGATAAATTTAAAACCATACATATTGTAATCGAGAATTTCACAAATATTTTCATTTCCCACCACATTATTCCGTCCATTTTATAATTGCAGAATTAAAACCAGAAATTTAATATGACTTTTCGCTATATAAATCTCTCCGAAAAATGCA
Organism: Villa cingulata; assembly: GCA_951394055.1. Taxonomy (NCBI): domain Eukaryota; kingdom Metazoa; phylum Arthropoda; class Insecta; order Diptera; family Bombyliidae; genus Villa; species Villa cingulata. The sequence continues at coordinate 33,044,117 of OX596023.1, forward strand.
ACATTACAACTAGAACTTATTAACTTTGGACGTTTCAGGTTTTTATAGCTTTTTTTTCAAATTAATTTAGTTCACTTGAGCATATAGAGTTTGATTCCTTATCCTTATCTACAACAAATTCCCAATAATAGTTTCCAATATATCCATATAGATAGGCCTAGAGAGACAATCAATTAAGCGAAAAGAAAATCAAAATAATTTCCTCACAATAATATTATTATTGGACATAATGTCTTTTATCTGAATGTATGAGATGATGGTCTAACACTGTGTTTCCTTCCTTCCTCTACCAGTTAATAAAAGCCAAAATTACTATGAAAATTCATTATCCTAAAAATCAAGTACCCTTAAAAAATTTATACGCGAATCGGAAGTAATAAAAATTTCCAATTCATTTGTTAATTACACAAAATAACTTTAATTGTTATAATCGTGTGTATCCTTTTTTCAATTAATTATTTTTCAAAAACTAAAAGAAAACGTATAAGAAGAAGACAATGAAAATGTTCCTAAATCGTTTCTAAAACTATGTATTACTTTCTAGATCATGTAATATTCAATTTTACGACAAATGTGTAAAACTATTTCCATTATAATCATTAAATGAAATTTTTCCTTTTTAGCCGCAGCATAACGAATGGGATATTAGATATTATGTACATGTGTGCATATATTATGTAGAATAGAATAGACACTGTGTCCCATATACTGTACTAACTATACACATATTTTTATTCGTGTGTGATATGTGAGAGTATAAAATGTATTTGACTACATATACATTATATAGCTGTCATTATAGTCGATTATTTGTTGTTGGAAGAGTTTGCTTTAAATATTGGAATGTAACAAAAAAAAAAAAAAAAAAAAAATTAGGACAATTTTTAACGGAATTTTAATGAAAAAAGTTTTATCCATGTCACCGTCACCGCGTCATCATATCGTTACCGGTATCCAAAAATTATAATTCAGGAATATTTTCTGTATGCGTCATATAATGAGTGTTATATATCGTATACGAGAACGAGTGTTATGTGCTAAATTTTTGTAGGTGTAGTATAGTTAGGTATGTGGTCAGGTATGTGTATGTTTTGTGTATCTTTGCATTTTTGTTTATATTTTCTTTCAATTCTCTTTCATTAGTATATTGTTCTACCACAAAATGTCTAAATAGTTACCACTCTCTGTAGCTGTACATACAATTTGTAGACATTTATAGAATACAATCGATCCATTCAATATATGTATATCCATTCACTCATTTATAATGGCGCCATATTGATAAAAGATGTTCTTCGCGTGTTTGACCCAAAGAAAAAAATAAAAAAAAAAACTGTTTATAATTTTTTATTTTTTTTTTCTTTTGAATTTCAGTTTTTTCAATTTCAACATTTAACCTGATTGATAATGCACTAAAACTCTACTACAAAAAAAATTTTTTTTATATAAAAATACATGAATAAATTGACTGACAAAAAATTAATATTCGTGTATGTAAAATAGTGGAGTGAACTGTTGATTTTTTTTTTCCATACCTTATATAGGCTCGTTATATACCTCCATATTATTATGTCACTTGTATGTAAGTTTAGTATGTTTTAATTTGATAGATTTACTCGTACATTGTACTGTATAGGCATTGTGAAAATTTACATTTACCATAGCCATCATCCCATAAAGTAGTATTCTTTTCATAAAACAAAACTGACATGAAAAATATGATAGTAAAAATGTTATAAAAGAATCAAAAATCAACTCAAGTCATTATAATGTTGTTGATGACGATATGATGAGACGACGTTTCGTTTTGACGATTGACGATAATTATTTATTATTGGTTTATGGTTTTTGCGAAGAGATTCCATAATCGTTATTGTGTTATTCAATCAATTCTGCGCATCGCATTTCATTATTGGAATAATATTGCATTTGCGCATTCGCGCGCATATATAAGTATAGGAGTATACAGTTTTAAAACTGGATGGACTTAAAGACACATTCTAGTGACACTTTAACTTGACTGCTTGACCACGATTTATTTGCTATCCAAAATATTGAAAACGTAAATACTTGCACACAAACTCATACACTTATTGCATCCATTCACTGTACAAACATATGACTGAATGTGAATATTATACTTATACGAATAGTATATCAATTTGGATTATAATTTGACTACATGATTAGAATTTTAAATTTGAAATCGAGAAGTGAATAACATAAGTAGGAAGGTAAGAAAAAAAAATAAATAAAAATAAAAACAACATTAAATATAAAAATAAACACACTGACTCGTAAATGAATTGTAGAAAAAAAAAAAAACAACAGAAAAACTAGGTTTCTGATTGATATTGATGATGGGTATACAGTATTTTTTTCTTCATTTTCTTCGTTTTCTATACGGTTTCTTCTTCTTCTTCTTCTTGTCTTTATAACATTTCTCCATTTGTCAGATTTTATTTTTGTTGTAATGTTAATTTCTTTGGATACTCATCCATCGTTTCTTTTTTTACGTTTTACGCCGTTTTACGTTTTATGTTTTTTTTTTTTTGTTTTCCTTGTTTAACTTCTTTTTCACCTTTTATTGTTTTATTGTTTGTAAAATTTCAACGTCAATGATTTCCGTTAGCCTATTAGAATTTAATTAGTAACATTTTTCGTTTATTTTTTTTATTTTTTTTTTATTGCTCACTAATATATTCCCTTCCGTCGCCCTTTCATACTACCAAATACTATACAATCCCAGCTGACCAAGTGAACTCATAGTGAATTCATTCTGAATTCATTGCATCAAAGTGATTCTTCACGTGAACGTTCACAGTGAATTCACAGTGAAGATATTTTATTTCAAAAAATTTTACGCTATAGCTGGTCATAGTGAATTCACTTATTGAACCCATTTTGAAATCACTTACTGAACATTTAATGAAAACACGAAATTAATTCATATTGAATGCACTTTGTGAGGGTAAAATACCATTCACAGTGTGAGTAATCAATGAATCCCAGCTCTAATTATTATATTCCTACTATTCGTTTTGATTTTTCTGAATGATTTAAATAAAAACTCTTTAATCACTTAATAATATTAATCACTTCGTTATTTTTTATTTATTTTACTTTTTATTTTTAATAAACTAATAGTACACAGAATTTAAAACACTTTTGCTTATTCCTTATTCTTAGACTCAAATAACTACATTTTATATCGCTTCAGTTTACAAATTAGTACATGAAAAAGAAATACAAAATTTCACTATACGTTCACTAAGTGATTCCATAGTGTTAGGCTTTGTGAATCGCAACCATTTTACAAAGATAAAACGAATGAATTCGTCTAATCATAAAATTAAAATAAGTTTACATAAATCGTCATTCATCAAATGAATTTTATATGAATATAATTCATATTTCAATCACTTGGTGTATTCATAATGTACCCATATTTTTGAATAATTCACTTATTTTTCATTTCGTGTTTTCAAAATGAATAAGATAAAAATTATTCATTTCGTGAAGATTTTTGGCATTCACTATGAATTCACTGTGAACGTAGTTCACTGAATGGTCAGCTGGGATTATTTTATGTAAATACATATACTTATATTGGATTGATTAAATCTTGCGTTCATTTGGCTGAAGAAAATTGTTGTATGATTAAATCAAAATGAATTTTTAACTGTACATAATGGATTTTAGGTATAAATTATCCACATATTATTCATTTCAATAATAAAAAAAAAAAATGTGCATTTTGAAAAAAGCATATTTTTATATATTTCTTCTTATTGCCTAACATTAGATATGAAAATGAAATCATGAAAAATTTTTGTTTGGGCCAGAGAGATGCAATAAACTAACAAGATGAGTAATCAATCTTAGGCTATTTTGTATATAATGTATGCATGTTTCGGGCAGATAGATAAAGGCGAGTAATTATTAGGAGTTTATCCAATGGCAATAAGAAAGAAATGGGAATTGGGTTTCATTTTTTTTTTTAATTTTTGTGTTCTAAAAAATTTTTCAAATTTTCAATTGCAAATTAGAATATTTCAAAAATTCAGAAAAAAAAGCTCCTCCAATTTTTGATCTGGAAAGAAGAAGAAGAAGACAAAAATGAAAATTCAAAATGTTCGATCGATCCATCATCATCATCAGACAGGAGGGTATGCAATGTACATCAGCTAAGATCAATATTTTCTTTGCCAGTAGTCCGAATCTCGTTCACGTACGAATTATGTAAAATAGCGAATTTCAATTTAGTAACGATCTGCACTGTAGATGGAGTGGGGCTCAATAATAGCGTATACCATACACACAATTATATTAATTTCAATGCAGTTTTTTCTTTTTTTTTTTCAATTCTTCATTGAAAATGAAAAAAATTGATATAAAACAAAACAAACAAAAAAAAACAGCAAATTAATTAAATAATTTTTGTGAGAAAAATGTCAGCAAAAGTAGAACTCAGTTAACTGTTACACACTACAAGTATGGATGTTTGTGTAAAGGGTCAAGTCAATCATAGAGAGATAGAGGCAACACTGATAACTGAATATGGATGTACATATTATTATTATGCGCTGCATGCATGCACAATGTACAATAAAATGTGTATGTATAGCTAAGTTCCTATATATATGCATTGATCGTGTATTTTTTTCGCATAAAACCTTAGGCTGTTATATGTAAATACGAGTGTGTCTTTAAAATGGTAAGCAAATTATTTAGCAAAAAATTTATTCACGATTTCAATTTAACTGCTAAGCAAATCAAATTAAAACGACAAAACAAGTCGCCTATTTAGTATTTATAAAGTTACATATAGACAGACATCTATCTAATAGAGTTCCATAGACTATAGGTTTAGTTTAGAGGTATTATAGGTAAGCAAGCACAGAGGTAAGCAGCAGTAACTGCTTTTCGTAAATAAAAAAAAAAAAATTTTTTTTTTTGATATTTATAGAAAAATGCGAATGAAAAACAAAAAAAATGCTCGTATATATACACAAGAAAAAATCATTTTTTCAGGGTTTTGGGAAATTTTTAATCGACCTTCATAAATTTAATGTTGATCGACATAATCTTGATGTGCGCACATACTCGTATAAGTATGAGTTATGAGTTTATTTTATTTTTCTACAGAACAATATAAGTAGCTAAATCTAGTTAACTATAGATAATTATTTTGAAATTAATTATTTCGCTTTTGTTTTTCTATTCGATGTACAAACATATTATATTTTATATTTTCGTACAATATTTATATGGAAATTAACCTCTAAAACTAAAGATCATTTTTGTTTTATTTTTATTAATGTAGTATATTTTTTTTTTCTCGTTGTACATGGGTATGTCGTGTTTTAGTTTTTTTTTTTTTTTTTCATTTCAATTCAATTCAAATTTGTGCATGACAAAACTGCATACTGTGCCTGTGCCTATATAACAAACTCTACATATTATATAGAAATAGAATGATATTTTCATGAAAATGAATTTTATTTGAAGTATAGAATGATGATCATTAGGAGGTTATGTGTGTTGTTTTTATCATACATACATTATGTATACACGCACATTAGATGATGAGATCGTTTTGAATTTATTTTGAATGTGATATAAGTTTAAAATTGATTGATTATTATCAGACACCTTTTAATTTTTTTTTCTTTCGATCCGATCATTTTAATCATTTCATTCTCATTTTCATAATCTCAAAAGTTTGGCCGCTAGATGGCGTTGAGTATTTTTCGCACTTATACTCTACAAAACACCCTACAACTACTACAGTTTACTAGATAGAAGAAAACAGTGTGAAAGAAAACTGTAAAAAACTCTCTCCTCTCTCTCTAATGAACTTTACATTCTCCTCTACGTCCTCTCTTTCAAGAGTTATTGTGTTTGAAAGTTAGAATTTAGTGATTTTTTTGCCACAACTATCACAGAAAATGCAAGCTGTGACAGTGCCTGCTCTTTAAATTAATTTCTAATGACATAAGCAGAAAGTCCAAGACATCCGCACCTTTACTAGTAAATGTCTCTTTATCTATCTATTTATTGGTTTTGGGTATACCATCCGAGTCAGGACACCCTGTATGTACATTTATATTATCAATCAAACTTATGAATACTCGCGTGTACACACACGTGTATAAATATACGCATAATAAGACTTATATAATACGAATCGAGTAAATGCATGCTTGTATATGAATATAAAATTTATTGTTCTTGACTATTTTATCATCATCGATCATCATTCTCGTCATTATTGCTATTATTTTTTTTATTACAACAACAATAATAATTGTTACATATTTGAATATGCGCACATTATAGAATGGCGAATATACAATCTCATAAAACGTATGTATATACTCACCTATAAATATTAGCAAATTATATGTGGGGAGCTCTCATATTATTATTATGCACTCTACTACATATGTGATGCAATTTAATTTGAACGTCTATAATTATAGCTCATATATGTAATGTAATGCAGCTGAAAGAATTTGTTGATTGCAAAATGCATTTTGTTCATTATTATTTGCTTGTTTGTTTATTTTAATCTTAATTATTTATTATTACAACAAAGAAAATATTATGAAAAAAAAAATAAATAAACATTTTGATCTCTATACATGTATGCTGTGTGTACATACATATGTGGTGCGGTAGAATTTTATTTTTTGTTATTCAATGATTATTAATTTTATTCATTCATTTGTTTAGTTGATATCGTTTATTTGTTGCAATTTTTTTTTTTTTTGTTTCGGTATATTCTACCTACTTACTACTACTTACATAATTTTCTAAACACATATTTACACATAATTTACATATTCGTATAATATTATGTGTGTACATTTTGTTCTATTAAAAATAAAATTACATATGTATATAAAAAAAAAAAAAACTAGAGAAGAAACTGGAGCAGGGTCATATTTATATTTTCATGTACATGAATGTATTTAGATATTATTTATGTACTATATATATACGCATAAATGAAGAAAATCTATATTAAAATGTCCTACTTCTACATATCATATGCATATGTATTAGTTATTCATTCATTGTACACATATGCATACATAAATAACTATGAAAATGAAGAATTAGAAGAAATAAAGGGTCTTCCAACAGGAATGTCAGAACTTTAAAATTTTTACAACGTCAACACTGGTTGAAGGATAAAAATCAGACTTTGACAGTTGTACTTAGTAGAGTCCAGCAAGCCATTATGGAAAGATATACGGTTCAAAAACGCGTAGAAATTATTCGAATTTACTATCAAAATTCGTTTTCAGTTTGACAGACGTTTCGTCCGTAACACGATATTCATATGGTCCACATAATCGACCAAGCGAACGCTCTATTTATCGCATCGTTAAAAAATTTGAACGAACATATGATCAAATGAAAATCCTCAAGCGATTCAAGATTTATCTCTTTATCCCCAGAAAATCACTGTTTGGTACGGCCGTTGGGCTCAAGGCGTTATCGTCCCATATTTTTTTTTTTTTTGAAGACAAACAAGGAAATCATATGTTACTGTTAATGCCAACGCTACAAAAATATGATAACTGAATATTTCTGGCCTAAACTGGAAGATATTGACATAAATAATGTTTTTTTTTTGCCAACAAGTTGGCGCAACTTGTCACATATCTCAAAAAACAATTGATTTACTGATAATTGAAACAAGAAAAAATTTCTTGAGTCAGTTATTTCCATGAAATGGTAATGGCAACTGGGCCACCAAGATGATGCGATTTGACATCCTTAGACTTTTGTCTTATGGGGTTAAGTGAAATCTTTGATCTACGAGAATAAACCACAAGCAATTTGTGATCTTAAATGATGCAACATCCAACATTCTTCCATTGAAAATTTGCCACGTGCGATATGTGTGAAATGTAGCTTAAAAATTAGATCAAAAGAATACATTCAATCAAACAAAGCCAAGGTCGACATTTAAATGATATTATTTATAAAACATAATGTATAATCCATTGTTCTTTAAAGTAAACTAGAGATGATTTGATTTTCATTGCCAGTTCTGACGTTCACGTTGGAAAACCCTTTATATATAAAAATGGAAAAAAATAAATACAATCGCTTGTAGGTTAGTTGGTCATGTTCAAATGTGTAATATCAACAATAATATCATAATCATCATCATAATCATCATCTACATCATCATATAATCATCTGTTTACGTATACTATACGAGTATTATGTATGATATTTATGCGAATATGTGTACATGTATATTAAATAATAAAATTGCATATCTATAGGTAGTATAATAATGCCTACCTATCTACCTACCTATATGGAAGCGTAACTAATGTACGAGAATATCATTTCGTATCTAGTATACTCATCATATGTACATATTAATTTATTGAAAAATTATATATATATTTACATTTTATTATTATTTTTTTTTTAATTTTTGTTTTGTTTTTTTGCATTTATGCATAATGCAAATATCAACAATAAGTACATTGCATGTATGTATATGTACGTATAATTTATTCAATCATTTCAAATATGTTGATATGTATATTCTTCACGTATTCTTCGTATGTGCAATAATATTCGTAATATTCGTAGTTGCATTGCACATACATATTGGGTGTGGATTTATAATCATAATAAAATATCACACAATATCAATTTTTATAAGTCCCCATGTTATGTATATTTACTTTAGACCTATATGTAACATATGTCCAGTATACCTACATATTTATATGTATTTCACATCATTAATAATTGATAAACGCATAATTATTAAGAGTAATATAATAGCAGTATGTAGCAGGATGCGTACTATGTACTACTATAGATGAAGACGTGTAAATTGAAATGTAATATTGAATAAAAAATACAAGTCACGTTCTATTGTCAATAATATACTTATAATATGTATATGCAATATATAATGAAGATGCGATTAAAATATGACATTTGTTTGTTTTATTTTTTAAATTTAAATTAAAATTACATTCATAAGTAAGTGTTTATATGAGTATTATGTAAATATTGTATAGTAAAATTTCGATTAATTGGACACCTGATGAGATATCGTAAATTTTATTACAAATTCTGGGATTAGGATTCGAGGTATCTGCTATCTTGTGCACCAATTATCTCCGAAGTTACTTAACCGATTTCAATGAAATTTGATACATAGATACTTTGATAGGAATTGTGATGCATAACGGAGCGATTTTTTAATAAAATGTCCTTGTTTTCTTTTTACAGGGTGTCAAAGTTGTCAAAATTGTGATTTTTCGGCTCCCAAATGCATTTCGTACAGCAAATACTAAATGACAAATTTCTTTGAAATTTTGAATATACATAGACTGAAGGATATTGTGGTGCTTGAATACAGCACATTTTTGATTTTAGGTCCTGAATTTTAGTTAGAGTTCTTTAAAAAGGAGAGGGTTTTTTTTTGAAAAATCGTTCAACTTTGACTTCTATTTTCATACATTAAATCTTCATATATCTATATGATTTTGGTATCAAAATAAAGTTTGGACTTTTCTGATATTTTTACACAAAAAAAGTATAAAATTCTTTGTTATATTTCCATTTTTATTAACAAAATAAAATTATGTTTTTTTTTTCAGCAAAATATTGAAAAATCCATTTTTATTAGCACCTAAAAGGTATGCAAAGGAATTTTTTTTTAAATTTTTGTATGTAAAATCGTAGTTGTTGTTTTCGAAATTTTTCAATGTCGAAACCTACTCTTAAGAGAGATTATAAATTCTAGCCTCGATAAGAATTAAAGTCGGAGACTTTAACGATGAAAAATGACACTACATATTGTCCTCCATTTTTGGATTTTGTTGAACTTGATTTTCTTAATTACTATGTGAGTATAATTTTTGAAATATTGGTATCTGTACATGCACACATCTGTATATTCCCAATTACCTACATATTTAATTTGTTTGAATAAAGGACTTAATACTGTATAGAATCAATAAAAAAGAAAATATTTTCATTTTCGTTACAAATTTTCCTTATCGTCTATTGTGTTTTTTTTTTTATTTTTTTTTTTAAATTTTTAAACTTTTTGTATACATTTTTTTCGTATTACGTAATTATTGTTATTTTTTTTTAAAGTAAAATTTCAAATAACAAATTAACGAGAGCACGGTCAAAAAATTAAAAAAAAAATAAAAAACAATTTTTACTTTAAACGAAAATATTTGCTAAACATACATATTAAGAATTTCAAATTAAATGCACATACACAAATGTGCTCAGAACAATATATGAGTGTATTTTCATGTGGAGATGTACATACATATTTGCTTATGCAACGACAATTATTGTATGTAATAAGTATGCATGTTTAAAATACACAAAAATAACAACAGAGGAGATGCATTTATTTCAAATTCAAATAATTTTTTGATTTTCAAAGTCATTTGTTTTCAGTATTTTTTTTCTGTTTTTCATTATTTTATTGTTGTTGTTGGTGTTAATTTCATATCACGGTTAAAAAAAAAAAAATGAATATGTACATACATGTATATTACAACACATGATGAGTACAATATCATACATTCTTATATGTATATACTTTCGAAAGTTATTTACATTGATCGCATTTATTATGAAATTCGAAATCAAAGTCAAACGAAAAAAACTATACAACAAAAAATTCAAAATGTTATGATGCATGACATTAAATTGAAACGTACATACATACATAGTCATATATGCATAAGTACATTATTGGTAAGTATATGTATTAAATTGCATTGCAACACAAAATTTTTTAAACGATAATACAAATGTTTTCGAAAAATTCAAAGTTTCATTGATGCGACATTACGTGCTAATTACGAAATTACATCAAAACATTTGAATTGCGATAAATTATTTTAGAAAATGCTTTAATTGCCTTTTCTATAAAGGTAAACTTGAGACAGCTGAGAGAGAGAGAGAGGGAGAGAGAAAGCTGTGTATTTATCATGAAAAAGTGGAAAAAATGTTTTTGCTAAAATTCAACCTTCTTCATCTTTAAGGTAGGATTCGTATTTTCCTCCTATCTTTCCTATCTATCCTTCCACTATCATTCCAATATTCTGAATGTTGAATCGAATTGCTCCTTTTTCTCTAAAAGTCAGCATTAAATATTTTGGCAAAATGATGGAGTGAAGCACAATGGACAAATATGTCTGGACGCGACACCATTTCTTCAAGTTTATACAACTTTTAGGTTTGCATCCTTCCTAACATTTGCCTATAACATTTTGTTTTTGGCTGTAGATAGGATAATTAATTCCCTTAACATTCCAGAATCATACAGCCATCACACAATTCTGGAGACAACTACAGCATATAGCATATACAGTAATTAAATGGGACGTTTTACTCTGAACTTTATGCTGTCGCTGTCGCCCAAATAGATTCTGTTCTATTTTTCAGCGAAAACGAGCCATTCACGACCTGGATTTTAGTAGTAATCTATTCGCAAGAAGCAAAAATGTAAAATTCATGTTATGTTATGCTGCAGTTGCGCCCGAATAATTGTGCGAACTTTCGGCGATACGCTGTAGTTTTTTTGCTGGAATTGTGCGACGGCTGATACTTTCTACATTAACAGAATTATACAATAACTTGTTATTGTATTTTCGTTTAATTCATTTTCTTCACTCATGGTAATTCAATTTTTCTTAAGAGAAAAGGATTTTTTCCAGATCATAAATAAATTATGTCCATATACCATTCAAATTACATTTAGGTAGGTATACGTAAACAAAATTTTGTCAAGGCCGTTAATTTTTCGCAACAGATAATCTTATTTACTTTCGATTATTTTATTACAAAAATTACAAAAATGAAAATGAAAAAAAAAAAATTAAATTAAATTTTCTTATAAAAATATATAACTTTCTAATTTTGATTAAAATTTTTTTTTTCTTTCATTTCTTTCCAGGTATGTACCACAAGACTTTTCATATAAATTCATTAACTCATTGTATAACAAACAACCTTACAACTTGAAACAAAAACAATTTAAATTGTAAGTATGATCAAATTACTTTTACACAAATATTGAATGTCATAAATATATTTTTCACCTTCTCAAGATTTTACCTTTTTGTCCTTTTTATACACATAAGTCAAGAGTATGGAGTAAATTTGCAATAAAGAAACGAAACGAAACAAAATAACACAAATAAATAATCTACCTGCACTTAATTCGTTAAAAATGCATATTTGTGTGTACAACATGTGGATAAACTAACTTTTCAAAAAAGTCTACAAAAAAAGAAAATATTTAAATACAGTAGCCGTGTAAATAAATGTTTATATGTAATACAGTCGTTAGTGTTGCAAAAATTATCGTAATTTTATTATTATTTTTTAGTTTTTTCGTTCTTCTTTGTGTTATTTTTGCACAAACCAAGCCAAAAAAAAAAAAAAAAAAAAATGGAAAAGAAATATGTATGTACTTAATTTACCTACAAAAAGTGTTATGTGAAAAATAACAAGAGCAATATTAACAGTAGTAGTAGTACAAACAACAACAAAAACAGTTTATTGTGCCGGATAAGACAAAATAAATCAACTAAAATAAGCGAAAGGGATCGCGTGAATCGTAAAATTTTAAATTGGTACATAAAAACAATAAATATATACCTACAACGACAATCACCGTATAATTTCGTTCATAAATATTATATACTCTCGTTCTCGTATTATGTGTAGATATAATAATCCCAGCCAGACAAAAATCAATTCTGCAACAATTCAGTATTGATTCCTGGCATCAAAGAATCGATTCTTTTTTGAAGAAAAAGTGATTTTTTTATATGTACCATGTCCGCTTTTTACGATTTTTGATTGGTTTAAATATGAGCCAGTAGAAAATAGATTTTAAAAATTGATACAAAATCGATTCTGAAACAATTTTTAAGTGGATTCAATGATAATTTAGAATTTGCAATTATTTGCAACCAAAAATAATCGATTATTGGCATCGATTAATTATCAATTCTTTGCATCGATTAATTATCAATTCTTGGCATCGATTAATTATCAATTCTTGGCATCGATTAATTATCAATTCTTGGCATCGATTAATTATCAATTCTTTTCATCGATTAATTATCAATTTTAATAATCGATTAATAATTGATTCTTAAAATTCATTTAGGATCAACTGAATTAGGATGATAGGATGATTTGGATTTTGGACAAGACAAATTATTATTCAAATAGATATTCGCTTCATTTAATTCATTTTCATTGCTATTTTCATTATTTCTTCATTTAAATTTTCAATATTCTTATGATTGTTACTGCTCAATGAAAATATTACACTTGGATCATTGCACAATTAATGAAAAACTAAGTTTTTTTTGTTGACATTTACAAAAACTGATTACAAAATCGAATTAGAATCTATTTCTTATCGATTCTCAGATCAGCATTTTTTTTTAATTGTCGTGGAATCAATTTATAATCAATAAATTCTTCAAAAATAACTTTGACTATACTATACTTTGAAAAAATTTTGTTGATGCCATTTTCGATGCAGCACATCGTTTTAGAATTGATTCCTTTTCGATTTTCATATAATCGATACCAAATATCTGGCTGGGTACCCATTGTCGCTCATTCATTTAGACACAGTCATTTGTGCAGTATTTATAATGTGTACTACAACTACAATCAAGCAACTATGGATACTACTGACTGAATTGCACATTGTACCACGAATATTACCCGTATTATTACCCATGTATTGGCCTACCTTCCTACACTACCTAAACTGCATTCATACACTTATGCGTTAAATTATTTTATTTGTACACTAGTATGTACGTTTTTACTTTATGTTTCTCTTCTTCATCGGTTTTTGTTTGTTGTTTATTGCTTTGTTTGTTTGCCATTAAATGCAATTTAAAAAGTCATTTTGTAATAATTCAAATCTTTCACTTCACCTGATGCGTGTTATTTGGTGTTTGGGTTTTTTTTTTTTTGTTTTTTTTTGATTTCGAAATTTGTTGTTCTTTTTTTTCTTTTTGAATTATGAAAATATTTTTGTAGTCATTTTTGTTTTATTTAATTACTTACGATTGCAAAGGTAATAAATGTGACTGATGTGCATGCATATAAGTACAACGAATTTAACAAAAAAAAAACTTCTATATAGGTATAGGTAGGTAAATATGGATCGAATATTATCAAATAAAATCAAATCATCAATTATTGGAATCTAACGAATTGAAAAATGGAAAGGAATCCGTTTAAGGAAAAATTCCAAAAACAAATTTCCACTTTGACATTTCAGTCAACTATACAATAAATTTGTTCATCGAAAATGAGATAATTACCAAACAATGAAATATGTATGTTATTCATTTTTGAAAGTGATCTAAGTTACGTTTTATGGAACATTCATAATGTAACGCTAAGTGAAAGTGAAATTTATATGTCTTTTGTTCCTTATTTTCTTACACGACATTAGATGTCTGCGTCACTCTCTAATTGAAATTGAAATTGCCAACGTAAAGTGAAATTAGGATCTATTCCTAATTTCAATTTCACTTAACAAAAGCTATAAATCTAATTACAAAAATGTTGTTAGGAAATTGACCAACAGATGGAGACTTCCAAAAAAATGCAAGAATTTCCCTAAAATTCCTTTAAATTCCCACTTAAAAATGGAGAATTTGAAAATTTGAATTTCTAATGTCAATTTAAATAAAAAAAAATTTTTTTTTAATCAAAGTCAAATCTCAATAATTGAAGTGTCAAATTTTTGAATTTCAAAGCTCACTTTGCATTGTGAACAGTGTGCTTTTTCATGAAATTTCACTTTCACTTAGCGTTACATTCTGAATGAGCCTTTAAGATTGATTTGTGGTCGACTGACAGTAATTTTACGTATTGATTGATATTCCCATATTTTTTGGTATATTGTGGAGAGCGATAATTTTTGATTATTTTTTTTTCCAAATTTATTGACACAAATCTATGAGGAATTTAAAAACAGGAATGTAACTTCGGCTACTTTTGAAGGTCTACAAACAGCCCAGTTATATTCAATCCAATACCTTCATCAAGAACGTTCATTGCCACTGCGTCAGCCCGTATGAATTTTAAGTAAAGAAACAAACCCAATTACATGAACAGTTTTTTACTGATTTATTTTTGTCATTATCTGAAAATATTTAACTTTGAGTTAGGTACTTCATGTAGGCTAGTAAAGATTTTACTTCTTTGACGATTTTTTGGTACTTTTGGTTTTGGAATTCAACAGAAACAAAAGGACATACAATCATTTCATTACAAATTATTTATTTTTATTTTATTTAATGGGACATACACCACTTTCAAAATAAACTTTACATAATATTATTGAAAAATCATTTTAAATTTCTTTGCATTTTTCTTTGTATAATTTTCGTTTCGTTTTTTTTTATTTTCTCATTTTAATTTTCTTTATGAATTCAAGGAATTCAAATCATTTTGTACATATGATGTTCCTATATCAGAATAGAGATGATGAGTAAATGAAATGTGTAAATGATGAATGTTGAATTCCAAAGGAAAATATTTATTCGATGAACAAGAAAAAATGAATAAATTATGATACGTATATCGATAATATGTGTATATACGTGTATACGATGTGATATACGTTTGTACTTATGGTGTGTGGTGATGGGCTGTATAGTGTATGTTAGATATAGAGAAAGGTAAAAATTTTCATTTAATTGAAATTCAAAAATAAAAAGGAAGATTATGATTTTCTTTCGTTTTCAAAATGTTTATTACAAAAGAAAAGCTGGTCTATGTGTGAGTCCTGTGTGTTTTTGATCATTTACAAATTAAAACGTTAAAACGTTAAAAAATTGAAAGTGATGAATAAACCAAGAAGATATGTAAATAATGTACGTGTACATACATCATAAATGTTGGCTGGTATTATACGAGGGTAAGGTGAAAAGTTCTCGGCCTGACAGTGAAAGCCTATGTTTTTTAGAATAAAATACATTTATTTCTCTACATAGTCTCTTTTCAAGTCTATGCACTTTGTCCAGCGTTTCTCCAATGAAAGGATGCCCTCCTTAAAGTGCGATTTTGGAAGGTCTGCAAAATACCCATCTACAGTTTCCATAACCTCTTCATTTGATTCAAAATGTTTCCCAGCTACGAATTTTTTTAGATTTGGAAACAAATGAAAGTCTGACGGAGCCAGATCTGGTGAATAGGGTGGATGTTCCAGCAATTCGTACTTCAAATCCCTCAGTTTTCCCATTGCCAAACACCTTTATCACCATTGCCAAAACACCTGTTTTTTATCAGCAGTTAACAAATGCGGCACCCATCTTACACAAAGCTTTCTCATATTTAATTATTGATGTAAAATGTGCCGCACTCATACCTCTGATATGCCTATGGCCTCAGCTATCTCATGCACTTTTAATCGCCGATCGTCCAATACCATATTGTGCACCTTCTCGACGTTTTCCTCTGTAGTGGCCGTTTTCGGTCGTCCTTCACGTCCACGTTTAAATTCAGCTGCCCACTTTTTGACTGTTGAAAGTGAAGGAGCAGACTCCTTATAAATTTTTACCAACTTTGTATAGATTTCAGAAGGTAATAAACCGTCCAAAACGAAGAATTTAATTACCGCACGATATTCAATTTTATCCATTTTAACAAAACACACAAACACGTCTACTTTAAACATCCGTATAAAAAATACCATTTGACAGATCAAGTTGAAATTTGAAATATGTTGTTTTGACAAGTGTACCAACATAACAACAAAAAATTTTAATGATATCACTGCCAGATCTGTGTTAGGCCGAGAATTTTTCACCTTACCCTCGTACTTATATTCATGGATTTGTATAGTAATGAAGATTAAACAAAAAAATATACGCTTAAATGAAATCGTACACGGATATAATAATCCAATATTATTATGTAGATACATATACACATAATGACGACTCTTTAATTTTATACAAACACATGTATACCTACCTACACAAACGATCAGATTTACATTGCAATAATTGTATGGCTGATTCGAAAAATTAAATCGCGGTTAATTATAGAAAATTAACTTGAAGAATTAAATCGTAAATCGTAAGTACTGCACGATTATGATGATGATGATGATGATGATGATGATGTTGACGAGGATATTAAGTAGTATGGTGGTCGGTTATGATTGTGTTATGTGGTGATGGTATCTAAACGTTGATTGTGACTAATGACACAATAATCATTGAATGAAACCTGTGCTATTATGGTGTATGAAATCTGTATTCTGTATAATAATGGAATTTAAATATTGATTTTTTAGTTGATAAAGTGCAGTAACGTTACAAAAAAAAAAAAAATTATTATTATGAAAATTTTGTAGTTCCATATTACATACATATAAAATGAAATTCCGTGATAAAAAGCGAAAATGTCAATAAAAAATGTTTTGTGTGTTATGATGAGTGTACATACCTTCACTTTATACGCTATAATACATAGTGAATGTAATATGCATGAACATACTTTGGATTATATGTGTGTGTTTATTGTTTACAATTTGAGATTGAATAGAGAGAAGAAAAAATAATATGTTAAATTAAGAATAGGATTCAAGATATCTGCTATCTTGTGCACTAATTATCTCCGAAGTTACTTAACCGATTTCAATGAAATTTGAAACATATATACTTTGATAGGAATTGTGGTGCTTAACGGAGCGATTTTTTAATAAAATGTCCTTGTTTCCTTTTTACAGGGTGTCAAAGTTGTCAAAATTGTGATTTTTCGGCTTCCAATTGCAATCGCGTACAACAAGCACTGATTGACCAATTTCTTTGAAATTTTGAATATGGGTAGCCTGAAGGATATTGTGGTGCTTGAATATAGCACATTTTTGATTTTATGTCCTGAAATTTAGTTATAGTTCTTAAAAAAGGAGAGGGTTTTTTTTTTTGAAAAATCGTTCAACTTTGACTTCTATTTTCATACGTTAAATCTTCATATATCTACATGATTTTGGTATCAAAATAAAATTTGGACTTTTCTGATGTTTTTACAGAAAAAAAATTATAAAATTCTTTGTTATATTTCCATTTTTATTAACAAAATAAAATTGTTTTTTTTCATCAAAATAGATATTCAAAAATCCATTTTTATTAGCACCTAAAAGGTATGCAAATTATTTTTTAAAATTTTGTATGTAAAATCGTTGTTGTTGTTTTCGAAATTTTTCAAAGTCGAATCCTACTCTTAAAGAAAAATAAATAAATTATTGATTACGATTTTTATTGTTTATGCAATGGCGATTACTTTATAATCATTTTACTAAATTTACATTTACTTGTGTGAGTGTAAGCCTATAACAGCTGTTATTTACCTTCTATATAGATTGAATTTAGTATCCCATCCCATATGGATTGAGTAGAGGTATGGAATGATATTTACTGGAGAACTATGATTCACTTACATACACGCTTACCACAGCCTAGTGTATCTTTGGTAGTACGAGTATATCTTAACAAATTTTCAGTTTATAAATTATTCCGATTATATTACACACTGCCACACTGCTGTATACAGTAAGTTATTAATGTTGATTAAAAGATTTGACTTGATGATGATCATAAAAATGATGATTATGGTGATGAACCATCATATCTATTTGAAATGTGTAAATTAAAAAAAATAAAAAAAAATAAAGAACAATTAAAATTACATTTTTCTCGAAAAAATAATTCATATCCCCTTCTTTTACTTCCTTATTACTATATGATATTATTGTTGTGATTACAACGTTTTGTTTTCATGCTATTTTGCTTCTATTTCACGTACATATTTTGTAAAAATGTATTTCTCTTCACTTAAATAATTTTAATTATGCAAGCAATGTTTTTTTAATTTTTTTTCAATTTTTTGTTTTGTCATTCGTCGTTTTCTCATTACCAATCTTTTAAGGAATCTTTTCAAAATCAATTGTTCGAAAAAAAAATGAATGGAAAAAATACAAAAATATCTGTGTATTGACTCTATAGTGTATCTCGTTTGTATATTTATTTTCAAAAATTTGTTTTTGTCATTAAAATAAATTGTTCTCTTTATATACATAGGTTAGTACAATATTGTACGTTTGCATGTTATTTTGTACATAAATAGATATTTGTTGCTTAAAAATATATATATATATATATGTATTTTTTTTAAATAGAATTCTCATAATTAAATATGATAACGATATAAAAAAAATATGCATAAATGAAAGAAAGGAAAGAAGGGAAAAGAAATGGAAAATCACGATTATAAAAAATAATAATAATTTCTTCTTCTTCTTCTTGTTGTCTTTGAATTTTTATAATGAAGTCCTTTACGAGTATATACATATGTACACGTATATATGTATATTGATATTAGAAAAATTCTAATTCATTTTTGCTGCTCATTCTCTATGTAATTCTAATTCTAAAATTCTAATAATAATCGAAATTAATCACTTGATTCATTTTAATTGTTTTTTATAGAATTTTGTTAAATAAAAATTGTTAAGGATTTTTTTTAGAACGATGGAAGTATACACACGCGTATAACGCATTTTATTAAATCAAATTTAAATTTCATCATGCGTGATTAGAAGATAAAAACTATAAATAGGCGGCGGCATATTGACGGCATTTTGTTGTATTTCCTTTTTTTTTTTGAATGAATTGAAAATAATAAAAAAGAAATGGGACATAAGCAATAATAAATTGAGCTGATGGCGTACAGTGTACGCTTTTCACGCCTTTCATCCGTTAATTTAAGGGATGTTAAGGTGTATGAGAAGCATGAAAGTTGAACAACATTAAAATATACGAGTATGGTATGTAATAAGTTCTAATGATAACGCGTGACAAGACTCGACAACGGATAACTTGTTGTTGGTTAACTTTCAACGTTTCAGGCGACAAAGCATGAAACTAAGAGGAAGAAATCATTTATAATACAAAAGCAATTCTATGCAGCAACAGATAAAAATTTTATAAAGTGTGAAAATTATGAGAAAAAAAAGGTTTTCTTCTTACATTGGGCATTCAGCATTACCGATTAATGATAATTGAATTTACGCTTTCAGAACTGTTCAGGTTCAGAGTTATGAGATCATTTATTATTGGTATCTGTATAGTGAAATATCGAGATCATATCCTATAACACTTTGGATGGATACAGAACGATTTTGATTGGGAGTTTGTATTAAAAAAGAACAATATTTTGATCATAATTTGATCTTCACACATTTATCGAGCATATAGTAATGAATTCTAAAATCTGATTCTCTTTAAAATACAACATCTTAATTACGATCTTTTGATAATAATCTGTCCCATAAAATATCTGACAGACCATCCCTCAATAATATTTTGTTATGGAAAGATGGACTGAATTGAATTACTGTAGAAAATCGATCAACTCGATCTGTAGTACCAAAGTAAATCTCAAATGATTAGAAATCAATCGAATATCAACTGTGATGTGACAAACAGAGACTGGGAATTCTGTGGTGTGATCCTGATCGGTAACAATCGGAATTTATTATAAAATTGAATTGACTATGTGATTTATACAATTAAATTTGGCCCTCAAAATTTATGAATTTCATTGTTTCTTCTTCAAAAATTTGTTTTGAAATTATGCAATAATTTTCATTTTATATGTAGCTATATACAATTTTCTTCAAATAATTTTTATTTTGTCCTTGGAATTTTTCTAAGTAGAAATTGAAAAAATGAAAAAAAAAAAAAAATAAAATAGACAATTATAAGAGAAAGAAAATGCTTTCAATTTTTGCTTTTATTTTTTTTTTTCAAAATTAAATAAATAAATAAATTAATGAATTCCTTTTCACATTTAAGATTTATTTTCTTTCATCTTAATCTTGTATCTTCATTTTGTTGTTATCTTTTCGTTATTTAGTTTTTTTTTTTTCTGTAAATTTTTAATTTTCATTTAAAATACGATACGATACGCATAGTTTTTTTTTTTTATCTTTTCAATCGCGTAATTTTTTTTTTTGTTTTTTCGCAAATTGTATAAAAAGTTAAATTTTCATTTTTCTATACAGTATATGTACGTACAACGGGTATGGTGTACCGTGCATATTTTTGAAGAAGAAAAAAAATAATTTTTTTTAAACGACTAGCAAAAATTTATGATATGCTCTAATTAAAAATAAAATAATAATTCACATTAAAAAGTATTTTTTTTTTACTTTTTAATATTTTTAATTTTTATTTTATATAATATAGATATATATTTTTTAACGTTGTTTTTCTTGTTTTAATTTTGTGTATGTATAAATTTTTATATATATATGTGTGCAGTACGCTTAATTTTGTTTTTGTTTTTGTATAGTATTATTTTAAATTATTAGCCTTAACCTGGCTACTAATTATCTTTTTTTTTTCATTTTTATTTTTATTTTATTATATTTTTTCGCATTTGTTGCAATTTTATTTTTTTTCACTTTT
This sequence comes from Villa cingulata, assembly GCA_951394055.1. Lineage (NCBI taxonomy): Eukaryota > Metazoa > Arthropoda > Insecta > Diptera > Bombyliidae > Villa > Villa cingulata. The sequence continues at coordinate 33,065,671 of OX596023.1, forward strand.
TGTTTTTTTAAAAAAATTCATTTCGTTATTTTTTTTTTTTTTTGTTTTTTTTTCGTTAAAACTTATGCAAAACTTGTACAATTTTTAATGCGTTTTTATACATTTATTTAATATAAAATTTATATATAGTTTAGTGAAAATATAGGTCAATGATATTAATAACAAAAATAACAAAAATAACAAAAAAAAAAAAAAAACGCAAGAAAAAAATAAAAATTAGCAAAGAAACGCATTATACTCACACACAGAAACAGAAAAGAAACAGAGACAAACAAACAGAAACACTCTTATTTTGTGCACATCAAAAATACATTTATATTTTATTACATATGTAGAAGCATGTAGAAGTAGATATTAATGGACGCATTGGACAACACAAATATATCATTAATAAAACCGGTGGTATGAGTGGTGTGGTACTATGTGTATAAGAAGCTCATGATGTCTTTTACTTTTATAAATCGATTTTGGTTCTTGCAAAATAACTCAATCAAATGTTTACTACTTTTGCTACATTTACTGTACTGTTGTTGATGTTATCTGTGGTCACAAGTGATAACCGCTTAAGTCGACATAAGGCAAAAATGAGTTATGAGTTCTACTGCATTCTCCGCATCAAGCTCTGTGTGCACAGAAAATTTTGGTTTTCCTATCACTTTTGTAGCCAAAGTTATTGCTTAAAAACATTATCGCTTATGTCGAATAGTTCGTGACTTACATATGCAATAACCGCCTAAATCAACATAATAAATATTGGAGAGATATTTTATGTTTAAAAATACATCAGGATTATCTAAACTTAAGTTATTATTGCACAATATATTTGGAAACAGCTTCTCAAAATTGTTAGGTTTATCATAACAGCCTATCTCGAGTTAAGCGTTTTTGGAACGTAAAATTTTATAACCGAACTTTACAATAATGACTTAAATCAATCTAAATCTACGAAATTAAAAATAGATTTTTGCAATAAATGCCTAACTTGACATAAGTAACAAAAATGTAAAATTACAAATTTGCATAAATATAGCCTAAATTTCAAATTATCAAATATTTTTGTTCTAGAACATACTCCAATTTTAAATAATTTCAATTTTTAATCGTTTTTAGTTATCAATTTAAGAAAATTTTTCTCATAATAGTCTTCCATTCAACACGAAATTATTGTTTTTTGACCATCAAATTAGTAAGTAAAAAATATTTTCGAATTTTTAAACCGTATTTACTCAAAACCACAATTTTAGACTTAAGCGATTATCGCTTGTGACCACAGGTTTGATGTTGGTGTTTGTTGTTGTTGTTGTTGTTTTTGTTTGCTTCCCAAATACATTTTTATTTTTATGTTTTTTTTTTTTTTAGTTCGATCGATAGTTAGACTTTGTACAGACAAAAAGGCCACCATACAAAAATTAATTTTTTCTTTCAAAAGTGAATTTTTTCGCTTGCTTGCAATTTTTTTTTTTTTTTTATAAATTCTTTCATTTTTAGATACTTTGCAAAAAAAACAAAAATAGCAAAAAAAAAAGTGAAACATAAACAAATGGGAAAAGAGGAGCTGAAAATAAAAAAGTTACAAATTTTTCGCTTAATTATTTTTCATCATTTTTGATTAATTATGAAAGGCGGAAAGTAAATTTTATTAAGTATACTTCTTTGGTAGATATAATGTACGAAAATTAACTTAGTCATTCATAAGTATATACGTATGACATGAAGAATACATATGTATATATGGAGTATACGATCGATCATATATATGTACATATATACCAAAGAGTAAATTATTATTGTGCTACACAGATAGAATTTGTATGAAAGCAATAAGGCTGGTTATTCACCAACATAGATTATCTTTTATCTGAGATAAAGTGTATTCATCAACCTGGATAAAACACTACTCGGATATTTTTAAGACAACCTCAGAGTGGTATTATAAATATCGTTCGAACATAACCTTGTTATTAACAGCAACAGCACAAATAAAGATAATGTAAGTAGTTGTACTGTATTATCATCTTTGCATATAATTACCACATCACAGAACCTCTTTTTCATTTTGTAATATAAAAATACAATCAGCTGACATGTTTGACACACATGTTCGACCCGAAAACGAAGTTCGAAAACAAATTTTATCTAGGTTGATGAATAAGCTGAAATTGTATCCGGCTAAAATATATCCGATGGATATATCTGTGTTGGTGAATACCACCCTAAGAGCGTAAAGTAATCGCGTATGTGGTTTACATAAAAGAAATTTTACAAGCTAAATAATGTACCAATATATGTACATATGTACCTATTATGTGCTATATAAGTGGTATTTAATGAAGAGAGACACAGGTGTTTTTAAACCGTTTTTACTACTAGTTTTTCATTTTAATTTTTATTTTATTATTTCAATTCAGTGTAAAAGATTTGAAATACTAAAAAGATTGGCATTTACTTAAGCATACATATATGAATCGATATATAGTATGTACGTACAGGTACAGATCATATACGATCATTAATCAAAGCCACACATATGCACACATGACACAATATCTGTTTTACGTGTATGTACGAGTATACCGAAATAAAAGTAAAAAATTAAATTTTTTGATCAACGCTCATATCAAATAATTACTATTACATACTCTAGACAAATAGACAAATCATCTACATAAATACATTTCCAGAGATAGATATACCAGTCATATCCACGTATACATGTTTTGTAATGTGCTATAATCCATAATCGCAAAAGTTACACAAAATTGCACATAGCAACAACTAAACTCGTATATAGTAAAAAATATTCATATACATATACGATTTGTATGTATGTATGTGCAAGAAAATTTAATCTCAATATCTATATTTAAAAATTATAAATAAAAAAAAAATTAAAATCTTGTATGTTGCACATTGTAGGAAGGATTATTTTAGGTAGATATTACATCCCAGCAGAGCAAAAGAATTATAATCTTTAGGAATCAGTGAAGTTGATGAGTTATTATAGATCTTGTTAATAATCTCTTGATACATGGCACAGCTTCAGTGATCATTCTGCCAGTTTTCATTAGTGTGAATGATCATTCAAAAACCTCCTGATAGACGAGACGACACTGTTTCAATAAATTTTTTGAATTTTTATTACTAATTTTAAATTATTTTAATCTTGGATTTTGCTCACCACCAGAAATTTTCAATTCGCCATCACCATTTTCGTTCGTCGCTAAATAAAGTTCATGAAACCCTGAAACATAATTCGATCGAACTCACTTTAAATGAAGTTAGAATGAAAATGCCAATGATTGTTTTAATCAGATTTCGAATGATAGACGACAAATGAATGATGAATGGCGAAGAATGATCATTGATTTGATGACTTGTATCTACTACTTATATAAGATTTGCGTTTAACAGATAATTCTGACTTCTGGTTTTTGATTTGCCTTTCGATCAATCTTTGATGTGTCACTGTACAAGACAAGTTCCCCAAAAAACAAATAAAGAAAGTTTCTTGAATACAAATCATATGCGTCTCAGCCATCTAAACCCATATGGATTCTATAATGAATGTATTCGATTTTTAAAAGAGATAATATACTAGATACTGAGATAATTATAAATTACATTTCGAACTATGATACTGATGATAATATTTTTTGATTATCGCTTCCAGCAGGAACATTAGAGTAGGGTGTACTTAACTACCTATCTATATTACGGAGTATTTAAATGATTTTTGTAATCAGTTTTGTAATCAGATTCGATTTGATTAAGATTTGAAAAATTGAATTAAAGTTAATTTAAGAAATTACATATGTTCAACATATTACTATACAAGTGTACGCGAGTATACATACTCATAAAAGTAAGTAAATATGTGTATGTTTTATATACATATACTTCATTCACATTTACATACAATACGTGTATTATTACACTCGAAAGTTATTTGATCATTTTCAATATACATATTATAGACTTCAATATTTAAATGGAAAATTATAACAAGGGCTTTAACCGGTTCATTAGTTATCTAGTCCAAGGAATGCTGAAAATTGAACGAAACAAAAACAAAAAAAAAAAAATAGTAAATAACTGAAAATAATTAGTGAATAATGATTGTGTACGTGTAGCAGCAGCAAAAAAAAAATAAAAAAAAATAATCTAAAACAGTTGACTTAAATAATTGCAAAATTTGTACGATCCAATATCTATACACACACATGTACATGGGAGGAATGAATGTGCATATATGTACATAGAAATATATGCCGGTAAATACGAGCATATGTGTACATACATATAAGATCTTCGTATGTGTATATACGAGTATACAACAATCGAAAAGCTAAGTGAGATGTGAGAGAAAAAAGATCGTGAGCTAGTTAATTCGATGTTATAAAAGTTTTCAGGAATTTAAATTGAATGCAAATTACATACATACTCGTACTTACGACGATAGATCGATACATCATATTTTTGGATGGACATACATATGTACACGCTTAAGTATAGTGGATAGATACAGGTAAACTATACCGTATGTCATTTATGTACCTATACATACATTCGGTTTTATGAATTTTAACGATTGATTTGTAATTAATTTAATTCATATACACGAATGTTCAGTTTTTAGATTCCTATATATGTATATTCATACATAGATTTAAGTATATTAATATTTATGTTCGTAAAATTCACAGAATATTATCTTGCGGAAATTCGAAGGAAATGTTGTACATTTAACATTACTCAAGAATACTGGTATACCATTAAATATATATTTTTTTTGTTTTGTTTTTTTTTTATGATTATTTTTTACTTATTTTTTTCGTGTATTACAACTGTATTTACACATATGACTACACATTGTACAGTAGTAAATCTGTATATAACACAACACAAGAACAGAATGCAAAGAAAAGGTGAGCGAACGGAAAATTGTAGTATATTGAACCCAAAATTCATTTAACAATCATTACTATACATACAGTCAGTATACTCGTACACTGTACAGTGTTTGTGATTGTGTTGTTCATTCAAAATGATCATCACTTCTGTGTCCCTATATCTAATGTTGATGTTGCTGTTGTTCTGGCGGCTGCGACCACAACTCCTACTGTTTGCTGTTCCTATTACAGTTTGTTCTAAGTTCTATAACTTTCTTTCACTACTGCCACAGGCAATGATAATAAATGAACATGTATATACGTACATACATACTTTTATGCTGTCTCATCACCTGAAAATTTGAATTAAATTAAGTGAACAGCCAGCGAACAGTTCCATAACATGTAATGTACATATGTATAATAATCGAAAAAAACACAATATTACCGCAAAACAAAAAAGAAAAAGAAATCAACGAAATTATAACGAAGAATCACCGATCTCATTATAATTTTTGTTTCATTTTTTTTGATTATTATTAAAACAGTAATACTATTGACACACTGCAGAGATAAACCATGGTTATCTCAGTTTTCTGGTTTATCTTTGCGATAACCGACTTTCAGAACTCGGTTAGGTTAACCGAGTTTCTAGAACTCAGTTATCTTGTTAACCAAGTTCGAACTGAGTTATCTTTGACGTTTGTGTTATTTTTTTTTTTTTATTTATATTATATTTAAACAAACTGTCAAACCAAATTTCAGCTAACATGCTAACTAGATGGAAAAGAATTAGTGTTGGAATTTATCTCGACAGTGTCGTACGAATACATAAACTAGTTCACCTCAATTTAAATGTGTCACCCATACCAGGTTATCGATAAACCATTTGAGATAGCCATGGTTTGTCTCTGCAGTGTGTCAATAGTATAACAGTGAAATGCAAAGGGGACATATGAAACGACACCAAAAAAAGAAGATTTAAAGGTAACAAAAACAACAACAAAAAATGAAAATGAAAATGAAAAATGACAAATTAAGTTTCCGATTTCATGACAATCAGCATATATTAGTACACATACATGTATGTATATTACATTTTTAGTCTACTGTCACATGAGACTGATTCTGAATCTGAAACGTAAAATTTCAGATTCAGAATTCACTTTTTGTTCATTCTGATTCTGAATCTGAAAACTCCTTTTCAATATTTTTCTTTAAATTTGTTATTGTTATAAAACACTTTACTTATCGAGTGAACATTAAACCATCGAACGATAACTACTATGAGTGGCGAGTACGTTGGTAAGACGCACTTTTCAATGGAGGGTGAAATAAAGTTAATCTTCTGTCTTCTGTCTTCTATCTTACGATCTTCAAGTTGTATATAAACAAGTATGTCAATTTATTGAGTGGTTTAGCTATGAATTCAGATTCAGATTTCAGGTACATGTGACATGTTACATTTATTGTCAGCATGTTTCATTTTCTATTCTGAAAATAATCAGATTACAAAACGGAAACACAAACCGGAATTTATTCAGCAGATGAATTTTTCAGAGCCATGTAACAGGTCACATATACTACAATGTATTTGATTGTGATTCTGAAATTTTCGGAATTTTTCAGATTCAGAATCAGTCTCATGTGACAGTACACTTATAGTGTAGTGAATGTACACAGTTTAATGTCCGTTCATTGTAGTACGTTCAACCACTCATTACTACGAGCATACATACGAGTATAGACAATCACTTAACTATACCACTACCTATACTAATTTTGTGACAAATCATTAAAAAAACATTATAAATATTCCAGTAAGAAATTCTTTTGTATGAGTAATAATTTTAGTTTTTTGTTATTTATGAAATTTTTTTAAAACAAACAAAAAAACATAAAAATTCTCGTCATTTTCCATTATTATTGTGCATTTATTTAACAATGATCATGAATCAAATAACGATCAAAAGATCAGACGATGACGAATTATTCAAACTGTTTATGTTTTTCTTTGATTATAATGATGAGGTTAATGATTATATTATATTGGTCTGAATCTGACATACTTGCGGATCCTCTATCTAAATATTTAAAAATTAATAGATTTTTTTTAAAAAGCTGAAATGAATCATCATCGATCTTGTTTTTGTTGATAATCATAAAATTACGAAAAAAAAAAAATGAATATGACAAAAATCCAATAAAAGTATACGACTCAATTGTATTAATGAAAGAATTCAAACGTTTAATAGAGTAGATTCAATAGTGCCTACTTAATTTACGATTTGCATAAATGAGATATTATTTTTCGTATGATCGTGAATATTTTACTTTACGCATAGATTTGTGCATTTTTGTTGATATTATGTATGAGACGAAACTTGAGAGGAAGCAAAATAGAGAGAGTATAAGAGAAAAAAATAATATAGATTTGCATTTTTATGCCATAGATGGTTATAAGGCTGAAATAACATTGTCAGTGTCACATATTGTCATCATCATCAACATCATGCATACAGCATACATCATCAACTATCTACAATAGAATTAAAATATACATATATACACATTATATACCTAGGTACACACTGCATTCATTATCCAAATTTATAATTTTATGTTACCTACCTTCCTTGATTGCCCGTAACTGTACGACGAAACAAGAATTATGATCGTATCGTATATTTGCGTCTGCGTGTATATAATTACAACATTATTGGTAGGTTATAATATATGTATGATTTTGTGAAAATTTTTACTTTAAAAAACAAAAAAGGAAAAAGAAAAAAAAAACAATATGATGAAAACTTGACATGTAACATAACAATATGACAGCTGTCATTCTAACCATTTTTGGTAGATCACATATTATTGTTGTTCTTTAAAACAATATGTGTACATGTACAATGTGATATACACGTACATACCTGTAGTAGTAGATACTTACTTCGTGAAATTGCGTGTGAAGAATTTTTTAACAGCAATTTTCTTTCTTTTTTTCTTCCTTTATTTTTCTTTGATTTTTAGTTTGTGTTTAGCTTGATTTTTAAAAAAAAACCGGCTACTAAAAAATTTTTTTTCTGTTTTTAGTTTTTCATTTTTGTTTTATGCAATAATCTTTTAAAAAAACACTATCAAAACCTAAGACCGATACGTATGTACATACTGTATATACAAGACTTGTATACATCAGTATGCATTTGTACTTGTATATGTTACATACATATAGCTTCAGCTGTCATTGTCCTTTCTATATTCAGTCAGGCTTTAATATTATCTAAAGAAAAAGAAAAGAAAATTAAAAGAATAAATTTTCAAATTGAAATTTGAATTCTCGCGTACATACATACATAATATTCTGTTTTAGTGATGTTATATCGTTATATGTGTATTTACTGTACTGTAAATTTTTGTACACAACATGAGTATGTGCAAAAATTACAAATAAACCAGATGATGTACCTACTATACTAACTGTACAGTGTACACGTATGTATTTATGTGCACAAATTATGTATGTATGTACTTATATGATACATAGCATGTCTGTATGATTGCACATTTATGTATGTAAGTACATATTCTCTGTTTAAAAAAACAATAAAAAATTTAGAAATAAATGAATTTTAACACTTTATTTTGTGTGTGACATGATCGTTAAAGAGCAGAAAATAAAAAATAAAAAAACAAAAAGTTACCTAAGTGTCAACCAACCCCGCATGATCAGCTTACATATTAGTTGGAAATCATGTACATAAATGTACATGTTTCCATTGTTCTTGTATCGTGTATGCGGAAATTATATACATACGAGTGTATATGTGAAGATGTTCATGATGACGATGATGATGATGTTGACAACGATGCAAATATGATGTTCCTGGTTGACAAATTATTGAATCAATTGTCATAGTCCATGTTTTACACTATTTTTCTATACTGTATAAAATGTAAATACAATAAGGGTGGTATTCACCAACATGGATGTATCCATCGGATATATTTTAGCCGGATACAATTTCAACTTATTTATCAACCTGGATAAAATTTGTTTTCGAACTTTGTTTTCGGGTCGAACATGTGTGTCAAACATGTCAGCTGATTGTATTTTTATGTTACAAAATGAAAAAGATGTTCTGTGATGTGATAATTATATGCAAAGATGATAATACAGTAGAACTACTTACATTATCTTTATTTGTGCTGTTGCTGTTAATAACAAGGTCATGTTCGAACGATATTTATAATACCACTCCGAGGTTGTCTTAAAAATATCCGAGTAGTATGTTTTATTCAGGTTGATGAAAACACTTTATCTCAGATAAAAAATAATCTATGTTGGTGAATACCAGCCCAAATATACGAGTATGTACGACAACAACAATACACTGAACACTGAACGAATAAATTATTATTCAGATGATTATAAAAGATATATGTACACAAATGATATGTGCGATCATTATATTTACTTATATTCACAGAAATTGTGTAGAGGTTTAGGTTATTTTTCAGAACTATCATCATAATTCATTTTAATTTAAGGTGATTTGTAATGGAATTTTTCTTGAAATCATCCTTAAAAGAGATTTAGATATAATATAGAGTTACACATACATATTTTATTAAAACATGTAGATACCTGAAACAACTCATAACCTCTGTATTTATCTACAGATACTTGGATACAAAAACAGTCATAGCCCATAGCCTCACATAAGTAAACCATAAAATGTACGATATCTGCTGAAATCAACATTTTTGACTTATCCTCTATTTTGGATATCTAATAATTGCTTTTGTGCATCTTGTGCACACTATTTTTGTATGAACTTTTATATAAACAAAGAAGAAGATTTGTTTCACTACGTACACTGATCATAATATTTGTTTTGCTTTTTGCTTTACTTTGAATGACGAATAAGAAGAAGAGTAAGAGAACCTAGAAAAAATAAAAATATTCAAACTTTAAATGAATTTTGATGAACTTTGAGGTCAATTGCTATTTTTTGTTTGTTTGTTTGTATCATACTTACGATTACAATATATGGTACACGAACACGATTATAAATATTTCTGTTCATAAAGTCATGTACCTATACTATACGAAGTACTTACGTACTTATAAGAAAAGATGGACATACGTTGATAAAATGATCAGAAGGAGGACAACAAACAACTAAGTATAATCAAAATGACGCATTTTATACATGATTTTCTTCAGTTTAAACATTTCTAATGTACAATCATATATAATACTCGTATGTGTATGAATGTTAAAAAAAAATTCTTAGGATAGATTTAATCAAAATTTTCTATATGTAAATGTAATATGCTTTCATGAAATGAAATTTTATACCCAAACAACAAAACGAATATGTTTGAATGGGAGATGAAGATATTTTTTTAAACTTTTGTATAAGTGTCATCATCATCATCATCATCATCATGATCACAACACAATATGTATTACCACTGATAATTGTTCACCTCTTAAACATTTACACACATACATACAGATGTTCGTTGTTGTGTATTTATATTACGAGGATATATGTTATGAACATTCAGATATTATCCTCACATACAACAAAATGATTTTCTTTAATTTTAATCTTTGAATCTTTTAGGAAAATCTTAAATACATAGATAGAACAAACTAAAATATAAATTTGTGCATTCAGATTGTTGCATGTTTATCTGTTTGTGTGGCACGCGGCATACTCATCTCTCTTTAAAATGAAAAATTTTCTGACAAAGTCATACACAGATTTTTGTTTTGTTGATCATATTTACTCTATATGGGATTTATAGTACACGGAGTGTTTGTGCTGTGTGCATGTCAAATAATTTTACTGTTTGAATTTTTTTAAAAAAAATCTACTTTATGTGTGTGTATTAATTAAATTTGCAAATTACTCGTATCTTCTCTTCATAAAAATGTATCTATATATATATATACAAATGATGATGTGATAGTATATGTATAGTGTAATGATTGTCACCCAATAATGTCTATATGGCACCAAATATATTCTAACCTAACTAACTACATTTATGTGTGCAAATGCAAGTGAAATAATAGAAGTATAGAAATTCATTATATCGTATACAAAATACCAATCAAATTGACTGTCTCTGACCTAAATTTAAAAGTAAATTATTTACACCATATTATAATGATAAATTAAAAAAAAAATAAATAAAAATAAAAAATAAAATTAATTTGAAAAATTCCAAAGCCATCAATTTTATGTTTTGTTGGTTTTTTTTTTTTTTTTTTTGTAATTTTCGTTTTTCTTTTTAATGACCCATTTTTCGATTTGATGTGATAGTGTGATGGTGTAATATACTTAATTTCGCGCAATAACATCAAATTTTTATCAAAACATATTACGCACTTGTACTGTGTGTAAATGTCATATGTGCACATTATGTAGACAATACAGATACACTATATATAAATGCATACATATGTATGTGAATATGATCAACAATTGTTGATAACATACATTATGAACATTACATATTTTATTTATTAAAATCTGTGTCATCACATGATTAGCTACAATAATAGCCTAGCCGCGTTGTAAACTAATAAAAAATAACTAGATATAAGTATAGGTGCTTGTGTATGCATCTATGGAAATATGTACATATGTATAGACTCGTATAAGATGCATGAAAAATATATTAAAATGCATTTCAGTAATACATAATGTACTTTTTCATACGTAAACGTGGACATATTTTGTATAGATATATCACAGATATTAATGTGAAAATTGTAATGACAATGTAATGAATGATAAGTCAATCAGTAACTTATCGTATGATATAATATGATTTATGTTAACAACATGTATTTTATTTTTATTCCCATGATGATAGATAGATATCTTGTTCATTATCTTATATAAATAGTAGCAATAATTATTCTTCAATAGTCTTTGGTAGTAGTCTTGTAGTATTAGAAGATGTGGAGTAGTTGATTACTGCACAAGAAAAATGCATTTTTATAAATCAAAGTAAAATTTATTCATTTTATTGTATAATCATCTCTGCAGCCCTTATTGGATTCTGGATTGTTCTAAAATGACCTTCCATCCCTGTATGTATGATACATATGGATTGATTTGTCCTTCCAATTTATTCTACGTTTATTCAGATTTCAGATTCTACAATTATTCCTGCAAAAAATGATTCTTAATAAAACATACTAATATCTGCCTAGGACCTTTAAGCCAATAAAATTTTGTAGACTTTTCTGTAGAATCCTACCCGGGACCCACGATATAACAAAATCATATGTCTATTATCATCAATGAAAATATGTACTATTACTGGTACTAGTACTTTAAGGGTGGTATTCATAGAACGGTAGTAGATTATTACTGTATAGTAAATGTATTCATAGTAGTAGTTTAATCTTGGATTAGTGAAGTTGCTACCAGTGAATAGTAGTTGCAAAGTTAATCGCCGAAACGTCAATAAAATTATTTCGAATCTGAATACACATAGCAGAAATAAGTTAATTATTTTTGGTTTACACATATGTTTATTTTAATTTATATAGATACAATTGACAGATGGCACATTCGTTTGACTTGGTTTGACACATCGAAAATTTTCGATATTGGTTCGTGTACAGAATTTACTACCACTTCATGAATACAGATATACGAACAATGATTAAAGTATGGTAGTAAAGATAATACCGACTTACTACTGCTTTATGAATACCACCCTAAATATATTTACACAATAATATGATCATCCAGGAAATCAGGATTCAAACATTTCGACTTCGGATCTAATCTAAACCATCATCATTTTCATCGTATGTACTTTTCATGCGATCATATTTATCGCAAAAAACTGTGTTCTATATTATTTTCATTCATAATCTGATATTAAAATTTTCATAAGATCCTTTATTAGATATATAGAGACAGATGTGTGTGTGTGTATAGATAAATATGTATATTTGTATATGTATTGTACATTATACTCTGGTTTCTGGTTTAATAATGCGCTTTCTTAATTGAAATCGTGATTGATCGATAATAGAAAAAATTCGAGAAAAGAATTGAAAATACAAATTAGTATAAAAAATAAGAAAATCATGGTTCTAGTATTTTCTGTTGATATATTATAGGTATCTAAACAACATTTTCATTACGCCTAAATGACAGAACAGCACTAAACGAACTTCAATAAATAGATTCATGATTTATTTTTTTCGTATTGTAAGTACTATCCATTTTGTTTATTTTTCTAATGATCGTAGACAATTTTCTTGGTTCTATCACGTTCTATAGTTGTTCTAATATAACATAAATCATTGAGTATCTTACATACATAATGTATATGTGTGTAGTGATTTTGTTTTAGTTTTCTCTTATATGCTTGCTGTGTGCTTATAAAAATTTAAAATGATGTTTCGCAATTGTTTGCAACAATTTAATTTGACACTTTGATATCCCTCTATTTTGATGATATACGAGTATATTAACAATATCCAGCAACAGTTTATCGAATCGACAACACCAACAACAACACCAACAACAACAACAACAACAATAACAATAACAAAAATATCAAATCTCAATCATCATCATAGAATTTGAGACAAATGAAAAAATAAAGGTGATCTGCTTCATCCATATAGTTGGTCAATTATTCAAAGATAGCATCCATCGAGAATACAAGCCAAAAATGATATTTGCAACATGCATTGTGTGTGTGTGTGTGTGTGTGTGCGTGTAGGTGTGTGGTGTGTGCAATATATGTAGGTATTTTGAAAAATTGAAATAACAATGATAAAAAAATTTAAATAGAAACGGAATTGTTGTACATAATGATCATGTCAATATTCTAATTGACTTCGTTTTCGACGACGACAACGATGTTGATGATGATGATGATACTTCAATTACAATTGATCGTGACTGTATATTTGAATTTGGTTTTTTGTTTTTGAAAGGCACACATCAGAAATACATGTAAATGGGAATCAAAATCAATGCATTCAATCACTTGCCTTAAAACGTACTTAGATATAAGATACTCGTATATACTTCATCGACAATTACTAATATACAAGATTCGTATTCACCCAATATGTATTCTATTTATGTGTTCTATCACTACTACTACTACTACTACTACTACTAGTACTACAAAATAGAGGAAGAATTGCTGTTGGTGATCGTTTCAATGATATTCTCGATATAAAAAGTTATTTGAAAAATATAAAAATCAAAATAATATTGAGAAAAAAATCATAAAATGACGATAATCGTTGATTCTGTCAATGATTCTGTTTCTGTTGTTAGTTTTGTTTTGGATTGAATTGAAAAATAATGAGAACGAGCATTGTTGCAAAAAAAATAAAAAAATAAAAACAATTTTCCTCTATATTTTTGCACAAATTTATTATAAGATAATAATAACAACAACAACAAATCGAATGCAAAAAAAAAAATAAGATAAAATGTTGATCAACAATCACATCACCAATATTACTTAGTAGTTAGTACTGTACGTATATTATACTGCTGAACTGGATTATAAAAATGGTTTCTGTTTTTATTGATCTTTATCTTATATTACAGTTATATTTAATGTTTTTTTTTTCTGTTTTTTTGCAAAATTACAAACAAATATACTATATACAGAAAAATAATTTTCAAGTAAACAAGCAAAGAAAAAACAAAAAAAAAAGAAAAAGTACATCAGAAAATAAAGAAAAAAACTAATTTAATTCGAATTTAATCGAAAGTTGCCTCAAATTATATTCGTTTCGTATGTTATGTAGAGTAGAGAGCTCTACTATTTATAATAGTAGTAGAGTACGATAGTACGTTCGTTAAGTACAGTACTCGTTGTATAAGATAGAGAGTATGAGAATTGCCTCAATATTTGACCTGATTATTTAACTGACCACAACGTAAACGAAAAAAAAAACACAACCAAATCAAATTATGTACGAATAACTTTATCTTACATTATGGTAGAGTAGAGTAGATATAGTGTGAGTTTCAAAACGCCTCAAAAATGTGTTGTGATACGGCATCTAAACAGTCGTGATACGAAGTTTTAAAACAGCATTGTTAATGCTTCGCATCGATATTGCAGTTCTACAACTTTTACGTTTTGAAATGAATTTGTTGCTTTGTTTTGACAGCAAGAAAAATGGTTCACCTCCTGCAGTACATAATTTTAAATAATTTAATTAATTCATTCTCTACACTAAATCAAAAAAGGTGAAACAATTTTTTAATAAAATTAAACAATATCGCAAGATGGACATATTTTATAGTCATTTTCGAATGAGCAAAAACACCTTCAGTGTAAGTACTCGTGTAATATAATACTCTCCATTTTTTTTGGAATTTGTCATTAGTATTAAAACACTACACATCAAAAATTCAATTTTTCATCATAAAAGTACAAAATATTTTTGTTTAAAACAGATTGACCTTTGGTTCCATATAACAAAATTCATATAAAAATAAATCATTGAAATGCTACTGAGAAAAAAATCTATTCAAATCTGTTTTGCATCATAAAAATTCAGGACGCGTAGATTGCTTGACAGATGCGTATATCAGATGCATTCACAATGAGTTTTTAAACTGTAGACATTGTCATAGATTTAAGTGATATAGTTTTGAAACTGTTGATTATGCATCGAGACGGTCTTTAAACGTTTTGAAACTCACCCATACCCCCATACTTAGATGCATAAATACAATAATTCTGTAGGTACCTACATATATCTACCTCTATAGTTATAGCAGGAGTACGTATTATACTCGTATATTGTAATATTACTACGAGGTTAGCTGTATTATGTGTAAAAATATTTTGTTGTTTTTTCTGTTGCTATCATTCTGTTTACAATATACTTTTGAATTTTTTGATTGTGTACTGTGCATTTGTGTAATAGCAACACCGCAACACTATATATACATTTTATACTGCCGGTAAAGTAAAGTTATTCGACAGCGAATAAAAGGCGATCGTATAAAATAAAATGAGGTAAGAGCAATTTAAAAATCTTTGAGGCCGTTACAATTTATGAGAAGATATAACTAACTGTTTCTTTTATTTTCATTTATTTATTTTTTCGTAATGTTTTTTTTTTTTAAATTTTTTTCGTTTTTTTTAAAAAAAAAAAATCAAATTTAAGTTTTTAAGTTTTCAAATTAATTCTAATTTTTTTTTTTTTCATCATTTTAAGTTGTTTACATATTATTTTTTATTTCATGTATGGATATACATATTTATGTGCACTGTATCACTGTGGTGTATATATACATATGTACAGACATACATACATATTATGTGACAGGTTTACACATATGTACATACGTACGAATATAGGTTTTAATTGGTATTGGTGGATTGTTAAAAATTTTGAATTTTTACTTCTTTTTTTTTAATGCTTCATGTTTAATATTTACTTCCATATTATGTTTGTTGCTCATAATACTTATCTTAATAATATGAAAAATTTTCTGTGAAGTATTTAAGATATTAATTAGATAGGTAGGTACTATGTATTTTTTTTCCAAATGCATGAATGCAATGTTATTAAAGATTTCCATAAAATCAATTACATCTTATATGTAACTACCGGTATTGTTCAAATTCAATTCGATTCAAAACTTTCAAAATTTTCCGTTTTCTATTAATCAACTTCTGTTTAAAAAATAATAAAATATGTAATAATTGAGAGTATCAATTTGTGTCAATCAATTTCGTTGCTATTTAGAGATTATTCAATTTACTTGTAGCGATTCAAATATCTGAAATGAAGTTAGCTATAAAATTTAGTACCTAATTGTCGCCTAAAAATTTATCTACAAAGTCGTTAATATTTTCGAAGCATTATATTTCAAAACATAATTATGTGTAAGCGTGTATTATAAATGTACACATGTACGAGTGTTAAGTAGAATCACGTAGAATGTACAATGAAGAACCACGTAATGTAATAACAGTAGAACTGTAGAACTTAATATTTTCTTTAAACAATTATTGATGATGTAAATATAAAGAGAAAAACTTAAAAATAATAATAACCCACAATAACCCACTCTGAAAACAAGTACAAACCGTTATGATGTTGAGGTATACATGTATACATAATGTGTAGTTAAATCAAGATTTACCTAAAATAAAATACAATTTATTATCAAGCCATATATGAATGTTTGCATGCGTGCGTACGTATGGATATGAATGTAAACGGCGGTAGCTCGCTGCTCGCATCGAATGTGTATCCACTTGCACATGCGTGGTGATAGTGAATGCATGAAAACATATTATATATGTATGTGAAAATAATCAAACACAATCATATAGTTTTAACATACTATATATGTATGTACAGTACGCAGAAGCACATGAGTACATGCAAGGCATTGTAAATGAATTTTTCTGCATTTAATTATTACATTATGTACATATTGTAGAGGTACACAAAAAAATATACATACGTTAAAAAAGAAAATGAAAATGAAATAAAAATCAATTTTTAAGTGAAATCCACTGTGTGTGTGCGTGTGTGTATATATATTTTATGTGTGGACAAAGTACAGATACCAATAAAAAATTAACGAACGTATTTTAATAACTATAGTCAAGAAGAAGTAATTTTAAATGAATTAGCAAAAAAAAGCAATCAAAATACACACTTTACAGTCGCCCCTCTATAGCGACGACTGCATGTATGGTTGACGACCATTGGTAAAGTACTCGTATATATGATATGCAATTAAATTAGCCACATACAGTCTACAGATATATGTAGGTATGCAATTTTTAGCTATTCATACGTACTTATTGTTAGATTATGTGTCAATTAACATATCGTCAAAATCTCATTAAATAAACGCCTATAGATTAGAAAATTGTTTTCTTTCTAATATGCTAGTACCTATAGTACTATTAGAATGTATACGTATTAATAGATATACTAAAATGCGTGCCTACATAATTTATACTTTTTATGATTATTGCAACAATCACATTACATAGAATTCATTCATTTTCATAAACCGCTGTACTCGTAAATTTTGCATGTATGAATTGTTATGCATATAATGTGTATATATAGGTATAGTGGGTAATTAATTTGCAATAACACTCCTCTGTCATATACATTATGTACACTCCGTATGTTATGTACATACTCGTATGTACATACTTATATTCCGTTTTCGATAATGAAGATGATGGGCAAAAAGTAAAAATTAAATTTTTATGTTCATTGGACAATTGAAATTTTTATAGGTATACATATATAGATTTTGTAGTTGTATAGTATTTTAATTATACGTATACCTATACATATGAAGATAATAAATTTCATGAATGACGTTTTAATGATTTTATTATGATGTCGATTTTGCTATATATTACATGTACACGCTACTAGTATACGTATATCTATAGCTCTATACTTGATTCCCGCAAGAATTTGCCGTCAGTAATTAACTTTTCTTACTATGTTATTTAGTTTGGTATGGATGCGATTACATATTTGTATAATATGAGACAAATTTCTTTAAAATAAAATTTAAACTAATTTTCTTTTTTTCTCTTTAATTCTAACATTAAAATTAATTGCTTTATATCGAGAAATTTTGTTATATTATTTTAATTTAGTCTCTACACGAGTATATACGAGTAATGGAGTTAGGCGCATATTAATTGCCTTCGATTTAGCAATAATTTCAAGTACATGCGAGTATAAAAATGTGTCTATAGGATAAATTGTTGGATCGAACGATACAAAAATTATTCGTAACTAAGTGTCATACTCATACTTGCATTTACTTGAAAAATTTTTCATGAGTAGCTGCGAGTAGACGGTTTAGTACAGACATTTACCTTTTCTACTCGCAGGTACATACTTGAAATTGTTAAATCGAAAGCAGCTACTATCTTTACAACTAATGATAGTATGAAATATTTATATATAATTATTTAATACTGGGCCCTATTATGAGTGTCGATGATATCGTCTCGTAATCGACGATCGCTTCCACTCGACAAATTTTGTATAATGAGTGTCGATTTGAGGCGATAATATCGACATTTTGAGTCGATCATTTTTTTTTTTTTTTTTCAATTACATGGTGAAACTGAATGAAAATAAAATTTGATATGGCAATATCTTACTGTCGTGTCGACCGATTTACATAATACAAAATTTACATCGTTTCGTCTCGTCCCAATTTTGTTGATATTCGATATTATCGACACTCATAATAGGGCTCACTCTTTATGTATGATATTTTTAGTCCTATGTAATGACGAAGTAATCATGATGATGATGATCATCATCATCATCATAATAATAATTATCTTTGGCGTCATTTTGATTATCGTATAATCATTATTATAATTTATTATTGATCTTAAAATATATAATATATCATCATGATGACATTGATCTGATATATACTTAAATGCTGATTAATAATTATTGTTATCATGATATCATGATCGTTGTCATTACTGTCAGTCATCTGATCTCTGTATTCGTGTTTCGTGCACCATCATCATCATCAACATAATTTTTTTATCATTTTACTGCTGTCCATATCGAATCCTAAAATAGTGTAATTATCATAATTCTATTTAATTCTTCTCTTGTATACTACGTATGTTTGCATCCTGTGATATAACTCTAAGAAAATTATTAAAATCAAATGAAAATTAAATTTAAGATACATTTTATATTATATCTACATATGTATATGCCTGATTGAAATAATCAATACATCAGTATGTGCATCCATATACCAAAACCAATACAGATGTTTGTGTATACGAAAATATTTTTATATCTGTACATCTTATCAAATCAACTGTAATACACATATGTGCGTGCACTTGAATATCAATACATTTTTCAATCAAATTTATGATTGATTTTCTTAGAATACATATTTTTACATGAACGCATAGATTTAAGTACATAACACCACATTTTTATTGATTCATCTCGTATTTCGTTATATCTATCATCAACTTCTTATATGCAGCTACGTAAGTACATTATGTATTTATATAAGTATGTACTAATACACACTTTTTTTTACAATTGTTAAGCTTATAATTCCTGATTTTTTTTTTCCTTTATTCATTTAATTTCAATTTTATATAACCTTTCAAAGAAACTTATGTATGCAGATAGCTACATAATGTACATATACATACATATGTGTACCAAATAATATATGTACGAGTATGTATGTACCTATACGTTTTGTCTTTTTGTACTTACAGGTGTACAAAATATTTTCATCCATAAAATTTACTAAAATATTGGTAGAGAATAATATATATACATGTATGTATATGGTTAATGAATTATTGCACATGTATACGTAACTTAGATGTGCTATAAACAAATGAAACTGCAATTTAAATGCATTACTACTTATATTATGTACTCGTATGTTGTCGTCTTATTGTATGGATCGTACATATGTGTAATGCAATGTGCCATCATCATCATCAACACACTTCTTTCAGTTAAACATCTTTAGTAGCACAGCACTGGCATTATGTGTAGCTCAACATATAAATACGAATACATGCATATAAACTCCAGTAGATATGTAATTTTCTTTTTAATAATTATAAAGTAACTAGATGTACGAGTATATAACTTCCAACTACTGTGTACTTGATGTGATTTGATTATCCATGTATGTATATGCTGTTTCACATACATAAATACTATAATGGTAGCTATGTACATTGCATGTACTCCACTATAAGTCTACTTGCACATGAATCAGATTCTGAATCTGAAAACTTGTTTTCAAGCTGAAGCCCTCCAATGTATATAGAAGAAAAACTTTTTACATTTTATACACTTTTCTCACACCTTAAAAACTTTTCATCCTTTGCCGCATAGAATTGATTTTGTATGGTCCAATGTACGCTTTACATGCTTTGCCGCCTGAAAAGTTAAAAGTTAACCAACACTTCTATTCGTTGTCGACTTCATACGCTTTTAATGCGTAATCATTGGAACTTATTACATAATATTTAAATGTAGTACAACTTTCGTGCTTCACATACCACAATGGATGCAAGTCGTGAAAAGCATGAAAGACATGAAACCCGCATACACTGGGCTTGGACTTCAGCTTCAATATATTTTCTTTAAATGTGTAGTTATTATAGAACTATAGTTTTTACCAGAATTTACCTGTTAAGTTGAGTGGTTCAGCTTTGAATTCAGATTCGGATTCAGATTCATGTGACAGTACACTATAATATCTTTTGTACTTACTTATATACTCGTATATACCTATTATAAAGTGTAAAGTAAAGTCTTTACACTTTACGGTAAAGGTCTTAAACTTTAAACATAAAAGAAATTTTATTGTATACACATAAGTTTTAGTATGCAAAATCTACTTTACAATAAATTGTAGTACATATATGGGTAGATTCACATAATTTTACATGAATATACATATGTACTCGTATGTATGTATATATGTATACATACATGTATAAATATTAAAATATTATTATTCTGATTTTGTAATAAAATATGCTCACATAACAAAAATTTACATATTATCGTCATCATATTTATTATATTATGTATTATATGTGATATCCGCACTTGTACGTAATAATACACATACGATTTATTTTTTATATATAGTTCACTATGTGAATTTTATATACGTTACACATACAAGTATGTATATACATTTATACAAATATGTAGTTATCTACATATGAATAAAACATATTAAATTAAAATTATCAAGGTAATATAAATCCGTTATAAGGACATAAAATTATTATCCGTTAATTGTAAGGTAAACTTACATAAAAAATGTACGAGTTCATAAATATGTCTGTATGTATGTTATCTTATACATATATACCTTAATCATATCCCAGCTGACCAAGTGAACTCATAGTGAATTCATTCTGAATTCATTTCAACCAAGTGATTCTTCACGTGAACGTTCACAGTGAATTCACAGTGAAGATATTTTATTTCAAAAATTTTTACGCTATAGCTGGTCACAGTGAATTCACTTAATGAATTCATTTTGAAATCACTTACTGAACATTTAATGAAAACACGAAATGAATTCATATTGAATGCACTTTGTGAGGGTGAAATATCATTCACAATGTGAGTAATCAATGAATCCTGGCTCTAATTATTATATTCCTACTTTTCGAATTTTTTTTCATTGATTTAAATAAAAACTCTTTAATCACTTAATAATATTAATCACTTCGTTATTTTTTATTTATTTTACTTTTTATTTTTAATAAACTAATATAACACAGAATTTAAAACACTTTTGCTTATTCCTTATTCTTAGACTCAAATAACTACATTTTATATCGCTTCAGTTTACAAATTAGTACATGAAAAAGAAATACAAAATTTCACTTTACGTTCACTAAGTGATTCCATAGTGTTAGCCTTTGTGAATCGCAACCATTTTACGAAGATAAAATGAATGAACAAGTCATAAATCGTCATTCATTAAATGAATTTTATATGAATATAATTCATATTTCAATCACTTGGTGTATTCATAATGTACCCATATTTTTGAATAATTCACTTATTTTTCATTTCGTGTTTTCAAAATGAATAAGATAAAAATTATTCAGTTCGTGAAGATTTTTGGCATTCACTATGAATTCACTGTGAACTTAGTTCACTGAATGGTCAGCTGGGATGTGTATAATATTATGTTCTGTGTATAACAACACATAACGCATAAATATGTGCATATAAATACATAAATTTGTATGCGTACTTTCGTATGTATATGTACATATGTATGCATGTGAATTGTAACAGGTATGTACATAATATATAATAAGAAAGTAAAAATGAAGAAATAATTATACAATAAAAAAAATACAGAAATTAAAACAGAAGAATATAAAAATAATAAATAAACAAAGATATATACATATTTTCTTTTCTATACCATGTATACATACTCGTACATATACATATTATATACATCTGGTGTTTTTAATTTTTTGAAAAAAAAAAAAAAAATTGAAAAATTATGGTAATCATAATCGGTTATGTACATATATTCGTACATAAATATAATAGGAGAGTAGCTATAAATTTATATCTACATATTCTACTGCATACTTATGTACATATGTATATAATATACCATCATGAATGTGCAATTTTACAGTATGTAGACGTATAGAGTAGAGAGTCAGTTATATTAGCTAGAGCTACATAATAACAACCAGATCCAGATGTGATGTGGATATCGGATCGGTATGTATGCATGTTTTTAAGTGTATACTTTTCTGTGTTTTTGCATTTTATTTATTATTATTATTATTTTATTATCATTTTTAAAAATATACTCCATTTTATTTTTATCTTCGTTGTTTTTTTTTTGTTTTAAATTAAAAAATTATTGTTTTCTTTTTGATTGTTGTCATTTTTATTTTATTATTATTGTTTTTTTTGTTGTTGATTTCATTTTTATTTATAATTTTTGTTGTTTTAATTTTTTGTTTTTTTTTTTTGTTTTTGTTTTTTATTTGAATTTTATTTCAATTAATTGTGTAAAAATTGCATTGAGATTTTATTCAATTTTTGCATTATTTATTTTTTTAAATTGTACATATGTATGTATATATAATTCTGTTTATTTGTCTGTATATATGTGCGTGTGTGTGCATTGTAAATAAAACCTTGTTCGATCTTTTGCCCTTGATTTAAATGATGGTGGTGGTGAATTTGTAAGATTTTTTTTTTAAATAAATTCATGAAACAGGAAATATTTTTTTTTTTTTTTTTACATTTCGATTCGATATTTTCGATTAAATCCTGAATTATTTTTACATATTTTTTTTTTTTTTTATTGTAATTAGGTACTGGAAGTTTGGACGTTTATTAATGTCAAATTTAAAATTATTTTTCAAATAAAAAATAAAATGGTGAATCGTTTCAAAAACACAGAAGAAATTTTCTATACCGAAATTTCAATTTGAAAATTTTTGATGTATCTATTCTTAATCATTGTGGAGAAAGAAATGTGCAATAGAGCGACTGAGATACAAATTTTGATACTCTCCTTTATACTATAATTGAACCAGCACACACTACAGGGCATCCTAGAACCTAGACACTACAATGCATTGAACAATTTCGACAAGAACCAACCTCATATACAGACATTGGTTTCTTGTTAACCTTAATTATTTATCATTTACTTGCAACTTCTTAATTATCTGTTGCGATAATATTTTGAAGGTTTTGAGAAATATTTTAAATTTTATCTGCGGTGGTAACGCAATGTAGTTATCGGTAAGTTGTACAGGTTTTTTTTGTTTGTTTTAGTTTTGTTATATTTTCAGCAGTTACACAATATTTCGATCGTAATCTTTTGTCATTTTTTCTACTCATATTAAATCAAATCTAACGACGATATAGAGACTAAAAATGAAATGTCTTGTCTTATGTGTGTATCAAATATCTAGGTTATAAAGTTGATTATAAAATTAAAAATAAATGCAAAAAAAACATTTTCCAATTTTTATATAATTATTTTAATTAGAAAATTTAATTGAAAATGAAACCTGTTTTTTGTGTACTCTGTACGGGATAATATAATTAATTGAAACATTATTTTATACCAAATTATTCTATTGATACAAAAAAATTCACAGATAAAAAACAAATGTTTATATGTCAAAATGAAAAATGTCTTTCGTATAAGTATTTCTAATTATTTTCCTGTAATCTTTATTAAAATCACGAATAGATAAAAATTTGTGTTTATTAGATTTTGTTGCAGAATTTTTGACATTTGCTTACAATGTTTTCAAACTTTCGATTATCGTAAACGTCATTCCATTTGACGTTTTAGAATTCGATCATATCCATCATGATGATCAATTACCGAATATAAACGAACGTAGCCTATCTACCACCTAAGTATATGTAATGTGAGTGAAACAAACAGAAGAAGAAAATAATTTCCTTTAAATTATTATTTTTTCTTCCAATATTCAATTTACATTACTCTGCTTATAAACAAAATTAAATGAATTGTCCATCTATTATAATGTGCGAACGCATCTAATAGATATATATGTATGCACATACAAGTTCTTTGGACACAAACACATGTACATACATAAGTAATGTCTAAAGCAATTCTTAATAATTTTGTCTAATAATACGCCTAAACATCTAAACGCCTAATATGCGTACGTATAACATTTTCTCATAGAAGATTTATAATTTTTATGTATCTTTTAACAGATAGCAATGTTTTTATCACCATAAAACACAACTAAGTATGTATATACACAGCATCTCAACATCAACATATACGAGTATACATACTAATCAAACTGATGCTTGCTAATATTGGATACTATATAGATGCTGATTACTGATTGCTTGTATACTTTTGTAAATTTCCAAATTTAGAGTTAAAGATTTATTTATTTATTTATTTTTTTCTACTTTTATGTTTTGTTGACTTTGCTAACTAACTTTTTTGTTGTTTTAAACAAATTTCCATTTAAAGTAAATTTACTCAAGTGGATATACATAGATATATAATTATATATTTGGTCGAATTAATATTTTTTTAAAAAAGAAAAAAGAAAAAGAAACACTGACTGAATTCACAATGCAATGCAGCCGTTTGTGTACTATAGTACAGCACAAAATATTATATTTACAGATTTCTATTTAAATCTTACGATTCGAAGCAATATACATATACAACAGTTTTCATTCAATAAAGATTGCTTAGCATTTTTAATCAGACACATAACATATACACTTAAGATACCTAAGTATTCAATTTGTAATTAAAAACAAAAATAAATTTTCTCTATAATGCCTAATGCGCCTGCCTATGTAGTTAAGTCATAAACTATACTCTAACGAATATATATGTACATACGTCATTGACTGATGGCACAGTCAATCTTGTTGATGTTGTTGTGGTTCTCGTTTCGGTATCGTATTTCACCTTATATCGCGTATTATCTCAGTATTTCATTTGACTTTTTTTTTATATTTTCTTTTTTTTTTGTATTAATTATGTACCATATCGATTAATAAATGGCATAAATTATGATTAAGTTATATACAGACTGATACAGTGATATACTCATAGATGATCGACCATATTAGACTAAAATATCTACCTTCCTACAACTATGATATATACTTACTGCTTAGTGCGTATTATTAATGTCAGTAACTAACAGATTTTGGGGCTATAAATGGTAACCGGCATATTTTTTTTTTTATTTCCATTTTTTTATAATTTGTAACAAGTTTTGTGCTTTTTTATTCTTCTTTTTTTTATTTTCCAATACCCATACATTATAGTTATGAATGTAATTAAGTATCTTACAAGATCATAATGGTATATGGTAATGTACCTGTTTGTATAAAGAATTATTGATACATGTATAAATGTACATTATATATTTTAGTCTATTATACAGTGGATTGATCAATAAAAAAAGTTTTTCCAGTTAAAATTTCATTGGAATTAAAATAAAAATTGAATAAATTTTTATTTTTCTATAAAGAGTTACTCTAGACTAGACTATATGACTTCTCATATACCAGGTTGTTCAATAAGTTTTGTCGTTCGATAAGAAAAACACTACTGGCTTATATGGTTTGAAATGCACTTTATTATTCAATATAATCTCCCTGAACTTGAATACACTTGTTCCAATGATCTTCTAATTTATGGATTCCATCCCCAAAGTGAGAATTTGGAAGACGGTCAAAATACGTTTCTATACGGCTGCTATTACCTCTTCGTTCGATGAAAATCGTTTCCCACGCATGAAGTTTTTGAGATGTGAGAATGAGAACAGTAAGTAGTCGGAGGGAGCCAAGTCTGGGGAATAGGGTGGATGTTGCAATAGTTCGTACTTTAATTCAGTGATTTTTGCGATAGGCTTTTGAGCTGTGTGGGAAGGTGCGTTATCTTGATTAAGAATGACTTTTTTCTTCTGTAAACCAGGTCTTTTCTTGCGAATTTTTACATTCAGCTGGTCCAAAAAGTTACAATAATAATCCACGTTTATTGTTTTACCAGTTTGATGGTAATCCACAAACAAAATTTATTCTGCATCCTTCTTGACCAATTTCTGGACTCTGATTCACTTTGGAGCCGAAGTACTGGGTTCACACCATTCTTTAACCTTTAGTTTTTTCACCAAGTTTCATCTACAGTGATAAAATAACGCACAAAATCCTTTTTATTTTTTCTAAAACGCTCCAAATGTAGTTGAGAAAGTCGTATACGAGTGTGTTTTTGTTCCATTGTTAGCGAATGTGGCACCCATTTTGCACACATCTTTCTGTAACCCAAAATTTCAGAGCTTGTACTAAATCCCTCTCGGTTAATCGACGATCTTCCAAAATCATATCTTGTTTTTTATTGTATTTTATTTTCTGGTGTTGATGCACTTTTTGGACGTCCTTCACGTGGATCGTCTTCAAGACTTGTATGACCACTTTTAAATGCAGCAACCCATCTTTCTACTGTTCGAATTGAAGGTGAATAGTCCTTATACACTTTTACTAGTCGTTCATGAATTTGTTTTGGTGCTACACCTTCCAAAAATAAGAATGTTATTACTGCACGATATTCAATTTTTTCCATTTTACAAAAATACTGTGACATGTCAATTTTGAACAGTTGCAAATATACGAATAAGTTGACAGATCTGCATGAAACTTCACACAA
This sequence comes from Villa cingulata, assembly GCA_951394055.1. Taxonomy (NCBI): domain Eukaryota; kingdom Metazoa; phylum Arthropoda; class Insecta; order Diptera; family Bombyliidae; genus Villa; species Villa cingulata. The sequence goes on from OX596023.1 coordinate 33,093,365, forward strand.
CATGATCATAAAAAAGTAGTACAAATTATATAAAAATAAAACGACGAACCTAATACCGCCATCTCTTATTGAACGACAAAACTTATTGAACAGCCTAGTATATTATGTTTGATGTTTGACTGTCTATGTACATTTATGAGGATTATAATGCGAACATTCAAGTTGGATTTAAAATTTCGAATATGTATCTTCTGGAATATGTATAAAAATTCCAAGTGTTTTATATATTCTTTTATTTAAGAGGTCCATTACATTATAACCCACTTAATTAAAAGTCAAGAGTGATAAATCACATATTATAGACTGAAGTAACTTTTAAGACAAATCAAAAATGTTAAATTACAATCAAAATCAAAATGCCAACAATCAGCAAAATGTTTGATCTAAATTCGAATTGTTATGCTGCGTAGGTACGTTGTTGTTTTTTATTATTTTTACTGTTCTCAAATAACATATATGTATTATGTATGAATATGTGACATAATCTTGTATAAATTACAAATTCAGACCAGACAGATTACTACAATTTGCAGGTATAAAACTTGACAAAAAGTTAAATGTTTAAATAAATAAATAAATAAATAAATAAAACTGTAGACAATTTTTCGAGGGCGTTCTCTTGTCATATTTTAAAAAGTTGATCTTAATCTCTCTATGTATGATAGATGTAATGTATGTACACATTGTACGTATATGTTTTTGTCACATTTTTATTTCGCCTAATTCGAAAATAATATAATTATTTCAATATTGAAATTCAAAATAAACAAACAAACAAAAAAAATAACAAGAAAAAATTATAACAAAAATTTATGACAAGAATTAGAGGATATTATGTTGTGATATGATACATTGTTTAGATAACAAAATTCAATGTTAATCCAAACACATTTTATGCATGCCAACAAACACACTTGTGCATCAATTATGTATAAAATACAGGTGAGAATGAAATTAAATGAACCAGACAGATTTACTAAATTTAATATAAATGTAGGTGTGTGAATTCAAATTCATCTTGGAAAGTTTTTTCTTTTTCTTGTTTTAAAAGATTGGGCCCTATTATTAGTGTCGATCATATCGACTATCGACAAAATTAATTTTATCTTATATATAAAGCATACATGAAATGTCAAATCACCATAGACTACTATGCGTCGATTAGTTTTAGCTGATCGACTTAAAATGTCGATATTCTCGCCTCAAATCGACACTCATACTACAAAATTTTTCGAGTAGAGGCGACAGTCCCTGATGAGACATATTATCGGACACTGATAATAGGGCCCATTATTTTTCTATGGGCATATAGGGTTGCAATATAATTTAGATCACATTTTTTTGGTATTCAGTTAAGTCGAGTATGTGCAAGAGAATGTAGTCCAGTTTTTGCAATTCGCCTGAACTAAGTAATGTAGGTTCATGCAGACTAAGGTGGAACAATGAATACTATGAGCAATTTAATGATTTACAACTTAGTAACTATATAAGAATGCAAGGACTCAAATGGACAGATCATCTCGCCAGAGCTCATAGCGACTCCGTAATAAGCAAAATTTGGAAAAATAAACCTGAAGGGAAAAGATCAGCTGGTCGACAGAAAATAAGATGGACGGACACTGTCAATGAGGACATGAACATAAGGAACTGGAAAGTATAGTAGCGCAAAATAGAGATGAATGGAGAGACATATTAGAGGAGGCCAAGGCTCAATGGGCTGTAGTGCCATGAAGATAGATAGATAAGTAATGTAGGTGTTCTTCTGAATTTTTAACATAGATGAGGGAGATCGATAAGTGAACAAACAGAAATGGTTATTATTATGACCATGGAGCAGTGTGTCTTTGATTTTTTCTTTTATTTTTAGTTCTTGGTTTCTTTTTGGGGGAATGGTATCGACGACATTTTCAAATACACTGTCGACACAATACAAAAATGTCAAATTTTAAATTTAAGTAGTATGTTGACATTTTATTTTTTATATTTGTTATATAATTTCTCCAATTTTAAAATATGAAACATAACCAATAATAATTATTGTTAAGTAATAATTTTTCAATTATATTTGTTTTCAGAATTTACTAATTTTTCATTATTTTTTTTTTCTATTTCTTTACAGGTATGTACTAGGATTCCTTTTTGTTTACTTAATAAAATTTTCATCTAATTTACAATCATAAATCGTAAGTAAAAACTTTTTAAATTTTCCTTTTTCGAAACATAATTGTTACTTTCATTTGTAAGATTTTGTCTGAAGTTGGAAATCTATGTTTTTTACTTGTTTCCAAGAAAATGACAAAAAGATGTAAAATTAGTCAAAAATCACAAAATACTTATTTTTTATTATCCTTCTGAAAGGATTTTTTTTAAAAGAAAAATATTTTCTGCAGGATACAGAGCATGTCGAGGCACATATTTTGAACTTATCTTTTATCTTTATCTTTTGAACTACTTACCATAAATGAATCAGAGGCAATACCTTTTCGAAATCCAAGACCGAGACACTTAAGAGGATGTTGTAGTGATTTTACTGATTTTGGATAATGTTGGTACACTTTTTCTCAGCCATTTTTTATCCAATTTTTATGGAATATGTTTTAAATGAAAGCTTAAAGAGTCTAGAGTGCATTGAGCGGAACAATTTTTTCAAAAAGGTTTTAGTTTTTCCTGTACAGTACAAATAGCTTTCTTCAAATATCAAAATAATTGGGTACACCTTGCCTCAGTAACTACCATCATGTATTTGTCTAAAAATGTTTTGTCATACATCATTCAAAGGGTGTAGAATGCAATGTGCGGCGCACTTTAGTAATTTTTGTCCTTATTAGTTTTCTTTATAACGGTTTGAAGAAAGAAGGATTTTTACAAAAACTGTACAGATTTTAAATGTAATTTTTTCATTGGTAGATCAAAATTTGTAGATACATATCTGAATTAATTTTCTAGTTGATTTTTGTTTTATTTTATTTACGAGTATTTTGATGATGTGTACACATACTTTTGACTTTCACTATCAATTTATCAATATCACTTAGTGAATGTAAATTCGAATTACTGATTGCAATAGTAATTAACATAATTTATATATACAATCTAAATATCTACATTAATCTTCATATACAATAGTACAAAAATAATTGCATTTAAAAACTTGTTAATTCACTTCTCTTCTATGTACATACATCTATTCTTATGTGTTTCATATGAATATATACTCATGCGGTGTATATTAAAATAATGAATTGACTTGTTGCTTTTTTAATTCATTTAATCGAAAAATTATAAAATAGATACTTTTATACGAGTATACTATATATGCATGCACTAGAGACATAACATCGACTTTTATTTTTCGTACTTTTTACTTTTCATTTTCATTTTTTTTGTTTGTTTTGTTTGTGGATAATGAACAATTATTGTTGTTGTTTGCACCATACACATACAATAAAAATATACAAATTACAAAAAATTAACTAATAGTAAATTAGGTGGGCGGAAGAAGGAGATATGAGAGATTGTTGGTTATGTAAAAGAAAAAATAAAATGAAAAAAAATGTAAAATGGTAGATAGAGATTTTTAGTGGATAACAGCAAGTAAAAGCAACATTATATTTATTATCTGCTGGTTAAATGTTTCAAGAGTTATTTAATTGTTCGATTTGAAAAGAAGGTTATCGTAAACATGACATACATATGTAAGTGTATAAGCATCAAATACATATGTATACTGATGTGTTTACACAGACGTTACGTGTACCATTTTAATCTGAGAGAAAGAACACCTTAATCTGCCCATATATGTACTCGAATATAATATCCACACATGTACATCTACATGCATCTACATTATGTACATATAAGTAGTTGTGCATTAAGTTTACAAATTTGATCAGAATGCTTGCAAATTAAGTAGATGAAGGTCTTGAGTATTATTATTATTATTTTTTTTTGTTCGCTTCTTTTGATTTGTAAGTTTTGTTTAATACGCGGAATTGTTTTCTAAGTTTAAAATTTTTTTTAAATTTATTAAACCAACGCTTCAATGGATGATAGATAGACAGACGCAAAGTCATTGAGACACAATAATTCAACCACGAATTAATCACTAGCCGGTCAGACAGTTAGGCCAGTTAGAGTCAGTCATTCATTTAATCAATCAGTCAACTAAGTCAGTCAAATTATAAAAAAAAGAAATTAGTTTTTAGTTTTTCATGTTTCACTTCTTTTTTTTTTTTGTTGTTTTTGATTGGAACTGAAGTGAAATTGCAAGTTAATTAAGTGAAGAAAAAAAATTTAAAAATATTTTCGGTATGAAAATTTTCACTTGTCATTTACAACCTTTTTTTTGCTTTTTTTTTGCCAAAAATTTAATTGTAAAATCATTAATAAGCATTTTATTCAGACGCGGCAGAGAAATAAGTATTCCGTTTTTTATGACTTAAATAAATCGCGTTAGATATAACGGTAGAACAATTTACTAATGGTCCACAATGTTTTTTTTGGTTATCATTATTACCACATTACTAAAATTCGTACTTGGGACTTTGTGATCAGTAGACCGTTCTAACACTCTTCCAATCCATTTTGCAGTCAGATTCGATAATAACTTTGGCCTACAAATTTTTTCAGTAGAAATTTTTTTACATATCCAAAAACTTTTCATTTCATTATGTATAGATACATATATTTTGTGTGTCCAAAAATGAATGTTATCCATTAAGATTTTTTTCAATCATATACACAATTACTTATCAGTTATCATATTAACGAAAATCAGTTATTTAATGAAAATAAATAAATATGCAAATAAAATTTTCTTTTTCTCACTTTACTGTACATCAATAATAAACAGTAAAACTTGATAAAATTCACCTGTCAAAATATTTATTCGGTAGGTATTCTTATATAGTGATAATTTGAACGACAAAATAGCTGTGTTCCTTTCACGTGAACAAAGTACTTCTAAGCAATTATTTTAGCAATGACTCTAAACTATTCAAAGAAACATAAATAAATTTGACAAGTGAAGCAAAAGATAACCATAAAATTATTTTACTTTAAATTTGAAAAATTTATATTAAACACTCCATATGATATTTGTTTATACCAAGAAATCGTAACCTAAACAGTCAATTTCCATCTGTTGGATAATCTGAAACTAAAAAGACATCTGGTAGAAAGAAATAACGTTACTACTTACAAAGTATGAGTGAACTACTTTTGAAAAATTATTTGAGCAGTTCACACATAAAAATTTAGTGAAGTATTAAGCCAAACTGATTTTTAAGTACTTTGCTCACGTGAAAGGAACACAACTCTAATATATTAAAAGATGTTCGCTTTTTATTTTGTCATTGTGATTATGGTCAGCTCAATAGTTTGGTTTGAGTCTTGGCTGACTCCGAAATCTGTTAGCATTACCATCCATCTATCTATGTATACTCTTTTGGTGCTAAACGAGAATTCTTTAGTTTTCTCGCCTCGTCCTAATATCTGTCAAATCGGATGCTCCATTTGTCAAAGTAGCCAATAAAACTTGACAAATCGCAAAAGTGAGAATTTAAATTGAGTTTTACAGTTTTACTGTATTCGGATTTTATATAACATACAGAAATTTATGTTATTATCAAAAAGACGACATTTTGGCGTCATTGTCGTATAATGTATAAATGATGATGAAAAAGAAAACAAAACAAACCTCTCTATGGGTCGTAATCATCAAAAACAAAAATACACATACATACAAATATTTATATACGATTACCTTTATTCATTTAATCTTTTACTTGTTTTAACAATTTCATACATGCCTACGTTTACGTACTCGTAAATGTACATATGGGTATGTATAGTATTTATCAAAATATGCATTATAAAATAATCGACCTTTTAGATTACAAAGAATACCTTGTATACGTGTATATATAATAATGGATATAAAACACCACTTGTACAGTTGTACATAATAATGTACGAGTATTCAGATATATGTACATATGTATGTAGAATGGATAATGTAAATATATATTTCTTTTTGAGTGAAAGGAAATGAAGAAAAATAAAAATAAAATGCTTATAATCATCAAAAAAAAAAAAAAATCAAAAAGCAAAAAAACAATCATTGGCATTCACTTAATCATCACATTTTGGTGGTGGTTGGTGTTTACAACAAAATATAATTTTTTTTTGTCTTTTTATTTTATTTATTTATTTTTTTTTTCATTTGGTCATAGAGGTCAACGGTAGCTAGCGCAACTGTGTAATGTTTGTAATGCACCTACCTATGTAGTAAATATGTATGTATGTCTGTAGTGTGTGCTCTTATGTGTATGAATATAATTACAATAATACACTATGTTACATTAAAAAAATAATATAGGAGTAAAAAATAATAATCTAAAATAATGGATTTAAGTACACTTGAATGGATGTGTGTAGTCATTTAGTGGTAGTATTTCGATAATTCATTTTCACATAAAAATACAATTTTTTTTTGTTTTCACATAAGTACTTACACTGTGTAGCGAGCGTATATACATATGTATGTATAATACCTCGAATAATGATAATTTTGATGATAGTTGGATGGGATGGTTAATGGTTTGTTGGATTCCTTGGATTTAAATATTTTTTTTTTTTAATTTTTTCCAAAATGTACATGTAATGATGTACAACTGTATGACCGTATGTTGTAGTACCGTATAACAGTGTAGGAGACGTATAGGTAAATTTATTATTATAACATACATACACACATATTCATACCGTTGCATTATATACTCGCATCGCATTATACATGCTGTATATACCTTTACAGTAGATAATAAATAACCACCATAATACGTAAGTATGTATATATAATGTACATTTTTAAGCAGTAATCAGCACATTACTACTGTATTGAGTGTGCATGTAAGCGAGAGAACGCGAGGATGTGTGATTGTGATTGCTTTTATACAATATATTTTTCGTTGTTTATGTCAATGACTTTTCAATAATTTAAATTTATTAAATAAAAAATAAAAAAATAAATAACAATTCACTGTGTTACTTGAATAATTGAATATCGTAATTCAACATAAATTGAAAATAAATAAACAAAAAATACAAGAAATGAATGAAAACAGAGTAAAAAATTAATATTTTCTTCAATAATTTAATGAAAAAAATTTTTGTATTCGTTTATTTACCTTTCAATTTTAATTATAAAAAAACCTTCAGTACATATTCCGTTCATAATATCACAGATAATTATAATACAATGTGATACAGAATTATGTAGATACATACGTATTTATGTACGAATATACACAGCTATACCCTAAATAGACGGATCGAAACGGAACGATATACATACGATAATAGTACTGATGTGGTACATGGAACTGTCCAAAATGAACGTATTTTTAGTTCTTACGTTCGTTCAATTTCGATAAGTTTTAAATGTCAATATAGTACAATGTACAAGCACGTATACAAGTGTAATTTATTGTCGTACATTTTTCGTTTCTATACTCGTTTTAAGCCGTAACTAAAATGACTTCAGCTAATTCAAGTCAAAGCTAACCAAATTCACTCAAGTCTGAAGTTGTAACTATATTGGCTTGTGTGAATTGAGTAAGCATCTGCATAATGTGAAAGTAAGGTTAGTTAATTTAATAATTGCATAAACATGATATTTATTACTAGTTAGAGTTACACATACAAAACATAAAATTTAGAGAGAGTTACACATGAAGGAAATTTTTACAAATTTTTTACATTAACTACAAATGCGATATTCCATATAAACTTCATTTGGAATTGGTTATGTTTAAATAATACATGTACATTTATGTACATATTTCACTCAAGTCACTCAATTTTGTGTGGTTGGTAGGCACACTCACTAAAGTCAACGAAAATTCAAAGTGTTTCGTTAAATTCAATGAAGCTGACTTGAGTCAAATATAGTTACACTGATTTAAAACAATGTAATCTGACTTCTGACTTGAGTTAGCTAAAGTCATTTTAGTTACAGCTTTAGTTCTTACCTTTGTTCAATTTCGATAAGTTTAAATGTCAATAGCACAAGTGGTACAAGTGTAGTTGTCGTACATTTTTCGTTTCTACTCATTTTATGGTTTAAATTTGTATTACATAACGAATAGTATATATTTACGTTCGTCCAATTTCTTTCTTTTCGTCACGTTCATTTAGGGCCCACCTTATATGTAACTTTCGGGCTTTAGGGCAATATTTTATAAACCTCATCCAGATATTTAAAAAAAAAAAAAAATCATATTACAGGAGAAATATTATTGAAAATCCTGTAGAAATAATTGTCAGAAATTATTTGAAATTTTTTAGCATTCAAACCAGCATATGGATTTCGGTTGTCGGTGAAAATATTACGACAGTTTCTAAAGTCAGTTACAAATAGAACGAATAAAATATCTACCACAAATTATTCCTAATTTTTATAATTTCACATACATAAATACCTGCAATTATTATCTACATTAATTTGATATACAATTTTCAATGTGAATTCAATTTAATTGTTAGTGTATGGTTAGTGGTTAGTGTAATGGGCACATAAATGTATATGTACATATATATTATTTTTGTTATCAGTTTTTCAGTTCATACACATGTACATATACTCAAGTCCATATCGTTCTTATCAACAACCTCTACCTCAAATTATAAATTAACCTAAAAAACGTATATAAATATGCGATAAAACGAAATGTAAATAAAGTACGTACACGTAATTGACATTTACATTAAAAATTAATTTTTTTTAATAATAAAAAAAAAAAAATAAATAAATAAATAAAAATTTTATACGAATATTCTTGAGGTTTTAATTTTTGTTTCTGGTGATATAATTTTTATGGTGGCAGTAGCGTGTAAAACATGAAGAAAATTAAAAAACTTGGGAATTACATACATATGTACATTCCCTTGATTGTCTGTCATATAAAATCCACTAAATTTTTATACAATTTTAGAGATACATTAGTTACGAGGGGGCGTTTTTAAGTTCGCTGAATGAGGGATAACGAGACAAAATTCAATATATTCATTTTCAACATTAATACATTTCTCAGATCTTTCAATTACTTAACTTATGAATGCCTTCACAAAAAAAATGTTTTATATTTGTTTGCGAAATATGCCGAAACTGAGTCCGTTACATCTTCATCGCTGGTAAATTTCTTTCCACGCAGTTCTTTTTTCAGTTTTGGGAACAAGTAATAATCGGTCATAGCCAGGTGTGTTGACTATATGATGGATGACACAAAATATCGAAGCCTAACTTTGACAAGACAGTCAACGTAACACCATACCTACTTGTGGACGGGAGCATTGTCATGCAAAAGCCGGTGACAGCAGTTTTGGAGTTGATTCGAGTTGTTTGATCGGCGATAATTCACAGACTAACACAGAATACACAGACAGATAACACATTACAACTTAAAGGATTTCCTCCACTACTCTTTCAACCTGCCATTCCGTGAACTTAAAAACGCCCCCTCGTGTGTTGTTAATTTTAGAAAATGTTTTTTTTTTTGTAAATTAGATATAGACACTATATAAATTTGAATTGTAGGCTATAATAAGGACATTGAAATAATCATTTAAAAATTGTATGCATGATTTTTTAAAAATGTTTCTATTTATTATTTTAATTTTAATTTTAATGTTATGTAAGTACATTGTACATTATGTACACCATTAATATGAGAATTCATATATAAAATTATAAAATGCTTGCAGCGAAATACGATATTATACAGTCATTATGTATATGTATACGTATGAAACATTCGAGTATAGGTACACTTGAATGCAATTATCGCCGTAAAATCGTGAAATGTCACTCAATGCATTCAACTAATTCATTTTGTGACTCCATAAAGCCCTAGACAGACATCTAGTATATACGTGGTATCGATACCATGGTATTGGCTATACTACATGTCTGTCACTATCACCCTATAACTAGCTTTATACCAGGAAAACAAGCTGGTATAAACGTGGTATTGAAACCAGCATGATTTGTCTAGTATAAAGCTAGTATTCAAACAATTTAATAAACGTAGCGCCATTTTAATGCTGCGAAAATTATAGAAATTAGTTTCTACAGTAGTTTTAGCATCAAGTTGAAAGTAATAGTAGGCATAGTAGGCATTAAGTTGAAAGTAATGTAATGCAAATATAAATTTTCTATAAGACACCACAATAAAATTCACAAAATGTGTCAAATGATACTAGGTTTATACCAGAGTACATGTGTGGTGTCATCATGCTAGTATTGTTCATACCATGGTATGAATACTATGGTATCGATACTATATGTCTGTCAGTAGCATTAGGCTTTATATGTACATACACCATACGTATTAGTATCATTTATGGATTCATTTTTATTTTAATTCAAATTTTCAAGTGAATTATTTATTTTATTTATTTATTTTTTTTCAATAAACATTTCATATGATAATAATTGCAACAGCAGCAGCAGCTCTTGACTGCATTTCAACATACCCAAGGATCCTAAAAAAAAATGTAAAATATTTTTAATTACATATTTAAATCTGAGCCTTCCACCAATACAGTAGAAGTTTGATTAAAATCACAAATACCACCCCCACCATACATTTTAAGAAAATTTATAAATAAATTATCCAATGTTCTAGATATTTTATCACTCACATTATACAGTCTGTGAAATAAAAAATGAGCAACGTTCAGTTTTCTGTAAAATTAAATTTCTTTCATACATCCATTAATAACGTAAAATTGATCAACATTTTTAAGGATAATCATTTGTTTTTTTTTTTTTGCTTTTCTTTTTGTTTTTTTTACAAAAATTTTACCGAAAATACTGTAGATATACTAGATGAGGTGTGATATGACATGACACTTTAACTTTTTTAATACAAAACTTTCATACAAATATTCAATCGTTATATTACCAACTGTTGAAAATTTTTTAATATTATGTAAAATTTTATGAAAATACAAAAAAAAAAAAAATAAAAAACAAAAAGAAAAAGAAAACAACAAAATGTGTGTTAATTATATGTGTGTTTCTAATTAAACTATAGAAAAAAAAAAAAATAAATAAACTTTTTATCAATAATTCGTGTGTATAAAAAACAACAAGTAATTTTTTTTTTCTGTTTTTCTACTATTTCTTTTCTTCTATTAAAAAATAAATACACATAACTACTAAAATAAATAATGAAATGACGACAACGACGATGAAAAAAAAATAAATAAAAAAACGTCCAGCCAGCCGCTAATATTCAAGATAAGAGAACACTTTTTATGAGTGTTTGAATATGTATGTCGTATATTATTTTAGTAATAATTTTTTTTTTATATAAAGTACGTCAATGTTATATAGATAGATATTTTTTTAAATACGTGTAGAAGTATATGTATATGTGTAGCTGTAGATTTATGTATGTTGCCGCCATTATGTCTCCTAATAGTATGAAACATGTGTATAAATATATAAACACACATTTTTATGATGTGGTGTACATATTTTGTGATATCGTGTATAATTTGCGGTGTTAGAAATATCTCGTTTTATTTTATATTATTTTCTCTCTCTCTCTCTCTTTCTCTCTGGTTATTTTCTTGCGTTTTTTTTTTTTTTGCATGTTTAGAAGATTAATTAAAAATGAAAAATACATACATACATATAATAATTTTTGTAATCAATTTTAATTATGTAGCGTAATACTTTATTTATGCACAATCATCAGTTACATTATGTTTTATGGATTGTGAAAATCTTGTAGGTATACAAATGTATGGAATTTAATCAAATTTTGAATGAACGAGCAAAATAAAAAAAAACAAATGAGTGAATGGAATTATTTTGAAATCAATACAGAATAAAAAAAAAATTTTAATTTTGATACAATCTCCTAATGTTTGATAAAGACACAAAATCGAAACACAGTGTCCAAATTATTTCGCAAAGTGTCTATGAGTGTCTTGAACACAAAAAAAAATTATTTCCTCTGTTACTATATATGAACAATAATTCCAATTGACAATCATTGTCTGTGAAAAGAGTCGATATTTCATGAGAAATGTCACACATATAGACATTCCGAAAATATTCTCTTTCATCATACATGATGGATGACTGATGACATTTTCTCTCTGTGTAACGTAACATCTGTAATGTGTCAGTCGTATTTCATATTACATTATTTTGTTGTTTTTAACAAATAAACATGATCGTTATTTGACGTTCGTAAATTTCACCTCTGATTTCTGTCAGTGAGACGGAATAATTTTTTTGTTGTAAAAATTTTTTAAAAATCCTATTAGCTTTATTATTAACACAACTAATGCGAAAACATTGACAAAGGTGACTGTCAAAATTATTCGAAAACGTGTAATTCATTGAAACCTATCACATTCAAGGCGAAACGGGAAATGTTAATTTTTATCACTTTCGACACGCTTTGACATTTAAAATTTATATAAAATCAAATCAAACAAATGACCAGCTGACATTTGCCGCTATTCGCGTTTCACGTGACGTTATTTGTCTTTAACAAGCGAATTTGCGATCATATTTGACAATTGCCTTCGCATTTCGCACTATAGTTGCATTTAAGAGAGAAAATGTCATCAGTCATCCGGTCATGAATGATGAGAGGGAATTGGTGAAATTTTCCCCACAGTGACTGTATAAATACGTGTTACTCCGATACGAGTACCAGTGCTCCGATAAAGATCAAAATCAAAAATTATGATATAATGATTCTATATTTTTATATAAATTTTTCTTAATCTAAATCTAGAATTTCAATCAAAAAACTACAAAAAAAAAATTATACATTTATGTAGTGACAAAAATTTCCATTTTTCTTTATTTTTGAACTTTGTATGATCGCTATATACGCATACAAAGATATAAATATGTATGTATACTTAATATAATTTAGGTAAAAAAAAAAATTATTATCACATCGTACACGTGTCTTCAAATATTTTTATGTTTTATTTTAATGTTTCGTGTTTTATTTTTTTTTTGTCAGTTAATTACAAGCAATACATTCGCTTAAAATAATTTCCATATTTTATTGAGCAAAACAAAAAATATACCTATATTTTTTTTTTAAAAAAAAGTATAACAACTAAATAAATAAATTATAGTAGATTATACAGGGTGTCTGGTTTCGGGTGGTCATCCGGCACACAGTAGATAGGTCTCGCCGAGACAAACAAAAAATCGTTGTAGAGGGAGGGGGGTAATCTCAACCGTTTAGCCGCTAGAGGGCGATGAACATTTTTCGCACTCAATCTACGAAACACCCTTTAATAATTACGGTGTACTAGCTAGAAGAATCTGGTTCAAGAAAAATCTGAAGGAAACTCCCCCCTCTCTTCAATGATATCTTAAATGCTTCTCTACGTTTTTTGTTTCAAGAGTTATTGTGCTTCAAAGACAGAATTTAGTGATTTTTTGCCATTTTTTTCAGAGATAATACAGGCTGTGGAATTACAGCGCCCTCTATATTAATTTTTACTTAAATTAGCAGATAGCCCAGAATGTCCGCTTCATTTTGGTATTGTACAGTAAAGATCTATCTCTTACCAATTCAATACCAGCGCATAATAAACAATATTTGAAAAGCCATTTTTTAATAAAATACGGTTCTTTGATATGAGTTTTACATGATTTTACATGATTTTACACAATTCAAACACTAAAAAGATAGAACATGGAAAAAACTGTGAGAGATAGACCTTTACCGTAAAGGGCAAAAATGAAGCAGGTGTCTTAGGCTTTCTGTTTTTGTAATTTGAAATTAATATAGAGGGCGCTTTAATTCCACAGCCTGTATTATCTCTGAAAAAAAATGGCAAAAAATCACTAAATTCTGTAATTGAAGCACAATAACTTTTGAAACAAAAAACGTAGAGAAGCATATTAGGTATCATTGAAGAAACGGGGGAGTTTCCTTCAGATTTTTCTTAGACCAGATTCTTCTAGCTAGTACACCGTAGTTATTAAAGGGTGTTTCGTAGATTCAGTGCGAAAAATGTTCATCGCCCTCTAGCGGCTAAACGGTTGAGATTACCCCCCTCCCTCTAGAACGATTTTTTGTTTGTCTCGGCGAGACCTATATACTGTGTGCCGGATGACCACCCGAAACCGGACACCCTGTATAATAAAAAAATATGTATGTAAATGTAGGTATGTTATGTAAATGTAAATGAATATTATGTTTTCATTTGTTTTTATTTTTTTTTCATCTACATATTCGAAATTTTATTGATATACAATCCTACGTTACATTATGGTTACATACAATAAAGTGTTGTGAACCATAATATTATATGATAGGTGATTAATTTCATTTTTCTCGTTCTTTATCTATCTACATATATTTCCTTCAGAAAATTTCATTTTTTTGTTTGTTGATTTTTTAGATTTTTACTAAAGATGCATTAGAATGTGTATATATAATAATGTCCAACAAATAAATACATTTACATGTAAATATATATACAACACCATTATCATAGCATATACCAATTCTATATAGAATTCAATTCCCATGGCATTCATCAAAAAGAAATTTTTTATTACACCCAATCTGTTTTATACGATATACAACATACCATAATATAAAGAAGACGGAAGTATAAAATATGGATTTATTTAAAAACAGTGAATGTCAAAAAGCTATGTGGATTAATGGAAAATGTTTTTGTTTTAAAAGAAAAAATTATTTTCAATTTTCATTAATTATTTATTAGTGCTGTTCATGATGTGTCGTGAAAGCCTCGTTAACTTCGTAATCATCATAAATCGTTAACGATCGTTGTTTTTCGTTGTCGATTTGGAATCCGAATTGTGGGTTACGGGTTACGTTATAATTGACTGCTGGAACAGGTTGTGCAGCTGAGTCTGAAGCTGAAGTGTGAAGTGTAGTATGAAGTATACGCTGCAGCGCTGTATGAGATTATAACAAACAAAATGGTGTAGTTGCAGCTGACTTTACTTTACGAATTTAAGTTAAATTAAATTGAATTATTTGTGACCAAATAATAAAAAAGTGTTTAGTAATTAAAAATAAGAAAAACAAAATTGCTTTTTTTGTCTTGTTGTTTGCAATTTTTGGGATTATCTTGTTTCAAATTATTTTTCATCATTTATATATACTGTATGTTTTTTATTGTAGTTCAGCTGTCAAAACTATACTTTACGCGGGTCAAATTCGAAATTCATCGAAACTTAGCAGCAGCCTCAGTGGCTACTTCAGCCGCAGCGACACATTCTATTCCTGCACATTCATTTTCATTGTTTTGAATTCTGACAGCTCGTGCTACAGCCTCAGACTCAGACTCAGCTGCGGCATTCTGTTCCAGCAGTGATGGTAAAAATTTTATATGGCAAAACAAGTTGTGACGCCTCTACATTCAATTATTCAATGCAATAGACTTGAGCTAGCTACTTTTGAGTCGACTTCGACTTTGAGAAAATTCAATGTTTCAGTCTGTATTGCATCAACAATTCTGTGTTATTTCGCAGTCTACTCTACATCTATACAGTTGATTTGATTGCCGTGGAATAACCACAATTTATTGTGTTTGATGTTCGATGTTTATTTACTTTTGATGTTTAGTGTATAATTTATGTTTTTATATACATACCTACTTTTTTGATTAAAAATCACAAAATATGACATGAAAAATTATAAGAAATAAAAAATTTGATACGTATAACTGAAATGTAAAACTTTACAACTTACAATACAAGAATTTATGCATCATCAACAGCAAAATACACATAAATGCATACATATATGTATATACAATACACAGATGAAAGAAAAAATGCAATAAAAAATTATTATTATTATTACACATACATATATGACACATATGCACGCATAGATCATATAAAAAATGATAATAATAATTTGTCGATAACATCCATAAATCTATAAACAAATGTTTTTCAGGTTTGATTTTTATATTTTTATTTATTTCTCAATATTTTGTTTTTTAATTTTTTTGTTTTTCATCATTTTATGGATGAAATTTATGTTTTATTTCATTTTATTATTTTTTTCTTTTTGTCATGTAAGTATTTTATCTCGTCTTAAAAATATGTACGTATACAATCACAGATACAATGCATTTATGATGATGATAGAAATATGTGATAACAGAATTATTATGACAAATTTTTACTTATTTTTTTTTTTTTTGTCACATTTGATTAGATTCATTTCATGGTTGCTGTATTGTTTTTCTTTTCTGGATTTGTTATTTTTCCAAAATAAAAAAAAAAAAAAAAAAACATCAAACAATCTTTAAAAATTTTCAATTTCAATTAATCAATACTCCAGCAACCAATATGTGCAAGACGAATTTGAGTACCAACAGTAGTAGTAGTAGTAGTAGTACTAGTAGTGGGTATTTTTTTTTTTTTTATCTCTTTACATATACACATCAGAACTGTTATCTATAATACTACTTGAAAATTACACATTTCTGATACTGATATGTACATACATATATTTATTTTGCTTTTATAAAAACCAAAAAAAAGGAAATTAAAATTAATTTTTTTTTTCTGTTTTGTTTGTATATCTTTTGATTCGAAGCTACTGGAATTGATTTCAATTTAAATATTTGTTGTGTAGGCCATAGCTTTCAACAAAAGACAAAATAAAAATAAATAAATAAACAAAAAGAAAAATAAAAGAAAATAATAATAAATGTTGACATTGCATATTATACGAGATGTGAGTACATTGTCTACATATGTATGATTGGAACTAGCCCTATATAGGAAGGCAGACTTAAGATAGGCATACTTTTATTATGTGTGTATACATCGCTTACATTTATTATATGATTTTTCTTTGTTTATTATTTTTTAATTCGATATCATATTTTATGATACCCTAGAACATCTATACATACATATGTCTGTACATATATTCAAATACAAAAACATAAAAATGTGTACAAATGACAATTAAGTAATAAATAAATATAAATAATTAAAAATTTTTTGAAAGATGATTTGAAGTGAATTTTTATCGCATTTTATTAAATGTAAAAAGCTAATGAATACAGCGTACATATAGTATGCACGAGGTTGTCGGAAATATATAAAATCCGAATGACCGAATTCTAAAAAAGAAAAATTCTTCGAATTTCGCTTATATAGCTCTCTCTCTCTCTCTCTATATGTATGTGTATAACTTTGTGTTTGTACTTAAAAGGTTTTTAAAACAAATTAATTATCAAATTGAAAAAAAGTTTGAATTTATTCACAAAAACAAATTTATAAGTGTAAAAATACAATTTCAAATTCAAAATGCACTATCAGTTGCTTTATAATATATAGTTTGTAATTAACTTTTGCTTCTTTTTTTGTTGTTCTATATTTTAACAAATTTACAGTCTTTTTCCTTCAAAAACATTAAAACTTCAATACCATTCAGATGTATTTAGTATCGTGCTCCCCATTCCAATAAAATTGATATGGCAATCCGGATTATAGAGGGTGAAAATTTTCTAAATCTGCACTATAGAGAGAATAATACAAAATTTTGTTACTCCGAATTACCGAAATATTCGGAGTACCGAAATTCGGATTAACGCGTTCGTACTGTATTTATAATAATACGATTAACTGATAAATTAATCAATCAACAAATTATACGTATAATATAATGTATACATGTGTACATATGGAATATGTGTGTGTGTATGGTAGACTAAATAAAATGTCACAATCAAAGCATAAATTTAATTTGTTCTTACTCCCGAATCAAAAATAAACATAAGAAAATAATCAAAATTTGAAGATATAATAATGCATTTATTATTTTTTTTTTTTTTTTTTTTTTTTTTGAATCTCAATATATGACATGTATGTAATAATGAAAAGAAAGAAAAAAAAATCAAAAATAAATACAAAAGTCTATATAGATAACGAAACGATAAACATACAGATACAATGTAAGTATCATGCTTACGTACTTATATTAATTCCATTTTCATATGAGGAGAAATGAGACTGACTTTTCAAGATTTTAATTGGCTAATAACCCAATAATGAACTGATTGCTTATAATATGCATATTATTATGATGTCTCAATAATAAAGTTCATGAGAGGACAATATAATTTTACAATTATTATATTTTATATGTGCATATACTCGTACTACTTATGTGCTAAATGCTACTGTACATTCCTGAAAGAATAATAAAAAGAAAAATAAAATATGTGAGTTCCATGAATTATATGGATGGATACAAAAATTGTCACATTGTAACCATATCTATTATGAGAATAAAAAATTATAAATATCAATGAAAACTGGCAACATGTAATTAAGTAGCAAGTCAATTTAGTAATTTTCTCAGTGAATAATTCTAAAATTTCAAATACGATTTACAAAGAAGACAAGAGTTTATCTTCTATAACTGCCTCTCACGCTCTCTACCTCAACATTTATACTCATTTAGATCTAGATTTCGATGAGTTTAAGTGTCAGTTTCAGATTAGCATCCGTTTTTCATATAGATTTATAATTTAATTTACTGGGTTGACAATAAACAAAATATAATTTTGTGCTAAAATTTGACGAGAAATTTTTGCTAAATTTGTGATTTTTCATTCAGTCTACGTTCTGTGTCATGTTATTTTCAATTAAACTTTTAAAATGCATCCATAAACTGCGCGCATTCATGCAAAATTTATTCATTTTAAAATTCAGCCTAATTATTTAGATAGGTGTCATGATTTTTTCACGTTAAATTGTATTCTCCAAAAACAAAACAATCCAATCCCAATCCAATGATCAAATAAAAATGATTTAGTTATAGTCTTACGGCTCGCTTACACCTAATCATCGAAATTTGCTCGGAGGATTGGATCAAACACTTGCAAAAGAAAGAGAGTGCGTACAAAAATACGACCATCATCGTCTGATAACGCCCGAAAACGGACGATCAACTGTCGAGTCCGAACTTGTTGGGATTTCTCGCCAGTCTGCCGGCTTCTACAGAGCAAATTGAGTGTATTTATATTTAAATTTTGTTGTTATCTACCTAAACGTCTATGGATATTGACAGTGTAACACTGTTGCAGTGTAAGCACATACACGTCCGAGTTACTCGTTCGGGTAGTTCTGTTCGCCATTGTCCGACAAAATCGGTTTTGGTGTACGCGAGTCCTTAGACTTGAATGTATTTATGTGTAAGGAGGTAATAACCTCAGTCATCTGTTTGTAAAATCTAAATTCAGAAAAAATGTCAGTAGTTTAGTTCTATAGTTCTATAAACATTCAGATTCATTTCAAAATAATTATTATCGATTTGAATCGCATTTTTCACTATCAGAAAAGTAAAAAAGAAAGCTGCTGTATACGTGTATTTATGTAGTATTTTTCTAATGACATTTTAAAATGTCAACAATATTCATTATTGCTTGATTGTGTGTTATATGCGTGCGTGTATATAGTTTATCATTTATCTTATCAGAATTAAGTATTGTTTATTTATTCAAAAATAAAAAAACTAATATGTAATTATAATAGTCGTATACAGACTGCATAACAAATTATTTTTCTATTGACATTCTATTATGTATGCCAGATAATACTACTTATTATTTAAAAGAGAAACAATATATAGATATTTAAAAAAAAAAAAAAAAAAACATGAAATATTAAAAACGCATTTACGTCTTCATTTATAAAAATAATAATCAATAATAATACATAATTACTAAAGCATGTATGTACATACTTATATGTATTTGTATATGTTTAATGTGTAATCATTAGATAGTTTTAAATAATAGGTAAACAAAACAAAAAAACACCAACCAATAATAAACATTTTTTAATAAAATAAAAAAAAAAAAATAAAACAAAACTTAATCCTAATGCATATAAATAAATAAACAAAATA
The DNA here is from genome assembly GCA_951394055.1 of Villa cingulata. Taxonomy (NCBI): domain Eukaryota; kingdom Metazoa; phylum Arthropoda; class Insecta; order Diptera; family Bombyliidae; genus Villa; species Villa cingulata. The sequence goes on from OX596023.1 coordinate 33,113,341, forward strand.
AACAAATTTTCTATATATACATACATATGTGACGATTACAATAATAATGAATCACTATGACAAATATTTTTCATTAACAATAATATTGTTATCAGTGTCACTACTTCATGTGTGTATATGTATATTAAAATGCTAAGAGCATCTTTGAAAAATAATAGCATAAATTTTCATCTTATAAAATATTCATGTGTTATGTATGTGCATTAGAAAATGAATATATGCAGATTAAATATTGATTTATTTTTTTTTTTTATTGATTTTAAATCGTTTGATAATAGAAACAAAACTGAAAAAAAGGCAAAGTAACAGAGACATACAGTGATCGTTCAAACTAAATAAACATCGCCTTTTTCTTAAGATTAGGATTTGAGATATCTGCTATCTTGTGCACCACCACATATCTCCGAAGTTACTTAACCGACTTCAATGAAATTTGAAACATAGATACTTTGATAGGAATTGTGGTGCTTAACGGAACGTTTTTTTAAAAAAATGTCCTTGTTTCCTTTTTACAGGGTGTCAAAGTTGTCAAAATTGCGATTTTTCGGCTTCCAAATGCACCACGTACAACAAACACTGATTAACCAATTTCTTTGAAATTTTGAATATAGATAGCCTGAAGGATATTGTGGTGCTTGAATAGAGCACATTTTTGATTTAAGGTCCTGAAATTTAGTTATAGTTCTTAAAAAAGGAGAGGGTTTTTTTTTGAAAAATCGTTCAACTTTGACTTGTATTTTCATACATATATGATATTATATGATTATATGATTTTGGTATCAAAATAAAATTTGGACTTTTCTGAACTGTTTACAAAAAAAAAAATATAAAATTCTTTGTTATATTTCAATTTTTATTAGCAAAATAAAATTTTTGTTTTTTGTTTTCTTCAAAATATTCAAAAATCCAGTTTTATAGCACCTAAAAGGTATGCAAAGGAATTTTTTTAAATTTTTGTATGTAAAATCGTTGTTGTTGTTTTCGAAATTTTTCAAAGTCAAATCCTACTCTTAAAGTAATGTATTTAATTTCGTAATTCATCTTGAAAATCCTAAGATGATTCAAGATAAAAAAAAGAATTAAAATAAAATGCTGCCCTCAAATGATAAAATGATCTAAAATTAAGTAATTAAATATTTTTTCAGGACCATCTAGTTGCTAAATAGTTATGATCAACGCCATCTATTAACAAATTCACAACATAACATAAAATTTTAATACGCTCTGAACTGAACTGTTTTTTTTTAAGCCTAAGACAGACATGTAGTATAGCCAATACCATGGTATAGATACCATGTTTATATTAGATGTCTGTCTAGGGCCTTACTGACTTTTGATGCTTACTAGACATAACGTATGTACGTATATGTGTGTGGAAATGAAAATGTTTTTAAATATTTTCACAATATAATTATTGCATAATTAGATTGCATATAGAAAATATATTTTTGTTTTATTTTTTTTTTTTTATAATTTCATACTTGTTTACGTGTAAAGTTATATATTGTTTTTATGTGTTATATCATATATTTAATATTAAATTTATATTTAATTATTTACATGCATTTCATAATTCGATTATTTATTGTGCGCACACATAATTAAATTTTACTTTCGAGTTGTTATTTAATTAAACAAAAAAAAAATCTGAGTTTTTGGTGTTCATTATAAATACGCATACGCTGTTTGTACATATGTACCATGCATATTTATATGCCGTTTCCATATTGAATAATTATGTGTTTATATAGACATTTTTTCAGAAAATTTAATTAATTAAGTATTGTAATCGAATGTGGTAATGTTCAACGTTATATGCCATATAATATCTATCTATAATCCTATAATTCAAAGGTAACAAAAGATATTAATAAGATGAACGAAAAAAAAAAAATGAATACATTTACATAATGTAGTAGTAAATTTATATTTAGGCTCACATTTACCAACCAAGATTATCCGTTGGATATACTTTCGCCAGGTATAATTTCATCTTATTCATCAACATCGATAAAATTTGTTTTCTGACTTCATTTTCGGAGTATCGAACATATCAGCTGATTGAGAAAAGTTTGTATTTTTGTATTACAAAATGAAAAAGAGGTTAAGTGCGGTGTGATGATTTATAATGTGAATGCTTGCCTGTTGGTGTTAATAATAGGTTATGTTCGAAAGATGTTTACAAAACAAGCATAAGGTAGTCTAAAAATTTATTTAGCATCAATTATTAATCGCGGTTGGTAAATACAATAATTTAGACAGTCGTAAATTTATCTTGATTGATAAATGCGAGCCTTAATTGAATGAATGTGTTTTATGTTTAATGAGTATGAGATTAGTGATGGTGCATACGACATTTTCATGATAACAATAATCGTAAAGATATGATAATTTCAACATAGGTAATCCTAGTACAAAACCACATTTTTTTGTAATTACAAACTTATGTGATCATCTTTATGAATGTAACCTTTATCACATACGATTTGTTTTTTGCCTACATTATAGATCTGATACGTTACAATTTTTTTTATCTCTATCACGTATTATCAACTATTACTGCGTTTATATATCTTTTTTTTTTTGGATCGATTCAATTTCGTTCAAGATAAAACGTGAACATTTTTTGATTGATGATAAATGTTGGATTTGATCTAATTCACAAAAATTTAAGTGATCGATCAAACTATAAAAATATGATCTATATGAAAATCTATATTAATGTAAAAAATTCATACAAAAATGTCCTACAGAAAAATATAAGCCAGCCTAGCCTACACATTCAATAATATTCTTATTTTAATTAATATTATTGCCACTACTACGAGTATGTAATTTTTTTTGTTGTTGTTAATGCTAATAAGCCGGTATTCTGTTGTTTCGTAATTAAGTATATTCTCTCTAGTTGTTGTTCCTGTTGCTTGTTTTTCATTTTCACTGCCGCTATAAAATTTTCAAATTTTACATTCACCACACCTTCCTTCTTCCCACAGCCCGATCCAAACCGTCATTTTTGTATATGTCATGTTTTAACTTTTAACAAAATAACATAAACTTGTGCTTGTAATTATAGATAGATAGCTAATTAATTGTTTCTTATATGAGTATCTACATAAGCATATATAATATTTATGTACATTTTGGTGCGTGCGTGTAAAATTTTATTGTATATATTACAGATCTATACTGTGTGTCTGTGTATATATTTTATGTACTGTAAATGTTAATTTTTTTTTTAATTTTTTATAATTTATCCAAAAGATATACAATTCGCATTATAAAATTGATAATAATGTAGTTGACCCTGAGTTAAAACGAGTCAATCAAAAAAAAAAAAAATAATTTTTTTATATTCAAAGTTTCTGCGTAAACGTAAACACGTATACAATAATATCTGCTATCTGTATATGTACAATACAGGGTGTATATACATATGGGATGACCGACCCAATCCTATATTAACTTTCTTGGTATAGAATCCACAGTTACATTTGTTTTCCAAAACTCATAAATCACGACAAATAATCGAACAAGATAAATTGCAAATGAAAGGCCATCTATTGGGCAATATTTAAAAGTAAAAGAAAATTAAAAAAAAAAAAAAATGCAGCAAAATTTTGAGATATTTGACTTTGAACTTAAAATTTTGCATTTATTTTTCCACGAAATTTTGAATTTGATGTACCATATCTGTTGGCATCACTGGGCCAATTCAGACAATTCAAGTATCAAAGTAAGGACTACTTGATTCTCTTGCCAATGAATGCAAAATAATTGGAAACGACCAAGGATTTCGTGAGTTATGACTACAAATAAGAAACAAGTCACTTGACCTTAAAAAAAAAAAAAACTTCTGAACCTCCTAACTCCTCACTCCTTGATATTAGAAAACCGTCCGCCATGCCATACGGTTTTTTTCATTTCTCAGCTAGACATATCGACTGGCAAAATGACTGTACTCGAACTCGAGACACCCTGTATATTAATAGGTGTATGTTTGATAATCATTACAACAGAAATGTACACGAATACATATGTGTGTATATGGATATATTTATTAGATAGCTAGCTAAGCTAGCATAGCTAAGTATTTTTTTGTATTTTTGTATTTTTCAAATTAATAACAAATAAATATGTATTTAGATTTATAGTCTAGTCAATTTAGATTTACAATATCTATGATGTAAGTAGAACTAGATTTAAATATTAGGAAATGTATAACAATATGCATATATAATCTACTTATTTATAGGTATGTATATACCTACATACTGTATATCTACCATGTACATATACTCACTTACATTGGCTCTATAAAAAGAAAGATCAAGAAAATTAAATAAAAAAAAACATAAAATTCAAATTCAAAGATTTTTAATGACGGACAAACACTATGTATCTACTATGTATGTTTATAAGTCATAGAATTTTGTAATATTGATTTTATATCATTTTAAAATCTTATGAGATAAATGTGAAATGTACACAAAAAAAAAAACTTTAAAAATATATCAAAAACAAGTAAGAAAAATGTTGTCTAATTAATTTATTTTCAAATAATAATATGTAATATATGTATGTATGTATCTACAATGTGATACCGAATACATCCATACATATGTATGTAATTCTGTATTTACTATGTTTTCATTATGTACATTTTTGTACAGTAATGAACAAAACATAATGTTTAACTGAATGAAATTTCCAAAATAAGAAAAATTGTTTTACGACATTTTAAAAAACAAAAAGATACCTATATCGAAAAATTAATAAATCATTCAAATTTTACGAAGTATTCAACTTCAATTTTTGCAATTTCAATCAGTTTTCATGTGAAATTTGAAATCTATTAATTAACTAGTGTGGTGTGTGCCTGCGACTTCGTCCGCATTGTCATAGAGCTTAGTTACGATAAGCCCGTTCCGTTCCGTTCCGTAAAAAGAAAAAAGTTGGATATTTGACATTTTCATGTTATTTATATGGATTGCCGGAAAAGCTGTTACGATCTACGGAACGGAACGGTACGAAACGTTGAAGTTGAACAAATTTCAACTTTTCACGGATAACATAACCTGTTTCCATATAAATTTTCAATATTATAGCTTTCAACTTTACTATATACCTTTCCGTTTTATTATAACAGGTATGTTTTTGAAACGTTTTGGAACGGAACGGGACGGAACGGAACGGGCTTATCATGACTACGCCTATAGAGCTATAAAACGAACAACAATGTACAGAATAAGTTGATCCCGAGCGAAGAAGCTCTTTGTAAAGCTTTATGTTATTACGTCATTTCTATCGAGTTTGTAGTTCAATTACCACGATCCGATCAACCACGATTATCAGCTCATTTAGAAGAAAAAGCTTTTCATATATTTTATAGATTTTTTTCAGATCTTCATCTGTTTAAATCAAATTTTTATTGTTTTAAATAATAAATTTTGGAAAAAAAAAGTAGCCTATTATTTGTGGGAGGAATTCCTCTTTCAGATAAAAAAAAATTCCATCAAGATTAGTTCAGCCGTTTTCGAGATTACACCGAATATACAGACAGACAGACAGACGCACAAAATTTATTTATAAGACTAGGTACCTACATGAGTGAATATTTTTTATTCTAGTGTAATTTTCCAATATTTTTCTTTCGCATTCATATTCAATTGTATTTATAAACTGTGACTCTCTACACTGTTGTAGCACTGCAGATAATTTTCTGTCAATGAAAAAAAAAATGATTTTCAATTAAAGTTTTTTGATTCATTTTACATATTTTTTTTTATTTAAATTATATTTCAATAATGCTGAGATAATTGAGATAATCCTTAACATAATTATAAAGTGTAATCAATGGAAGGTAGACAAAGTAGACGAGAACGCCAAGGAAATATTAGCATGCCATAACTATAGAGGCTTGAAACAGAAAATGTAGAAAATTGTAGGTCACGTTTAAGGTCGGTCCGACTTCGAATTGGACTGTAGCGCTCAGAAGAAGAAGAAGAAGAGATACGATAAATTCTCATGATTCTCATGATTTTCTATTGTTTGTAAATGAAATGAGAAAATTTTATTCAACTAAATTATTACAGAAATTCTCTAAACGTCAACCATACTATTCAATTCTGTTGTGTTGTAAATGTTTTGTTCATCACTGTATATTCAAGAAATATGCATGTACACATTAGTATACATAATAATTGATGCTTATTGCAGGTATTTACGTTTATTATATGAAAGTAAATTGTAAGTATATACATGAATGAGTATACATGTAAGTATTCAGTCAGTCATTCAGTCTTTATCAATTGCTATACTCTTAAATAATTAAAATTGAAATTTAATTTACATTTATTAACATTTTTATTAAAATTTTTATTTATGTTTGAAAAAAAAATTTTTTTTTCTCTTTTAAGAAAAAAATATTAAAAAAATGAAAATGAAAGGCAAAAATTAAAAGCCACATTACATACTCGCACTGTATACATACTCATATAAATACAAATCATTTGATATTCATTTAAGGAAAAAAAATAAAAAAAAAATAGAAAAGGTCACTAATAAAATTGAAATTGAAATTGAATGTACTTATGTACAATTTATTTATGATTACATTAAGTAAGTACATGAGTGTAAGTACGTATACGTAAAATGAAATGAGGTGAGACTGTATCGGAAAAATATAATTAAAAGGAAGTATATACATTAAATATTATAGATCTATCGTACCGTATGTGCTTTTATTTTCTCAATTTAATTAAACTTATTTTTTAACAGATTTACAGATGATATTTGTTAACGAAATTCTTATAATTACATTTTAGGATGTTTTTGAAATAGCAAAAACTACAAAAAATAAATAAATATAATAATGAGAATAAATTGTCCTTTTAAATTAAATGCGATTTGTCATTGCTTGTAATGCACTTTAGATTTGTAGGCTAAATTTTTCTCATAGTATTGACACATTAAATAAAATAAAATAAAAAAAAAAACCAAATTGGATGTTGATTTCCATGAAACATGCGCAAATAGATGAAATATGCGATATTAACATCCAGTCAGTGGATATCGGAAACATTGTATAACAATATTAAAACACTTTACTTAAGACTTAAACCATTTTATTTTTGTTTTTTTTATAATTGACATTTTTAAAAGTCATCTATACATACATGAAATATTTCAAAAACACACTAAAGGCCAATGAAGGGAAGAAAAAAAAAATTCAAGCCTCAGCTTGGTATTTTTGTAAGGAAATTCTAAGAAGGCCATAGAATTGCATTTAGTTTTACCCCGAATGATATTCGAGTCAAATAAAAAGAGAGAGAGAGGGAGAGAATGCAGAGTGCATAGAGAATAGAGCTAGAAAGTACAGGAGATGTTTTCCAAGCACCATAAAACTTTTTCTATCCTCCTATAGACAAAATTTTCTTATCAAGAATGAGAAAAGAGAGGAAGGAAACAAGTATATGTATTGAAATTGGGTGATTATTCAATCCCAAATTCCAATCCTTACTTTGCAACTATATATGTATGTAGATATGTACCTATGCCAAAAAAATTATTGAATTTTTCTTTCTTGGCACCCACTACTAAAGCCTTTACAATTTTGTACAAATTTAAATTATACAATTGTTTGGATCGTTGTTTCTTTTTTTTAATTTTGTATTCTATTACATATTTCCTTTTTTTTTGTATTCTTATTTGTAAAATGTAGTTTTTGTGGTTCTTTTTTCTTCTTTTAATATCATTTAATACAAATTATTTACAAAGTTTACACACAATACGTAGGTACTTCATATTAGTTGCGTTCCTTTTGACCAAGTAAAGTACTCCCAAGTACTCGGGAGTAGATTGTAATGGAAGTAAAACGTAACCTCAAATTTCAAGGCATACACATTTCTAAGGCAATAATAAATATTGGAGTGACAGTTGGCCGTGCTCAAATTTCAGCTGTCATGTATTTCAAATTTGTTTTGTTGTTGATTTTAGATTCTCCATAACTTTAAACAATAAAAAGCCACCTTATTGAAGGAAACGTGTAATGAAAATATTACAGACTTTAACCTATTTCTTTAATCTCTAACGATTGAAACACAAAAACCTGTGACGGAGGAATTTTGGCATAACTAATCATGCAACTGTCAAGTAAACTGTCAACTCGAAAACAAGAGGTGGTGTAGATGATCATGACTACAAATACTTGGGAGTACTATACTTGGTCAAAAGGAACGCAACTATTTACAAACTTACATACACTATATTTACATACTCATATGATATATATCCGATCTGATTATAATACGTAAACGTAAATTATTTGGCGTTTTTCCAACCGGCAAATCAAAAAAAAAAAAAAAACAAATTCGTTTCATTCTCTTCACTTCTTTAATCTTTTAATTAAAAATTTGTTTCTTTTATTTTTCAAATAGCTATTATTACATTTTTCTTTACAACTCTATATAATGTATATTCACGTATTACATGTATACGCGTATACTATTTATGTGTGTATTTAAATATGTTTATCTAATGATAAATTTAATGCCAAAAATGAAGGACATCTAATATAAATATAAATTTTAAATTTTAGATAAATACATGTGTGTTGTAACTTATTACGTGTATAGTGGCTACTATATGTACACTCATACATACATATATACGTATATATGTACATATATGCTTGTAAATATGTAATCGTTCGTACATATTCAATTAAATTGCTAAAATGTTTTCATCGTTTTATTTTCTTGTTCACTTTTATTTTTTGTTTTTTTTTTCTTGAGATAAATTTAGAATAGTTAAAAAATTAGTTTGTTTTTTTTTTCGATTGCTTTCAATCAAGAAGGGAACCAAATGAGGAAAAAAATAGTATTAGTATGTAGTTGTAGTAAAAAAAAAGAAGATGAAAACAGAATAAGAAGGAATAGACGAATCATCAGATCAAAAAATAATTTATTTTTATTTTTATTTTTGGTTATACATTGTAACACATTTTAGCATAACTTCAAGGTTAAATATCACATACCATATATCGTTACCTACAATACGCGATCATATAATAAAATGTAACTACATATATACATTCATCGTGTGTATAAGAACACACCAATAAAGTGTGATTTTACATACATTAGATGCGTACATACACTACAACTTGGTAGTAGAGTACATATTACATGTAGATTTCTAACTCATTTTTGATGAGCTGCTCGAAAAAATTTTCCATTAAAAATTTCGGAAAAAAATATTCTGAACCAGCATACATTTGAAATTTGAATTTAGATATCTGAGAGGAGGCATGTAAAAAACTACTGGAATACGGACATTAATAAAATCACAAAATGTTTTCAAATTAATTACTCTTATACTCTATGTGTCCATGTCCACATACTTTTAGCATTTAGTGTGAAAGTAATTTTCACTAGTAATACACTGTGTAAAGTGGCTGTAATTTAGAAAAAAAAAAAAAAAAAACAAATCAACAACAACAAAAATATTTCCCATGAATTGAATTAATAAAGCAGTAGAGTGATCAATGTCAAATGCAATTCTCTTCCTTCCTTGTAAAACGTTGAGTAGAGAGAATGAATGATGATTATGATCTTGGATTATGTGCATGTTGAATTGCAAAAAAAAGTAAATAAAAAATGAAATAAAAATGTGAAATAGCATATCATATCATATGACTAGACCACACTATATTACGTGAATTACTAATTGAATAGAATAAGTATAAGTATGTATCTTGCCATTTACGGCAAAATCAGTAAATATTTAAAAAAAATAAAAAATATAAAAATTGAATAAAGGTCAAGTTCGAAAATTACATATTTCAATATTGTAATATCTAATTATGAACGATTAAAATATCATAGAATGCATTCGGTTTTTCATTGTTTGATCATCATCAAATGTCAGTGTTTATAGTGATTTTGTTTTCACAAGATGAAGATAATATATTTTTTCTAAATGAAGTGTATGTTACGTATATATTGTACATACTTCTGATGATTTTTCATTAACAGTAGGATTTGACTTTGAAAAATTTCGAAAACAACAACAACGATTTTACATACAAAAATTTTAAAAAATTACTTTGCATACCTTTTAGGTGCTATAAAAATGGATTTTTGAATACTTTGATGAAAAAAAAAAACATAATTCTCCTTTTTTAAGAACTCTTACTAAATTTCAGGACCTAAAATTAAAAATGTGCTCTATTCAAGCACCACAATATCCTTCAGACTACCTATATTCAAAATTTCAAAGAAATTGGTCGCAATTAGTATTTGTTGTACGTGGTTGCATTTGGAAGCCGAAAAATCGCAATTTTGACAACTTTGACACCCTGTAAAAAAGAAACAAGGATATTTTTTTTTAAAAAAAACTCTCCATTAAGCACCACAATTCCTATCAAACTATATATGTTTCAAATTTCATTGAAATCGGTTAAGTAACTTCGGAGATATGTGGTGGTGCACAAGATAGCAGATATCTCGAATCCTAATCTTAAACATGAAAAAATATTGAATGATCTGTATTTTCGATTTAAGAAATTCAATTACAGTTCAAAAATTCAGTAATGAAAAGTGATGATTAACAGAAAATAATATGTCTTCAATCACACCATACTAAAAACACTAACAGATTGAATCATGCGTGTGATAATTACGTATCGGATTCATTAACATTTCCATAATTTTATTCAAAATTTTTCAAAATTACATATATGCACATATACGAGTAGTAATGTATTTTCGAATGAATTATGCATTGATTATGAGTAAGTTACATGATCGTGTGCACGCATGTGAATATTGTGTTCGTCATTTTTGATCATGAAATATATATATGGATACAAACATTTGTACTCGTACATTTTTATTCATTGGACATTAGACATGAGACCAACAAAAACAAAATTTAATCAACAAGTAAACAAATAAATGAACATCGAACATATGTACATACATATGTACTATATGTGCATCCATATATTATATATGCACGTATTGAAGTAATGATACACTCGTTTCGAATTCTCTAACAGTTATAACGTTAATACATTTTCTACTAATAAGATAATGATAAATATTTTTTCCTTTACGTTTTCTTAAGAATTTTACATTTAACGTGATCGTGGGAAAATAACTATATGATATGGGTACTCACTCATACGGACAAATGCAATTTCTGATTGTAAAACAAAAGTGTGCGTACATTATACACAGATATATCATCGATTCTATCATTATTTCGTACGCACTTGCCGTCACTACACTTCGACTACACACTCGAGAAATTCCCCGTATATTGAAAATAGAAAAGAAAGAAACACATGCATATTTTTTTACCATTATCTAAGTTTATTTATTGACATTTTACATAGACATATATGTACTTTGTTATTGTCTGTCTTGTCTTTTTATAAGTGACAACTACATATTTCAATATTTTCATGGAACTCTTTCAATCGATACCGATTAGTATTTCACCTAACAATCCAGACTGAAACTGAAGTTTTCTTTTTTATTTATTTTTTTTTTTTTTTGTAAAAATTATTTCTTTAGAAAAATGACAGTCAAAGAAATTTCAAATCGGAAATTATAATACATTTCAGTCTACAGAATGTTGAATTCCATCCATAAATCACACAATTAAACCACATGAGTGTACACACATATTTTATATTCTATGGAGTATAGATAAAGAACGTATAAAAATAACAAGAAATTTCTTTGAAGCAAAGAAATCAATTTAACTATTCGAATATGATTTATTTTGATTTTTGTATTCAGAGGCATAGATCACAGTGTTCCACATAAAATTGCAAAAAAAAAAAAAAAAACTCAAACAAAATAATGTTAAAAGTACGTTCGAATTGTACGTTTTATTGTGAAGTTAATTATAATAGAGCGTTGATATCAACTATTTAGCCACTAGATGGAGTTACATTTAATGTAAAGTCATGTCATATCGTAAGACGTCATAAGCACGGGTGATTTGATATGATCTTGAAACTATAAAGTTATATGAGTATTTGATGTTATACAAGTTTATTGTCTTGTCCTTCATCCCTTTTTTTGTTGTTACATTGACATGTATGTATGTATGTAGATACAGAACATTTATAATTAGCACAACCAAGAATAATTATCGAAATCTAAATAAATAAACGTATCAATACCAAAAACACTTTAAATATTTACATTTTTTCAATTCAATACACATATGTACATACATACATATTCCATCTTTTATTTACTACGTTTCTATATAGGCTTAGACTTTGATTGTTGTTTTCATGTTTGTTTTCTTGAAATTTATTCCATCACCTATTAAGCATCATCATCGTCATTATCATCATCATCATCATCATTATCCACACGCAATTATCATAGCAATCTAACAGCTAGCTAGATATCATCATACTTTACTTTTTTTTTGTAAATGGCAAAAATTTATTTCTTCAAATACCACTTTGTTTTGTTGATTCTATAGTACACACTACACAGTGAGTCCATATATCTATATACAAACAAGTAAATACGTATGTAGGTTCGGTTCGTGATAGTAGGCAGAGGTACATTCATAGATAAAAAATTTTAAATAAATAAGACAAGATATTTTGTAAAGAACGTTCAATTTTCTTCATCTTCTTCTTCTTCTTCTTTTCATTTATAAATCATTTAAAAGTTCATGAAGCATGAAAAATTCTTTGAATACAAAAATCCAACAAAATAAAAAAAAGATTTGTGCTTCGTTTCATATTTAATGAATATATAAGTATGAGCGTAATAAGAAGACTTAAGGTAGAACTATAATCGACATTGCTAACATGGGTAACATGAGAAATAATAACGAATGTTAAAACGTCACATTTGGTTAACTATAATAACATAGATAACATACTAAACATAAGCCATACGAATTTCACAAAATGAGCTTATGGCTTATGTTACTTATGTCATGTACGCTCTGTATCGTACTGCTTATGTTGAGCTTATGTTAAACGAATTTTTAACGAATGTCGGTAATGTCAATTATCCGCCTTATCATGATATTCGAAGACGATGAAACGATGAAACGATGAAACGAAACGATACGGTATAAAATTGCTATTATGAACCTTCATCGTTTCGAATATTAAGTGGTACATAGTGGTACAATATAAATCCCTTATAAAAACGAAGCTTTAATGTTTAATTCATACAATTTCCAATTTTGTTGTAAGAAAAAAGGGTTCGATGTCATTTCTATTATTTTGTTGATGTTTTGAAATATCATTTTTAATAATAATTTCCATTTTTTTAAAAAAATTAATTCAATATTAATATTCACAAATATTAGTAATATGCTTTAAATAAAAAAAATTCTATTAAAAACCAAAAAAAAAAATAGATTTATATGTAAACGATGAACAAAATGCTATCGACTGAGTAGACGATGAAAATCGTTTGAAATTGGAACGTTTCGAATATCATGATCGCGTTTTCAACAAGACGATACGAAACGTTTCGTCTTCGAATATCATGATAAGGCAGATAGTTTAGCTCATTGATTTGTCTGTGTTCGGCTACGACATATGTCATAGCTTATGTCAGCAATGTCGATTATAGTTCTAGCTTAAGGTTTTTTTTTTTTTTTGTTGAATCGTCGCAGTTCGCTCATCATCATCATCCATCCAGTGTCAGTCAGCCGCAGCCAGAGCCAGCATTACTCGTATTGTAAGTTGTAACAAACAATGACTGACTACATACATTGCATTACACAGTAATCATCAATGATAATTATACAGAACACCTATTATAATACATATACATAGATATCTGCATATTTAATAATTTTTAACATATATTTTTTTTTTTGATCGATCATACAATACGTTCTGAACACCGACATACTACGTACAAAGATTCTAAACTATGTATATAGGTGAACGATAAATTAATAATATAATAGATAGATGTGTGTAGACTTATAGCATAGCATAGCATCGTAGATGATCTTGGATTATTATTATTTGCGATTTTCATTTTTCAATTTTTTTTTTTTTTTTTTACATTTACAAAACCACATAAGTATGTACATGTAAATACAAAAACAGAAAAACAAGATCACAAAAAAAAGAAAAAAAAAAAAACCAAGCTATAAACAAAATTATTGCCTATCAGAAAAGCAAAAGCGAAAACTTGAATTAAAAATCAAAATTAGTGAGAATCGCTCGCTGATGATGATGATGATGATGAATTTTCGAAATACTCGTAGCTAAATAGCAGAGAAGAAAAATATATTTTTTAAAAAAAAAAAAAAAAGAAAACGTAAACAATAATCCAGCTATGATACTCGTATGTATATGTACGCGATTCACGATCCACGAGTCTAGATGAAAATTAAATGAAAATAAAAATGAAAAGGAAGTATTTAAAAAAAAACCCAACAACTGTGATTTAATTAAGGCAATTTTTTAAGGTACGATGTATGGATTTTTGTTTTGTTTCAATTTGAAGAAAAAAATAAACAAAAGAAGGCAAATATTAATAATCGTAATGAACAGACATAAATCCGTAAATATGTACATATAAGTATGTCCGACGAGTATGTTATGTACCTACATTAAAAAATTATGGACAACTTAATCTGTATTTATTAGTTATTACACCATTTCGAACACACTTTTGGTATACCAAATAAAAAATTATAAATTATGATTGTCATACATACGTACATGTTGTATCTTATGCTAATAAAGTTAATCGCGATTTGATGGAGAGACTATACTATACGTACATACATACGAGTATAAACAGAAAGCACACAATTCCGTAATTGAATATCCAACAACATCAGTAAACAAATTAAAAATATATTAAAAAACAAACAAAAAAAAAACACGAAACCTTTTATTTTGTTTTTTTTTATTTCTGATTTTTTGATAATAAATTATGTCCATTTCTGGAAAAATCCAAAATCGAAGTTGTTTTTTATTTTTATGTGTAGTTTTATGTCAAATTTTTTATTTTTGGAAATTAATAATTTTTGTTTTTTCTCCAAAAAATAATTTTTCTGAATACCTACATAATTTTATGATTATTTTTTTGTGTTACGTACAAAAAGTCTTATGGTGTTAGCTGTGTGTCTGTCTGTGTCGCTGCTTTGGGCGTCTCTGTCTTCTCTATCAATAAATTTATTAAAAAAAAAAAAAACAAACAAACAAAAATTATTTAAAATACCAGCAACTCAATAAAAACAATAAAGACAACAATAACAGCAACAACAATGATGACGACGACGAAGACGATGAAAATAAGTCACGATTTATACTATAAAGATGATGTTGACGATGATGATGAAGATACAATAATAAAACAAAACGGTTTTCTTGTCATAAAATTTATGAACGCGTGCTAAATTTCAGGTAGATTATTTCAAAAAATTTCATTCAATTCTCATCATCATCATCATCATCAGTATTGGGCTTTGCAGTATCATACAGTCTTCGATCAATATTGATAGCAACATCATAGCCATAGCCATAGCCACACTGTTAGTTAGCCTACAGGTATGTACTCACTTTTAAATGTTTATAAATGTATTTTTTTAACAACAAAATATCTGTGGTGTACTGAGTACTAAGTAGATCATATCTGCCACATTTCACAATTTTGCGTATATTTACATATTTTCGCTAATATATTAAAATTAAGCATAAAACATGCCATACCTTTTACGTACATTTACATATGATGAATACGGGACGTTATGTATAAAGATAAAATGATGATGATACGTGCGTTTGATTTGATGATTTTCTTTCAAAAAAAAAAAAAAAAAAATTTTTTTTATTTTTTTGGACCAAAAACCTGTTAATATCCAACAACAATCGTTCATAAAAAATATCCAAGAGGTGTATTTTTTTTTTTTTTTTGGTTAAAATCCATTTTTTAATTTAAGGAAAAATTTTTTTTGGAATTTTTTGGTGTTTTTTTTTCATTACTGTGCTACTGGAATTTAATTTTTTCATGAAATTTTATGAGTTTACTTTTGAATATAATCCTTTCATTTTGGTTTATTATCATCATTTATGATGTTGGCCAACATATCAAATTGATTTCTGATGACGAGTATAACGAGTACATTATGTACTGAAATTGAAAATATGTGTATATACGTATAGTAATGTTGGCTGACTAAAACTACCGGCTTTACGTCACTGACATACAAACATAATCGATTGTATGGATGTACATTTATGTGAATGCATTTTTGTTGTTTTGTTGTAACCTTTGAGAATAATAAAAAAAGAATGTTTTTTTTGATGAATTTCGTGTCTTTTGCATTTCTTATTTACAATTGTAATATCTTTTGACTCGAGAATTTTCATTTTGAACAATTCAAAGAAAATAAAACGAACAACAAAACCCGGAACAGAAAAATTAAATAACAAAAATAAAGAAGATGGAGTAAAATTAATAAAAATGAAATAATGTACATACATATAAGAAAATGAAAATAATATATTTTCGCGAACGTATGACGAATAATATATGAAAAATTGTAAATAACTTTTTTTGATTCTTTTTTCCACCAATTTCCGTATATAATCTCGTATAAGTCGTAATCGCATTATTTAACACATAAGCTTGAATTTATGAAATTATACTTCAAGATAATGTTGTGTTGTGATGATGCGATCATTAAGTTCGCGAAATGCAATCAAATTAACTGAAAATGAGCCACAGATTGCATTCGAATACAAGTTAAAACCAATAAAATGTAAATAATTGAACAATAAATTGGAATTTCAATGATGAGTAATACTTACGTTGGGTAATATCAAATTAATCAATTGTGCATGTACTTATATGAACATAAGATGAGCTGCTAAAGGAATGTCAAGTATAATTTTCGTTCATTACTCTACTCAAAATATTACTTTACTTTGCCATTTTTGAGTCTGATGATGTACATATGTACATGCAATCAGTATTTTCCTTTAATATTGAGTTATTATTTTAACTGAATTTGATTTTAAAGTTTTTGCAGTTCCTTTTTTGTTTATCTGTCATTCGATCGATTCGATTTTAAATTTATGAAACTAATTTTTTATTCCCAAAACATCAACAACAATTTTTCATTCAATTTTATTCATAAAATGCCAATTTGATGCAAAAAACAACAAAAGAAATAATTGGTTTGGAAAACATTCCATAAGACACCGAAAGATCAACAATATAAAACGCACAATAATTGTTCATTTACGCACACTTCGAGCGGAAGCTGCAAAACTAATCACAAATTCAGTTCTCTGTGGTTCTATAGTTGATTTTTCCTCATGAATGTCCGGTTCTTTTTTTGAATTACTGAATTTTTACTGTCCCTAAGTATGTATTTAGATGTCTGTATACGATACACGTTCATGTGTATAGTTGCGATCACAAAAATGTCCTTCAGATGAACAAAGACAAAAATAAAATGCTTTTGGTTTTGTCGATTAAATCTGCATTAGGTATTTGTTACAATTCTTATACTTTATTTGTCTGCTCTAACTCTGTATAAAAGAAAATATCGTGATTTCCATTTATCAAAAATATGTAGCACAAATTTGCATTTGCATTGCATATATGTACATTATTATGTACTTAGGTTTACATACCTAATCGTAAATACAACATAACATATTACATACATACGTCCACTTATCTTTTCATTTTGCAGTGATCGAATTGCAATTTTTTTTTTAAATTGCATTACATGTGGTGAATTGGAGGTGACACAATCGGCGGCGGCGGTGGCGCGGCGGACAATATCATATCGTCATACATTTTTGTACACTTTAGTTAAATACATTGTATGATTCTTGTGTTGTGTTTTGGTTTTTGTTCAATTTATAACGTTCATAATTTAATCGATTTAGAATAAATGGGATTCGATACGCGATACGATACGATATAGTGTTCCTAATCCCCATGAATCAAAATAAATAAATATGTAGAGGTGCCTAGACTGCCTCTAAGTAAGTCAGTCTCAGTATGCAAAATAAAATAAAATAAATAAATCATAACATATGATGAAATATGCAGAGAGTACGAGTAGGTCTAGGTAACACAATGGTACAAAAGTAAAAAAACGACAAAAAACTTTGCAAACATCAAGCAAACTGACTTCAAAAATATAACAATTCTATGCTGGCACCATTTTATTAATAGAACTGATAATCGCACAAAGAACAAAGTACATATACACGTAACCGGCTGTTGGAAAATGCTTAAATTGAACAAAATACGTATAGGTATGCCATTCATACAGTCGTGTACAGAAGGAGAGATCATGCAGAGATCGCGTTTATTGATTTCGTAATCACCATATTATGACGAATTTGTATTTTACACCTTTTCAGCATCTAACTTTCGATTGTATCTAGGTCATTTGTATATTTTTATTGTTCATAAGTTATGAATTCGATAATGGCTGCATTTTGACGCACTAGATCATATCATGAAATGGCATTGTTGTGGTGTGAAAGATTTTCTTCAAATTTTTGACATTTGGTTGTAGTTCTGTCTATTGTCAAAGATTTGAATCTCAAGTCCACAGTATTTTTTTTCGGAAATTTTTCGGTTTCTCTTACTTCTTTCTTTCTTACTTTGATATTTGGAAATTACCTTTAAAATATGTTCATGTTAGAATGAAATTTAAATTTTAGTTTTTTAAATGTCTCATTGTCATTTCTTATCTGTCACTTTTGTTTATCTGTCTGTCTGACTGAAGAAACAGTTTTTGAAATAAAAACACAATTAAATTAAATTTAATTTTAATATTCTGTTCATATGCACATCATTACTACACTCATTACCACATAAATTTGTTGGTGCATACCGAAAACAAAAAAAAAAAATAAATAAATAATGTGTCTCTTACAGTCCATTTAGTTTTAACCAACCAGCAAAAAACAAAACTCTAAAAAAAATCAAAAAATCGAAAAGAATGAAAACAAATAATGTAGGCAAAAAACTTTCTAACTGTAAAAATTTTAAAAATGATGATTTTTCAAGTGAGGTCACTAATCTATCTCTCATTAAATTTAGATACAAATATACGAACAGTCAAACACATACGAGTACACACCATATCAGTCAGGTTCCATGATAGATAAAGATAGGTAGTAAGTAGTAAGCATAACATGTACACTGATATACGCAGTCACAGATACTCTAAGTAACGAAGGCAGATCGATAGTGGATGTAGACCATTGTTTATAAATATTTATAGCAAATGATGGGCGGTATTGCGGGTTGGATTA
The DNA here is from genome assembly GCA_951394055.1 of Villa cingulata. Classification (NCBI taxonomy): domain Eukaryota; kingdom Metazoa; phylum Arthropoda; class Insecta; order Diptera; family Bombyliidae; genus Villa; species Villa cingulata. Next base: position 33,132,653 of record OX596023.1, read on the forward strand.
AGTAGTGTCAAAACTACCTAATTTTACTACGTCGAACTTGCTACAAAAATAAAATTCATTGCCTCAATTCAATGTTCTAATCATAATAATAATTCCAGACAATGATGAGACACAGACAAATTCTTTTTTTGATGCCGTCTCGTCGTTTCATGTACATATTTGTGTTTTTTTAGTCAACAGAAAACAATATCCACCAGACCCAGGTGAGAAAAGAATGAGGGTGAGTTTCAAAACGTTTAAATACCGCCTCTATGCATAATCAACAGTTTCAAAACTCATTGTCAATGCATCTGATACGCATCTGTCAAGCAATCTACGCATCCAGAATCCATTTTTCTTGTTGTCAAAACAAAGCAACAACGTCGTTTCAAAACGTCAAAGTTGTAGAACTGCAATATTGACGCGAAGCGTTAACGCTGTTTTAAAACTTTGCATCACGACTTTTTTGATGCCGTATCACAACACATTATTGAGGTGTTTTGAAACTCACCCTGAATAAATTGTAAAATTATAATTGGATGTACGGAAATATTAGCAAAGAACATGGAAATTGGTAAAAAAGGTGTGTAAGAAGATGGAAGACTAAAATGATTTAGGTAAATGTTCTAACATAGTCCAGTTATTTGTTTTGGTTTTTGTTTTTTTTTTGTTCTCTCATGTTATTGTATTCTGTAAGTTGTTTTTAGTTTGTTGAAGATAGAAACTTGTTAATGCTGTCGTTTATTTATTTACCGGTCGTATAATTTACATTTCTCTTCTTAAAATTAAAAAATTAAATAAATGATTTACGCATATCACATGTGTATACGACTAAATAACACATAAATGCAGAGTATAGTTACAAAGGAGAAGACGAAGAAGAAGCTTAGGTTAGAAACTGTAAAAGCTAAACTAAACTTAGAAAAAAAAAGAAATCTAAAAACTAAAATCACTGAAACTGACAAAAATAATTAAATTGAAAGAGATCTTTTAACAGGTAGATAGGGTAATGATCGTTAAATTTTTGACAAAAAAAAAAAACGAAAAGAAAAGAAAAAAGAAAATTGAAAATTTCAAAAGAAATGAAAAAAAAAAAAATGTCTGGTGTGCGTACGTACCATTAGATATCTATTTCCTTGTTGTAAATGTGAACTAGCGTATGTAGACATGTGGTGCAGATAGATTTTATTGTATGTACATTTATAGGTCCATGCGTACATATACATATGTATGTGTTTTTGTTTACTTTTTACTGATAAACTCATCTTCTTGGAATCTTTTGTTTTTTTGTTTGGTCTTTTCGTTTTGTTTCATTTTTATCGTTTCATTTTAATTTGATGGATGATATGTGTGTCTCCAAAAATTATTATATTTTACTTATTGTTGCGTATACGCATCTTGATTTCATATTATCCACCGTATAGGTACTCGCCACTCGGATAGGTAGGTACATAATGTTGCGTATAATGAATAATATATGTGGAATGTGGATGTACATACATCGTATCGTGCTGTATCTGATTTTTCGATATTTTTTCCAACAGCACACATTGGTTGAGTGCGGTTGCTTGTATTTCAGCAAAACTTTATACTCTTACAGAGAAGATATAGCGGTATACCTATATGGATATGCACTAGGTACCTGCATGTATTCGTTTAATATTTATTAAATGGTTGATGACTTTTTCATCTGATTTTTGATTAGATAACATTTTCAGGTTGAACTACGAAATATAAAAGAAAATAAAAATAACCGGTATTCAATTTAACAGGCAACATAACGAATTTTTTTTTCTACCAAAAATTAGAACACTTCATGAAAAAATGGGGGATTAGAGAAGAAGGAAGAATGAATGTTCCATATTTTATTTATTCATTTTTTGTTTTTTATGCAGAATGATAAAATTTTTGAATTGTTTTTATGTTTTTATCAAATACATAGACAGACAGTTTGAAGCCCGAAAAATTATAAAATCTAAAACTGAATAACAAGAAAAATTCATGGAAAAACTCTGCTCAAATTATGATTAAGATGAACTTAAATTGTACGAAAAATTTTGAATTGCATAAGTTGGAACCCACATATAAAACACTGAAACTGGTACACGGTAATAAATGAAGTGATATCGAAAATTAACGGTGACATAACGTGCATCGAATATTAATAATTGTATTGTTCAAAGACAGGAATTATTCTGCTGTTCTTATAGGAAAGAAGACTAAATCATTTTTTTTTTGCCGCTATTATCATAAAGTCGATGATAGTCGAAGTTTTTGTGTACTTTTCTTTTCTTGATTATCATTTCATTTTTTCCTTCGTCCCGAAATATGAAAAAAAAAAAACCAAAATTTAATTTTACAATTTTGACAAAAACCATATACACTTTTATCTGTCAAACGATGTCTGATATATGGATACTCGCACATAGAGTAAAAAAAGAAACAATAATTATCTCTTTCTTTTTATTCTATGTTTACGACATTTTGAAATGTCAAGAAATGCGATTTTGACATTTAGAAAATATTCTTCGTGTAGTTTCGTTTTTCTTGGGGAAACTTCCGAATTGGTGCCGCCAGTTTTGAATCAAGACGATCCGATAATGATACTTTGGAATGTCCTCTTTAACGTGGTATATGTCTCTATTGGCACAAATTCAAACTGTGACAAATAGAGCAGGAAGTTTTCTTTCAAATTGTATATTTAACTAATCCGATCCAAGATCCTGATCTGGAGAAATAAGGGTTTTCGTAAAACATGTCATTTTGGACCAAACATTTTTAAGAGTATGTTGCATGCTTAAGATGAATTTGCGCCAACAGAGACATACGTATATACCACGTTAAAGAGGACATTTCAAAGTATCATTATCGGAACGTCTTGTTTCAAAATCTGACGGCATCAATTCGGAAGTTTAACCGTTTTTCTTCGTTATAATGTCAGTAAAAGTCTGAGTCTGACTTCGACAGTTTTCTCATACCAAGTGACAGATTTCCTATATGTGCTGTCCTGTCATTATTTTTTGTAAATAATTTATTACTTAGAAAATAAAAATCAAATTAATCATCACTTGAAATTTTGTTGATTTTAAAATAAATTGAAAACTTTTGTGTGTACATCTACATTTACTATAGAGTTTTCTCTCATTGCTGATCATTGTATTCGTCGTATATTTAAAAATAACACGTGTTCTACACATAATGAAATGAATATGAAAGAGGCATTATTTTTTAATTTCGATACGGTCCATTGTTCGATTTCAATTTCATTTTAAGATTTAAGTTTTTTTTTTTTTTTTTTTTGATGATGATGGAGTTGATGTGATGTGATGTTGATGATGCGATGATTTAGCTCAAAATAAAATTTTTAATTGCCTATATCTTTTCGCTATGAATTTAAATGGAAATTGCGTTTTTTTTTTGTGTGATTTTTTTTATTATGACTGACTGACAAACAAATCCAAGAAAAAATAAATAAAAACGACTATTGTACCAATTTAATGTTTACTTATACATTTGAAATTTATAATGAGTGGTGCCGTTTATAATTTCATTTTACTATAGTCTCTTTACTCTTAAATATTATATTGTGGTGCTCGAATATATGTACATATGTATGTATGTATAATGTATTAAAAAAGAGGTCAAAATGAAAGTTTCCTTTCTTTTGTAAAATTTTGAAAAAGACATTTTCAACACAAAAAAAAAAAATAAGAAAAAGAAATTTTTTGTGTAACGTATTAATGAGATATGCGATTATTTTTCTTTCAAATGTATTTTTGTTTTGTTCATTATGATGTCGTTTTTGCCTCTTTAATTGTGTTCATTTTGATTGCTTAATTTTCTATGTAAGATTTTTCATTTTTCACCTTTTTATTCAATACAAAATGTCAGTAGACAACAAAAATCAAAATGAAATTAAAATAATCATTAAATTATTTTTGTCTATTTAAAAGTAATTTTTATCGTATATAGTTTTTATATAGACGCGCTGAAATAAACTGAACCTGACTGAGCCTGCCTGAGTTCACCAATGAACTTAGATTTTATATGTATATATAAGAAGTATACCGCCGAATGCATTATCGTTTTAATTAATTAATTCACACTCGAACTGACATGTAATTATCGATTTCCCTATTGTAGGCATGTACATTACATGGAAGTATATAAATAGTTAATATAGTAAATGCTTTTATTAAAGCAGAGATAGAATCATAAAGTAAAAGTAAAAGTCATATAATCAAAACCGTTACAACACAATTATTGTCTAATTAATTTTTCTATTCAAAATGATTATTGTAAAGGCAAAGTATGAGTATCCCATTCAAGATGAATTAATTGGTTGGTTGACTGGTTGATTGATTTCAGGTTAGTGTACAATTTAATCTAAATTTCTGAAAATATAATTGATAAAATTCAAATACATACTAGGCACCACATCACCAAAGCATTTGATATCCGCAATTGATGGTAGTTGAATTGAAGGACTTCTATAAAAATGAATTTTAATTTCAGAATTTATTTTATAATTTATTTTGTCAATGTTTTTCTTAAATCAAATATACATTTTGAAATTCATGAAATATCCTTCTAGTTATTATCTTCCTGAATATAAATGCAGCTGAAAGCAATCTTAAGTACTAATTATAACGAACAAAATTTCAATTTCAAAGTAAAAATTTCCTTTTGATGCTTTTTCTGTGTTGTGATATTAATTCTGTTCCAAAAAAATCTCAATTTTTTTTCCTCCATGCTCCAGTCATATATATTTTTAAAATTTAACGAAACACTGTTAAAAGATAAACAAAAACTTTCTTGTGAACTTGTATTTTATCTGTATACACTGGAAATTCTCAAATATTCCAAAATCATCCACATATACGGTAACCAGAACTCATACTTATATAAAATCAATGAGAAAAAGTCAAAAGAAAATATACTACATATATGTGTGTAAAAAGAAAATTAATTAAGTGAGTGAACATTTTACGATGTCCACTTAAACATTAAAATTTTCAATAGTCCATGACTAAAAAAAAACAAAAAAAAAAAAAAATGATAATCTGCATCACATATATGTATAAGTAAAACGAGAAAAAGTACATATGTACAAAATCTTTGATGTTATTATTACGTGGATGATCCCAATAATAAAGCAATAAGGAAATCAAATGAAAAGAAATCAGGCAGAACAGAAAAAATAAAATAATAATATCAAAAACTAAAATAAAATTTATTCTCAAATATCAAAACAACAACAAAAAAATTGAAATCCATGAAAAACCTTTTAATGAGCAAACCAACTGAATTGGGCTATAGCTGAAGCTGAAGCTGATGCAGCTGGAGGCTGAATTGTTGTGAATATACATATCTGTATACAAAACAAAAAAAAATATTTTTTTTGTTTTCTTCATAGTCAGTTACATGAATTGTGCTACTGGACAAATTTTTATGTTTACCGTTATTTGAAATATATAAATATTTTTTTATTTTTTTTTTTTTATTTTTCATTAAAATAAACAATAAACCCGAATGAGTGAGTGACCGCAAAAATATCTTCTTCTGTGGTTCTCGTTTAGATTGATGATGATTTAAAAAACAATTTCCTCAAAAAAAAAAAAAAAAAAATCAAAACAACAACAACAACAATAACATCAACAACAGGCACCATCAAAAATGAAAAGCAATAAAATCCCAGCTGACCAAGTGAACTCATAGTGAATTCGTTCTGAATTCATTTCATCAAAGTGATTCTTCACGTGAAACGTTCACAGCGAATTCACAGTGAAGATATTTTATTTCAAATATTTTTACGCTATAGCTGGTCATAGTGAATTCACTTATTGAACGCATTTTGAAATCACTTACTGAACATTTAATGAAAAACACGAAATGAATTATTCATATTGAATGCAGTTTGTGAAGGTAAATTACCATTCACAATGTGAGTAATCAATGAATCCCAGCTCTAATTATTTTAATCCTACTATTCGTTTTGATTTTTCTGAATGATTTAAATAAAAACTCTTTAATCACTTAATAATATTAATCACTTCGTTATTTTTTATTTATTTTACTTTTTATTTTTAATAAACTAATAGTACACAGAATTTAAAACACTTTTGCTTATTCCTTATTCTTAGACTCAAATAACTACATTTTATATCGCTTCAGTTTACAAATTAGTACATGAAAAAGAAATACAAAATTTCACTATACGTTCACTAAGTGATTCCATAGTGTTAGGCTTTGTGAATCGCAACCATTTTACAAAGATAAAACGAATGAATTCGTCTAATCATAAAATTAAAATAAGTTTACATAAATCATCATTCATTAAATGAATTTTATATGAATATAATTCATATTTCAATCACTTGGTGTATTCATAATGTACCCATATTTTTGAATAATTCACTTATTTTTCATTTCGTGTTTTCATGTGAAATGAATAAGAGAAAAATTATTCAGTTCGTGAAGATTTTTGGCATTCACTATGAATTCACTGTGAACTTAGTTCACTGAATGGTCAGCTGGGATAATATAGGCACCTCTGGTAATAGTATAGTAGCAGTAGTAGTAGTAGAGTAGTAGTAGGCAGGCACATTATTGGTATATTGGCATTGTTGTTTTTGGATCTTATATTTATAGTGAAAATCTTACATTTAATGGCCTCTCATACATATTTCGTAATAATTTTGATTTTTCTTTTGTATAAATGTTTATTTTATTGTGGTTCATTTCTCATTTAAAAGGAACCAAAATGAAGATGAAAATGATGAAAATTAATCGTCTATAAAATAAAAATCAAAATATATGTAGTACATATATCAAATTTACATTTAAAATAATAAGACAGAATTTTGAAAAAAATTTTTCTTATTCCAGAGTATTTTTTCTATTGTTATTCTTTGTAAGCATTTAGCTCCAGGTTGAATGTTAGTTTTTTTTTATTTTTATTTCTTTTGGTCTGTATACGTGTAATGTGTATTTGGTAGTGCATAGTCGAAGTCGTCATGTTCGTCGTAATCGTAACGTAATTTGATGATGAAAAATATAAAGCATAGACGAGAAATAAATGAATGAATTTCATCAGTAATATTTTTGGTTATTAATATTATTATTGTTACGATTATTATCTTGGAAACCTTTTTTATTTTGCTTTCATTTGTTATTTTATTTTTCTAATTCTAATGTTTCTGGGTGAATTGTTAAAATAACACTAGAATACATGAAGAGATTACGAGTACCCCATAGAATACAAATATGTAAATGAATAAATATTTAGGTAGGTATATGTGGATTTATGGTAACCAACCATATTCTAATCATTGTACCTAAATTCAACTCATCATCATCATCATCGTCATTATTATTCGATCCATACATATTCGTATTCGTAATCATAAAAAGCAATGGGTAATGGTGTATAATGTAGATGGAAGTTTGTTTTTGTTGAGCATATAGCATGAATGATGGCCTACTTTTGATATCGTGTAATATGTAGCGGTTTTTTTTGCCGGTAATACGGTAATTTTCTACAACCAAAAATACGAACTTACATATCTACTAGCGATAATTTATGATTGGTTTGGTGGTGTGTATGATGGTAATATGGTGGTGATCTTTTCCGGAAAATACTACAATACAATACAACTCAATGGTACCTACCAAAAATCTAATTCACTTTTTATATTTCTTTTGATTTTCACTCGTTATATACCTAGTATCTTTTGTTGAAAATAATATTGCAATGCAATCATAATTTTAACAAAACTGTTACTGGAGTGTTTATGATTATCATCAGCACCCATCATCACCCATGTAATGCTCGGCCCAAGTATCTTTTAATTTGTTTCTGATGTTGATGTTAATGTGTAATGCTGATGCTTGGTGTAATTTTCATTGTATATCCAAGTGTTGTAAGTGGTAGTAGCTATATATAAAAATCAAAATAATTTATGGAGATCGAGGCAAGGCCATTAGTGAACGTCGTTGTAATCATGTGAACCGTTACAAAATGGCAATAATAATAATAATAATAGGAATATAAAAAATTAACATATGCATATTGCTGGTGTACCTATATTATATAAATCTAGTCTACAATATCTACAGTCACTGTCCAGATTTGAATAATTTTGTAATATTTGATGTCGTGTATTGGTTTTTTGGGCCTCTTTATTGTACATACATGCTCCATCTATTTCCTTTTTTATTTCAAAGATTAATATTCCAAAGAAAAGATTTACAAAAAAAGGAAGCCATGAAATGAAATAAAATGAAAATGGAAAGGTAATAGAATATGAATTGGAATATGGATGCTCTTAGGAAGTATATCCCATAAATGAGTGAATGGAAAAGGGAAAAGGTTTAATGAAATGATTGGTGAAAGGGCGATTACATTTTCCTTTGAAATTGTCAACCTATAAAGCCGCAATATTCACGGCATACACATTTTTAAGACAATGTAATCATTGGAGTGGCTGGCAGTTGGAATTGTGACGTAAATCAGGTCGTTAAATAATGATAAACAAATGTGCGTTGTTGTTGTGTTGTTTATATTCCGGGCATTGAATGTCAGACGTCTTTACATTGCCTTAGAAATGTGTATGCCGTACGCAATATTCTTCTGTCATTAAACAAATGTCAGATTGACCTGCACAAATATACAAGTATGTATGAGCGCACAATACATTAAATATACCAACTTGCAAGATCAAGGACTTTCATTTAAATGATGGATTCGTCAATATTTTAAATAGACACTAATATCTACGAATGTGTACATGCATCCACATACGCAAATACCTTTAAATACTTTTGAGAAAATGTCTAATATCTAAACTTTGAAATAACGTCATCATCATATCCATAGTATTAAAAATAGGACAAAAAATCGCAAATATCATTAAGATCATAGTATAATCAGTACACACACTGTTATGTTAAAAGGTACATAATTATACCTGCATCCATGCGCATTTATCTAACCTATAAATTTAGAGCAATAAAAATAATCATACTAACAAAAAATTTGGAAAAGCAAACGAAAATTCGATAACTCTTATGCCACTAATTGAACAAAGACTCTACTTTAAAATCGACTATAGGTATCTGTTATTGATCGATATATCGATTGGATTTTTCGAACAGTAAAAAAAATTAAATACATATAATCTAATTTTGGTACACGGTATAATTATCGTGTTATTTACGATATCAAAAATTGAATGAAACAAAAAAACTGAAATTTAAAATTTGAACTGCAACAGAAACAAACATTCAACAAAAGTAATTTTATGTAATCAATTACACGTCATTGAAAACGATATAAATATACGATTATGTACGATCGATATACAATCAAGTATCAGTGAATGTATCAAGCTACATGTATGTTATGTGTTTAGAGCAACGGATCTGTCTGTCATCTTATATAGGGCAACACAATTATAATTATTATAATCGATACTCGATAGATAAATTTGTAATTTGTACAGAAACAAAATGTACTGAAAATCTATAGTCCATCTCGTATTATGTATTAGATCTCTGCGTTAAAATATAATGGATTGCTTTGCTGGCTGACATCTGACTTATTTTATAGAGTAAACACAAAACGACAATATAACAATACTTAACCAATAATAATTTGAATTGAAAAATGAATGTGTCTCTCTTTAAAATCAGCTGTACTGTGTGCAGTGTGCTACATATTTATATTTTTCTGTTCTATATTCTGCTCTGTTACATATATTCTGTTCTGTGTTATGCTATTTTTGTTAATACATACATACATATAACAAGTTTGTGCATTATTAATCTGTTGTCAGATATGCATGTACACCTATCTAATATCTAATCATTTGTGTGGTACGGAAAAATATAAAATTCTAGAATTTCACCTTTATATATATACCCGCGTAAATAGTTAATCCGTATAATAATTTCAAATCAGAATGTTTAGATAAAATGTAGTTTTTGTTTTTGTTTTTTTTTTTTTTAGATCTCAGAAGTTAAGTAAATATAGTAAGATACATATACTGTTTACATATACAAGTTACATGTACATGTATTAAATACGTGGTATATGCACATACATATTAAAATCTATCTGAATTTTGTAATCTTTCTTGTAAGGCAAGGCGTTGGCTATTTTATAAAAGATATATGTACATAAATTGAAAAATCAAAAATAAAATAAAAAGTGAAAAATGCTAAAAAAAAAAAAAAGAAAACAACATGCAACTAAAATGTTTCAAGGTAACTCTGAAAAAACATTTCACATTTTATTTTAAAATTTATGAAAAATATATTTTTTTTATTTTTTAGTTTTTGGGGCCGGATTTTATATGTTCGTATATTCACAATATATCTGCATATACGAGTAGTAACGTACATAAAAATGTATGCACATTTGTAAGAGTAATATGTATTTCAATTTTATTTTCATTTTTTTAAAAGGCTTGGTCTAAAAAAATTTTCAAAAGAAGAAAATTCAACAAAAAGCAGAAAAAAAAAATAAAATAAAACATTAAAAAATCCACATATTTACATTTATATTTTCTTACATAAGTAAATTCCAATAATGTGTCACATACATACTGTGACATACAAAAATGAATACACACGATAATGCATACGGTTACATACTACATATATTACATGTACCAATGCACATTTATATTATCTCTAAGTACCATTACGAGTATATACGTACTCCTAGCAAATGCGTACCTTCGTATACGAAAAGTTATAGATGTAATGTGTACCTATACTTTTTAGTAACATATAAAAATGTTTTGATCGTTTGAATTTACTATACATATTATATTGTTTGTTCATTATTTGTATCTTTTATGATATTTACATGCACATGTAAGTACGCAAATCATGTACATATGTACGTACTGTATGTAGTATACGTGAACTATAGTTGCATTTGAATCGATGATTTGTTTTGTTTTTTTTTTCTTTTTTTGTTTTGAAAAAATACATTAAAGTAATAGGCCAACAAGATACGATACAGAGTATGTAAGTGAAGAGATAAAATGCAGGGTGGCAGGCATAGTAAATTTTCTTAAAGAAAAAAAAAAAAATTGAAAACAGAAAAATGAAAAAAAAAAACGAATAAAACTTTTAGGAAATTTTTTTTTAAATAGAAACAGCAGCAGCAGCAAAAAAGCAAGTAAACCACTTATTATATATGTGCCTTAAGTGTAGTATTACGAAACGGTTAAAATTTTTTACCATTTTTTTGTGTTTTTTCTTCTTTGTTTTTAAATTATGATTTAAAGATATTATTATACTCCATAACTGTATGTGTATGTGCATTTACAAATTAACATATTTACATAAAATGTTATGTATTATTACTATCATCTACGATGTACATATACGTTTACATACGTGTGTATGCAATAAATGTATGCAATCACGATATGTGTAGGCGATCATTCACAATCTAATTTATACAGGTGACACAATAATTGTCATTATATGCGCGATATTCACTTTCAATATATCATACATATGAATACCACATATACCACCACACCAAGTGGTAATACTTAGTTGCGCAGCGCACTTAGCTTACCTAGGCTATAGGTAACATGTATGCCTATGCATGTTAGTAGTAAGAGGATGGATGGGAGAGAATGGGAAAATGACAAAACAAATATAAAATGTGATTAAATGAAAATGAAAATTTTTATTACCATCAACTATATTATTTGTTACCATATACCATAGAGATACATACATGAATACGCGCACATTACTTATGCATTGTTTGTGTACAAGACACTTTTATTATTATTGTAATATGATTATATAACAATAAATTATTATTTTTTTTTTTATTGTTTATAAATGAGTACATTATACGATTACGTATTTATATAGGAGGTAAAGTACTCACCGTCACCGTATATGTTCGATTGCAATAAATCGCAATCAATTTTCCTTTTATCTTTTTGCCTTTTTTTTTTTTAAATTTTATTTAAAAATTGTTTTGTCATCATTTTTATTAAAATAATCATCATCATCATCTTGATCTTCATCTTCATTTTCTCTTCATCTCTGCCTCATCATCGTAATCATAAATTACAATAATCATAATCGTGATTTGAATAAATTCATAATTATTAGAAACATTTTATTATGTTATGTTCCTTTTGAAGGATGACAAGAAAATGAAATCAAATATGTACATCGCATATGTACTTAGCTTTTTGTTTATAAAATTGTATAGTTTGAAAAAAAAATGTTCATTTACTGATGACCAGCTACCAAATAAATTACTATATGACAACATGACTATAATTGTTACTACTATTGGTGATGGTGGTAGATGGAATGGAAATGGAAATAGCATCCCGTAAGATTATAGGAATTTTATGATTTCTTTAAACATCCCGCGTAATTATTTGCCATACACACACATCATTTTGTTTTAATTTTTTCTTGTTGAATCATTCAAGGTAGGTGGAGAATAGAAGGTCATTTGCAAACCTTGGCTTACATTAATTCCCGCATCAATTTACTGTACAATTACTTACATTGAAAATTACATAATATAGCTAAATTTTGCTACTGTTATACGAAATATTATGATTACGGTAGGTATATACAATAGAAATCCATAGATCAGTATCAAATGTTGTGTACAAAAGATATACACTGCCTGCCAAAAAATTCGCCGAACAAAAATTTTTTTAAAAAATCTTAGATTAGCATCAGTTGTTGAACTCTACATGCACACATTTATTGAAATTGTTATTTATTCAATTAAAAGAAATGATGTCGAGTACAGGGAAGAAATATGATTAATAAATTTTACTAAGGAGAGGTAAAACGTTGAGAATGTACCTAAAGTGTTAAAAAGAGAACCATTTTACCAATATCTTACATTTCCATCGAATATTTGTATATTTATTTCCTTCATACTTTTTAATACATATTTACACTCTGGAGGTATTTGAAATTTTTTCTAACATAATAAAATATAATTAAATAAAAAAAAGGTACAAAAATACTACTGATAATAAAATAATATCAGCAACTTTGTTATACTAATAGAGAGTCGGTCCTCCTTTTGCTTTTATGACATCAGCCACTCGCGCAGGTAAAGACTCATAAAGTTTATGAATATAGTTGTTGTTGATTTCCTCGTACCATATGTTTTCCATAATTTTTTTAAGGTCCTCTATATTGTTTGGCTGATATTCTTTTATTTTTTTTCCTATGAAGGCCCATACGTTTTCAATGGGATTCATGTCTGGGCTGTTACCAGGCCAAGGTAATGACGTGATTCCCAAATCTATCTTGTATTTTTGTATCTAAAACCATAAAAGACAATTGAAGGAAAAAAATTGAGTTGATAATTATCTGAATTGAAAAAAATTAAAAAAAAAACAAAATAATTACTTACGGTTCGTGATCGATGGCATGGAGCACTATCGTCTTGAAAAATTGGATTTTCTACAAATTCAGTAATTTGTTCAATAGTTGGTAGAACTCCTTCGTCTATTATATTTTTGTATTTCGCAGCATTGATATGACCCTCTAGTATTAGAATTTTGCCAACTCCTTTAGATGTGATGCATCCCCAGACCATAATATACGGGGAGTGCTTCACAGTATGCAAAACACATTCAGGTAAATACCTCTCTCCAACTTGTCTTCTTACCGGTAGGCTACAATCAGGTCCAATTAAATTAAATTTCGATTCATCCGAAAATATAACTTTCTCCCAATCGAATGCAGTATAATTTTTCATTTGTTTAGCCCATTCCAATCATTTCTTTTTCATATATTGCGTCAGAAGAGGCTTTTAGCAGGTCTACATGCTTTGAGGCCTAGTTCCTTTAATCTTCTCTGTACAGTTCTGATGCTTAATTTTTTTTTGGTTTGTTTTTCCAGTTCGGCTTTTAGTTTTGTTGCTGGCCAAAACCGATTTTGCATCGATAATCTCCTTAAAATTTGCTCATCACGATTCGTAGTTATTTTTTTTCTTCCTGACCCTGATTTTCTAGCACATTCACCAGTTTCTGCATAAACTTTTAAAAATCTCCTGATTGTTGACTCATTCCGACCTTTTTCTTTCGCTGTCTGACTATTATTCCACTTCAGTTCACTTAAAGTTACAATTTTTACTCTTTCTGCGTCACTTATTCTTTTACTATTTGGTGACATTGTTCGTTATTTTAATATGTTTTAGTTTTTTTCACTCACCAGCTCACCTTTCACAACACAAAATTTTAAATAATTTATCAAAAACTATACAACCAGTATATACTCTAGGATATACCTAAAATTAGTAATGAACATATTGAAAATCCCAGCACAATTAGGTAAAAATTGATAAATTTAAAAAGAAAACGGATTCGGCGAATTTTTTGGCAGGCAGTGTAGATATTTAGATGCGGATAATATGCATGCATTCATGCAGAGCATATCTATTATTATAAAAGTGGTAAACTTCTTTGAACGAACCAATCTTTATCATCATCACCATCATTACCATCACTACACTGTATAATAATGTATTTTTAGTGGTTTACATGAATATGTTTTTAAATATTTTTTAGTTATGTATGTATTAACTTTTGTTCGTAATATTTACTGCTACTGTCTTACTCCTATACTATAGTACAATTTACCTGCTTTTAATGTGATTATGAAATTCATTTTTATATATTTTTTGTTTTCATGTTATATTCATGACGATGATAAAATCTTTTCTGTATTTCAATATCCGTAAGTGCATAAGTATAAGTACACTCATAATATTGCGTATATATGAAATGTTGTAGATACGTACTTGACAACTTCCTTCAATTAGATAAGATTTTAAGACAAAAAACACGAAAAATAAATAAAAGATACATGAGTAAAAGTGAAGGCACGGACTTTGATACATTCACTATGTGAAAATTTTCGTCAGTTGAACAAAAATTACGTAAAATATCTTTACACACATCATAAGTATTTTGTAATTTTCCGATGACAAAAAAAAAAAAAAATTGTAAAATATCAAAAAATTATCATTCGATCACATTTATACAAGTCCATGTAAAAATAATATCTCAGAGTTTATTACTTTGGACAGACCAAATTAAGAGGATTTGCTTAATATCGATTTCAAGCAGATTTTAGGTATGGTTGACTTTGAAATCTCATTTCGAAAAATTACAAAAATTTTGACATTATTACTGACATTAGTTGGTTGTATGGTACCACGTTTTACTGAATCTACTTCAATCTTCTCCTTGGTTAATCTCCTTCCATGTGTCCGCAGTGTTTGATAATTTTAAAAAAAAATTCTGTCAATGATGTTCGATTCGACGTTTCACATTATTACAATTTGAAAATATCAATCTAGAAACTAGAATGTAAGGCTGTGATCCGTGCAAGAAGTTACTCATGGATGGGAAATCTGCAGGGTAACAAACAGACCAAGATATAGACCGAGAAATAGGTAGTAGGACATAGTAATTGCCGACGTATAGAAGTTCAAAATTCAGAATTATGCCGCTTCTACATTCAATGCAGTAACTTCAACTTGGACTTTGACTTTCGACTTCACAGCATGCTTAACATGATGTAAAAGTAGCTGTCAAGTCTACTGCGGTGAATGTAGAAGTTCTCACACAATATCCATTAAATCAAAGTCGAAGTTGAAGTCAACTGCATTGAATGTAGAAGAGGCATTAGTTATCTAAATCTATGATCCAACGGCGGGATAGGCAGAACTGTCTGTTAGAGGGATAGTCCCTGACAAGGGCAATAGCACCATGAAGAAGAAGAAAGTTTGAATGGTTTTGAACCAAGTCGTTACCTTTTTTTTACCATTTCAGGTTTAACAATATCCCTTTTTACAACTAAATAGTTCCGCATTATTTTTTATAATTTATTAAGTATTTAAGATTTTTTAACTCAATTAATTCTTGGAAAATGATATTTGTCATTCATGTAATTTTATCATATTTAAATAAATATTATTCACATACATATTTTGATTTTCATATAAAATAAAAACAAAACGATAATGTTTTTAGTCACAGATTGTATACGTAATAACATACATAATACTTGCTGTTGCTGTTCTCCACATATCTATAAATGTTAACACTCATGTAGATAATATCCCATTCATCACCGTAGTTGAGCTCATTCCATATTATAATAAATTGAAGTGGTGCAAGTGCAAGTATGCATATGAATATTTCAAAATTACTGTGTAATGCATAGATACATATGAGTGTATCTAATTGGCAATTCATTATGATATCTGTTAAAATTTAACATTTGTTTCGTAGATACATACATATGTACGTGCATTTGAGGCGTACATACATATGTTTTGTTCTAGATCTGTTTGAGCACGGTTATTACTTAGTTTTAGGTTTTAGCATACATACATATATCACAATATCTTCATATATATTTATTAAATGTCTTATTTTATTTTATGATTAAAAAACAAAAATAATAATAAATAAAAATATAATCAAATTGAAAACAATAAAATACCATAAATTGGTATGAGTCACGATTGAATGATTACTCACTCATAACACAAAAAAAAAGAAATGAAAATACTCATGCAGGATCTCCTTTTATTCAATTGTTTTTCACGCCTGTTTATGATTTTAATCCATATTCACATTCCTATATAAATATCCGTCGATATGATTAACGTACATTATGTACATTACATATATGAACATTCTCATACGTATTTTTTATATCAATTTACAATTACACATTATGTGTGTACAATGTGAGCACATAATTACTGTAAAAGCACTGGTTTTTATATGCATATAGATAGATACGATACGATACATAATTTGCATTGCTTTTGCTTTATTCTGACTGTGAAAAGTATTTAAAAAACATTTTCAAAGAAGAACAAGAAAAAAGGAAATATAAAATCGCATCATTATTCAATTACCCAATGAACCTAAGCTTTATTATGTACTGATATATGTATAAGGCAAAAATATTACCAGCGTAACAATAAAAACAATGCAGTAATAATCTACATTTTTGTATAGTTAAGTGATGAAGTATACTCGTACAAGAAAAAAAAAAAGTTAAAACTGCATCAAACTATACTCTATTTTAGTTCGTACTACGTAGCACACATATGCAAATGCACAAATGCGTTTAAGCTGATTATCTAACAGATGTATGTACACAATGCTGCTGCTGAGTTGTCGTATAGTATACAATCAACCATAGAATGAATTGTGAATCTGTGAATGTATTCAATGTAGGTACTCGTATGCTCGTATGTTGTTCGTATGCATATGTGAACTTTTTTTCATTATAAATTCAAAGTCCAGAAAAAAAAATGTACTACACTGGTACTACTTAACTTTAGCTTTACTCTACTACTTATACAATACTCCTCCTCGCGTACATAGAATGCTGGTAGAACAAAAAAACAACACACCATTAAATGCACTTTAAATATTTTTTTATGTGGAAATTGTAAATTGAATTAAATCGACGGCGAAAATAAAACAAAAAAAAAAAAAAAACACCAACGAACAAAAGTAAATTGTAAATGACCACGGACGTTATGTGTATAGAGTTTATTTCTGATTTAAATATTTTTCTTTTATGTTTTTTGTTTTTTGTTTTTTGGAATTTTTTTAAAATTACCAAGCAATCGTTGGTATACTGTATAACGAAAGGTATACATGGTGCTGTTTACTGGTGATAATATTGTGGTGATATTAATGGTGATGTGGTATGATATGGTGTACGAATCGGTCTTATATGCGTAGTAGTAGGTATCCTATACGTACGGACGGATAATAATAATTTATAATTGCAAAATAATAAACTTAAAAAATCCGACATCATATCAAACATAACCACAATCATTCTTACCGCAATTAGAATAATTTTACAATAATTGTCACGATCATTGCCTATACAGATTTTCATCGTTTTATTTTCAGAATTATATTACAATTACTCCATTGGCTGCAATACAAAATTAAAATTAATAAGAACAGTAAAACAATGACAAACAACTAAGTAGCTAAGAATTAAAAGAATGTGAGCTTTGATTTTAAAAATAATTAATTCTAATTAACGATATAATGATGTTCTTCTTATAGTAATGGAAAATAAATATCCATGCCTGTGCTCAGCTAAAAATTAAATGAGAACAAAAATTTTTTGAATTTTGACAGAACACAGAAAAGAACATACATATTCCAACTTTTAGTCCTCTAGCTAGCGAATAATTAGCACCGAAAATGACGTTAATGATGTATTTGACTGTTCGTGATGATGATGATGATGATTGTGATGGTAAATAATAAATATGTCAGTCAATTTAGAAATTATAAGAACTACTAAGACTAACTTTTTTGCCCCTTCTCTCTATTATTCTCCTATCATGTAGAATGAGTATACGTGTATGTTACATTCATGTGTCATACCATACCATGTGGTTGGTCGTTGGTGAATAGCATGTATGCAAATATGTAATTAAAATAATTGCTTTAATAGAAATTCATTTTGTTGTTTACCTAACTTATAGCTTCCATTAATGTGACCTTTTACATACATACTAGGTATGTATTGGTATGAGTGACGTGAATTATACGTATAGCTGTGACTGACAGTACCACATAATAACAAGAACGCAACAGTCAAAAAGTATATGAAACCTGTAATTAGGCAAATTTTTATAAAAACTAAAAGAAAAATTATCAAAAGTTCTAGAATTAGTAAATACATATATGGATTACCTGTGATAAAAAATCAAAAATAAAATCGAAATATGAAACAAAAATCTCTGTTCCTTTCGAAAGTATTTTGAGCATTTTGAGTGCCTGTAAGTTATAAGAGTCGAGTCTATATATAGAGTACGTATATGCGTTTATTAACTGAATATAAAGATCATGTGACATATTTCCCATATTGTACACGAATTAATTTGTCGAAAATTTGCACTGAAATTCTGACTACTAAATATTTGAATTTTTCTCATTGTATTATAATAATTTTATTGGATACGGATGGTGATGATTCATTCAGTCACCAGTAATTATAACACATCAATAATAATTATTATCAAACTTGAAAATCTTTTCAAAATCACATCATAGACATAACGCAACGGAACGGTCGGTAATTTTCTCAGATACATTGACCGATACCGACCGACCGACCGACCGGTAATAGACCCTTTTCTCATTTATTTCTTCCGTATATACAATAACGTATTCTGTTCTGTTTTCAACATTCGTTTGCCGTTTATTCTTCCGGACACTGAATGACTTTTATTTATATGCCGATTTAATGTGGATAGTGGCGGTGGTTTTGCTACAAATATGAGTGAATCGTATAGAAACAGACTGAGAGCATAGAGTTACAAATTTACAAATCCTATAATAGCCAGTCACAGTTATTATTGGTGGTTATCATTAGTGTTAGATAAGTGAATATGACTATCTGTCTGGATTCTAATATCACTCTGGTATCTGGTATCGTGTCATGGTATCTCACATACACCATACGCTATACGACAATAATGACGATGACGAAAATTAAAACGGAAATGACTTGCATCACTGATCATAAAGCACGAACATCTAAAAAAGCAAAGGGAATGAAAAAAAAATTTATTTAAATTCAAAAAAAAAAATAATAAAAATACAAAAATTCTGTGTAACATATTATCATTGATATCGTATAGTACTTATATCCAGATTCATACCCACCATTTATAACAAAATGCATTCTGAGAGACCAGAGAAATGTGAAATGTATGTAAATGCGTTAACATCGCTGCAATATTAATATCATATCATACCGGCGGTGTCCGATAGTCCAGTAAAATTGATACAAAAAGATATGATAGCTTTATGTTTTTTTTTTAAAGGAAAAATAATTTAACATACGCACACATCACACACGAAAACAAAAAAATGTTTTTTTTTTCTCTTCCGTTTTCATTATTTTTGTTTTTTTTTTTTTCTACTCTCCCTTCATGTGAAAATAATTGTGCGTAAAGTTGAAGGAACGTACATCTACCTACATACTCTCCATATCTACGAGTATATGTATGTATGTAAATGTATATGACATGACAGAAGAAGAAGTATGGTCTCTGCGGTATATATGGTGACTGAATATGGTAATTAGTTTGGTATGCAGTAGTAGCTGTAGGTAGCGATAACCTACTATCATCTACTACATATTTCAGAGAGGAATGGGAAGTTTTGATTGTCACGCAATTTTCGTTTTGGCATTTCGCAACAGCCAGTGTTTTAGTCTATATACAATCTATAGGGACATAACTTTACATAATAAGCTTGTAATGTACGACATACATACGGATATACGAGTGCATATGTACATATGTAATATTGTTAGTAAGCGATGGTGGTATATGTTTGTAGCTACAGGCTGTAAAGAACTTATGAGAAAGAATATGTATAGGATAATAAGGATATTACCATTAATTTTGATTCATTCGAAACAATAAAGAAAATATCTACATAGTGATATTGTATTTATAGAAAAATTCGACTAATAATGATTCATGAGATGCGTTGCGTTGCGTATAAAAGTTTTATGTTTTTCCTAGAAAAAAAAAAAGAATCTTATTTTCTTCGTTTTTTTTCTTCATACAAAATTTTAATTTTCCTTAGGTCGTTTCTAAATATCTTTTGATTGTTGTACATTTTCATTTATTTCATACAAATTACAAACAGCAGCATAGGTAAATTACAAATTAAATTCGTAGAATGTAAAATAAATGAAAATTCATTTCGTAATCGAATATTTTGTTATACTTATGTGTATGAGTATAGATACAAAATTATTTTCACTTGAATATGCCTTCATATACGGTACTGTAATCTATATCTTTACCTGTATACATATACACGATACACCTTAGTGAAAGTTTTTACAAATTAAATTTTGTAATCTAATCTTTATCCACTCCCTCCCATCATCCGTCCACATTTACGTTCACATTCACATCATTAAATGATGACGATTATATACATAAGTTGAAGTTTAGACCGTTTTTAAAATGAAAATGAAATTGAAATAAATTTTTTTTCTTGCGAAATATTTTTGTTGGAAAGTAATGTCGTTTTATTTGGTTAACAAATTTTCAAAAATTATACATACAATATACGGGTATAATACTATGGGTATATAATACTCGTAACAATAAAATTGGAAGAAAGAAAATGAAAAATGAAAAAAAAAGTAAAAGTAAAAGCAAAAAACTAAAGTTATTCAGAGACCGTAATACATTTCTAATTAAAATTAAAATTTATGTGTGTCAGTCATTCTTTATATTCTGTGTTAGAAGGTAGAAGTTAACAACGGATACAATATGAAGAAGTTAAGTGCGGATGTATAAAATGAATTCTGTAAGGACGAAATGAATTTGTTTTGAAAAATTGTAAATTAACTAAGTATACGATTGTCAGAACATATTGTATATTTTATCATCGCAGTTGATTAGAGATTTGAAAAGTTTTATCGTATTCGGATTAGGTTATTTAGATACATGCATACAATACAATTTTATCTGATTACTTAAATGAGTGGATAAAATTAACTGGATTTAAGTCAATGTAAATGATAGGTATAGCTACTCGTATTAGTTGTGTGTTTGTGTGTGAATTTAGATGAAACATTTCCTTATTGAATTTAAATTTTTCTATCGCATTAATTCCTCTTCTATGGACAGCGTTATGTCTGAGTGGTCTGGTTTCATACCTCCCCCCTAACAAACAACAACAACAACAACAATTCCTCTTCTGTCAATAATGATAATATTTGCTTGTAATTGCATTTTTTTTAGAAACTTTCCGTTTACTTGCCAAAATCTTGCCAACAATCGATAGAACGAACATTTTCTTGAAAACCCCGATGGTATCGTCAAAATGAGTTTAAACTTCTCTACACAAACTTCTCTGCTTTTGTCTGATTAAGATATCGACAAGTTTTGTGGTAGCCAAATCACACTTTCTTTATTCTGCCAAATGGATCTAATTAACGTTTGACGGCTGTCAATCAAATGGACACTAATTTCTATAATACCTACCATACCATACGTCAATTGTAATAGACAATAATTTCACAAAAATTTCCTAAGTAAGTGCCTGTGCCAATATGTGTTGTCATTTCATTATATAGTTCATAATTTCTTAAGGACATAAGTTACCAAAAATGTTAAAAATCAATTTACTAACCAAACAACTTTACCAAAGTCTAAGACTTTGAGAACAAGAAACAATTACATATACTTCATTTTTCTTTCTCAATTTTTTATTATTTCTTTATTTTTCCTAAATTACTAATGAACTGTCACAAAAAGAAAATAAACACAAATTTCTGTTGCACACATTCACGAGTATTATGTACGCAGATATATATTTAATTGTGTATACTCGTCGTACATTATTTTAATTGATGGTCATTTAGAATGTTATTAGGTATTTATATCGTATAGCCCATCATCTGTATTCCCATCTAAATTCATATACATATATGTACTTATCCAAAATTCGATGGATTTTAACTCATATACATCTATAAATTATTCATAGTTCATAGATTCTGATTGGTTATTGTGGGGTGAATTGATGATATTGTTGATGCTGCCATTCAAATTATACACACCTCACTTTTATATTCTCGTTTAACAATCATTCAAGGATAAACATTTTTAGAATTATAGGTAATTCTATAGTTCTTACATCATCACTCTTTTTCTATTTCTATCATTTCTACCTTTCCAATAATTCATTTCGAAATTCATTTGTGATGTAACATAAGGCAGTATTTTTATCGGTAACTTTTCTAACCATTTTCTTTATCATTTTTTCGTTTTTCGTTTTATCCCCCACTATCACATATTTTCTATTGTTATTTCGAATCTTTCATTAATTCAACCACGTATGTTTTTTCTTGTTTTTTTTTAGTACTTTATACTCTTACATATTTTCCGGAAAAACACAAAAATTAACAGAAAAAAAAAATGTATCGGGTTTTCCAATAGGAACATAACAATTTTGTGTTTTAATAAAAATGAGACCTTGAACATTTTTCATAATTTATCAACTTCAGAACGTCAGTCAATGTTAACATTTTTATTATGATAAAGTTCACAAACGAGCAACGTTTGGAAAATTACTAAAAATTACCACCGCAATTCTGAGTCGGCAGTCACAACTTTAAGAGCGCTTATTCCAATTTTTAGTCGTATTAATCGTTACAACAGACAGACTGTGCCTACTATAGTGGATTAATTCGAATCAAAATATTCACTATTGGATGTTCCTGTGCCAGTGAGACAATGCACAGAGCGGCATGCCACACAAAGGTGGTCAAACAATATTGAACTGTTGAAGGAAAGTCTGCTAAGCGTGTAATCTCGAGAAGCGGTTCGATCGAATTGCAATCTCGCTCATGCGATTTAACGGCATTGGATTTTGTTTTAATGGGGCTACGTTAAGTCGTCGGTTTATTTATATATCAACAAGCCAACAACGTTAGAGGAGTTCAGAGGCAATATCGAATGCAAAATTTCCAACATATGTGTGAAACAGTGGTGGAAAACTGGTTCCAAAGAATTGGTCACTGCGAACGTTCACGCGGTGGTCATATGAATAAGATCGAATTCCATAATTAAATGTAATATGTGTACTTCACTTGGAATAAATTTTAACCTTATATCTTATGTCCTTACTGGAAAGCCCTATACTACCTATTTTTTGTTGTTGTTGTTGTTGTTGTAATCCCATTAGAAAGAAACAAAATGAATATGTAGAGGAGAAAAAAATTTGCCAAACAAATTAAACAATCGAAGTGATTCATCTACTGTCCATCTAGTACTCTACTTACTACCAGTAGATGTCGAAAAACAGAAACACAAAATGGTGATCTGTGGGGTGGGTATATATATAGAGCTTAGCTTTTGTAGTTTTGGTAGTTTTGTATAGTAATTCTGTAACTCTGTAACTCTGTGACTGTGTTACATTTCAGTTCACTTCACTGTACATTAGAAACATTTGTAAATTAATGGAGTATGGAGTATTATAGTATAATGATAACAAATTTTAGTACAGTACAGTGTGTACTACCGTACTACACAAAAAATATAAAAATATAAAAATTTCAACATGAATATGTGATAAATTATCCATTACACACATTTCCAGATACACATATGATAAGTAGGTTACATTTTTTATGTATTGCTGTTGTTTTTTTCTATTGTTGAATTTTATTGACCGAAAAATAGTAATTATGATAAATTGTGATAAAGTTTCAATCCTTAATTCAAAAGACCGAAATTATTTTTTTAGGGAAAAATAAAACAAATTTTGTCCAAGTTTACATCATCATCACCAAGTTTACAATTTTGTTGGAGAATAATTATTTTCTTTCAATTTTTATATTTAAATTCAACTTCAAAATATATGACATTTTTAATGGTTAAAGAGAGTTTATTGTTATGTTATTTTTTAAATCAAATATTTTTTTACAAATTTACTAATTTTTTCATATTTTTTTTCTGTTTCTTTACAGGTATGTACTGATGAAAATTTTATTCACTCGTTAAATTTTTGACTGTTTATAATCGTAATCGCGTAAGTACTAAACGATAAATTTTACTTTTTAAAACAAAATTAAATCAAATTCCTCTAAGTCTAAGAGGTGGAATATAGCAGGAAACTAATAAAGAATTCGTCTTTCGCACCAAATTTTTGTAGTAAAAGAAAAAGTCTTCTTCTTCTTCTTCTTCTACGGCTATACAGTCCTTAAAAGAACCCTGACCACAGTAAGAATCTGCCGCCAACCCGTTCTATCCAAAACTGAATCCCTCCAGTTTTTTTAGGTCCTCTCGCATCGAATTCTACCATCGATTCCTCGACCTTCTTCTCGGTCTCTTATTCCCAACATTGCCATGCAAAATCTTTCTACAGCGGTTTTCGGTTTCCATTCTGGTTAAGTGTCCCATCCATTATAGTCTTTCGATCTTGGTAAAAGTGATGATATCTATATACGTTGTCATACAATTCATAAATCTCGGAGTTTGTTCTTCTTCTATACTCCCCCACACTAATCTTCTTTGCGCCAAAAATTCTTCTCAAGTGCAAATATTTAAAATTTCTTTCATATTTCTGGTCGTTTTGTCCCAGTTTTATTTTTGTTTTTTTTTTAAATCCTTACAATTTATTTGAATAAATTTTCATTTTTCATAAAAATTTTGATTCATATTAAGACCATTGCCAGAAAATTGCATCCTTGGCTGTCATATTATATCCTTTCGTTCGAAAAAAAAAAGTATTTTTAGTATCTTTAATAAATAAAATGAAGATGTTCATACATTCATAAAGCAATAATAGTAGCACTTACGAATAATATGTGTCTTTGGTAGCAGATTAGTATTATAAATATCCAAATCTACACAATATGCATATGTTTTTCATGTTACCATACCATGCATGAAAATTAATTTGAAACGTGCATTTAACCTGTTGCTGGAAAAAAAAAAATTCACTTCTCTCACCTTACATATATTATCTTTGTGCATATTACTGCATACATATTCGTATTTTTCGTATCCTAAACTGAAAAATAATTTCATAATTTTATCCAATGGTTCCATATGAATCTGTATCATCTACACACATACAACACGACACACACATTCTATTGCATATGTACTCGTACGAATATAAGTAACCTTCTGTTGTTTTTACTACAAACGTTAGGTACATTATGATGATGTTACGTTATAATGCATTTCATATTCCGTATTATATGTATGTAAGAGCTACGAGTGGATTACGAATAATAATATTCCATCATAAAATATGCATACATTAAGCAGCTGTTTTTACTCGTTTCTTTTCTATGTATTTTGAAATTAACCAATTTTTTTTTTTTATTTCATTTTTGCCTCTGTCGACCAAGAATATAGTACAAAAAAAAAAAAAACAATTTTAAATGAAATATATAAAGCACACAAAATTAATATCTACTCAACTATTACAATTTAATTACAGAAATTATACTGTTGTACACTCGTAACGTAACTTACATATTATGCATGATATTATGATGAATTTTCAGTCGTTTGTTACTTTTTTAAAAAATTTTCTTTTTTTTTTATTTATTATTTTTGCTTTATACGCTATTTACATACTTCTGATATACTCGTATCTTGTATTATACAATACAACAATGGGATATGTACATCCATATGTATGTATACGTCTAACCATTATGTAATGAAATGAAATGGGCAAAAGTAATAATAATCTGCATAATAATTATGTGAACTGGATGAAAAATACACTGAAGAACATTGAACATTAAAATATGTACAACAAAACTCATAACAAACAACACAGTAAATAGCGCACTGTCGTCTATATACTATAAATGTATCTAAATACCATTTCATATTCGATGAACAAGTGAATGGAATTATTGTATAGAAGAGATATTATGTCTATAATGATGTAGGTTAGCGTTAGGTACCTACTTACTGCTCGTATCCGTACGTTGTATACATACATGCCTCCTGTTATATTTGTATTTGAATTTCTGGACAAAATAAGTAAAGTGAAAATGCACTCATACTCGGTAAATTTGAAATGCGAATAAGGAAAAACTATAAAATCTACATATAAGGTAGATAAAGTCATAAATTATTAAAAATGAAATTGAAAATCATTAAGCTGAACTTTTTTTTTTTAAATGGGAAATTTGTTCGTATATAATTATACAGAGAGGGAATATTTTCATAGCTCTTTATACGTATACAATCATATGTGCATAGCTAAGTGTGTAGATCATACATATACGAGCATACATTGGGTGCGTTCAGTTCATTGCAGCGATGCAAGTCAGCGATGTTTAGATAATTGCTATTTACAATTTACTCAACTATTTACAGCGGATTATAAGTAAGTTGATATTAATGCAATGAAATTGTTTTTTATTTTTTGCTGCCTAAATTCCTGAGAAACCTGGAATTATGAACATTTTAAAACCATCAAATAAAACCAACCACCTTGCTAATAAATATGTATTAAATTTTCAATCAACCATTAAATTCATCTTTCAGACATGTCAAAATTTTGTTTACGATAAATTTTAAAGCGAACTTTTTTTCAGCTGTAAAATATTTTCATCGCATCGCAAAGTAGCGACTATATGCAGCGAAGTCGTTCAGTGAGAGAAATTATCGCAGCGATGGAAAATTTTACATCGCTGCGTGGAACTGAACGCACCCATTGATTTAAGGTAATGTAATTTCAAAATGTCACTAAATATTCTACTCATTAAATAATAATGGAAATTTATCTATAATGACATGACATATTAACGACATTTATACTATATAGCTACAAGTTTTTCGTTATAATAAAATTTGCAAATGCTAGTATGTACGTAAAGAAAGAGATTGATTTTTGTTTTCGTTAAATTGTAGATACTAAGTTGTACTTGTAAATCTTTTGTACATAAAAATGCACAGTTCAGACAACTTTTCTAACTTAATATCCATTTTGATTTTAATTAAACGAAGAACGGCAGCAGCAAAATCTAATCTCAAACATCATACAAACTCGTAAAGTTTGAAGGCCAACTGTAGTACCATACTTGAACTTTCTTAAGATATGCAACAAAAAAAAAATAAAAAGGTCACGATAAAATTTTTATGACGACAAAAATACCGAAAATGTGAAAAGAGATGCATGTCCACTATGCTCGTATATAGGATTGAACCATGGACTTAGGACTAGATTGAACATGAACATGTCAATGCACTGTCAAAAATATTCTCCTGATGTTTCTCGTCAATCGACATGTGCATATGTACATACATATATTATAATTCAATTTTAATAATTTTTCTTAAAAGATGTTATGATTTTTCGTTAAATTTGATCACCTCATCAAAATTTCTATATAATAACCGTACTGCTGAATTTTTGGTTTTTTGTTTTTTCTTTTGACTTAATTCTGCATATTGTTCTGATCGTAGGACAAATATGTAATTTAATCTGTCCAGTCTACTACACATTTAAGAAAAAAACTCCAAGACCGACCAAAAAAAGATTAAAAACAAAGAAAAATAAAATTTGGCCACACATCCGACATGATCTTGTCTATTCGTTCGTCATAAAATCATATTAACTGTTCTGTCGTGTACACTTGTATCTGTGTATCATGCGCTATTCGATCGACGACAGTATGATGATGATGATGATGATGACGGGTAAATGACCTAATAAAATATATCTGTTATAAGTTCAATAGCATTCTTTATCAAATAATTGGTTAGGATCTTTGGACCGGACAATGTACCTACGAGTACATACATGTTGCGGTATAATACGACACGACTGATTGGTATCAAATTTTCAGTGATGGTAATGATGCCATTCCATTTTTGGATGCGGTAGACAATGATGTATGGAATTTTTTTTAAAATTAAAAAAAAAACTTTAAAAAAAGGCCATAAAATTTAGCAAAAATTTAACAAAAAAAAAAATGTAACAGAAAATTTTTATGAAATTTTTGTATATAGAAATCGTTGATTAGCAGAAATTTTCAGGTGTTATTTTCAATCTGGAATTTTATTTATGCATTCTGGTATTTCATTTTTCTTGTTTCATTTCTTCTTCTATTTTTTTCGTTTTCGTGCAGTTTTCGTTGTTTTATTTTTTATCTATTGTTATACATCTGTTGTTAAAACTAGACATTTACATATGTGACTTTCTAATGAATGTCACGTAATCCATATCATTATATTGTTTTGTTTTTTATTTGACTTTCAACACCTTCAATTTGGCCTTAAAAAACTATTAAACAACAGAAAAGACATACACAAAAAGAAAAAATAAAAAGAAAAAAGAAAAAGCGAAGCTAAAGAAAAACCTGTAAGACAAACAAAAAAAAAATGAAAATGAAATTTTTATTTCTCTATTATTCGAGCATAATATGCATGTATCTACTATACATGCATAAGTGAAAGTTTTTATTATGTACATGAATTCACGTACATGTAAGTACTAAGAAAAAACAAAAACACACATTCTGTATATACGCGAGTACGTTGTGTCTTGTGTACATTAAATTCATAGTGATTCAGATTGCATACACCTTGCACATTTGTACGCGATTATGTATCTACGTTCAGGCATTCTCTTTTCTATCATCTGTAATAATAATAGTAATTGGAATTTATAGTAGATTTAGATTATGATGACGATGATGATAGTGATTTACGTGCGTAATTTTACAGGTGAAACAATTATTATTCAATAACGGAATTAGTCCAAAAAAATAAAAAGTAAAAATTAACAAAATAACCGTACTTCATATCGTAATAAAATTGGAAAAATGGCATTAAATCTAAATACAAATATTTTGCAATTCATATTACTTAGATACAAAAATGTGCATACGTTAATTACATTTTATGTAAGCAGCAAATTACTTGTCTGTTTGCTTATTATTTTATCTGAAAATCAAGCAAGCATTTTTATATGTACATACGAGTACATACATAAGTTGTAGGTAGGTGGGTAGCAATCCATCCATCCGTGTAGCAATAAAAATGGAATTTCTTTATAGATCTAACATACGCTCTGCGGCTAAATAATGAAAATGAATTGTAACAACGATGATATACACTGACTGAGGGTACCATAATTCACTTACAATTTTCTGTCAGTTAATATAATTGCAGATTGAAAGAAAAATCTCATCAAACAGTATCATTTGCTGTTCTAAAAATGTGTGTGTATTTATATGCGATCAAAGAATATAAAACTCTTCCAGAGTAGCTAGGATAGCTTTGTGATCTTTGTTGCGATTTAAAAAATTGTTATTTGAGCTGATAACACACCAATTCTTTTGTTCGTTTTGAAATGAATTTGTGGCTAATGTCGCTTCTACATTCAATGCAGTGACTTCAACTTGGACTTCGACTTTCGATTTCACAGCATGCTTAACATGTAAAAGTACTAGCTGTCAAGTCTTACTGCATTGAATGTAGAAGTTCTAATACATATCCATTAAATCAAAGTCGAATTTGAAGTCACTGCATTGAATGTAGAAGCGGCATAATTTTTAAATAATTGACATTTCAAACTTCAAAGTTCAGTTTTAATTAACTCATATTTCTGACATTAATCTTATGTTTGAAATCACATTTCTGACATCAAATTTCATTTTGAATTAAACTGACATTTGCAACAAATTGCAAATTTCATAATTTTCACAATATCGAATTGACAATTAAAATCGATTGAAAGTGAATGCGATTACCCTTAGCATGTGTAATGGTGATTGGTGATGTTTTTTTCTGTGTGTACCGTAATAATGGTTTAATATACGATGCGGTGTTATGTTTTATGAATTTGCTTTCATTTTTATTTGCTCAAAAAAATACACTCCTCTGTAATGCAATTAAATTTATGAAATTTTTGTATTTTCGGTTCAATTTTGGTACACTATCGTAGTATACAATTTTTCTCATATATACTGTCCCTGAAACTACCAAACTGATCATTAATGATTTTGTAACTTAATTATCTAATATATAATAGTATACCATTCATACCATACTCTGTTAGATTAAAAATACTGCCTGGTATTGGTACAAAATTTAATCGTAGTATATCATTATGGTTGTATTACCGCATTATTATTACTATTATTGCTATGACCACTCTATGACTGACTATTTGTAGTATGTAATTGTATTTTTATCGTTTCTCGAAACAGACAAACAAACAAATGATCAACAACAGCAACAGTAAAATTGAAAAATCAGTTCACTTTTGGTGGTTTTCCACCATTAAATTATCATTAAAGGAAGTGAAAAATGAAAATTCATTAATTGCTTGCTTTTTAATTTTTTTTTTTTCATTTTTGGTCTTTTTTATTTATGTATTATTTGATTGCATGAACGATAAAAATTAATCGAGATAATTGAATGGAATCACAAAAAAAAAATATTAATAGATAGCCTATTTTGTGAAGCAATTAGTATACCTTCCTCTCCCAAAAACATTAAGGGTGGTATTCACCAATATAAATATATCCGTCTGATATATTTTAGCCGGATACAATTTCAGCTTATTCATCAAACCTAGATAAAATTTGTTTTCGAACTTCGTTTTCGGGTCGAACATGTGTGTCAAACATGCCACCTGATTGTATTTTTATATTACAAAATGAAAAAGACGTTCTGTGATGTGATAATTATATGCAAAGATGATAATACAGTACAACTACTTACATTATCTTTATTTGTGCTGTTGCTGTTAATAACAAGGTTATGTTCGAACGATATTTATAATACTACTCCGAGGTTGTCTTAAAAAATATCCGAGTAGTGTTTTATCCAGGTCGATGAATACACTTTATCTCAGATAAAAGATAATCTATGTTGGTGAATACCAACCTAACTCATATGTAATACGAACGTGATACGAGTCAAAAGTATCTGTCTACCTGTTTATTAATTTGTCTTATCAGTTAATTTTTGATAAATTGAAAACAAACAAACAGAAAAAAAAAGTAAATTAAAATTTAGCAATTTTGTTTGCTTTGCTGTGCCCGTCCCGTCGTAAGTAATTTACTCTAGATTTATTACTGCTGTTAGATTTTTTTTGCCTAAAATATTACAAAAATTGAACTAAAAATTATAATGGGAAAGGCAAAAAAATTACAAAAATACAAAACAGAAATAAACAATAAATAATGAAAATTAAAGAGAAATATAACGAAAATGCGGAATTCATTTATTTTCGTAATTTTAATCCATCCATTAGTACAGTTACAACAGAAAAATATATGCTCATAAAATATGCACATATGGGTAATGGTACATATGGGAACATAAATTTACAGATACAAATGTGTGTGTGCAATAACTGTGACGACAGTTTAAAAACAAAATACTCTGTTTAATTATTTGTAAAATATGCGAATTTCTTAAAGCATACACATGATAGGTACATACACACGTTCAATATACATTTGAATCTCTTGTATAATTTATCAATAGAAACCGACAATGATTATACGAGTGGGCTATATTATTAATGGGTACGAGTACACAAGTATTACAGCCTATCATTTTGGTATTTCGAAAATTGAGGAAATATACATGTGTACATAAATGTAGCTCGGCGGTATATGAATAAATGCTTACGAGTATGTATAAGGAAAAATTTCGCGAATAATTGAAAATTAAATTATAATGAAATAATGTTAGATAAAAAGATTTTACTTTTTAAATTTATCATCCACCTTACGCAGTTACATTTACATTTTACACTAGAGATTTATATAATTCTAAAGTTCAAAATATTTTTTGATTCTCACCATCACCCTTAAAACGAAAAATTGTTATTTTATGTGAATGACGAAACTAAGCGATAGGAAAATTTGTTGCATATTTTTTATTTATTTCTCTTGTTCTCTAAAAAAAATTTGAAATGTTGTTTTGCGCAAAATGAGTAGTTTGATTTTTGTCTAAGATAATATTTAAAAAGCTTTATAGACGAAGAGAGAAAGAGAGAGCGATCGAAGAGTATAGAGCTTTACAAATAAGAAATATCATATAAAGCCTATATGGAGTACAATGGACATCGTTATGTTTGTGTGCTCTGGTTTCATACCTCTCCCCTAACAAACAACAAACAACAAGCCTATATGAGTAATCTTATGATATTTATGCCCGATTTCTTCACTTCCAATTATCTTCTTGCTAACTTTAGCGACAAGATAGCAAAAAGATTTGTATTTCTTCACATCTGATTAGTACTTAGCTGCCAGCTAACTTTAGTGAGAAGATGAATTTCTAATTATTTATTTAGGTGTAACCTAACTCGACTCGATACTACCGCCGACTACCTGTCTAATTGGAAAACATTCAAATAATTAAGCTTTACATGAAATTTTACATTGAAAATTTCGAGTATCGATTCAAAAATTTTGATTTTAGGTTTGAACATTAGCCAGTTAGCTTTGTAGCTTAGTTAGCAAGAAGATTGTGTGAAGAAAATTAAACTCGTTGCTAGCTGCCAGCTAATCAAGAGTATGAAAAAATCGGCCATTAAAGAGATAAAGTGTGCGGTTTGAAGCTATTGAACTGAAATACGATGTTACGTATTAATAATAAGAAATCAAAATTTTTCAATTCTCTAATCTCTTTTTGGTTTGTGTCCAAGAGATTATCGAAAAGCTTTTAACAAATATGGAGAAAAAGCAGCAAGGTATTTTTGAAAAAATGCAGATTTTAAAAACGTTCTGAATTTTCACACATAATTTTGTATATATGATCACATATGTACGTGTACTACATGTACACACATTGATAATAAATCATTTTTCACTTTTTTTTTTTAAAATACATACATTCTACATTACCTAAATACGAGCAATACACATGCATACATATCTGTGCCGGTGTTAAAGTGAAATATTCTTTTCTTTTTTCTCTTTTTCATTTCGGTTTCAAGAGTGAAATTAATCAACTGTAAAATAATTTTTCATTTATGCTCCGTTTAAATACAAAATGATGATATATAGTATACTCACATTTATGTAAGTAAGTACATACGTGTAGATACAGATAAATGTGTTTATTCTTACATCCATCCATATTCATACTATTAAGAATTTTAATTTGAAGGTAACACAACACTGCATAATGAAATGAAAAATAAAAAAAAAACAAACAATTTTTTTTTCCTTGCAAATTACCCGGTAAATTTGTACATAATGTACCTATACATATCTCCACATATAAAAGTACATGCCTACATATTTTCGTAATACATACATACTCGTTTGTATCTCGTACCTCGTACCTCGTACATACATTATGTTCGAAAAGAAAAAAAAATATTCTTGCTAATGAAAATGTGCACTACACAAAATTAGTACAGAAGAATAAATAAATATAGAATATCAAAAAAATTATTTAAAACAAAAATGAAACGAATTCTTGATGATGATTAAAATTAAAAGTAAATACAGTACGATATGATGTATGATTTATTTGTACAAATATTTTTTTTAAAAGAAAAATTAGAACAAAGTGAAAAGTACAAAAAAACATGTATGTAATTGCATACATACTCGTATATGAGATTACACATACGTGAAACAATGCATATGTACCTACATATTTATACCTATAGCTAGCTATACACGTGTACAATTTATAAAAATTTATTTCTATATATGCATATTGCAATAATACTTAGTCTCATATAATTTTGGCTGACTGAGTATGCACTCGCATATACATATGTATGTACAAATACTTAATGTGTAATAATGGTGTAGTCCATTCAGAAAAATTTTCAGATGTTTATATGAATGTACGAGTGAGTATCTACCGAACCGACCTATGCAACTACTGGTAACTACTAACATAAAATTCCATACACATATACATACATTCGACGTAATGTATACATGTACGTTACACGATAAAATCGTTACGTTGTTATATCGTTATTATAAATGTAACGCGAATGTGCTTTAGAAATAGAAATAGAAAAAAGAAAAATGCTACACTATACTAATACTAAATGAAACCAAAAAATATAGGTCAAATATGGCAAAATGATTTTGATTTGTCGTCAGCAAATAATTACATGGTTTTATGTTTTTGAGGTTATGACCTCGTTTTAGTATGTTCGGCTATAATATGTTGTTTGTTTTTTGTTGTTTATTAAAAAAAAAATAGCTGTATGTGTGTGTGTGTATATACATTTAGTAACATTTTACATTAAATTGCAATTTCGTTCATATCATCTATGTAATATAAATGCTGCTGCTATTACACTCATAAAACATACTCATTAATATACAGATAAGACCAAAAGTCATCGTCAAAATGAATAAAAACTTAATCGTCATGTATTCCTGTATGCCTGAATTATTATTATTAATGATATTCCAATCATTTTTGATTTGTAAATTTCGAACTTTCAACATGTATAATTTTTATGAGAATTTTGTTTTATCCTTTCTAATCGGATGCTAATTTTTTCATATTTTGTGCGCGACAAATATAAAGTTATAATTGGGACAGACCAGAGTTTAGAAACTTGATAAATTTGTTTAAGTATAGATAAACTCCTTGGTATGTCAGCAATCAGCTTGGATAAATTCGCTCAGAAGTAATTTAGCCCAAGCCACTTAATTCAAGTAGTTTAACTAGATGAGAGCTTTTTTTGAATACACAACAAATGACAACTAAACCAGTTTTTTGTCTGTCAGTACGAATTCTTAACTAAAAGCTTTTCTCTAAACTGATTTAGCTAAATCCAAAAGGAGCTTTTTATTTGTCAGTTGGGTGCATACTGCATAGTTAAAATTTTACTTTACCGATGACTTTTGATTTTGTCTGTAAATAGTCGTACTCATCGTATTATGAATTTACTTCGTACATAAATGCATGCATACTGTACATATGTATCTAATATAAAATAATTTTGCTTACAGTTACTAATCACGCACAAATTTCTTATTTTTACATTTTTTTTTTTTTATTAAATTTTTTCGTTTCGTTTACTTTTTAATAATATTATTGACTGCATTCATTTCAATTGTTTTTTTTTTTATTGTTCAAATTTCATATGCATGCATAGCACTATAATGAACGTACATATACTTGCGCTTACGAGCAGATAAATTTATACATACTCAATGTGAATTTGTAAATCAAATTCAATTTCTAATTTAATTTCGAAATTTTTATTTTTTCATTTTGTTTTGTTTTTGTTGTTATTTCGTTTTTTCTTATATTTTATTTCGATTACATAAAATTTTTTATTGAAAATTACTAATTAATTAACATCATTCGATTGCAATTTAATTAAAATGCATACCATATTACTGTACATACCTGTACGTTCATGTATGCATATGTATATGAGCGATAATTTATGTTGCTATATCGTTGACACAATAGACAGATTCAAATATAATATTCGATGCATACATGAATAGATAGATAGTGATGGTACCCAACTTTTAATGATCGATTCATTGCCATTATCTATTGGAAAGTTTTTAGATATTTTATCAAAATTCTGATCGAATTAACAATCTTTCTAATTAACTCTAGCCTACATTATATGCTTAGATATACTTAATCAAAATCATTATCCTTCAAATAATAACAGATTCGATTCTAATGGCCAATTTCTTCATACTCTTTGCTAGCTGGGTGTCACCTAAGTTTAGGTTTTCTTCATACAAACATCTTCTTAACTAACTGCAAAGCTAACTGACTTTTAAAATCGAAAGTTTTGAATCGAGACTCGAAATTTTTAATGTAAAATTTGATATTGGGTTATTTGAATGTTTCTAGTTAGTCTGCTGGTTGCCGTTATAGTATCGAATTAGGTTGTACCACAACTAAAGTTAGCTGGCACCTAAGTACTAATCAGAGATGAAGAAATGTAAATCTCTTTGCTATGCTTCCGCTAAAATTAGCAAGAAGAAATTTGGAAGTGTCGGGCATAAGTTGACATTCTGTTATAGATTTTATTCATAATTTTGTCAGTTCGAAAAGT
Organism: Villa cingulata; assembly: GCA_951394055.1. Taxonomy (NCBI): domain Eukaryota; kingdom Metazoa; phylum Arthropoda; class Insecta; order Diptera; family Bombyliidae; genus Villa; species Villa cingulata. The sequence goes on from OX596023.1 coordinate 33,169,273, forward strand.
AAATGTATCAAATTTGAAGCTTTGACCAGTCAATTTGGAAAGTCAGAAACCGACACATTTAAATCTGAGATTGTACTTACGACTGTCTGCCTTGATACTACATACTCTAAATACAGATATTTGACTTTTACTGATATGATAAAAGGTCGTATGTGTCAAATCACACAGTTCTAAAAAAAAGCTCAATAACTCAAAATTACCTAAATGTCAGATAAGACTTTTTACCTAATGACGGCAGTATTGTAATCAATCATCGATGAATTTAGTCAAAAACCGAAAAATTGTAATCAGAAACAAAATTTCATTTGAATAATTTTAAATTTATTTGTATTCTGAATTTTGATTGGTATCTCTGGCCCATAGAATTTTGTGCATTTCTCAAGAATTCTTCACAATTCGGTTTAAAAATTACCTAAAATTTTGATTTGAGTTTTAACAATAAAATTGTGTTGCAATTGCAACAATGTATGTGTTGCACTGTTGCAGTGTATGCACATACAAATACATATTTCTGCATGTAAGTAGATAGCATATAACAAAGGCATAACACCTCAAAAACATTACATAGATTAGATAAAAATGCAAACACACGTTATGAAATAGTACTTGCCTCATTATTGATTGACTAACTAGCTAACTGGCTGGCTGGTTGACATTCAGTTTCACTTTATTCCAAGTGTTTCGATAAATACATACATACGTATATGTATGTACAATAGGGCAAGGGTGTAATAATAATAATTGCCACCCATACATTTCATTTCATACACACTCGTATTAATGTAGACGTACACCTTGTTAGCACCAGCATCACATTAAATTATTTTTTCTTTTTATTTTTATTTGCATTTCTGTCATTTCATTTTTTTCTTTTTTCAAAACACATAAAAATTATTACTGCTGTCAATTTATTATCGTTACATGTGTACATACTCGTACATATGTACAATTGTAAACTGATAAAAAATTACAAAAATGCATTTAAAACCATTAAATATTTTGTGTTTTGCAGTATTCAGGTGCGGTAGACAGATATAGACAGTGAGTGATAAAACAAACAGATATCAATACTATGGTATATAATGCGCGAATATTTATGTAAATGCATTGCATGCAAAATAATTTTCAACGTCTACAATAGATACATACCTGTAGATGTATACATTTATGTTCGAATGTTTATATATTCTCATTATCATTTTTTGTAGCTCATTGCATAAATTTGTTAGCGCAAAAAAAAAAAAAAAAAAATATTTCTAGGTCAACAAACAAATGAACAAATAGACAAATTTATCTTATTTTTTTTTTGTTTTCATTCTAATCTGGCATTGCTATTTTTCGTTTTATATTTTCATTGACAAATCGTTTTTTGAAAGAAAAAAAAAACTATACCAACAACAGTAAACAGCAGCAACAATCTAAAAGAAGAAGAAAATTGTTTTTTTTTTACAATGTAGTGCGATTAATTTCCGTAAAAAGTTAACAAATTGAAATAGAAGCAAAAATTTACAAAGAAAATTTGGCGCATGTAAACGTACATATGTACATACATTAAATGCCAGCCAATTAATGTGTTCCACATGCATACATTTATAATCGCCACTAACAGTCTAATCGCCGTCTAATTGATGTCTTATGTTCGGTTGGTTTTTTTTTTTCAACTTACTTTACCTTTATGATTTGGTGCTAAAAAGGTTTTAGAATTAGTGTACTGTCACATGAGACTGATTCTGAATCTGAAAAATTCCGAAAATTTCAGAATCACAATCAAATACATTGTAGTATATGTGACCTGTTACATGGCTCTGAAAAATTCATCTGCTGAATAAATTCCGGTTTGTGTTTCCGTTTTGTAATCTGATTATTTTCAGAATAGAAAATGAAACATGCTGACAATAAATGTAGCATGTCACATGTACCTGAAATCTGAATCTGAATTCATAGCTAAACCACTCAATAAATTGACATACTTGTTTATATACAACTTGAAGATCGTAAGATAGAAGACAGAAGACAGAAGATTAACTTTATTTCACCCTCCATTAAAAAGTGCGTCTTACCAACGTACTCGCCACTCATAGTAGTTATCGTTCGATGGTTTAATGTTCACTCGATAAGCAAAGTGTTTTATAACAATAACAAATTTAAAGAAAAATATTGAAAAGGAGTTTTCAGATTCAGAATCAGAATGAACAAAAAGTGAATTCTGAATCTGAAATTTTACGTTTCAGATTCAGAATCAGAATAATGTGACAGTAGACTTAGAATTAGAATATGTATTTCTTTTTTTTTATTATTATTTTCATTTAAAAGGAAGCAAAAATAATATATGTAAAGTACACAAGAAACATTGGAATTTGGAATTGAAAAAAAAAAAAACAAAAACAAACGCACCTGAGCACATTAGTTGATGGAGTGAAATGTGAAATTTAAAATAAAGGAAAACAAAAAAAAAAAAACAAAAAATATACGGAACAAAATAACGTGTATAGAACAACGATAACTATTAATTATTAAGAACTTTATTACATACATATATACTCGTACACATGTGTACATATTTCCACCTGACTTGTTTCTTCTATTCTACCACCCCTCATTCATCATCCAATCTATATGGGTTTTGATATATAGTAGATTGGGTGGGTGACTGTTAAACTACCCACATTGCGTTTTTTCTTTTTTTTTTTATTAATAATTCTGCTTCGTTCGTTCATCATTCTTTATCATTCACCCTGTCATTTATTATTTAGTTTTGTTATTTTTGTGCTTTTGTTTTTCATGTCTAAATATGTTTGCGATTTAATTTATTCAAGGTAAGCTTATTTACTGTGTGTGTGTGTACGACTATAGATATACAAACGTCCGTATGTTATACACGCAAACCTTGTTGTTGTGTTGTTATTTTTCTTTTTTTTTTGTCATCGTCACTGTTGCTTCCTATTTCATAAAAATACCCGTACAAACATATGTATGCGTGTATACGAATATTCTTCATTTTATATACATATTTTACTTGACGTTGTCCTTTTTGTGTCGTATGGATGGTAAATTAATCGCATATAACATGCAAATAATAACTGAAATTTATTTTTTAAATTTTAAATTTTTTTTGCTGATTATAACTTAAATGGAAAAAATTCACTAACATTAACCCCAATACACAAATATACATACTAAAAATGAAGACATAATGTATGTATTTACATATTACATATCCCTAATAGCAATTTGACTTTTGTCCTTTTTGAAATGTAATTATGTGTGTAGGATGTACGATAAATGAATGTAGGGGGCAGATAATGTATGCAGTAGGTAGTATATAAGAGGTGCAGGCATGGCATCATAGAATAACAAAATAATAATAAACAAAATGTGATGCATATATACCAAAATATATAAAAATAACCTGTAGATTGTATGTTTTATACATTTTATAGATTCATACGTACATTAAGGCAACAACAAGTAATATAACGTACGCACACTTATTGCTTTCATAATTGTTATTGTGTTGTGGTGATACCAACATCGCGAATCAATGTTACTGCTTATTTACTTACTTACTTACTTGCTTACTACTATATCCTATATCTGACAAAACTAGGTATACCTATACTCAATTATGAATGCATATAAAATGTAGGTGTTGTATGGTATGACGAATTAATTACGTCATTGCATGTTATTACATATTATTATTATTATTCATCCACTTAATGTATGCACAAGAAATAGAAAAAAAAAATGAAATTCAAACAGAACATTCACAAACTCTGTATGTATGTATATAACTTCTGAACTTTTAAAAATGCAATTTTTACATTCACATTATATGTACATATGTATGTATGTACAGGCATTAAAAATATTCTAAGCATAGAATAGGCACAGTTGGCATTTAAATAATTTTTTTAATTATTTTCCAACTACCTACAAACACTACATAACAAGCTGACAGTCCATTTTATTGGTGCAAAATTAAAAAAAAAAAAAAAATGCACATTACCCAACATTACCCAACGCAACACAACGCTCATTCATCATCGTCATCGTTATTTAATAATTGTCTAGCTAAGCTAGATAGATAATGGCATATAAATGGGGATAGTCGTCAGCAATACCGATCGTATGTATACTATTCACTATCAAGAGTTTTGTTATTATGATGTTTTTTTGTTTTTTTTGCATACTTAACTTCTAGATATACATATATAGTATATGAATGTACAGTACACAGATAATAGCTACACATGCATATCCCTATATCATGTAAGTAAATAAATCATGCAATATATATGGCAATTATTATCGTTAAACAAAACGATCATTTTGTAATATAATTATAAAAAAAAAATATCAGCTAATAAAACAAACACATTACGTATACGTACAATGAACATATGATCATATTATAATCATATGAGTGAAAATGATCGAAGGTTGAATAGCGTATATACTTATGTACATATACGAATAGAATGGTATTAGCATTCAAAATTCATTATCTACACTTTGTTTTTTTTTATTTTGTTGAATTTATTCTAATTACAAAAAAAAAATTAATAATAAATTACAATAATTTTAATTATAAAACAGAAAACTAAAAAGTAGAAGAAAAAAAAAATGCATACACATGTATCACATATAAGTAATATGATATTTTTACATCACAAACCTCTATAATTTCAAGCACATCATTCATTAACCAACCGGCGACCGCCCTCTAAATTATTTTCAATATCATTTCTCAATCACAAAATTAAAATTTATTGCAATGTATGTCTATTGTGTCTATCTATCTCTATTTTAATACAGGCTGAGTTCTAAAATGCATCGATTCGGTTTAAATGCAAAGTAAATATGTATGTAGTTTCTAAGGGTGGTATTCACCAACATAAATACATACATCCGTCGGATATATTTTAGCCGGATACAATTACAGCTTATTCATCAAACCTAGATAAAATTTGTTTTCGAACTTCGTTTTCGGGTCGAACATGTGTGTCAAACATGTCAGCTGATTATATTTTTATATTAAAATGTAATAATGATACGCATCATATTTGCATCACTACGGTAATACTATACCGCATCGATGCTTATTTTTTACATTTTAGAACTCTTTAGCCACACTTATGAGACTTACATAAATCTACGTAGAGATGGGTATGTATTTTATGTATATTTTGCTAGATTAGTACTAGTATGTAGTAGGATTCACATTTGAGCGTGAATTTATCATTAATCAAAACAATAATACGGATGATGATGAAGCTGTAGCTGACTTTAAAGTCTGGGTCTGACTATAGTAAAATAAAAAATTTTAAAACCAAAAACAGCAAAAAAAAACAAAAATTTTTTTCTGTTCATTGTTTATCTTTTTTTCTATGTTTTTTTTAGTGCGTATCCATTATAATAATTTTCTAAGATTCAGATACAAACAACGTAAATACATACATTCATATTAACATTATCTCTCTTTAAAACAAAAAAAAAAAAATAAAATAAAAAAAAATTAATTCTCTGAATTGCCGGTATTTTATTTTTATGCCGGCTCATTGCTAAATTTTTTTTAAATAAGTAGTAAAGCACACACATACACAAATCGATTAGTTGGTATATAGATACATAGATATACATAGTAGCCATATTCATATATATGTAGCTATATTGTATAAATGTAACTCGTATGTCTATATACTGTGATACTATATAAGTAAAATTTTGTATACAAAAAAAAACATGAGGCAATAATGGTGATTAGAATTTTGGAACGTAATTAAAATTAAAATAATTATTTAAAATGACGTCTATTATATGTGTGTATGTATACGTATTCATAATTAGTAAAAACAAAACAAAAAAAAGAAATAATATTATTATGTAGGTGTGTTAATTTATATAAAAATGTATAATTACAAAAAAAAAATTCGCTATTACTATTAGAAAAAAAATACCATAATATGAATGTTATGTATTCGAGAGATATTATTGTATCTACATAAATATACAATCTCGCAACGATAGTGGAAAATCTAATAATTCGACTTTGATATTTTAATAATTTCAAACGTATTAAACTTTAAGGGTGGTATTCACCAATATAGATTATCTTTTATCTGAGTGTATTCATCAACCTGGATAAAACACTACTCGGATATTTTTTAAGACAACCTCGGAGTGGTATTATAAATATCGTTCGAACATAACCTTGTTATTAACAGCAACAGCACAAATAAAGATAATGTAAGTAGTTGTACTGTATTATCATCTTTGCATATAATTATCACATCACACAACGTCTTTTTCATTTTGTAATATAAAAATACAATCAGTTGGCATGTTTGACACACATGTTCGACCCGAAAACGATGTTCGAAAACAAATTTTATCTAGGTCTATGAACGGATATAACCATGTTGGTGAATACCACCCTAAATATTCGTATAAATAATATTATTAGATAAAATGCTAATAATTGCTACATAACGTATACATAAATATCGGCATATTATCATCCATGAGTTTCGTTGTGTGTACATTTTAGCACGTTGTGTCTCACTTTTTGACAAATTAAAATAAATTGCTGTGTAAATCGGTAAAGCGCAATCTCAACTTATATAAAGAGTGCACTAAATAATAATCACTTAAATTTTCATATGCACCGAATACTTTGATATCAGTTAATTTTATTGTATAACAAGAAACATTTGAAAGTATTATATATACGATATTTTTATTAGATGTTTACATTTTTGTAACCAGCAACATATTCTGTATACTGCCAAAAATGTGACACAATTACTAAATTTTTCAACGCAACACAACGCACATAGCAAAACAAAATATTCACGTATTACGATACGACTATCGATACATTCCTATTATCATTCCCACCCATTGAACGAAATTGTCGATTTGTTGCGAAATAAATGTTGTACAAATTATTGTTGTTTTTTTCTTTTTTATTTATCTCTATGATGATTGTGAATATTGTGATACACATGTTGTTATTAAAGCTAATATTTTGAATTTGTATACATAATTATTTTCTTATGTATTCTGTATATCATTATTATTATTATTTTTTTTTTCAATTTATTTATCATTTGTATTGTATGTTATTTAGTGTAGTGTTGTTTCGATAATAATTATTTTTCTTTTTAGTTTTCATTCATACAAATTTCCGAGAATCGCTACTACAACTACTATTTGTATTTATGTATTTCGCTATTATCATATTGTAATGATGTCTTTTTCGAACAAACATTTCGCTGTAAACATGTTGTTTATCATTTAGATTTTAGAAAAAAAAAGTCTGTTTTTTGTTTTTCATTTTGTAGGTAATTTTTATAATTATTGCGTTACAACAATCATTCATTACGTAACCGAACTACTATAAATTCAGTTTAGTTTTGTGTTGTGTATTTTGTATTTTAGAAATTTAAATTGAAATTGGAACGTAAATATGTAAGTGATGATGAAATGTGGATTGAGAAAAACAAAGCTTTTTGAAAATTTTTGTAATGTACACACACATCATAGCATAGTGAACTGATACGCTGATACTGATACTGATACTTATAGTTGTGTGTTGTTTGATTGATAAAAATTGAATTGAATACACTGCGTAAATTTATTACGAAAAATCTCGATTTTTAAAAATGAAAATGAAACTAAGAGAAATAAAAATGTATGAAGAAAGCAAATGAAAATGAAAAATTTGAAATTACAATAATAATATTATTATGTATAATACCTACTTACATATTTCCAAAAATCAATTATAAACAAATGCGCAAAATTTTCATTTATTTGGACATTATTTTTATTATGTATTTGATTATTATTAATGATATACATATGTACTTATAATGATATTTATAAGTAAATATCAAATTTCTTGGAAATGTTTTTCGTGTTTTTTTTTGTTTTCCGATAATTAGAGATTGAACTTGTTGAAAAATAAAAATAAAATGTTGCATAGTAGGTATATAGATAATAACATATGTTTTCTAAAATGTAAATAATGTAATAAAATGTAGTGTGTTGTAATATCACACGAGAAAAATTAATTGGTATATGCGACGTTTAAATGAAATTTTTCAATCGATTCATTTCGTTCATATGAGTTCGCACTGCACTTTTATTTGGATCATTCAATGAATATTATGCGCATGTTTGCATAGCCGAAGGCCCAACCGTTCACGTTATAACAATTATACAACGCATATTATAACAAATAATGTCAAAATTTATCGAATTGTCATGTTGAAAATAAAAATCGATGTCATCCAAACTATAATCTCTTTCCATAATCCATATTAGATCGAACATCGAACTCATCATATCGCATCTCCCAAACACACAAATACAGAACGCTTTCCTTCCATTTATTCATCAAAACGAAATAAATAAAAATGCTTCAGTATTTAAAAGAACCTTTTTTATTTTTAAAACAAAAAGTCGGTAGTACAACGACTTCACTTTCTCTCAATTTATAAAAATTTCTCTGACATACCTTATTAACTTCACAGACCATGGCAAAATCGAAAAGTTAATTTAACCTTCTTGTGCTTTTTTTGTATTTGTGGTGTGTATTTCGTGTAATTTTTCGTTTGATTTTCCTGCCAGAGTGTCGTTTTGTATATATCTAGCGGTGGTGGTGGATTCGATTGGTGGTGGTTGTTTGGTCGTTTGGTTCGTCAGTCGATTGTAGCCTAGTAAATTCAATATTTTGCAGCCATAATCAGGAACCACTAGTTCTTGCAATATAAATCCTTTTTTTGTTGTTGTTATTTTTTTTATTTTTGCTTCCCTTTTATGTTTGGTTTTTGTGTTATCATTTCTCCAATTCCATATCGTAACACGCAAACCTGTTTCCTTTGACAAATTATGATGATTACAATGGGCAGTATTTTTTTTCGGTTTTTAATTTGTTTTCTTTTTACATTCACATTTTGGTTGATTGTTGTTTTTCTTTTTTGTATTTGTTTTGCTGTAAATATACTTATTTCTTTACTAATAAATATTCCTGCTGATTAATTACATTTCGCGCTATCATTGTGTAATGATAAAATCAAAGTTTCTCCATGTAATAACGGCAGCCTAACCTTAGGATTTTACATTTTACAATAATTTTTACTACACTTTTGTTAATACATATACATATATCCTTTTGTGTGTTTATCAGTTTTGGTTTGGAAATATTTTGTGCTTGTATACGCCGAGCAGATTCATGTTGTGTTATTTTATCGTTTGATATCAAAGTATTTTTTTGTATATTTTCGGATAGGAAATATACATTTCAATATACATCGTACCACCATGAATGCATACGAGTATATATAAATTAATAAAATTTGAATTTTTTTTTCTATCCTCTTGCCCGGTAGAATTCCAGGATAATAAAAAATTAGGGGATTAAATTGGATTATTTGCAGGTAATGGAATTGAAATGAAATAATGAAGCAACAAGCTACAACAAAACGTATCTGTTCATACATTTCAGTTAAGAAACAATGTTTGGTTTCTTGTCTCTTTTAAAAATGCGTGTATGTGCAAATATACACTCGTTTTTGGAGTTTGATTTGGAGTTGGAGGTTAGGTAATTTTTAAATTCCCTATATATCTATACCTTAAAAGCGTCCATTAAAAACGGATTTTGTACTAAATATAAAAACAAAGAAAATTATTTATTTTTTTCGGATAAAAACACCTCCTACGTGGTAGACTCTAGTAATAGATTCGATTTTCATCAAAAATAATGCAAAAGTGAAAGAAAAATTTAAAAATAAAATTCCCGATATGCATTATTTTATGCGATGACAATCGTCACATATACGGCAGCGTATGGTTTATGAATTATACAGTTTGGACAGTATGGTGCCAAAATTCATTATAAAAGTCTGTCTGTTGAACTATTGAATACAATAAGTATTTAGCTGACTATGTATTTAGATGGTATTGTATAGTGTAGGTATGCAGCTCTACAGTGTATATACATACTTTACATTCGCATTATACGCAACGAAATGTAAAAGACAACGAACATCATTTTCTTCGTTTTCAAAAAAATAAAAGGAAAAACTTTCCCCGTTTTTTTTTTTATTGATTACTTATAGCTATATGCATGTATGTACATGCAGATTTGTATACGATTTGAATAAAATATGAAGACAGCAACATATCCACAATATTTGTTATCTGAAAATCATTTGTGAAAAAATATGTATACTTTACCTGGGGATTGGATGCATACATAACTGCTATATCCATGCATGTAATTTTTTAAAAAGCGTATACAATTTTTCAAGTATCTGACATCAATTTAGAGTTGTTGAAAAATTTTTAAATTTTCTGTTGTACAATTACACACTTTATATACCGGTGCGCGGCGCGGTGTGTGTAGTTTTCTAATTTTTGATTTTTTCCATTTGTATATATATATATGTATTTAAGCTACATACAGCTTTCCCAAAAACAACTGAGATAAACATTTTTTTTTTTTTTTTTGAATGGAGACGATGTGACTATGTGTGACCGATGGACGCTTATCTTATCTTGTACACTTGCTGTGCAAATACTATGTAAAATTTTCAAAAAATAAAAACAAAAATCCAACGAATTAGGTGTAATGTGTCTTAGGCGGTTCTGATACATTCGTATACGTACGTAAAAAGGTTTTATAACCTACATAGTTCAAATGCTTTTATTTTTCCTAAATTTCCAAGTGCCGCATTAACACAGTACATTGTTTTCAGTTTTGAGTACATATCTAATTGACTATGCACCTATATGCGGTATGATATTTTAGGTAATACATTATGCTTAACTACGGAAATATCAACTGCGATTAATAAAACTCCAAAAACAGCAGAAGAATATATGAACAGAATACTCATCTAAATGGTACATTTCAATTGACCTACATATTTCAAACACTTCCAAATTACCAGTATACTTACGCATATGTACATATTTGACCGAATTTAACTATGATGATGACCTTAAAAGTAAATATTTTTTTTATATTGTGCGGCTTACCACACCGTTCCATTAATCTTTAACATTACATTACAAATTACTTACTACTTAGAGAGCTTCCATATACAGTAATTGCAAATATACGGGCGAAAATTTAAATTTTCTGTTCAACTGCTTACATAGCACATTACGTTTGAAATTACAATTTCTGTGCATATCCATAGGTGAATTGTGTAATTCCAATGACGTGTTATCCTTACTTCCGTCTAATCTGAGACTTCTCTAAGTCAGATTGTTAATTAGTTTAGTTTAGTTAGTTTAGTCTTTTCTTCGTTCAACTCCGATCTAGATTATTACTGGAACTGAATCTTAATTTCCTCGAGGTGTGAATAGGAATTGGATAGAAAAAGCTAGGAGAGCTATAGACGAGGGAGAGAAAGATTAAATTGTCAAGTTTTATTGGACAGCCTTAGAGAAGGTCAGGACTCTAATTTGGCATTAGCATCAATGAAAGATTTCTTCTAATACACCAGTTATTTTGTACAGCCATAACTCTATAACTCTATAATCATTAGAGTCAAGTGTCAGATTAATGCAAGCTGATGACAGTTTTTTCTGTTGCATGACAAAAATATGTACATGCATGCATGCTTATGAGTAGTATAGTGTGTATGTACATATTTAAAGTGAAATTATTTTGATAATTTTTCTTTTATTTTGATTACAACGGCGCGGTAATATGGTCGGTCACAATCAAAACTTCCGCATATTTTTCATAATTGAGTTTATAAAATGCGGATAAATTACAAATCATTACGCTACGTCATGTTTATGTACGATCATTTTGTACAATTTATGTATTGCTACCATCAATAGCATATACGAATAGGAATTTATAGTGTTAGTTTTAAACAAAAAAAAAAAAAAAAAAAAAATAGTGAAATGTATGTTGGACTTGGAATATGTATGAATGGATATCTTGATATAGGAATGTATGACATGACTAATTGGTTAACTAAAATAATAGATAATATAATTTTATATTTTAGTTTTTTTAGTTTTTCTTTGAAACCCTCTTATAAGGAAGACATCGTATTAGTAGTATTAACACGCATTATAGATATATGAACTCGTAATTTTGTGCTTTGTTTTCATGTAGTATTTTAACTTATTTTCCTTTCGTCATAGTAAATACATTGTATTTATTATTGGTTTATCGTTCACATAAGTATATACACATGGCAATTTGTACATAATATGACATCAATTTGTCATCTCTGTTGGTGATAGATACATTTGTGGAAGCTGTCATTTAATAATAATATTTTTATTTTTATTAATTTTTTTTTCAACTGCTATACGTATGTATACTCCGTATACTATTAATAAAATGAAAGAAAGTTGAAATGTCAAATAGCTGAATAAGTAACATAATTTGGTTAATCAAAACATAACAACAGAGATAATAAGGGATTAAACATTATAGACAGATAAAACGAATAACGATCAAAATAAATAAATTCTTATGAAATTTAAATGAAAAATTATAATTTGATCCCATCATTATAACGATTTTTTGTTTATGTGCACACCACTATACCACACAACAGTTAGTCAAACGTTTAAAAATGCTTTGAAATCAAGTGAATTCAAAGAAAGATTATAAGTTTGAATTCTCACATAAATAGGATGTGTTCCAAAACGTAATATTGACATTGCTGTTTGACAAATCGATGATGATTTGGCGAATACGCTGATCTTATGATAAGTCAAGAAGTTTGAGAATTGATTTAGAAAAATGCTTCTGTAGGATTCGACTAAAGCTATAACCTAAATGAACGGGACGAAACGATACATACGATAGTACTGTGGTACGTATAGAATTATCCTAAATGGACGTATTTTTACGTTCGTTAAATTTCGATAAATTTAAATGTCAAATTGACGAAACTAGACGAAATGGACAGTGCCGTAGCGGTCGTACATTTTATCGTTTCTACTCGTTTCATACACATTTCTATTCATTTCTACTCAATACTCATACACAATTTTACTCGTTTCGAATCGTTTCTATTTAGGGCAAATTGTCAAACTGACGAAACGAGTATTTACGTTCGTTTAATTTCTCTCGTCCCGTCACGTCTATTTAGGGTCTTGCATAACCTGTATCATATGTGAATATGATGTGTGGATGCGTTAACTAAACGGCTCAAACATAAAATCGAGATTTTTGATGTTAAAACTTGATGTTAAGTTTAGTCGTTTAGTTATTTGAATGTTTTCCAATTAGGCTGCTAGACTGTGCTATAGTATCGAATAATGTTAGACCATGTTAGACGTTACATCGAAATAAATAATCAGAGCTTCATCTTTCAATTAAAGTTAGTTGACAGCTAAGTAAAATACTAATCAGAGATAAAGAAATACAAATCTCTTTGCTATCTTTCCACTAAATTAGCAACAAAATAGTTGGAAGTGAAGAAATCGGGCATTAGAGTACTTTGAAGAAAGGCAATTTCAATTTGATTGGAATGATCTTGTACATATTTTGTGTTCTATTGAACAATTTTGAGTCATTATTAATCAGAAAAGTATGACGTTATACTGAAATACAATCTAAAATTGTTTAAAACTTTATAAAAATTACCTTAAACACATGAGATAATTTACAATCTAAAAACATTCAATATGAAACGTATACGTAATTATAGTACATATGACGTAATATTTATATATCTATATACAAACAAGTTTACGTCATCATTGTAAAAATAATACATATAATAATTATAAATAAAAATTATTATTTTAAAGATAAGAGATTATAAATGAAATTATTTGTTTTCAAATTAAATTCTTGAAAATTCTAAAAAATATTTATACTTTCTTTTTTTCATAAACTCTATAGTATCTACAGCGGATATATTATTATTATTATTATTTATTTTATATATATTTATTATTTATTGTTTTCATATTATTTTCTCTATAATATTTTATTATGAAAAATGTATTGAAAAAAAATTGCATCGAAATCACGTAATTCAAATGAATTTTAATTTATAGTTTTATTTATTTTCTTTCATTATAGATATTATTTACATTTATTTTGTTTTGAAAAATTTACTTCGCATCATTTTAATTTTATTATTATCTATTCATTTCATACACATTACTTACAAATCTGCATATGTACATATGTGCATTCTCATCTCATGTACATACATATTATGTACACAAATGCATTTCATAACATCATGTTTATTGTTTATAAAAAATTATACTTAGAGATTACATTATACCATATTATTACGGTGTACATATGTGTATGTATGTACGTACGAATATTTTATGTGATCATATGCGCACATGTCACATTTTTCATTTCTTATTAATTTTTTTTTTCTTGCCTTGAAAATATGTAGGTATAAATATTTTTTTCTTATTGCAAAAAATTTATAAAATAAAATAACATCAGATAAATTTATTATTACTATTATTATTATGATGATCGTTAATTTTCTTTTAGATTTTTATGAGATGTGATAAATTTTTTAGTTTTTGTTTTCACACTTTTCATTTGTGACGTGATATAGTACAAGTTATAATAATGCATACAAATATAGAAAACAATTACCTACATATTCCTATAAATTTATTCTTTGTTTCATTGAACTGTAATCGTATGCGTGAATTTTCTAAATTATTCATTTGATTAGTTTTATTTTGGAAATTCGTAAATTTATCTGTAAATTAATAGCCCTAAGTCATAAGATATAACATATAAGTCACAAGTTGTGACTTTTTGTATTCCGCGGTAAAAAGGTCACAACATGCCAGAGTCACAAGTTGTGATATGCTACTTCACTTCAGTCGTCACAAGAATAAATTTTAAGGTTATGTGAAAAATATAAAATACAACATTTTTCTTGAAAAAAAATATGACGTTTCAAATTCACCACAAAGAGGTGAATTTATTGTGAATTTTCTTGTGATTACTTATTCAAAATACGAAACAGCTGATTGATCACAAGGAAAATCACAAGAAAACCAGTCATAATTTCGTTGTGACTTGTGATTGAGTCACAAGCAATACCAGAATAGGGCTATTAATCAATCAATTGCATAATGAAGACGTTATAATATATGTATGTACTTAGCGCATGAGATTGGATTGAATTTTATGCGTGTATACGTACACGTACCCAGCAAACATTGCGATAAGAAATCAATAGCGAAACATTATCGTAGTGGCAAGTCTCGCCTATTGCTGCAATATGGAGTGCTTGGAAAAAGGTTGACGCGCACTCTAATAATTGCTTTGTACGATTGCATTCTAATAGAAAAAGAAAGAATATTAATAAGAAAACAATATTAATGTCGCTTGCTCAATGGTTTATTATGTTGTGCTTTTATCGCTTACTCGCGTATATAAACCAAACTATTGCCCTTTTATTGCATCCTCGTACTATTGCCCAAATGTTTGCTGGGTAGTGTTAAAATTTATGTATACTATTTTCAGAAATTGAAGTCAGTACAGGCAAGATAGGCATGCTTTTCTATATTCTTTCACATTGCGTTTGTATAAATCTGTCTCGTGTGTGGGGTGATCAGATCTCAATTTCAATCAAGACAGAGATATATTATTCAGAATTTCCTACAAAATATTATATGTGAAGTTATCAGAAACTCATCGGGTAACTTTTTCCATAAGCACAATACTGACTTCGATTTCTGAAAATAGTATAGTATACACTTTCATTTATTATACATACATACATATGTGTCCATATAAGAAATGAAGTACATACTATATTTAATAATGCAGTACGAATATACATACATACCACACTCTTTGTTTTCTTTGTACTATCTGTACACATGCATCATAGTACATTTAAATGTAATAGATTCGATATTGTTCTTAATATTTAGAATTTTCTTTGTTCAAATTAATAAAAATTTTATAAATTCACATAAATATACATACATATATGCGCGATTAGTATATAAAATGCTTACATATGCATGTACGAAATATATGTATGTACATCGGTATTATTTACACACACGTACTACATTATGTATAGGTATATCGTTTATAAATATTTAATTAAGTAAATATATTTTTATTTTTATTTTTCAAATAAAGAAAAAGAATAATAAACACAAATAATATGACTGCACGTGGATATGTTAGTAACTTAACAACAAAATGATAATATTTTAATTATTGTTTTATTTTTATTTTTTTTTATTTATTTCATTTTAGTTTTATATATATATGTGTGTGTGTAATAAATCAGAAAGCATATCTATTATAAATGGAATATGCATTATGTACTGTGTTATGATGAGTGTACTTTAAAAGTTTTCATCACATACATATGTACATAAAAATTACAGATTATATTTATGCCGCCTCGCCTGTATATAGGGTGTATTTTTGTGGTCAATCATTTGTACGTACAGAAATAATAAATTTGAAGAAACCTATTAGGTGAATGACTTTTTTTTATATCCAAAAGATTTAGCAAAAATTTTATCCGAAATTATCACCTATGAAATATCCAAAATCAATGATCCTTTTGTGTGCGAAAAGTGTTATGCATTTTCTAAAGTCGTGTCTTTGTATACTATGTGACTTTGTGGTGAGGCTTTTTATGTGACCATATCAAAGTTTGACTTGAAAAATTCTTAAAAAATTTTAAAATAAATCTGTATTTAAACATTTTTTATTATAAGAATATGAAAGATTATTATTTAAATTTTCACATGAAAAGTCATATGACAAATTCACATTGTGTAAAAACGACTAAAAAACTAAAAAAAAAAAACAACGTCCAAATTTTGCAATAAATATCATTAAAAGTTTAATGGATGTACTATTCTGGCAAACTGAACTCATAATTAAAACTTTTCTTTAAAAGTTTGAAAGAATTCCAATATTCAAATAATTATGTTTGACGTTTGACTTACACAAGTTAGACCTGATATTGTCAGGAAATGCAGTCGAACATTAAGATTTCTAAGATTGTTTAATTTTTTTTGTCTTTAAGATTAGAATTCGAGATATCTGCTATCTTGTGCACCACCACATATCTCCGAAGTTACCTAACCGATTTCAATGAAATTTGAAACATGGATACTTTGATAGGAATTTGTGGTGCTTAACGGAGCGTTTTTTTTAAAAAAAAATGCCCTTGTTTCCTTTTTACAAGGTGTCAAAGTTGTCAAAATTGCGATTTTTCGGCTTCCAAATGCACCACACCACGTACAGCAAACACTAATTGCAACCAATTTCTTTGAAATTTTGAATATAGGTAACCTGAAGAATATTGTGGTCCTTGAATGGAGCACATTTTCGATTTTAGGTCCTGAAATTTAGTTATATAGTTCTTAAAAAAGGAGAGGATTTTTTTTTTTTTTTTTGAAAAATCATTCAACTTTGACTTCTATTTTCATACATTAAATTTTCATATTTCTATAATTGAGGCAAAAATTAAACGTTTTCATCATGCAGAAAACACCCTATATTTTTATTGATCATTCATCATATAAATGTAAACAACAAAGTCTATTACTAATATAAAAAGACTCGCGAATGCATTATGTATAAATAATTCAAAATGGGACATATAAGTTTTTATTTTATAATGGTCATTTATTTTAAATATTTTTATTCACTATCTTCTTCTTCATCATTTTTTATATCGATATCGTTTTTGTTATTATTATTTTTATTCTAAGTTCTTGATTTATTTATTTATTTACACTCCCACTCTCACCTATTATTACAGTTATACTGGGATGATCATATAGTGATTTTTTATATTTTTGTTTTTGTCCGTTTTAATTCTGTTATAATAAGTTATAATAAAAAAGTAGCACGTTCTAACTTCTAACTTCTAACATCATTACACATATATGTATATATACGGCACAGCACGGCTGCATAATATATTGTGTACTTTGTACTCCATACTCCATATACACTCATTATGTTTTTCTGTATACCTACATACTCGTATAGAATTATTATATAGTGCTATAAAATGTGCTATATAAAAACAAAAAGAAAAAAAAGATTGTTTTTTTTTTGTATTCTAATCAAACGCCCATCTAATTGTTAATAATATATACATACATATATATTTTTTTGTAATTTTCTTTTAATTTCATTATTATCAATTCCATGACCAAATAGCTACTATCTAACTGACTATAAGTACATTACATACATATACATATGTACATATATGCATTTATATGTATCTCTATTACAATATGGCAGGCGACAATCAGCCATATTTTTAACTATAATTAACTGGAATATACGCGTATTTATGTAAATGCACATTACAGTACGTACTCGTATATATAGTGCTTACACATAAGGAAATATAAAACTATACAAATATTAAATATGCATATCTACGACTACGAGTCTATATGGATATGTAAATGCGTTTTAGTTCAGTTTTATAATGTTCACAATCACAATTAAAATGTTTTATAATTTATAGACATACATGTCATGTTCGTAATCTGTAAAGCCGGTTGCCATTTATTGGGTCGTCTATGATAATTATTTTTTGTCTATTTTGTTTTTTCCTATCGTTTTTATTTTTTTTTTGTTTCTTTTTCATGCATTTACATAAATGTGATGATATTTTTCATATGTGTACTACATGCATGTTTATGGCACTTTATTGTTATATAGCGATATAACAATATTACACAATACAATATTTATCAGCAACAAACAGAGTAGGTATGCATACTATTTACTGTATTGTAGCAAAGGAAAGGGAATGTATTTTTTTTGTTCAAAGAAAACGTCTTTTTACGTTATAATTTGTGTCCACCAAATGTATGCATTTGCATACGCAACAAGTATGTACAAACCTACAACCTACAGGCCTACAGATACCAAAATGCAGTAGCTCAGTGCCCATCTTTTATTC
The DNA here is from genome assembly GCA_951394055.1 of Villa cingulata. Classification (NCBI taxonomy): domain Eukaryota; kingdom Metazoa; phylum Arthropoda; class Insecta; order Diptera; family Bombyliidae; genus Villa; species Villa cingulata. Next base: position 33,188,229 of record OX596023.1, read on the forward strand.
ATTTTATGTCGTTTTTGATAGAGATGTTCTCTAATTTGTATGTACGTACGTCTCAGTTATTCCCGATCTACACAAGTATTTGTTTTTGTTTTCTTATCAAATCTATAGAAATATATATTGCTGATACACACACGTAAATGTATACCTATTTTATATAATTGAAAAGGTGCACCTATGGATCCATCTTTTGTTTTTAATTTTCATTATGTAAATCTCTGCCTATTTACTACCTGTATATACTCGTCCAGGGCCACACAAACATAGGTGTTGATACTGGAATATCGATTAAATTTTTCATTATATTATTTTAATCATTTTATTATAAATATGACATGAGATTAATAATGTACCATCACTTCGTCATCATTATTATTATATCATCATCATATTGTAATACAAAAATTGAAATTCAATGTTTTCGCTTAGGTATAACGAACGGATATATTAAGCCGTAACTAAAATGACTTCAGCTAACTCAAGTCAAAGCTAACCAAATTCATTCAAGTCTGAAGTTGTAACTATATTGGCTTGTGTGAATTGAGTAAGCATCTGCATAATGTGAAAGTAAGGTTATTTAATTTAATAGTTACATAAACATGATATTTGTTACTAGTTAGAGTTACACATACAAAACATAAAATTTAGAGAGAGTTACACATAAAGGAAATTTTTACAAATTTTTTACATTAACTACAAATGCGATATCTCATATAAACTTCATTTGGAATTGGTTATGTTTAAATAATACATGTACATATGTACATATTTCACTCAAGTCACTCAATTTTGTGTAGTCATTAGGCACACTCACTAAAGTCAACGAAAGTTCAAAGTGTTTCGTTAAATTCAATGAAGCTGACTTGAGTCAAATATAGTTACACTGATTTAAAACATAATAATCTGACATCTGACTTGAGTTAGCTGATGTTATTTTAGTTACGGCTTTAGCCTGTCATCACTTCCATCTCTGGACACTGTTAAATAACTACAAACAAACAAAAAATTCTGTGTTACAGAAGACTAAACCAATAACCAATCAAAGTGTATGGAGTTTAATCCGATGCACCCTAGGGCTCAGATTTAGAGTTATCTTTCAGTCTCAGTCATATTAAATTAGTTTTCTTGAATGTAAATTGAAATGAAAACCGCAATTACTACCAAACAAAAACTATACACAACATAAAATAGTTACATACATTCATTTGCATACACACATGTATATGTATGTGTACCATGTTATAACCAAATAATACCATAACATAACATAATATGATTTTGATATGATATTGTGTATGTATGTGTGTTACGTGATGGGATGAAATAATGGAAAATTTTTCTTCATTATTTTTTCACTTATCTGAAAAAAAAAAAAAAATTTTTTTAATTTAAATGAACTTTCTTTTGTTTGAATGTACGAGTATTACATACTATAAACTCATGTCATATAGATGCATACATAACGTAAAAATTTAAAACAAAAACAACATTATAACATCATCGAAAAAAACAACATATTAATAATAATTTTTTAGAAGAATCCTCATGGAAAATACAAATAAAAAAGAGATTATGATTTATTTTTTTGTTAGAAAATCAAAGAAAAAAGTTGTGAGATATGTATGTATGTATGAATGTAATGTGTACACACACCGTATACTTTCGCAAATGTATCTAATGGAAAATTTTAATCGATTCGTATATAATGATTGAAGTGCAATCATATAATAAATGCATTTTTTTTTTTCTATTATTACGTATTATAATACCCTCATACACCTCTTCATACACAGACGTGTCCATTAATATTTATCCCCCACACAAAATTATTTTCTATTTCGTTTTCATCTCTTAAACTGGCTCGATATAATCACAAATCCTGTAACATCTTGCAGTCACTGACTTAACGAATTCGTATTGTTTTTGTATGTAGACGATGACAGTTTCATTTAAGATGTCAACACTCATATATTGACAGTTAAAAATTATCAGAAAATAAATTGTAAGTGAATGGGGCAGGGTAGCTTTAGTTATTGTTAGTTAATTAATTAATTTAATATAAATGGAGAGAGCTTTGTTTTGTTTTTTTTTCTTCAAATGCAGATTCATTATTTCGTCATATATAGTTTATTGCTTCTACAGACTTCTCGTACCAATTTCAATGTCTTATCATTTAATTTGAATGAAAATAAAGAAAAATTCAATTGATACCTTATGTGGGTATTAAGTATTAGGTGCTTCAATTTGTAATGTATGATACTTTAGAATTTTTACTTAATTATTGTGACTATAGAAAAGTATAAATGAATTCTAATATGCACCACTTCATGCATACTGCACAAATACATTACATACGTAATTACTTGTATGTACTTACTGTATTTAAAAGGCGACTGACTATATGACTGTAATAACTATACGAAGTAAATATGTATGTTTGTACTCATAAAGAACATTTATTAATTCACGATTTTCTTTTAACTAAAAAATACACTTAATTATGCAGTGTTATTGCATAGTCATTCAGAAAAAATTTTTATTACTTATTACAGTTTTTTACGTCAATTTTTTTTTTTTTATAATAACAGTTCATACTTTATACATTACATACATACATATACTTGTAGTATGTACATATGTAGTATGGATGAATGTGTAACACTGGTGTGTGGAAAATTTTTCCTAATAAGTATACGAGTACTACATATATCTATTTATTTTTTCTCGTTTTAATGACAATTTTAAATACTTGATTTTAAAATTTTGTTAGTTTATTTGTTGATTTTTTTTATTTTATTGTACACATTTTTCTTCATACTTACATAAAGAGTTTACTACTGTAAAAGTATGCATACTCGTATTATATATAGATTTCAATATGTTTATATAAATTCTCGTATGTACATATATGTATGTATACATATGAATGAAATGAACTTTTGAAATATTCAATTTTCATTCATTTTCTTTGTATATTTTGTATTGTTTGTGAAAATTCAAAGTAAAATTATTAACAAAAAGCAAAAAAAAAAAGATATATATATACATATATGTATATGTACTCGTATATCCGTAATATTGTAGACACACAGATGTTAAAATCCATTAGATTTCATTTTAATTTCGAGTAGAAATTACGAAGGTGACACACAGCGATTTTGACAATTTCTCTAATTTTAATTTAATTTATCTGAACATAACCTACTTCTTTTATTAAATTTAACTGTCAATTATATTCAATTATTATTTCTTAATGAAAATTTAAAAAAAAAAAAAACATTGTTTTGATTTATAATTTGTTGGTAGATGTCTCTGTTCTACGTAAAGAGCGAAACAATGAGTAGATTTCGAGCGATTATTACGTATTTTTTTTATGTAATTTCACTGACTAGATTTCGGCCCAAATCTGTAGTTTTTTCCGGATTTCGAGACTGATATTAGCAAAATACATACTTAATTTCAACTTCTGTGTGTCTACAATATACAAAAAATGAAAATTAAATGAAACGGTTGACTTTATATTATATTACTATGGCACAAGAAACATAAAAAAAGAACAAAATAAACTGTTAATTTATGTACAATCATAATGTATATATAGATTTATACATAATAATATGTATGTTTGTTTGTAGTTAATAATAATGAAACGGCATAATGACACATCAAATTGCCGGCACAATTGAAAACAAAGACTTATTCTCTTTTACTATGTACATACATTTATAGATAGATATTATGTAGATACTTACGTACAGTCATATGCACTTATGTGAGTATGTACACAAATGAATTTATATACAATATAATGTACTTAAATGTATTACAATATCTGTATTTATGGCAATAATAATAATAATAATAATAATTTCGTTTGTTATATTTTTCTTTTGAAATTTTTTGCCTTTTAATTCCCTATATTACCACACATTTTATATTTTCTTTACTCTATAATACCTATCCATTTTAAATACAAATATACATACATTCATATATGTACATAACAGAAAATGCAATTTTCATTCACTTTGTTTTTAGTAATATTTATTAATTGTATTTTGTTTTTTTTTTTTTCTTATGTTATTTTTCGTTAATGAATACAACAAAAAGACTAGATATAATATGTACACGTGCATACATTTTATTATATGGAATATCACATATGTAGTATAAAAAACGTACACATATTCTAACTAAATACCGTGGACATATCAATGACAAATTTCTTACACTTTCTTTTTTCAAAAGAATTATTTCAAAATGAAATATTGTGCATATATGTACATGATACGTACGTACATTATTTATAAAAGTATATAATATTTCATGCATGTGTCACATAATTAACTATGTGATATATGCATACTCATAAAAATATAGATATGAAGAGGTATTCAACAATTTATGTGATATGTATAATCGTGATCACATCTAAGTAATTTAGATTTTCAGGTCATAATAGTCAACTGATAATTTTGAAATTATTTGAAACATATTTAAACGACCGTATCTATTACTTTACGTTTGAGCTTTGCCGCAGAAACGCAAGAAATCTCATGAGAATTTAATCGTTTAAGTGATAATGGCAGTTTTCCAATTAGGTATTCTTTTGACTCCACAAAAATGTTAAAAACTTATGAAAGACTAAAGATATTGATATGATTCTCTTTTTATTTACGTTTATATCTGCCACATTTGGGAAGGGATCGAGACTGTTGGAAAGCTTTTTATCAAAACGTTATTTGTCCTCCTATCCTCCTTCCGAACATAAGTTATAACAGAAGTTTTATATGAGCTGACCTCCCTGCACATGCCAAAAAGTTTCAACCTTTACAAAATGGGTGAAGAAGGGATTTTTCAAAAGAATGCCTCATTGTGAATGCTGATCACAACACTTCCAGGAATCGATTTGTGCTTATTGGAACATGAATCACCCGGTGTATAGGAGAAGTTTCTCTTTGAAAACGAAATTATCCAACACATAACTTCGTTATTTTGCTCATTCTATCTCACAGTTTCTTTTTTTTTTTATTTATTATAATCTTTACAAAAGCTAATGAATACCCTCATCTATAGATACAGTATAATATAATAATATGTAGTAGTTTATACCCGAAGCAATATAGAATACTATACATTGTCATTTATGTACTGTCTGTCTGTAGACATTACCCAGCCAGACAATAATCAATTCTGAACCAATTCAGTATTGATTCCTGGCATCAAAGAATCGATTCTTTTTTGAAGAAAATGTGAGTTTTTTATATGGACCATGTCTGCTTTTTACGATTTTTGATTGGTTTAAATATGAGCCAGTAGAAAATAGATTTTAAAAATTGATGCAAAATCGATTCTGAATCAATTTTTAAGTGAATTCAATGATAATTTAGAATTGATGTAAAATCAATTATTTGCTACCAAAAATAATCGATTCCTGACATCAATTAATTATCAATTCTTGGCATCGATTAATTATCAATTCTTGGCATCGATTAATTATCAATTCTTGGCATCGATTAATTATCAATTCTTTTCATCGATTAATTATCAATTTTAATAATTGATTAATAATTGATTCTTAAAATTCATTTCGATCAACTGAATTAGGATGATAGGATGATTTGGATTTTGGACAAGACAAATTATTATTCAAATAGATATTCGCTTCATTTAATTCATTTTCATTGCTATTTTCATTATTTCTTCATTCAAATTTTCAATATTCTTATGATTGTTACTAGCTCAATGAAAATATTACACTTGGATCATTGCACAATTAATGAAAAACTAAGTTTTTTTGTTGACATTTACAAAAATCGATTACAAAATCGAATTAGAATCAATTTCTTATCGATTCTCAAATCAGCATTTTTTTTAATTGTCGTGGAATCAATTTATAATCAATAAATTCTTCAAAAATAACTTTGACTATATTTTGAAAAAAAAAAATGTTTGATGCCATTTTCGATGCAGCACATCGTTTTAGAATCGATTACTTTTCGATTCTCATATAATCGATATTAAATGTCTGGCTGGGTATACACTAGGTACTCTATTTTCATTTTCTCTTTATTATTCTCATATTATTTTGGATTAGCATAGCCTACAACCTATTACATATGACATACGAGTACGCACGCATAATATGTATAACACCAAAATGTAAAATACACTCTACTTATGTATGTATAGGTACTAATATTATAGTCGCAACAGTCATTTCATTTAATTTCATTTTAATTTCAATTTTTTTTTTTTTTAATACTCAATTCTTTGTTCTTTATAACAGTATTATTTATACACAACATTAACGCGATATATGTACACACATTCTTACATATATAATCGCGTAATATTAAATTCTCTTTGTAATATGAACTGTTTTTCATTACATTGTTTTTTTAATTTCTTAAAATTTTGCATATACTCTTACTTATGCTATACGGTATCTAGTTATGTATATTAGCTAAAAAGCAGACTGTTTGTACGTAACATCATTCATTTTATGCCTATCTAAATATATATCCCGTATATTACATTCATGTACGCATATACATAAGATGGTGTGCAAGTATTTATTTCATAAAAACCTTGTAAAAAATTAAATAAAATGAAATAAATACGGAAAAAATAAATGATACATATTATACTACCTATATGTAAAAGTATTAAAATAAAACAAAAACAAATAAAAAAAAAATTTAAAAATTACAATTACACATTTTACTTATACGGTAAATGACAACATACATATGTATGTATGGTAAAATAAATAATTACAAAAAAAAAAAAAAAAAATTTTGTAATAATACATTAATGACTTAAATAGTATTGTTTCGGTATTATTATCATATTTTCACCGTAAAAAGGAAAGTTACATATTTAGTAGTTATTTATGTGTACGCATACAGATGTTTGTATAAAGAAAATTTTTAGAAGTAAAAAGAAAAAAATGAAAAGTAAAAAAATTAAATAAATTTTTAGAAAAATAACTCATTATAACAATATAAATGTACTTACAGTCAAAGAGTATTATTTACACATATACATAAGTAATACTTTGTATTCATTTTTTATTCATTATTAATCCCATAAATGTCGTAAATTTTCTTTGGTGTATTTAAATTTCTAATTTACCTTTACCCACCCACCTACCATATACGCATAGTACATACCTATAGCACATTTATTTAATGTTTTATTAAAGTTTAGTAATGATTTTGTGTTTCATTTTACTTAAATTCCCACCACTCCAACACTTTTACATTTAGCTTTGTTTTGAATTTCATTTTCATTTCATTTGTGACATAGTATAGTGCAATAATATCGTCATCATAAAATTACACAGTAATTATTTATTATGTACATATATGTAATTTGATAAGTTTTTCAAGTGAAAAATTAAGAAAGGATTTAAAAAAAAAAATTATTGCAAAATGACGTTATTTTTATATATGAATCACATGAATAAATATTGTGTATATTAGTGTAGCAAATTTACTATTCGTAATTGAAAATTTAAATTCTATAATGTATCATACTTATTTATGGGGAGATAATTTTGGAAAATTAGTTGGGAATTTTTGTTTTTGAATTACCCAACTTACAAAAACCTTAAAGCAAAGCAAAGCAAAGGAATAAAGAGAGAGAGGGAGAGAGAAGGAGAGAAAGAGAAATGGTTCTTATTACAACTTTCTCAGTTACTTACCAAATGATATTTTCTTTCTTTCATATCAAATGACAGTTTAACTGTCATTCGGAATAATTTTACCGAAAATGAAGAACAAAAAAAAATTTAAATTATAGAAACGTTAAATTACGATTAAACTTTAACATTAATTAATCGTTTGCTATCGTGTATGCCTGTTAGCAACATACAGCCATAGCCATACTTTATATTCGGTCATTTATTCACCTTACATATACGAGTATCCATCGATCATGCCTACAGAGAATCAACAGTAAAATAAATAGGAATCAAGAAGCGATAAATTCAAATTCAAATCAAATACAAATAAATTAAAATTGACGTAAATGTACGACATTCTTGAAAATTAGTCGATACGAAAAAAGATTGATAGAAAATAAAAATTGCATGGATCAGTATCGAGTGACCGAGTTCGAATTTGTATACATACGAGTATATAGCTAAATGTGGACAGTATAATACGTATATGTACGTTAAATTTTTACTTAAATTTAAGAAGAAAAAACAAATTTAAAATTTCATAAAAATACAAATACGATTGCACTAAAAATTTTTTTCTTAATTTTTTTTTTGTTTCAATTGTACACATGTGTGAATGAATTTAATCTTGCAAATCTCAAATTTATATATAGGTAGCTTATAGATTTAATGATTTTTTTATGAGATTCGTTACTCGTTCTATAAAAAAAAAAAAAAAAAAATTGAATGAAATTTTTGGCATCTGTTTTAATCTCATTCGTTTGTTTTTTTTTTTCTCTTTATAATATTTATTTTTATATTTTATTGTAGTAACTGAAACTGTATAAATATTCACATACATACATATATGTATGTAGCTGCAAGATGTTCTTCTTTTAATTTATTGTCTTCTGATATAAGTGCACATGTGAATGTGAATGTATTGTGCTCTGCGATTCTATATAAAATTGCAATTTGTATAAAATACAATTAATGATACAAAAAAATATAAATAAAAATTCAACGAAATGCACTTGAGTGAGCTCTTCCGTACTATACCCGTACGCGTACATTAACATGTCATCGTAATAATGATATTACGATTCGTAAATTTTCTTAATTCAAAAAATAATGCAAAAATAACGAAATAAAATAGAACAAAAATACACAAATGTTTCAATGATTGTGCGAATAATTATAATTTTGTTACAAAAAAAAAAGGAACCACCCGAGTAATATTGTGAATATTATATTCTATAAGGTGTGCTATATGTATGTGTCTACTGTATATAGGTGCATACACAAATACTTTCATATCTATACACCTCTGTCCTGTCATAGTTCTTGAAAATATAAAATATCAACGTTAGCAACAAGTGAATATCAATCTAAAATTCTGCAGTATTGCTTTGCTAGTGCGGATCGTACGGAGCAAACTAAAAATGATGTATCAGATCTAAGAAACGTGCAAAAGTATTGTTCAAGGTGCCCACAATTTAGTGTTGTGTATCCTTATAGAAAATATTTTTAAATTTATTATTTACATTTACTACTCTCACATACACCGCATTATTATGCTACGTTTGCACTTTACTCTACTCTTATACTCTTTTCTATTACTTATTACTGTTGCCTTGCGTAGAGTGGAATGAATAGCCAGCCAGCTATAGCCATTGTTCCGAAAATACACCTTCCTTAATGGTGAAGGTAGAAGAATGTAGATTGTGTAGCCAAAATTTACTATACGCGATATCATTATGGTGAGGGTAAAAGCAAGTAGTAATGATCTGAAAGATTAATAAACGCGCGCAGATTAAAGTGCAGCAACCGAACTGATGCATATACATAATAATATACACACATTCTATATATGACAATTGTTAATTGTGTACATATTTTTAAAGGACGTTACATAAAATCAAAATAAAATCCGAACAAAATACATAAGTATGATAGATATGTATGTATGTACCTTCGTGTATGTAGTGTCTTCCTACGTAAAATATAAATTATTTTTAAAATGACAAAATTTAAAACAGAAAAAAAAAATTCAAAAAAAAAAGAGCCAAAAAATTCTCAAGCATAAGAATTATTGTAAAATTTTATTTAGGACAGTTCAAACATACAGACATATACATAAGCCAAAACACAGATATTCAATCCACTGACACTAATCACTACAATGCAACATCATACCACCACTACATGAAGATTTTTGTACGATTCATTAACAACAACCATCATATGCAACAGATACAAAAGATGGTATATACTCGTATGTAGATAGATTATAGAACACAAAAATTTTTTTGAAAATTTAGTTGTCGACTAGTTGGCTATTTGAGTATTCGGTAGTCAGATGTCAGATCTCTTCTAGTTCACGTATCGTTTTTACTAGCTAGCTAGGTAGACAAATCTAACTACCATATCATACCATTTATTTATATACAGTCAAACATAAACACAGGTGAAATAAAAAAAAATTGTGCCGGCCGGTATTTTTCGGTTTACTTTTTTTTTTTATTTTTTTCGTTCATTCGCTTCGCAGTCGCACTCTCATCTTTTTTTACGTTCAGTGCTGTCGTAATTTTATTCCTGTGGCGTGTATTATCTACTGTAATTATTCAATTGAAAAAATTATTTTATGTATCTTTTAATTATAAATTTTCATTTTAAATAAAAGTTTTCTAGTGCTTAAAAAGTTTCATAATTTCTTTTTACTAATTCTCCATTCATTTCATTTTTTTTTTTTTTTTTAGGAACCATTGGAACTGAAAAAACGTTTAGAAGAAGTACGTTTATTGGAATCTAGACGTTCAGCACGTTTAGCTGATCAAGATCGTGACACAGATTTTGCACGTTTAGCTGATATGGCTGGAGATCGTCGCCGAACATCACACAGTATCGATGTGCCATTAGCACTAACACACAAGTAAGTAAAGTACCGAAAAATGTATAATAATAAATACCTAATCATTACGTGGAATGTAGAATGTAGAATGCATTTATTAGAGTTTATATAACGATCAAAATGGCCTAAATTTTAAATTTAAATTAAAATTAAAAGTACAAGTGTGCCTCTAAATTTTATAGAATTAGTGATTCTATTAAATATCGATTTTTGTGTTAATAATTGTGTATGATGTGATCTGTCTGTAGAGTATCATGTTAAATAGATAAAATTTTGGGAATACTGATCACTATAATACCGAGGATTTTCTATTATATGTACATGTTATCGATTATTGGGATATTGATTCCGACAAACATAAGAAACATCTGATCTTGTCCTTTGTCGAAGTGTTGAATTTTTCCTGAAATAAATAAACTAGCAATTTTCATAAATTCTGGGAAAAAATTAAATGCAAACAAAAAGTTTTTTTTTCATTAATTTCTTGAATTTTTCTAGAAATTTTTCTGTTATAATAATTTTCTTCAATATGAAAATAAAAATAAAAAAAAGATTTGATCTAAATTTCACTTTGATTACTACTACACATACGTGCAAGTACGAGTACGATTTTGGTATTATCATCGTTATTATATTATTGCTATTATTATTATTATTATTATTTACCTCTATCAAGTTTTATTTTTGCTTTCTAACTGCGATTATTTAATCTATTACCACAACATAAAACCAAAACATTCACTATATGTACTTATGTATAAATACTTATTAAAATTGTACATATATATTTTCAAAGAAGAGAAAATTCTCGTACTATACAACATACAACGTTTTTGTTTTGATTTTAACTTTTTATTTTTATTTAATTTTTTTTTTAAGTATCCATAATTTATTTTTATACAAATATATGAATTGTAATGTATTTTATTTAGATTTTGCGCGCTAAAAATTTTATATTACCCATATCTCTTGTATTGATCTATCAAAACAACAGAACATGTAATATGTAGTATGTACATATATAATTCAAGATTTTCACTTGTTTTGTTGTTTACAAACAAAACTGAATAATAAACTTTCTAACGGTATTTCCCCACAATTATTATTATTTATATACATATATACGATGAATTGTTTACGTTTTGCATTCAGTAAACTGCAACAGCAACAACAACAAAAACAACAAAATAACAAAACAGCATCACATCAAAGAGTTAGCATGTATGTAATAGAGTATCATTTCGATCGGTGGTATCATGCAATTAATATCGAATGCATGCAATCCATGTAACCATAAGATTTATTTAACTACACTACATATACAATTATGTACTATACCTATATATTATAATAGTACATACATGAATATTACATATATGTAATACAATTGACACACTGCAGAAATAAACCATGGTTATCTCAAATGGTTTATCGATAACCTGGTATGGGTGACACATTTAAATTGACGTGAACTAGCTTTTATATTCATGCGTCGACTGTCAAAACGAACTCAAACACTAATTCTTTTTTATTTAGTCAGCATGTTAGCTGAAATTTTGTTTGACAGTTTGTTTAAATATATGTAATATAAAAACAAAAATAATAATAACACAAACGTCAAAGATAACACTGAGTTCGAACTTGGTTAACAAGATAACTAAATTCTAGAAACTCTGTTAACTTAATCGAGTTCTGGAAGTCGGTTAAACTAGAAAAGATAAACTAGAAAACTTAGATAATCATGGTTTATCTCTGCAGTGTGTCAATAGTATAAGATATCTTACAAAAAAAATATATAAATTTAAAATGAAAACAAAATAAATAAATAAAATCAAGTAAAAAAAATATACCGGTTGGCTACTATTATTATTATTTTTATTACTTCTTGTAACGTTTACTTACACACATATGCATGTGTATAGGGATAGAGCAATATATGTGAACACACATACACAAAATTTCTATATATGTATATGTATATAGTGAATTGTTGATCTGTATAACTTACATTATATTATATTAGTCTATGATTATATGTAGTATCTCTTTACCATCATCATCATCATCATCGTGATCATGATTACGGTTTCGGTTTTTTATGGAGTTATAATATACCTATGTACATATTATTTATTTTTATGCTTACGCATATGTATATGTAATGTATGTACATACATATGTATAGTTAGAAAATTTATGTTATTATTGTTTTTCATTTCAAATTCAGTGAAAAATTCAATAAGAAAAATGAAAAGAAAATCAAGAATTTAAAAAAAATGAATAAATAAAAATTTATTTTCAAACAGAACACAAAAGTTCATCTATAATGTATGTATGTAAGTAGTAAGGACGAGTATATTTCGAGATATGTGTAAAACGTATGCTTTTACATATATACATAATATAATATTCAATTTAAATTATGTTGGTTGGTATCTAATAAAAGTCATGCTCAATGCAATCCAACCAACAAACAAACAAACAAAACATTTTCAATCATTTTATGCATAATGCATATTACCGTAATGTAAATTACACTTCACAATCACAATCACAATTACATATACATATGTACTTACTTCCACATTAATAATTGTATCTCTACACATATTCTACTGTAGATACTTATTTATACAAATGCCAAGAAAGTGATCAGAGAATTTTTCTTTTTCTTTGTGTTGTATATATGCACTAACTTTTATTATTCGACAACAAAATTTTTATTTGTGTAATAATGAAAAAAAAAAAAAAAAAAATTATTTGAAAAATCAAAAACAAAATGATACTGAAAATGAAAAAAAAATGAAGAAGCACATTATTTATAAACAACAAATAAAAAACTTGAAAAAAAATAATAAAAAAAAAATAAACATTTTGTAGTACTTCCTCTTCTTATTACTACACTACATATGTATATTTTATTTGTCATTTATTACCCATATACATATAATGTAATGTATGAATGTAATTTAATTTTAACCAAGAAAACAAAAGACGACAAGTAAAATAGAGAAAATAGCCAGCAAAAAGAAAAATAAATGTTTATGCCTAAAAAAACTACATAAATGTTCTTTTAACTTATTTATAAAATATGTGCACGACATAAAGAGTGTTTTAGCTGAAAAGAAAATTTATGGATTTATGGATGTGTTTTTGTTTCTTGTACATACTACTATATATATTTAGTACATAATGTACATATTAATATGCAATATATGATCACATTAATTTTCCCGCCAATTTCACAATCGATTTACAAAAAAAAAAAACAAAAAACAAAAACCTCTAACAAACAATAATAAAATAAATATTGTCATCGATGTCATCAGTGTACTAGTTTTAAGGTTTTCTTTTTGCTTTTTTATTAAATTTTATTATTTTTTTTTCTTTCAACTGATCACTCAACCGATCCGATCAACCGGTATATTTGTTTCTTTTTTTTTTGTTTTCACTTCTTTTTTGTTTTCTTTGCACAACTCTTTATGACGATCATTCAAAACAATTTATTGACTTTACCTATAACTTTTATAGTTACATATAGATAGGATGAGATATGTTTCATATGTATACATACATAGATCATTTATTGGAAAAACCCGAAGAGCTCAATGTTCGAGAAAAACATTAAAACATTAAAAGATATATACATATGTATGTATAATTATGTATCTCCAATTCATATGTATTTACATATATATGTACATTTAGGCGATCAGTGATTGTTGTGTGCCTGTTTGTATGTGTGTATTAATGAAGTCTTAAGAAAGAAAGTTAGGTTAGAGTTAGACACGTTAGACCCAAGAATATTTTTTATATAATATTCTGTATTATCACACATACAAAAATTGTATAGCTAACCATAAGAAAATAGTCATTATACACATATTCGTAGTTCGTACATTACGTATAGTTATCCATTTATGTTGATGATCATTATTATTATTATTATTATGGTGATGATGTGCTGCATCACAATTCACAACACAACACAACACAACACAACATATAACACATAACAACACACAACTGGAATACTAAATTTTCAAAAATAATAAAAACCAGTTTATAAAAACTCTGGCTCTGACTGTTTATGCATAGCTTATATCTTGTTGTCTTGTCTTGTCATTTTTGTGTTGAGTTCTTTGGCCTTTTCTTCATTTTCTTTATCATCATATTTTTTGTATTCAATTTTTTTTTTTCATTTTCTTCAAAAAAAAAAATAAATAAAAATATAAGTTTCTTTATATATACATACATACTGTACTGTGCTGTGATAGAAAATATACCGTTTTTATAATTTTATATTCACCTTTCCTACTATACTTTATTTCAATTCAAAACTTAGAACGCATCATTAAATTTTGATCACATATAGTTACTTACCTATTATAACTCTAGAGATATACTACATACATACAGACATGTAGATTATAATGTATTACAAAAATAAATGGTCGACGATAACGTGATTCAATTGGAGATTTTCATATTAGAAAAACATTTTTTTTTTTTAGATTTTTCTGACTTTACTCATGAGCACTTATATAAGTTAGTCACTGAATTTTTTTCAATTTAAAAAACAAATCACCGTATGTATAATAGAGAGTACTTACAAACATATATACCTATATATATGCCTGTATATGTACCTACAATTTGTTTGAGAATTTTTCATTTTGCCTGTTGTGTCATTATTATATCGATCGATTCGATTTCGATCATTATTATTATTATGGCATTTTCACGAACGGGAACGATCGACAACAATTGTGATGTGTTGAAAATCGTTGAATAGAATCGCAGAATGCAGCAGATAATATATAAGGATGAAATGCAAAATTTTGCCTATTATACGTTCATTTATTCACGTACATACATATATGTATATGCACATTGAATGGTGTACGTACGTTCGTACGTGAACAACGACTGCATGATACTTTTGAACCAGCAGTAATGTATAATGTAATAGATTAACTAAACTAGCTTTATAGGATAGGATTCGCATTCGATCTTGCACATATGTACATACATACATACATATGTACATTCAATAAATATGTACACATAGTACAAGTAAAAATCTCAGTTGCCCATATAATAGTATATAGTGAGTAGTTGCAGAATGCATTATAGCATTACAGATTGCATTCACTTTTCTTGTTTTTCATTGGTTTTTTTTTTTTTTTTAAATGTTTTGTGATGTGGTAATAACAGAGCTCCTCAGTATACAGTACAGCCGTACAGCTATTCAACTCTATAGTATATACATATGTATCTATATGGAAATTATACATTATATATAGAAAAGAAGTGCAATGCTTAGATTATTACACTTTTCCAGTTTCATTTCAATTGAAGCTAGTTTCTTGTTTTTTCTATTTTATTTTATTTTATTTTTTTGCCATTTATAATGTAATTTTCTATTTCTGTAAACTTGTAATAGCGGTAATACACGATTTTTAGTATACATATAAGATCATTGTTTTGTATTTTTAGTTTTTAGTTTTCGTTTAACCGCTTTTCTATATTAGCAGTTATAGTTACTTACAAACATATAATACCACTAATAGTAATTTACCTGTGTGTACATACTATATATGCCTACGTATCTATATTCCTCTTGCGTTCTGACTTCTCTTTTCTGAGTTTTAAATTTAATTTTTCCTGTTTTTATATTAAATTTTATAGTTTTAGTTTAATTTTTATTTTCATATGCAAACTCGTAAATGTTTTTGATTTTTCTGTAATTTTTTTTTTTTCACTTTGTTAATTTCACAATTTTCTCATCTTTATTGCTTGATGATGATGATGATGATGAAATGAAAATGTAATATTCAAAAAATCGAGAAAAATAGAAAAGGTATTTAAAGGCTAAAAATATTGACCATTTTTTTTTTTTTTTAATTTAACTCAAAACCAAAGAACAAAACCAAAGTAGCAGAATAATAATTAGCCCTATCACAACTCTCGATCGAGTCAAGAATTACTCGATATCGAGAAATTTCGTATCACAACCACAAGTCTCGATCGAGTTTCATTTCTCTTCATTCCAGTGGAAATGATGTCGTTAAGTGGTATCACAACTCTCGATCGAGTCGTAAGTCGATTTTTCTCGATTTAGCTCGATAGTGATTGAGGTTGCAAACAGTGTAAAAATTGAAAAATTTTATTTTAAAATTAAAAGTAACATGTGATTTTCATTAAATTTTGTTTTCATAAAATTTATTTTTGTTAAATTAAATTAATGTTTAAAATAGAATAAAAATTATGAAAATGCCGATATACTAAATACTAACCAAAAAAAAAAAAAAAAAACCCATATGATATGACATTTGTTTCGCTTTCAATTTATTCCATAGGAACGCTTGAACATAATCTCGATCGAAACTTGTGTTGTGATACTAAATTTCATCTCGATCGAGAAGTACTATCGATCGTTCCAACGTCTCGACTCGATCGAGAGTTGTGATGATGTGGCTGAATATATTTTCTGTTATTAGTCGTAAAAATGATATTTACAGCTAAACCATTGTATCCATCTTATTCTTTATTACATCGTTTCACCAATCGATCTCATACCGATATCTCCCTTTTCATATAATTTTTTTATAATTTTATATAGATTATTATTGTTTGATGCGATTGGCATCGAATGGAATGGGATAAAGCCTATTTCTGATGAAAAATAATGAAAATGCGAAAATAAGTACTCACAATCACAACAATTAGTTTGAAATATTTTTCATTTTTATGCTTCTCTTTTAGCTTTTTGTTTTCTGTGATTTTCTGCTGAACAGAACTGAAGAATTATTGAATGCTTGTATAGCAAGCAAGTAAATATAATTGAGGAAATAAAGCAAAATTAACTTAAAAATCAATTTATCAATATGTTCCGGCTAAATGAACATTCACAAAAATGAACAAATTCATATGAATAACAATAATAATGATAATTTATACTACCATTGCTGCTGTTGTTGTTGTTATTATTATTGTGTTGGCGATCCAATAATGAATAGACATTACGTATATAGAATGGATGGATTGTAAGTAAATGGATAGGATGGATAGTGATAATCGAGTGAATGTTACCACTCTGTTTTATAATGAATTTTCACACAAAATTAAAAAAAAAAAAATTATAAAAAGAAAATAAAATAAAAGTACACACACTTATATTATAAATGTTGTAATATTTTTCTTGATTAGTTTTTCGCATTAATAGGCACACCACACTCTTACCGCACCATATAGACATATAAAATCACAAAATTTATGATATTTAGTAGCTCCTTGACCAGTTCTTTCATATTCACAGATGGTATGTTGTATATTTATATATTTATGCATGTAGGTAGATCCTTTATCTAAATATGTATGTATATATTTGTGTGTAGAGATATTTATATTTTGAAATATTGATTGCAATTATCATCGGTTGCAATAATAAAAATAATAATAATAATCATAATTCCATTACATATTTCGTCGATTTTACCTTCTCTCATTATTTATTTTATTTTTATTTTTATTTATTTTTTTTTTTTATTATTTTTGTATTGCATAATTTGAAATATCCACTTTATGTAGATTTAGTATGTACATATATCTGCTAACTAACTAATATTAGATGTACATATTTCTATCTGGCTTGTAAATTGTATATATTTGCTAGGTATTCGCATTCGTCTATGTAATGTATTTACTCGTATAAATGCATCATGCATCAAAATTTTTCATATCATACAAAAAATTACAAAGGAATACAATTATTTTTTCCATTATTTGTGATGTACTCTACTCTATATAACTTCTTATATTCGATGTATTTATGATATTATGTAAATATTTCTAGTACAAATGTGCAAGTAATATGTATTCTTTTCAACTGTAATTTTCAAATGTAAACAACACAGCATAAGAAAAATACGAAGAAGAAGAAATATTATTTCATAAGAAATTTACTATCTATATGTGTATCTATCTATCAATACACTCGTCGTATAAATAACCCCATCGAAGACCTCCATTTGTACACATAATAATGAATTTAACTGAGAGATTACCATTTTACCAGTCATTGCATTATTGCATTTTATTCAGTACCAGTTTCAGCAGATCAAAATGTACACCTAAATGTACACACTATGAATGTATGGTGCTATGCAATGATATATAAGTATCTATGAATAAGGTACATGATTTGAAAATTTGAAAGTGTTTTCTTATATTCTTTATTTATTTATTTATTTATTTTTTTTTTCGTTATTTTTCATCGCTTCTATTTTAATTTGTTTTGTACACATATATACAATTCAGAGAGTGTGAGAGAGAGAGAGAGAGAGGGACGAGAGAAAATGATATATTGGTTTGATATCGAAAAGGAATTTAAATCAAATGAATCTAATTTTTCGAAATAAAAAATAGAAAATTTGTTTTCTTTTTCAGGAATGAAATTTTCAAATACATAATAATAAATTATATTTCTTAAGAAATTTGTATGTAATTTATTTTCATTATTTTTCAATGTAGATCATTTTTGTTTTTGTTGTTGTTTGTTTTCAAATTAATTATTCTACTTAACTTAGAGAAAAAATATGTTATATAAATGTTTATTATCTACTTACATGCAATTTACGTATTATGTACGAATGTTATGAGTATGCGTATAGGTGTATACTGATAAAATAATATTAAGAGTAGGATTCGACTTTGAAAAATTTGTCGAAAACAACAACAACGATTTTACATACAAAAAATTTTAAAAAAAAAATTCTTTTGCATACCTTTTAGGTGCTAATCAAAATGGATTTTTGAATATTTTGATGAAAAAGAACATAATTTTATTTTATTAATAAAAATGGAAATATAACAAAGAATTTTATACTTTTTTTTTGTAAATTCTTCAGAAAAGTCCAAATTTTATTTTGATACCAAAATCATATAGAAATATGAAGGTTTAATGTATGAAAACAGAAGTCAAAGTTGAACGATTTTTCAAAAAAAAAACCCCCCTCGCCTTTTTTAAGAACCAGAACTAAATTTCAGGACCTAAAATCAAAAATGTGCTATATTCAAGCACCACAATATCCTTAAGGCTATCTATATTCAAAATTTCAAAGAAATTGGTCAATCAGTGTTTGCTGTACGTGGTGCATTTATAGAACAAAACATAACTCATAATATTCTATTTGCAATTCAATAAAATTTCAATCTCATCGCATATATCGTAAATTTTGCATTTTTGTATAACGTGAGAAAAATTAATTTGACCGTTTACTTATTCTAATTTGACCCCGAATAGACGAAAACAAAAAAAAAACAAAAATTTATTCAAACAACAAACAGATACACACTTACGTATATATACTATATGTTTATAACAATAACAACAACAGCCATAACAATCATCACAACAGCAATAATAAAAATAATAACGAAGAGAACAATGATCCATCATCATATCATTGCATTTATTATGCGTGACCTTAATTTTAAAATCTGCATAAGAATTGAAAGATACACATCATCGCATCACATACTTATGTACAAGGGTACAAGCAAGAGTACACGTAGTGCTTATGTACATTGTGTACACTACTCTACCATATAAAAACTCATAATTGAATTTCATTTCTCACTTTTTATGTCTGCTATGTTGTTATTGTTGTGTAATTTGTATGTGGTACTGATGGTTGTTTGATTGAACCAAAAAAAAAAAAATGGGGTTATGTTGAAGAATATATGACATTTTTGTAGATTAATATGGTCAATTTTGACACTATATCTGGACCATATTCAGCGGTTAATGATGCGGCGATTAATAAACAAATTAAACTGTGTGCTGATGTTGCTGCTGCTGCTGCTGAAATTTCTGTTGTTGTCGTTATCCATTATCGTAATTTCAAATTAATTTTATAAATGTGTCATGATAGTAGAAAGAGTACCATATACATATGTGTATAGGCATAGAGATTCACTACTACATAAGTACATAATGCACACGTATCTGATCTACTGAAACTGAATTCTATCTATAATTTGGATAAAGATAAATATTATTTACTTGTAGGTTTATATGTGCGTGTGGACGCGCGGTCATTTACACAAAAATAAGTTTTTTCTTTCTTTTATTCCAGTCATAAATCAACTGAATTATTTTTTTTTTTGTTTTTACATTTTATTTTATGAAATTTTATTTTAAATTGAATTCTTTTTAATTTCGCTTCCAACTTCTTTCAATTTGCATATTTTTATTTGCTGTTTTCTTTTTTTTTGTGTTTTTTTTTTTTTTTTGAGTCAGGTCAGTTACTTATTTTTTACCAGTAAAATGAAAAAATAAAAATGAAAAAAAAAAGCAAAAAAACATTATTTTTTATTTTTGGTTTTTCGAATTTAGAAATAACCATCACGTCATAAAAAAAATTTGAAATGAATTGAATGCAAAAGCTTTTTCCACTACACTGTGCAAAAATATCGTCTGTAAAGCGTAAGTAAGGCCGCGCGCAGACTAAAAGTGTAGACTAATCTAAACATACGATGTGTTTAACGCTCAGATACGCTCAGTTAAGCAAGAACCTAAATAGACGTGAAGGGACGAAAGAAATTAAACGAACTTAAATACTCGTTTCGTTAGTTTGACAAATAGTTTGCCCTAAATAGAAGCGTTTCGAAACGAGTAAATTTGTGTATAAGTATTGTAAGCATAAAACGAGTAGAAACGATAAAATGTACGGCCGCTACGGTACTTCCGTTTCGTCACGTTTCGTCTATTTGACATTTAAACTTATCGAAGTTGAACGAACGTAAGAATACGTCCATTTAGAATAGTTCTACGTACCACACTACTATCGTATGTATCGTTTCGTTTCGTTTCGTTTCGTCACGTCTATTTAGGTTATAGCTTTACGCTACGCTCTTAGCCTGCGCGCAGGCCTAACAAAATTTACAATAACACAACAACAACAACAACAACAAAATTGTGACTGGTTTTCTTGTGATTTTTTTGTGACCAATCAGCAGTTTCGTATTCTGAATAAGTACTCACAAGAAAAATCACAAAAATTTCACCTCTTAATGGTGAATTTGAAACGTCAAATTTTTTTAAGAAAAATAATATATTTTATATTTTTCACATAACCTTAAAATTATTGTTGTGACGACTGAAGTAACAGATCACAATTTGTGACTCTGTCATGTTGTGACTTTTTACCGCGGAATACAAAAAGTCACAACTTGTGACTTATATGTCACTGTCACTGTCACTATTAGTCACTGATACTCAACAGAATAGGGCTATAGGATGAGATAATTGCAAATTTTATTTTTTTAAAAGACTTCTCATCTACTGTGGTGAATTCATTTCATGTTTTATAACATTTGTCTTGACCTTTGATGAATGTTGAGATCTATACTATGTGAATGAAATGTGGTGTGTGACATTTTCAAAATGTAATGTCATATACTTAATTTGGACTAAACTCTGTATAATTGTCTGCTCTGAAACAAATAATGTTATTTTTTTAGACTCAGTGGACAGTAAGATGTGAAACTGAGCTAATTTTAAAGAGTTGCAACTATCCTCTCCGATTATATATAGTATACAGAGCTGTTATTTTCATTAACTTTTTTTTTACACAAAATTTCAATTCGAGCAACAAAATAATTTTCGTTTGCATTTGTATTATGTTACACAGTGTATATGATGTGGGTGGATAAATGCCGGTTGGATAATGGTGTGGTGTTTGTATAATAATAATTATAGCTTTTAGCATGCATACTATAATATGAATGCATATGCATGATGAGAATATTACTCCTTACACCTTAAGAATATTATATACGAGTGTACATACATATATGTATGTATAGTATGTGCTACTAGAATATATGAAATATTTTATGACAGAATACTTTTTTTTTAGTATTCTTTCCTTATCAAATCATATACTAAAAGGAAAAAGAAAAGTTGAATGATAAAATAAAAAACAAAAAACAAACAAAATAAAATACTAAAAAGTAAAATAAGAAAATAGAAAAAAAAAACAAAGAAAATTCGAGAAATTCTAATACTATTTTTTATTCGAGAAATTATACGAGTATTATAGTGTAGTGTGTACTATACTCACAGTCACAATCACAATCCAAAATTCTATATTGTTGCATGTTTATTCACCACTTATCATAATTAAAATACGAACGACTGAATTAACTAAAATAATGGTAAAAAAATAAAACGAAAAAAAAAACAAAAAATGCAATAAAAACAACAAAAATAATAGTAAAAAAAATATTTCTAGAATCAACGAAAAAAAATAATAAACCTCAAATAAAAACATTAAAAATGACAAAGTGACAAATCTTCAATGCGTTGCGTTGGATGTTGCATTTAAGGTCACTAGTTTATGGCGTATTCTCGTAGATCAGAGATTTCACATAACCCCATAAGAAAAATTCCAAGAATGTCCGATTTGATCAAGATTTTGGTAGTCAGTTGACATTACTAATTCTGAAAATAACTCGCCCAGGAAACTTTTATTGCAGTAAATCAATTAGTTTATTAAGATGTGTGACAAGCTGTGCAATTATTTATGTCAATATCTTTCAGTTTAGGTCAGAAGTATTGAGCTATCACATTCCTGTAGAGTTGGCCATTAACAGTAACATGATTTCCTTGTTCGTGTTCAAAAAAATATGGGCCGATAAAGCCATGAGCCCGCAAAGATCGCACCAAACTGTGATTTTCTAGGAATGAAGAGACAAATCTTGAATCACTTGAGGATTTTTAACACCCCAAATCCGGCAATTTTGTTTGTTGAGCCAGAAATGCGCTTCATCCGAAAAGATGATTTTTTTCCGAAACGAAACGAAACGTCTGTCGAACTGAACACGAATTTTAATAGTGAATTCGAATAATTTCTACGCGTTTTTGAACCGTATATCTTTCCATGATGACTTGCCTGACTCTATTGAGCACAACTATCGAAGCCTGGCTTTGAACCTTCAACCAGTGTTGCAGTTATAAAATTTGAAAGTTCTGACATTCTTTTTGGAAAACCCTCTACATACTAGATGTAACATTAATATTTTTTTTTAGGTTCTTTTTTACGGTTTTTCTTCTTTTGTTTGTTTTCATATTTTTTCATATATTTTTATTTATCCTTTATATTTCACATTCATTTTATGTGTACTATTTTGCTTGTTGCATTTCGAGGATAATAATTAAAATATGAAATGGAATAAACTCGCAACGATATACATATAGTATGTACATATGTACTTATATAATGTCGTGTTCGTGTACGATGTAAAGGTAAACTATACACGTACATGCATCGATAAAGTTTTCAACTGATGAATTTATACAGTCAAATAGAAGTTTTTTTTTGTTTGTTTTTATACACTTTTCAACCCACTTTTCATTTTATTATGTTATTTTTGGATTTTTTTTTGTTTCTTTATTCTTCATTCTTTATTCTGGATAACCTGTATATTCTCTGTATATATGTATATGTATAAGTTGTCTTACCTTATTCGATACTATAATCTACAATATATGTTTGTACATTTATGTACATTCATGCATACTGACATAATCGCGTATATATGAGTATGTATACATATTTACAATTTTATTTACGTTTTAAAACCGTTATTTGTCCCTGCGCGATATGGTTGATAAATGTACATAATATCTGTTGTATGTCTGTAGTAAATGAATGTCGAAAAAAATCCCCAGATATCTAGACATTATTATATCCACCTAGTAAAATGTAGTAGTACACTATGATTTTCTAAAAAAACAAAAAAAAAATTTTTTTTTTAAGTATTCAGGCAAATATGTATACATGGTACATACCTACTCAACTCTATAGTTAATAAAAATGTAAATAAAAAGAAAGAAAACAAAAAAAAAACAAATTAAAAATAGAAAAGAAACAAAATGCAAGATAAATAAAAAACAAACGACAAATGACAACAAATAGTGTTTGACTATGACTACATCATGTAAAGTACAGAAAGAAAGGATATTATAAATGCACCATGTATACAGTCTATACGTAAATATATGTACATATATAGATGAATGCATATTTAAAACTGCTCAGAGAATTAAAACACAAAAAAAAAACAAAAATAAAAAGCGGAAAAAAATATAAAGGATTTTGTGTATTGTGGAAGTGGAATCGTCGTCGTCGTCAATGCTTTACATACATAATATGTATGTGTCCTAATGCCAGTGAGCCATGCAGATAGTATGTTGATACTCTCGTTACACAGTTATGGAGATGTAAGAAGAAGCAATACAGTAAATATATAAAAAAAAACACACAAACTAAAGAACAACCTAAAAAACAAACTAAAAAACAAACTAAAGAACAAACTAAAAAACAAAATAGAGAAACTGAGACTTCATCTTCTTTTCATCATAATCCTTTGCTCAAAAAATGAAAAACAATAAAAACATGAATAAAAACAAAACAAACAAAAAATAAAATAAAATAAAATATTTATTATTTCTGCTTTCTAAATATGTATATGAAATTTAAAAATGCATACATATACATATAATCGCGTATAATACACTTTACATTCATATATACTTTCAGTAGATTATCCTTTATAATATAATTTCTAAAGGTTACTTGAAGGTGAATATCTGATTTTCAAAAAAATATACTATATATTGTATGTATACTGTTGTTTGCTGCCCCATCAACAATCATGATATGGCGGTATATGCATTGTTCTAAATGAAAACAAAATAAAAACATTCAACAACAAAATGAAAAGAAATCATTAAAAAAAAAAAATAAAAGTATAAAAGAAGAAAACAGAGAAAAAGAGAAAAGAAGAGAGAGAAAATTAATTGTTAGATTTCATTCAAAGGATAATAATTATATAAAAAAAAGAACAAAAACGTAAACAAAAATAATAAAAAATTTTTTTGTACATACCATACGTACGAGTAGATGTAAAAGTATTTTGTCGTATATGTATGTAGCGAAAAATTACAAAGAAAATCAAAGAAAATCTATAAAACAATAGTAAAACTACTCTACTACTAAAAACTTTAGAAAACATTAATTACTATACTGATTCATAATATGTGTGTGTACATTTATATACAATGTGTATATGATGCATAAACTTTACAAGTAACATACTTGTGCATAACTTTATCCGTATAACATTTTTTCCTTTTTTAATGTTTTGTTGTTTAAAATTAATATATAGGACAATAGAAAAATTTATGATGCAAAAAATCAAAGTAAAAAAATACTTCTCGTATTATATTCGTTTCGTATGAAAATCATTTGTGAAATACACACACATGTACACAGATATAAGCATTAGAACATTATAAAAGAATGGGCATACTATAGAGTGAATTATCAATAAAATTACAGAATTTTTTTATTTTAGAGAAACAATACGAAACGTGGTGATACAATATTGAATGCAATTAATCCTTAGGCCGCGCGAGTTATGTATATGAATGTATATCCCCCATCCTCATCTCAAATGAATCATCAAATAAATAAAGATAATATAAACTATGTTTCTATTCTGAATACATTAAATAAAACTAATCAAAACACTAAGAATATATGATATCCTAAATACACTATAGATAAGTAATTAAGAATAATCAATGATAATAACAAAATATGAAAAACAATAATGATAAGAACTAAATATATGAAATATAATGATAAGAATAGAATATAAGAAAAACAACTTGTTTATTGAATACTATATATACTAGTCTTATAAAAGAAGACAGTCAGTTAGTAAAAAGTAAAGTGTAGAGTAAATCAGCAAAAACTAAGAATAGTGTCAGTGGAGCAGCGAGTTTCAGTTGATATATTAAGATCTAATTGTAATGATTTTGTAATTTAAAAGTTGTTTCTAAATAAATAAAATTATACTTGAAAAAATAAACTAAAAAGTTTATTTCATTTTATTTTTTTAATATAATACAATAAGTATTATTTATTTGGCGCAGTCGGTAGGATATCCTTCTATCGAAGAGGTATCCAGTGATCGAATCAATAATAGTATTCTATCTTTTTTTTGCATCCAATAACTAAATTAGTGAACCTGTAACGTAGTTAACAAAAGTGTTAATATAGAAACGAAAGTTCCAAAGTTAATGGACAAAAATAAAAGAAATTGTTTAATAGATAAATCTAGAGGACTAGTGATCGAAAACTTTAATATGGAACAAAATCAAAATCAGCAATTGGCAGAACAATTGGTACAAGCCACAAATAAACTGAACCAATTAAATGCAGTGATTCAAGCATATCAACAGAGAGAAACGTCTGCAGAATACAGGGAAAAAGTATTAAGAGAAGTTAGATATATGACCACCTTTACAGGACAAGGAGAGACAACGATCAACTCCTTCATAAGCAGTGTCGAATACTACCTGTCAACAGCCACCGACAACGAACTTAGAAAATGCATGACCAGAACTATATTTTATGAGAAGATTCAAGGTGAAGCCAAGAATATTGTCATCAATCTACCACGTCCAGATGATTGGGAAAGCATCAAAGAAACTCTGAAAGTAAGATATCGTCCAGATACGGAGCCAACGGAGATATACAGAAGGATAACCAATTTAAAGGTTAACACAGTAAGTGAATTAGTTTTAGAAATACAAAACATAAAATATAAAACAGACGAATTAATTGTATACTACAAAGGTAGTAATTATATAGATCTTAGTAATGTTAATAGTATTCTTATTAATACAGTTAAAGAAATGACTCAGGGTATATTGCTAGATAAAATTTATGAAGAAAATAATTTAGATCAAATTATTAAAATAATGAGAAATAGAAGGTATGAAGATTCTTGTATAAGACCTGAATTTAAAAAATATAAAAATCAATCAAATAAAGATTTAAAAAAATATACACAAAACTTTAATGATTCAAATAAACAAAAATTTGTACAAAATTTTAATGATTCAAATAAACAAAAATTTGTACAAAATTTTAATGATTCAAATAAACAAAAATTGGTACAAAATTTTAATGATTCAAATAAACAAAAATTGGTACAAAATTCTAATGATTCAAACAGACAAAAATTTATACCAAGACAAATTGACAGACATAACTATAATAACAATTTTCGACGAAACCAAAGCTCTGAACAATCTAGACGACAATTCCAAAATACTAGAAATTCGGGCCAATATCGTTACCAACAAAATAACTATAGACCAAATATAGAACCGATGGAAGTTGATAATATTCAGAATATTGAACAATCTAACAATGTAGAGTTTTTTATGAACTAGCCTCGGAGGAATTACCAATGATTGAAATAACAGTAAATGAAAGAAAATTTTTAGCACTCATAGACACAGGCTCTACTTTAAGTTTAATAGATAATAAAGTTTTAGGTTTTAAGACGATAAAAATTAAACCCATATATTTTTCAACTATAAACAATAAAGATTCTATAGAATATGAAGTACACACCCCTGCTCCGAAAGAATTGAAAGCATTACCTGGAGCCTTGATCCGATGGAAACAAAAAAGTTTACCAAACAGAAAATATCAGTTCATAATCGGAAACGATTTATTAAGAAAACTTAACACTATAATTAATTTAGAAGAAGGTGTAATTATCTTAAACAATGAAAAAATTAAACTTCTAAATAACCCTTATTTATCAAATCAAATTTATAGTTTAGAACCGATTAAAGGTGATATTTTGAATCAATTACAATTAGAACACTTAAATGTAGAAGAATATAATGAAGTTAGGAAATTGGTTAAAAATTTTAATAAACTATTCTTTAGAGAAGGAGATATACTAACATGCACTACAGAAGTAGAGCATGAAATAGTCACTATCACCGATCAGCAAATAAACGCGAAGTTATATAGATATCCACCCCAACACGAGGAAGAAGTTAAGAAACAAATTATTGAAATGGAAGAACAAGGAATAATTAGAAAAAGTAATTCCAAATATTCCAGCCCACTGATAGTTATCCCTAAAAAGAAGGATAATTCAAATAAAAACAAATTTCGTATTGTAATAGACTATAGGAAATTGAATGAAATTACAGTCGATGATAAATTTCCTTTACCTAATATAGATTCTATATTAGATAAATTAGGTAAAGCACAATACTTTACAACGCTAGATTTGGCTAAAGGTTACCACCAAATAACTATTAAAGAAGAAGATAAAAAGAAAACTGCATTTGTTACACCATTTGGTTTATACGAATATAACAGAATGCCTTTCGGTCTGAAGAACGCTCCGGCAACGTTCCAAAGACTAATGAACGATATTTTGAGGGAATATATCAATAAAACATGTGTAGTATATCTTGATGATATATTAATATTCAGTACAAGCCTCAAAGAACATGTTAAAGCAATTTCTGACATCTTCAAAGTATTAGAAACAAAAAAATTGAAAATACAAATCGACAAATGCAATTTTATGAAAAAAGAGACCGAATTCTTAGGTCATATCCTAACCAATAACGGACTAAAACCCAATCCAGAAAAAATCAAAATTATCCAAAAATTAGAGATACCCAAAACACCAAAACAAATAAAAAGTTTTTTAGGTTTAACCGGGTACTATAGGAAATTTGTTAAAGACTACGCGAAGGTAGCCCAACCTATTACTAAATATTTAAAAAAGGAAGCAAAAATAAATACAAACGATCCTAATTATATTGAGGCGTTCGAAAAATTAAAATCTTTAATTACTAGTCATCCGATACTCAGATATCCGGATTTTGAAAAACCATTCACGTTGACTACAGATGCATCAAACTATGCAATTGGTGCAGTTTTGTCACAGAATGGACACCCAATATGTTTTGCTTCAAGAACTTTAAATAATCATGAAAAAAATTATTCTGCTACAGATAAAGAGTTCTTAGCTATTATGTGGTCAGTTAATTATTTCAGGCCATATCTATATGGTAAAAAATTTAAAATTTTTACGGATCACCAACCAATTAAATATTTACACGCAAAGTATAGAGGAAAAGACATGTCTCCTAGACATCAGAGATGGTTGTTAAAACTTGGAGAATATCAATTCGAAATTGAATATTTAAAAGGGAAAGAGAATAAAGTGGCAGATTTTTTAAGTAGAATTGAAGATAGTAGTGAAAACAAACAAAGTGAAAAAGAAGAGATTGAAAAGAATTTACCTAACATAGAAACGTTTTCAGTGAATATAGAAGAAAACGAAGAATCAGAATTAGAAGGATTATTTAATATCGAAGAAAATAAGGAAAATACAACTTTAGCAACAATACATTCGGTTGATGAAGAAATTTTAGACCATATACCTATTAAAGAGGAAATTGTTAACAAATATAGAACTCAAATTATTCTTACTAATAATAAAATACAAGATATAGAAATTATTACAAATAGAAGAATTATTTATATCACTAGTTATGATTTGAATAATCTAGAAGATATATTTAGAAGATTCATTAAGAAAGGTAAAATAGGAATATATTCGGAACTGTCTGATAATCAGTATAACATAGTTCAACAAAAACTAATACAATTATACTCTAATGATAAACAAATTAAATTTGTGAAATGCTCTTATAGAGCTCAAGAAGTAAAAACGGAGGTAGAAGCAGTAAAACAAATTTCGTTCTATCATGTCAGAGAAAGTTTACATTCGGGAATTCAGGAAACCTATAATCAAATTAAGAATAAAATATATTATCCAAAACTATTAGAATTGATTCAAATCGTCATTAATCAGTGTGAAATATGTCAAAGAGTCAAGTATGATCGAAAACCGATCAAGCCAAAATTCCAACTAAGTGAAACACCTACTAATATTAACCAAATTATTCATATCGATACTTATGTTATCATGAAATGCAGCTTTTTGACTGTTATAGATAAATTCTCAAAATTTGGTGTAGCATATTATTTAAATGATAGAAATCACTGTACTATTATAGAACAATTAGAGGAGCACTTTAGTAAGATAGGTAAACCAATGAAAATTGTAGCCGACAATGAATTCAACTCGATACAAATAAAAGAATTCTTACAAGAAGAAAATATTATCTTACATTTAACAAAACCCAACAGTCATACCGGCAATTCGGATATTGAAAGATTCCATAACACCATTGCTGAGAAATTCAGAATTATCAAATTAACAAATAAGAATTTAGTAGTTAAAAGAATAATTCAGCAAGCTATAAGAAATTATAATAACAGATTTCATTCCACAATTAAAAGCACTCCTAATGAGGTACAAAATCATAAAGTAGATTTTACTAAAATATTAGAAAATCTAAAAACTGTTAAAGAAAATAATTTGAATAGATTTAATAAAACAAAAGAAGAATATGAAGAAAAACGATCTCAAGGTTTCATTAAAAATTACAAAGCAGTAAGACATAAATATGAGCCAAAATACAAAATGTCTAAATTAAGAAATGTTCATTTGACAAACATAAAAAAGCCTTTAAAATTTTCAGATTTGGACAACAATTTTGACATTCCTCCTATTGGTTGTCCCAGTAATTAGTAGAATTAGAACATCTTTAATTTTTGCCATAAAGATTCCAAAAAAGTTTTCTAAGATTCAGTTAAAAACAATTGTACCAATTCCAAATAAAGAAAAAAAAGAAATAGATTATCCACATGAAAAAATATTCAATTTTAATAATAAAACATATAAGTATGAAAAATTTAAGACTATTTATGAATTAAGAAAAAGTAAACATTGTATTTTAACAAAAAATTGTAAACTTATTAAAAATAATATAACAGAAATTATTACTTTAGATGATGAAACAATTGTAATTAAAAATGCCATAGAATTAACAATAAATCATAATTGTGATGACAGACAAATAAAATTATCAGGAAATTTATTAATTCATTATAATAATTGTAGTTTACAAATTTTACAACAAGAATTTTCAAATATATTAGAATATGTATATGATAGATACTATTATCCAAATACACAATTAGACACAAATTTTACAAATAAAATTTCATTTGAAGATTTAAAAATCCATTATGAAAATAACATAAAAGAAATACAAGAAATCAAATTCCATAAGAAAATTTTAATAAATTCAAATATAGGAATAATAATTGTAATTATAATCATTGTAACAATATTAATAGTAAACAGAATTCAGGAGAATTCAAAATCTAAGGAGAGGGAAGTTATGTATATGAATGTATATCCCCCATCCTCATCTCAAATGAATCATCAAATAAATAAAGATAATATAAACTATGTTTCTATTCTGAATACATTAAATAAAACTAATCAAAACACTAAGAATATATGATATCCTAAATACACTATAGATAAGTAATTAAGAATAATCAATGATAATAACAAAATATGAAAAACAATAATGATAAGAACTAAATATATGAAATATAATGATAAGAATAGAATATAAGAAAAACAACTTGTTTATTGAATACTATATATACTAGTCTTATAAAAGAAGACAGTCAGTTAGTAAAAAGTAAAGTGTAGAGTAAATCAGCAAAAACTAAGAATAGTGTCAGTGGAGCAGCGAGTTTCAGTTGATATATTAAGATCTAATTGTAATGATTTTGTAATTTAAAAGTTGTTTCTAAATAAATAAAATTATACTTGAAAAAATAAACTAAAAAGTTTATTTCATTTTATTTTTTTAATATAATACAATAAGTATTATTTATTTCGCGCGCACAGACTTAATAGCTTAGCGTAGCGTAAACTTCAGAGTGTAAAATTCAAATCATTTTTTTCTTATTACATTCGCATACAAAAGCGTAGCGTAGGCCGTTTTCACTTTTGCATGGTTTCGCATAAAAACTTGCATTTACAGTGTGTTCAGTTTAGCAAGCGTGTAGTAAAAGTCATATGTTCACTTTTCCAAACATGCAAACGTCATTTGTGTTCATTTAATAAAACTTGTTTTAAAATTAACGCAATCTATGCAAGTATTTCAAGTTGATTGCTTTTCTGAATAAGAAGAAAATACACTCTTTATGTTGCCATTGTCATCAGCTGTCATTTTGTGTTTACTTAAATTGAATTGTTTTTTTTTTCTTTGTGTTTGATGTCGGATTATGTTCAAATATGCAAGTATGTATTTCCACATGCGCAAGTGGATTTTTGTCGTAATTAATTGGTTGCTTTTTTTGACGTTTGCATGCATGGTTGCTTACTTGCACGCAACCAAACGCATAAAAACCATGCAAAAGTGAAAACGGTCGTAGTTTTAACCATACGCTATGTTTGAATTTATACGTGCGTAACGTTCAGGTTCCCCTACGCTCTTAGTCTGCGCGCGACCTAGAATAGAGTTCATTCTAGTCAAGTAAATTGAAGAGAATTAAGAAATGTCACTGTCATAATACTATGTGTTGTATGTTTTTCTTTAAGACAAAGTACATAATTTCAAAAATTTTGATTAGAAAATAAACAAAAATTTGACTATAAATTCATTCACATTCAGAGTTTTGCTTTCAAATTAAACTATCAAAAATGATATTACAACGTTTATTGTTATCTATAATATATTTGACCATGAAACTCGATTTGATTTTATACGTTTACCTTATATCACTTATGGCCAGTTTCACAGTGGAGGTTTAAAGTCAAAGTTAACTTAACCCTGAACTTGGGTTTAAATTGAAGATTTAAACTCATCCAGTTTCACAGTTAAATTTTAGTTGACTTTAGTTAACTAGAGTTTAACAAAGTTTAGTTAACTTGAACCTTAATGAAAAGCTTACAATGAGGAGATACTATAATTATATACTGATTATAACCGCTGGAACAGAATGTGTAGCCACGTGTAGCTGCAGTACGGCTGTTAGCTGACTGTTCTCTGATTTCTCCTTTTTAAGTTATTTTAAACCTTACCCAGAGTTTAACCAGTAGATTTTGAAAGTTTAACTTTTGTCGATATTTAAGCTCCATACAAAGGTTAAAACTGTACTGTGAAACTCATTAATATTTTAATTTGAAGTTTAAACCTCCTACGAAGTTTAAACCTTTACTATGAAACTGGCCATTTTAGTTATTCATTCTGTTCTGAAATGTATACAAGCGCATACAAGACAGTTTCTTCTACATAAACATCACCTAGTACAGGCATTTAATAGCCCATACACTGCTCACGCCATATGAACGAACCGATAAGTTATTTATAAATTATCAAAGATATGACGTAATCAAAAACGACATTTACTAAAATTATATTCTACATACATACAAACGTATGTACTACATGCTGTGTATTTAATTGGTCTCTTCGTTTTGTTTCCATTTTTTTGCTGTTTTTTTTTAGCTTTAATTTATCTCTTTTTATTTTTTATTTATTTATTTTTTTAATAAATATTCTTACTAACCTTACAACCCTACGATCAATCTCTCAATTCATTTTTCTGCTTTATTGTAGATCATATTTCGTTTATTTTATTTTGTTTTTCTGCTAGATTTTATTTCATATTCAAAAATAGTTTATCTTATAGTTCATAATATTTCTTCATTTTATTCGTTATTTTTTTTTTTAATGACAAAAACCTGCTTTCAAATTATTTTATGTAATTTTTTTGCATCTTATGGTTTTGCAAATTGAAACTGAATTTTGAAATTCGTATGTTGTTTGTTGTTTGTCAGCTGGTGCATTTATGTATGTTTGTACTTGTACCCTATGTATACAGTAGATACGATCGAATCTCTATTACACTGATAATTATCATGAAAATTATCTGTATTTATGTAAGGATTAAGAGAAGATTAACTCAAGAAAAAAAAATGTTCGATATCAAATTTATAGGCTTTACGTAGAATAATTGTATTTAGTATTTCTGTACACGCTTTAAGGCCGAATCGAACATGAGAGGTTGGACACAAGTACAAAAACTTACGAATTACCTCACTGTTTATATAGTTAATCGAAATCCAGATAATCGAGACTCCACTCTGTGCATACTGTACAGTATGAGTATAGCATTGATGTATGTGCCGACAGAATACCAAAACAAATAAAATAAAAAATGTAAAAACTAAAAAGAATAAAATCGCTTAAATATTAATTAAACTTCATAACGTTGCAATTTACAAGATAAATGGTGTAGTATACGCATATACAATAGAGTCAAAATCTATCATTCTCGTCCCATTCATTTAATTTCTTTTTTTGTAGTATAATAATTTACACACACACACACAACACAACAAATTCAATAGAACACACCAAGGCAAACGAAACGAGATGATAACTAGCGAATGTCTGATTCACCACCATATTACACTGTTGTTTCTTTTTTTTTTAATGTAACGCATTCAATTGACACAATAACGATAAATGAAACAAAAAAAAAAACACAAGCAAGCAAATTCATAACCTATAAGAATAACAAAAACAAAATATCTAAAAAATAAGAAACAACGAAAATTTCAAAAAATCCAATTAAAATGTCTAAAAAAAAACACAAAAAAACTATAGTATTTGTAATTTCCTAATACTACCGATTTTTAATATGAGTACATACATACGTACATACATCCATGCCATGCAAAATACAATGTGAAAACAATTGTGCAAGGTCAGGATGAATAACAAACAAGGAAAAATACATATGTATATAAAAAAGATAAAAAATTTGTGACCGAAAAAGCGAATTCACTGCGCTAAATAAATTCAATAAAATGTATACCATTGTAGACATACAGTGGAAAATTTACGCATTCACTCACATTACACTATCAGCACCAATCATCATCATAAAATGTATACAAATACACATCATGAGTGTATATGGATGGTGGCTGCTACAGCTACAGCTTATTTTGGATGAAACTTAAACTGAATTTTGTTTTGTAGCTTTGCATAGCCATGTGCCAACCCTATGTACCTATATGTACGAATTGTACATACGTACATGTAGTAGTGTAGCCATATGTATATCTGTTCTGTACACACTTTAGAACCGATCACTTTTAGAATAACAATCGCAGATTCAGTTCAGTTCAGAATCAGTTAATTATTTGATGAAGGAATATATACATAGTATATGTATGTATATTTTTTCTAATTTTCTTCATGTCTTTTGGATTTAATTTTATTATGCTGACGATCTTGTATGTGTAATTGTTGAATATTTGTAGTTTTTTTTTTTTTAGTAATAAGACGGTGTTTAATTTCTCATTTGATTCGGTATTTCTCCATCTTATTTGATTCGTCTTCTTATGATTAAGATGATGATGTAGTTGATGATTGAAAAATCTTTAAGAAAAAAATAATCTTCACTTTATTTATTATTTTTGTTGATTAATGTTAAGATCAAAATTGTTGAGTCTGTCACGAATCATTTTTGTCATTAATTAATCACCAAAAACAAACGAAAAAACAAACAAAAAAATAACTGAAAATTGAGATACAAATTTAAACTAAAGAAGGAATAATAAAAAAAATATTTTTTTCCTCTCATTTTTTATTCATGATCGTTGGTATATTTGTTTTTTTTGTTTTTGTTAAATTTTGAATTATTTTCAAATTAAATTTGCCTTCAATCAAATTTTATACTAATACACTTTTGCTTATACATAAATTGACATACATACATACATATGGAGGCATGTTTAGGTATGTACGTGCCATAGATAAATATGTATATACATAAATGTAACTCATGTATAGATTGTCATAAATTTAGCCTTGAAACAATAAAAATGTTGCTGGCTATAACTTTTTGTTCTTTTTACTTAAAATAGAACCACTTCTCTCTCTCTCTCTGTCTCTGTCTCTCTCTCTATCTCTGTCTCTGTCTCTGTCTCCATCTCCATCACCATCTGTTTCCATTTTATTATTCTTATTTTGTCATTGTCATAATTTATTTTTAAAAGAGAATCGTAACGTTTGTATATTAAATTTGTTACGTAAGTTATTCGATAAATAAAAAAAAAAACAAAACAAAAAATTTAATAAAAAAAGGAGATAATAAATTAAAAAAAATGAACGCCAAATCCAAATACTAAAAAAAAAATCATACTCATTCATATACATTAACTTAACAGCAGCCATAAATCCATATAGTTATGTTAATGGTGGTGTTGTAGATCTTCTAGTGTAGTATCTAATGTAATATCTACGGTCTACACACAGATATCACATCACTCTCTGTACATGCTGTATTATTCTATATAATGTGAATGGAGTAGGCACAAAACGTACATACACAAAAGTGTGTAAATGCATTGTGTTTCCGGTTGATTGAAGTGAATTTAATTTACTACAAGCAAACAGAATAGAAAATAAATTATAATAAATTTTTTATTTTTTTTATTTAAAAAAAATAAAATAAAAAGGCATGACTTAATTAAATATTTATAAGTACATATATTTCTTCTCGTATGATAGTTTAACAAAATTGCAAATATACTTACATATATAAACACACATTCATGCGTGCATACTCTGTATGAATATACATAATCTATCCATCAATACATTTTGTTGCTTAGTTTTGATAACGATGTAAGTACCCAGAATTACTTACTGAACAATGAATTACTTACTTGATGAATCGATATAATAATGCATTATGGCCGGGCATATACATATCGTATTCACTTC
The DNA here is from genome assembly GCA_951394055.1 of Villa cingulata. Lineage (NCBI taxonomy): Eukaryota > Metazoa > Arthropoda > Insecta > Diptera > Bombyliidae > Villa > Villa cingulata. The sequence continues at coordinate 33,225,450 of OX596023.1, forward strand.
GATCTTTTTTTAACATGTTCAAACCTTAAAACTGTTGGATGTAAACTTTTGTTGAGAAAGACACTTATAATCATAGTTGGAAAAATGAATTTCTTCAAATACACATAATTGTGCAAGGTTTTTCTTTTTTTCATTGTCAAACAACAAATTTAAATTTAGAATAATTCAAAATCAAAAGTTCTATCATCAGAAAATAGCAGACAATCGACATTATACATAAAATATTAAAAAATGTTTCATTCTTACTAGTTCGTTACAACAATTGGATTTTAATTCGATCAAACTTATTTTGGTCTTCAGTCTTACACTGAAGTCGTTTTGTACTCTATCAAACACTCAGTACATCCACGAAGTTCAAACAAATTAAATTAGTTAATTAAATTCTTATCAAATTCGTTGCATCAAACTTTATCGAACCAAATTTAAAGTTGTTTCAGGCCAATTTTCATTCTATAAATTCATGAAATTGAACTTTTTGTTTCAGTCATTCCAAGACAAAATTCTGGATTGATCTCGCATTCAAAATAAAACTGCTCCAAATAATCATGAATTTCATTTACAAACGTAATCGTATATTTCCATTTTCTACTTTTATGAAGGATATCATGTTGTTATATGTATTTTCTATATTCATTCATTCTGTTTGCGTTTATTGTACATTTTACGTATACGTAAGTACAAAAATGCACATTTCATAAATCATAAATGCATTCATACAGAAATGAATGCGCATATTTTTGTCATATTTATATCTATTAATGTATGAGGCTTAGATAATATTATTGCAAAAAAAAAAACAGTATTTGTAAAAGCAATTTTTAAATGTCACAATCGTACAGTATCTAATCTAGGTATATATGAATTCAATATTATAGCTGATACAGACAGATGTGATGCTATAGGTATAGACATTACCAGCAATATTAGTATGTACAACACTTCCTAACGACTGCATGTGTTTAGATACAAAAACATGCCTGTTGTTTATGTATGAAATGCAACAATCATTTTACTAGCTGCTAGAATTCGATATCGTATGATGATTTTTAATTGAAAGACAATAAAACAAAACAACAAAAAAATAAAAAGCGAAAAAACAAAATAATCTATCTTATTTTCTATTCATTATTCATTTTTCCTGTTGTTCACTATAAATCATATAATCTGTATGCATTTTTCATATAGATTAAATCGAAGGTGAATTATTTCAAAAAATTGAAAAATAAAAAATAAAAGATACAATAAATTCCGAAATTTTGTGGTGATCGGCACGGCACGGCACGTACATGTATAGGCATATTAGGTCATTTTCTAGAATTATGGAGGAATTTTGTTGAAGCTTTCTCTTGGGGGAGTGTGAGATATAAAAGATCATTTTTAAAGGTTAAAGTGTCATAGCGCTTGTGTATATCCTATTCACTCCTACTTTTTAAAATATGTATCTATCGATCTGTGTATCGTATAGTGTGTATGTAATGTCAATAAAGTATAAAATATTTGGAAATGAAATGGATCTCGAATCGATCAAATTTTTCTTGTCTTATACAATTTATCAAGATAGTATACAAAATTTGTATATCTTGACAATTTATAACAGTTGATTGAATAACATTGACAAAAACGCCATTATGAAGTTGACATTTATCTTTCATTATAAAAATTTCAAAATGTCAATCATACTTATACTTGTCAACAAAATCAAAGAAAAATGATCATGAACTGCTTAAAAATTTTGAAAATTTCAGACGAGAGTAGTATAACAAACCAGTAGTATATCAAAAGTTGCGAATTTCCAGTTTGATTTTTAAAAGATTTTCATGTGAAAAACAATTATTTTTCAAATTTAAAATGATTGAAAAAAAAAAAGAAAAAAACAAACTTAAATGTATCCGTATAGTCCGTATATTTTGACACTGGAAAATTTTCCATACGTCATTATTTATTTATTGAATATGTACATACATGATACGAGTATACGAGTATAGATATCAGTTTTCCTATACACATTACATTACAGTACATGTAGATATCTTTTTTTTTGATTTTCTTCTCTTATTTGTTGATGTTGTTGCCTGTTGTTGCTTTAGTTTTTTCAATTATTTTTATTACATAGCAATTAGCCCTGAAAATGAACTTACACATCGCTAAGTTCATCACGATAATTTGAATAAATTTTTTTTTTTTTTTTTTTTGAATCTATTTATTTATTTTTTACATTATTTTTCGTTTTTATTTTGTTTTTGTATACATACTCAAAGAATTCATTTTGAAAGTTTTATTAATTTAAATTTTTAACAAACAATCGCAAGGGTAAATACACAAACAAAATATTTACAACAAAAATAAAGAAGCAAAAATGAATATAAATTAATAAAAACCAACAAATCGTAAATGTTAATGTGTAATTACATACTTATAGGATGATTGAGGGAATGAGACGGACTTATAACTTGTATAAGTTAATGTACTTTTTGAAGGGTTAACAAATCATATCTCTTTCCCTTCCTCGCCATATCGTTCACTCTCTCTCTCTCTCTCTCTTCATCTACTTTTTTTTCTCGTTTTTTGTTTACTTTTGGATTTATTTAATTTTATTTTATTTTTATTTTTATTTTTAATTACATTTTTATTAATACTGAGTTTCAATATTTCAATTTCGATTTTTAAAAACTTTTTGTGATATTTTTATCATTATTTCTTTGCTAAGTTCTTGTAACCAAGCCTATCTATTTGGTAGCAATTTTCTTGTAAAATTACATTTAAAAAAAAAAAAATCTTTTTGTAAAAATATCCAGTAAAAGGTACGAGTACAAAAATTACAAAAGTTGTGTTCACAAGCAACAGTTTTCTTCGTACAGTAAAGTATATCTTAATAAAGTATTTTTTGTTTATTTTTACTTCACAAAAAAAATTTACTTCAGAAAAAAAATTCAAGAAAAATAAAACAAAAAAACAAAAATGAAGCCAAAAAAAAAAACGTTTTTTTTTTCTTTAGTTCGCGTATAATGTTTTACAGACCTACATATACATATGTATACATACATTACGTTAGGTTACAAAATTTTTTTTTACTGTAAAAATTCAAGGTTACCCATAAAAATATTTATTTTTGCTTAATTTTTTTCTTTATTTATTCTACAGTTTTTTTTCTTTCTATGTATCAGTATGTACATTATTTATATGTATATATAGAATTAAAAAATGAAAATTAAATAAAATTATCTTAGAATTGTTTTTATTAGAGTTTCTTTTAAGCAGTATTTTTTTTTTTCGAAATTTTCTATTATAAAATTCCTAATTCACAAGTCATCAAAGCAGCAGAAGCAGTGAAATTGAACAGAGAATGTTTCGTTATAATGAATATATGTATTAGATCAGTATTAATATGTTTATCTACCTATACATATATAGCCACATAGAATATGATCAGAATTACTCGCTACAATTAAGGGTATTCATTATAAAATTAACAGCCCTATTGTGTTGAGTATCAGTGACTAGTCATAAGTCATAAGATATAGCATATAAGTCACAAGTTGTGACTTTTTGTATTCCGTGGTAAAAAGTCACAACATGCCAGAGTCACAAGTTGTGATCTGCTACTTCAGTCATCACAAGAATAAATTTTAAGGTTATGTGAAAAATATAAAATATATCATTTTTCTTGAAAAAAATTTGACGTTTCAAATTCACCACTAAGAGACGAATTTTTTGTGATTTTTCTTGTGATTACTTATTCAGAATACGAAACAGCTGATTGGTCACAAGGAAAATCACAAGAAAACCAGTCACAATTTTGTTGTGACTTGTGATGAGTCACAATACCAGAATAGGGCTATAACTTTAAAATCTTCGGATGCTTTTTAATGTCGCTTCTACATTCAATGCAGTGACTTCAAATTGGACTTTAACTTTCGACTTCACTTAAGAATGCCAGCTTAACATGTAAAAGTAGCTATCAAGTCTATTGCATTGAATGTAGAAGTTCTAATATACATTATTCATTAAATCAAAGTCGAAGTTGAAGTCACTAGTAGTACTCACGATGTGTGGAAGTGAATCGAAAATGTGGAAATAGTAGAAGAATGGAGAAAATCGAGTTAAAATTTACGACGTCGAAAATATTTAATATAAGTTTGACAGATCTCCATTCTTCTATGATTTCCATGAGTTAAAGCATGTTTTTTTTCGAGAAATGGAAAAGTAGAAAAACATCAGCTGATTTGTAGCAAGGAAGTTTAAAAATATCTGACAGTTTCAAATTTTTCAAATTTTTCCACTTCGATTTCTACATTTTCGAAAATGGTCTTTCATGGTTTGATTCACTTCGATGTTTTCCAAATTCCACAATTTCAACTTCTACAGACATCGTGAGTACTGCTACTAAGTTGAATGTATAATCGACATAACTGTCAACTTGTTCTATATTCTATCAGTTAGGATATCATTAGTCTTGCGGTCTTACACAATTTACGAATTTTCAATATTCATTTGAACTGTATTACCAAATAAATAAATAAACGAAATATTTGACAATATTGATGACATTAGCTATGCCAGTTAAATAATGTTAAATTTGGAAACTTAAAACGAATACTAACTGTAAAACTCAAAATATTTTGAATGAAATTTTGAATTCCATATTCATATTTCTTTGAACTTGAACCTCTTTTGAAAATATCCTGTCATTGTAAAACTGCCTGGAAGCGTGTGTATGCAAAGCTTGTTTTTTTTTCGTTGAATTAGCAGTTAGGAAATTGAAAACAGCCAAGAAATTATGAGTGAATTGAGTACCCTATGAGAATTCGTGATATACATATGTAATGTCGTGCGATGGCGGTGACTATCTATAATTAATACATTACACATTTTGTGAGAACTTTAATCAGAAAATATATGTAACTTAAAAAGCTACAAAAAAAAAGCCAACCAAAAGTAAAAAACGACAAATCATTATGTAATGATGATGATAGGCGGGCGGGCGTATATAAATTCTGTTCTTTTTTTTTTTTTTGTTTGTTTTGTATATTTTATTTTGAATATTGTGTAACTACGTATACGTGTAAGATACGTATACTCTATAATATTGTAATCTATACACACATACATGTATGTGAAAAAAAATGATCATTAAAAAAAAATTTTTTTTTTTTTTCATTTTGAATTATGATGACAGAATTTATGAGATTCTTATTAATGTATGCTATGTATGTGGTTTGTGGCTATGGACGTTTTGCTTTTATTTTCAAATTGCCTTGGACTTCAAAAAATTTGAATAGAGATGTACATACATATCACAAAATTATAATTAGAAAATATTATAAAAAAAAAACAAAATAATATTGTATTTGTTTTAATTTTATTTTTTTGGCATAATTATTTAATAATACAAATGAGATTAACTAAAAGCTGATACCACATAGACAGAGATACATACATATTATACTCGTAGCCGATTTTTCATATTTTAAAGTCGTAATTTCTTGGTATGTAAATTGTAAAATTAAATTTCATTCGATGAGAAGACCAAAAAAAAAGTATATACGTTTGTATTACAATTTTTTTTTCACGATTAACTTAACGCTAAAATCCGTACGCAGACTAAGAACATAGCATAGCGTAAATTTCAAAACGTAAAATTCAAATCAATTATTTTTTATTATGTTGCGCATACAGCAAGCGTAGCGTAAGGTAGTTTGAACCATGCGCTGTGTTTGAATTTATACGCGCGTAACGCTCAGTTACGGTGTACGCTCTTAGTTTGCGCGCGGCCTAACATATGACATGACGTTATTGTTATACATACTGCTAAAAAAACAAAAATATGCCGTTTTCACTTTTGCATGGTTTTATGCGTTTGGTTGCATGCAAGTAAGCAACCATGCATGCAAACGTCAAAAAATGCAACCAATTAATTGCGACAAAAATCCACTTGCGCATGTGGAAATACATACTTGCATATTTGAACATAATCCGCGACATCAAACACAAAGAAAAAAAAAACAATTCAATTTAAGCATACACAAAATGACAGCTGATGACAATGGCAACACAAAGAGTGTATCTTCTTCTTATTCACAGAAGCAATCAACTTGAAATACATAGGATAGGTTGCGTTAATTTTAAAACAAGTTTTATTAAATCAACACAAATGACGTTTGCATGGTTGGAAAAGTGAACATATGACTTTCACTACACGGTTGCTAAACTGAACACACTGTAAATGCAAGTTTTTATGCGAAACCATATGCAAAAGTGAAAACGGTCATATTTAAATATTTAAAATTATGCAAGTATAATGCATCATTTCCACTTTTGGGGAGGATTTGTTTTTGTTTTCGATTTGTCACACCGAAAAAGAATTATTCAAACAATTTTTTCTGGGGAGGGGATGATTATGTGGACTCGTATGTTACATTACTACTTACTACGTATGTACGATTGATTATGCAATGATTTTAATGATACATACAATGAAGAATGAAAGCAAAAAATATATTTTCAGTTTTTTTTGTAATAAAAAGCTAATAATAGTATTGTGCACCGGTAACACACGTAAGTAAACATATACATACGTAATGTGTGTCAAAACAAAAAAGAAAAAAAAAAACCGGTGAAAATTCTAAAAAAAAAATTATAAAAGAAACATATACTTATATACAACAATTTTTCCCATTCTAAATAAATATTACGTGCCCAAAAATGTACTGAAAATGAAAGAGAATGTTTCTTTTTTGTTTGTTATTTTGCATAAATTTTCTTATACCTTACCTGTGTTGGTCTAAATGGGTATATGTATATGTATATGTATGCCGGCCGACCGAGTAATCGAATAATATTTACTACTACGTGTTGTTCGTAAATAAGAGAACATTTTTTTTTTCTATTTAATTTTTGAAAAATAATTTATTTTCTGTCTTCTTTATTCTATTGTCTGTTCAAAATTTTTTTTTTTTTTTTGTTTTGCAAATTTATTTTAATCATTTTCTTTTGTTAGCTCATTATTATGTAATTTCAATTTGTATAAGTAATCATTTGAATGGATTTAATACCACATACATGATATAATTTTTTTGATTTTTTAATAATTGAAAATATATGTTATTATGATGTCTGGTGAATGTTTTAAAAAAAAAACAAATTAAAATTAAAATAATAATAATAATAATAAATTGATAATAATAAAAAAATGAATGGATAATGTTGAATGAATTCAAATTCAATTTTGTCAATTTATATTTTTTCGAATAAAAAACAAAACAAAAAATTATATACTCGTATATACATAAAAAAACGTTGAAATATCTGCAAAAAAATAAAAAATCAAAATCAACAAAATAAAGTAGATTTTTTTTTTTTGTCAGAACAATTCTGGCATTATAGGTATATGGGTGTGTTATGATATAAAATTGTGGTAGGCTGTATATACGACGTAGATTTTAGTAAGATTGAATTGTACAGTTTACAGATTATGAAATCATCATTTAAATAAATACAAAAATTAGAATATAAATTATTAAAATATTCTAATTGAATAATTTTAAATCATAGAAATAATTTGTTTTGTTTTTCGATAGGTAATCCACAAATCTATCGATCTATTCTCCATACAAATAACGATCTTCAATGTAAAGAAAAATACATTCTTTTTCTTTTTCTACGGCATTCCACGCTTCAATAGATCCTTATCCTCTTGGAGAATGCGCCTCCATTCCTCTCGATCTATCGATACTGTCAGCCAATTTCTAATGTTTAACTTATTGTGAATATGTATATCTTCTCCCAACTGCATTCCACAATCAATTTCTGGGACTTCCCTTTGGACGCTTCCCATCTACATTTCCTACTACAAAAAATGTATTGCAATCACGAAATTATTTAATCAAAGATCCATTAAATAAAATACATTTCAATAATTATGATTTTTTGATTGATAATCCTTTGAAAATAAATTGGTAGTTATATAAATAAGTGAAATATTTCAATCAATTTCAGTTAATTTCCTTAAAATTTATCATTTTTATTGTGCTTTAAGTACAAATTCATTTGTATTACTTAAGATTAGGATTCGAGATATCTGCTATCTTGTTGACCACCACATATCTCCGAAATTACTTAACCGATTTCAATGAAATTTGTAACATAGATACTTTGATAGGAATTGTGGTGCATAACGGAGCATATTTTTTTTAAATGTTCTTATTTCATTTTTACATTGTGTCAAAGTTGTCAAAATTGCGATTTTTCTGCTTCCAAATGCAACCGCGTACAGCAAACACTGATTGACAGATTTCTTTGAAATTTTGAATATTGGTAGCCTAAAGGATATTGTGGTGCTTGAATGGAACACATTTTTGATTTTAGGTCCTGAAAATTAACTATAGTTCTTAAAAAGGGAGAGGGTTTTTTCTTGAAAAATCGTTCAACTTTGACTTCTGTTTTCGTACATTAAATCTTCATATATCTATATGATTTTGGTATCAAAATAAAATTTGGACTTTTTTGAAGAATTTACAAAAAAAAAGTATAAAAATCTTTGTTATATTTCCATTTTTATTAACAAAATAAAATTTTTGTTTTTTGTTTTCTTCAAAATATTCAAAAATCCATTTTTATTAGCACCTAAAAGGTATGCAAAGGAATTTTTTTTTTAAATTTCGTATGTAAAATCGTTGTTGTTATTTTCGAAATTTTTCAAAGTCGAACCCTACTCTTAATAATTTTCCACTGTTGCCACTTTTTATTTTTATTTTTTTTTTTTTATTTTTCCTTTAAATTTTCTTATAATCTATATATCTTCTTTCACACGTTCATTGGTTTTTTTTTTACTCATTATTTTATTGATCGTATATATTTTACCAATCGTATACCAAACACATTCACATTAACATTAATAACGTATATGCATTTTAAATGTATATTCATTAATTTTGTAATTTAAATTTTGTTTCGATGTTGGTTTTTTCTGTTTTTTTTTTTTTTTCATAAATTAAAGATATTGAAAAATTGAAAATTTCAAGATAAAAAAATACATACATAATATGAAAATAAAATCAAAATTAAAACAAAATAATATTACATACTTAACAACTTTCACTGATTTCGCTTTAAGACACAGCAAAAGAAAAAAAAACAAATAACAAATCGAAAATTATATCTATTATTTTAGTGTTTTATGTTAGTTAGTTTTTTTTTTATTTTTATTTTTTTTTTTTTTCATACATACGAGTATTAATAAAAAAATATTTTTTCTTTTCGTTGTTTTTATTTCGAAATGTGTTACATTGAAATTATGATCACTGCACAGCACTATCATCATCATCATTATCATAATCATTAACATTTCTATACGTTCGCTGGTATCTACATAGACGTCTATGTATCTACATCATTGATATGCATATTACCTTACCTACTATATATTATGATGATCATTTTTTTATTGAATCAGGTGTATACTATATATACAAACGAATACACGTAGATGCATATATAATAATAAAATTATCATCTGATAATATTAACATATTATTATGTATGTACATTCAAACATTTTATACAATAAGAAATCGTTGAGATTATATACGATGTTTTTGTTTTGTTTTTCATTTTTTTATTTTTTTTCTCTCTCTCTATATTATATAAATTCGTGTATACGAGTAACATTTATTATCATTATTACGATTACGAACGACCCTTTATATGGTCTTATATGTGTAATAATTATTATTATGTTTTTCACTTTTTTTTTTTTTTTTGCTTTTTGTTGAATTTGATTTGATTTGGGCGATCAAAAAAACTATCCATCCCATCTATCATTCATTCATCTCATTAAATATTCATTGTACATTTCACCATAATTTATATTGTTATTGGATAATAAAATTATATTATTATTATTATTATTTTTTTTTGGATTTTTATATTTTCCAATTTTGTTACATTAATACAGGGTATTTTCAAATGTGATGGCAAATGTAAATGTGAATTCTTCACAAATAATTGTTATTCATTATGATGCATTCATTAATTTAATGAGTTGCAGTTTGTTGGTAGTCTATGACATCATTGTGTGCGTATATCGAACAAAAGTTTGACACATACACACTAATCGCCGATTTCTTCATACTCCTTATTAGCTGGTTGCCACCTAAGGTGCTTGGAGTTTGGTTTTCTTCACACAATCTTCTCACCAACTAGCTACAAAGCTAGAATCGATAGTTTTGAATCGATACTCAAAATTTTCAATGTAAAATTTCATCTAAAGCTTAATTATTTGAATGTATTCCAATTAGACAAATGGTCGGCGGTAGTATCGAGTTAGGTTACACCTAAATAAATAATAATCAAAACTCCATCTTCTCACTAAAGTTAGGTGGCAGCTAAGTACTAATCAGAGGTGAAGAAATTCAAATCTCTTTGCTATCATTCCACTAAAGGTAGTGAGAAGATAATTGGAACTGAAGAAATCTGGAATAAGAGTTCATATTGAAAAATTCTTCAAGCTTTCAAAAAAACTTTAGAAAATTGCACATGATAAACAACAGTCAATTCACTTTTTATGACATTTAAACATCAAGATTTTGTCAAGAATGATATCAAACTTGTGCCAAAGTTTCTTCAAGCATCTGTTTCACACAATATAGCCAGTAATTAACTAAATACCGTAACTAAAAACAGTAACTAAATTGTGTAAGTGAAATGATTCTTCTTCTACGGCCATACAGTCCTTAAGAGGACCCTTGCCTCTGCGAAGAAAAGCCGCCACTATTCTCTATCTATATGGATTTCTTTTTCCAATCGCTCATTTGTAGCTTATCTAGATCCAGCGAAATAATTAGTCAGTCAAATTTATAATTTTGAAGCAGATACTCTATAAGTATGCCTTCTAAAAAATTACTTAAAAAAATTTACGCACATTTACATTTTAATGCACCTTGTAAAACTCGTATATGATGTATACATATATGTACATACCTGAGCCTGTACCTGTACTTATCTAAAACTTAAAATTTAAATAACCTAAAATGTCTAAATATCTTATCTAGATGAATTTGATTTGATTTGAATTTGAATTTATCTGATTATTAAATTGAAATCAGCTGGATAGCAAAATTAAAAAGCAAAAATTATAACAACTAAAATAATATACATACTAAGAAAATATAAAATGAAAGTAAAAAAAAAAAAAAAAAAAAACTTTAGAAAAACAACAACAAAATGAAAAAAGGCTAATCGCATATTTAAGTAGTCGTCGTCCAGTCCGATGGTTAATAAATCATTCATTATCCATAACATACTATGGATTGTTGTTTATATATGGTTTATGCAATATGTGATATGATGTATGTATGTATGTGTGTATGTGTGTGTTTATGTTTGTGTTCAGATAACCAAAAAGAAAAGTACGTATGAAAAAAAAACAAAAACTTTCACATAAATATTTATTTCGATAAATTATATAATTATGATGGAATTGTGAATACAAAAGTTTTTTTTCGTTTTTGGTTTTCGAAAAATTTACATATACTTAGGTGTGTACAATAATGTAAAAATGCATAACAGATAACAGTAAGAAATCGAACTGCACAAACTGTATATAACAACAAACAGAAGAATTACATTTATTTTTAAAGTCAGTCTTCATAAGAAGCAAAAAAAAAAAATTTTTTTTTAAATTTTTTTTATCAACAAACACTGAATCTTCTTTTTGAAATTTTCATTTTTAACAAAACACGTCAGCAAAGTCCTCGTTTAATAAATTTCAAAACTATAACAGCATTCAAATGAAATGAAAAAAATTGTGAATACGAAACCACCCATATTATGCGCATACCTTATGCTTATACCTAAATTTATGTATAATGGTCAGTGAGGGTTACGTTACTACATGCATTTAAAGATTGGCATTGATAATTGAAAAATTTTTTCACATCAAATAGTAAATTTTTTAAAATATTTTTTTTTTCCTGTCTTTTTCAAGTTTATTAGTGGAGAAATTTATCAATCAACACAAAATGCATCATGAAAATGTGTAGCAATTTTAACTGAATTTCTAGAGCTAGTTCGATACAAAACAGTTTTTTTGTGGTTATGTTGATGAAAATTACAAAATGGATGTTTGCATTTGCATTTAAAACAAACAAAAAAAAATAAAATTGAAATTTAAACGCACATACGACGATGATCATAAAAGAAAACTGGAAGGGGGGGAATGTTGGATGAAGTGAAAGTGAGGTGTGTATAGGAATTAAGTAGGAAAGTGTTTAAATCAAAGATGATTTTTATCTATAGATTGGATAGAATATTGATATATGTAGAAGAAGAGACAAAATTCATTTTAAAAATTTTAAGAATTTTTCATTAGTTTTTTCTCTTATCAATTCTTTTACGAATAATAATTGCTATTAATTGCAATTAATTTTCATCATCATCATATTTTATTTTATTATTATTATTATTATTCTTCTTCTTCTTATTTTATTACAGTTCACGTAAACGCCGCCCATCATATTCTCAGGATGAAAGAGATAATTTCCTAACACAATTTCGTGATGATGATCAAATGGATGCATGCAATGCAGCTCTTGTACTTATGAGCCTATCATGCTCACCACGTTCACCGAGCACAGGTTTGTATCTAATCTAATCTACAAAAAAAAAAATATATATATTTATAGTAGATAAATTATTATTTTTAAAATCCTATTATTTGTTGTTGTTTTTTTTGTTTTTTTTTTTGTATTAGTAGGACAATGGAATACTGTTCTTGGTTCAAGTCCAGGTAGCAGTAGTGCATCATGGAGTTCATCTGGTACATCATCACCACCATTAAGTGATGATGGTACACCACCGAACGGTGATACAAGCAGCAGTAATAGTGTTGTCGGCCGTACAAGTAATATACGTATACGTACCACATCCTTATCAACATCCGATGAAGGTATCGTTATGGATTATAGTGATGATGCGCCACGTAAACGAAGGGTAAGTTTACATTTTTTTATTCATTTTTTTTGACATTTCATAATTTTTTAGGCATTGTAATGCGATCATTATCTTCTTATGTATTTCTTTCTATTCTTTATTGTGTATATACATTTTATGTTACCTATTTTTGTAGTTGACTTAATACTACAAATTGCCACTTTTCAATTAACAATTGAAGACCTTCAAAGCCCCTTATATGCTCATATTTTATATTCAAACAAATCGACATAATAATAATAACAATTTTTTTTTTCTTTTTTAGTTATAAAATTTATGTTGTTACACTTCCAAAAAAAATAAAAAAATAATACAAATGAAAATAAAATTAATTGATTGTGAACATACGTATACCTATACCGTCTATTATATATACGCGAATACATATATGGTACGCCCTCACTTATGTTGTTATGTTGTATTTATGTATATTAAAACATCAAAAGCATTACATTATACATATACATATAAAGGGTTTTACCAATAGTAACGTCAGAACTTTAAAATGAAACACAATGATAACTGCAAGTGATATTTACGTGATTTATTTAATATTTTGAAGAACAATCGATTACATTACGTTCTGAAAATAATATTGTTTAAATGTCCTCCTCCTCCTCCTCTTTATAAGGCTTTAAATGAAGATCATGATGCAAAATTCTCCACGTTGTCGTCTGAGATAGGCCGAGTTATTGCGAACGATGTGGAACAGAGAGATTCGGATCTTCGCTTACACTCTGGCTTACAGCTGTGATATTCTCAGCTGAACGGGCAATTCGGCGACGTAACTCTTTCAAATTTTTCAATTAGACGATAAATAGAGCGTTCGGTTGATCGATTATGTGTGGACCATAGATTTCTCGCAATGCACAAAATGTACGGCGAACCGAACAAGCATTTTGGTAATAAATTCGAATAATTTATACGCGTTCTTGAATCGTATGTATACCTTTCCTTATAATCACTTGTCACACAGTACTGAGCACATCAATCAAAGCTTGAGTTTAACATTTCGATCGTAGTATTGTCATTAAAGTTAAGTGCTTAAAGTTCTGACGTTCCTATTGGAAAACCCTGTAGATACTTACATAAATATCATCATAGTATAGTTGATATATTACATATAATGTATGTATTTACGTTGAAAACTTATGCGCAGATTTGATTATATGTATGCTTCAAGGTCGAAATCATCACTGTCATGAATCTGTTGTTGTATAATTTTTATGAAAATGAATAGAATTTTCAAAAAAGAAAAAAAAACACAAATAGAAATATAGAAATATACTAGGACATATGTATAAGAAGACAAGACGCATACATGTACATATGTTTGCGGCAGGCATACATTACATATTAATAATTGTCTGTATAGCTTCATATTGTACTATATACATTTATGGATGAATTTAGAAAAATATAGATATATTCTAGCCACCGCCACACGACGCCGATGATTACAAATACAAATAATGATAATATAATTGAGCTATGGAGCTATACTTTCATAGATCATGTAATAGTAGTACATACATACATACAAAATTCATACAAATTTACATATTATATGTTTCTACACATATTATTATGATGATGGAAAAATTTACAATGGGAATAGAAAAAAAACATTGAGGGAATATGAAAAAACAAAAATGAATCACATTTATAATTTCAAACAAAAAAAACAAAATACATAGAAGAATTTTTTTTTGTGTAAAATTACAACATAACTAGTATACATTCACGGTCACAAAAACTGCATCATCATAAAATATTCATGACATCATTTCAGGCGTAAGTATAAATCCTTTATTATGTGCTGGCTCCTCTTCAACTTTCATCGAATTGTTTTCACACAAATTTTTAAAATATTTTGTTTAATTCACTCTTGAATTCTGATTTGAATTGAATTTTTATGCGATTTTTCAAAGGTAAACCAATATCAAAAATTTTGTTAATAATATTTCACCAGCTATCATTGAAATATTTGATATTTATCATCAGCTTCACTTGAGATATCTTATTATCGTCTTTGCTTATTGTTGATCACTATATGATATTCTCCTCTATTAGAATGCGCATTTTCGGCACTGATGTCATCACACCCGAACAAATTGGGCCTGAATGTCGAGTGGTACTCCTTGCTTTCGTTACCTAAAAGCAACGAAGAAGTTTGACTAGACGGGAGCTTTGAGTACAGCGGATAGCGTTTGTCTGAGTGCATTTGTTGCTATACAACAACATATGATATCATTTTTATCTAATTTACTTCGTGATGACTAATAACGCGCATAATCATAAAATTTGACAAAAATATACATACATCCATTTTGTTTTTCATGAATTTTTATGTCAAGAATTGGGAATTTATTCCAAACATTTTGAGAAAAAAAATAAAATAAAATAAATTCAAACATTTTTTAATTTCATATTTTATGGATGATACAATTTTTGTGACGGGGGATGTATGAACATTTCGATCGAGTCTTTCGCACCATATATTTATGCATATAAGTATGTATGTATAAGTACAATCACTAATGTTAATGCTACATACAAACATATATTCATCGTAATGTACATAGCTAAATAGATAAAGTCAGATCACGTTTAGCCTTGATGATTTCCTCGTGTTGGCTCTCTCTAAAGTTGATTTGATTATAAAATATCGTTTCGTTTTCCTAATATACTATATATATATGCATGTAAAATGTAACTTATACAATGTAACATATGTAAATATATGTATTTGTATATAAATGTAGATATAATTTTATGTATCTATCATCTAATTTAAAAAGCTAGAAAAGTTGAATTTTATAAAATTAAAACTAGCCGCTAGCTGTGGCCAGCCATAATCCATGATGTGTACATGAGTAATGGATGGTATCTATTCGTGTATGTATATAAACTTTGTCCAGCGACTAGTTGATTTGTATATGTATGTATAGTTTATCTATACATATCTCTATTACTTATTTACATATCTTAATAGATGACAAATTATGAATTTTGTACGATATTTTTTTGAAAATTCATAAATTCACAATCGCATTCAAA
Organism: Villa cingulata; assembly: GCA_951394055.1. Classification (NCBI taxonomy): domain Eukaryota; kingdom Metazoa; phylum Arthropoda; class Insecta; order Diptera; family Bombyliidae; genus Villa; species Villa cingulata. The sequence goes on from OX596023.1 coordinate 33,241,497, forward strand.
TTCAATCTTCTTTATCTTTTGATGAGATTTTTATCATGCATGTAGCTATCATTTTGACCCAAAAATAAAAAAAAAAAAAAAACAATTTTTTTTCATCATTACTAATCTAAGCTTGATCAAAATTCAAAACAACGTATGTAAAAATAAATATCGAGAAATAGAAAATGTCTATACCGGTGTTTTAATTCTGATTTTCGCATCATCATTAAAAATATGCTGAAACTTTTATTAGAGGTGGTGAGGTGTTCAGGATGAAATATGTAATAGATTTTGCAGTTTGCAAGATACATACATAGGTATGTACTCGTATACATAGTAGTAGATATGCGCGCGCAGCTATGGAGGAATACCTAGCTTTTTCATGTAATCGTTGCAATGTCGTTATCGTTAATCATTTCACGCATCCCCGTTCGTATTATATAAATGTCAAATTTCAAGTTTTTTTGTATGAACTGTGATATTAGATTCTGTTTGTGTGTATACCTACTCTACATATCTTCAGATAGAAAGCATAATTGAATTGAAGAAAAAAACAAAAAATCATGACGTAAGAAATAAAATTACTAGAATTTATTTACTTATAGAAGAGAATATTTTTATTACAAGTTTTTATATGAAAAAAGAATAAAAAACAAAAATCTTAAACAAAAAAAAAAAAAAAAACTTACAAAGCGCAATTGTAACAAAATCAAGGAAATTCTTTTGTTTTCCTTCTTGTTTGTTTTTTATCTGTGATAAAAATTTTTAATTAGAAAAAAAAAGGCAAAAAAAACAAAATAAAAATAATAAAACTTGATAACCTTGGTCTTGTGCCTTCTACATAGTAATGTATGTTTTTCCTGGATATTGGTCTAAGTCCATCATATGTATGTACATTAGTATACGAGTACATTATATACATGAATGTATAGTGTATGAAACTACTAGAAACTAGTATGAAAAAGTAAACGTACGCCATATCGAATTAGATAAGCAAATTACTATAATACTCGTATGTAAATAAGAATAAGAAACAGCAATAAATTCAGTACATATCTAGTACAATATCTATACGACTGCTTGCCCACACCCATGCCTTACGTCTTACATACAATATACCAGTTGTAAATAGTGTTATATTGATGCTGAAGGTTAATTCTGTCAATTATAGGGCCGGTCGGTCGAATCATATAAATGTACACGATCTTTGCTTTTTTTCTGCTTCTATCTTTTTATTAAAATAAAACTCTGCAATCAATCTAAATAGTAATTGAAGTTGTTAATATTGTGATATCAGAAAAATAATATAAAAAATACTTAAGTTGGACAAAAGTAAAATAATTACTGACCTGTCAAAAAAAAAAATTTTTTTTTTTTTTTAGAGGGGGTTGGCTGGTAAAAGGAATGGGCTTTTTCAATTTTTTGTGTTTCAACAAGAAGGAAACACAAGCACAAAACTGAGTAAAAATCAAAGTCAAAAATCCGTAACTTTTGTAAAATCAAATAAATAATAATAATTACTCGAGGTAAAATTACATTACAATTACGTATAGAATTGTGCCTATAGCTAGCTGTGGCTAGCTGTCTATCGAAATCTTGTAAATTACTATATACTAGCATGTACACAGCTAGCTACATATGTAAAGAAAATCATAATAACAACAGTATCAACTCATGCTGATTCAAGTAATAATGTTCGTTTAAATGTCTGTATTTAATATGTAAAAGGTACTATGTACATGTAAACGTGTAAATCACTTAACGTTTGAATCAATTGCAATCAAATTAAAAAAATTGTACATGTATGTGTATATGTTTGTGTGTAACTACATATATGTATATAAACGAGTACGTGTTTTGTTTTTTTGTTTGTTTCTTTAACAAATTTTCTTTCTAATTTTGAAAACAAGAAGGTCAAAATAATGGATTTAATGTCTTTGTTTCGGTTTGTAAGTTTTTGAAAGCCTCAACCTCGTTACAAAAACAAAACGAAAAAATGGAAAGAAAAAAAAACACAAAATAACAAAATTTCAAAATTCAAAAATGGAAACGAACAAAATAGCAAAAAAAAAATGAAAATGAAAATTTTCCATAAGGTAAACCAACAAAAAAACAAAATCAAGGTGGAAGTTTTGAAACTATAGTATCATTACACGTACATATGTGAACAATAAACACATACATACACACATACACACACATGTTACTATTTGAATAACATTGGAAATTAACTTTAAAATGGATTTGGAATGATTGTAATTTCGATTTTATAATAACAAACTTTTAAACTCCGAAAACTTTAACTCCTCACTTATACAAATGCTAGAAGATTTTTGATCCTTTTTGATCCACAGCAGTTATTAGAATCTGTATTTAGCGCCCATGTAGTACCATTTAAAGCATTTTTTGGAAATTTCTTAGCTCCTTAGCAATGGAAGAGCTTAATGACTTATGGAATTATGTGTCAACTGATTTTAACAAAATATGGCTCTATAATCATGATGAGATGATTCTCTCAGATGATTCCCTAGTGCAATTTGAATTCATTGGTACAAAATCAATATAATCGTGAATGTTGGTAAAAGAAAAAAAACTGCCGGTAAAAAAAAACGTAAATTGCAAAATAAAAAAAAAGAACAGAAACAAAAGCAACAATAAAGAACAAAACTTTTCAATGTTATAATATTATGTGCATTTTTGTGTTATAATCCAACATAAAATACTCCAATTCCATTCCAATCTATGTACCTCCTCTATTATACCCACCCAGTAGGCCAGTATGCCCACTTTATAATAATGACGGTAGTAAGCTTTATGTTTTTTTGTTTTTTGTTTTTGTTATTGCATCACAAAATTTTCAAGGTCGATTCAACAGCCACAGAATACATCAAATAGCAACAACAAAAAATAATAATAATAATAATAATAACAGAAAAGTAGAAAGGAAAATAGAATAGAAATATAGTGAATAAAAAACACTACAAAAGTATATGTATGTATACATTCATTTCATACAAACATTCATAAAGTATGAGTACATATGTGGTACACTATATGCATATAAATACACAGCATTACCAATCCAACCATATACTTACTAACATCTCTACAAATCTATTTCATTTCAACCATTGTATTTGTATGCATGAGTAGAGAAGTTTTCAATATGCAAAAGAAAAACAAAAAAAAAAAAAAGGAACCAGAAAAGCAGAAAACAAACAAAGAAAATAATATACAGCATAAATTCATAGAAAAATAATTCTGAACAATTGTCACACAACTTAATGCACGTACATACGTATGAATATGTACACATATGTACGTACCACATTCGTATACTGCGCATGTCCCCGCATGTGCATCAAATTCAAATAATGATCACCTTGAGAACAGAAAAAATAAAAATACAAAATGAAATGATTAACGCGATTCCATTCGAAATTGCATAGCTCTATATATGCTTTGAATACATACACATGTACACTGTACACATGTAGGTACATAATGTACTTCTGCAGCAAGAAAACGCGATTTCTTTTATTTCTAACCAATTCCACTGCATATATGTACAATGTGGCAATATGCTACGTGTACAATGTACAGCAGCCAGCTATACAGAAAAGGAAATTGTTGAAATTTTCATTTATGTGGTGGGCAGGTAAGGTGGTGGTGGATTCAGGTCGATCAATGATGAAATTCTAAATCTCTAGATGCAAAATTTATGAATTTTTTCCATTGTCAATATTTTCGATTGTTATCTATGCTGCTCAGCATTTCAATGAAATACAAAAATACGATGTTAATGATGACATTTTAATTGAAAATCAATTTCAGGAGGAATATGCATAAATACAGAATTAGGTCAAATATCCATTCCCTCTCTTCTTCTTTTTTTTTATATTTAAAATGAACCTATATACATCTTTTGAAACTGGATAATGTCCTGTCATTTTGTATAAATCGGTGACAAGAAAAATTCATCTATGAAAGCATAAGGGATTGAAAATGTTGAAATTATAATTATATCATCGTAGTTGTAAAGAGCTAATTAAAACCAAAATTTTCTGAAATTAAAATGAAACCAAATTTGTGTATTTGTGTATGTTTGCATGTAATAATTGTGAACAATCCAAAAATAAATTAATTATATCCTTTCTGGTTCATTCGAAAAACACACATTTTCTTTCTTGGAAAATTTTTATTTTATAATTAAAATCGTTCTGTGATGAAATACAGTTTTATAATTGAAAAAAAAAAATTTAATTTTATATTTTAAAGACACAAGATTTTTTTTTATTGAAAATCCTATACTGCATATTTCTCTGGCTTAACCCAGCAAAATATTCTTGCCTTTAATATTATTATTGCTAAAGGAGGCGCCGAAATGCGTTTAATAGGCCCTGAACCAGTAACTGGTGTACCTACGACGGTGGTGAGAAATGCTATAGATTCACTCACAGGTAATCTGCATGAGAGCATTATGGGCAAAATCTCCCAAAGTGTAGGCAAACCAACCGCTTTATCGAAAAGCCAAATCGGGCTCTAGCGGCTTTTCTACTCAAACAGGGAAGGAAAGACTACAAAGCTATGGTCAACGCTCTTACAGGGCATCATTCGTGTGAAAAGCATCTCGCTACCATAAGAATCATCAGTGATGCAGTGTGTGCTTCTTGTGGAGAGGAAGACGACACCACGGAGCACTTCTTGTGTGAGTGCCTGCCCTTCTCCTCTATTAGAATGCGCATTTTTGGCACTGATGTTATTATGACCCGAACAAATTGAGCCAGAAAGTCGAGTGGAACTCCCTCGTTACCTTAGAGCGACGAAGAAGTTTGACTAGACGGGGGCTGAGTGCTCTAGCTTCATGCCAGCCCCTCTAACAAACAACAACAACAACATTAATATTTCATCCTTACGCCCAGTTCTAAAAAATGAATTGAGTAAAAGGAAAAAATGATAATTCTCCCATACAATCCCATACACTTGCACGTCAAATCATAAATTATCATATAAAGATTCGTGCATAAATACAAGAAATGAGTAGTAATAAAATGCTGCTTGAAAATTTATGCTATATATAGATTTTACTAGAAAAATAATTTCGAAAATTCCCATATCATTTTGTATTTTATTTTATTTTTTCTGTGGTTTTCCGTTAAATAAAATCAAAATTCACTTGTGGCATGCATGCCATTCTAAGTTTTTTTAACCTGTACACAAACACAACACACCTACTACCCACATCATTTTTGATTTCAATAAAATTTCGGTTTTATTTTTCTCTCATCATTTTTATTTTTATTTATTTTTGTTTTTTTGATACCAGCACACCTGGTGCAACATACATATGATTTATGCGAGAAAATCAAATTTAAACGAAGACAAAAAGTCAAAAAAAATAAAAAAAAAAATAAGAAATAAGATACCGAACAAAATGAAAAATTTAATCAACAAAAAACGCATTTTTAAGGTTGTTTTCTTTTTTTTATTATTTTTCATTTATTTCTTTATTTACCTTTTACATCATCTACACGGAAGTTATACTACATTACAAGATAACGTGTACATATGTACGTATACATGTGAGTGTGTATGTGAATATTTCAGAGTTTTATTAACTCTATATGCGATGATACGAAGAAAAAATTTTCCATTTTCATTATATCCAATTTCATCATTTCTCATCTTCAAATTTTTTTTTTTTTTTTCATAAATTTTGAAATATGTATAATTTTTTTAGAAAAATTAAAAAAAAAAGTTTTAATTTCAAGAGAGAAGATTGCAAAGTGTAAGACAACCAAAAGACGTTTTGAAAGTCTTTATATGAATGAGTGCCATGGTGTCATATAGGTGGATCGTTTGACACACCTATTTTTTTTTTTTCAATTTAGTTAAAAGAGTGAGTTATACACCAGTCAGTACTCAGTACCAGTAATAGTGAAGACTTAAGACTGACACAGCAATTCAGGTTTAAAAGTGAAAATTTGTGAAATGAAGACACATGCACACAAAATCTATTCTTTGGCACTGTATACAGTCCGATTTGGAGTGAAGCTTTCCTAACAGTCTTTTTCCCAATTTCCAAATTCTGGTTTCTAATTGGAAATATTTTTTTGGCAATCATATGTATTGCCAATTGATGTCGCCTTTAAAATGCCAAATATCTCTAATTCTCTGTCACTGATAACTTTTCAAAATATTCATAATTTTTTTGTATAATTAAGTGATCTCTTCTTCATTTTTCGAATACTAAATAATATAAATGTAGAGTCAACCATGACCTACCTGACTACGTTCCAATTAAACTAATGTCATTTATAATCATGCCAACCATTATAATGCAACATTTTTAGTTTTCCTTTTCATCATTGATTGCATTTTTGTTTTTCAGTTTTTACTTTTCATTACTTTATGTTTGAATTATTATTATTATTATTCAAATCAAAAACAAAACTGATTGCAAGATTTTCATTTTCGTTTCGTTTCTCATTGGATGGATGCGGCATGCATCATACAGCATAAAATGTTACGTTTACGTTTACAACATGATGTTTTCCTTGATTATTTCATTTTATTATTACATTTTGTCTTAAGTTTATTTAGTTTTTCAGTTTTAGTTAATCAGTTAATTTGTAATTTTACTTAAGTATATACTCGTATATTGTGCATTGTTTTCATGTACAACACACACATATTATATGTACAAACATGTGATGGGATACGTATATGTATTTGTGTGCAAAGAAACTGTCATAATCGAGGCATTTAATTTCAAAAATCTTGTTTTTTGTATACTCATTTCGTATTATTTATTTAAATTTTATTTTATTTTTTTTTTAACGATTGTTTTTTTTTTTTGTATAAATATGTATGTATATTAGTGATAATTTTCTCAACATATAATCTTATACCTACCATCTCATACCTACTACATACATACACACACATTTACATTATCTTTAATGCAATCAGTTTTATATATGCATTTTTTTTTTTATAAAATAATTTTACGATGCATATTAAAACTGCAATAATTTATAACCGCATATTATATATATACATATGTGTATAAAATTTAAATGACAACAAAAATAACGATAGTATAGCAACAACAACTCACAGAAAAACAAAATAAAAGAAGGAAAAACTATTCGACACATACAAAAATGAAAAAAAAATTTTTTTAATGAAACTAAAAACACATTCATGAATTCATGAAAACTGAAATTTATCTAGGCAAAGTCGAACCGTCGAAGTCTTACCGCCTTATCATGATATTCGAAGACGATGAGACGATGAAACGATGAAACGAAACGATACGATATAAAATTGCTATTATGAACCTTCATCGTTTCGAATATTAAGTGGTACATAGTGGTACAATATAAATCCTTTATAAAAACGAACTGCCTTATCATGATATTCGAAGACGAAACGTTTCGTATCGTCTTGTTAAAAACGCGATCATGATATTCGAAACGTTCCAATTTCAAACGATTTTCATCGTCTACTCAGTCGATAGCATTTTGTTCATCGTTTACATATAAATTTATTTTTTTTTTTGGTTTTTAATAGAATTTTTTTTATTTAAAGCATATTACTAATATTTGTGAATATTAATATTAAATTAATTTTTTTAAAAAAATGGAAATTATTATTAAAAATGATATTTCAAAACATCAACAAAATAATAGAAATGACATCGAACCCTTTTTTCTTACAACAAAATTGGAAATTGTATGAATTAAACATTAAAGCTTCGTTTTTATAAAGGATTTATATTGTACCACTATGTACCACTTAATATTCGAAACGATGAAGGTTCATAATAGCAATTTTATATCGTATCGTTTCGTTTCATCGTTTCATCGTTTCATCGTTTTCGAATATCATGATAAGGCGGGAAGCTTTAATGTTTAATTCATACAATTTCCAGTTTTGTAGTAAGAAAAAATGGTTCGATGTCATTTCTATTATTTTGTTGATGTTTTGAAATATCATTTTTAATAATAATTTCCATTTTTTTAAAAAAATTAATTCAATATTAATATTCACAAATATTAGTAATATGCTTTAAATAAAAAAAATTCTATTAAAAACCAAAAAAAAAAATAAATTTATATGTAAACGATGAACAAAACGCTATCGACTGAGTAGACGATGAAAATCGTTTGAAATTGGAACGTTTCGAATATCATGATCGCGTTTTTAACAAGACGATACGAAACGTTTCGTCTTCGAATATCATGATAAGGCAGATAATAAAGTTGACGATAATCAAAAATTCGAAAACGTTGCATGCAAACATCAAAAATTCTAAAACATTTTGATGTTGCAATTTATCGCATATCTATGTATAGTCATCACTCATCAGAGCCCATTCCACATATTTTTCTGGATTCGTTATTTCTAATTTTATTCGAATACTATCATTAAATGACCATCATGCCATGCCGATGATTTATGATTCGGTCATAATCATATAGGTACATTTGCCACATTCAATGCAAATCTTACCGCCTTATCATGATATTCGAAGACGATGAAACGATGAAACGATGAAACGAAACGATACGATATAAAATTGCTATTATGAACCTTCATCGTTTCGAATATTAAGTGGTACATAGTGGTACAATATAAATCCCTTATAAAAACGAAGCTTTAATGTTTAATTCATACAATTTCCAGTTTTGTTGTAAGAAAAAATGGTTCGATGTCATTTCTATTATTTTGTTGATGTTTTGAAATATCATTTTTAATAATAATTTCCATTTTTTTAAAAAAATTAATTTAATATTAATATTCACAAATATTAGTAATATGCTTTAAATAAAAAAAATTCTATTAAAAACCAAAAAAAAAAATAGATTTATATGTAAACGATGAACAAAATGCTATCGACTGAGTAGACGATGAAAATCGTTTGAAATTGGAACGTTTCGAATATCATGATCGCGTTTTTAACAAGACGATACGAAACGTTTCGTCTTCGAATATCATGATAAGGCAGTTAATCTCTTTACACTTATACAAGAGTCAAACAATAATAATAAGTCAATAAGTCATATACAAGCAGATACAAATCGAGAGTATGTACGTATAGTAATAGTAGTATAATTTCGTAACATGTTTTCATTTTCTGTATGGTTGGTTGATATTTCTTGGTTTGTCGTATATAGTTAGTTTTAGACTTTTAGTTGGCTTGGCTGGTTGTTGTTTATGTTGTTAACTAGTATGCTTACCTTTCTTTCTTTTTTTTCGAATTAATTTTAAAGTTTACCTTCAAATTTATTGTGTACGATGTACGTATATGTATTTGTACCTATAGGCTATAGTCATAGGATATATGTATGTAGTCGCGCGGTATGAAATGATAATGGTACATATACATGCCTACATAATAGTGTAGATTTATATAAATTTTCATACAAACACATAGATACATATGTAGGATACATACATATACATATTTGTATTTTTATCACATATACATTATACTTTATACAAATAAATAGAGGTGACCTTCTCTTTAATAAAATAAACAATACAACAAAAACAAAAAACAAAAAAAAAATGCGAGAAAATAAAATTATATGAAATAAAAATCAATAAAATTTCGAAAATCACAACAACATCAACAAAAAATACATATAAACAAAAATTTATTCAAAAAAAAAAACAAAAACACAGAAGAAAATAATAAACATACAATGGGTACTCATACTATAACCAATATGTGTCACATACTATGTCGCATAATGTAGTGTAACGTTTTGTATACAATTTATTATGTACATAGATGTATTTTAAATTTTATGCCATAAAATACATTACATATTTGATATTATTGTACAACTTACCTTTTGTTCTGGCTGTCGTTTAAAATAAGAAAAAAAAAACAAACTGCAACCGATATTTTCATTTTCATCAGTTATGTTGTTGTTATAGTAATGTAAAATGCAAAAACGGATGCATACAAACATACTAACGTACAGTAAAATGCAAGATTAAAAAGTGTTTTGATATTTTCAATGTAATGCAGTATATTGCGAATGCATTCAATATGTAGTAAGTCATTTGGGCATGGATTAAAAATCTTTATTATAACTGTCAAAGTCTTAAGTCATATATCTGTCATCCGTCAAAGTTGAAGATCATATTTTGACTTAGTAGCACTGCAGTACTATGATTGTTCCAAATGTTTTTCTCTCTCTCTCTTCATCTCCCCTCTCTCGCTCTCCCTCTCTCATATTCCCCCTCTCTTAATCACCCTCCCTCTCCCTCTCTCACCAACTCTCTCTCTTTCTCACTGTAAATATATTATTGCTGAAATTTCATTTCTCATTTAAAGTTCACAATGTTGTAACATCACATACACCACAAACCACAATATTTTTGTTGTTTGCTTTCTTCTCTTAAATTTTTGAGGTTCTTGTAAAATCTCTTAAATGTCAAATTTGTATAATAATAACAGTCAGAAACTGCTAAATGTAAACTATCTGACAGATGATTTTAAACTCGATGACAGCATTTTATTGGTTTGACGTACATACGTACTCGATACTTTGACATATATTTCTAAAAAGTCAACAATATCAGATTGAAAGAAAAAAATAAATAAATAAAACTTAACGAAATTCGAAATAAAAAAAAAATTTTTTTTTGATTTATCGAAATATCATTCAATGCACAAATAAAGACTGCAAAAACAAAATGTCTTTTTTATTACAAATCTCATTGAAATTATTCATATCAAAGGGGCGAAAAGGCATTTCTGTCATGCAGTATAAATAAAATAAATATGAAAATGCATTCCTGTTTCTCCTGCCCACCTACATAATTTTTGTGTATGCTTATGAATCTATCTATGTTCTTAGATAGTTGAAATCAACTACTATCTTTATGCACTCATCTATTATTTATTTAGTTATTTATCTTTCGTGCCTGCCAGTTTAATCGTTTAACATTTACATTATGAGTATTCTCTTTTTTTGTTTTTGCATATGTGATACGAGTTGATTCGTGTTTATGCATTGTTTTTCTTTTATACATGCAAAATGCAATAAATTTTCTTTATGAAATTTCTTAGTGAATGGTATTATAATGCATTTTATCAAAGATCTAAAAATGTTTGTTATCTATTAAGTATCAAGTACGTATTCAAATATATGTAATGTGCATATATGTGTACCTTCTAGACATGCATTTGAAGTAAATATGTGATGTGTCATAATATTCCACTATCTGTTGATTATTAAATTTTAGAAAAAACCAAAAAGAGGAATGCGTGCTATTAAATGTTATTAAAAACAAAATGTCTAATTGATTGATTTAAAACTCTTCAACTATACGATATGATTACTGTCACGTCACCTGTGTGTTACTGATATTATGCATCAAATTATGTATGTATGACAGACAGAATACAGATTATGGGTGAATTCATAAATTTCAATATTTGATTTTGCTTTCGTTGTGACTGTACAACTGCAACTATGACTATCGTCATCGTCATGATATGTTGCTGAAAAAATATTTTTCATTTATCAATCAATCAATCAATGGCGCTGCAATCCATATCGAGTTTTGGCCTCCTGATGTAGAAGTTGCCTTCATGCTTCGCGTTGTTTTGCTGCGATTTTCCAATTTCTTGTTTTCAGATTTGTTTCCGCATCGTATTGCACTTGCATCCTTCCATCTATTGGTTTACCTACCGGTCTCTTTCCCTCTACTTTGCCGTTACAGACATTTCTCGGTATACTGCTTGCCTCATTTTTCATTTATATTGCATCATAATTATTCACAATGCGCTATTTATTCAATTTTGCTCTTGTCAAAAATTTTACGAAATGTTTTGAAACGGGATGCATTGTCATCACTATGCATAGTTTGATAATGTGGTATTAAATGATCATTTGACGATTAGGAATTCACCCTATATTTAGGTGAAAATATCTAATTAGTTGTACCTATAGCCCTGTCTGTTTTTTTTTTGTATTTTATTATTTTTTAATTGCATTCCGTTATTGCAATTATTTACATGCACGCAATATTCAAATAAAATCCGATATACTATAAAACAATATAAGCATAATTACTTATGTGATTTTTTTATGATGTGGATATTATCTATTTTTATACTCGCATTATAATCGCTTGCATGTGTAGATACAACAATACTGCTTATATGTATGTACATACTCGCATATTATAAAGGCATGTGAGATCATATAATAATGCATTAATGTGTTTGTATGTAAAATAAAAATTAAGTATGCAGCATTAATAAAGATTTTAAAGATAAAAATAAAATGAAATGAAATGAATTCAACTAATAATCGAAATTATTATCGAATAACCTATACTATTTCCACAAAAGATCACTTCACCATCATTTCATCGTCAAATTTAAATGATGATAATAAATAAATTGCATAAGAAAATCTAGAAAATTGTACATAAACAAGATAATGAGAAATGCCAAATCAACCGAACCGAATACCGAACGAAGATTATATCCATTCATTTTGAAATATGTATTAAGTAATAGTATACAAGATGCATAAGTTTTTCACATTTGTATGCATCTATCCATCCATCCATCCATTCAATCCGTTTATCTATGCATTTACGTGTGCAACATATTCAAGTTTATGTTGTAAATATAATTGCCATTTCGGAGAAGAAACAAAAAAAAAAAAAAATACCAAATTGAAAAGAAAAACGTAAAATATTAAATTAGACAAGCAAAAAGATCTATGGAAGAGGAAAAAAGAAAATCCACTTAAGAATCTAAACCAAAAAATAATACACACAAGACACAAAAACAGAGTGTATGAATAACAAACTTGGTAACTGTTTACTTCAAAGCAACTAACACCAAACCCCCCCCCCCCCCCCAAAAAAAAAAAAGGAAAAACGCTTAACTGCCAGAAGATGAATGACGTTAAAATTAACTTTTCCTCCTTTTCCTGAAGTTTGAATGAATACCGAAAACCGGCATTACAATGGCATCAGTCAGCAGCCAGAAATCATCATCACTTTATTATACAGTACAACATATTATGTATAAGCAATGCAATTTTCAGTTTTTGGGCAAAGGAACATTTAGGAAGGAAATGATAGAAGTAGAGATATGAATTTGATTGGTTTTTTTATACGATTAATTGGTTGATTTAAAAAGAACGGCATTGATGTTTTTATATTTAAATATTTATTATCTTTTTCTTGTTACGTTACTTCTCCCTTATCTGTTAATCAAGAAAAATGAAAAGTAAAGTTATAAAAAAAAAAAAAAACGTTTGCAACATTGTATAACAGCAACAAAAAGTAGATATACTTCAGATATACAGATAAATAGATGAGATGTAATCGTATCTTTGCTATATGGCACAAAAGTTTTAAAAGTCATATTTTTTATGCAATGTACACTTTTGAACACACACACACACACACAAACACACAAAGATGAATAATAGATTTCATTTTAAGCGGAATTATATTGCATTCTATCTATACCACGTATTTCCTTGAAAATAAATTTTTTTGCATAATCCGTGGGGTATAATATAATACTGTACGAGTACTATGCTCCATTATAATGCAGAACTACAATAGAACACGTATACAGCATCTGCAGCAGAATCAGCAACTAACAATCATGAATTTGATGTTTTGCAATTATTTAAAATATAAAATCAAAAAAAAAAAAAAAACAACAATAAATAGAAAAAAAAATGAAGGAAACATTAAAAATGTTTAAAAATGATGAAAATTAAAGCGAAAAATATCTAAAAAACTACAACCAAAAATAGATTCTCCGTTGTATTTTGTTAAATTCAAAAAAATGATTTTTCTGGATGTGATCTCTTTTTTTTTTATCATATTTACCTTCGTATATATCCTCCCATACCGATCCAATTCTATCATGATTGTGTGTGTGTGTGTGTGTGTGTTATATCTCTATGGTTATAGTTATATCTGGTAACTCGAAAAATATAAATCTTAATTGAATTTATTTTTTTTTATTTTTTTCTTCTTCTTCTTCTTCATCTCTATAGATATTTTGTATCTGTTCTGTTCTAAATTTTAATTGTCGACATTTTTGAAGACACTCATCAGCACATCATATACATATTAGATCTGTGTTTGAATATATATAGGTATACTCGTACAGTATCTGATTCTAAATTCAATAGATAAAATGAATTTTCTGGAAATGAAAAAGCAAAATAAAGAAATATTCACGAATTCAAAATAAAAAAGACAGAAAATAAATGAAAATACATACAAAAAAAAAAAATAATAAAATTAAAAGTAAATAAAAAGTAGGTCACTCATCGTTTGTATGCACGTCCTTCCAGTTTCTATCACCTTCTGCTTCTAGATAGCTATTATAGTTAGCTGCGGTTAAATACCTTCTGTTGAATTGTTTCTATATATATTGTATAGTGTGTGTCTGTGTGTATGGTGTTTCAAATTCAAATAGTAATGGAGAATGGACATCAGAAATTTGCAAATGCAATTTAATGCAGTAAAAAGTCTTTGAGTCTTTGTCGATATTTTTTTTATTTTTTTTTTTTTTGTTTTTCATTTTTCATTTTATTTTTCGTGTTTTTTCAATTACGAAATACGAATATGCATAATTTTCAGTTTTTAATGATTTTCTACTTCGATGGATATTACCACACTTTATTGGAATTTCTATCGAAAACAATAAAACACACAACACAAAAACACTGTATGCACAACTAAGTAGTACTATATATAGTATATGAGCAGTCTATAGTGTAAGTGTAGAGTGATAATATGATATTGATCGGTATTCGGTATACGGGGGCACACGATAGAAGACGAAGTAAATGAATACAATACAATTACAATAGTGTACAAAGCAAACATCTATGTTTGAAAAATAACAAAATAACAAAAAAATATATATATAAACGATCGTGTGCGCATTCAATTCGATTACAAAAATAATGAAAAATGCACTAATTTTTCGCTATAGCAATTAAGTTATAGGAATTATACCGTTTTGGTATGGGTTTTATGTTGTTTTTTTTTTTTTTGTTTTTTGATCATTCGAATGAAACGATGTGCAAAAAATATACAAAATTGAACAAACAAAAAGTTGCCAGAAAAATTTAGAAAATAATTTCGGAAAGTATTCAAATGCGAGAGATAAATATAGTGAATCTAGTGAAGCTAGTATATTTTTCATATCAACTTTTTCTTCCCACTAACATTTCTGTCTTCCAACAAATACATTACTTGCATTCCGATTTGCTCTACGGACATTTTAAAATGATCATTTGGTTGGTATATGATAATAGATTGAATATCAGATAAATTCAATCTGACTGCTTGAGTTTGAATCAAAAATAAAAATGTCACTTTTCTGTTTAAATTTTTTCCAATAACTTTTTGAAATACCCACGTATTTTATAGATATTTTTTGTTCAGATAAAAAGGAACTAATTTACGTATATATAGGAAATAAATTTTCTGCACACACATACATACATATTATCGTCTACATATATTCACTTACCCGCAGTCATATCAAAGTTTAATCTCGTTACACGTAAACATTCAATATGTGCATCTGAATTCTTTATGAGATTTTCTTTTCATTTTTCAAATCATTTCATTTCATTTTTATTTTGTTTTTTTTCATTTATAATTCTCGATCTTGATGATTTGCTTAAAAGGAGCACACACATTAAAATTTATTTATTTTTTTGGCACACGCGGCATAAAAAATTTTTACGATCATTTTTATACGATATGGATGATGATGTTTGCAATAAAAAAAAGAAAAAAGAAAATGATAATGAATAAACTGCACTCTTTAAATGAATGGATCGTATCATATCACATTCGTTTTCGGATTTTTCATCATTCACATTTCATTACGTATGTTTGTAATGTACATAATGCATTGTGTAGATATACATACGTTTGCTAAGTAATCAGCCAGTCATCAAAGTCATAACTCGAACAATAAAATTCGTTTCGTTTGGTTTTCGGGTCAATTCAAAATAGCTAATTCATCTCAAAAGCAAAGCAAAAAAAAAAAACTGAACCAGAGTTACCACTTTTCATATAGTATTTGTATCATTTTGGATACATTCTGGCCTTAAAATCATTATTGATACAATATTCAGATTTAAAAAAACTGCAATTTATCTTATTTCTTCCATTTTTCGGGTGATAATCTGTATCTGATTTTTACAATTGATTTTAGAGACATCTGTCAGTGAGAATTTTATATCATATAGTTTGTAATTGTCAAAATTTTACAAAGTATGAACAAGAAGATTGTCAAAATTGTGTCTTTTTTTTGATTCTCAGTTCCTCACATCAATTGAGCAAAAATATTTTTTTTCAGTTGGATTACTTAAAGCCTTAAATCTCGCTTCGTTGCTGCTGCGACCTATAACAGAATAGAAAAAACACAGACCAAAGAAACGCATTGCTCAATTTAGAACTGAGAATTATCAGATAATTATAAGAAAAACAGCTAATAATCAGATTAAAAACCTACAATTTATCTCTCCCATTTTCCGTGTGATAATCTGTATTTGATTTTTACAATTGATTTTAGAGACATCTGTCAGTGAGAATTTTATATCATATAGTTTGTAATTGTGAAAATATATTGACAAAATATTTAATCTTAGTGTTGGCAACACTGAAATCAACTGAACTGATTCGAATTGAATACCTATGTAGAGTGGTCTGTTTCAATTTCTGTGTTCAATATAGTCAAAATTTATGAAATATAGTTAATCTCTATCTTACTGCAAAAATCGTATATACACAATCCATTACAGCTCTACACGTCCACATCATAAATTTACTATAAATACAATCTTCATAATAATAATATCCATTTAACTTTTTTTTTAAAAAAAACAAAAAAAATAAGAAAAATAAATTAAATAAACACCGGAAAAGTTGAGAATATTATTGAAAAATTCGCGTGGCACTATATAGTAGATACGGCTAGCAATTATTGTTAAAAATAAGGAAATTTAACATACATATTAAATGAACTTACGATTTGTTCTCGTTTGTTTTGTGTGTTGTCTTTTTTTTCTTTTTTTGGTTATGGTCATGTTATGGTTATATTGGAAGATATTATATGGTTTTTTGCTCACCATAATCATTAACAGATCGATGTGTATATACAAAAAAATACAAAGGAAAATATAATTAGAAATTAAAAGCAATTTACACCAGACACTTTTCAAGCGATCTTATATTTTTACTCTGTATGTACATATGTATGTATGTAAATGAAAATATTATACAAAATAAAAACACTTCAATCCATCGTATATAGAATCGAATCCGTAACGGTAATAATAATGCGTATACAAAAAACATGAAGAAACAAGAAAATTTTATAAACAAAAAAACATGTGAAAATTTTAAAAAAAAATGAAAATTTGTTACATTTGCAAAATTGCAAATTAAAAGAAGAAGAAGAAGAAGAAGAAGAAGAAAAAAACAAATTCATGTAAGTACGAGTACGTTTACATTTTTGCATCTGCATATACGCTCGTACATACATACATATATACACATATTTATGCATGGGCATTTTCACTTTCTCCTATATTTATGCATTGTTCATCATCGTGTATCTACGAGTATTAAAAAATTTTATGCTGTTATATATATATTTTTTTTCCATTTTTTACAAAAATATTTTCCATTTATTTATACACGCATAAAATATTTCACATATCAGTTACGTTAAATTATTTTAATTTCATTTTTGTATTTTTTTTTTTTTTTATTTTTCAAATTTCATCCTCATTCCATTACTATATCGATATCCTCTCTTCTTGACTCTTGTTGCATCCATCCATTTACATTACTTAGTATTTTTCCAAGAAGACGATATGTATGTATAATGTACAAACAAAACAAAACAAAACAAATGTACAAATGTATACATAAATGCGCTATCGAGCGTTTCAAACAGGACAGGATGAACGATGCGGCTAAAAGAAAATGAAAATTAAAAAGCAACAGCAAGTGTACATGTAGCACACCTACATACAGATAGATACAACGTAAAATATATATGTAGTATGTACATACATACTCGTATATTGATTGTTCAATCTGATGAATTAAAAAATATTTGAAACGATCTGTTTGGTAATTATGATAATGTAAAAGGAAATAGCTACGATTTTCTTCATTTTATTATATGATGCCGCTATATGCCACTGCACTCAAATACATACATCATGCCTATAAAATATTTTTTGTACGTTGAACGTTATACACGCCAAGAAAATATTTATTACTGGAAATTTTGTATATGTATCTGTAGAGATGCAATATGCAATGAAAAGTGAAAATGATCAATTGTAGAAATTAAATAACATATGTATGAGAAGCATATTAAACGCGCTTGTATATATAAGTACATACAATACAATAAGCATTGCTGTAGCTGTTTACTCTTTACACACACGATGATGCCGTTGACTGAACCCGTGCCACAAGAAAAACATCTGCAATTTTTCGCTAACAAGAAAACTAATCAAAATATACTTACATTACAATAATATGGAGTACACAAAACTGCTTATTAATGATGCATCGATCACGATATACATGCACAGACACAGACACACTATGTATACGTACGTATATACAGGGTGTTTCTTTTCTAAGTACAAATATGTATACCACAATATTTTTCAGACTATTTCATGAAAAAAATTGTACTAACAAAAATTTCTATCGACCCTATTTTCGACGCTAGAGGGCGTTGAAAATTTTGATTTTTTTGCAGGACCTTCAAACACAAAATCATGTGTAACTTTTTGTACACCCTACTTTGGAAAATTTAGTGTTCTAGAGAATAATAGGAAACTAAATGACCTTTCCTTTCATATACTATAACAAGTATTTTGGAATTCGGTTCTAAATAAAAAGAAATCCTGAAGTCAAAATTTATGACGAATTTTTTAAAAAATGTTGTGTATAAATTGAGTTCCTGAAAAAAATTTGCACTACAAAAAATATTTTTATTTTTGGAATCGAAGCATAAAAATGTTCTTTTTCAAATAAAGAAAACCAGAGCATGATATCTTTATTCGTTATCGAGTTATCAAAGATCAAAGGAGTGCAGAAATGGTAGAAAATGTCAAAATACGTAAAAAAAATAATATTCCGCAATGAAAAAATTTTAAAAACTTCATTTGGGCACATTTTTAACCATTTCTGCACTACTTTGATCCTCAATAACTCGATAACAGATAAAGATATCATGCTCTGGTTTTCTTTTTGTTTGAAAGAGAACATTTTTGTGCTTCGATTCCAAAAATAAAAATATTTTTTGTAGTGCAAATTTTTTTCAGGAACTCAATTTATACACAACATTTTTTAAAAAATTCGTCATAAATTTTGACTTCAGGATTTCTTTTTATTTAGAACCGAATTCCAAAATACTTGTTATAGTATATGAAAGGAAAGGTCATTTAGTTTCCTATTATTCTCTAGAACACTAAATTTTCCAAAGTAGGGTGTACAAAAAGTTACACATGATTTTGTGTTTGAAGGTCCTGCAAAAAAATCAAAATTTTCAACGCCCTCTAGCGTCGAAAATAGGGTCGATAGAAATTTTTGTTAGTACAATTTTTTTCATGAAATAGTCTGAAAAATATTGTGGTATACATATTTGTACTTAGAAAAGAAACACCCTGTATAGGATATTGTAATGATTTTCTTCTATGAAATTAAAGAAATAAAATTTTCTTGTTATTTGAAATTTAATTTATTTGTTTGTTGTTTACATTTTTGGTCATAATTTTTTTACTACTGTATACATAACTATGCCTAACTGTCTGTGCATATGTACGTACTTTACAAAATACATGTATAAAAAAAAAAAAAATCCATTTTTACCGTTTTTAATATCAAAAATTTTAATCATCATTATAACAACAAACAACAAAATATCTAATTACAAATCACAGGTATATCTACAAAATTAAAAAAGAGAAAATCATATAAATAACAGATAATAGCTACTAAGTATATGGGGAATTCCAAATGACTTTTGAATGAAAAATTATGGTATGTACACTCACTAATACGCATTTACGTTCCTGTAAGTAACGAGGCTAAAATGACTTTCATTCAATACAATACTCTGTCCCATACTGTGTAAAATATCTGTATCCTATCATGACATAATTCAATTCTCTCCCAATCTCAGCTGTACAGCTAAATGTATGGAAATGTTCTCAAAATTCAAAGATCAAATCCTTGATAATAAAAAATATTATGATTCAAAATATTTGGGAATTGTGGAAAGAGTGTCCAAATAATAATCATATTTCCTCATTCAAATTATGTGAAATTTATTAATTTTTTTTTTTTTTTTTTTTTGAAAAATTATAAATTTTCAAAATTTTTATAAGGACGTAGAAATAATTTGTTATGACAGTTTGATCACCATAAAAAATATTAAGTCAAAATTGTCACCGATTAAGATGGCAAAATGATGAAGAAAATTATATGGGACAGACAGGGATTGATAGCTAGAAGAAAAAAAACTCGAGAAAACAAAATAGATGTCTGGAGACAGAGATGAAATAATGACGATATCTATGTAATCCTTACGTATGTATTAGAATAATTAGAAGCTTGTAGAATGCCTATGGAATTTTCAAAATACTTATTTCTTCTTACCGATGAGAGTATGATAAAAGTTTTTCATGTTTAACCGGCCTTTCTATATACAAGAAACAAAAATAAATCTCATAAATGATAATAAGAAAAATGAAAGGATATAAAGGGTTTACCAATAGTAACGTCAGAACTTTAAAATGAAACACAATGATAACTGCAAGTGATATTTACGTGATTTATTTATTATTTTAAAGAACAATCGATTACATTACGTTATGAAAATAATATCGTTTAAATGTCCTCCTCGGCTTCGTCTGGCTGAATGCCGTCTTAAGACCCAATTTTCCATTACTTTCTCACACATATCGCTTGGTAAATTTTCAATGGTGCGTTGGATGTTCTGTCTAAGATCGCGAATCGTTCTTGGCTTATTCCCGTAGACCAAAGATTTAAAATAGCCCCATAGGAAAAAGTCCAAGGGCGTTAGATCCCACGATCTTAGCGGCCAGTTTCAGCATCAGCATTTCTTGAAATAATTCGTCCAGGAAATTTTTTCTTGCAACAAGTCGATTGTCTGACGAGATGTGTGACAAGTCACACCATCTTGTTGAAAGTAAACATTGTTTATGTCAACATTTTCCAGTTTATGACAAAAATATTCTGTTACAATATTCTTGTAGCGCTCGCCATTCACAGTTACGTGATTTCCACTTTCATTTTCAAAACAATAAGACCCAATCACGCCTTGAGCCCAAAGACCGCACCAAATGGTAATTTTCTGGCTATGAATAGGCAATTCGTGAATCGCTTGTTGATTTTCCTCAGCCGAAACCCCACAGTTTTGCTTATTCACAAACCAACTGAGCCAGAAAAGCGCATCATCCGAAAAGATGATTTTCTTCGGCGAACCGAACAGCCATTTTGGTAATAAATTCGAATAATTTGTAGGCGTTCTTGAATCGTATGTATACCTTTCCTTATAATCACTTGTCACACAGTACTGAGCACATCAATCAATGCTTGAGTTTGACATTTCGATCAGTGTTATCGTTGTGGCTGTTTAAAGTTCTGATGTTCCTATTAGAAAACCCTTTACAAAAATTAAAATTTATGATTATGATTCACTTCACCTACATCGTACACATACATCTATGTAAATCACTTTCGATGCAAAATTTCCATTTACTTTTTCTCTACTCGTATCTTCTTGTACAAAGTATGTAGATGGATGCGTTTGCGTACATGTAGGTAGAATGTGTGTACGATTTTCACTTTGTTTTTTTTTATTAATGTCTCCTTACATTTTTATTAATTTTTTTTTTTTTCATTTTTTTGCAAATATAATTTGTGACGGGTATAGTATATGCTCCTCGCGCTAGCTTGTTTTATCTAGTCAGTATCGGTCTGTAGTCACTATAGTCATGTATTGGGTCGCATATACATACATACGTATCAACTTGAATGCTCATCTGTTATTTTATTGTTGTTGAAGTTTTATGTTTTTTTTTTGTTTTTTTTTTTTGTTTTTGGCTTTCAGTTTTTCTATAAATTGCATTTTACTTGCAAGGTTCATTCAACTTTCTTTTCAGCACTTGTTTACTTGACAAAAACAAAAAAAAAAAAGAAAACACAAATTATTTTCGGTTTTTTTTTTTTTTACATATTCTGCTGTTGATATTTATTCCGATGTGTGACGGCTTTTAAATAATAATTTTATTCGCTGTTTTTGTTGTTGTTGTTACTGTTTTTTTTTTTTTTTTTTTTTTTTTGGAACGGATTATCATTTTTCACATCTGATCATAAACAAACAAAAAAATACAAAAATTATAAATAGCGAATAATGTATGTGGAAGGGAAAAATTAAATTCAAGAAGAAGCAAAAAGAAAGAAAAGATAATAAATTAGCTATACAACAAATGTATGTATGTATGTATGTATGTATATACAAACATTGTTATGTACACGGTAATATGCAAGAATAAAAGTGCAAATAAGTGCACAAATGTGTCTACATATGTACACAAAATGTGATATTGTTATTACCTCTCTCGTATTCGGTTTTGTATATACATATTATTTTTATTTTTGACAAAAATAATGACAAGAACATTACCAATATGTACATATTTTTATTTTTGAATTTTTATTTATTTTTCAATTTTTTATTTACTTCATTTTTTTTTTTTTTGTTTTTTTTGCTTATTCGTTATTAAGTATAATTTAAAATCTCAAGGTTAATTCATTTCGAATTCGAATTCATTTTAATGAATCATTGCACTTTATAGCATGCCCGTATATACTAGTAGAATAGAGTGCATTGCATATATAAACTGAGCTGTATATATGAGAAATAAAATTTTAATTTTCCTTTCTTTTTTTTTTGTATTTAAACGGATATACGGTGTTAAATCCATTGCCTAGATAGATTGTTTTGAATTAGAACGTATACTATATACGTAGAAAGAATAGAGTGTTTATAGGAAATATACTTAAAGCTAATGTTCGTTGCACTTGCACCATATAAGTATACCTAAATATACTTTGTAAATCAACCCTCCCGTTATCGACGTAACTAGACAAATTACGTGTTTGTATATTGTATGTAGGTATTTGTGTATTCATATTGCATGAATTCGAAAGAATATATTTGCGAAAAATTGAAAGGTTTATTTGTACATACAACGTAACACTATAACAATGATTAGATACATTCATTTTTTTAACGAAATTGTAAAATCATTTTTTATAAAAGTTCAAAGTTTATTACTACAAAAGACAAAAAATCTTTTCTTTTTTTTTTCAAAAACTCACAAAGAATGAATTTTTCAAATCCAAAAGAAAAATTTACTTGCGTACTTAATGTACATTGTAGGTATTTTGAATCCAAAGACCAAATCGAAAATATGTATTATGAATCAGATCAGAAATTTCAATTTCAATTTCAATTAATTTGAAAATTTTATTGCGCTATGAAAACAAAATATAAATTCAGAGAAACATGAAAAGCAAAAAAATATGAAAGGATGGAAATAAAATCGAAAAGGAGAAAATTTACGTATATGTAGGTGTACGATTATGCATCAGTATAAAATTCTAAAATGATTACAATATTTAAAATTACATTATACCGACTAGACTATAGATATGTAGATATTATGTTTGAACTAAAATTGTAGCTATGTAAGCTTAGCTATGTTATAACATAAAAATGAAAAATGTGAATTGAAAAAAATAATATGTAATAATAAAAAATAAAATAAAATAAAATCGACATTTAATATTCGACATCGACCGATAGAGTATTTATTTGGTTTGGTATATGGTTTGGTATTTTTATGCTCGTGCCATTCAACGTGACTACATACATACTCTGTTTTTGTTTCTCGTTTATTATTGTACATGTAGTACATTACGAATAATTACTGGAATTATTACGATACGATAGCGGCATGGTACGGCACGATATGAAACATTATTGCAGCAACAGGGACAGCAACACTATAGCAGATAGCAGCCTGCAGCAGTAGCATTATTATTACAATCGAATATTCATTACAATCCATTCGTGTAGTAGGTTTGTGTGAACAACATGTTGTACTCCATCCCAATAGTAAGTTGCATTGCATGTTTGATTATGCATATACTACTCTGATTAAAAATAACCCGGACTTTCTCGGTAAAACACAAAATATAAGTTTATTCGTCAATATTTATTTTATCCCCTTCAAAGTATTCTCCATCTGATGCAATGCACTTGTGCCACCGTTTAATCCAATCCTGGAAACACTTTTCATACTCACTTTTTGGGATCGCCATAAGTTCCTTCTTCGATTTTTCTTTGATTGCTTCTATACTGTCAAAACGAGTTCCACGAAGTGGTTTTTTTAACCGGCTGAACAAAAAAAAGTCGCACGGAGCGAGATCTGGTGAATATGGTGGTTGGTGAACAGTAGTTGTTGAGTTTTTGGCCAAAAACTGCCGAATAACCATGGCCGTGTGAGAAGGTGCGTTATCGTGGTGTAGAATCCACGAATTATTTTTCCACAAATCGGGTCTTTTCAAACGAACTGCTTCACGTAAACGCCTCATTACGCCTAAATAGTATTCTTTATTAACTGTATGCCCAGTTGGCAGAAATTCGTGATGCACAACACCACGATAATCGATAAAAACAGTGAACAAAATCTTCTTCTTCGATTGAGTTTGAAGAATTTTCTTGGGTCTCGGCTCGTGCGAAGCGCGCCATTCACTTGACTGCTGCTTTGTTAAAGTATCAAACTCGTACACCCATGTCTTGTCACCAGAAATGATCCGTTGAATGAATGTAGGATCAGCATCTACATTGGAAAGCATCTCTTTAGCAACATGAACACGTTATTGTCTTTGCAAAACATTCAATGATTTTGGAACCAATTTCGCTACAAGCCGTATCAAGCCCAAATCATCAATTAAAATGCTTTGAATTGATCCAAATGAAATCCCTACTTCATTCACCATCTCTCTGATTGTTAGTCTTCTATTTTCCATGACCATTGATTTGATCAGAACAACATTTTCATCGGTTTTTGATGTTGAGGGACGCCCAGGATGAGGATCATCCTTTACTGATTCACGACCACTTTTAAAACGGCTATGCCATTCAAATGTAGTTGTTTTCGATAAAGAACTATCACCGTAACATTTTTGCAACATTTTGAGCGTTTCAGTAGCATTAATTTCATTTTTCACACAAAAT
This sequence comes from Villa cingulata, assembly GCA_951394055.1. Lineage (NCBI taxonomy): Eukaryota > Metazoa > Arthropoda > Insecta > Diptera > Bombyliidae > Villa > Villa cingulata. The sequence continues at coordinate 33,266,881 of OX596023.1, forward strand.
TTAATACAAATTCTTTGTTCAATTATTTCTTCCATCGCAAAAATCGAAAGAGAGCAAACATTTGATCTTAATAAACTGCTGTCGAAAAACAACTAATTGACATATTAACCTCAAATTTGAAGGGAATCTCAAAAACACGTGTACCAACATAAATAACAAAAAAAATCCCTCCTACAGTTTCAGTAGCCATTGTACATGAACGATTCCGGGTTATTTTTGATCAGAGTAGTATGTACATAATTGAATTCCGAAATATGCCAATATTATTACCAACCGTTCACCACATCAATAATATGAAATTTTCTTAAATTTTTGTCAGTCCAAATTCAGCTAGTTATCTAATTTTTTTGTAGTCATCATTTCCTTTCACAAAACAAATTGTTTACGTGTATGTTAGCATGCATCCAAAACAAACAAACAAAAAACTATAACAAAGCACCATTACGTCTTATCACAATTACCCCCAGATCGATCGAACGGACTAGAAAAATAAAAAGTCCCCATTATGTCTAAAAAATGAAAATCATCAAGTACAAATAATTAATTAATTGTTTATACGTAATCTCATTTAATTTAATTTTATTTTTTTTCATTCCTTTTATATATATTTTTGTTTGTAATAGAAAAATCCTTGATTTTTATATAAATTTTCAAGTTTAAAATAATAATAATTTTTGTTCTGTTGATAGCTGCAATTAATTAATTACCCATACTTATATACTTACTTACGATCGTATGATACGACACAAACAAAGGCACTTCAATATAAATTACCACTCTACATACATACATATGTACATACTTTACTCATTTATTTGAATTTAATAATAGATAAAGTTTACAATAAAAATTTCAATAACACAATAATTTTTATTGCTACTGCACACTCATATCAAATATGGAGGTACACATTTAATAACGGAAAACAGCTAATCTATTAATTTTTAAAGTGTGCGTTTGTATATTAATCGTACTTATTTTTGATATATTTTTTGTATGTTTTGTGATCTTTTGATTTTTCAATTTTCCTAAACTGTAAGACAAAGAAAAAATTTTTATTTTATTTTTCAAAATTTTTGTTTTATTTTTGAGTTTAATATTATAATGTCGCAGTCATAATATAATATTAATTATGAAAATTTTATTTATACTTATGCACTTTTTTATCTACACCCATACACCTATACATACTTACATAAAATTTACGTGTAATCGTATTTTAAAAATATTATGAGTGCAATACTTCCAGAAAAAAGAATTAATTTTCTTTGTTTCCTGTATCTCTATACAAAATTATCTGTCTACACATACATACAGTATATGCACGTATTATTATATATAAAAATACACAAATTTTCTTTTTTTTTATCTATCCATATTCATAGTTTAAAACAAAGGAAAAATGCATAAAAGTGCATTATTATTAATGAGTGTCCATGCATTGTTTATTACATTGATATACTACATAACATACAGTATAACTTCGATTATACGAATAATATTAAAAGTCATGCTACGTTCATTTCATACATTCACATTATAGCATCGTTCTGGAATTTATTGTGCTCTCTTTTAGTTTCTGTTTATATGTATATTAATTATTAAATGCACACGGATATACGCAGTCCATTATGACACCACCGATCAGTAATTCTGTAAGATATATCAATCCAGTTTATCATCAGTAATCAGTTACTGGTGTTGGTGTACATTGCTGATTGAAAATTATTGATCGACTTGGGAGGCGAGAGTAGCACGCTGGCTATGGTGCTATCACGCTGGCTATCTCAATATCACAAGACCGACACCACACCACAACCATCGAGCTATTCAAGCCTCATCAGATTTAGTTTCTGTTGTATGTTTTGAGAAACTCAAAAATTTTACAGTGACGATAAATGATATCGACAGCGACACATTTTTCTGTCAGAAACTGTCAGAAAAATATTCAAAATATGTATACCAAGAAAGGAAATGTACTAAAAAGTTGAATATGACCTTTTATCGATACTGTGTGTAAAGTTTTATGATTTTTGTTATGATTTATCGAAAAGTACAAAATGTAAAACATAAAATTCAAAAAGTATACCCAATAATAATTAAGTATTGCTAAAGAATTTTTTCAATTATTTCTATATCAAAATTTATTAATATTTTTAATTATTTTTTTCTATTTCTTTACAGGTATGTATACTGATGATTTTTTACTTATTATTAAATATTTGATTATTCACATCCATATAATCGTAAGTATCTATTAAATTTTACATTTGAAAAAAGCAAAGTAGAGGCAAATCAAATCCCCCTGAAGTATATTTTTTTAGACAAAATATTTACGAATCAATTTTTAAAGAATAAAAAATGCAAAAAATTCAAATAATTATATCAAAAGCATAAGTTTTAAGAGTTTGAAAATAACTAATTTAGTCATTTTTATCAAGAATTTGAAAGTTAGGTTATAGTTTTCTCATATTTGTTCATTTTTTTGTTTTTCGAATAAATGAAAATTTGTGCTGTGCTTAATTGCAGGCCATCGAAAACGAAGAAGATTTGAAAATAACCGAAAAATTATTGTCAGTCTGATTAATCGAGACTGTACTGTATATACACAATTCAACTATAATAAATAATAATAATTAAGTATTTTCGTATGAAGATATTGCCAATTGCCAATATTACAGTAGAGTAGAAGTATCAATAAACGAAAAATTATTCTATCAAAAAAATTGAAAATTATTTATTATTACGATTATTATTGTTTATATTAATAAAATCATTTGATTTATAAATAAAAAATTTTTCAATTATTTTCGAATCGATTATACTTTATCAAAATAATGTTTCCTTTTTTTGTTTTGTTACCTAGTTTAGTTTTATTGTTATTGTTTTGCCTTGAAATTGATGTCATCAGATAGTATGCCGGTATTCGGTATAGATAGGATAGCGATAAATTAATTTTTCATTCAATTTTTTCTTTTTTTGGTTTACAAATAATGTATTTTACAAATAAGTATGTTGTCGGATGTATGGTTAGTCATAGCATAAGTATCTTATCGAATTACAGTAGCATGCATATGCATATATAAATTCAAGTATGTACGTACATGTACATATGTACACAATAAATGTGTATGAAAATATGAAATATTTGCAATAAATTACCGTCAAAATTTGGGACATATACATATGCATAAAATGAAATTGATTCAAATGTTTAAAGTTCATTGTCCATACCACTTAGCATGTACATAGTAACATTTTAACATTTTAAAAAATGTTAGGAAATTCGAGAATGACATCATATTGTTGGGAATAGAACATCATTTTATACCTTAATGTTCAATTTTTTTCTATATCATATCATCACGGTTTCGTGAAATTTCAAGTACAAAATCTATAAGTATAGAATCGAAGTGCAAGATATGTATTTTATTACACAGTTATGTCTATGATTTTGCATTATTAAATGATCAGATGATCGCTATAAGGAAAGCCCTGAACCGGTTATTGGTATGCTTACGACATTGTTGAGAAATGTAATAGATTCACTTACAGGTTATTTGCATGAGAGTCTGTGGCAGAGCCTCTTGAAAATGTAGGCAAATCAAAGCCTGGCATGGCTCTATCGGCTTTTCTTCTCAAACAGGGAAGGAAAAACTGTAGAACGCAGAGGTTAATCGTCTGACAGGGCATAATACCTGTTGAAAGCATCTAATTACCACAGGAATCATCAGTGATGCACTGGGTACTTCTTGTGAATAGGAGAACGATACCATGGAACACTTATTGTTTAAGTTCCAGGCCTTCTCCTGCATTAGGCATCTCCTGTATTCTCCTGCATCGAACAAATCGGGCCTGAAATTCGAGTAGAACTCCCTCGTTACCTGAGAACGACGAAAAAGTTTGACTGGTAGGGAGGATTCGAGTACAATGGACAGCATTTGTCTGAATGCTCAGCTTTATGCCTCCCCCTAAACAACCAACAACAATAACAACATATGATCCCAATCTATTCTACATATACGAAATTTTACATAATGAATGAAATTAATTTTTTCAATTATAACTAAGAAAATGTCATATTTTTCTTGAATGTTTTCTGTCAGTTTTATAATTTTATATCTAAGTACCATTATTTTACTAAACTGTATAATGTAAATATGTCTGTATGTATGAAGTCATATAGATAGAAGGCATATCTACACTCATGTATGGGGGCGCGATTTCATTAAAATTATTCATTCACTTATGACAAGATTTTTATTGCATATTTAGCAAAATTATTATAAAATATTTTAATTAAAATTATTACACACAAGCATAAACATATGTATCTACACATATTATTGTAGAATATTCAACAAAAACTTATACATATTGGCATACTAACTCATATCGCTGTAGTTATAATTGCTATAATATACCTGACATTTGTTATTATTTATTGCAAAATGACTTTTTTTTTTTGTAAAGAAATAAAAATTGAAATTAAAATTCCAATAAAAGTTTTTCTTTTGTAAAAAAAATAAAATCAAAAAATGAAAATGTGTATACATAATAATGCAACACATATACGTATGATGTTAGTACATAAAACATAAATGTAATTTGTATAAAATAAAATTTTACTTCTCTAAAACGAAATGAAATGAAATATCGAATAGAGGAAATTTTCATTTTATCGCTTTCCAATGTTAATTTACAATTGTATTCTGTCGTAATATATCATCATAGATAATACATATTATATATAAATATATTACATTAGCTGCATGCAGTGTATATGCATTGATATAGGTACATAGATTTACATATGTAATGATGATACAAACGCGTTTATAAACTCGTAATTTATTGGCATAAATAAATTGGCATTGCATAAAATTAGTATTTTATATATTTTCATCATACTTTATACGAAAATTATATCTTTATGTATTTTTATGTACATAGACATATGCATTAGATCGTAAAATAAACAAAATATAAAAAGAAAATAACATGAAAAACAACATTAAAATTAAAAATAAAAATAAAATAAAAAAAAAAAAAACTAATTTTTGCGCGTGTCCTAATACATTCTTATTTGAATATGAAAAAAATTATTAAATTAAAGGTACATACATATGTATGTGTACGTACGTATATTCGCAGTTTATGTACTTGTATAGAATCTGTGTGCTGTGTGGATATATGTAATATACGACTCGTGTATTATGTGTATGCAAATGCTACAAAAAATTACGCTGCTAAACTATCTTAGCTATATCTCAAAACCTCTAAAACTATTAATTATTAATATTAATACTATATCTGTCTATCCAGCTACATATGTACATATTCCAATGTGCATAATGGACACAATAATTGGTTATGTGTACTTACTTAGATGTGTAGATACGTGTATGTATGAATGCATTATTATTATATGCACTATATTGTAATATATGTATGTACATATCGCAATTATTACAAAGTTTCTTTGCGTTGTATGTTGTAAATAAAAATACATATGTACGAGGGTTTTTCAAAAAATTCCCAGAAAAATGAAATAATACACAAATTATTGATTTCTATGGATTTATTTTTCTACATATAAACCACCAAATTTCATCACCAGTCCATTATATACGGTTCGAAAAGTCTTCAGAATTTGAATCGTATTTGTTCAAAAACTCAGTGAAAGTTCGGTACGTCTTTCAATGTGTTCCTTGCGCAACGCTTTTGGCAATGTTTAAATGATTACCTAATTTTTCAAGTATCTGTATCCTTTTAAATATAATCAAACTTCTTTACTGTTTGCCTGCTAGTTTACTTAAATAAGACTCTAAATAGACGTGATGGGACGAAAGAAATTAAACGAACGTAAATATCTACTCGTTTCGTCAGTTTGACAATTTGCCCTAAATAGAAACAATTATCGGAACGAGTAACTCATGTGTATAGAGTTGCGCTTTCAAAACACTCAAAATATAACAAAACTTCTTGACTATTTGCCTGCTAATTACTTACTGAATCAAGTATTTCGAGAATTTTTTGAAATACCCACGTATCTACTGTAGGCTGTTTAATAAGTCTCAGATCTTTCGGTGCTTGCGCAAACATTAAATTCAATGAAAAATCGCCAACATAGTACGATATCTGTCAAATTCTCAAAATACGAATTTATTTCAGTAATCACTGCATAATTGGAGTGGAATTCACAATAACTACAGTCATTTTTTGAAATTAAAAAATATAAAAAAACTGACAGCGATTCAGATTTGGAGAATATATGATGAATGTGACAGCCGTTCATACCGTAAATATTCTATTAATTTGTTGGTTGTTGCAACCGCTTTTTTATATGATGGCTTCAAAAACTTATTTTCTAACATTACAAAGACCATTTTTTTTTTCTAAAATGTTTGCTACAATAAAAATTTTTTTGACGTGAGACATTATGACAGATCATAATAATTTGTCAAAAATGGCAAACATTCAAAATTTGTAGTTCATAGACCATAAAAAAACTTTTAGAACAACCTTGTACGAGTATGTGCGATATTCATATACAGTATACCTATACACCTACCAACATTTGAAATGTTTACACAGTACACACTTTAGTTATTTTTTATTAATCCACCTTATTTAATAATTTTATTTTTTTTTCTGCTTATTTTTTTACCTTTCACTTACATACATAATGTATAATTTATAGTATATGATATGCGGATTTTGAGGATTTTTTTTTCGCTTATTACCTACTTATTTATTTATTTATTTTTTCATATAATCAAAGCTAAAATATAACTTCTAGGCTTCTAGCAAAGACACTATAAATATAGACTTATTAGCTGTTTTTCTTTGATCACAATTATCTGATATTTCTCAGTTTGACATCTCATTTAGATCAGTTATCTTCTTCTTCTTCTTCTTGTTACTAACTGAGCAAACAAACTGAAAGAAACGGACTGATACTTTTATTCTCAGTTGATTGTCATTTTGAAAAGAAATAATTAAAAAGATTGTCAAAATTGTGTCTTCTTTTTTTTTGATTTTCAGTTCCTCACATCAATTGAGCAAAAATATTTTTCTTCAGATAGATTACTTAAATCTCACTTCGTTACTGCTGCCACCTATAACAGAATAGAAAAAAACACCGACCAAAGAAACACATTGCTCAATTGAGAACTGAGAATTATCAGATAATTGTGACCAAAGAAGAACATCTAATATTGGATCGGATACATGTTGCTATTTACTATAAACATTTTTAAAAGTTTATGAACACATGAAACAAAATAGCAACACAGCAGCAATCAATTAATTTGAATGATTTTAAAATGCTATCATGTATTTATAGTGTCTTTGCTTCTAGGTACTATTGGTACTAAGGTACATATGTACAAACAGCAATCACATAGCATAGGTAGGTATATATTCTCGACTCGTATTATAATACTAAAATGATTGCATATTATTATTATTGTTGCACAAAACGCAGTACTGTATTTATATACATAAGTATGTACATAAATGCGTATAGTATCTACCTATCTATATAGCAACTATGCATTATTAAAAAAAATAAATAAAAGAAATAAACATAAATAAAAATGCATTCATCCATTAGCGATTATTATACATATTATTATATAAAATGAAGCCGGCCTTTTTTTAATTTTAATTTTTTTCTCCACATAACGTTATGTGCATACATACATAAATGTTGCTATAATAATGTATATTATATATTTTTTTCACAATACCACAGATAAGAATAAATGCATATACGTACATATGTATTTGCTCGTATGCATATTTCCATTTCCAATTTTTTTTTTTTTTTTTTTTTTTGTTATTCATTCGATAGTTTAGCCAGTTTAGCGTTTAGCTAACTATATATAACCATTTATATACTACTAGCTAGCTTAAGCTAGCTCGATAATTTTTATTTATTGCAATTATTATTGCATTTGCAACCGAATGCGCAATAAATAAAATAAAAACAAAAATATGAATTCCATATTTATAAATGCACATACACACGATATGCACACACATACGTGAACACAACAGAAAATATTATTTATGTGCACGACTATTCGCGACTATATATGTACATTATGTATAAAATAATGCGCGATATACATATATTGAATTTATCAGTGTATTTGTAATGGCACGTGTAACCTTCGAAAGTTTTCATATTAAATGCATAAATATAAAAATGTAAAAAAAAAAACAAATAAATTAGTTGGTTATATACATATGTATGTACATACGCATGCCATTATATGTACAGTTTGCCATATAATGTAAATATGCATATAAATGCATATATGTACATACCGTCACATTAAAATGCATATAAATATGTATCTATCTATAAATTACATGTATTACATTTATATATTTACATACGTACATATATCCTAAGTAGTATATAAATATATGTATGTAAATTTGTATGCTAAAATTTTGAATTTGCATTGTAAATAAATTTATTTTTATGTACATGCGCGCATACAGATACATACATACATGCAAGTACATATACTTATATTTACATACTGTATATGTATATGCATTCTTTATATAATGCATTGGCATTAGATTAGATGAATGCAGCTACCTATATGTATATTTATTTGTGGGTAGATTATATGGTATGTAATAATTTGCGCAGTTTTTGTATGTATATATACGTAATATATTTATTATCATCTCAACACTGGTTTTTTTTTTCTTTTGTATGCATTTTGTTTGCCTATAATCCAAATTATGCATATTATATTCATCCATCATACTATATATTATGGTATATAACATATGTATGTTTGTACTATGTACTGTCAGTATACTCTTACAGTATACTTGCATACAATGCATACAATGCAATAATGTGCATACATGTACAACAAAGAGAAGCTCATCGCATATCTTTTGTCGTTGCATTCTATGTACATACATATATACATTCATATTATGTACTCTGAAAAATATAGAACACTTTCATCATCTTATAAAAAAAACAAAACACATACACACATACTTAAACGGACATAATTTTTGTTCATTCTTCAAATATGAATATAACCCATATGTGTATATTGAAAAATGCATTTTACATTTTATATACAAGATACATATATACATATGTGCCTACATATGCTTACATATGACTTTTCCGCATTTCAACATACATATAGCTACATATTTGTATTTGTATAGAATGCATTTCCTATATAAACTTATGAAATAAAATGCAAATTTTTAATTACTTAAGGTTTCAATTTGTTTGTTTTTTTTTTTAAATGTCTGGAAATTTATTTACTGTTTGTCTGCTGTTTGTTATTCTTCGTCTTCTTCTTCTTCTTCTTCATAATCCATCAGATTAAAAACTATACACATATATGTACACGAATATAATGTATGTATGTACGAGCATACAATATGAATTCGGAATTTTCATTTCAAAAATTATAAATTTGCGTCCTTTACTCTATACTTACCTATTAACCATCCTCGTATATAAGTACGTCTACGTATGTACATACGTATAGGTGATTCATGTGTGTACTTTTACATGTAAATAAAAATAATTAATGAGTTACCGTGATAACAAAATAAAGATAAAAATAATACCAATGAATTTTCTTTCAATTTAAATTATACACCTCCTTCGTTTATTGAAATTTCCCCCAATACAGAATGCATTTTTGTCGTATAAGGTCATCATGATACTGTATCTTTATGATGATATTAAATTTCATTGTAACAAAAACAAAACAAAAACAAAACAAAACAAACAAAAAATCAATCAGCTGTTGACTGACTATTGAAAAACAGATAACCACTCAGATTATAGTAATAAACATAAATTAGATGCGATAATCATGTGGAAATTTCCAATTTACAATACATAATTACAAATATGTAAAGAACTGAATGAGTATAATTTAGAGGAGCATAGAAAAATGAAGACTATTGATCATATATGTATCTAAAAACGAGTATATGTGCTTTCATTCATTTTTATTACTTTCTAGAAATTTTCCATTTTAATTATCCGATTATGTTTTTTAAATATCGCAGATACAAACATACACACACATATACTTTGTATAAGAATAAATTTATTATTATACGTAAGGGCAATAATTTTATCTTCCATGGAATTTCCGGATTATTCTTAAATCTCAACCATATATTATCATTCAAAATTTAACATCATTTTTTTTTTTTTGGCCCATAAAATTCGTTTTCAATTTTAGTGTGTTTGGGAAACACAAAAAAAGCCGGTCATTTTTTTTGTTTTGTAATTCAATAAAAAATTATCCAAGGACAAAGATGCATGTTTAGAAACGTATAGATTTGTTTGGACACTAATTTTATATGATTGAAATCAAATATGATGAGAATAATAGAGAAAAATATATGTGTGGTTGCTATTTATACAGGGTGTTTCCGTTAACACCCGACAAAAGAAAACCACGAATAGGGCTCAAGTAAAAAAGTGTATATTTTTGAATTTGACTGTCCATAACTTTTGTAGGGGATGGGCAACAGGGGTGAGTTATATGCCAAATGAAACGGCAAGGAGTCTTTTATCGCATGGTTGTATACCTTTTGAGGTGGGATTTAAAATAACAAAAATACAGGGTGTTTAGTGAAAAAAGAGAAGAAAAATTTTGACGCCTTCTAACGGCTAAACGGTTGAGATTTACCTAACCCCCCCTTCCAATACGATTTTTTGTTCCTCTCGATGAGCCCTATTTGTGGTTTTCTTTTGTCGAGTGTTAACAGAAACACCCTGCATATAAAACCATAAGATGTATCTACAAAAATAATATATTTACTGCGTATACATAAACCATATAAATATCGTACATTTTAGTACAATTTTATGCTCTATTTTTTTCAAGTTGCAATTTATTTTTCACATCATCGAAATACATACAAGTAAAAAAAATAAGTTATATCTGTGAACTGTATATGAACATACCAACAGATATATAGTACGTACTATACATTGTATATTGTATCTAATTGAATGCAATTTATCTTACTTTTGTACAGTAGTACACATACAAAATGTGTAAGTACATACTTGCGTATGTAATACAGATTCTATTAAGAGAATATTCGATACTATTTTAATGTCATCTATAGTAGAATACTCGTATATATTTTTTATAAATACTACAAGTGCAAGTATATGTGCAAGCAGAATATTTTTTTGTGTGTGACAGAAGATATGCTCATACCCACCTATATACTCATTTCCCACATCATATACATACTCGTATACCTACAAAATGTCCCCAATATACATATCTATTCAATTTGTGATTTGTGCATTGCAATTTATCATCATCAGCATCATATATCATTATTCATCACGTTTGTATACACATATGAATGATTGAATGAATTCATATACATTAGATAGATACATACATATATGCATATATACGTACATATTTTTATACGTACACAAATACATAAATATGTTTGAATATTTACATATATTGTATCAATCTCTATGTATGTATACTCGTCGGTATACATTAAAATGCTCTACATATGGATGTGCACAAATTTAGAATTTGAAAAAAAAAAATTGTTTTCTTCTTTTTTTTTTTCGTTATTTTTGTTGTCTAATATCTGTGCCAAGTACATACAACCACTACTGCCGCACACAATTGAATTTTATTTTATTTTTTTCTTCTTATTATTATTTTGAAAAAGTATTTTTCATGTTCAAGGTAAAGAATAAATTTTTTTTTCTTTCATTTACTTTTTATTATATGTACACACACGTCTGTAGGTTTTATGCGCTAGCTTACTAAATGCTTTATGGCTTTTTTTTTGCTCTATACTTTTGCTTAATTTTTCTATAAATCAAAAATTAAAACAAAAAAAACAAAAATCAAATTACCGATAAATTCTAATTCTATAATCATCTATATTAGATCGATTTGGTGGAATGTATGAATTATGATTTGAATTTATGAGAAAAAAAAAAAAAGATTTTTTTGTTTTGTGTGTACAATTGCACACCAACCAAACCAACCATAACCAACCACCTACAATCTCCGATCGTTAAATAATGTACTACATAAGTACATACATATGTGTGCACATGTAAAAAAATTTTTCTCAATTTTTGCTTACTTTGTTTAAAAATTCTTTATGATCGGCGGTCTGGCCTCTGCTTTATAGTATGTATAGTTTTATGTTTTATGCGATCTCGCACCCATAACATCAGGTGTACGAATTGAAGTGAAACGATCAATAAATTTGCTACAATGTAAAACAAAAAGAAAACGTCTTTTTTTTCCTATTTTTTTTATTTCACTTAGTCGTTTTATAATTGCATTAACTCACACACCTATAAGTATGTATAATACTCGTAAAATCCTCATTACATCCGTCGATTATAGTGTTTCTGTTTTACAGTAAATTGCATTAAAGATCACGTAATGATAGATTATTATTTGCAAGTAGGTTGAACTAAAACGATAAATAAATGAAAATAAATTGAAAAAAAAAAAACAAAAATAGTTGAACAAGCGTAAAAAACATGCAAGCAAACAAACAAGGCAAAAATACAAAAATTATATCAGAGAATTGTTGTATAATCATCGTCATCGTCATCGTCGTCATCGTCACAAAAACAAAACAAAACAAAAAACTTATTCATATCAGCGTATTTTATTTGTTTAATTGCTGTTGTAGTTGTTGTTGTTGTTGCTGTTTGTTGTTGCGTAATTGATACAAACAAGTTTACTAAAACTTCTTAAAATCAGCTGTTCACCTATAATTTACGTAATCTACATAAATTTTGAATGTCTCATAATCAGAATTTTGAATGCAATTCACATAAAAATAAGTGTGTACATTACATATGTGTACATATGTAGGTATTTACTGTCGTTAAATGAATGTTTTATAGCTGTAATTTGAATGGCATATAATCGAAAAACTATTAAAACTTGAAGCAAATCAAATATGAGTATCAGAGATATAAAACACGGAATTCCAATTTTATTTTAAATAAAAATTCTTCTAAAAAATTCGCATTATTCTCTAAATAAAAATTTCGATTATTTTATTTTTCATGTATAGTTTTTCATTCGATCACATACATATGTTTGTACCTTAATCATACTTCTTCTTTAATGCTCTAATTTTTCCCAAAATAAAACACAAATACATAAATCTAGCCAAACTGCGGTGCTCTAAATTTTCAAAAATGAAAGGAAGGAAAACTATCTTGTCAGAAATTCAAACACATTTCTTCTTATACTCTTTTTCAACGTTTTTTTTATAAATTCATAGATAATGCACATACTTACAATACAGTTTACGATTACATAATATGGGCATTTAGGTATGTAATGTGCTCGTATGTGTTTATTATTTTTTTTTTTTTTTTCAAATACTATTTAAGAGTAGGTTTCGAGATATCTGCTATCTTGTGCACCACATATCTCCGAAGTTACTTAACCGATTCCAATGAAATTTGAAACATAGATACTTTGATAGGAATTGTGGTGCTTAACGGAGCGTTGTTTTTAAAAAATGCCCGTGTTTCCCTTTTACAGGGTTTCAAAGTTGTCAAAATTGCGATTTTTCAGCTTCCAAATGCACCACCACGTACAGCAAACACTGATTGACACATTGAATATTGGTAGCCTGAAGGATATTGTGGTGCTTGAATGGAGCACATTTTTGATTTTAGGTCCTGAAATTTAGTTATAGTTCTTAAAAAGGTAGAGGTTTTTTTTTGAAAAATCGTTCAACTTTGACTTCTATTTTCATGCATTAAATCTTCATATATCTATATGATTTTGGTATCAAAATAAAGTTTGGACTTTTCTGATGCTTTTACAAAAAAAAAAAGTATAAAATTCTTTGTTATATTTCCATTTTTATTAACAAAATAAAATTATGTTTTATTTTTTCATTAAAATATTCAAAAATCCATTGTTATTAGCGCCTAAAAGGTATGCAAAGTCATTTCTTTTTAAAATTTTTGTATGTAAAATCGTTGTTGTCATTTTCGAAAATATTTCAAAGTCGAATCCTACTCTTAACCTAGAATTTATTTTCAAACAAACTATAACTCTATCCTATAAATGTAATGTGCCATGCTACATACATACTTATTATTATCTTCTGTCTATCGTACACAATAAATCGTAAACGGAACGGATAGACAAGGATTATTGTGTATTTTCTCGCATACAAAAACATTAGTTTTTCTAAAAAAATTTCAATTTTCCAAAAATTTCTATAACCTTTTTTTAGGATAATTTTATATTCTTTATATAAAGTTAAAGAATATAAATAAATGTTTTTCGTGCATACATTCATTTGTGTGTGTTTGTGCCTAATGTTGTATTAAAGAAGGATTTTTCTTGTCAATTTTAGTTTTTCAATTTTCTTTGTCATGCGATGTGCATGTAATCTAGTACTTATGTGTATGTTAAGGGAATATGTCGGTATACTATAATTTGTGCTGTGTTTACTCCTCTTCACTAAAAACTTTCCTGACATATATATTTTTATTTTTACTTAAAATTTCCATACGTTACGATACGGATCTCTAACTCTATACAACCAAAAACGAAAAATAAAAAACGTAATGCTCATTTTATTTATTTTATACCGTCATTATAATCGTTAACATTCATCCTCGTATCTTACTTTATTGTATCCTTTTAACTTTTGCATATTATACAAATACAAGTAATGTACGAGTATTATATAATTTCTTCTTCCTTTTTTTTCTTTTTATTTGAAAATGTATTTTTATAAAATTTTCTCATTTTATTTGTTTTTAAAAATTTTATATTTTTTATGTGTGATTTTTGTTTTTTTGTACTACTTATATAGGTAGTGTAAATTTTCTATTACAAAATATTTTTCGTTCTAAAATTCGACAAACTTTTTTATGTACTTTATGTTTACACAATTATATACACCGGTACCAGTATCATTCTGTATGTACATCAGTACATAGATAGGATAGGCAGGCAATATAAATTAGGTAGGCTTTGGACTTTACAGGCTTTACCCGTTTAATGAGATCCAGATGAGAATTTAAAAGTTTCATTTTTCAATTTTCACTGTTTTCATTTTCAAGTTTTGTTTTTTTTAGTGTGTTTCATTTCATTTTTGTTTTATTTTTATACATTTTAATGTGTAATTTTTCTGAAACTTTTTGTGAAAATTTTCAAATTGAAATTTTTTGTTTGGAAAATTGGTTTTTTTTTTCTTTCTTTTCAAAACATTTTTGAAGTTTATTCAAATGAATAACTCATACAGGATATTATAACTACATTGTGTAACTTATTACTAATGTCGTAATGTACAATGTGAGCTGAGTATCTACTCATCATATAGTCGATTACATATTGTCGAATATACAATGCATGTGCATAATGCACTCATGTGTGTATGTGAATGTGTGTATGTGTATGTATCATGGAATGTATATATACTAACGAATTTATTCATAATGCGAATGTTTATGTACAAATTTTTACAAACAAAATTCACATAATATTTTTATGTATATGATGTACATTTGGATACATAAGTATATGTACACAAACTCGTATGTTCATACATGAAGCCATATAAAAATATAATGATTTTTTAAATAAAAAACAAGGAAAAAATAACGTTCAACAAGAAAAAAAAAAAAGTTAGAAAAAAAAAATTGTAAAATAAATAAAAAAAGAAACCGATTCGCTTGAACAATTCACTAGCGACATGCCGTCTAACATTTTTATTTCTCTCTATACTAATATGTAAGTACAAATTACTTATACCATGTATGTACATACTATACATACTACATGCGAGTATATATGTACATCTATAATAAAATTGAATGCGAATTTATATTTAAATGGCAAACAAAGTGCAATATAAATGTACATTAAACCTAAACCATAATTTTCTATTCAATATACAGAAAATGCATAAAATATCTACATATAATGTATATACATACATATGTGTATGTGTATGTGTGTGCGTACTTGTATGCTGAAAATAAGTTTTTTGTTGCATATATTATAAAAATAAAATCCACACAATACTTTATATGTACACACATATTCGTATTTATAATTACATATTTCCCCATATTATGTATATACATATGAATATATTACATATATGTAATGTATAATACATATATCACATCACATCACATCACATTTGCACATATGTGAACATATGTATACAGAACAGATCTCAACCGACCTTTTACCGGTTTTTTTCGTATTAATTTCATTGCATACATACAATATTGTGAATATAAGTACATACTTATTGTCGTTGTCGTTGTCGTTGTTCGTCGTCAACGAACGACATATATTATTTTATTATCAATATCATATGATATATGCATTTATAACCACCCACCATCCACCACCTACCACCTACCACCATCTAACCACCACTACAACTGCACTTATAACCGGCCAAAATCATTCGATTCGGTTGTTCTTTATATAAAATTTGCAAATAACTGCAATAAATTATAAAAGTTTGACTGTGCAATAAAATTTGTGTTGTTATTTAATTTTCAGCTGAGTTTCCATATGTAAGTACATATGTACATTATATTTTTTATTTATGTCATCATGTTCTCTTATACCTGTGTGTACGTTACGTATGCTATGTTGGTTGTGTATTGTCGAATAATATATAATGTATGTACGTTTTTATAGATAAAATTCTTCTTTTAGTGTATCATACTAGTTCTAGTAAGTGTATTGTGTGCATGAAAATATAAAAATACACATCGTATATGTGCTTTTGAATAGGTCGGCTATTAATATGATCAAACGACATACTTTACCTTACCACTTACTAGTAATGTGCAATAGCTGGCTATAGGATAGGTAAAAGTAGATAAATACGTAGACGTACATATGCTCATGCAGTAGGGATATAGATAGATAGATAGATAGATAGGTGCGTATATTTTTTTATGGTGCTTTTGTGAAAAACAAGGACGACTAACTAGTCAACTGTATAGAAGTAAAATATTTAGATATGATGTAATATGATATGGACACGATTGTGCATGATGAATGATGTTGCTTTGCTTTGCTTTGCTTTGCTTCGCTTTATTTTGTCATTTTATGTGGTGCCTACTTGAAATGCATATACATATGTACATAAATTGTGGAAGATAATTAAAATTACTTTTAGAAAATATGTTTGTGATTATAAACTTTATTGTATGTAGGTACATACATTTTTAATCTTTCTTTTCAATATCCTGTATATTACATTTTCATTATCTTGAGTTCCACTTTCATTTCGTTGGTACAGGCTTCCTCCAATATCTTACTCCATTCGAGGCGATTTCTAGCAAATGTTATCTAATCTTTTACACCAAAAATCTTAGAATTTTCTTCGAACTCCTTTTGTAAATATTTTCCTAAAAAAATTCATGTTACTTTTTTTTACAAGATCCTGATATGTATGTCAGACTATTTTTTGAAGATTACTGTCTTTTCGTCTTTCTACCTTATGTCATGTATCTCGTCCATTTCAAACGATCGAAATTCATCCATTTGGACTATAGATTTTCTTACACATATCCTACATTCATATAGCATACCTATACGTGTTGTGCTTGTATTTCATTTTTTTTAAGATTTAATTTCAAAATTATATCCCTATCTTCCGTATGATTGTTGCAAAACAACTAATACATAAATTTACGAAAATACATCACAACCCCGTACCTGCACAACATGCTGCGTGCATTCATACTCGTATTACCTACATCACAATAATACAATCTCCAACAATTCAATGCTGCAAAAAAAAAATTAAAACAAAAATTTGTGACAAGCATTATTTTTGTATTATAGGTATACCGGTACCGGCATTATTGAGTATAAAACTTTACAATCGATTTTAATTCGATTTGTAGCGGGCGGTGGAGGTAATGAATAAATGAATTTGCAGTTTCTTCTTCACTATAAAACTTAAATTACAAGAATTATTTTTATATTCTTCTAATGTATGCCAACAAAAAAATTGTTATGTGTTATTGTATATAGGTAGAGTAGAATATAGAAGTACTCGTACATATTTTGGGATTTGCTATGCAGTTGTTGTTGTCGTCGTCGTTGTTTTTAGTTATTATGATGATGATGGTGATGGTTGTGTAACTACTCTTGGGAAAATTTGTTAAATAATTAAATACGAAAATTAAATAAAAAAAAAAAAACTAACTTGTACATACGAGTACTAACTATACATGTTGTGTATAATTTTGTATCCAAAATGTACAAGAAAAACAGGAGGATATAAAGATAATAATCGACTTTTTATTTTTTATTATTTGAGAAAATGTATCCTGCATATTTATATTAGAAATATGCCTGTATACTTTATCCATATCATGTATACTAATGCATAAAATCTTATATAATATTTCGCTTATTTACAAGCATTATATTATGCAGCTAATAATAACACAAAACTATGTAAAGCATAACGAAATTGCAAAAAAACCAAATAAGCAATAAAAACTTTCAAGGTCATCTTGTGGTGGTGATGCGGATGCAAAAAAAAAAAATAATTTTTTTTTTCTACAAAACGAACACAAAAGTAAATAGTAAGCCCATGATAATAACAGAAGAAAATTAAAATGAGAAGAAAAAATAAAAACAATCAGAATCATTTATAAGAGAAGAGAAAAACAAATAATATATCATACGTGCATACGTACATATGTACATATCTACATACTCAAACTCACATACGAGTACGAGTATATGCATCCATACATAAACATACAAATACAATACATTTATGCGAGTGTATTTATGTTCACAATAAAATGAAATGAAATGAAACCATCTGAAAACTTTGTATGCATGATTATTTGCGCATTTCGAAGCTTTTTTTCTTCATTTATATACATACATACATACATATATATGTACCGCACATATACACACATACAATACAAATACAAACGAAAGTGTGTGTTTGACTTTTAATTATAGATAAAGATTAAATAGTATAAATGTAGCATTTAAAATAGTATATAAAGTTAATTTTAAAAAATGAAAAAAAAAAAAAATAAATATTAGTTTGTTTGTGTATAAGAAAATATGCATTTCTGCAATGCAAAAAAATATATATATATATACGTACATATGTACAAACAAATAAGTATGTATTTATGCACATATACATACGTACAATATGCAACATATTACACATGTGTATAGGTATAGGTACATCGATAAATGCATATTTATAAATATCAGAAATTTTTGCCGGTATTCAAGTTTTATTTACATTTTCTTTCATTCATTTTAGTTCTATAAGTTACATACAAATACATACATACCATATGGATGGACCATATGTGTGTGCATATTGCATATACATACTGCATTTCATCGATAAATTCGTATAAATACATTCATGTATATATGTACATATGTAAATATTTGTATGATAACATGTACACATAAATGTAAGGTAGCTTTATAAATGTTACTTAGCTACGTATGATTACAATTACTTATTTATCGGATTTGAAAGATTAATAATAATAATCTGTTTTATTTTTACATACACACACCTATTATACACATGTATAGGACGGGTAGATGTTTGTTTATGCACCTATACGTACGTGCATATGCATTATTCTGTTGCTATCTGATTTCTATTTAAATGAAATAACAAAGATAGTAGCAAACATATGTAGTAAAAATGAACAAATGGAAAATTTAAAATTGATTTTGAAATTAATTTTTGAGAAAAACTGATGAGAAATCGTTAAAAATTTGAATTTGAAAAGAAAATCAACCAAAAATTAACAAAATTTAGATCTAATGTCTTCGACACACAGAGGTTGAAATTAAATAGATTTCATTTCAATTTCGAGTAGAAACTACGAAGAAGGTGACACACAGCGATTTTGACAGTTTGTCGAATTTATTTGATTTATCTAATTTTAATTTAATTTACCTGAACATAGCCTACTTCTTCTATTAAATTTAACTGTCAATTATATTCAATTATTTCTTAATGAAAATTTTAAAAAAACATTTTTTTTTTTGGTTTACAGTTTGTTAGTAGATGTCTCTGTTCTACGTAAAGAGCGAAACATGACTAGATTTCGTGCGATTATTATACGTGTTTCTTATGTAATTTCGCTGACTAGATTTCGGCCCAAATCCGTCGTTTTTTCCGCCGGATTTCGAGGCTGAAATTAGCAAAATACTTAATTTCAACCTCTGTGTGTCTAAATAATAAGCAACACAAATTTTCAATTTTTCATCGCTCCCTTTGTGTATTATTTAATTGAAAATTCAGTGGTCAGTGGTCACCTCTTCTTTAAAACACTATATAGAAAATCACAAAAATGATTTCGAGATCAAAAAATGTTTGGACCAATTTATCTCTCGAATCCCATTAGATATAGTTATATTTCTTTATTAATTTATTTCGTAATACAATTCGAAATAATTAGAGGATTCATTTCACGTTTCAGTAGTTTGTTGTAAACTTCGTAATCCTCGTATAGTTTTCAAGGTTTCGTAGTTCACTTTCATACTCATTTACAAAGTAGTTACGAACGTTTTGAAAAACTGCGAATGTAAAATGCTTCGACTATAGTTAGTTTTAATGAAATGAGGTATGTATCTAACTAGTCTATAGTTCACTATAGACAAAGATATTTTTTTTATAAAATTGTTTCAATAAATTTATTCTCAACATCATTTTTAGTCGTTCATATTTTAATATAAAAAAATCTGTATAAATTTAATCATGTTGTATACACGGATTTTAAGTAAGGAGTAAGGAGGAATAATTTTTTCTCTAACCAATGTTGGTATAGTACATGTAATTGCAACTAATATGCAACATACATACTATGTATAATTATTTCACAAACACATTTTTAGGTATAGAATGTATAGAAAACTTAAACAAATGACCTTATATCGATTTAATTCAAGTACATTTCAAGGTCAATGCTGAAAAGTTCGTTTATAATAATTATTTGTAGTATACATTGTACTTTTTAAAAAAAAAAAGAAGAGGAAACATAAAAAAAAAATAAATTTACAAATAGTATACCTACTTGAATGTACGAGTAAATATGTGTGTGTATGTACTACACAAATTATTCAGCTATAAAATTTTGAAGATTTTTTTATCTTTTCGTTAGATTTTTTGCTCCTAAACCGACATCCGACATAGTACATAGAACAGCTGTATTGCATAGTGCATGTACAAATAGCTGAAAAATGAAAACTTTAAAAAGCTACAAAATGTTCATATTTTTATTACTCTGTGTAATGCTGTACGAAAAAATTTAACTAGGTACATACATATACATATTCTCATCTCATATATGTACATTTTCAGCAAAATGCAAATTTGTTAATAAATTGTGCAAATGTACAGTGTGTTAGTGTATGTTTGTCTGGTTTTATTATGAAAAGAAAAATATTAAATTATATCCTGCATAAAATTAAATTGATTAAAACAAAGAAAAAAGATTAAGGATTAAATTTTTTTTTTTAATTGAAATACAAAAATACATCACAATCACAACCACAGTTAACATAACCTAAACTAACAATTTTCTGTATTTCGAATCGAAAATAACGTATTAATAACAAAACAGTTATTCTTCCTATAATACATCCCATCCCATACGCTGTGCCTAATTAATATTGCACAACACTGATGTTAAACTGAGACTTGGACTTGGGCTGAATATCATTCAAGAAAAATTGCAGATAAATATAAAAATGTAATTTATTGCAGCAATAATTAAGTGCTTTCGGTTTGGCAATTTCAAGTAAGTATGTACTTGCGACTACTAAAATGTGTCTAGGATAAATTGCTAAAACAAACGACACAAAAATTATTATTCGTAACTGTTTGCATCTACTTCCAGCTACTTGGAAAATTTTTCAGGAGTAGCTGCGAGTAGATAGATGTTTTAGCACAGACATTTACCTTTTCTACTAGCAAGTACTTGAAATTATCAAATCGAAAACACCTATTGTTACACAAATAATGTCATTATAATCAATTCGTATGTGTGCTACTGCATAATATGCATCACTGTCTAACACTTTGATAATTATATTTGAACTTACGATTACTATTACAAATTAAACAAATAATAACCATCTCGTAAATGTGTAATAATGTAATTAATGTAATAATTTTATTTGTAATTTTCAAATAATGCTTGTCTTGTACATAATGTAAAAATTATTTAAATTCAAATCAATAATCAAATAAAAATAAAAATTTTGTGTGTTAATTAAAAAAACATTTAAATACAAAACGAAACCCAAAAAAACCAAAAATTATTTTGTATTTTGTTCTGTTATCAATGTCATTGACTTTCAAATCGTTTTGAATTTTTGTTTTATCATGAATGTGCATTATTATATGATCTATATAAAATACACAATTTGATGTGAGTCGTGAGTGTGATAATTTCAATATTTCAGTTGACTTTATAACTTCATACATGTACTCGTAAATGTTCATTGTATTTATACACATGCATATACGAATGCAATTCGATTATCGCGTAATATACAAACTCCTTACATATGAACGTAAGTATTATAACAATCGTATGTCTGATTATGTACTAGTGTAGTTACCATAATTACATAGAAGCGACACTTCAAATAGAATTAGCGATAATGTCATTTCGGTCGACAAATTATTTTTTTTTTAAAAAAAAAAAGCTTATATTGAGTTTCTTTCGTTTTTGTCCCAAACAGAAGAAATGTTTTAGAAGTTTTTTTTTTTTAAAAACAAAGTGGAACTTTATTCAATTTGAAGGCTTTGAATTTATGAATTTAATGAGAAGAAATTTATTTGAAATTTTCTCTAGCAATGACAAATATCTTTTCTCTTCTGTTTCTCGAATACTTCTTATGGTGCTTGTAATGCAGAGATAGGTATGAAGAGAAAATAGGTTTGTAAGGTACTGCTAGACGGGGAAACTTCCGAATTGGTGCCGCCAGATTTTGAAACGATACCTAACCTTCCGATAGTGATACTTTTGAATGTCATCTTTAACGTGGTATATGTCTCTATTGGCGCAAATTCATTTTAAGGACGCAAACTAACTTTAAAAATTGTTGGTCCAAAATGGTGTGTTTTAAGAAAAACCATTATTTCTCCAGATCGGATTAGTTAATACACCATTTGAAAGAGAACTTTCTGCTCTATTTGTCACAATTTATTTCACTTTGATTGGATTAGCGGTTCTCGGACTTAAAGGACTTATATAGGACTTAAAGTCAAAATTTCGTGTTTTTTTAAAATCACTGTATGTATAACTTCTAAACTTGAAGGATGACATATATGTTTTATTATATCATTTGAAAGGTTTTTTTGTCCTCTTTCCAATGATATCACATTTATGTGTAGAAACTTTATAAATAAAAAATATAAATGCACAAATACACAAAATCTGACGGCAACAATTCGGAAATTCAGCTTCAATCCTGCTAGACTAGTTACTAGCGTATATTCGTACATATATCGTATTACACATTATGACATATCTACTTTATCTATACTGTTTATATCACGGGATTCTGTTAATTTTATGTTTAGCTGAACACAAATATATCCTATTATATGTGTAGTTTTTTTTTTTCATTCATTTTTTTTTCTTTGAAATGATGATTATGATGGTGACATATAAAATTGAATATAAAATTTACCATGTAAAATGTTTACTCTTTTACTATCAAACAAATATACTTTCACAAATATCTTTCCCACATGCATATTATTGTCGTTTTGTATAGGTACTATAGAAGCCTACAAGTACACTACAAGTATAACTATACCTTTATATAAACTCTAAATGACGGATGAATAAACTTTAAATAAAAATATAACGACCAATTTGAAAACTACTAACTACTAACAAAAGTCAAAAATGCAAGAAAAAAATAAATAGGTATATCGTTAAAAATCATCATAAAAATGAAACATTAAAAATTAAAAAGCGAAACAAAAATAAATGGCAAAGACAAACTTACGCGTTTCATTCTGGTACAAAAAGGTTAAATGATAGAGGTAATAAAAAACCAAACCAAAAAAAATATATACATACTCGTATATTTCTTTACATTTTGTGTAATTGTATATGAAATGCGTTTGACGTGATACACTCTACAGTCTACACAATAAACACTAAAATACTTACGGTATGTTACGTATGTACCTAACTTACTTATTATATGCATGAAAGTTTTTTCAAATATTTTCATTTTTTATTTTTGCTGTTGCTTTTTTTTTTGTTTTGTTTCCTCTTTTCTCTCTCTCTCTCTGTACAACCTTTATTCTTGTTAAAAGATTATGAAAAAATAAAAAAACGTGTGAAAAAACGTGCTGCATTTATATTTATTATTGGTGACATTTTACATAAATTTACTGCATTTATTTTAAAAAAGTTTATATGTACCTTAAATTGACTTAAAAGAAATGGTAATGGAACAACAAACTTATAAGTAAATTCTTGTGAAATTTTATCGTGTGTGAAGAAATTATGTTACTGTTGAATATTTTATATAATGCGAGTGTACCGTATTCAATTTGAGAAAATTTTATTTGGGAGAATTTTATCAGAAATATTTGACGGATGTTCAGAAAATACACATTATACATTCCATTCCGCAGTTACAGAAATTCAAAATTATTCATTTCAACATGCAATAACTGTTAAGCAAGACCCTAAATAGACGTGATGGGACGAAAGAAATTAAACGAACGTAAATACTCGTTTCGTCAGTTTAACAATTTGTCCTAAATAGAAACGATTCGAAACGAGTAAAATTGTGTATGAGTATTGAGTAGAAACGAATAGAAATGATAAATTATACGACCGCTACGGCACTATCCGTTTCGTCACGTTTCGTCTATTTGACATTTAAACTTATCGAAATTGAACGAACGTGACGAAGTGAACGTGAACGTAACATGAGAAATAATAACGAATGTTAAAACGTCACATTTGGTTAATTATAATGACATATAGATAACATACTAAACATAAGCAATACGAATTTCACAAAATGAAGTTATGGCTTATGTTACTTATGTTATGTACGCTTTCGATCGTATACTGCTTATGTCGAGCTTATGTTAAACGAA
This sequence comes from Villa cingulata, assembly GCA_951394055.1. Classification (NCBI taxonomy): domain Eukaryota; kingdom Metazoa; phylum Arthropoda; class Insecta; order Diptera; family Bombyliidae; genus Villa; species Villa cingulata. The sequence goes on from OX596023.1 coordinate 33,292,093, forward strand.
TTTTTAACGAATGTCGGAAATGTCAATTATAGTTTAGCTCATTGATTTGGCTGTGTTCGGCTACGACAGATGTCATCATAGCCTATGTCATATATATGTCGATTATACTTCCCACTTACGTCTATTTAGGATAGTTCTATGTACCACAGTACTATCGTATGTATCGTTTCGTTTCGTTTCGTTTCGTCACGTCTATTTAGGTTATAGCTTTACACTATTTCTATTGAAATTATTACACTCACATAAAAGAAAAATGTTTTATCTCCTTCTTCTTCTTCTTATTGGTATTATTCCTACATATATGTATTCATTTTAAATGTGAAGACATAAATAAATCAAAAAAATTTTTAATTATCAAATATTTGATCCGCTTGGATACGTTAATTTTTGGTAATTTTATCGTACATACATACAATTTATAGTAAAAATAGTTGTATCATTTTCTGATAGTTAAGTAAAATGATCAGCAGCATAAGATCCAATAATTTCATTTTACAAAATTTTCAATTCAATGAATATGTTCACACATTTCGTTTTTACAACTTGAATCTATGAAATTCTTAAATTTTCGTTCATTTCCTTGTCTCGTTTTACCATTGGTACTTGCCATAAAAACTGTATCGTATATTGCTTTTTTTTTGCCTAACAGATCATTCAAGATCATTTCGAACCAAGGTCATTTGTTCATATTTTTCAAGGTAATTTGAATTTTTTTTTGATATTCAAGATTTCCTTTTCAATTTTGTTTTAAAAAAATTAATACAAAAAATCAAAAAAAATCTGTCGTTTCTGCTGAATAAAATAGCCGCCGGTTAACAATATAAATTCCAGGAAATATCAAACCAGATTTTAATGTGTTTCATGGTATGTATTGCAATATCCGTTTTCTTCAATTCTCTTAATTCATCTGTTTCTTCTTTCGTCTCTTGTAAAGGACAATGAACTTCGACTTTTCAGACAAATCACATTTTTTTTTTCAGTATTAAATGATCCATCTTTTATCTGCTTATTTATATATACAAAGAATTTTTTGTAAATACCAACATATTCCTTGAACCCGCACAAATAACACATTCGTTCGGTTCAATATTTTACTTAACGTTACTGAAAACAATGAGACATCATCATCATGATTCATTTGATCATCATACATATGTACATTATATCGGTATTTTATTCTTTACTTTACCACAATTTTCCTGTTATTAAACGCATACACACGTTCATTAGATTTCATTTTATTTGAGTGTCGGAGTCTCGGAAAGGGCGCAACAATGTCAGTAAGTACCTTAACCTCTTTCTTGACTCTTTTAATTTTTGTTCTTGATGAATCCAAAAATAAAAATAAAAATATATTCAAGAACAAAACCAAAATGTCTATAAAGCAAAATTTCCAAAAAGAAAAAAAGTTCCTCAACAAAAATAAAGAAATCATTTGATAGCAATAAATATTTTTGGTTAATGAAAAGGTATGTACCAAAATTAAAAAAAAAAAAATATCAAAGATCGAACGAGCAAAGCAGCAGTCAAAGAACTCGATCGAATCAAAATTAATAATTATCGAATGGATTAAAAATGAACACAAAAATCGATGAAAGAGTGTAGAGTATGGAAAAGGGAATAAAAATTCAAAACGAAAGAAAGAAAGAAAAAAAAAACATTGTTAAAAATTGTTCAATTTTTGACTGTGGTAATACAGAGACAGACTCTGCTATCTACTTACATATACATATACTGAAACTGAGATTTTTCTTGATTTTTTTTTTACTGTTTTTGATCATTGTTATTTTTGATTCTGTGTGTAAAGGTGAAGGACTTTTTACTTTAAAAAAAATACCAAAAACTGCTGATACTAAAATACCAGTCTAAAGTACACATATAATATGCGGCGCGGCGTGTAGGTAAATTTCATATTTAAAGAAAAAATGCATTCATGCACACGGATGTCTACAGTCGGGTAGAAAAAAAAAGTAAATAAATAAAGAAGAAGTAAATCTTTTGTATCGTTTTGATTTCGTTATTTATTTCACCTGGCTTTTTATTATTCATTTCTTCTTCTTCTTATTTCACTTAATTTTTGTATATCGGATGAACATTAATAACAAAAAAAAAAAATAAAAAAACAAAAGGGGCGAAGAAGCCACATATCGTATAAATGTATATATGAACATGGAACATTATTTCAGAAACATTTCTTATTGTTGCTGCTAAAGCGATTGCGGTGTGGTTGTTTTTGTTGTTGTTATAGTTATTATTTGTGTACAGACAGAGTAAATCTATAAGCGAACAAGATATAAAACTCAAAACAGGACCAACATTTTATTCAAAATTGAAAAAAAAAAAACAAATAAAACAAATTTTTTGGTTTCTTTTTCGTATTTAGTATTAGGATTGGGATACTTTCGACAATAATTTGTTTCTTTTTTAGTAGGATTTAGTTGATTTCGGTTTTTTGTTCGACTCATGATGCTGATGCCGAATATTTTTTGATGAAATGAATTCTGAATCATCATTATCGTATGGAATCATCGAGATAATGTGACGATGATTCACTATGATGAAGAGCAAACAGGTAAACAGAAAACAGGCAAATCAATCATTTAAAATCTCTGAATTTTTTTTTTTTTCTCCTAATACACAACACAACACTATATACCTTAAGGGAACCGTTTCAGCAGTTTCATTCCAAGTCCAAGTTATACGAAATCCAATAATCATTTACCTAAAAAGTGTTTCTTTCTAAGTTGTCATAAATTTGTTGCAACTTCTTAAAACTACACGAAAACAGGCAGGCGGACACACAAAAGGCAAAATGAAAATAAACAAACAAACAAAACAAAACAAATCCCAGTTTAAAGTTCATTGAATGCAACAAAACAAAGTACATATGTACAAATTTGCTGTTAAAAAACAGCTGGAATCAGTTACCATACCATAAATTTGCAACATTTATGTTGCTTTGCTGCTGCTGCTGTAATAATTACATCGGGATTTGGTTGTATATGTATGTAGTGCTCATACAAATAGATAGAGATACCACCGCATGCATAATATTATGTGCATAAACGAGCGTACCTTCAATGCTTCTTTTTACCTTTACATTTTATTCCCCTAAATAGTAATATGATCATTGCCGTCATGATTTCTAGATTTTTGTTTATAATTTATTTTCAATTCGACTGCACATATTCATACATACCCATATATTTCGTTTTGTTCCTTTGATTATTATTTCTTTGATCGAACAAAGTGCATCCATAAGTTTTCTTTTTTGAAATCCCCGGTGTATATCACTTCACCTTTATTATTTGCACGCATAATGCTAATTCGTTGTAATTCCTCTGTATAATCTCTTTTCTCGTGGACTATAAGGTACATGTATATATGAATGGTGGAAAGGAAAATAATCGTATAATCGTAAAATGAAATAAAATGAAGCGGAAATGTTGTATTATAGATACAAATGTACTGTGATTTTTCTCTTTCCTTTTTTCCTTTTTTTTTGTTATTTTGATATTTCTGTAAAATGCTTGCAATCACTCTGCGTAATTTGATGAACATATCTCTGTGTATGTGTGCCATATGCCATACAACAACAGCGGTATTTTCCATAGTATATTTTTTTTTCTATCTTTGTAAAATTACAACATTGTTGCAAGTCAAAGGAAAAGTAAACTTTTGCGACAAAATATTAAATCGTTTTGTGTTGTGTTGTGTGTGTTGTGTTTTTTGTAATTGTTGTTGTCGTTGTTTTTACGTTTCTGTACATAAAACAAAATGTATTATATTGCTCGAGATATGCAACCAAGGCCGTTACAATCAGATAAAATCCCTGTATTCTACCTCAGATGAATTGGATGCACTGCACAACAAAAGACATACTAACTATACGGACGTGGAGTGCATGGAGAGAATTTTTTGCGATTTGTTTACAATTTTTTTTACAAATACAATACATGTACAGAACAGTCACAGCATTCAAATGATTCAAATTGATTGCAGCTCATTTCAAATTTTCATGTCATTTCATTGTAGTACTCGCGTCGCGACTCATACACTCACTATCTGAAATGTAAAATGTACATAAAAGATATCGAGGAATGAATTTTTTCTGACTAAAATTTATACAACACGTGTCCATAATCAGAATCACAATCACAATCATAATATGCACAATAATAAATTATCTTAAAAAGAACGATTTTTATTGTGGTGATATTTCAACATTTGAACTCTGATTCAAAAGAGTGCTGTTCATGTTCATGCATAGACAGAGACACACCCGTTTAACTTAAGAGTTAAGACTTGAGAAAACCTAGGTGCCTTACATATATAGATGTTGATATTTATACATATATTGGTTGTAGATAATAAGTTTACGTCGTATGAAGAAAAATATACATTTAGAGATCTTTTTATTGGAATAAAGAAATCTGGAAATTTCCGATATTTTGGATGTTGTTATTCAGATTTACGATAAATATTCATAAACATGCACTGGAACAATAATGGGGCTGAGGGCTGAGAAGCTATATGGTCGAGACTCATCATTTTAATTTTTTTTTTTTATTTTTCTTCCTTTTGATGAAGCTAATGCATTTAAAGCTGAGATCAAATCAGAATCAGACAAAAGAAAAATAAACAATAAAATGGAAAAGAAAAAAAAAACGAAGAAAACGCGAATGTTGTTTGCTGCGGAATCTATGTAAACGAGTTCATGGACCTTTGGTTGGATATTGTACGAAGACTGTGTGGTTGTGCGTGCACACAGTTTATAAACAAGAACATAGTACGCACGGATGCAGTGCAGATCATATAATGTTATTTTTATCCAAAAAGAGAAAACAACACAACAAGCAGACAAGAAAACAACAAGACATAGAAAAGATAAAAAATTTGAAAATGAAAAAAAACAACAAAAAACAGAATAAAATGAGAATGATATCATGAAAGTTGGTAATAAGAAGAAAATGATCCCTATCATCGGCGAATAGGCGGCTTCAACAAAATTTTTGTTTTGATTATGGATGCGTTGTTGTTAATTATTTTAATTTTTTGCCTTCTTCGTTGCGTTATTGTACGGGACAACAAAAAAGGAGGAAAAAAAAGTCTTCCGACACCGGTCGCGATTAACAATTATAGCAATAGTCTATCTATTTAACCGGTTAATGATAAAATGCAAGCATCCATACTTGGAAGAAAGACGAGAAGAAATACGATGATATTATCGAATACAATACGGCATGCGTTTTCTTTAACATGCGTCACTAAAAGCAGCAGCTAACCAAAGAGACTGAACTGGATGCAGTTGATTATGATTGAACAGTTTTTCAGCCTACCTTGATGACCAATCTTGCTTCTGAGTTATTCATTATTCCATTTGATCGTTCCTATCCTATAATCAAACGCAGATTATATATGGTCACTGCAACACTTTTATTTATGGTCATCGCCACTGTTGTACATATTTGTATCATTCCAGTAATTATTTCTCACATACATACATATACGTATTCAGATCTACGTATATTTTTTACATAAACTAAACTTACCATCGCACTTAAAGCCGGCATCAAATCAAATGTATCCCCATTTTTACTTGATCTACTACTCTACACATAGTGTACTGTCACATGAGACTGATTCTGAATCTGAAAAATTCCGAAAATTTCAGAATTACAATCAAATACATTGTAGTATATGTGACCTGTTACATGGCTCTGAAAAATTCATCTGCTGAATAAATTCCGGTTTGTGTTTCCGTTTTGTAATCTGATTATTTTCAGAATAGAAAATGAAACATGCTGACAATAAATGTAACATGTCACATGTACCTGAAATCTGAATCTGAATTCATAGCTAAACCACTCAATAAATTGGCATACTTCTACTTGTTTATATACAACTTGAAGATCGTAAGATAGAAGACAGAAGACAGAAGATTAACTTTATTTCACCCTCCATTGAAAAGTGCGTCTTACCAACGTACTCGCCACTCATAGTAGTTATCGTTCGATGGTTTAATGTTCACTCGATAATTAAAGTGTTTTATAACAATAACAAATTTAAAGAAAAATATTGAAAAGGAGTTTTCAGATTCAGAATCAGAATGAACAAAAAGTGAATTCTGAATCTGAAATTTTACGTTTCAGATTCAGAATCAGTCTCTTGTGACAGTAGACATACAGTATACAAAACTGGAATGAACTGAAATTTAATGATGACGATGCGGAGTGATTGACCGACCTTACCAGTATTATTATGATGTGAATGTACTTTAGTGATTGATGCGTAACGTAATGCGTGCGTAAACGCATCTGTTCTTGATTTGAAAATGAAAGAAGAAAAAGTAAAAGAAAAAAGAAAAAAAACAAACAGAAAGAGTAATGTAATGTAATGTAATGTGTGTATGTGATTCTTGTTTTTTCCGTTGAGTTTTTATTTATATTTATTATTCTTATTCTTTAACAAAAAAATTATGTATTTTTAGGAATGCAAACGCAAAAACGATTAACATTACCGTCGCCGCCAACATATGTCCAATTTTTTTTTTTTTTTACTACAATTTCGCATCGTCCGTATATTACATTTTCTGTTCTGTTCTGTTCTTTTCTGATCCCCAATGTTCTGATTTTGATTATTTTCGTTGATGGAAAATTGAATTGGTGGATGGTGGAATTCATATATTCATCAACAAAAACAAAAAACAAGAAACAAAATAAGTATGAAGCAGAAAATGAGCGAGGTCAGTTACAGACAGTTTTTTGTTTTGATGAGGAGCTTATTATATGTATATATGTATATGTACATATAGTCATACTCACGCTGTATAAGTAGTTAGTGGTGTGCGTGGTGGTTGGTTGATTTTCTGGTTGAATTATGGTTATTATGGTTATGATGTGATCTCAAAAACAAAACGAAACCAAAACACAACAGCAAAAACAAAAAATATATATATATGTATATATATTTTTTATGAGTGTTATCGGAATAATAAATTTTTGCATTTCTTCCTCCCGCGATTTCATTAAATAATTATCCTCATTATATATACATTGATACTTGACGTTGACATTTTATTTAGTGAGTGAATACGTGTACAAAAAAAAAAATATGACATCATATGACGACTGTGTACGATCAAAATTTTCAAAATTCCGTTGTACCGTCATTAATTTTAATGGTTGATGGGTGGGGCGGGCGTTTGAAAATTTGTAATGATTTCAAAACAAATTTCACAAATAACAAAATATACAAATCCGATGAAAATCAAAATGTGAATGAAAAAAATAAAAAAGATGAAGAATAAAAAAAGAAGAAGAATTTTACAGAAATGTGTGCGCATACGAATGTACATGGGATATACGAGTATTATATGGGATAATAACGTTACAAAAAGTTGAAAGAAAATTGAAAAATTAATTTATATACCTACCTACCCGACGAAAAACATCAGTTTCATTAACAAAATTAAGAACGACAGCGATAATAATAACAACAACAACAACAACAATTGACATTTACATTTGACAGTTATAGTTGACTGCCATCTTTATATCTTTTTTAGCACTTTCAATTGTACGCATAAATTCACCCACACCCTTTCTCCAAGTAAATTGTATGTATGTACGAGTGACTATTAAACAATGTCGAATAATATACATAATATCCTTACAATATAAATCCTACCGACTTGATTTAATCACATACTTAAGTGTAATTGTAATTTGAAGTTATTTACTGCTGCTACTGCTTACTGGAAAAATGTGTACGCATGATATTTTAATGGAAATTGGCTTCCAGAAGTCATCCGTATATACATATCTATAATATACGTACATCCTGTCGTACATACTTGTATCGTATCTATCGTATATCATCATAAGTATGTACATATATGTACAAGTATACATATATGTACATATATTCCTACTACCCTTATCCGTTTCATATTTAAGGACGATTTTATTTATTAGATTTTTATAAGCTACATTTTACTGTGTATAAAATATAAATATAATATCTATAGTACTTATACGTATATATAGTAGATATGAAAATTTTCCACCAACAATGCTATATCAACCCAGCAATAAATCCTTTTTCATGAAATTCAAAATGAAAATGAATGAATTTCGTTAGTTTATGTATATATTTTCGTTCGTTATTTAGCTAAGCTCTTTACCAATCGTCCTATATTTTTATAAATAGACTTTATATCTATGTACATATATACATCAGGATACAGTGATATTCAATTTGTATCCTATTCCTATTACATACTTTTGTCTATCATATCATCTATCCATAGTTTTTCTTTGTGAATATGAATTTTTGTGTACACAAATACAAAGAAATTTACGCATACATGTTTGTACGTTTACTTGGATTTTTTTGCCTATATACATATACAAATATGTATGTACATATGTATGTTTGTATGTGTTTTTATTTACGTTTATTTGTGCATATAATATTAATATATATGTTAGATTACGATAAAAGTTCATTGACCTATGAATCGGATAGTATAAAGAAAGGCACATATACATACATACACAAATACCACATATATGTACTTACTACATTTATAAAAAATATGTATAATATTTCCTGCTAAGTAGCAATAATTTAGTTTTTCATCGAATTTCATATGTATCATCATTGCAATTTTCGTTTTTATTTTTTATTTTTCAATTATTTCAATGTTTTTGGTTTTTTTTTTTTTTTGTGTTATACATTTACTCCTAAGGGCGTCCGTTCCGTTTATATTACATTTTTGTTACAACATGAATATATAGTATATGATTGTCGTATATGTATGTATATATACATATGTATTATTAGGATATGTTTAATGTAAGTTTTATACATTTTCATAAGAATACATATAAAAACCGATTTCATATTATTCAAACTTAAGCACTAATACATACATATATACATATGTGTGGTGTGTGTATGGATGGATGGAGGTATCATACATATGTGTATATATTGAATGAAATTATCGCAATCGTCAATTTCTTGCTAGATAAGTATATTTAATGCATGTTTAAGTATATACATATATTTATTGCTGTTCTTCATTTCATATATGCATACATGATACATACACATACATACGTAGACGTAGATGAAGGTATATGTAATTAATTAATACGAATTATTTTTTTTCCATTTTTTCATTGCTGTGATGTGAAGTAATATGTATAAGAGTTGAAAATAACCAAAACGAACTAAAATGATTTGAATGAAGGAGCACAAACTAAAAAAACGAAACTACTACTACTACTACTACTATTACTCGTATACAACTCTGATACCAAAGTAAAGGTGATAAAAAAGTGAAAAGCAAAAGAAAAAATTTGATTTGAAAAATACTGAAGTAGCACCATATCTTCATTTTTTCGTATATAATTTTAAGAAATAAATTCTCAGTTTGATTCAGTCATATACATATTCATGATGGTATAAAGGAAATGAAAATAAGATTCCAAAATAAAAGTCCAAAACATAAAACAAAAAGAAACCAAATCAAACAAACAAAAAAAAAATGTCAGAATTTTTGCTCTGGACGTATTTAGCCGATAAAAACCGGCTAACTTATTTACTGTCTTATGACGAGGAGCTTGCTTCATGTTATTTTACAAAAAGAAAAAAAAAATTTTGAAATTGTATCCTTTTTTTTTCGTCCTTATTTTGTTTTTAATTCAATATTATACTCTATCATGTAGTGATAGGATATTATATTGGGATGTAGATATTTGTAAATACTTTTTAAATTGAAAAACATTAGCCACTTGAAGCTATGGATTTCATTTGAAAAAAAGAAATTTGCCTATACAACATGAACATGAGTTAATAAGGATCTGAATGGATTCGTATATCAAATATAATCGTATATACATATTTGTAGAGTGCCCTTTTATTTTTCATCTTCATCATTTATGACGATTATGATGATGATGATGATGATAATGATGATGATGCCGATACTGATGATGATAGTACATAGTACACACAGTACGTTATTTTGTAAATTTGTGATGATGATACTGAAATGAACTCTTTCTGTCTTTGTATATACTATCTATCGTTCCCTATGTAGTATCTGTATATAGCAATGGCATATACTCTACATTATGTATGTATATTAAATCAACATCATGTTCTCGGTTCTTTTTGGATAATGATTGTTGAGGTTATTATATGAATGGCGTATACAATATAGAATCGTCGTACATTTTTATAAATTATGGTGTTTACACTGGCACCCGACTGCCCGGAGTTAAATGCGTGAATAGGATACAAAGTATAGAATTTGTATATAAATAAAAAAGATGATATATAGTAATGTTAGTACATATTCAAAGAATAATATAAATGTATGTGAGTATCAAAGAATACGCGAGTATGTACCTATATTATGTACATATACAGCTACACATATAATCCTCATATAATACTCGCACTGGGATATTATGTTGTGCATTTAAATGCAGTCAATGACACACCGGTTTCTTTTCTTTCGTTTCTTTTTATTTTTTTTTTTTTCAATTTTTCAATTTGTATTTTTTATTTTATTTTTACCGGCATTTTTTTCCCTCATCCTGTATACGCATCATATAACGTATGTACACATCCAATCCAATAATACATGATAGACAGTGTACATGAATTCATATACCTACTCTACTACCTATATATTAAATTCTGAGAATGAAACCAAAACAGCAAATTATTGCAACTGAACTCTGGAAATTCAATAGCAACAATTTAAAAAAAAAATGAGAAAAAAAAAATTTAAAAAAAAAAATTAAAAATAAAAATGAAAACAAAACACCTTACAAAGAAGGGTATAGGGTATATTATACGAGTACATATGTATGAAAGTTAGCAAAAATGAAATATGTAAAAATGAACGAAAAATAAAAAGGAAAACACATCAATCCCCAAAGTAACTTTAACAACACAAAAAAATATCAGATAGATGTATACATATATGATGATGTGTGATATGCTGTTGTATACAGAAATAGAAAGGAAAACTACTATCAAAACAAAACACAAACAAAATAAAAACAAAAAAAAAAACCGAACGACAACAAAAATACATCCTCCTAATCCCGAATCCTGTTTTTGAAAATACAAAATAAAATATCGATCTATTCAATTCACACAGCACAACATACAGTTCATCCATGATGTACAAAAGAAATACAGAAAATTTCCATTACTTACTTATATCACATACATACAAATGTATGTAGAAGAGAGTGCAGTGCACTCATGGACGAGTGTTGTACGTATACGTAAAGTGTGTGCATCTATCTATCTGAACCTATCTATCTATATGTGTACCTGGCTATAAAAACAAAAAAAAAAAACACTATAAAATCCGACCTTTTTTCCAACGTTTCGTTTTGTATTATCATCATCAGAAACATATGCTGGCTAAATAACAAAACAAAATGCAATGAATTTCTGTTTATTTCATCACCATCATCATATGTTTATGTGTGGAATCGCAATGTACATTAAATGCGAGTATATACAACAAACGAACGTATATACAAAACAGAAGGTAAATATGTTGGCTACAAAACAGCTAGTAAACTCTACATCAGTCATCATAAAGAAGAGTGCACTCACTCCAAAAATATTCCCCAAAATAAAAATAACGTATATAGAATATAGTAAAACATTGCACCCAATCCATTGTCATTCCATTCCATTTCATTCCACACACACAACTACCATATATAGCCATCATAACATGAAGTATACACGATACGTACATACATCTACATATGGATGGATGGATATGCATCCATATATTCTGTGCAATTCAGTTCATATAATTATAATCATATCGATATACTGATGACATGGCATAGAGGCCAGAGGCACTGTGTTGTGTATATACGTAGTATGATGATGATATGATAGTAAACAATAATAAAACCGGCTGTTTATGTAGATCCACAAACATTGAAAAATCATCCAAATCCAACAAAACTAAATCCAGAACCATGAAGGAAAGGAAAGTACGTTTATACATTTTTGTGGAACTGAACTGAACTGAACTATACGTAGACGTACCGATATACTTACGTACGTACGTAAACGTACACTATATAGCAATCAGCGTACATTATACGATATTAATGTACGTACTCGAACTCGAACGAATGAAATGAGAACGAACGAGGTAACTTATTGTGTTTGCTCTATATGGCTTGCCTTGCCTTTGCCTTGCCAGTTGCCATCATCTTCCATCTATCTATATAGTTATCTGGTCCTCTATATGCATGCAAAACAGTTTTTCTGTGCATCTATATATGTTTTGTTTTGTTGCCTTGCCGTTGAGGCGTAATGTTATTGCCGGCAAAATGCAAGTTCACTGTACTATGATGACGATGATGTGTTGTTGTTGTTGTTGTTGTTGTTTTGTTTTTGATCCGATGGGAAGTTATACATAATACATATGTACTTAATATGTAGGTGCTTGACTTGTGTACATACATACATACATGTACATACGGTGTTGTTCTTGTTAAAGACCCACTGCCAAGTTAGGCCAGCAAGCAAGAGCCAGGCCAGGCCATTATTATCGTGTGTTCAAAATCATATGAATGAACAATCAACAAGTTCGATAAGGATAGAATGAAAACAAACTGACGCCATTTTGGAACCAAAAAAAAAAAAAATGTATACAACATAATATTATAAAGTTTTGTTTTGCTTTCTGTGATTTTTGCCGGTTGAATTTGTTGTGTTTTATATCTGTTTTTTGGTTTTCAATTTTTTTTTTTTTTCACTTCAATTTGCTTTTCCTTTTTTTGTGTATTTTGTTTAGTTTGTTTTTATTTGTTGTTGCATTCATGTTATGTTTTCCATGTAGTTCTTTGAACTCATTTATGATGATGCCCCATTCCCAACCAATTCCCATCGACATCATCATAATAGCACAGCAGAGTTGGAGCTTGGAGCACAGCAAACATTAATATTTGTGTCGAATGCGAATGGAATGAAATACAAATACAATGTATAGCAAGTAAACAAAAAATGAAGAAAAAAAAACCAGAATAATACGAAGAAGTAAATATGTGTATATAGTAACTCGGAAAGTAGTGAAAATTACTTACAATGACGCAGTTAATTTCGTTGATGAAATACTAAAGGAAAATTTAAGATAGAAAAATTTTAATTTAATTTTACAGTTTTACTGAAAGGATTTCGTAAAAATTCATACAATTTTTAGGATTTTATATATCCGAAAACAACATATAAGATCTGTAACTTTATACATACACAGAGAAAAAGGACATACATAGGAGCGTTCATTTCTTTTAATTGAAGGGAGAAAATTCATTTTTATTATTTTCATTTTACCGGCAAGGGCTAGCTTCTTATCGTATTCATTTTCCGTTTTGTTTTTATTTATTTAGTTGCAGGCAGGACAGTGCCTTTTCCTTTGCCTTTGCCCTTTTCATTTCATGCATTTACTTTGTCTAGACATTAAAAATGATATTGGTATTGGTTAATATTAGGTATTTGTATTTTTATTTGATGCTATGGTACTGATACTGACTGATTTGACTGAATCTAAAAGTCAGGTTATTGTTACCTTGACTGCAGCTGCTGTCTGCTTACAATTTTTTCTCTTTTTATTTCGTATCGAAACATTCAGGGTAAAAAAACCAAAGTATATTATAAGCAGACCCCCGAAAAAAAAAAATTGTATATTCATTTTATTCCCTTTTCTTCCCAAAGGAAGATTCCTTATTTAATACAAACGTACATTATGTACATGTAAACATATCGCGTCATAGAATCACACCACAAGCATACACATACATGAATTCATTTATGGTCGTCGTTGTGTTTACTTCTTTCGTTTCGTTTTTTATTATTTTCCTTTTTGTAATTTGTTTTGTACATTCCTTCTTATGCGCTTTTATCCTTGTTTGTCGTTTATTGACTTGGTTGCCTGCTTTGCAATAAGTATATACTTACATATTATTATTCGTTCGTAAGTATGTATACATCTCCATATAAATATAAAATTATAATGGACTGTATAATGAATACTTTTTAGCCGCCGCCCGTCTGTGCCTGTTTTACCTTCCTTTACCAGCCTCCCACTTTCAAAATATGTATATAATTTCAAAAAACCTCTTTAAATTTTATAAAAAAAAAAAAATAGTAAAAGAGAAAATTGTAAAAATGGAAAAGTGCTTGAACCTTATATTTTTATAAAAGAGCTGTTCACGTTCAATGCACGTATGTTATGTGGGTACCTTCTATACTGACTGACTGAATTTTTCATGATATAAATACACACACATTCAGCAACAACAAAAAACACATCCAGAGGCATAATATATAGTACTTACTTGTACAGGATACAGAGGAATTTTCATTTTGTATACATATATACTTACCAACCAAACCAACATTTAGAACTTTTAGCACGTTTTTTTAGTTTTTAGTTTCTTGTACTATACCTACATTTTTTTATATTATTTTTTTAGAATAGATCTATACGTTTGTATTGCACACGGCATGCAATTGATTTTCATATTCACATTTTTTTATCTTTGTGTGTTATTCGTATCACCATCTCACTACATAAATGCAAAACTAGAATCGATATATTTTTGTGGTTGTTATATGTACTTAGTACACGTTTATATACGAGTACATATATGTATGTTTATACCCATACACGAGACTACATGCACTTTTATATTTTTGTTTAGAATATAACGATGAAATGTAGAAGAAGAAAAACAAATCCGAAAAGGAAAAAGTAAAAAAGAGGTCGTCTAAAGTTTATTGTATGCTATTCATGTTGGTTGTTGATGACGACGATGATGATGATGATGATGATAGGTTTACTTTACCTTCTGCCTTTTGGCTCTTCATTTTTTTTTTTTCAGATTTTTGTATTTTTCCATTTTCATGTACACACAAACATAGCAGAATCATGCTATTATACTCGTCGTGTAATAGTAGACAAGAGCATCACAGCACCCACCCAATTTTCAATATTTAGGTACTTTTTTGATTTTGATTTCGATCCTCCCGTATTTTTTTTTGTATATTATACTCGTATATACAACGAAAATGAACCTTTTTTTTTCTAATTTTCACATACTTATTTTTTCATTTTCATTTTTATTTTTTGTTCATTGTATAGATAATCGTTATTCATCGCGTTTCATATTTTGTTTTCTTCATGCAATCTATACGTGGTATAACATATAGTTAACTCTGTAAATGAAATTATATAAATGTAGTAGTATAAGTGCATATAACAACGCATATAAATTGTGTATACATACTCGTATATCTGTTCTGATGTTTATGTTTCACTACATTCATACATACATATTTATATCATATGACGACTAATATATACATACTCGTATATGTATGTATACAGTGCATTTATAAAATTTTATAGAAAAGAAAAGTTTATTGACCTTTTATATACGAGCATAATATTATATGGAATGGCATACAAATAAATACAATCATATTCATATATGTATGTATATGACGATATATAATTTTAGAATACATATTTTACATAAATACATACATATGTGGAATATATAATAAAAAATTCATCATAAAAATGATACAATCTATATAATATTTATAATATGCACGTGTAATATGTGTTAAACATATATGTATATTTATGTGACTGCATATATGAATATTTTTGTTTGCATCAGAACGGGAATCGACTAAAGGGAAATAAAACTGTTGTATTGATATGCATACATACTCTCGTACACATACACGAGTACGAATACTTGAACACAGCGCATATATAAGTAGTATGTCTGTATATGCAGATACATTATTACATTTATGATGAATATTTACATGAAATGCATATTATATGTATGTAAATTGTATATTACAAAAATACAATATAAACTGTGCTATAAATTTTCGGTATTGAATCTTTGATAAAAATTATATGGGTATTGTCATCATATTCGTGAACGACATTCGAATATTATTGCTTCTATATATAGCTATACAGTTTATAAAAAAAATTCTCGCATTATTCCCTTCAATCGAAATTATTATTTTTGTTTTTTAATACTTACATTTTTTTTTTCCTTCTATTTTTCAAATCCAAAAAATATAATTTTCGTCAATTATGTGAATGCAAAACTCATGTTTGTAACTGCAACTATGGTATACATAATATGTGTGTAGTATGCCCTTTGATGAACATGTATGCATATACATATATGATATAGGTACTTCCATTCATTCATTCATTAATTTTGATTTCATTCTGAATTCAAAATACACCATAGTATTTGAAACATAAGATCTGCGGTTATATGCGAAAAAATTTGAATCCGCCAAACCAAAACCAAAAAGAAAAGACAAATTCGCAACGCATAAAAGTATATACCTATACTTCAGTCTTAAATCGAAATTTTTATTTTCATTTTTGTCAAGTATCGACAACAGTATGAAGTAGGTACATTTATAGAATTTTCGGTTTCTGTTCACATTTGTTTTTTTTTCTTTAGTTGCAATATAGGAATAAGGAAATTTAAATTTTTTCGGTTCTCATCGAAAATATATGAGAACTTTATATACCTTCCTTGTAAATGAAAATTTACATTATTGAATAATTTTTATGTTGCTAACGCTACAGAAATTAACCATAGAAGTTGATGAAAGGAGACTGAAAAGAAAATATGTAATTATAAAGTAGACATTTTGTTTTGTTTCATTTCAATTTGATTGTTTTATTATAGTCTAATCTAATACATTATTCTATCTGACAGCTTCGATATTCATAACCTAAAAGTCTTAGCACACAAGCATTTTACCTGAAAATATATTTAAAATACATATGAGCTCTTTTATTGCTAAATGATAATTAAATATGTTCACCACACCAAATTGTCACCGCGATACATGATAAAACGCTATACTTAGAGCGTAGTCACGATAAGCCCGTTCCGCAAAAAGAATAAAGTTGGATATTTGACATTTCCATGTTATTTATATTGATTGACTGAAAAGCTGTTACGATTGACGGAACGGAACGGTACGAAACGTTGAAGTTGAAAAAATTTCAACTTTTTACGGATAACATAACCTGTTTCCATATAAATTTTAAATATTAGCTTTCAACTTTACTATACATATACCGTTCCGTTTTATTATAACAGGTATGTTTTGAAACGTGTCGGAATGGAACGGGCTTATCGTGACTACGCCTTTAAGCTACGCTACACAATTATAAATATTCTGCCTATAATTTCAAATTTTGGATGGATATTCTGAAAAGAGTAAACAAACAAAATTCGTTGTATGTAGCCTAGCTATATTGTAATTAGGAAATTAATTATAAATTAATTAATGTACCATTGTTAAATCCGCATCGATAAGTCACATTTTTCTTTATTTATATATGTATACATATTTTATTCCGCTGTTCATTTTCCAGTTCCCTCTCTATTCCATTATACTTTGTGTCTGAAAAAAAAAAAAAAAATGATGTTCACCATGAATTGTATATAAAAAGTTTACTGAAGAAATTGTCAAAAATCAGGAAAACCAAATATGTATTACAAAATAATGAAATGTAAGAAAATGTATGACAGTTTATCAAAATATGAAAATAAATCAATGGAAATAGAAGCCATATAGGTTTACTTTTTAGTTTTTCGAAATATTCGCACATATGTATGTACGTACTTTATGTATATTATCTGTACTTACTAACGTTTAGTACACACACAGAGTATTAATATATGTATATAATCTGCCCTTCATATCCTCTCCTACAAATAAGACAGTTTTTTTTCTGCTTTGCTAATTTTTGGGTGCGTTCAGTTCATTGCAGCGATGCAAGTCAGCGATGAAAATGCAGCGATGTTTAGATAATCGCTGTAATACAATTTACTGAACTGTTTACAGCGGAAAAACCCGCTGCAAACAGTTGATAGTTGGCATTGTCTGTTGTTCTAACATTAAATATGTCAAAATTTGTTTACGATGACTTTTAAAGCGAACTTTTTTTCAGCTGCAAAATATTTACATCGCTGCAAAGTAGCGATTATGCAGCGAAGCCGTTCAGTAAGAGAAATTATTGCAGCGATGGAAAATTATACATCGCTGCGTGGAATTGAACGCACCCTTTGTTTTATTTTTTTTTCTTTTTTAATTCTCTACTACGACCCTACGACACAGCTTTAAAATCCACTACTAAAAATTAAATTACCACAATCACTTATTGTGTTTATATAATATACATTTACGTATGTACATATACATTTATGTATACTATAATATGAACGGAGGATTATAAGCTCACATCACATGCTAATTAATTTTTGAACTAACTACATTAATTTTAATTTCAAATTTATGCAAAATTTACGTATAAATTTTAAAAATCAAAAAAAAAAAAAAAAAAACAAACAGACTAATTACATAATTCAACAGCAAATCGAAAAATAAAGAGAAAAAAAAATTTTAATTTTTGAATAATTATTTAAAAAAAAAAGAAAGAAAAAAACAAGTCAAAAAGTCTAGCCTATTCAATAATGAATCGAAAAAAATTGCTAATTCGTCACTTGTTAAAGGTACAAACATACATACATGCATACAACCAATACCATATTGATATCGCATAATACATAATGTACTTTACTTATATGTGTATTTATAGTTTATAGTAGTTTTTTTGTATACTATATATTTTATATATAAATTCACGAAAATGTATATTCTGTATGTATACTTATATGTATTATACTTCGACGGTATGTGCGTGTATTATAGTTGAATAACAAAATTAAATAAATTCCATTCCATTAAACATTAGATACGTAAATGTACATACATACATATACATTATTTTTTATATACTTACGTACATATGTTTATGTACACTTAAATGTATTAGACACACATTAGACACGTTATTTATGACATAAGAATGACTGAATATAATTTGATACACAAAAATAATGTATAAATTGGTACTCGTACTCGTGCGTATATACACCGGAATTTGTGTTTGTAGAAAAATTTTATTTTTTATTTTTTGTTTTTTTTTTGTTTTTCTTTTGTTTATTTTTTGTTTTGTTTTGTGTACTACATTTGAATTGAATTTATTATCGCATCGTCATTACCATACAAATACAACAAACACTCATAAGTAAGTATAGATATATGGAATTTAAATTTTTGGCAAATAGGTATTACTTTACGTTTACGAGTTATTATTACAAAATACAACAGACATCTTTGTATACAATTGTACATAACCATATAATGCTATAATGATACTTGACATTACAAAAATAAACGACACCAGATTACATACAAGAAATCACAGAAAAAAAAAAAAAAAAAAAAAAATTATGTTTGTAATAAATAGGACAAATAATATTACGTATCTATATTCAGAATTTTTATACAGAGTCATAATGTGACATTGCATAATTTAAATATATTTGGCTATAACAAGGTCAGTAGAACGAATTGTAATTAAGAGGCATAAGAATAAAAATAGTAAAAAGTTTTGCAATTTTTTTTTATTACACATCCTAACAATTTATCCTTAATTGAATTTAACAACTTGATATATTCCAAAAGTATTCACCTACGTTCATACCTTAACTTATAATAGAAGCAGAACTCAGAACGTGTAAGCAGAGCAGAGAGACGATTGCAGAGCTTGAGAATAAATTGTAATGATTCCTCATGAGCTCTCCCTAGATGCCACCATAGTTACGGACAAGACGCCTTAATATGCACCCAGCGTGTATTTCTATTTATTTTTACAGTAGTGGAGTGTATTTTGCGTTCGTCGGAACGTTTAACAAAATGCAACATCATACAAATTTGCCGGCCTCCATCACACAACAAATATATGGAATAAAACTTCTTTTTCTTCTTCCTATACCACTATTATTCTTTAGAGGGCTTATGGGTTTTTTTTTTACAATTTTTTGCGACTCATTTCTATATAACCATGTGCCTACTTTAATTTCCAAAATCTTTTTCAAAAATTTTTCTCATAGTTATCCATAGTATAAGAACATCTACAACATTATCAAATTTCTGAAATAATTAAATTATATTCGTGATAAAAATTTACGAAAAAAAAAATAAAATCCATGAAGCTTGAAATATTCCTAATACATATACATATATCATTATTTTGTAGAAAAATTTGAAACTAATTTAGCTTGAATTTAGCATAAAAATCAAATTAATTTATCCGAATCTAATTAACGTCTCAAACTGTAAAATATCTATACATAGATCTGCTGGATATTGTACATCTTCAAATTTGACTACATACACACGTAGACATGAAATATTATAAATTCATCTTTTTGTTTTGTTTTTTAAATTTTTTAGGGTGGTATTCACCAACATGGATATATCCGTCGAATATATTTTAGCCGGATACAATTTCAGCTTATTCATCAACCCAGATAAAATTTGTTTTCAAACTTCGTTTTCGGGTCGAACATGTCTGTCAAACATGTCAGCTTATTGTATTTTTATATTACAAAATGAAAAAGAGGTTCTGTGATGTGATAATTATATGCAAAAATGATAATACAGTAGTATTACATTATCTTTAATTGTGCTGTTGCTGTTAATAACAAGGTTATGTTCGAACGATATTTATAATACCACTCCGAGGTTGTCTTAAAAATATCCGAGTAGTGTTTTATCCAGGTTGATGAATACACTTTATCTCAAATAAAAGATAATCTATGTTGGTGAATACCAGCCTTAATGTCTTAATGTCTATTTTTTTTTTTCGTTTTGTCTTCACTTAAAATGAAAATGGAACTAAACTATTAATTGAAACTATATAGACTCGAATTAAATTCGAAGTTAATAATTTTTATTTTTATTTTTTTATATTTTTTTTTTGGCGAGAATTCGAAAAGCCGACAATTAAAAAAAAAACGAATATAGAAAAATAGACGAAAAAAATAAATACATATAATATATGTAACATAAATGTACATACATACATACGAATGTGTAGGTATATAAATAAAAAAATACTACGAAGTTTTTGTTGTTTTACATCATAAAAAAAAATAGGTACCTACTGAAAAAAAATTTTAATAAATAAAATACATACATTATAATATTGCTGAATAATTAAATTAACCTACATATCATATACATAAATGAAATGAATTTTTTTGTTCTATAGAGTATAACAAATTTTTTTTTTTTTTTGCTATAAAAACTATCTAAAAGAGATCATGTAATAAAATTGAATTATTTATGATCATTACTCTTATACTTACAGGATGTTTCAGAACAACGTTTGCGTCTTACATTGTGAATTTTTTTTTTTTTTTTTTCATTCCAGAGATGTAGTAATTTATGTCAGTTAGGGTTTTAGCGTTTTAGTCAATTTCTAGAAATCCCAGAAAATTTTTCATTTTTACATTCAATTTTCAGAAATTAACTAAAATCTCAACTGACATATATTTGCTATATCTCTGGAACGAAAAAAAAATCACAAACGTAAGACGAAAATAAAAATTTTTCAGAAAGAATCAAACTTTCTACTGATCGAAAAAAAAATTGCACGTTAAAAACGCTGGTATTTTTTCAAGAAATCACTGATTCTTTCCAAAAAAATCAGATAAAAAAGTGTAGAATTTTGAATTTGACTACCGATAACTTTTGAAGAGCACACGAGCAACAGTTGTGAGTTAAATATCAAATAAAACGGCAAGGAGTCTCCTATCGCATGGTGGTATATTTTTTGAGCTTGGATGTAAAATAACGAAAACACAGGGTGTTTCATGAAAAAAGAGAAGAAAGTGTTTGACACTCTCTAGCGGCTAAACGATTGAGATTATCCCCGCCTCACACCTGTAGAACAATTTTTTGATTGTATCGGCAAGGCCTATCTATCTAGTGCTAAATTTTTTTGACGTTAATCTGAAACACCCTGTATGTACAATACCAATACATAAATTTATATAAGTTTCATTTACAACATTGTACATAAATATGTGAGTATCGTATATAAGAATGTACATACATATGTAATTTGTAATTTGGTTTTTTTTTTAATGTAAAACATGCGTACTCATCCTGTATATGTGTGTATGTACAAACTTATAAATTAATGTTGGTAATATTACATATTATTTCATCGTACATTTACATAATTTTACATATGTATCTACACACGTATTTATATTCTGGAATTTTATATAATTTTTGTTTACAAAAATTACATACTCGTCGTAAGTATATTATGATATATGTATGTGTGTATGTACATAACTAAATTATTAATTATTTATACTACCACATGAAAGCTTTATACTTAAATTAATATATGTAGTACATAATATACTATGTACATATTATGTGTAGTAGTGTAGTGTACATATATGTATGTACATAAATCAGAATATTGGAATAAAAAAAAAAAAATTAAATTATATTTTATTAAAAATTTATGATGTGTAATGTTTAAAAAAAAAAAAATTAACACTACATTAAACACATATGCATGTAAATATGTATACGAGAAGAGTGTATGTATAAAAAAACCGGTAGTAAATCTATTTAAAAGCATAATCGAATCGACATTGAAAATCAATTAAATAACGCTATAATTTTGTGAGTCAGAGTGATGAATTCTGTTCGAAATTTTTAGGAGTCTTTGAATACTTACACACACACATAATAAAAATTCGTTGTTTTGAACATCTCTAAAAATTTCATATTTTTTATATTTTTTTTTTCAGTACATAAATGATATATTTACTTTTATAGATACTTAAAATATTTCAATCTGACGCAGTTAAATGTAATTTTTGACATTTTTCAGTTCGCCATTTTGATTTTTATAATAATAAAATGTCAAATTTTATGAGAATGAGAGTTGATTGAAATGAGTTGTAATAATAACCAAATACAATCATGAAATAATTAAATTTAAATCTCTACCTAGGCTTCTCGATGGGCTTCTCGTAGTTGAATTATTCACTCTACAATGATGAGGCTGGATCAAACATCAAATTTGTGTTGTCACGATTCTCTCTGCTATACCGTTTCCAATAAGTTATAAGTTATAATCATAATAGTAGATTTTCAGTGTCTCTTCGCATAAATTATCTGTTGCTGTTCATCTTATAACAGTTCGGTTTACATTTACGTGGCTGTTTGCTTTGTAATAATATACTCCATTCAAAATTATTCCTATGCCATACTTTGGACGGCTGGAGTTCCGAAAAGGTGTTCCCTCTGATCCTCTTAAAATTTTGACCACAGATTCTACTCGACAATATCAGAAAAGTCACGGAATATTTTTTGTCGGAAAGCCCTCTATCGGTCACAATTCGCATTTAAAATTTTTTGTCAAAATTCTTATTTTAGCAATATCTCTGTAACGGTACACGATACAGGTATGTTTTACATCTCAAAAGATGCGTCTTAAGATGTTCTATATTCTGAAAAAAAGAAATTTTCAAAAACTCCTAGTAGAAGGATAATAAAGGACATTTTGTGATTTTTGGCTATTTTCACATTTTTGACAATATCTCAGAAAGCAGTAAGGATAATCGGTTCAAATTTTTTGCAAAAAAAAAGGACACCATGAGCAAGATTTTTCATTCATTACTTTGATCCTGATGAAAAAGGAAAATGTCCTGCAGAGAAATAATTTTATTAATGCTGAATTTTGCAATTTTATGTTCGTGTGCACGTGTATGTATGTGAGTATGTGTATTTGTAGAAGTCAAATATATGATATTTTTTGTATGTGCGTTATATGCGTGTGTATGTGCGTTATATGCGTGTGTATGTGCATTTGTAGAAGGTAAATCTAACAGTGTGTTCATTAAGTATTTTCTATACAGGCATACATATACACTACACGTATATCGGCAAATATGATAGAGTACGCTTGCGGATTTGTGTGTGTATGCATTTGTAGAAGGCAAATCTGGTAGTGTGTATGTAAATGTATGTGTGTGTGTATTTGTAGAAGGTAAATCTGATAGTGTGTAAATCTACAAATGCACACACACATGCACTTACATACACACACTACCAGATTTGCCTTCAACAAATGCACACACACACATGTACTTACATACACACACTATCAGATTTTCCTTCTACAAATGCACACACACTACCAGATTTTCCTTCTACAAATGCACACACACACTATCAGATTTACCTTCTACAAATACACACACACACACATACACATACACACTACCAGATATGCCTTCTACAAATGCATACACACACAAACCAGCAAGCGTACTCTATCATATTTGCCGATATACGTGTAGTGTATATGTATGCCTGTATAGAAAATACTTAATGAACACACTGTAGATTTACCTTCTACAAATGCACATACACACGCATATATACGCACATATAAAAAATATCATGTATTTGACTTCTACAAATACACATACTCACATTCATACACGTGCACACGAACATAAAATTGCAAAATTCAGCATTAATAAAATTATTTCTATGTAGGAAATTTTCCTTTTTCATCAGGATCAAAGTAATGAATGAAAAATCTTGCTCATGGTATCCTTTTTTTTTGCAAAAAATTTGAACCGATTATCCTTACTCCTTTCTGAGAAATTGTCAAAAATGTGAAAATAGCCAAAAATCACAAAATGTCCTTTATTATCCTTCTACTAGGAGTTTTTGAAAATTTCTTTTTTTCAGAATATAGAACATCTTAAGACGCATCTTTTGAGATGTAAAACATACCTGTATCGTGTACCGTTACAGAGATATTGCTAAAATAAGAATTTTGACAAAAAATTTTAAATGCGAATTGTGACCGATAGAGGGCTTTCCGACAAAAAATATTAGAGTCCTGTGCTTTGCGTCATAAGGACTATCTGTGGTCAAAATTTCAAGAGGATAAGAGGGAACACCTTTTCGGAACTCCAGCCCTTTGGACATCGACTTGAGCCTAACATATTTCAATATCTTGTAGTAATGCATAAAGTATAATTCTAATTATCGACCTTTAACTCTATAAGTATTACCAGTATTACAGAGATATTCTTGAGTATATTATTATTGTTATGCTACTGTGTGTATTTATTTACCATACAACTGCTGTAGCTGTTCGCATTATTTGAGTACATTACATTAAATTTTTTACATAAATTGAATGGTCTTTAATTGACCGCAATTTACATGAATATAATATTACCGCAAATAACGATGACGATGTTGATGATGATCGTATAGTATCATCATTTTTAATATCAAAAGCGCTGATTAAATTTATTATTATTATTATTATTATTATTATATAGGACGTTGAGCTATAAATAAAATTAAAATAAAAAAAAAACTATCCCTTATACTCGTATATTATAATGATGGTTCTCAAATATATGTACACTCCTATATGTGCATATGTATGCACATTCATTCTAGAACATATTCATATTCATTTATAATAGTGAGCTAGATATTATATACTCGTACACGTTATGTATGTACATATGTAATGCACCATAAATAGCCACTGTACATAACATTTCGATTGATAAAAACATTTTCATTTTAATTTATTTGGTTTCTTTTAGAATTTATTATTCTTTGGAATGGTTTGGTTTTTGGTCTCCCTATCTATCTATAATAATGTAGAATTGTAATCATAATAATGAAATATAATGTATGTACATATGTATGAAAAACATACACATAATATAATGATAATGATGATAATAATTTAGTCATTCAATTTAAATGCATTTTTAAATACACCACCACCACAACAAAAGTAAGGAATTTGAATTGAAAATGCCATCCAATTCTACTCTACAATTGAAAGTTTCAATCCCCAATCCCAGACCCAGTTCCAATTTCAATTTCAATTCTCAGTTAACAGTCATCCCAGCCACATAATCCACATTTATCAAGCTAAATATGTTCATGTCTATGTGTAGAATTGTATACCAAAATGAATTGTATGTTTGTTTGTCTGCTATACATTATTTTTCGAGTCATATATGCTCTATATACTTATAAACACTTTACCACAATTGAATTTAATTGATTCTAAAGAACATTTTTGTGTATATAACCAGAGCGTATATGTACGATTATACACATATACACGAATATACGTTTTTATTATAATTTAAAAATTTACTCTTCATTTATACAATGAAGAAAATGGACAGCTTGGACAGCCTGGACAGCCTAGCATGCCTTAGCTAAATTCTCTACTGTCTATGTTGTAATTACTTTCTGTATACATTATGTAGATGTACATAATAGACACCTACATTTTTGTATTTAACTTGCATCTTGCATCATATTACGATAATAATAATAATAATAATGACTAACGATTATGTACATATAGAGTTTACAAAAAACATCATGTTTACGCGTTGAAGACATTTTCATTCCTATCTAGAATTCCTTACCAAATGGTGTGATTAAAAGTAGCCAGAGTGAAAAAAAACAAAAAAATATTTTTCCTTATTCTATCTTATTACGTATATACATACTTAGAACCGAACTCATGTATGTATGTGTAGATATATGATGCATTTCATGCTTACAATTTACAAAGTTGTTTAAATTGTCATAATAATAATTTAATGCCATTTTAATAATCATAATAATAATAATAATAATCAACAATTATGTGAACAACAAAGAATAAGAATAAAAAAATATAAGATAAGATAATACACTTTCATACAAATGAAATCATGAGAAATTAAATTGAGAAATTAATTTAAATAGCAAGAGAAAAAAAAATTGAAAAATAAGACAGATCGAATACTTTTTTGATGGACCTCGTAAATACTTATATAAGAGTACAACGTATAACGGAGTTAGGGTTGAATTTATGAACTAAAATCTATAAAATTAAATCTAAAGAATCAAAGATGCAATCAATATGAATGCTTGTATTTATTTTTGATAGAAGGTTGATATAAGATATTAGGATAGAAGCATAGAAGATTACTGATTATAAAGAAAATAATTTCAACCAAAACCAAAATGAAAAATGTGTGATATGTATACATCCATACAATGAAAAGATTTTTAAAAGAAAAATAAACCGGCCGGCCTGGCCGGCATCAATCATTTTTCATTGTCTCTGATTTCTTTATATTATTTTGTTTTTCGGAAAATAAAAATTAACAAAAAAAAATTACAAAGCAACAACCTCATCATATAATAATATTGTATACTCTCTGATAGAGTCTCTGTATCATCATCACAGTAAACACCGCAGTAATTATCTAGAAACAAACGTATGTATGCACACAAAAATAAATGTATACATATATACATAATATGATATCACTATACGAGTACATATTTTGTTTTGTACATACATATACATGTGTTTTTGTTATGTTTGTACATGTTCCAATGATTTCTTGGACTTGGACTCTGCTGGCTGATATCATCCATCGTCGTGTTGTATTAAATTACATGATTGAACTATCGATGGTGGCTGCTGCCTGATGTATCATTATGGTGGATGCGATGCGATATCATTTATTTTTTGTGTTGTGTTGTTTTGAATTGAATGTGCATTTTTTATTTTTATTTTTGTCGTCGTCAGTCTAAGAAGAGAATGTATATACTCGTAGTAGGTAGTAGTTTAGCAGCTAACTAGCACTAGCACCATCATCAGCATCAGCATTTTTTGATACCAGCGGTACATTACATATGTATGTAAGTACGACGAATTATTATTGTGTACTCACAAAATTGTGATAACAAATAATAATGTGATGCGCGGTGATGTTGATGTTGTTTAGAAAATATTGTGATAATGACGATGATGATCACAACAAATAAAAAAAAAATGTTATGTACGTTATATAGACGACAAGACGAACGACAACAAAAAAAAAAACAATAACAAGAATAGTAATCCAACAGCGACAGTAACAGCGACTGAACATTGAACTGATACCATAGTGATGGTAATAATGATGATGATGACGAGCTTGTATGTTGTTTGTTCTTCTGTACTACTTAATTTTCCTTCGAATTTTTTTCTAAGAATTTTCATATTTTTCCGATTTGCGGCTAGATTTAATCAGAAGTAAAAGAATGAATGAATGTAAATAACTCTAGCATTGCAATTCGAAGCTGAGAAAAAATAAAATTTCTAAAAATTAGAAAAAAAAAAAAAAAACAACAAAAATTTTTAAAATAATTCATGTATCCTTTTTCTTGTTTTTTCTTGAATTGAATTTTTGCAATAAAATTCTCCACCATATATATTTTTTTGTTTTGCATCGTTTTATTTGTCAAGTTTTTCTCTGAATTTGTTCATTCTTCGAACTCTTAAACATTTTCTATATAGAATTATTCTGGTTTTATACTGAACTCCTTTAACTCCTTTTTTTTATAACATAACATTATAATGTAATCATCACGCATAAATGAGAATGTGTATATGTGTAAGTGTACCTCTAGATTTTCAACTATACATGTGAGCCTCGTATATTTGTGCCTATGATGATTATGATGCGAGATATTCTTTTTGGATATTATAAAAAAATCAAATCAAAATACAAAAATGCAAGCTATCCGTAAGTAGATATAAATAATATAACACAACAACTCCTTCATTCTTCAATTTTCACCATTGAATTCCTTGAAGCACAATGATGATAATGATGATGATGATGATGATGATGATGGGACGGCGACGCATATTCGTGTCATCGACTTCTCTAAAAAATCCGCAAAATAATATGGGTGGACGACGAGTACGAATACGAATACGTTGTACGTACGTGCATATATCCATCCGTTTATATACATGCGTGAATTCTTCTTTTTCTTCTTGTACTTTTAATATTGATTCGTTTAAAAAATTGAAGTAAAAAAATTAAAAAATAAAAAGGATTGAATCTCCTATATACCATATGTTGGTTGGATGTTGTGTTCATATGTTATGATAATGAAGAGGATAATGAACTTTTTTACTATTTTTCTTCAGTTTGTGTTGCGGTGTTACTCGTTGCTATTTTTGTTTTTGTTTAGCTTTTATTGCGCTTCCCTAATCTGATATTGATTTGTTGTTGTTATTATTACTTTGCGTTGTCTTCTTGTAAACCATTACCATTGCCACCCATTTACATTTATTTTATTTTTGTTGCTGTTTGTTACATGCTTCTTACACAAATAAAAAGTACATGGATAATCATACAGTAACGATGGTCAGTCAGTACCAACAAAATACAGTACAAGGTACAAGGGTATTAAATATAAGGACTGCATGAGTGTATGTATGTTGTAAGGTTAAGAAACAGCTGCATAAAAAATTCAAGAACAAACAAAATGTAACTGACCTCAAACTAACTCTTTGTAAATTGTATAGTGTAGTACCTGTTGTAATACCTTTTCGAAACGATAAGAAAAAAAAACATTAAAAAACTGAAAAAAAAAAAACTTGCTACAAAACAACACAAACAAACATACAGACAACAGCTCCACAGATACGACTACACCATTGATGATGATACCAATAATGATACCCTTAGTTCAGACCAGTGCAATCAGTCGATTAACTTTCTTTACATTTTCTTGACAACAAAATTTAACTAAACTCGAACCGGCACCGGCATAGTTCAGTCACCCTCACCATCACCACTCAGCAAGGCACAGTGTTTCTATTTTTTTTTGGTTTTTTGAATTTTGTGGAGCTGTAACGAAAACATGTGATTGTTTTGTGATCATTCTTGATTCTCCCTCTCTCCCTATATCTACGACTTGTAAATGTGTTGTAAAGTTCATAGACCTAGAACAACAAAATTTGTAATTTTGTTTTTTTTCGTTTTTGGGACACATACTGAAAAAAAAAAAAACAAATAAATAAAATAAATGATAAAGGCATATTACTTGCGATAGAAAAAAAAAAAAAAACAGGCATGTACCTGTATGAAAAACGCTTAAAAAAACATAGGGGAATGTATTTCGGAGGATATATACGTATGCACAAGCACATTTGTACATATGACGACGATGAATGTACGATCCACAACGACACGAAACAAGAAGAACGACGAACAGATCATTGTCCTTATAATATAGACAGATATATGTACATACAGCACACATATGGGTAGTTAGAAGAATGAAAATGAGATTCAAGAGATTACTACTTATACAAGAAAATCGATCGTTTTTCATTATAAATGGGTATACGTTTGCGTATAGGTTATAGGATAGAATCGAAATTAATATTTCTACCTGTTTTGTTTGTTAGCTGTAATAGTTACAGCGAAAAAAATCAAAAAAAAAACTAAATGAAATTAAACGCTATCGTTCACGTATCATGGATGATGATAAATAGATACGATAGCCATTGCCACAAGGAAAAATAAAGATAATAAAAAATGTTTTTTTTTTTTTTTTTGATTATGGGTTAATCGTTTTCATGTTTTGAATGCATCTCTTTATATACGACGTACACATGTGCATGCTATGTAATGTGCTCTCTGGTATTATGTATGTGATGCATTCAAAATTTTATTGTTGACTGAAAATAAATATGAAATGCATAATTTCTTTGAAAAAGATCTTTCAAAATAAATCAAATCAAAAATTTAATTCGAGACCTTTATAACATTTGAACAAAAAGAAACTAAATTCAACAAAAAAAAAAAATGATCACTTTTCATGTCTTCCATTATAGTTACTTACTACTAAAGCTAGAGTATACATTTTTAATGTTTGTAAAATGTCTTCTACGAATTAGAGATACATACAACAAAAAATAACGTAAACATAAACTGACATGTAGTATATGATATGATCATCGGATGAAATCTTGTAAGAACTGTTGTAGAATATTTCAAATCTTTTATTGTTCGGTACAAATCAAATTTTAAAGAAAAATATAACTGATTCTGATCTGTTAATATGAATGTATGTAGTTACATTCAATGATGCACATATGATGCACTGACAATGGGGGCAAGTATGCAAGTACTAAAAACATTATGCTAAGTTCACACTGATAACTGATGAGTAGAAGAAAACAGAGACATACATTTTAGGTATACAGTACTGTTTCATTTTGGATAGAATTTCATTAAGATGGAATCTTTATAAATCTTAAAAATTATTCACAATTATCAGTTCGAATTCGAATTAGAATTTCCGAAGAAAACTTTAATTTTAAAAAAAAATTTTAATTTTACTTCAACTCAACTTCAATATCGTCATTCTATAGCTGCAAACGATCAATTAAGTAGTTGTAAAATTGCTATATTGACAACTTAAGTTGATAATCAAATATTTAGAGTAGGTCTAGTCTAAAGTTTCACTTTTACAATGCATTAGATTTCATCTTTCTGTTGTGTGTATTTGGTGTCATTGTGAACTTATCATTATAACTTAGAAGAGGCCAAAAGTTAAGAATTTTCATTTTGTGATTGCTCCAAAAAAAAAACCAAAAAAAATTATATTTTTATTTATTTTATAAACAAAAATTTTGTTATCTTATATTTTGTTTACTTCGCGATGTATTTCATAGGTCTACACGTATATACAGAACATGTATGGATAATGGATGTATATTATGTCGTATGTACATATATGAAAATGTGTACATATATCTCTGCCTTTGGTATAGTAAATAATCACAGATCATACAAATAAACAGATGAAAAACCTGTATTATAATACCTCATACATGTGCACATACAGATAGAACGAACAAAATCATTTTACGCATATTCTGTGTCTACAGTCTACACTATACCTTGCTATACCTATGAATAGGAGTCATTCACAGTCGCATTGTTTCACCTATTCAATTGTGGGATATGAGTGTGTATCATTTTATTACTTAGAAATTGGATGTTTTGATATTTTTTGTATAAAAACTAAGCTATAGTCTATAAGTTCATCTTCGTTTTCTCATCCTAATCGCTGTATTACTCGGTATAACTATCCTTATAAGGCTATATGCTATATGAATCTGTGTATTCACATTTACTGCATATGTTGTATATACACCAACCTACCTATACATATATTGACTCGTACATAATATTGTGTTGTTGGACATGTATGCTTTAATATTTTTTATTTTATTTTTTTGATATAATTTCACCTAGTTGCACGCAAATGATTTCTCACATCACCTCTATAAAATTACAATGTGTTACATATACTCGTACATATATGTACGTTTGTTTGGTTTATAGTTGTATGGTTTACGTAGTATATAATTTTGTAGATTTTTTTTTTTTTTTGATTCGTGTGATTATTCTTGAAACATATATACATATTAAATGAAAATTGTTGTATTTATTTTTACAAAGTCGCAAACAATATCTATGTTTGTACATACATTACACATCATACATACAGTATATCGAGAATAAATAGATATATACTTACATAGTAATACAATGAATTAAAAACGACGTAAACTGCATTTTATTATACATATGTACATTTAAATAAATACATATTCCATACATATATTTACAAGTACATATATATACACAGATTTGTACATATTTACTTACATAAAATCACTCTCGCTCTAAACCTAAACTTATGTTGTAATATGGTATACATGTATATTATGTCGGTTTTATTTTAAATTTTATAGATATGTACATACATATAGATTTACTTAGATACATAATACATACATAAATACAATCGTAATAACAATAACAAAAAAATAAATTATAATCACACATACAATATTATGGAGAAGTAGATATATAGAAGCACAAGCAGCAGCAGAAGAAGAAGAAGAAGAAATATTATTTAGAAGAAGGGGCATTAA
The DNA here is from genome assembly GCA_951394055.1 of Villa cingulata. Classification (NCBI taxonomy): domain Eukaryota; kingdom Metazoa; phylum Arthropoda; class Insecta; order Diptera; family Bombyliidae; genus Villa; species Villa cingulata. Next base: position 33,324,965 of record OX596023.1, read on the forward strand.
CACTATATTTGAGGTTAAAGTCCTTTACCGTTGCGTTTTTTTTTGTTTTTAATTTTTTTTTTTTTTTGTAATGTGTATTACATATACGAGTATTATTCACGAATGAATTATAAGCGCATATATGTACATATATACATACATACATATTTGTATCTATTTTATGTAAGTAAGTAATATATAGAAATGATATGCATATTAATCGTCCACATAAATATGTACAGCACAATACAATACCTATACGTATGTATATGCATGAATACATATATGTATTAATATCAAAAACTAAAAATATAGTTAAAGTAAATAAAAAACATAAACAACAATTTAGAAAATGAAATATTACATTAAAAACTGTTTTTAATTTTTCATAAATTAAATGCTACTTATTTATACTTCTACACATAGTAACATACTTTACAAAACAATAATGAAGAAAATAAATAAAAATTAATTAGAGAAAGCGAAAAAACAAAAAAACAACATAAATAGAAAAAATTAAAATATAAAATAAAAATTGTTCATTTTTCATGAAAATAATGCAACTAAACTATATGAACGCGTACACTATAGTATAATAAAATTTATTGTAAATTGCATTCGCATTCGTATACTTTCACAGGCATAGAAGCAGCTGTTCTACTGCAATAGTGCTACTACAATTAATATAGAGAAGCTAATTTTTTTTATTTACATAAAGCAAATTTTTTTTTCTTTATTTTTTGTATAATTTAGTTTTGATCTTTTCTATTATACAAAATTTAGCTTTTACTAAAAGTTTCGAATACTATAAACACGAATATCATTTTAATCGAATGCCTGTGTTGTGAAATGTAAAAATTTACAAGGCCGGATCTATACCCAACAGAGTATAGGTAATGAACTTTAAGGCTGGTATTCACCAACATAGATTATCTTTTATCTGAGATAAAGTGTATTCATCAACCTATAACCTTGTTATTAACAGCAACAGCACAATTAAAGATAATGTAATACTACTGTATTATCATTTTTGCATATAATTATCACATCACAGAACCTCTTTTTCATTTTGTAATATAAAAATACAATAAGCTGACATGTTTGACAGACATGTTCGACCCGAAAACGAAGTTTGAAAACAAATTTTATCTAGGTTGATGAATAAGCTGAAATTGTATCCGGCTAAAATATATCCGATGGATATATCCATGTTGGTGAATACAACCCTAAATGAAGATCACCATTATGGTAATCATGAAATACTAAAATTTTAAATTAAGGATAATTGTGAATTGGAAGAAAAAAAAATAAAAAATAAAAATAAAACAAAAAACCTTAATTGGAACATTTTGTTGTTCATGTCTGATGGTGATGTACCTACACCAAGAAAATTTTGATTTTATTAGTATTAGATATCCACTACAATTATGTCTATAGGTTTGCCCCAATATTAATCCGGCCCTATATGTCTTCTACACTACATTGAACGTGTTCTAATCTTTGGGAAAACAAAAATTGAAAAATATTTATTTACTTCCAGTAAAAATTGCAACAATCGCGAAAATATGAAAAATAATCACGAACAAAATAGTACAAAATTTAATCTCTGATGTGTTTTCTATATATTTTTGCATATTTTTTCATTTTAAATAATCATTATTACTATAGTTAGTTATTCGTTGTAGATAAAAGTGGATACAGTTTATTATATAGTTGGACTGTTTTTTAAAAAAAATTTTAATTTTGTGTAAGGAAAGAGAAAAAAAAAATAATATTATATTTTAAATTTTAAAAAAAAATTTTTTACTGTTGCCATAATATCCTGTTTTATTTATGAAATTCGTCAATATAAAAAAATTCACTTTTCATCATTGATTTAAATTCGTAATTATATATTTTTATAAATTGAACTAATTTTTATATATTTTTTTTGTTCTCGTTACAGGTAAGTCCGATTTTATTTTGTTGTCATCTAATGCTTAAAAAAACATTAAAATATGATACAGAGTAGTCATCAATTCGAGGTATGTAGAAATAGAAAAATATTGATGTACATAGATGTCTAATCAGTATAGGAACTAAAAGTAACATTATTCGCTTGAGATTTTTATGTTTGATTATAGTTAATATGTAGTAGCCACCTATAATCAAGTTTAGGTAATATTCCAGAATTTTTAATCATTAAAAGTTTGACTGCACAATAATTCATACTCGCAGACGCATTCATCAAATATTTATCCTTTCAAGATTCTTATAACCTCAATCATCGCCTATAATAATTAAATGAATTTTGTTTTTTTTAAGTATCAGTCGTTGTTTGTTTGATACGTAAAACAAATTTTCTAACTATAAACATCATACTCGTAGTCGTTTAAATGAATCAGATTTAGAATTATTTAGGTACATGTTTACAAATATCTGTATATGAGCAGTTGGATAATGTATAAATTCTTATCGAAAATTCTATAAAGTCAATAACCTTAAAAGAACAATAAATACAAATAAATTAAAATCATAACCTCTATACATACGTGCAGGCAGATGCAATTATATAGGTACACGAATATGTCGAGATGGTGTCAATGTGAATACTCTTATTTTTTATTACATAATACATACAATTTTTTATTACTTTACTATACATATAATGTATAGTATTAAAAAATATCGAATACAGAGTGGACCAATTTAAAGAGTTCAATAAACTCTTGATTACTTGATTCTTTATATTTCTTGAATCTCGTATTCTAGATCTATAAAGATCAAAATACATATAATTATAGTAAAATTAATTTCCATAAAGATTTAATGATCTGAACAAGATAAAGAGAACTGTGTACTTTATTCTGTTACATAAATGTAATGTACATTAGTTGAACATACAGATGTACATTGCTGCCCATATAGACTATATGCATGAATCTACATATGTATCTAGAAATGTACAAACAGCCTCATTTGTAGTTTATTTTTTTTTTTAAAGGAAGAAAAACGTAAAATCTTTTAATGATTAATGTATGATTTATTACTACTGCCAGTCAGTGTCAAAAAAAAAAATAATAGAACAGGGGTATAATTTGTAACAAAATCTGGGTGTACTATATATATGACATCCGATAATCGATAATAATTCGTTTCAGTGGTCGACATTTCGCCAGTTTTTGATGAATTAAAACAAAATTGATATAACAAAAATTACAGAGTTATACAGAAATGATTCGAAGATCATCACCGGTTGTTGTTGTTGTTTGTTTGTTTGTTTAGGGGGAGGCATAAAGCGGAGCATTCAGACAAACGCTTTCCATTGTACGCGAAGCCCTCGTCTAGTCAAACTTTTTTGTCGCTCTTAAGCCGGATACAGAATGTGCAGCTTGTAGTATGTAGCTGTAGTTGTAGCTGTAGCTGTAGCATGAAGTAGAAAAGTTTCTACTTTGAGCAGCAGCTTCTACTACTACTACTGCTACAGCTACGCATTGTGGTGCTTCAAACTTACATTAATGTAGTGTATTTTTGACAGCTTGTAGTGCTACATTTACTACATACTACAGCTACACATTCTGTTTCAGGCATTAGGTAACGAAGGAGTTCCACTCGACATTCAGGCCCAATTTGTTCGGGACTGATGACATTAGTGCCGAATATGCGCATTCTAACAGAGGAGAAGGCCTGGCACTCAAACAAGAAGTGTTCCGTGGTAATCAACACCGGTAAAGATGCATTTACATACATACATACATACATTTATATAACTGAAAGGATATTGACGTAAGAAATAATAAAGATTTGCTTTACTTTTTTCCGATCAAATCTCATAACAGAGTTGTATTGCTCTTCAAATTGCAATATTTATTAACCTATCACCTCCAAAATACGAGTATGTGTCTCTCGGTATTATATTCAGCCTTTTTATGTTTGCTTTTAGATTACAAAAAAAAAAATTAAAAAATAAATAAATAAAAGTAGATAAATGAATAAATTCATAAAAAAATTAAATATGAAAACAAAATTTCACTCAGAAAGACCTAGAAAAGTTGATTGAACTTCAACAAAAATAACATGAAAGTATAAAATTTAAAAACAAAAACAAAACAAAAAAAAAAAATGCAAATGATGCAAAATATTATCAAAATTTTATTATAATTTCATCTAATTTTTTAATCTACAATACGACGACGAGTAGATACAGTAAAACCCGCTTACCTGCACATTCAAAATTCCAAAGTATTTAGTGCAGATATCCGGGTTGTGCAACAATCAGGAGTCCGGATAAGTGCACAAAAGGTGCATTTAAGCGGAGACAGAACAAGCACATTTTAACAGAACAAGCACGGTATTCAGTAAAACCAAATGACAACAATTAAATAATGCGTTTTAAACTGGTGCGCAAAATATTTATTTATTAGAAAAATTCATACACTTTAAATACATAACAGACATGTAAAAAAATGAAAATAAAAAAAAAACAAAAAGGAAATAAACAAAATATGTAAAGCATGTTGTATGTACATATGTACATACATACTATGTGCATATAAACACAATATAAATTCCTTACGTACATAAACATTCATATCATATAATAAGAAAAAACAAAAAGATTGAAAAACTTAACAAAAATGAATCACAAAATTGTAAAAACAAAAATAACATATTCATATGAAATTTAAAAATGAAATATGAAATTTTATTTGAAAAAATCATAAATTTTTTTCTGCAGATAATGTTTTGGAATCGAAGCGAAAATTTGATTTTCTGCTTCTTCAACACAAGTTGTCGGTAATCCTTCTTCTTCCAGAAATATTTTTAAAACGTTAATGGCTGCAATAGCTTCAGCTCTAGTTGGTTTTGGCACTTTTTCCTCATTTTCATTTTCTGTGACCTCTAATTCGTTTTGAGTTTCGTTATGAAGTTCTTCCAGAATTTCCTCATTGTTTAGATCGCCAAAACAATCAATGTTGGAATCACACTGAACATACTCTTAAAATTCTGTTTCAGGTATTGGGAAATCTAAAACTTCTTCGACTGTATCTTCAGGAATAAAACTGTCTGTAAAGCCGGCTTTTCTAAAGCAGTTTTGTATTGTCCTTGGTTCAACAAGCCACCAAGATCTTCTAATTATTTTCATGGCTTCCAAAATATTGAGTGATTTTGAAAACTGTTGTACAGTTCCATCTTTTTCTAAGGCCAACAGCTGCCTGCGAATTATATTTTGGCGATAGTATGCTTTGAAGCAGTGGATTATCCCTTGATCCAAGGGCTGAACAATCGATGTTGTGTTAGCTGGTAAAAATGGAACCTTCAAATTAGATAATTCTACACCTTTGTCTATTGAGTGACATGCAGCATTGTCGACTATTAGAAGGGCACAACGTTGTTGTTTTGCCATTTTTATGTTGAAATCCACTAGAATGCTTGTCCAAATACTACTTGTCATCCAACTTTTTATTTGTGAGTAATATGGCACCGGAATTTGTACAGATCGAAAGCAACGGGGGTTTTTTGGTTTACCAATAGCGAAAATATGTTTTTCTGATCCATCCATATTTACTAGAAATAAAATAGTAAGTCGATCTTTTTGGGTTTTCATGCCAGAAGGTTTTTCATTGTTTTTAGACATAGTCCCGTTTGGTAGAGCTTTATAAAACAGACCGCTTTCATCGGCGTTAAAGATGTTTTTTGCTTCATATTCTTCCATTATTCTAGGAATTTCATTTGTCTTCCATTCACTTGCTGAAGTTTCATCCGCTGATGATTTTTCTCCATGGACTCTAAGAAAATTGATATTATTTTTCTTTTTCCAGCGGTCTAACCATCCGTTGGATGGTTGAAAATCATCCAGATTCAGAATTTGTGCAAACTTTTTAGATTGTTACCATAATTAATAAACACAATTTCATATTGAAATTTTTCTTTATTTTATTTGTTACGATTTTTTTTATTGATGTGCAGATAACCGAGTAAAAATGTAAGAAAAATTTAAAATAACATTTGACTTAAGGAAGCAGGTAAACGGGTTGTTCTGTTAAACGGGGTGCAGGTAAAAGGGTCGTTTTATGTTGAAATAATCTAAAATGTACATGGGACATTTGACTTCTATGCACGTAAGCGGTTTTTGCACTTAAGCGAGGTGCAGGTATCTGGGTTTTACTGTACATATATGAATAGTTAGATGTTTATTTTAGCCAGCCAATAATTTATATACTCTTGTCGTCGTAATTTGCATTTTCAGTCTATATAAATATATGTATACATGTTTTTTCTGATACTGCAGTATCCACATAAATGCATATACATTCACATATACTAACACTCGTATTTGAATGACAATAAAAACACTACACACTCTCAGACTTAATAAAATCCATGTTTATAAAAATGTAAGTAGGTTTTCGTTCTCGATTCGTCGTAATTGTATTATAATATTATATCGAACGAAATACATCACACAAACACACCACCATCATATTTATATATGTATATATATTTTTGTATGAGAAGACATAAATCGAATCGACTACGACCTTGATGACAATGACCGCCAGAATATGAAATTTTTCACTGATAAAAATTTATTAATGACGAAAATGTACATTTTTTTTTTTATTTTTTTCATCTTTTTTAATATTTTTTTATTTTGCATTATCTCGCCAGTCACACTCACTATATTCAGTCCGTCCCAGCTCCCAGCTCAGCACCACATAATAATATGTAGGTATGCGAGTATACAAACAAACTCAATATATTATATACATACCTACACGTTTATGCATACGTTATAATCGCATAATACTCTTGTGCTTTATGCATTTATGAAAAATTAAAAAAAAAGCACATAGTATTTACTAGCACTGCTCATACTTATGTGTGAATGATTATCGGTCGTCGATATAATTAGTAAGAAGTAAGTGCATACATACATCGTCATATAGTGTGAGTGTGACATACGAGTGTGTGTTTAGCTATGAACTTTTTTTTTTTTTTAATTTCTTATATGTATTTTTGATAAGGCGAATTACTCAAATCACTCATTTGTAATGTATAAAATGCATACAAAATACACACCTATTTGAAAAATGTAGATTATATTATTACGAATATATAACATAACCTTAAAAATTTATCAAATTTTGTAATTTAAAATTTTCATCTAATACATAAAGTATAATGACTGTACGAATATAGCTGCACTGTCAGTTAATTGTTTGTCAATCAATATTGCTAGCTATTTAGATTCATTCGATGTTTTCAGATTATTATGAAGTTGCGTTGCATTCCGTTGCGTTGCGCTACGATATTATCGCGCTTTTATTCAAAAAAATCTATATCATCATAACTCATACCAGTAAATAAATCATAAATAACTTGTTTTTTTTAATAATATTAACAATAATATTTTAATTGCGCATAGCTATATTGCGTTGTCGTTCAATAATAATCAATCACCTACCTATATAATCTAACCTAAAAATTGAAAATATTCATTAAAAAAAAACAAAAATAAAATGAAATGTCAGAGTTTCGTTTCGATTTTTGTTTTTTTTTTTTGTTTTTTCTTTTACTTTGTTGTCTCATTATCGATTTGTGATAAACACAAAAAAATAAGTACACAATTAATCTTAATAGAAATTTAATTTTTATATCGTTTTATGCTGATTAAAGGTGAAGACTTGTAAGTAAATGGTAAAGAAAAGGAGACTAGAAAAATGCCTAAAAAAAATGTTTTTTTTTTTTTAATGAAACTAAATTCATTCATTTTATCAACAACTGAAACAATAAGAAAACAACAACAAAGAACGGTCACCAAAACAAAAAAAAAAATAACCAAAAAACAAAATACATCTACACAAAATATTATAATCGTCGTCATGCTCATGGTTCATTGATCTTTATAATGTTTGTGCATAGTGTAATTAATAAAATGAATTTTTTTGTTGTGTAAAAGAATAAAAGGTCAATGACTTTGCTAGTGAACAATTATAACACAATCACACAAAATTATACAGGGGTAATGTATGGTATGTATTGTATTATAGTCGTACTAAACACACACATACGTACTTATACACAAACATACGCATCAGCATTTTGTGTATTTGTATGAGTGTTAGTTAAAGAAAATATGTGTTTAACATTTATGCATATTATATTATCTATCTCCTTGTATGTACAGTCATCATTTTGAATCTTTGACAGCCTTTTTCTATATTTTTATTTTCTTCTTCATATGTATAGAAGGATAAAATTAATTAAAAATTTTGGAACAAACATACAAGAACCAAAAAAAAAAAAAATAAATAAGACCAGAATTACCAGCCCTAATTTCTAATCGCTTCTTTTACATGAAACTTCTAGTCGAACTATGAGCTTATGCTTTGTGAATAAAATGCAGTGTTGCCAATTATCAAACCGGGCCCGTAGCTAAATTGGTAGCTAAACTGGATAGTTTGTAGCTAAAATTAGAAAAATTTGGTAGCTAAATCGTAGCTAAATTTTTAGAGTTTGAAAGTGTGATAATATGGAAGTCAAAGTCACATATTTATTAATTATTTTGTATGGTTACAAAAAAAAGTAAATAATATTTCAACATTTTATTAAAAAAAAAATGATCAGAACCAAAAACATTTTAACATTTTATAAAAAAAAAATCAAATGAATAAAGTAAAGGAACTTTAAAAATATATATTTCAGTCTTTTCTATTAATTATTGACAATATTTCATTTATATTTCCTATTTTTCCTATATTTCCTATTTTGCGAATAATATTTTCTGTTAAGTCGTATTCTTTACAATATTTATTATGTCTTTGCGTTTGCAAACCAAATTTAATTGATAAAATCCTAGTCCAATGTTTTAAGTTTCATTTTATTCCTTATTTTGTTCTTCGCAATATTCATTGACTAAATATTCTTTCTATGTCAAAAATAGAATGAGGAAGAGAAATTAACTCATTTAGGTTATTTTAATTTCCTTCAGCTCAAACTCAAAATCATTTTTTTTTCTTTTTTTTTTTCAACACATAATTTAATTACTATACTTAGTTTCAGAACAAGAGTTTTATATCTGAATAAATTTACTATACTGCTAAAAACTTTCTACTACGTTTTTCAAAATTTTTCGAAAATTTCGATATTCGAATTTTAAAATGGTTATAAAAAATGCTTATATTGTTTTAAATTATTTTTACTAGCCAAATACATTTCTAGCTACCACTTGGTAGCTGAAAATTTGTATTGGTAGCTAAATTGCTACCGGTAGCTAAACAAAAATTTTCGTAGCTGTAACTGTCCTTTGGTAGCTAATTCTAGCTACCGCGTAGCTAAATTGGTAACGCTGATAAAATGCTCTGGGTATAGTAGGACGATTTTTGGCGCGTTTTTTGTTCTTAAACTTATCGTTTCTTCCTTCTCATTTAGTTGCTTGAATAAAATTTATATGATTCAAACGCAATGATCCGTTAAATTTGTATCTATACATGAAATAAAAGAGACTAGAAGATTTTTTTTTTTATAAATAAAAATATTGTTTTTGTTCTCTTTTTTTAGTAGTACATACATACATACATACATACTCGTATTAAAAAAGTATCGAAAATCTGATATAAACGAAATCGAAAATATGAGAAAAACTAAGTATAACTTGTGGCAATTTCTTGAAATTTTGAATAAAAAATTAATGGAAACGTACATGTACACGTTCATACATACATATATGTACGTACATAAAATATTTGATCCTTTTGTTGTTGTTGTTGTTGTTGTTATTGTTGCTAATGTTGTAGTAGTGAAAATTGTATCGTTTCTTCCCTTATCATTGTTACAGAGATTCATGTTTCGGTTTTATTATTATTTTTATTTTTTTTTTTTTGTATTCTTTGCATAGTAAATTATAAAATTTTCTGACATTTATGGGACTTAATTCAATGTAACGCATTATGCAATCATCATAAAAATTGAACGTTTGCGTTGTGTGCTATATATGTATAAGTAATATATGGATATGTGAATATAGCTGAAAACTGTCAATAATTTTTAGTCGTCCCCCATTCAAAAAATAGAAAAAAAAAGTTTTATTTCTCGTTTTTTTTTTTTGCACAAAATTGAATTACACATGCATTGTTTACTATTTTGTTAAATTCATTTTGTTGTTGTTCTTGTTGTTGCCTAAATTGGAAACCATTTCCTTATTTATTATTACTTTTACTAAATACCAAAAACAAGGAACAAAAAAAAAGGCAACAAAGTTAACAAAAATAAGATAGAGAGAAACAAAAAAAAGGGCAACTACTATACAACTACAGTGTGTATAGTGTAGAGTGTAGAATTTAACTTTTATATGCTGTGCTCTGAACTGACTTTAATTTACGGCAATCCCAATTTACTGGGAAAGTCATAAATTTTTCAGAGATGACACCCAAAACATCACCAGCATGATCCTACAGTTTTTTGTTTATGTTTTGTTATTTGATTCAATACATGTATGTATAAAAACCACGAATCTATATTATCAGGAACAAACAAAATAAAATAAGGCCAAACAGCTAAAGGAATAATAAAGAAGACGAAGAAGAAGAAGAAGAAGAAGAAGAAAAAAATAGAACAACAGGAATATAATAAAGGGAACAAAAACTAAACTATGTCTATCTATAGGGGACTCTATTATAGAATTTTATGAGTTCACCACCATACAAAAATGGTAGATAAACTAGACAGTTTGGCCTATCCAACCAGCCAACCAGCCAGCCAACTCTAGCATAGCGTAACATTATAATAACGATGGAAGTTGACGGTAGAGTGTTGGTAGAGTGTGGTGAGCGGTGAGTATGTACATGCTATACTATTCACATTATATACAACATATTATACAACTTTGATCCATTATGCAACCCTTGTTTGCCTATTTCTTAGAGTTATTATGGAATTTTCCATTCACAGTCCCTATACTTGTATATGCATGGTAGTTTTCTTTTCTTTAGCAGCAGTATAAATAATTGTTATCTTGATATATCTAAATTGTTGGTAATTTTCAATTGTGTTAATAGTTTCTACTCTATATACAATTTCTAACTAAACACTATATAAACACACATACTCGTACATACACACGTTATATCATCTCAGGTTTTCTCCCAATTTCACAGTATTCTTCTAAAATAGGCTAGGGTTTTTTTTTTTTATAATCGGGATAGTATCATTTTTACTGTTAATGTGATAGCGTAATATACGAATACCTCGCATATTAAAACTCAGTACGGATTCTGATGCGTTTTGTTTTTTTTTTTTTTTATTCATTTATGGTTATAGGCACTGTGTATTACATACTTATATGTATAGAATAGACCGTGTTCCAACATTGTTGTATTGTGGTGTTACGTATGAAATGACAACAAATATAGATGTCATTGAACTTTTCCCATTTTTTATTTTCTGTCATTTCTTTTTCATCCATCATATACATACGGACATACACATACACATACATATACATCCATCATAGATACGTATGTATTATGTATTATGTAAGAACGATTCTTAGAGAAGAAAAATAATAATTTAAAGAAACAAGGAATACGTCTATGGAAAATTGTACATTTTTAACTGTGACACTACCCCATTCGATTTAAAAAAACAAAAAAGGAAAAAATTGAAAAAAAAAATAAAATATGGGCTTCTTGGAAAATAATTTGCAAGATTATGATGATGATGATGATGCGTGCTACATTTTATTTACGCACAATGTAGGTATGCATATAATGCACGTGCTATTCAAATTTTATATAACACGAAAACCACTCAAAACAACGTGAATGTTCTTTTGAATATTCTTAGTTTCAAAATGATTATTTTTAAAATAATATCGAAGTGACAGTAAATTTTATGATTTATCTCCTTTTAGAATTATTGCTTATATGAAAGTCTCATTGTTTCATTCATTAGTCGTATTGGTCCTATGACTCTACACAATTCATAATTTGGATTCGGATTTCCTTTAAGAGTTTTCCCCCAAGAAATTTACTCGAACCTGTCGCTGGATATCGTTCTACAAAAATTATTTTATCGGCAGCAATTTTCGGCTAAAGAGTAAGAAGAAATTATCAAATATGAAAATTTTGGATTTAATAAATTTGAATCATATTCTCGGTATCTGTTATCGTACATTGCATTGTCAAAGTCGCACATCATGCTGAAATTTAATCAATAGCATCGCATCGCACTAGTAATATTTTCATCATTTGGTTTATGGAGAAGAATATAACTGCATTATTTTCTAGCCAAAATGTAGGAAAAAATAAAACCATAAATTTCGATTACTGCATTTATTTATTCCGCCCTCTACAAAATCTAGCCCACGTATTATATAAGTATTCTCACATAGTACTTATACCAAACACAAAAATTTCATCTGGATTCATATTAAAATAATGAAATTTTATTCTTTTTTTTTTTCATTTTTACTAGGTTTTCTTCATTATTATTTGTTCTTTTTGCCTTTTTACAAGTTTTTTCATTCATTTTTTTTTTATTGTTTTGTTATGATTCCGAGGTCCATGACCACCATACATTTTGTTTGATATTGCTGTTATGCGTTAGGTTTGTAAATCTGTAAATCTAAAATAAGAAAAAATATAGAACTCCTTTTAAATTTTATGTATATATATGTATGCGATAAAGTACATATGCACACATACATACTAGACTAGTACATCTGTAAGCTGTATAAAGTGAAAATTCCCTATATGGGGAATAGATGGATGAGTCAGTGCAGTGCGATGCAACTGGAACTGGTCCATTTCCCATTCAAGCTAGTAAAAAAGAAATATTAGCATTCATGTTCGTGTGCATCTAAAATTATAGTGCTCTGTAAATAATCCATAAATATGTACGAGTGCATCTGTGTACATATACGTAAAGCTTTGAGCTATAGTTACTATTCAAGACAAGATGCTACATATAGAAATTGTACAACAAAAAACTAAAAAAAAAAAAATAATGAAAAATAAAATTACATATGAAGATGAGTTGTGTGGAGCAACATTAAAAGCAACAACGTTAATAAAATATAGTGTAACAGAAGCAGAAAAGCAGCATCAGCAGCAACAGTGACAGAAGCAGTATCAGTACCAGTAAAAATCATCATCCAGCTAAAATGATTCCAAGTTAATTTTTTTTCGGTTTTCTTTTTTTAATTTTTTCTATTTTTGTTTTTAATCGTCATATAAAAGATTTTATGTCGAACAAAAATTAAAACAACAACAAAAAGATAGATAGAGAAAATAGAAAAAAACCCGAAATCAGAATCAGAGTATCTATATACTACACATCGATCGGTATGTAACGAGTATGGGTATATAGGTGTATTTTTGTGCCAAGTTTTGAGCTCTTGGTGTCTTTTATTAAACTGAGATAATATGCGGTTGTTAGCATCGTATGGTCATCATCATCATCATCGCAGGCATTATAATAAGGAGGCATCAGGTTGCTTGACTACTTCTTATTTTTCATTGCTTTTTATTTTCGAATATGAATAACACGATACAGTTTGTTTACATTTTCTGATCATTTAAGTGAAACTATCATTATACTGGCTGTAGCCAATCCATTCCAAAAAAATCCACTGTTGTTATTTTTGTTTTTATTGTAATGTTTTCGATTCTGTTGTGCATCTGTATTGGAGTATAAATGTTTTATCGTAACATAAACAAGAAACCAAGCACAACAACCAAGTAACTATAACTAACCACTAACCATAATGTAGAAGATCTTCACTATCTGTTTGTCTGTATGGTTAGTTAGCTATATATTATAATTGTCGTAGAGGATCATCATCATCATCATCATCATCATCGTCGTTGTTATTTTTTTTTGTTGTTATTGTTGCCGTTACAGTCATAACCATCATTTATATTTTTGTAGATCTCTGCGATTGTATATATTAACTCTGATTTTCCTTGTTTGTGAATAGAACAGCAGAGCAATCATTAACTAGGAGGTATGGTGTACTCTAAAAAAAAAAAATGGTACAAAAAGAAAATGACCAACAACCATTCAGATAAAATGCTGTTGTATAGGTATACTCGTATACACGAGCATATTCATGTAGAATGTACATTGAACGGATGATCAGCAGATTCAGTTTCCGATACAAAACAACTTGCATGCTGGTTAGCTGTAATATTCTTGATTCAGAGATAATAATAAGAAAAATACAAAAAAAAAAAATAAATAAAAAAAAAACAAAAACAAAGAAGTTTAGAGTTCAATATCCTGAAGAGCCATCGCCCTTTCGTCAACATCATCAACATCATCTTCATCATCACTGGTACTTACACGTATATTATAGCGCATATATATATACACCATAATGATTCCTCTAATGAACTATGTGTGAGTTCGGATCCTATTATATGTAGATATAATATATGGATGCTTCTTCCACGTGTGTGTATGCACGAGAACGAGGAGAGTACCTACATTGAATTGAACGCATCTAAACTAAAATAATGAGATTGATATGGCTTTCGACTAATTTTCTACTTTCGATCCTACTTAATATCGTCGTATTTCATAAAACATATTTTATCCTCTTTTTTTATTTTTTTTAGACAATAGCCAACACAAAAAAATGGGAACGAAATAAAACCCTTTTCTGCTGGTTCTATAAAATTTTGGAGAACATTTAATTGCAAATAAGAAAAAAATTATACCAAAAAATAAAAAAGAAAACACCGTCCTTTTTTTTTTTATTTCTTCATAAATTGATTCTAAACTCCATTTTGTCTAAATGTGACATCAAAGCAATGATGCAAATACAAAAATGCAACTGACAAAAAAAAAAGAAAAATTCTTCATACACATGTTCAATGTACATATGTGCACTTATCTTTTCGAAAAGAATGAAAAATAAAGAAAAGCAGAATTCATTATAATATGAATATCGTAATTTTGGCTATACAATGAATGATTTTTGGTCTGTTATATAGGGTCTGACTGAAACACTCTTGAATTTTTTGTTTATTTTTTTCTCTTGCCTTACCATTATTTTTTCCTTTAAATGATTTGTCGCTAACGATTTATGTACATATTTTGCACAGTACTCAGTACTCAATACAGTACAGTATAGAGCATAGCACAGCAGTATATCGGGCACTGATTTTATTTTGTCGCACTCTTCTATAATCGGTCGGTTCTTTCACTAATTCGCTTTCACTCCTCTTACGATGCTTCTACCCTTACCCTATATGTCTGGATCTAAAATCTGAGTCTGAGTCTCTGTATGATGATTTTAATAAAATGATGTCGATGATTATTCATAATTCGCACACATTCATTCATTCATTCATTCGGTCCTTTTATTTTTCGCAATTACTATATATATACACAGCACTTTACAGATTATAATTTGGTATTGGTGACAATTTTATTCTTAGACTTTAATTTCTAAAAACAAAAAATTGAAAAGGCATCAAAAAAGGAAAGGAAAGGAAATGAAAACAGACAAACACGAAGCATTCAAATCTTTTATATGTAAAAAAAAATATATATATATATATATATTTTCCAAAAGAATGACTTCGTCAAAATGTTATGATGATAAAAATACCTACTGCATAATATATCCTTTTTCATATTAAAACATTGGTAGCAGCAGCAACAGAATACAGAATCATTCGATATATTGTACCTATATGGAAAACACCAAAACACAAAATATACAAACTTTAATATAAAGGATATACAGAATTTCTATACATTATATGTATGGATGGTCGGGCAGTTGGATGTATTTATTTACTCCTCGCGTATATATTACACATTCATATTACATTATTATAGTACATACGCATCGATTCCAGACATTCTTTTAACTAATCATTTTCCACATTAGCCGGTGTAAAATGTTTGCACAAAAAAAAAAAAAAATGAAAAAAAATGCTTTTTTTTTAATAAAAAACAATCAACAGAACACCATAAAACTCAACTCCTACGTACGTAACCCTTTGCTTAAATTCCTTACTGCTTTTTATTTTATTTATTTTTTTCACTTCTTATTTTCATTTTCAATTTTAATTTTTTTATTTTTTTTTGTAATTATGCGAAAATTGAGTTCACCATCAACCATTTACCCCGAAACTCATTTAACAAATAAACAAAACGAACAACCGGCATCATCTACATATGTGCTAGGTATGCTATGCTATACACTTAATAGTAGCAGCATTTGTAAAAATATTGCACAAAAGGACAAAACAAAGGAAACAAAAAAATTCCTTCTTTTCTTTATTCCATTCATCATTTGTGTGTATTTAGATGTATGTATATGTTATCTGTAGCTCCATATACAGTACACACATCATCACCCATCATCACCCATCATCACCCATCATCAATGAAAATCAAAGTGAAATATGTAAAAACAGTGAAAATTTACGTACGTATAAGATTACAACACGGTGTAGGTGTGATGTGTGTTTGTGTAAAATTCATTGTGGTGTGATAAAAGGAAAATAAAAAAAAAAATTGCGATATGATGAAAATCAAGTCATATATAACATTTTTTATTGTTGTAAACGATTCCAAAGCTTGTACGTATGTACGTACGTACATCATATATGTAGCTAAGATGTATTCGTGCTAGACAAATAAAATTTGCTTACGATTCACGAGTACTATAGAACGTATACAAGAACTATATATGTGCATATGTATGTGCGACCTTTTTTCATGCATACACAAACAAACACACATGTATTTGATTTGTATACTTGAATGTAGATTGACATATTCTCATCTTCATTCTCTGTATCATATCAAAATTATCTCAAGTTAATCGTCACTGTCATCATCATCATCATCATAATAATCATTATATTTTGAAAATTCCATCCCCGCTTTGCAATAATAATCATCGCATCACATCAATAACTGCGACGTCATTATTTACCACCACCCAAAGAATTTTGTAATGAATACATAGAGACTTAAATTCAAATTGTACAACAGCAGAAAGCAAACAAGGATTATAGTAATAAATGTATGTAATGACAGAAGACAAAGTTATCTGACAGTAGTATGTATAGTATACTCAAGAACTTTAGGTTATGGTAATAAATGTGGGCATGTTTTCGTTCTTGTACATTACATTACTCTTTACTTTAACTTTGTTGTTTTTAATATAAAAGAAGAACAAGAATTTCGTATAAAATTGTACAAAAAAAAAATGTAACGAAAGTCAAAAAAAAATTTGTATTCATTTTTCAGAAATACAAGAATTTTATTTTCGAGATTTTCAAATTTTAAAGGATATGTGAAAAACAAAGTACATACGTACATATATGTATATGTATTTAGGTGTGTATATAATGTATGTACTTACGAAAATAAAATGTATATGTACTCGCATGTGTATTGATGTAAACTACACAACACAACAATATAACATTACATAAAGCTTAATATAGAAATTGCCTTTTTATCATTAAAATCCCTTTTGGCAGAATTCAAATAAAATATAAAACAAAAACAATAAAAAAATCATACATGAAGCCACATGTAATATATACAGATACGGGGATATGGCATACGACGAATATACAAAACATACCAACACACGCTTATGCTGTTATCATTCAGTTATCATTTTCATTTATATTTACTTATGTAGATACCTTTCATGTTTCCTCCCTTCTTATTTTGTTATTTTTCAATGCTCTCTGTCTCTGTTTCTGTTGTTAGTAATTATTTATTTGAAAGCGCGTGGAGAATACACACGTTAGTTTTGTAATTTGTACATAAAAATCAATTCTGACATGTGCCAATTGAACGACGAAAATGAAATGAAAAATAAAAATAAATGAAAGAAAATCATTTTATAAATTCAATTTGAAAAATCTAAAAATTCATAAAAATGCATAAAAGGATATGAATGAATAATTTTTTTTTTCACCACATTTACATTTTCATTATAATAAAACAGAGTGCTTGTTATTCTTCCTTTTGGATAATAACAAAAAAAAAGAAAAATCCGATCAAAATATACGAAAAATACAGAACAACAACAGAGAAAAATTCAACAATTCTATAAAAAGAAATTACAGGAAGCGTGTCCTTAAATAGCTATGTATTTGAATACATATTGTGCTTATCTATACATATAGTATATTATGGTTCTTTCAGATCTATATTATCCTGAAATAAAAAACCTAAAATAAATTACGACGCATGTAAATCATTATTTCCAAGGTTTATCTGTTGAGCCACTATACTACATATGTAGTTATATAGTTGCTGATATGAATGTCCAAAAATAGTCTTCAAACATTGGATTGCTACAAACAATATTTTAATTTGTGCCCATATTTTTAGAGGACTTCTACTTCTAATACATATACATACAAAAGTTTTCATTATAAAGAAAATTTAAAGGAACGAAAAACAAATTCCAGGAAAAAGATTTAAGTACATTTTCCCAATAAAATCCAACAAATCCGAACAAAAGCATGCATACACAACACACGCATACGCATATACATGAACAGAAACTATGTGTGAAATACTATATTAAATATTAAAAATTAAAACAAATTCAATAGAAAATAAATACAAATTCCAGGGAGGAAAATATCAGAGGAAAACAAAATTAAAATTTATATATAGATACATTCAAGTGTTCACTCGTGTACATACGGTTATATCCTTAAAATTTTTGAGAAATAAATTATTTTTACTTTCAATAATTATTTAAAAAAAAAAAAATAAACAGGCAAATGGATTATACACCCTTGCTTAGCTTTACTTTGATTAACGCCATCCGTATATTCATTAGATCTGTCCATTTATCGGATATCGAATTTATGTATGGCTTGTTCAAAATTCCCAGCGAATAATATGCGCATGTTTCTCTTGAAATTAAATATGTACATAAAATGATTATATGTATTTGTGTTTTTCTCCCATATAAACCTGAAAAAGTGTAACCACTACAATTATAACCTCGCTCAAAGCATGACGCCATACTCTCACTGCGCATATATTCTATTCGCTAGGAATTTTTAACAAGCTATACATTATAATATAATATGCTCAAATTAACACTACCACATCGTGTAGTGCTTTGTGCAATTTCGATTAGCCAGCCGGTATTTTCAAAACAACAAAATTTATATTCAACATATTTTATTTAACCGCTAAAAGGATGTTTGTATTATTTAACATACACATATTATTGTAGAAGTGTTTATTCTCATTCTCAGGTTCTCACCGAGTTGTTTTGTTTCTTCATTCTTCATTGCAATTTTAAATTTTAATACAAAGTAAAGCAAAATTAAGAGAAATAATCGTTTCTCTTAGTTTTTCTCAATTCCGTTACATGCTTCTTACATTTTACGTCAGTCATCCGAACGAGCGAGAACCAACCAACATTTATTTACTACAACTCATACTCATATGTTTTCAAACATAATAAAACTTCAAATATGCTCGAATCAATCATCATTATCATACTTCATCATCCATCATACGATCACACTTGTATGCTTGTATGAATACCATACATAACATAAGCAGAGCATGAGAAAGCTTTCAGTTCAATTAATCAATTCTCACGTCTCACCCAATTCATTTCACCTTTTAATTTTCACGTTACTCTTAATTGAGCAAAGATTTTTGATTTGGTATTTGTATTTTGTTACAACTTTTAGTTACAACTTACAACATCGACAAGTCGACTCGACACGATTTTGTCTGTTTGTAATCTTACTAAACAAAACACACATTTACCATTCAGAGTTTTCTTTTTTAAAGGATAATGTTCTATTGAAAAGGGATATACAAATTAAAACCCTACAACCGACAACAATAGAGAGAAATCTTTGCGTTGGGCTTTGGTGGATGATTTTTGTTGTTCTAACAGAGACATAGGATTTTGCTTTGCTTTGCTTTTCTACTACATACTTAATTGCAATTTATGTTCGTAATGTTTTCATTTTTCTTCTTCGTTTTATTTTTGTTTTGTTTTGCCATTTTTGGCATCTTATTTTTACTGTTTTTGGCACATTTAAGTGATTTATCTTCCGAAAGTTTTCTAAAATAAAAAAAAAGGAATCTATTTTTTCATACATATTTAGAACAAGATAATTACCATTTAATGAAGTGCTTTCTTTTCTCGCGTATGCACAAGTGTATACATATGTATCAGTAGTGTGTGTATGCGATAAAAGGATCCTATATACAAGAAGCAAGTAAAACAATAATAATAAAAACAATCTAGAAAGAACATAATTTTTCACATTCTGAAATGTAATACATAAAATAAAATAAAATAAAATATGGCGTGAGAGATTCATAATATTTTTCCATTTATCCACCTGTTTTTCCTTTTCTTTTTTGCCTATATATTTGTCTTAAGTGAAGAAAAAAAAAACAAAACCACCCCGTTTCGCCCATTATTTACTTTTATACATACCGATATGACGTACCTACATTACATAGAAATCTACTGTACTGATGTATACCTAACCATCTAATACTGTTATACAACTGTTACACGCACAAGACATAAATTCCAAAACTGTAGCTATAAAATCGAATCCAGCCATATACAGTAATAGAGAAAGAGGAAAAGCACAAGCAGCATACTTAAAAAAAAAGTATGAAAATGGAAAGAAAAAAAAACAACTACAGCCAGGAAGAAATAAACGAAAAATTGCGTGAATGAGCTAATAAGGCAAACATGAAAAAAAAACAACGAAAAGTATAAAAAATATTCAAAGAAAGGAAATAAACGAATTTTTTTTTTTCGTCCTTTTTTATTTTTATTTATTTAATTTTGTTTTTGTTGTTTTTCTGTTGTTGGTTAGCTTTTATATCAGGGGCTTGTTGCTATGAAAAGTAGGTCAAGGGTATTAGTGTGTACACATTCTTTAGTGTGTCATCATCAATCCGTAATAAATGCACACACACACACACACACACACCCATCTATACATACAATGTTCACAAACAAACATATACGTATATACATAAACACATCAGTAAAATGTGTTAATGCGTGTAACATACATACAAACACACAGAGATATCTACCTCCCATGGCACATAAAATAAATGAACGATGCTGCTGATATTAAATTTTCTGGGGCATAAGGAATATAAAAAAAAATAAAAAACAAAATGAAAAGGATGTACGCACACATGCGAAAAGAGTACAAAAATAAATCGACAAAACATGTATCCTTATACAGAGAACAGTATACATATATCCAGCCACAGTATACTCGTATGTATTAGAAAAGAACACATATACATACATGGACAGTATAGATGGATGATAGATAAGGGATGCGCATATACCAAAATACATAAATACTCCCCAAACCTATATATTATATTATTCCGATCCCTATCCCTATAATACTCCCTACCCAACTCCCAACTCACTCACCTTACAGCCTTACACAAACACTATTTCCCATACCTTAAACCAGAGGGTGCTTTTGTTATACTGTTTTCAGTGCTTTTGCTACCTACCGCCTACCGCCTTTTACCTGCTCCTGATCTCATCGATTTTTCATCAACCGATATTTAAGGAAAATTTAAGCATTTTATTCTCTGTGCGTGGGATGGAATGTGTGGATTTGGAAAACAGATGTAGGAGAGAATGGAGGGAATAGAGAGCATAGCTATGTGGAGGATATATACGGAAGATACTTAATTGGTAAATGTGTATTATAATGAAGCATTGCGCCGAAATTAAAATTTCGGAGAAACGGAAAAACTATAAACAAGAAAAATATGAAGAAAATAAAAAAAAAAGGAAATTACAAAAGAACTTGTAAGAAGATAAGAAAACACTTAAAAGTTTATTTAATAAAACTTTAGATAATTTTTGTATGAGTATGTGTATGATAATGTGTGCCTCTGTGTTTGGATACGTATATACACATGATAACATTTAGTACGTGAATCTGCAAACAGAAGAATTAACAAAAACCAAAAAAAAAAAAAAAACAGAACAGATCCTGAAATGAACAGAGTTCAACATCGAAAATTAATTTTTACGTGTAAACAAAAACAAAAAATACAGCCCAAAAAAAAAGGAAAATAAAATAAAGCCGAAATGTAAGAATAACAAAATCACATTTCCTAATTTGTTTACTGTGGAATTTTAGTTTTTAAAGCAAAGCTGTAAAGTAAACAGGACAATTAAAATGTTGCAAAGTAAAAAAAATTATAAGCAACAAAATCAATCATGAATATTTAATGCGAACGGATAAATGATATTTGCAAATGACAAAATTTGCCGATGACAAAAGACAAATACATACTATGTAATATGCGTGTCGCAAAGTAAATTCGATTTGTATAGGCACCGTGTATCTATTATAATATATCCTTCGAAAAAAAAAATATGAAAAAAAATAAGTAACAATACAAAAACATGTAAAAAAAAAATTTTTTTTAACCTTGAAAATAAATCGTATCGATCAGGAAAAAAAATATTTTTTTGTGAAAATTTAGAAGAAGATAAATAGAGAGATATAGAGGAAGGCAAAAACAGGAAACTAACTAGAATTTAGTGATAAAATGTGATGCTACATTATGTATGTATGAAGTAATCTATAAAGTTTCGAATGCGGGTGTGAGATGTATGAGTTTATGGTACACTGATAAATTTAAAGGAAAAATATCTAAAGCGCAAGTCAAGGACATTATTTCATTTTAGTTTTATTTTATATGCATTTCTTTATTATATTACGTCTTTTTTTTTTGTTAATAATACTATTGAGAAGATTAAAAAGAAAAAATTATGTACATTTGTATGTACATATACACGCGTGTATGTGTAAATGTATGGGAAGAAATGTATGTATGAAATACGATCCAATAAAAATAGTTTACATGATGTGACAATAAGAAAACTTTTCCGAAATGAAAAAATGAAATGAAATTTTGTTTTCAAAGTTCTTTTGATTTTTATTTTGCTTTCAAACTATTCAACGCTTAAGATATACCAAGCCACAGCGTTTCTTGTTGGTTGTGAATTTGATTAAAAAAAAAAAAAACAATGATGGCCCCACAAATCAAAAGCTTGTGCGTAATTCTCAGCGAAATTAACAAAATTAATTACAATTTCGTATAGTCTTTTGTCCACAAATGGCAAAAAGCAGTCTATGTTCTTATATCCACTTTTTTTTTGTGATTTCGATATTATTTCGGAATTACCGGAATGTTTCACTTTGGTCCTTTCATTATAAGGATATTAAATGTTCATCAAATTCATTCAAATTAACTGCAAAAAATCACTCAGATCGCATTCTCATTTTCATTTATCGCATTATCAATCAATATTTTCATAAAATGAGCACACATACCGATGAAATTTCTTTATTCAATTTTATTTTTTTTTTTTGTGTTTTCCTTTTAATTTCTTCGATTGTAATAATAATATAGCAATAATAATAATAAGTGGCACATGAAATAAATAAAAATTAAATTAAATTTTTGTAAATATAATAATCGACAACATCACTGTATGTGTAGTAGTGTAAGTACACATACTATACATACACACACACATACACACACACACATAAATTAATATTTTCAAGGACTTTTCATCATTATTATTATATACATTTTACTACTTGTTCGAGGTCATTAAAAAGCTTTCGTCATCGTTTCTTTTTTATATGATATTTTGTTATTATTGTTTTTACTTTTATATTTACATACATTTATATACAGGAGTATATTCGTATAATGTGTGTAATTCCGTATACATACTCGTACTTACTACTTTAGAAAGCTCACACTTGTCCTTGTTACCGAAAATGAACTTTTTGTTTGTTTTTTTTTTTGGTTTTATTTTGTATAAAAATAGATAAAACAAAAATTATACGAGAAAAAAAAAATTATTTTTGTGTAAGAATAATTCATTGCACACATACTTATGCATATATACATACATGCATATTTTGACCTTATAGGCTGCTAAATTAGACAGAGAAGACTAAGGATAAATATATTTTTTTTTTTTGATTTAGTTAATGAAGTTTATTAAAATTGAAAGAAAAACAAAACATTTAGGCTGGTATTCACCAACATAGATTATCTTTTATCTAAGATAAAGTGCATTCATCAACCTGGATAAAACACTACTCGGATATTTTTAAGACAACCTCGGAGTGGTATTATAAGTATCGTTCGAACATAACCTTGTTATTAACAGCAACAGCACAAATAAAGATAACGTAGTTGTACTGTATTATCCATCTTTGCATATAATTATCACATCACAAAACCTTTTTTTCATTTTGTAATATAAAAATACAATCAGCTGATATGTTTGACACACATGTTCGACCCGAAAACGAAGTTCGAAAACAAATTTTATCTAGGTTGATGAATAAGCTGAAATTGTATCCGACTAAAATATATCCGACGGATATATCCATGTTGGTGAATACCACCCTTAAGGAAATAAAATAAAAGAATAATCTACACACAAAACAAAAAATGCACATTAAGTTACACACATGATGTGTATCATATAATATACAAATGGAAGGAATTTTTTTGTGTATATATGAATTATGAAACTGAATATTAACTTTCTCTTTATATCAAGCACACTATATAAGTATATACAAAAATATAACCTATACATTAATAAAAGGATTATTATACATTTTTATATAAATTACCAGCTATATCCTGACAATTAAGTCGAAAAATATTGACCATAAATTAGCTACATATGTATATGAAGAAAAGTGCAGAAAAGTATATACCTATATATATATTTTTTTTTACACAACTTTATTTGATTCATCATGACAGGATATTCATTCAGGATTTGAGTTATAAAGAATTTCATTATTACATATTTTATTATTCAATATTAACATAAATGAATAATTCTTTTCTTACATAATAATATTCGTAACGTACATTATGTGGAAATCATAGCGCGTAACACAACGCACCGCATCCCACCGGATCACATCATATAGGTACATACGATGCGATTCTGGATAAGAGATCTCTTATTTCTCTTATTCCTCTTATCGTTTTTAGTGCAAATTACATACTTTTAGGAGTTAAATTAATTTAGATAAGAGATGTGAACAGCTGATCTCTTAACTTCAGTGGTGAATTTTTTAATGAATTTTGACATTCTACTTTTGAACATTTACAACCGAAAAATTCTGTTTTAACGGACAAAAATCTCTAAACTTTAGAGGTCATCGATGAGGACCTAATTAATTTGATAATAATAATAATAGGTAATAATAATAATAATAATAATAATAATAATAATAAAATAAAAATTGTGATATAAAAATAAAAATTTGTGATAGTTACTAATAACAAAGATGATACATAATACAGTGGAACTACATTATCTTTGTATATAACAAGTAGTAAATTGAATAAGGTGGGTTTAAAACCTATGCTAAATCTTATGTCATTTTATGAGGTGAATCTCTTATCCAGAAGAATACCGATTCCTCTTAAAAAATATATTTCACCAAAACTTTAGAGAAATCAGATGAATAAGACATCTCTTATACAGAATCGCACCGATAATTCGAACTTCAACTTCTTTTACATTTACATACATATAATGCTATAGTACCTATATACGGAGCGTTATGTCATAGTTTACACCTGCCTTTCTGGGTGTCAATCTATCATTACAGAAAAAAAATAAAAAAACTAATAACTTTCCAAGGTCCTTTTTTGTTTTTTAGTTTTCATTTTCTTTTCATTAATTTTTTTATTTTTATTTTTTGGAATTAGTGAAATTGCTTACACGATAATACATACTTATGTAAGTACATAAATATCCAACAGTTGAAATGGACGACTATAATAGAATTCGAAAGAAAACACAAACAAAACAATGCCAAAAAAAAAAAAAAAAAATAGAAGCCGAAAATAATTATGGCGGTGTGCAGTTCAAAAAATAAAATGAAAATGAAAATAATGTAGGACACATTAAATGAAATTAGAACATTATACACGCACACACACCCTCAATAATTGTACATATATGAAAACGTGTGTAGGTACACATATATAAGTATGTACGAGTATATGTACATATATTACTCTTAACCGAATTACCTACCATCATGATAAATAACGTAATTGAATGTTGCTCATTTTCTATTAGGTATAAACTGTACTATACTATAATTATACGTACATACATCATAAATTTACATGTACATGTTTGTGTGATGCTTACAAGTTTATATATATACATATACATATGTACATACATATAATATTCATGCATACATATAGTTTCTAATTTGTATATCAATGTCATGGCCTCCAGCAAAAAAAAAAAAAAAAAAAAAAACTTAGAAGCCGAAAAAATAATTATTAGTGCTCGTGTTGTATTTATGACGGTATATTCTTATTATTATTATTTCCTACATACATACAACAACAGTTATACTCGCAATAAGCAGAAAAAGGATATATGTTGGGTGAGTTTCAAAACGCCTCAAAAATGTGTTGTGATACAGCATCAAAACAGTCATGATGCAAAGTTTTAAAACAGCATTAATGCTTCGCATCGATATTGCAGTTCTACAACTTTGACGTTTTGAAACGAATTTGTTGCTTTGTTTTGACAACAAGAAAAATGGTTCCACCTCCTACAGTACATAATTTTAAAACTTAATTAATTCATTCTCTACGTCTACACTAAATCAAAAAAGGTGAAACAATTTTTTAATAAAATTAAACAATATCGCAGGATGGACATATTTTATAGTCATTTTCGAATGAACAAAATCACCTTCAGTGTAAGTGCTCGTATAATATAATACTCTCCATTTTTTTGGAATTTGTCATTAATATTAAAACACTACACATTAAAAATTCAATTTATCATCATAAAAGTACAAAATTTTTGTTTAAAACAGACTGACCTTTGGTTTCATATAACAAAATTCATATAAAACTAAATTATTGAAATGATATTTGAGAAAAAAAATCTATTCAAATCTATTTTGCATCATAAAAATTCTGGATGTTTAGATTGCTTGACAGAAATGCGTATCAGATGCATTCACAATGAGTTTTGAAACTGTAGACATTGTCATCGATTCAAGTGTTATCGTTTTGAAACTATAAAATTTGAAATATATATCGTTTGAAAATTATGCAACGAGACGGTATTTAAACGTTTTGAAACTCACCCAAAAATTTCAAATATCTATTTACTATGTATATTATATGCATGAAATGCCACCATCATATTTTTAGATAATAAAATAATGTATGTATGTATGTACATAAGTTATGCGTACATATAATTGTGTGTGTGTGTGTGTGTGTATGTATATGATTGCGATGTATGTATGTGTAATATTGATACGAAAATGAAAAAAGTAGGTCAAAAAGAAAATTTTTATACTTGCATATTATGTATGTATGTATGTATATAGGACCAGGAAAAAGGAAGAAAAATATTTCAAATTTTCATTTGAAAATTTATACGCATTTACACACCCACATTTTACGAAATAATATGCATATATACAAATATATATTGGGCTAAACTTCCGAATTGGGGCCGCCAGATTTTGAAACGAGACCTTCCGATAATGATACTTTGGAATGTCCTCTTTGACGTGGTATATGTCTCTGTTGGTGCAAATTCATCTTAAGGACGCAACCTACCCTTAAAAATTGTTGGTCCAAAACGACGTGTTTTACGAAATCCGTTATTTCTCCAGATCAATATCTTGGATCGGATTAGTTAATATACCATTTTAAAGATAACTTTCGGCTTTATTTTTCACACTTTATTTCACTTTGATTGGATTATTAGCGGTTCACGAGATATAAGGACTTAAATTCAATGCAGTTTCTATACATAAATGTAGTATCATTGAAAAGAGGACCAAAAAACTTTTCAAATGATATAATAAAACATATATGTCAACTTTCAAGTTTTGAAGTTATAGCGTCATCAAAAGAAGTTGAAAAAGTGATTTTTAAAAAACAGGAAATTTTGAATTTAAGTCCTTATATCTCGAGAACCGCCAATCCAATTAAAATGAAATAAACTGTGACAAATAGAGCAGGAAGTTCTCTTTCAAATGGTTTATCAATTAATCCGATCCAAGATCCTAATCTGGAGAAATAACGGATTTTGTAAAACCCGCCATTTTGGACCAAAAATTTTTAAGGTGAATTTGTGCCAATAGAGATATATATCACGGTAAAGAGGACATTCCAAAGTATCATTATCGGAAGGTTTCGTTTCAAAATCTGGCGGCCCCAATTCGGAAGTTTCCCCATATACATATTGTGTTGTGATATTAAGTCTCATATATGTATGTATATGTATGCTAATATGAGTATAATAATGAAATTGTGTGTGGGTTATAATTTTTTTAGGTTTTATAAATATGACGTAATAATTCTCTGCTAAAGAAGTTTCTAGTTTTTTATTTTTTTTTATTTTTTTATTTTTTTCAATTTGATTTTTATTTTCATTTTACTACTATCTACATATGTACGTACGTATATTTCTATATTTTTTTAAATAATATTTTATATGTGTTACGCATATTTTATGAGAGCATTTATATTAAATAATTTTCAGCACAAAAAAAAAGAAAGGATAATTTGTGGTATATACATGAGTACATATATGTGTGTGTATGCATATCGTTAATAAATATTACTTTTAGTAGTCATGTAATATATGTTACATGTATACTATTATAAAGAGGCTGATATATTATAATAGCATATAATAGGTTGCGGTGTGAAATACCCTTATAATAATGATGTGTGGAAAACTTTAAATTTCGATCTCATAAATTTCACAAAACTTATTCCTTTTTTCATTTTTATTTATTCATTTATTTTTTTTTGCTTTTACTTTAGCTTTTGCTTTCAACTTTATTCCAATGCGTTATGTATATTATTTTCCTTCAAGTTGTTTTTTTTTTTTGTTTTTAGTCTGTGAAAAAAAGGATGAAAATTTATTAGATAAGGTATACAGGTACATTTTTTATTCAAAACAAAAAAAGCGTATCATCTGAATGTAACGGACTTAAGACGTATTACTTAACAGTATACACAATAAATAGATTATCCTTGGAGTATAATATTTATGACAGTTTCCAAAATTTCTGTATGTATAGATATAAATAATTCCATGAATTTATTTTATTTTATGCAAAGGCATATACCTACATACTTATGTATATTTATTTGTAATTGTATATACAGACACCCAAGACCCAACTCACTCATACTGATACACTTATTATTTTTAGCTAAATAATGCTTATATTGTATACACACAGAGGTTGAAATTAAGTATTTTGCTAATTTCTGCCTCGAAATCCGGAAAAAACGACAGATTTAGGCCGAAATCTATAGTCAGCGAAATTATATAAAAAGTACGTAATAATCACTCGAAATCTAGTCATGTTTTGCTCTTTACGTAGAACAGAGACATCTACCAACAAATTGTAAACCAAAAAAATGTTTTTTTTTGTTAAATTTTCATTAAGAAATAATTGAATATAATTGACAGTTAAATTTAATAGAAGAAGTAGGCTATGTTCAGGTAAATTAAATTAAAATTAGATAAATCAAATAAATTCGACAAACCGTCAAAATCGCTGTGTGTCACCTTCGTAATTTCTACTCGAAATTAAAATGAAATCTACTGGATTTCAACCTCTGTGTGTCTACAATATTAGATATCATTATTTATACACATACATACATACTTAATTGAAAATTCTACGTAATATTGCGTTTATTTCAAATAAACGTGCCTGTCTTATATATTTAAAAAGAATATATAGGTATAAGAGGATATTTTTATTTTTTATTAATTCCGCAGTTCAATTTTATTTCATTTTTTTTTTATTTTGTGAATTTTCGATGTTTATATAAATATTTAAATAACTTCGCAATTTTATAAGCTTCCTTGCCCCTGCAATGATTGTTTAGAAATAAACAAACAAAAAAAGGACAATTGGGGATTAAATTGTAATATTAATATTTTATTCCCAAAAATTGTTTCCTATGCTGTTTGACACTCAATTTCTTTTCAGTTACAGATAGCCACACATTACCTCAATATTCCCCTATAAGCTGCCTAAGATTTTTAAGCTGCTTCAGCAAGCTTCTAAAACAGGTGATTTTTGTTATGCCGCTTCTACATTTAATGCAGGGACTTGAACTTGGACTTCAACTTTCGACTTCACAGCATGGCAGCTTAACATGTAAAAGTAGCTGTCAAGTCTACTTCGCATTAAATGTAGAAGTTCTAATACATATCCATTAAATCGAAGTCGAAGTTGTAGTCACTGCATTGAATGTAGATACAGCATTAAAGGTAATGCCGTACTGCGTTCTCTAAGCCAAAATAACTCTAGAATACAGATTCAAATTGAATTTTGCTTATTTTTCGTATAGTAGTTTCGTTTCCGTTTTGAAAATATGTCTCTCATACTTATTATTGTATATATGTATACGCAATCAAAATTTTTCCTAAAAATAGTAATTCGATATTTTTATATCATGAAATTGGAGAAATCAAAATTGAATTTACTTATATTCTTGTCAAATTTTCTCATAAATCAAATTTGAAATCTTCCAATTTGTAGGAGGAATATACATATATATAGGAAGAAGAATAAATGAGCCCGTATTCATACACTTCCCAAATACATTATCTTGATATCCTTAAAAATACTGAAAATCTAATTTTGTCGTTTTCATTATTATTTTCGTATTTATTCTATAAAAAAATATATATATTATATATATTTAAAAAAAGAAGAACAATAATAAGAAGAAGAAGAACACGATGAAGAAGAAGAAGAGAATAATGTGTATACTTGACCTACTAACCTAATTTTCGTTGCTGATATTATACTGTATACACATAGATGTACGTACATATGTATGTATATGTACTTTAATATAAACTTTTGTCTGTATATTTGTTAATATCCTGAAAAAGTATTTTCGAAAACTACTCATGTATAAATGTAGCTACTCTAGAAATTTTGTTTTTGTTTATGCATATGTATACGTTTTTCTTTCCTTTTTGGGTTCTAGGAAATGAATCGGAAATTGTGTTTTCTTTGTTTCAAGAAAAGTTTTCTTGTTTTATGTGATTGGAATTTTATTGTATATTTAAATGTAGTTTCTATACTTTTTCTCTCCCTCCCCAACAACTCTCTCCATCATTCATCAATACTTTTCTGTAAACTTATATACATACATATGTATTTTCTGTTGTTGTCATACTAAAATTGAAAATTATGGAATGAGCGTCAAAATTCTTCCATTTCTTTCCCGACTAAAATATCATTATAATGTAGTTTTGTTTTCTAATTTTGTAAATGGAAATTATTTATTCATATTGTGTGGTATGTATTTGGAAAATGTTTGTCTCCATTTTTCTTTCTTTTTACTTTTTATATTTTTCTTGTGAAAATAAAAAAAAGTTTTCATCCTTTAATGATTTTTCGTTTAGTGAAAAACTCAAATGAATTATCAAAATCTCTCTTTGTCAAAGATTTATCAATTAAATTTTCAACAAAATTAGGTGAAATGCCTAAAACAATATACTTTTGATGGTATATCCTTACAATATCCATTTTACATGAAGTAAATTAAATAAAGGGAGCGGAGAGAGTGGTATATAACAAATGAGGTCAACTATACACATACAAGCACCTATACGCTACTCGCATTATATCGATATATCAACACAAAAACGCATTCTATTGCGATAACATTTCATTCAATATTAATTGAGGAAGGAAATTGAACAAAGAAAATAAACTGAAATGGGGGTGGTAGGCAAATGTATGGGGCTGCTGATTGTTTTCCATAGACTGCTGATATTGCATATGATTATGAAATACATATACATATATACAGTAGCCGCATTTACAAGTTTCATTAATTGAATGAATATTTAACTGATTTTTTAGTTTGATAGCACTGCTGTTAACAGTGTATCGATTTTACAAGGTTTAATATTTTTGTTTCATCGAGAATTAGCTCATTAACAAACTGCCATGCTATCAGCCAATAATAGTATGTGTAGATGGAATATAAATATGGGGCGATGTGGAGGGACATTAAACAGAATATGGTTACTGCACGTGCCTCCCCAAAGCAGCAGGTAAAAATTGCTGCCCACTTCAACTCTAATTGGGAGGATTAAAGTAGGGTTCAGATTTTCCATTTTCCAGATTTTTCACTTTTAGTGGTACCGCAGTAAACTATAGGAAACTTATGTCAAAAAATTTTTAAAATTGAAGAAAAAGGATAACGAAAAATAATCTTTAGCGATTTGTTTACAATTTTTGTGTAACAAAATAAGACTTTTTGCCATTTTTGATTGTACAAATGTTCAGCAGTTAAACTATTCAGTCAGTCATATATTTCTTACATGTATGTATAGTATACATACAGTGATACAGTGGGAATACCATCCCCTAACTTTACCTACATGACCGATACTCAAACCCTAAATACATAATCACTTTTCTCTGTAACAACAAAAGTTCCCTATTCTCATCCCCATCTATCTGTTTATTTATGGGAGGATATTTATATGTACAATATTTATGTACTGTGGTATGGAACTGTATGCATTGAGCATTTTCATTTTATGTTATATACATAACTGGAACAATGAAAATTAGGTCATGGAAAAGCTCACAAAAAAAAGAAAACACATGCATATACTCGTATGTATAAAAGAATAGCGGCAAAACAAAAAACATAAACTGAACAGAACACAGTAGAACAGAAAAAAAAAATGCCATAAATTTTACAAATCGATTCTTATTACTATTTTGGAGTCTCGCTCGAATAACACAGCAGGAAGCGAT
Organism: Villa cingulata; assembly: GCA_951394055.1. NCBI lineage: Eukaryota > Metazoa > Arthropoda > Insecta > Diptera > Bombyliidae > Villa > Villa cingulata. Next base: position 33,357,850 of record OX596023.1, read on the forward strand.
TCTCTATTTAGGAGAGAAAAAAATATTTGTAACTAAATGGAGATTGAAACATGCAAAACAAAAACAAAAAAGGATAGGCAACAAGAAAACAAGGAAGAAATTCAAATCGAATCCAACTGATAGGATTTTAAAAAAATTTCCGTGTACATAATTGGAATGCTGTGTACGTACGAATACGTATGCATATATAGAACGGCAGGCGGTTATTAAATGACTTACAGAGGATCGGTGCGTATATTTTCCAATTTTCCTGTTATGGCATTACTACTTATATATACATATTATAGCAATGATATAAAATTGAATTTTACTTTTTGATATTTTTTGCCATTAAATTTCTTTTAAGTATAGGTATATACATTTTTGTATTTCATTTTCATTTAACGAACAGTTTATGCGTTATTTTGAATAGAAATGAATATTGTAAAAAAAGAACGCACACAAAAGTAAACACAATAACAAAATAATTATTTTGATCATTTTTTATTTGAACTTCCTTTGTATATTTTTTTAAGTTTCCTTTGTATACTTCCTTTTTATACTTTCCATTTTCAAATTTTATTGTCGTTTTTACAATGTTACGAAAATTACTTCTTCGAAACTTTTTTTTTTTTTTCCTGAATGTTCATTCAAATCCTAACCCCATATAGTATTTACATAATGATGGCTCATGTCCAAATATTACTTTAACCAACCAAACCTCCCCCCCACACCCAACTTTCAACAGAATATTTAAGAAACATAAAAGTGTTTTCTCAAATAAACAACATCACCAACAAAATAACCAAAAAGAACAAATAAGATGAAAAGGACGAAATAACGAAAATAAATTTTTTTTTATTTTTTTCATTTTTATTAATTTTTTTTCTTATTTTTTGCATTTATTCATTTATTTTCATTTTTTCTTTCATTAATTTTTGTTTGTAATTTTTTGTTGATTTTACACACACATATACATACATATGTATGTACCTACATATATTTTTTGAACTTTGATCAAAATCATAAGGGAAAATAAATATTCTGATAATATCTACATATATATGCAAATGCAGGAGTATGTATGAGTGAGTGTATTATATCCTATAAAATGGTATAAGGGTATAATATTACACTGACAAATTGAATAAATACACAATTTGAAAGAAAAGGATAACAATAGGATAAAAGGGAATTATATTAAATTTTTTTTACTTATTTCATTTTCCCATTATATTCAAAAGCTTTCCTTCATATCCTATCCTACATCATGTACTGTACATTATGTACCAATACCAATGTAGTACCATATATCTGCATGGAATGAATGTAGTAGATTTTTCTATTTTCATACGCAACTGATGTGTATAATATCCAATATATAATATAAATTCTGCGATATACTGAAGGAAATGTTTTGAAAATCAGGAGGCATATCTACTATATATTTTTTGAAATAAAAAAAAAAAATAAAATAATTATTTTATTTAATTTTGTTGATGCTTGTTTTTTTGTTAATGTTCCTTGAAATATGTATACTGAAATTGTACAAGGAAGGATACTTTCTCTCAAACATTGGGAACCTTCATATAATATACGTATACATACATTATAAATATTGCTTTTATGCGCGTATAGAATCATCTAGACATTTATATCTATATCTGTATATGTAATTTTCTTTTGTTTGTGTTTATGTGTATGTCGGCGAAATTGACCTATTTTTGAAAATATTTTCATATACATTATTCAGTACACATATTATAGGTATGTATAGGTACCTATCTGTATCTTATATAATATACAATCTATACGGATGTTGTGTTGTGTATGAATTTATTTTCATTCTTCTTTGCTTCCTTCCATTTAACCCAACAGTTTGTGATTTAATCAAATTGGTGTCCTAATTTTTTATATACAGAGATACGAGATATTTTACCATACCATGAGATATACATACTCGTACATATACTTCTATTTTTAAATGACATTTTTTTTTATAAAATTTGACTGTACTTATATACAGAATTAACCAGCAACTTAAATAAAATTCATGAAAAATAAATTTAAAAAAATTGCAAAAAAAAAAAAAAAAATGGCATACAGCAGTATCACATTACTCGTATATACACATGTCCTGTCCCTATATACATATGTACATATTTATATACACATATCATTGTATATGATCATACAGAATGGTTATAATTATTAAAGTAACAAGGGAGTCCTTGACTAAAAAAAAAAATAATGATTTTCTGTCAGCCAACCAATTTTCTTTTGAAAAAATTTATGCAAAAATACAAATTTGTAACACGATAAAAGCATGAAAAAAAAAATGAAAAATAAAAAACAAAAAAAATGTACATATATGGTTTACTCGTACATAGCAGAATGAACAAAGTAAAAACTGTAGATATATGTATACACTAATTTGTATGTGAATATGCGGGAATATGTATATACTGTAATATGAAATGTAGGTCATACAGCCACACATACACATTCACATTCATAAATAAATATAGGGCCACAACGTACATATAGGGCGACAAGCGTTAAGGAAGTAAAAAGCACGCAGTACATTTTTGTACATAGATAGGTATGTAATATTGAAATAGATATGAACCTATCATATCTATATACTGTATGTAAGTATGTGTAAATCGAAAAAATAGAACAAACAGCCGCATAGATAGAAGATAGCTTAGGGATAGATTTTTTTTATTTTTTTTCGAATTTTCATATTATTACTTTCCTATTCTCAATACGGCGGTGGTAAGGATCCCCTATAGCGTATACTTGTATCGGTATATGTATATGTACATATGTAGATACTACACCGAAGTAATAAATGTAAACTTAGAAAGCGTATAATTGATGATATTCGAGTAAAATACGAACGTACGTATAGTACGTATACAACAACCAATAACATACAGATTTTTCATTTTTATTAGCATTTTATTTCAATTTTTATTTTGTTTTGTGTCTTTTTCAAATTTTTTGCAAACACAAAATATTACGCATAACCACGCAAATTATAAATATATATACATACCGTATTCGGTACATATACTATACATAACGATATTATCAGATCATATACATACATATAAATTTGTTATGCAATCTGATCTGACCCTGAGATATACGAGTAGTTAGTATATCGCGTTTGATGGTGTTATGGTGTATATAATATACGTAACAGTAGTATTTTTACAGTTTTTTTTTTTCTTTTCATTGCGTGTTCATTTGAATTTTATCCTTCTGATATACATATATCTACGAATTCTAGATATGATATCAAATAATTTTCATATATACCGAGCTAATTATAAATCTTCATGATGTATTTTACAAAGCCACCCATTCCCCCACGAATAAATAAAGAAAAAACCTACCAAAATCGAATGGAATGTGGATAATTATCATACACATATCCTGTGTATACATATTTATAATTCTCGTGAATGTTAGTTGAAATGATTGATAGGAGGATGAACACTTGAATCGTATATTTGATGTATTTTTTGTTTTTCTTTATACATATACATATTTTCGTTCAGAATAGATAATCAAATGAAGACGATAATGAAATTCATTTCGATAAATAACTAAATTAACAAATAATCCCAGAAAAATTCTGACATCAAATTCATATTATACCATCATCAATCAATCTTCCATTGATGATGGATTATAAGAAATTGACAATTTTTCACAGGCTATTTCACCTATGTACATATTTATTTATTTACTATACTGTGTTGATTTTTGCAGAGCATTACATATCATATTAAATATGTATGTGTCAATAAATCTTGAGGCAAAGACACAATCCATAAATTCATTCAATTTCATCATATTGAAAGAGGCTCTAATATAGCAGACAACAGAACAGACGAATTCAGTATTTTTATAATTTTGATACCGAAAAAAATCTAAAACTCCGAATAGTGTCAGTCTGTCTAAGTAAACTCATCATAACTTCATAACTCTTTTACAAATCTCGTAAGTTCCAATTAAGGTTTTTTGTTTGTCTGATATTTCTACATATTTCGGATTGTTTTAGGCATTCCTCCTTTATTTTATTTTAGACATAAAAATTTTCTTTTATAGACACAAAAGATTCAGTGTCTGCATTTACATACATTTTTACTGCACTTACATGCATACATCATCACAGACACATTTTAATATTTTAATAAAAGTCGTATAGACATTTTACAATATTTTCTCATTACATACATTTTTTTTTTTGTTTCTGTTTTATGTCCCATTTTTGACATCTATGCTAAAGCTCTATAAATGTTACCAAATTTTAATTTTGTTAATTAAAAAAAAAAAAATGTGCATTTGCATTTTTATTACTTTGACTTATTGTTTTTTTGTTTTTTTTTTTTTTGCATTGTAAAATTTATACTAAGCCAAAAAAAAAATCGAAAACAGAAAAAAGTTTCGCTAAACTAGGTCATATGCATATATAACATACTATACATACTCGTACATATGCAGTCATATACATGCAATTGTATACTCTTTAAAAATTCATGTTATATAGACAAAAGGATAATAATGACAAATACAAAAAAAAAAACGAAAAAAAAAAACGTTCTATTATTACAGAATTTTTTTTTTTTGTTTTTTTTAATAGCAAAAAACTAGTAACAGCCCTAGGAACTACTAACCTACTTCCAATGACCCAGATTCATTTCGAAATAGCATTCAGAAAAGCATTGAAATACTGACAACGATTATTTAACAGATACATATGTGTATGTGCAGTGTTATAGTTTTGTGATGGTGTGCTGCTATAATGTATAGTGAGATATAATGCTATAGTATTACATATATGTGTGTGTGTTGGTGCTGATAATTGAATTGAAGTGCATTTCAGTGTAATTTTTGTTATACTATATATTGTAGTCAATGTCGTTTGCATTTTTACATACGAGTATACACACTGTAATTTGTACACAAATGTGTATATTATGTATTTACCCGTAAAATACTACATTACATGATTTAAACATAAATATACATATACATACTTGCACATACATATAGATGCAGATAATATATATTTGCTAATAAACAGCCACCAACCCGCCGCCACCCACAATCAACCTTACACGTTATAACAACTGTACGCTTTACGTTTTCATTATGATTGTACATACAGTACATAAATAGAGATGCATCAGCAACAGAGTAAATATTTACAGGTACATACATACATTATTTATACGAAAGTATGTTCGTTTGTATAAAAGTATCAGGTACAACATACACATGAATGAAAAAAATAATTTCCAAATAAAATGAAAAGAATCAGAAAGATAAAAAACAAAAAAACAACTAAAAAATCAAAGCAAACAAACGCACACAAACGGGCAAAAAAAAAAAAAAGAAAAAATCGTACAAAATTATATGTGTACATGATAAGATGCAAAGATGTAAAAAATAAAAGTGCAATAAATTGCAATTATTTTCATACCTATATGTCATTATTATACTCGCTGTGTTGCATATTACATACATACATACGTGCACTGTTGTACGTATAGATAATGCGAAAATGTCCGTTTACTCGCGTGTATTCGATAGCATTTTTATAAAATTCCCACTTAATGGCGTTGTACGAGTATAAATAATGAATTTCGGTCACAGTGTTTTTTTTATTCGGTCAGCAGAATTTTTTATTTTGTCATTTGCAGGCATTTTATTTATGTTATCGTCTCTTTTTTTTTCTTCTGTGTAAGTGTGTGTGCGTGTGTATCATATGAGTTTCGAATTTGACTTTTTACAAAAAAACAAAAAAAAAAAAAAATAGAAAACAAGATACATTTTTGGGTAATTTTTCTTTTTTTTTGCGCCCATTTAGGTTATGTAAATATTTAATGTAATTGAAAAGCCCTTGAAAAATGCACTTTTTATCTACAAAAAATAAAAGAGCTTAAATGAAATGCTTTTATGTACCTACCTACGTACAAAGTGAATAAAAGTGATGAGCCAATCACAGGACAATCACTGATCATCATAGACTGTAATTTTGTACGAACTAAAAGTAACTACAAATATCAAAAGCACATCTATCTAATCTACTTATCTATCTGTTCAAGTACCATCAGATGAGTGATATTTAATTGGAGATACTGGATATATCAAGTACATATTTGATTGCATACTTTATGGCGTTTTTTATTTTAAATGCTCAGACAAATAACTGAAGAGCCTTTGCATCATATTACAGTAAATATTTCAAAAGATTCGCATCTTTTTGGTCGTTTATCTTTTACATCTTTTTTGATTTATTTTAACAATATTCCAATCATCCTTTTATATATTAACAGTTTGCACTGCAAATATTTGCCTGATCTATTTTTCTATTTTGCAAATCATTCCACACAAAATGTCTCTCTATCATATACGAGTATTTCAAGTCTATTTCAAGTTGCATTTATATGCAACAGGCATTCAATGAAATCAAATTGTTTGTCAGCACAACACAACAACAATAAAATAGGTATAAAAAATTAAAATTTTAAATTTCAATCACAAACATATATACTCTTATTCTTAATCATTCATATGTACATATATATATGTATGTACATTCTTGCATATCTGTATATTATATACAGGTAGTATCTGCGTATGTGCGTGCATGCATACAAATTCATTTTTAGATAAGCGAATTTTTAGTTTTCCAATAATTTTTAAATTTTTTTTTTTTTCACTCATCATTCTCTAAAAAAAATTCAAAACATTTCTGTATTCGTCCATCATCCATCCGTTTTTGTCTATCTTTACATTTTAACTCTGCTTCTATTTTGTCTCTTTCTATCATCATTATCGTCGTATCAAACAGTTACAAAATATTCTATAAATAAAAATTTTCTGTATCTGCAAAATATTTTCACATACACACACACACATATACATATATATAAAAAAAACTAAATCTTAAAAGAAAAATGGGAAAATCATCATTAAAAATTAGGTCATGACCTAGTTACCCACAAAATAGCAAACAAAACAAGAAGAACAAGAAGAAAATATTTTTTGCACCTGATATTTTCTGAATCTAATCAGTATATCAAGTAAAATATTCAAGTATTCATAAATATACAGATACACACATATATACATTCACTGCGATTAGATACATTCACATACATTATATCTCGTACATGCTTTGACTCTGAATGTGCGTTGCGTATTATATAGTGTTTTCTAACTGTGCACGGACATACTCGTATAATGTATTATAGAAATATAAAATTTTAATTAATGTCATTTATCGGAGAACAGAAAAAAGTTTTGGATTATATTTTTGCATTCTGTATATACTCGTATGCACTATCGACTATCACTATTGTATCACTGACTCCACTCTACAGAGTACAGAACAAAGTATACGCTCACTAACGATTTCTAATGTTCACAATATTTAGTGTTCTTCTTCTTCTATGTTTACATGCATTTTATTAAATGCGATGACATTTTTTCACTCCCCTTTTCCACTTTATGGCAGTAATGAAATGATGATGATAATAATAGAAATGGGAAGATAACAAATAAGTGATGATAAAAATTATTGCATTTCTCTGTCAAATAAATTCGTATGCCAATTGCGTACTTCAAAGTGCAATTTGCAATAGAATGCATCTTCATGAATCGATAATGAAAGCAAAGTGAGTACTGAATAGATTATATGGATGAATGGAGAGAGAGAGAGAGAGAGAGAATAATGAAAATGTTAATGAAGAATTGCATTTATTAAGGCCTGACCAAATTTGGCTTCAGCTAACTCAAGTCAGAAGTCTGATTATATTCTTTTATATATTTGTGACCATAATGAGGTGAAGTTGACTTGAGTAAAATTGAACGAAGCTATCAAATTTTCGTTGACTTCTGTTCGTGTGCTGCTGATCACACAAACTTGAGTAACTTCTGTTCGTGTATACTAACTTTCACATATGTTTACTCAATTCAGATAAGCTAATATAGTTTAAAACTTGACTTAAGTGAATTTCGTTGATTTGACTTGAGTTAGCTGAAGCCAAATTTGGTCAGGCCTTTACTTTGACTGCCTTTGACTGTATATGACCATATGACGTATACTCTTTGTATCAGTCGATCAAAAAACTTAACGCAGATATATCGAACATACGTACAATACTATGTACTGATTTTGATTACATAATTTCGATGCTATAGCAGCTAATGCGAATATCTATCTACATACATATTATGCAGTCATGCAGATGTACTATAGGTATACGAATATGCATTACAGTTTTACATAAATTGGCACTTGAAAATGAATTTTATAAAAATTATGTATAGCACAAGAATTAAATTATATTTTTGTAAATTTTGAATTTAAAAGTAAAAAAAAAAACTCTAATCTGAATCGAAAATTGATTCTTGAATTGGATAAAAGAATATTTTAAATCTACAATATTAGGTGCTTTCGATTTGGCAATTTCAAGTACTTGCGTTGCGACTATACTAAAATGTGTCTAGGATAGAATTGTTAAAACGAACGACACAAAAATTATTCGTAACTACTTGCGTCTACTTCCAGCTAAATGCCTGAAAAATTTTTCACGAGTATAGCTGCGAGTAGATGGCTTAGCGCAGACATTTACCTTTTCTACTCGCAAGTATCTACTTGAAATTGCCAAATCGAAAACACCTATTATGAAACTTTAAAAAAAAATAAATTAGGTAATTTCTTCAGATCATTAAAATGAACTAGATCTTATTATTTTCTTTCGATTTTAAATGTGACATTTTATTATAAATTTGGCTGAATTCCATATTTAAAATCATTTTATTTTCTTTTATTTTGTTTTTGGTCGAATTTAAATTCCTTACCATCCTTACCTCTCATCCAAATTTTGTTATACTCATATATAGATTCCATTACGATTATTAAAATATCGATTCTTTTCTGAAGGTTTTTGTTCCACATTTTAAGGTTATCCCCATATCTTATTTCATATTATATATTTTCTTTGAGAAAAATTATATTTTCAAGAAAATATAGATAATGTATTTCACAAAAAAATTAAAATAAGAAAAAAAAATACGAATAAAAAGAAAAAGATAATTGAGCAATGAAGAAATTAAATCTTAAATGTAACTGACATTTTGAAAAAGAACATTTTAAAATGACATGTACGGAACATTTAGATAATGAGAAAAAACAATATTTTTTTTTTGTTGTGATTTTTAAGGAGTGTGAGATACATATTTATTTTTCATTTATTTTGTCTTGTAATGTAATTGTAATACATCAGATCTGTATCGTATCTATGGAATATCAGAATTAATAATTTAATAGCAAATGTAAAAACAGAAAAAAAAAAAATAAACGTGAATTTGATAAAATTTTGGTAGAAAAGAAAAATATCCTTAAACTCTTATACTTCTGTTCGAGTAAATATGAGTATCTTCCCAATGCACATGTATACATGTACATACTCTCGTACATATGTATATTCTCTATAGTATCAGTATGTATACACGACATTCTCGTGTAAAGTGTATGGTTATCTACCAAAAAATACAGTAGCTTTACATTTTATTTTTGTTATTACCTCTTTTCTCTTTTGTCATTTTGTTTTGTTTCCATTCATTTGTATTATTTTGTTGAGCTATAAATAGCCATAATCGCATACTAACACACAAGTTACCTCCTCATTCAGAATTATGTATATAAAATACCGGCTTATTTGTTAACATTTTCATTTTGACATTGAACACAGAATTTATATGGATGGGTGGGTGGCGGTGGTGGGCTGGTGGTTTGAGTACTTAATATTTATATATTATATTCATATGTATCCTTTTACGTGTATCTTTTATATCCTAATATACAGTAATCGAATTTAAAAAAGATAGCCATGACACACAACATTATCTCTCATACTTTCCTTTTTATCAAAATATCAAAATTTTGTACAGGCAATGATGAAGAAGGATAATATGTTTAGTATAATTTGAATAATTGCCTCTACCTCTAACCACATATAAAATAAATATTTATTTTATATGTGCTTATAGCACATAGCACATAGAAAGGCTTTTTCTTTATTCTCTCTGTTTTCTCAACTTGTTATACATACACATAACATTCATTCAATACATACATATTTTGTTATATGAACAAAACATAGGTACATTTCAATATCTTCAAATGATCATGTATATAATGTAAGGATCAATATTGAGTTCATAATGATCTGGTATATAAATATAATATACGTTTATTCATATACATGAATAAACAATGTTTGTATACATGATAACTGTGTATATGTATGTATGCTTTGGTGATAACGCGATAAAAATAATAGAAATCCATTCTAATGCAATTTTAAAAATAAAGTAACCGGTTTACATAATAAATTGTAGACATGCAGTACAACATGCTGCTGCTTATGCATAATAGCAAATACTATATAAAATGAATAATATGTGTCTATTAGAATGAAAAGGGGATCACAGGAGTGTTAAGTGAAATTGAGATAATCATGAAAATGTTGTCATATCCATATTACTGCTATTGTTACACATTTTTAAAACCTATCCTTTTCTTTAGCATAAATAAACACGATTCAACAAAAATAAAAAAAAAATATTTCTTACGGTTTTAGTTAAAACTACATATAAAATTTGCCTACAAATAAAATATAAAATAATGCCTACAAATAAAAATAATCTTTTTGATACTTAAAAATAAGGAAATGGTTACCTTTTGAAAAAAAAACACTGATTTTCGATTCGATTTTAAAGGAGAAATGGAAACTTTTTCAAATTATTTAAACTATTTCTAATAGAAAAAAAACTAACTAACAAACTGGCATATCTAACTCTTTTTTGAAAAACTCCTATGATACCCTTTTGATTCTAATAAACACATATATACAATTTATGTGATATTGGTGATATACATGAATGAATGTATACATCTATATAAATATGATCTTTTGTACACATACAAGTGTAATGATTATAAAAATAGATTATTCAATGATATATACCAGGATCTGTAATGTATACAGTATTCATGACCTATCTTAATATATTTATTCATGCCAAAATACTAGATCCACTAGGAGTGCGTTCATAAACGTTACTATAGTTAACTATAGTTAACCATAGTTATCATTCGTCGTTCAGAATGGTGGTGGTGTAGTAAAACATAACTACCAACATGAATTTTTAGCGTTCATAAACATCTGTAGTAAAGTAAATTTTTAACTATTTGATGTCAAAAATTAACCATGCTCGAGAGTAAGCATGTACGTAGTAAGCCTTTAAGTGGTAATGACATTGACAATAAAAAAATCGTTTGTCATTTAATTTTGTGTTGTGAATTTGTGAAATTTCAATTTAATTTATTTGAAATTAATTAATTTTGTTTTAAACTTAATTTTTAAAAATTAATTAATTTTTGACAAACAAAAAATATAATTATTTATAAAAATTTTTTTGAAAATAACTATGGCTGTAGTACAACATAACATTGCTTACACTATACCATACCATGACTATGGTTAAAGTAATATTTATGAACGCACTCTAGATCATGTTAAAAAATGTTAAAAATATGAAAATCCTTTTCTCAGCGATTGAATTTTTTTAAATATTTTGTTCGTAGGTTGAGGACTAATACCTGCCCCAATGGCTATTCAATTTTAGATGTATACATTCATTCATGTACATAAATCACATAAACAGTATACATATACATATATTCATTCTATATAGTATTTGCTATTATGCATAAGCAGCAGCATGTTGTACTGCATGCATGTCTACAATTTATTATGTAAACCGGTTACTTTATTTTTAAAATTGCATTAGAATGGATTTCTATTATTTTTATCGCGTTATCACCAAAGCATACATACATATACACAGTTATCATGTATACAAACATTGTTTATTCATGTATATGAATAAACGTATATTATATTTATATACCAGATCATTATGAACTCAATATTGATCCTTACATTATATACATGATCATTTGAAGATATTGAAATGTACCTATGTTTTGTTCATATAACAAAATATGTATGTATTGAATGAATGTTATGTGTATGTATAACAAGTTGAGAAAACAGAGAGAATAAAGAAAAAGCCTTTCTCACGAAAGCTTCTGTCGGTTGCTTTTTGTGCTTTTTGTCGGTTGGTCGTGTCGGTTGCTGGAAAAAATTGGTTACACTTCTTTATATGGACGTTGGACATATGAATATTTATTTTATATGTGCTCTAACTCTACCTCTACTTGCTCTATTGTTGGAGCATTCGATTATCATTACACTGAGTATATAATAATGTATAGTATGTAATATAATATAAGCAGTAAATACGAGTATGTTTACATGCCCATATGTATACAAAATGATAGGACAATCATGTAAAGCGTTACTTATAAATTTCTAGAAATAATATAATTATATAGTCTTCCGTACCGGCAATATCATATACGAGTATAATATCTAACAACACAAATACATACATACACACAAGTTATAATGCTATAAGCACAGACCTAAATAACGATACACAGATAGGCCAATATCGCAAAGCTCATTTTAAAAAATTTCAAGTTTGCATTTTCATCTATAAAACTTTTGATTTGAAACTTAAAATTCGTAAATTGTGCTCTCCCAAAAAGAGAAATGTTTTTTTTACTTTTTTTTATTCATACATACTGCTACCTGCTACCCTTTTTAATTTTTAATTTTTTTTTCCATACCACAATAGCTAGATATAGATGTATGTAAATGTACAGACAGGTTTTATCATTACACATAAGTTGCGTTCCTTTTGACCAAGTAAAGAACTTTCAAGTACTCGGGAGTATATTATAAATGGAACGCAATTTTTTACTTGGAAGTAAAGAGTAACCTCAAATTTGAAAGCATACACATTTTTAAGGCAATGTAAATATTGGAGTGACAGTTGGCCATGCTCCAATTTTAGCTGTCATGTATTTCAAATTTGTTTTGCTTTGATTTTAGATGCTTCATAACATTAAACAATAAAAAGCCACCTATTGAATAAAACGTGTATTAAAAATATTATAGACCTAAACCTATTTCTTTAATCTCTAACGATTAAAACACAAACACCTCTGACGGCGAATTTTGGCGTAACTAACCATGCAACTGTCAAGTAAATTACTCGAATACAAGAGGTGGTGTAGATGATCACGACTACAAGTACTTGCGAGTACTTTACTTGGTCAAAAGGAACGCAACTATATTGTCACTTCGTATACAAGGAGGCTTGGTTGTCTTTTCTTTATTTTGACTTACATCATCAAATACCGGATTTTATAGTTGATAGTTGGTAGATGTTAGATTTTAGATTCTGTTTATATGAAGAAATTGATAGGTATGTACAGTGATCACAAAAATTATTGGTGCTACTTGTGCACAACAAATTTCAAATTTTTACTAAATAATTCAAATTTCCTCGGTATTTTTCTTGAAAGTCAAAATTAAATCAATTATTTTCATTTTAATATTCATAATAATTTTTGCGATAGAATTAATGCGGGAATAATTTTTGGAATAATTCAAATAATATATTTGTTCTAAGAATAATTATGGTTTTTTTTTAAGAAATTGTATTTATTAAAGTTTGAAAAAATAAATATAAAAATTTATTAGTATTACAAGTGTCTAAATCCAAATTACGATACTTTAATTATGCAGAAATACTTTTTGTGATTACTGTACATGTGTATATAATGTGTATACACATATAATGTAGAAGCAGCATAATTTGTAAGATGCATATTAACTTGAAAAAATGAAATCATAATCGAACAAACATAAATTTAGGGTCGAAAATAACAATGAAATAGTAACAAAGGGTCGAAAACAAAAACAAACCAAAACAAACTATAATGTGCGTATATATATATACATATATACTCGTAAATATACATAAATATATTATATCTAACATTATGGTACAAAACAGTATATATTCCAGTATCATACATATTCTATATACTTATGTACATACATACATATTTCTATTGCCCAATACAAAATATGTACGCAAACAAGAAAAAAATTGCTCCCTTCTTGTACATTATATTACGTGTATGTAAGATTGTATATTTGAAACTGTGTTGTTTTGTTTTGTTTTATTTATATTTTCTACTCTCAATTTTCAAAATGTACTCATTTTATAAGAAAAGCTTTGAGAGAGGTGGATTTTCGCTAAATCCACTTCCAAAATTAGCTCGGCAATGGAAAGGATTGTATTGCACACTCTGTATATAGTTATTTTACTCTGTGCTATAAGTATAAGGATATAAGGAAGGACTCATTCCAACAAAATTCAACATTATAGCTTTCGTTTGTATAACAATATGTATACATACAGCGCAGTGTACACATTTACAATGTGAAATATTTATAATGTACATAAGGATACCATATAAAATGTTGATTCTATCATAACAACATAATGGTGCCAACATAAACATCAACATCAACATCGTCCTTATCAGAATGAATAAAATAGGAACAAACACGTGATTTTATTTTATTTACAAAAATTGCCCTACATTCGGTTCTGTTAGTGTTACATTCAATACATACACAGTAACTCACTCACCTTATCCACTTTGACTAACAAAAAAAAAAAAAAATGAATACGGAATTGGAATACAAAAGGAAATGAGTAAACTTTCGAAGCGCATATTCATTTACTTGTTTATATGTGTGATGGGACGATATAAAAGCTATACAGGCAACAAATATTTGTATACATATGTACATGTATGTATATCCAAATTCCAAAACACAATTTTCATCGTTTTGTCGTCTTTTGCTTTGCACATATAACAGTGAGTACATAAATATGAACGAAATGGATGGAGTACCATGCTGAAATTAAATAAAATTTGTACCTACAGTTGTATAGGTGTATAGGTGGTTTGGCTTAGCATCAAAATTTTCCCAACATAAATCACCATTTTCATTTTTATTCCTCCATTATCATCGTATTTTCTATCGAAAAAGCTTTTCGATTCCCCCCTCTACATTCCATCACTTCTATTACAACATTCTGTTTTGATAATGCATACATGATATAGTGATATACTTTGTAAGTATTTTAAAAGCTAAAGAAAATGGCGGATGGCGGCATAAATATTCTGCACAGATGGAATTTTATGTTATATTCACCAAACACACTATAGTACATACATACATAAGTAGAATAGGAGCGTAGAGATGCTAGATACAGTAACAGTAAATGTGGTTTATGTGGTAGTAAATAGTACGCGTAGGAGGATGATAAGAGTCTAATTTCTATGTAAATGGAAATGGATCGAAATTGAAAGACGACAAAGTATTTATATACTAAAAATATTTAATGGAATGAGTCTCAAATAGGATCAAAGTTAAAATGTAGAAGATGAAGAAGAAGAAGAAGGAGAAATGAATAAAAATAAATAAAAATAGGTACATAAATTTAACCCAGAGAATAGATGTGTGATAATGTGGGTAATAAAAGGATGATGAAGGTGTGCATCATATACACATTTACAATTTATTTACTTGTTCCTTGTATATAATAACATACACATACAAGTAATATAATAGAATAATGTAAAATGTGGGTTAGAAAGAAAAAGAAATGAACAGAATTTATATAGGATATCTCTATATGTGTACATATATAGTGTGCTTGACCTATTTTTCACAAAATGAAAATGTCTTCCGTATATCGCTTTGTATACATACATAAGGTAGTATATGTATATAAAGGACGCGTGTATTTAGGAGGAGAGGAGAATCCAAGAGAGGGAGTAGTTTATAATGAAATGACAGAAAATATACACAAAATAAAATGAATATATGTATGTATGGACATGTATGTTAAAGCTTATGCTTGATATATGCTATAATCTATAATAAAATAAATGAAATAAAAGTAAATAACGAAAAATAAACTTCAAAAGCAAAAGAATAAAAAAAAAAGATAACAAACATTAATGAAAAAATAAGAAAATGAAAATTCACATGTTATATAGGTAGTACAGGCAGGAACAAAAATAAAATGAATAAAAAATTTCATGATGATGAGTTTCTATATATACGAGTATATGTAGTTTATTTTTGGTGTTTTGGATTGGGGAGTATATATAAGGGAGTTTTGCTATATACACCTTCTTATTAAATGGAAAAATAAAAATGTATAAAAGCTTCAAAAATTTTATGTACACACTGCATATAAATAATATAGGAAATGGAATAAGGATATTTTTGTCTGTACAAAAATTTTTTCAGAAAATTATTTTGGAGTTTTGGGGCGATTGGTTATGGTTGATGGTGTTACTGTTAGTAGATTGATTGGTTAGTTGCTAAACAACCTTCATTTTCATTTTCCTTTTTTTTTTGTATTTATTTATTTTTATTTTTTGTTTGAAAGCTTTAAGGGTGAACATATCTTATGTTGGGTACGGTCTTGCCAAAAAACATTTTCATTTACCTATACATATAATATTCCACAGATAAAATAGTAGATCGCTATACATTATATATATACAAAAATATGTATTGCCTTTCGTCATTATATAAATATACACGTGCATCTATATCTGTAGATAATTCACATATATACATTTGTATTTGTATAAGATACACATTAAAATGATTTATTCGAAATACCTATAAAAAATTGAAATAAAAATAAAATATTATAAAAGAAGAAGAGCCAGATAAAATTGTGATGTGACTCTGACCTGACATACATTTTATTCTATTTTTATACTTTCGAATATACATTATAATTCGAACCATATTATCATTGTATATGTACATATGTATTTGTGTATGCATATATTATAAAATAGCATACAATCACACAAAAATTCATAAATGTGTACTTAGCACACTCATATATAGCCATAAGTAGGTTAACTCTGTACTCGCTATATATAGTATACAACTTGTGATTTTGTACTCGTATATGGAATGTAGGTCTTGAACTTGAGAATGGGCCGTCAAAAATAATTTTCTTTTTTAATATTTTCTAAAAAAAAAGGATATATTTATATATGCATAACGTATAACAACGTATAGGTATGTATACGTATACTCTTTTCTTTGTTGAGTGTTCTAATGACAGAAAAAGAATTAAATTTAAATTAACATTAATTTTCTACATTTTCTACATATTTTTTTTTTGTAATATTTTTTCTTTAGTTTTTTTTTTTTTGTTTTTTAATTTAATGAAATAAAGAAAAGTATTTAGAGCATGAAAAAAAAAACAAAATTATTGTATCTGTTGTATATAGTTTCCAAGGCTAAATAACAATTATTAGAATGTACCTATACAATAAAAAGAAAATTAATGAAAAAAGGAAATTTGAAGAGGAAATTGTAATTTTTATTTGAAAAAATTTTATTTCAAAACACAAAAATAAAATGTTTTTTTTTTCTTCTGAATTAATTTACTAAAAATTAAATGAAGCAAGCACTATATTAATTCAAATTCAAAAAATTTTCAATCATAATTATTTTAATCATCATCAGAGAGAGGGCGCAATTCTCGTTCTGTGAAATGGAAAAGTGCGAAAAAAAAAATGAAAAAGTGAGAAATGTCAAAAATGTTTTTCATTCTTAAACTTTTCATTTTCATTTCTCATTTTTGTAAGTAAACTGATTATGTTTCAACTAATGAGAAAGGCTGATGAAAATGACTCTGAATGGGGTATTATGTATATTGGAAAATTTTTCTCGCTAACGTCAAATTGACATCATTGACGTTAAATTTGTTTAAAGATTTTATGACAGGACAGGACTATGACAGGAAATATAATAAATATCTACTAGACTTTAGTGTTGGTAACGATATATGTATGATTAATAAAGTAAGTAAATAATATTTTTAAACTTTTTGACAGGAAATCCAAAGACAACCTTTAACTCATTGATTCTGACTATCATAAAATACCATGAGAAATATTTTTTTCACGTGAACAAAATTTTACATATAAAATTTCACTTTCTCACGCGGAACAAGAATCGGGCACATTGGAATTCTCACCGAAAAGTGTTTTCATTCTCATTTTCACAGAACGAGAATCGGCCCTCAGAATCATGTCTCATAAATGGAAATTGGTTTTTTTTTTTTGAGCTCAGCCAACTTTAAGCCTAGACTTTTGCTAAAGTGATACGAGTTTAATGTATAGAAAAATTCAATCTTAGACTGATTTTGTCAACAAAATTATAGGCTAGCATTTACAAACACTTTTCCCTATAAAACATTTTTTTTTGTCTTTTAAAACAAGTTTTTTATAGTCTTAAGAGAATCGAATTTGATACATATGTACTTCAAAATCCTATAACCTACCTAAAACAACAAACTGTAGAAGTTTCATAATGGCGACATTGCCAATAAATACTTCTATCAATTTCATTATCCATAGTGTTTAGTTAATCTTTATCAATCATTAATCACAAAATCAGAAAAATTACGAAAAGTTACAGTTGCGACTGCCTTTAAAATTATTATGTACTACTGTTGTGGTAATTAATTTTAATAGCTAATTAATAGCTTTGGCTTTGATAGTCAAAAATTTTTTATTAAAATGCGGTTTAAAATAATTCTAAAATTGAATCAATCATAAAATGTATAATGAGATACCATCGTTCAACCCTCCCATCATTTTTCCAAAACACACATAAATGCCAATTTATACATATATGTATATGAAACACGAAAATAAAATTAAAACTTTCCCATAAGAAAATAGGTCATCTGCAAAAAATAAAATAAATTCAAATTTAGATCACTGGAAATATGTACATTATTATGTACCTACTGGAAGTGTATTATTTGAAAATGTTCATTGTATATTTTTATGGATACACACACACAGATGTGGAAAAATATTTATAGTTATACAAATGAATATTCACACATGGATAATGGTGATTATGGGAAGTAGATTGGAATATCACAAGGGTTGAATTTTCTCGATTATAGATTTTGTATTCCGTATTGTTTTATTACTTATTTTTACTAATTTTCGCATAATTTTCAACAATTAAAACAGCCGTTATTTTATTAATGTTTGCTACTATAATAAGTTTTATTATGCACATACTAACCTCCAAAATGCCACAATTGAAAAATGTACAAGAAAAAATTATCCCATTCCCAAACATTCTCAAACATTCTCAAACATTCTCAAACATTCTCAAACATTCTCGAACATTTTATGTATGTTCATTTGTATATAGTTTTCCATAAAATTATTGTAGAAGAAATCATAACTGTCGGTATGTTATGTATATATGCGCCAAAATATGGAAAGAATATAAAATTATGGTGAATTCAACAGAAGATGAATTAGAATCATTGTATTCGAAATTCGAACGAATACACGTTAAAGTCTATAAGGCTATAAGGAAGGGATTCATAACAAAATGTATAGGAGGTACTCACTAGCCACTATAGTCACTGGTATAGGTGTATACTTTGTATAAATTCGGATATTCCATGTTACTTACCACGGTGACACTATAAAACTTTATTAGCTATACTTGGTTGTTGTAGGTACTCGTACTTTGCGGTATAGTGCTATATACATTGTGCATTTGTGCATACATCATAAATACATACTCGTAAGTTTCATACATAAATGTACTCTTGATACTTAAGTATGGACGTGTGTGTATGCATATGTATATAATATGCAAGTTGTATTTTGTTTGTAAATAACTCATAACAATCATAAAAATCATAAATGTATGTAGCCGACATTTTGAACCTGTTTGAATTTATGATGCAAGTATTAAAATGATAAAATGGTCAATGAATTTATAATACTGATACCGAATGAATATACATATGTAACATACAGCAATCAAAGATACAATGGAATGATGGTGTACTATATACCACCAAACCAAAATATGTACTGAATATACTGGTACTCGATACACTGCACTGACTGGCCTGGCCTGGCTGGCATACTACTGCTGTTGTTGTACAGAATTTTTCATCATCATTATCATCATCATTACACATAATAATTGCCATTTTCTTTTTTATGATCTGCAAAATTTATTATTTTTCTCTGCTCCAGAATTTTAAAAATAAAAATTATTTACAAGAGTATACAGGCAGAATACTGAATATAATACCGTGTATGTGTATGATACGTGTATCGTATGTACAAAAAGTAAAAATAATAATAAAAACGTTAAGGTAATGAATGACTGAATGAAATATATGCAATAAAAAACTTTTCCCTTCCAAAGAACAAAAATAAAATAAAAATTAAAAAATATTAAGAATAATTATTTATTATGTACACAGTATATACGAGTATCTACTAAAAAAATACATAAAAAAAATTTATTCTGATATAGCCAGTGTAAGGATATATGAATATGATGGGTAATAATAATAAAACATAAAATTACATTTAAGAATACAGAAAAAAAAAAAAAAAAAGGATATTTAAATAGGATTTTTCTTTTTAAAATTTTTTTATTAAAAACTTTAGAAACTAGGTTATTAGGACATAAATTCAATTTTTTTATTATACTTTTTACACCTATATGTATGTATGTTGTATGTATGTATGTGTATGTGTGTATGTAGTTTCTTTATACAATATATCCGCATACCACATACACACATAATATGGAGGTGGATGCCTATATTGTATAAATATTGCATACTCGAGGATATGCACATTGTAAACTAACATAACTAATATAAAAGCATATAGTGTAAAGGATTAACTTGAAAGCCTTATGAAAATAATGTGTAATCTGTGTAATACGTGTAATAATGAAAACCTGTATACATATTTTTATACATGTAAAATATTAAATACACACAGGGGATTAGATAGGACAAACATTATACACTTTTGATGCATTTTCTACTTGATTTCGAGCAAGTTTAAGTTTGTATGTAATTTACATAAGTATATGCAGGTGTGTTTAAAAAAACTGCAAACACATGGAATTATTAGTACACGTATTCACAATTAATTACACATAAAAATTTTAATTAAATATTTTAACTGTAACTGATTTATATTGTTTGAATTTTTGAATAAAAATTTTTATGTAAATCTTTTTTCTAGAAGATAAATGAAATAATTTCAGTTTCATTTTGTAATTTGTTTGTTTTTTTTTTTTACAGGCACACGGACCCATATTTCAATGTACCTGGAAGGGATGTGGAATCACCGAAGTAACAGTAGCTAAAATTGAAGCTCATGTTAGAAATGCACATTTAGGGTAAGTTTAAAAAAAAAAGTTTTTATTTTGAATTTTCAATTTTTGCTCTACTCTACTGGGCTTTCATTGAATTGTCGTTCTATAATACTTAAATCCAAAGCCCTATACTTTAAATACGTACACAAAGGATATTGTATAAGTGCAGTGGTCAAAAAAAAAAAGTGTTTATTTGTCATTTTCTTGTTTTTTTTTTTTTGTCTATTGGTTGAAACCAAGCATTCTATTCTATCCACCATTGGAGCTAAGCCATTTTGATCCATTTAGCTCCTGCATATTAGTAGGGAATGGAACACTGTGGTAAGTTCCAGTATCAGACTCTATTCCAATTTTAATTCATCTTTATATTATGTAGAAATATTTCATTTTTCTGACTTTTGGAAAGGATAAATTTTTTTTTTTTTTATGATAAAAAGGATAAATTAAAATTTAAAACAAAAAATTTAAATCTTATTATTTATTTTTCTTTTTATTTACTTTTATCTTCGGTTAATCATTTTATTTTTTTGTTTTTTTCTTGCATATTAATTTTATTATTCTTTCATCTTTTCTCTTGTATTTTCAATAATAATTATAATTTTTTTTTTTGTCATTAAAAATTGGAAAAACTAAACTAAGATTGACAAAACGAAAAACGAAAAAAAAAAATACATACAAAAGAACATTTTTGTTTTTCTTTTATCTTATCCATATTACATAATATCTTGTATTTCCTTTGTCTCCCTGATTATTATTCGAAGACAAATTACAAATTACATTCATTACATCATAATTTTATAATACAATTATTTTCTTTTTGTTTTTTAAATCATTTTTTTATTTAAATTTATATTTGTTTTGTTTTTTTTTTCTCAAAATTATTATATTTTTGTCTCTAAAATTTTTTATAAACGAAACGCGTATCCTATATCATCCAAAATATTATAAAAAAAAATAAAAGTGAGTAGGAAAACTAAAAAATCATAGAATAAACTAGAAGGAAGGACACATTTATTTCTTTCTTAAATTTTTAAATTTTTGTATATTTTGTTTTAAAAAAAATGAAATTGAAACAATGAACTACCTACTACAATAAATGGGAATAGGGCAGCGTATTAGCTATATTATGAAAATATCTATCGACGACAATCTACCTATGTAGACAGACATACATACATATTAATATTATGTACTACATATAATTTCTTTGCTTGCATTTAAGATTAGGATTCCAGATATCTGTTATCTTGTTCACCAATTATCTCCGAAGTTACATAACCGATTTCAATGAAATTTGTAACATAGATACTTTGATAGGAATTGTGGTGCTTGAAAGGAGCACTTTTTTTTAAAAACCCCCTTGTTTCCTTTTTACGGGGTGTCAAAGTTGTCAAAATTTCGATTTTTCGGCTTCCAAATGCACCACGTGCAGCAAACAATGATTGACAAATTTCTTTGAAATTTTGAATATAGGTAGCCTGAAGGATGTTGTGGTGCTTGAATATAGCACATTTTTGATTTTAGATCCTGAAATTTAGTTATAGTTCTTAAAAAAGGAGAGGATTTTTTTTGAAAAATCGTTCAACTTTGACTTCTATTTTCATACATTAAATCTTCATATTTCTGTTTGATTTTGGTATCAAAATAAAATTTGGACTTTTCTGAAGAATTTACAAAAAAAAAGTATAAAATTCTTTGCTATATTTCCATTTTTATTAACAAAATAAAATTATGTTTTTTCTTCTTCATCAAAATATTTAAAAATCCATTTTTATTAGCGCCTAAAAGGTATGCAAAAGAATTTTTTTTTTAAATTTTTATATGTAAAATCTTTGTTGTTTTTTTCGAAAATTTTTCAAAGTCGAATCCTACTCTTAAACTATCATCATGAAAGCTATGCTCACTTCTAAAATTGTGTATCGATAAGTACATAAAATTGTAATGTACTACCTACTACATTTTTAGTGGCTGAACTGTGTTTATTTAGATCAGTATTTATGGATTTATGAATTTAGCTAAACTTATTAGTTTCATTCACATAGATTTCGTTGTCGTTCAACTTTAATAATAGATAGGCGGGAATAATTCTAAAATATTATCGATATGGAATCGATTCACACAAATTATAAATAATTCAAATTAACTTTACACATTTTGAAATTGAATTACTCAGTCACCACAATCAGTATAATTATGGCTCAATTAACAGTCAATTATCGGCATTGCGGCCGGCCATCATCATCCTCCACAGACCGTAAACTGAGTCATTATAATCATAATCTATGAAAATTTTTTAAATTTATCTAAAAATCTATTCACATATTCATCTACATATTATTATTATTTCTTTCGAATTACCATAATCTTAAAACAAATTTTTTATTTTATTTTATTTTTTTTTTAAATTATTTTTATTATTACTATAAATTACTATTATATAAATTATTGTATAATTTTTCTCTATATACCTACATCATCTTCTTCTTATTATTTTTTTTTTCTTTTTCTTTTCATCATTTTCATCGTAATCTTTAGTAAAGCATAAAAAAAAAATTTACATAAATACGCACGAATATCGTGTTTCTTTTTTTTTCTTTTCACTAAATTTCTAATTATTGCAACGCATTTTCGTATATAAAATTTTTTTTCAAATTTATTATTTTTTCGTTAAATTACAATTTTTTTCAAAAATCAAAACAAAAAAAAAAAAAAAAATTAGAACTTAGAACCTAATCAAAATTTAAAAATATTCTTCAAGAAAATGTGTGTATGTATTAACACCTCTCATTTATACGACAGTCTTAATGCGCATTGAGTGATTTTACATTGACTCAGTGCGCTCCTAAAAAAAAAACACTCACTTTTTCAATGCACATTCGTTCAGTTCCAGGTTCTTCTTAACTGGAAATTTAAATTTCTCAATTCGCACTGAAAATTCGGTATATAAACACTTTAAATCCGCTTCAAAAACTCTCATAGCTACTTTGTTAGCTGCTTATTTTGATAACAACTTACAAATTCATACTTGTGATTCAATACAAACCGAATCGGATTTTTTCAGTTCGATTCTCAGTTCGACTCTCAGTTTGCATTAAGTTAAAATCACCTTCAAACAAGATACATACATATTTGTATGCCCTTATTCATTATATAATGTATAAAATTCTATTGTAATTTAATTTGAAAAAAATTTCTAAATTCATAAAGTTAGATGATTTGAATCATTCGACGAAATTACATACATATTTGCATTTATGAAATATGTTTACCTTAATCTCTGAACTTGAAAAAATTTAAAGGATCTTCAAGTCATAGAGAATATTATTACACTGTGTATGTGTAAAATGTCTGACAGACATTCATACATAAATTAGTTGTATTTGATTTGATATGCAAACTTTTGCTTATCCCATAACGACGACACAATCTACAAATTTATGTGAAATCTTTATGAATTCTAAATAACATATTTTTTCTTTCAATTATTTTTTTTTTTTTTTTTCTTAAAATAACGATTAATTCACATTTTGTAGTACATATTTTGTCATTTGACTAAAGAGAAAATCAAATCACGTTCATTGTTATATGCTCTCTTCTCTGTGCATACCAAAAAGACACAAAAAATATTTAAAAATCGAAAAATAAACGATAAAAAAAAAATAAAGGGCCCTATTATGAGTGTCGATACTATCGACTATCGACAAAATTAAGACGAGACGAGACGATGTAAATTTTGTATTATGTAAATCGGTCGCCTCGACAGTAAGATATTGCCATATCAAATTTTATTTTCATTCAGTTTTACCATGTAATTTCTATAAAAATTGTCAAATATATCGATATAAAAATTTATAATTCATTTTTTTTTTCAGTTTTGAATAAATATTTAATTAATTTTTATAATTTTTAATAAATATTTGATTAATTTAAATAATTTGTAGCTAAGTGCGAAAATATAACACATATTAATTCAATGACTTTTTTGGATAAGAGAAGAGCATTAAGAGATGCGTTCATGTTTTTTTTTTTTTTTCAAACAGCTCAAACAGAATTTTTTGTAATTTTTCTTTAATTAATTAAATTAAACTTAAATAAATTGAGCAGAATAATTAAATACAACTTATATTATATACAAAGCATACATAAAATGTTAAATCACCATAGACTACTATGCCTGTCGATTAGTTTTAGCTGATCGACTCAATATGTCGATATTCTCGCCTCAAATCGACACTCATAATACAAAATTTGTCGAGTCGAGGCGATAGTCGATGACGAGACGATATTAAATATTTTTAAAGATGAATTTAAATAAAATAAATAAAAATTAAATTTATTTTAGTTTATTTTTTCTTTTGTTTTCTTTTTTTAAATTTTTTCTTTCTATAATTTTTTTCTATAAATTTCTATATATATGTATGTATGTATGTATGTCTACCAAACACATACACATAATGTATAAAATACATAATCGCACATTACAATCATCTGTTAATTTAATATTATAACATTGATCTTTAAAACAAAATCTCAATATCTCGATATTTATACAAAAAAATAAAAAAAAATAAAAATAAAATAAAAATATATTCCATTCGTATACTACAATTAAATTACATAATAAAATGGAATTCGTCCAATACATAATAATCGTCAAATAATAGATATTCGTCAATTGAAATTAATTTAATACATAAAAAATTTGTTTTCTAATTAAATAAAAATGAAAATTTTTACAATGAAATATATTTTCTTTATAAAATAAAAATAAAATTGTCTACTAAACTAAATTAGGCATTTTTATTTTTATTTTTAATTTAAATTACACGCGGATGTGTTTTCATAAATGCACCATAATTATATTATCAAAGATTGATACGTAATGACAATCTCAATTTTATATACATATATGTATGTATTTTTTTTTTATTTTTTGATTAAAAATAAAAGAAAAATTTATAATTAAATTTTGGAGATTAGATGTCACAAAATATGTGTATCTTCTCGATTTTTTTATAGTTCAAACTCATAAAAGTGGAAGGAAATTGTACACTGTCCCCCACTGCTGTCACATAGAACTAACTACAGCAAAGCAATTCAATTAAAATGATCACTGTTTTTTGCGCATTTGCAGTGATCAATTTGTGTGAATTTTAAATTGAAAAAAAAAAAAAAAATTTTTTTTTAATTTCTACAACAACAAAAAAAGCAATATTGCTGCAATCAGCAATTTGTCGTCATCAGCAGCATGAACATGTTACACATAGACTGCATATAACAGAGTTTTTCTAGAATAAGATCACAAAAGTTTCTTACTTTATCGTCCAAATGGGCAGTGATTAAAAATTTTTTTTTTTTTATTATTTATTTATTTTGGAGAATGGACAGTGAACTGCCTCCCGCTTGCCCATACCATGACTCTCCAGGGCGAATTTTGGTGGTTTTTTGTTTTGTATGAAGTAATTACATGCTGGAAGAATTTATGCACATTTATGAAAACCTACTACCCTTGTATTTATTTTTCGAGCATTTCCGAATAATAATATACGCACAATTGTATGGTATTTTAAAATGAATACAATTTCAATTTTGCTTTACCTTTTATTTTCTTTTTTATATATCATTCATTAAAATCGACATCAATTATTTTACTGCTTTTGTTTTAGATTTTAAATTAGTTCTGTGGAATCAATTTTTTCGTATTATTCTATATTTTTATTTTATTTTTTTTCTTTTACTATTACATTTATATTATTTATTAAATTATTATTTTTATGTTTACGCATTTTATTTAATTGTATTTTATTTTTTAATTTAAATTTAAATTTTTCATTAATTATTTGCTTTTTTTCTCGTCTCTATTAAAACTATCTTGATATATCTTATAACTAAATTTCAATATAATATAGATCATTCATTTCTTTTATTCTTCTGCCCTTCTTTAATTATTGTTTTTTCATAATTTATTTTTTTACTTTTAATTTTTCATCTAAAATTTTTTTTATAATAATTATTATTCATATTATTCATTACAGTAATAGTAGTAGTAATATAGTAGTAAATAGGTGTGTAGTGTAGTGTGTGTAGTAGCAGTTTATTATTTTCAATTTTTATATTTTCCTTCCACATGTTTTTTTATTTTTATTTTTTTCTTCTTCTTCTTCTTTGTAGTAGTCTGTTATTTCTCTATTTAAGCGGTTTGATTTATAATTGCTTGTGTGATGTCCATTGATGATTCTCCTATTCCATTAATTGTGATACCATTAACTAAATTGACAGCTAAAAATATAAAGAGAATATTTTGATATTAAATTTATGATTCTTTCGTATATAATGAATTTTACCGTTTCTTACACCTTGAGCATCTATATGCGCCCAATATGCTTCTGATGGTGATTGACTATTTGTACCTGGCGGAGCAACAACCGGTGCACCAGTATACCTAAAGTATGGATTTTTCAAGTCTAACGTATTACTCGATGATATATTTGTTCCATCGATATGTAAATCGATTGTAACATCATAGCTTTGACGACGATTTGCTACTAATAGAACGTTACCCTTTATCACTTGTCCTTGTTTAACGAATATCGGTATTTGTAATAGGCATCTAACTTGATACCAATGTGTTAATGGTGCAGTAGGAGCTGTCGATAACCAGACCTGCTGATTTGATCCACAGAATTCTACATCAAACCAAAATGCCAAACCATGACAGATACCAGTTTGTAATACATAAAAATCCAATGGAATACCTTTAATTAAAAATTATGTTAAAAATTTGTATAAAAAGATTTTCTACTATGTACTTACATGCTAAATAATTACTATTTTATTATATTAGCTATTAGCTTTAGAACAGAAAAATCAATCAAAAATAAAAATAAAATAAAATAAAATACTCACTTATATCGTGTAAATCGCTTTCGTTATCTTTTAAGAAATCACATACATGCCGAACAGATTTTGCCATACAAATTCTCATATCGAATGTATCAACGATCGGTTGTCTAAAATATTCTTTCATTCCTTCTTTATGTAAAACAGTTAAATCGACACCATGAAATGCTGATTGATGCCAAAAATTAGCTTTATTGTATTGTTCCGAATATAATGATTCATCGCTAAATGGTGCAATATGTAAATCACCATGGGTCGGAAACATTTTTCCACCTGGTTTCAACCATTTTCTAGAATGTAAATACGTTTCTAGCATACGTTCATTAAAAAGCATATATCCCATCGGTTCTGATATTATAATATCGACCATTTGCGGTAATTCGATTTCTTCAATTTTTCCAGGTATTACGATTATTTTATCTTGAACATTATTCGCCATTACCAATTGTTGTGCATATTGTGCCATATTACTAGCCTCAATTGCATATACTTTTGAAGCACCAGCTTGTACAGCAAAAAATGATAGAATTCCAGAGCCAGCACCAACGTCAAGTACAATTTTTTCCTAAATAATTGAAAACAAAACCAAAAAACAATATTAGCTCATTCACAATTTGTACATTGGTATATGAATTCATAAAAAAAAAAAAAAAAAAATTTCTTTTTTTTTACATGAAAATCTGATAAATTTCCTAAAATTGCTTTTTGATAGGTGCTCGTTCTAACATAATCTTGCATCATATTCTGTTGTTGACTCAAATATCCATAAAATTGAAAATACTGTGAGGCGGAAGACTCTTCTGTTCGTTGTGAAAATACTGATTTAGGGCGGAGTCGTTTAACATTTTCTATTATTTTACGAAATTGTGAAGAATCTAAAAAAAAAAAAAAAAAAATTTAATTCTCAAAAAATTAATTTTTGACATATAAAATTATAAAAACTTGTGTAATGTATGTGTGCCAGAATACCTGAATTCGAATTAAATTTAAGACAAAATTCATCATCATCAGAATTAATTACTACTCCTTTGGAACTTAAATTAGCTACATCTGATTCAGATGTGATTAGATGATCTGTTGCACTTTCAATGCCATCATCTAAAATTAAAAAAATGTAAAAATAACAAAGAATATTAATAATAAATAGGCACCACCACACATATGAAAATATGTATATGAAATTCATAAATAAAATTAAAGAGAAAAAATAAATAAAAAATAATAATAATTAATTAGAAAAAAATCTATAAAAGGATATTTTTATATTCACATTTAAATTAAATATAATGTAGCCTAGCAAACATCATCTAAGTAGGTACAAATTCATCTCACATCTTGTACATTTTGTACATGGGTGGTAATGCAATTTTAATTGATTTTCTTTCTTTTAAAAATACTAAAAATAATAACCTTTGAGAATGGTCTTGGTACCTCATTCTTCTATTATACGAAAATGAATACAAGTACCTACCCTGCATAAATATGCATATATACATATATATTTGTAGGAAAATTCATTTTTTTTTCCACTTGTTTTAGATTTTAAACAATACACCAAGGTCATTCATTCATTCATTCCAATTCGTTTAATTATTTTCTAAATTTATACCTCCATTCATTTATTGTAATATGCATTATTATTTAAGAAAAGAAAAAAAATGCATCATCAATGATAATAACAAAACATCTCATCTCATCAGCACCACCATCGTTTTATCCGTCGTCGTCCTTTTATTGTTGTAAGTAATCAAAAATATATAGACTAGCATATTTATGTATGTACATGGTATAGATGGTAATGTATAGTATAGTGACTACTGGTACTGATTGTACTCTTATAGAACTTTTTATTGATTTTTTCCTTTTGTTGTATGTGCAAAAGCAAATACTACTATATTAATTTCTGCTATTATATACATTTTCGTGTGTCGTTGATTTTGTAAATACATTATTATATCGAAAGGTAGAATGTGTAGATTCTAGTCTAAATACTAGATATCGTGTTATTTGTATAGAAATACACATTAATATTGAAAAATATGATTCCATCCATACACCGTATCTCGAATGTACATACATATGTATATACCTGCATGATGCTAGAGAATAAAAAATATTAAAGGTAGAAGAGTAGCAAAAAGTAGCAATGTGTGAATGTAACAAAATATTATCATTAGCACCAGTTCTCCAGTACTAGCAATAAATTATTTGATTATTTAACATAATTATTATTTGCATTTATGTTAATTTGCTTTTATAGCTGCACCACAGATATACCTATTTCTTGGTATTTCGATATATTGTTATTGTTCAATTGCTTATTGATATTGGATTGGATATCATCAATTGAATTCTGAAACTTGAATTTTATAAATTTAAAAAATAAAAAAAAATAAAATATCAAAGTAAAGTTTATTATAAATAAAGTAGTAAAATTGTAAAGAAATTGTGTTGTGTACATATACTAACACTAGAGAGACTACACTACAGTGCACTGCACAGCACATAATCATAGATACAAAAATTGCACATATTATTACACAGTTACTCATATGTACATTGTACTACATGGTAATGAATGGTACATGCGAATGCAATTGCAAATACATAAAATTTTTTGATCTTCAGCTCCACTCCATGTACGGTACGGATATATTTCTGTATATAATGAAATGTTGTCTGTGATCTGTGTTACATATGTACATAATCCTCTGACTTTAAAACTGACTGAACGCAAATATCTACTATACTATAAAATATAAACATATATAAATTATAATATAATAGAGATAGAGAATGGTAATAAATTGCCAATACTACACACAAACGCTATGTAATAGTAAAAGTCGTTTCGGATTTAATTTTTTATTTTGTTTTACAACACTTCTTGTTTCCATTGAATTTTATGATGGCCTTGACAGAGTTTAAGTCTAAGAAATCTGGTATATTCTAGCTCAGCTAAAAGTAAGCTACTATTATTTAAGAAGGATCATTTATTCATTGAATTCATAAATTTGTTGTTAATTAATAACGATAATGACCAAATGATGGTTGTTATAAAGTAAAGTAATATTACCTAGTCATTGTACTTCACTCACAAAGAATGTATGCGATGCACATACATTCAGTTCAGATCCTGATTGCAATTACATACATACATACATACTTATGTATTTTTTATATGAATTTCTTAAAGTTTATTGAACCAAATAACAGTTACATACATTATACATATATGTAAATTTATTATTTATTTATATGTAAATTCCGTTTATTGAAAATTGAAATCATGCTCATGCATCACGCATCTTCTCTGTGTATCATCATCACTGGGACAAATTATAGAAATATGTAGCTAGATGTTGTGATGTAGATAGGCATTATCATAGGAGCAATTAACAATAATAAATCTATCAGTATCATCATCAGAGAACAAACTTTCTTTCTATTATATTTATCTAAATTCACTTGTAAGACAACAAAATATTTAATTAAAAAAAAACATCATTTATATTTAAATATCAGCAATCCTCGATAATTATTGTGAAACTTTTATTACTTTGTTGCTATGTGTGATTTTTTTTATTCTTTCAATTTCGCATAGCTATGAAGATAAACTACATATTAGGTACAAATGTGAAAGAAAATTCATTTTATTTATTTTCTTTCCTAAGAAGAAAGATCTATCTAATTGAAGAATATTAATATAGAATAGAGTACACATTACACACACATCACGGATAACACATTTTTTTTTTTTTTTTTTTTGAGACAAAAAAAAGGAAGTACATATACATATTTGTGTTTCACGTTCACGTTTTTCTTTTATCATTTTTATTTTCACTTTTTTTCTTTTTCTCAATCATTTGATATTCTCATTAACAACTTACCTCTAATAATTTTTAATATAACACCCTGAGGATCATAACAGCATACTATACTGCATGGTTTTTCATATTTTTTAATTAATTGAAAATTACCGTCGACTTTATATACCGTCACGCCATAAAATGTACCTTCCGCCATTGTTTTTGTTTGATTGACTTTTAAATTAATATAAAAATGATTACCAACAATGATGACTGACTGACTGTACGTATACGTACACTACACTCCGCTTCTTACTGCTTAGTGCTTACTACACTCAACACTGTGTGTTCTGTTCTGTGTGTGATTTGTGATTCTTCTTATTCGTGTTCTGTTTTCTGTATTTTAAATTTTAATACATATAAACACATTACACAATATATGTATAAAGTAAAGTCAAAATATAAAATAAATATACATAATATTGCTGTTGTATGAGTGCGATGTGTTATTGGTGTTATTTTATATATATACCTATGTAATTTTAAAAGATGCTGAATGCTGATGTATGTGTGAGGTATGTTTTGATCGATTGTTTATGTATTGGAGTGTGGTAGGAAAAAAATCTGGTAAAGAAAAATAAATTTGCTAGTGTTTTCTGTTTTGTCTTTTTGCTTTTAGGCCTAATTTACAGCATAAACCTAACGTGGATTAATGTGTCAGAGTATCTATGGTATTCACAATTCAGAGTAATTACCATATGTTATTATGATACATAGGAACATTAATCTACTGCCACTTTGGCGCTGGGTTGTAAATTTAACTTTATGATGTTGAAATTGAAAAGTTGCTGCGTTGCAAATTGCGTTGCGACGTTGCGAGAATTTTCCTTTTCACCATTGTTTTCGTTTGTTTATGCAAAAATATTTATCATTTTCTCTTTCTTCTTGTATTAGTATGTATATTTTTCCTTCTTTTTTTAAAAAGCGCAAATGGTAAAAATTGCTTGTTTGTTGCTTGTTATTGTTGTTGGAATTCAACCAAAATTTGTTTCTCAACTCAACAAAATTGTATTTGTAGATTGAATAGAAATAGTGTTACCGTCGTGATTTTATAATGTAATGTAAATTTGTAAATTATAATATTGATAGTGGTTCTGGTTTTTGCTAATGTTGCTATCGGTCATAGAATATTGATAAGAAATGACATGTTGTGACAGACTGTATAATTTGTAATTATTGTACGTAAACTGTTCTGTAAATGTATGTATATATGTACCTTCATTCATACTTCATACCTTGTATGTATATTTATTGTATGTGTTCTGTACTGAGGTGAAAATTTGTAAAAATGACAAATGAATAATTGCACATGCACTGCACACAAACGATGCGATGGCCGGCTGTTTGTTGCGTATGCGTACGATTAATACAAATAAACACGAATGCATACAAAAATGACGGTGTGGCTGAAATGACGCGTTGATTATAATATTTGCGAGAGTAAGAAAAAAGAAAAATGGTAGAAGATATCTATTGCTATTGCTATACATATATGTATGAGTTTGGTATTATAAATAAGTATGTATGTAGATGTACATAAATTGAAAATAAAAATGAACGAACGAGCAAGCAAGTGATACAAATACAATACAATTAATCAAAAAAATCAAAAGAAGATGGATTATATATGTATGAAAAACTACACGAAATTCAAAATAGAAAATATTATGTATGTGTTTCTTTCTGTGTATAAATATTGGAATTGGATTATTTTTGAAGTAAATAAATAATTTACATAGTAGATTTATAATGATAAAAAAATATTTTGCAGCAGATGAATACATATTAAAATTGAATTGACATTTTTTCACATTAAAAATTTTTGGAAAAAAAAAAAATTTTTTTTTTGTATTTAATAAATTTGTCATATTTTTGTCGCAAAATTTATTTATTTATTTATTATATCCACCACAATAATACAAAGATTAAAGATAAACAAAAAAAAAAAAAAGAAAAAAAGGAAAATTTAAGAGCGGGACATTTAAATATTTTTATTAAATTTTGTTTACAAGAAAATAATAACTTATAATACATATGTGTATATCTATCTATATGATAAAAGTGTAGTGTTTATGTTTATATTATTATTTATTATTATGTATTGTATATATATTCCGCGAAATATGTGTATCTATTTACAAACTTTTTGTTTTTTTTTTCCGCTTCGCATTCGCATATAAAAAATTTTTGTTTATGAATTTACGATACGAACCATCATCATGTTTTTGCCATTATTGTGTATTTTATTTAACTTATATTTATATTTACATACATATATTTAAAAGTTTATAATATAGTATAACATACATATGTATGCATATAAATGAATACATGGAATATAGAATATACACCATAAATTTTTTTTATGTAATTTTTCTTTTTATTTTTGGTCTATAAAATCATTTTTATTATATTTTGTATAAATATACATAAATAATACTGCTGTACATACCTACATATTTTTTTTTATGTAGGTACACACATTTAAACAAAATTGTATATTTATAATATAATATATGAATGTATATATATAATATATTTTTTTATTTACATTTATGTATGTTACATACATATATATATGTAGCAAAAAAATATAATTGCAAATTTATATACATACATACATAGCTACATAAATATAAATGCAACATAACAATTATACATACATTATATTAGCGATAATATATATTTATACACATATATACACACCTATATTTTACATAATATGATAAGTATATTATAAGTATATATATGCATATATGGGATAGTTTGTTTTTTTTTTTTTGAGTTCTCGAAAGTGTTTCAATTCAATTCAAGAAATAAAAGCAGATTTCTATCTCTTCTCTATATATACATATAATTTAAGTACAGTTGGTACAGTATCTAAGCTAGTAAGCTATAATCTATAATAATATACATATACATATATATATCATTAAAAAATAGAAAGAAAGGAAAGAAAATATACATAAAATAAAAAAAGAAGAAGAAAGAAAAAACAAAAATTCATCAATCTGAATCGCATTTCGCATTTATATAGATACCTACATAATTTTTTTTATTATTATTAACATACAATTTCTCTTTAA
Organism: Villa cingulata; assembly: GCA_951394055.1. Classification (NCBI taxonomy): domain Eukaryota; kingdom Metazoa; phylum Arthropoda; class Insecta; order Diptera; family Bombyliidae; genus Villa; species Villa cingulata. Next base: position 33,392,989 of record OX596023.1, read on the forward strand.
AAAAAAATAAAAAGTACATTACAATTATTATTTATTAAACTATATATATATACAATGTATTTACATACATACATACATATTTTGTATATTTGAATTGAACAAATTCATTAAAAATTTTTTTTTGATTCATTTAAAAATTATTGTAATTAAGTTTTGTATTATTGTTGTTGTTCTTGTTGTTGTTGTTGCTGCTGCAATTTCAATTTTAAAATGAATGTCAACAAAATAAAAAAAAAAAGACATTTTTTTTTTTTTGGTCTAAAATAAAATCTAAAACAAATAATATCGAAAATAATTATTAATCATTATCATAATATAAAAATTAATTTAATTTGCATTTATATACATTTTATATAAAATAGATTAGATTGTTTGTTTCAAATAAATATAAATGTATGATGTAGTACATACATAATATATACAATATATTGTATATACATATACCTATATAATACATGTGTTTAAGTGCCGGTTTTCCTTATATACATAAATAAAATAATTTTAACTTTTCTTCCATCCATATATATACACGGTGCTACTACGAGGAGTACCTACATAAATATAAATATAAATAATACAATACAATACATAATAATCATTAATATATAGTTTGATGTTGTATATAAAATATAAAAAAAAATATATGTACATATGTATGTATACAAAAAATAAATAATATCGTCTATAAAATTGAAAATAATTTACATACAAATAAAAATTTATGATTTTTCTATAATATAAAAAAAATATAATAATAATAATAAAATTACATAAATAAAACAAAATATGTACCAAACTTTTTATAAAACAAATTTTCTTATATTATGTACATATAGGTACATAATATAATAAATAAATCGCCATTATAATAAAAAATTTAGTAAATATATACCTAGTTACATACACATATTTAGTGCATATTACAGTATAAACTCGATAATTTCGACTCGAGATCAAGAGAAGATTAACAAAATTAAAATCATAATTTATTATTAGCATTCGTTTTTTTTTTTTTGTATATAGTTATCTAAATATTTATTTTAAAGTAAATATGACATAAACTTTTATCTTTTAACAACTAAACTAAACCTGATAATCCTATTCCTTTATGTTTACGTTTTTTAGATTCATCCAATCCGTTACACCAACCACAAATATTTTACAACACATTTTTTTTTTTTCGAACCGAGACCCAGCTCAGATATCACAAAGAAGAAATATTAATAATCCGAATATTGAATCTGTCCAATTTTTTTTTTTTTTTTTTTTGACAGTTCCAATTATTTTAACTATTGGGCATCTTGTTTCAAAACCTAGAGACTTAATGAAGAAGATTTATTTAATCGGAAATCAAATCTGGCATCTACTCTACATACGTATTTCTAAATTGCAATCTCATCTATCATTTATCAGTCCTTTGATAAGAGTGAAAGTGGTATTAGCACTTCTCAATATTACAATTTACAACACATCAAGAAATTAGTAAAATGATGATTTGGAATGGACTTATCATTTACTGGAAGCTATTATAGATTATAAGCTAGCTTAATTCAAAACTTATGAAATTCTTAACAATTGCATCTAACCTAGTAAATGAAAAATCTCAGGCGTTGGAGAATTAACTCAAAAGTGATAGCAATGCATTAATTAGTTCACAAGCACAGGTGAATTCTACAGTTTCACAAGAACAGGTGGACTCTACAGTTCAAAGCATGAGTAAACTATAATCATCAAGATTTTCTTGATTGAGAAATTAGCCTTTTATATCATCTATTAATCCTTATTATAATGTAAATCACAACTGTGAAATATCCTATCCTGCCTATCATCATACCATTACCTTATCATAATGATTAGATATTGAGAAAAACTATAAAATTATCGAGATTCTACTGTACGTAAGCATAAGCATTGAATTTCTACATAATCTGTATATATTGATGTGTATGTACACATATATATGTAATTATATAAATATATAATAATGTACATACTACATACTAATAATTGTACACATAATAAATTAAATATTAAAAATTTGAATAATTAAGAAAAAATATTTTTGTTTGTTTGTATTTTTAACATAGTTTTTTTAAAATGTTTTTGTTCATAAATTATATATCGTATGTAAATGTAATTATGTACATTATAATAGTGATAATAGTAGTATAGTATATAAAAAAGTCGAATAAAGATTTTTTTTCAAATTATAAATATTATACATACAACCACAGACAATATAATACAACATACAACTATCCCGCATATGTATGTGCTTTTTTATTTAAAAACATTATAATTAAATGAATGCACTTCTTATATGTAGATCATGTTCTAGAAAAAGGATTTAATTTTGGAAACAAAATACCTAATTGATGAAAAGTAAAAATCAAAAAGTCAAAAAGAAATTTATCAGATAGATAATGTACATATGTACAATACACAGACTAGACTTATAATACTTACCTATCTATCAATATTATGTAGTTAAGTTTTTTGTACCTATAATACCTATTATATTACATAAGGCACACATATGTATGTATGTGCATATAATAATCTTAGCGGTATACAAACACAATAATACTATTGTAATAAATTATTAAAATAAAATAAATAAATACATATACTATGTAATGCAGTTATAAAAGATTCAATAATTATTGTAAAACAAAGAAAAATAAAAAATTTTTATTTTGTCCGGAAAATAGAATAAATTACAATATCAAAAATTTTAACAAAAAAAAAAAAAAAATATCATCAAAGAAAATTATTGTAATTTTATTAATAAATATTGGTGGATTTTGTATTTGATTTAAAAATAAATAAATAATTTTATAAGAAAATAAGAAAATGATATACTACGTAACGTAGTACGAAAAGACAGTCAGTCATAAATTGTTGGTGGATATCATAAATTTTTATATCGAACTGTACACGACATTATCATCATCATCATTATAATACGATACAATATTTACAACAACTTAACAACCGACGCCTAACTAAGCCTACTAAGCCTAGGCTTAGAGCAATAACACCACCTACAACAATAATACAACAAGACACAAGACCTATAAATTTGATTAGAGCAGAGACCAGAGAGCTGCGTTTTACCAGTCATCTAACTAACGATATTATAAAGAATTCATAAATTTTGATTTGATTTGGATCGAAATTGAATAATAATAATTGATACAATGCATTCATTGTGTTTTGTTACATGGATAAGACTTTCGGTAGAAAATTAATATATTTTTTTTTCCATTCTTTTGAACTGTTTGCTTACCACATTACTTGTACTCGTATTTTGTGAATTTATGAATTTAAATTAAACTTTTACCATTAATAATAATTTATGTTCCTCATTTATAAAAAATTAAGAATGAAAACGTAACAAATAATAAAATGAAATTAAATTACTGAATTATCATAATATGTACATTCATTCATACACTGTACATACATCATAGTATGTAGTAATGTTTTCAAAATTATACTGAAATCTAAAAAAAAACCTATGTATAAACTGAACTTAAAAAATTAAATAGTTATAATAAAAAGTGGTGATTTTAATTTAATTTATTTTATTAAAAGTGAAAATAAAAAAAATATTTTGTTTTTGTTCGCGTATGATTTGGTTGGATTAATTCGTTGCGATCAATTTTGTAAAAGTTTCAATTAATTTTGTTCTTGGAAGCAGACAAAAATCCTATCATCATCATCATCATCATCATCATCATCATCAACAACATGGCTTTACCATCACCATCAACACGTCAACAAAAATTCGTATTAGAATTAAATTTTAAATATAAAATAACAAAAGATAATAAATTAAAAATGCATCGTTTAGATCATTTATTAAATTATATATTGCATATATTCAGTATATGCATTGATACTATAAAATTAAAATTAAGTTCTGAAGTTGCTGAACAAATAAATATGCCAGATAATGTTAAGAATAATGTTAAAAAAGATGATGATGGTACTGAAACGTATGAATTGAATGCAGGTAAAATTATTCATTTATTTAATAAAAAAGAAAATGAAAAATCAAAAAAACCAAAAAAAAAAAAAATTTAAAAGAATATTAGTAATAAAATAAACGACAAAACGATGATGAATATGAAAAAAATTGTAAAAAAAAAAAAAAAATTCTTGTAATTACAGAAAGCAGAGAAGCAATCGTTAAATTGAATAGCGGAGATTTTAATTGCGATGAAAATTCTGATGATGATTTTATGAAATTGTTAGAAGAGCAAATTCATAAGGATAATATGAATACAATACCGACACAAAATGATAATGATGATATACAATTATCACAGATAACGGCAGATCATGATAATAATAATACTACAATTAATGATGATCATAATCATATCAATAATGTTAATGATCAAATTATCGATAATAATAAAGATCAAAATACTACTACTACTACTACTACTACTGCTACTGATGCTAATAATGTTGTTAATGATGTTTCTGCTGTTATTGTTGATAATGAATTATCATCAGCAATAAATAAAAATGAAACATTAACATCATCAGAAGATATGATGACGGCTACGATAATAGATAATAATAATAGTAGCAGCAATATCCCTGAAAATAATACAATAATTGCAAATCAAACTAATACAAAAGTACAAAAAGGAACAAAAAGAAAAATTAAAGGAAGTCGTAAAAAAAAGAAAACATCACGTAAAAATAGGTAAGAAAGATGTTATTATTCACAAATAAACTGAAAGACTGACAAAAGGCGGACGATGATGATATCTCGCGATAATTCAAAAATATTCAATATACATATTGAGAAATGCAAACTTCTTATACTGGATGATAAGTAATCAGTTGTCTATACAAATGAAAAATAAAAATAAAAAAAAATTGCAAAGATATAACGACATTTAAAATGCTGCAATTGTTTTGAAATCATTTACCAATTTTTATGCTTTTTTTTTTTCTAGGAAGTTGTTTCTCTTGCATTTTTTGTTTGAATAATAAATGAACCCATAAACGACCACTAGCACTAAAATACAGTAAAATTATGAAAGTTATCATCAATGTTATTATGAATTGGAAAATTTTACTTCATTTTTCTATCTCATTTCAGAAATTTTTAATTAAAAATAAGTTTTAAAAAAATTTTTTTTTTTTGTGTTTATTGTGAAATCGTATTCAAATTAATTTTTATTAATTTTTGTATTTGTTTTTTTTTTTTTTTTGGTATAGTCCAAAAAAGCCTCGACATTCGTTCGATGATGACGGTGCATTCAGTGACAGTGATCATGAAGAAGAATTCTATTATACGGAGATCGAAGACGATGAAGATAAGGCGCCAAGCCCACCATCTCCACCAACTTTAAGCCACCGAGATATGGCTCGTCCACCTCACGAGGATCCAGAATACCAAAGACAAATTGTTGGAAATTTCAGGTACCTACGTAATATAATGTAATTTTTGTAATAGATTCTTGTTGAATTTTGTGTATTTAATTAATCATTTATTGTATGTGTATATTTAGGCAAGGATTATTGGCACTTTCACAATCTAACACATCAAAATCGGTGCCACATAGCATAAATAATGCTGGTCCAATAAATATTCCAACATCTCCATTGGCACATCATAATTATACATGGAGCAGCCCGATGTCGCCAGTTAAACATGCTCGTTGGTCACCTCGTCCGTCCACATCATCTGCACCGTATCCATCACCGACATACATCCATCATCACTACAACAATAACACGAACGGTAACAGCGTTAACCATCAACATCATCTTCATCAGCAACCACAACAACCACAACAAATCCAACAGCAAGGAAGTTTGACAATACAAAATGCTGCCAATATGACGACTTTATCTCATAGTGCACCGTCATCGACGACAAATTTGACCGCTGCAATTGTGAACGCTACCACAGCAACGGTTGTCAGTCCAAATATACAGCAGCATCACCATCAGCAACAACAAACGCCACCACATACACATGGAACTCAACACCTGCCAACACCACAGCCACAATTACAGTCACAACCACAACCGCAACCACAACCGCAACATCATATACAGCCGACAGTACAACAAGCACCAATAACGACCACAGCAGCAGTAACAGCTGCAGCAACAACAAACCACCGTTCACCACAGTCTCCGAATCGTAGAACACGTGGTGATAATAAAAAATGCCGTAAAGTATACGGTATGGATCATAAGGATCAATGGTGCACTCAATGCAAATGGAAGAAGGCTTGCAGCCGTTTTGGTGACTGAAAAAGGCCAAAATCGTCAGTAGCACCCCATACAGGTACTGCTGTCGCTGCTGCAAAAACATCAGTAATTGTATCTGCCCCACCATCGGCAGCCACAATTGCAATGTCATCGAATAATGTTACAACGACAACAACAGCCATGAATGTAACAGCAATAACACAACAACAACAACAACAACAACAGCAACAAAAACAAAAAAACCATCAGAAATTTATAATAGGAGCTCCTACAACAGCAGCAGCAATATCTTCTGCTGCTGCTGCTGCCATTAATACAGGAGCACTATCATCATCATCATCATTATCTATAGTTGATGGATCAGCAGTACAAACAGCAGCAACAGCAACAACAGTAGTGTCAGCATCAGGTACAGCAGCGATTGCAGTAACTGGATCGAATCAAAATTTATTGGGGTCTCTGACGATTATGAATTAAAAAAAAATGTACAACAATAATAATACAGCAACGATAAAAAATTGTATTCGTATCCTTTTTCTGTTTTAAATTCATTTTATGAATTTCTATATAAATGTAACTCTACTCTACACCACATCAACACACTGAATCTACTGTGCATTAACAAAAAACAAAAAAAAAAAAAAACTGAAAAAAACTGAAAAATGATGTAATAAGAAATTTGATTTTAAATTTCATTTTTTTATTTTAAATTTTTACCATTTTACGTAAATAATACATTTTTTGTTTTTTATTTTTTTGTATTTTATCGATCGATTTATCAATCTGTGAACATGAATATAATTATTCGATGAAATCGATCGAAATACATATTGGTAAAATGATAAATGGATGATGGATTCTTCTTGTAAATCATTATTATAATGAATATTACATATAAATATAATTATATATACAAGTACATAATATCAAAAAAAAATATTGTTAGAGTTTAAGAATGATACTGTAATAATAATAATAATAATAATAATAATAAAGAAAAAGAATGAAAGAAAGAAAGAAAGAAATAAATTAAAATACAAAAATACAAAAGAAAAGTAAATTATTTTTAAGAGAAAAATATTAATTATAATAATTATTATGATTACCAATTACATATACATATTTAATATTAAGAAAAAAATAAAAATTATGAAATAATCGAAGATTTTGAAAAAATGAAGCAGAACAAAAATAATGAATGTGGTTGAAATACAAAAATTACAAAACAAAATGAAAACAAACATTTTAAGGATTTAAGCTACTATATGTGTGTGTACGTTATTATATAAAAAAAAAATTAAAATTATACAAAAAAAAAACGAAAAGAAAATAAATTGTTTTTAATATTATTTACATAAATTAAATTATCATTATTAAGAAAAATATATATATATATATATAAATTATATAAAAACACAAAAAAACAAAAAAAAAAAACAAAAATGAAAGATAAATTAAAAATATTTGCTATTTTATTTGTTGATTCTATTTAAGTGATATTTTATTCATGGATTTTATTATTATCATTATTATTATTATTATTATTATTATATTTATACATACATACATACATATATTGCTCTTATTACGTATTACAAAAAAAAAAAAATAAAAAGAAAAAGAAAATAAATAATCATTACTATACTGCTATAAGCTAAAAGCTAACTACTAAGAAAAGAAAAACAAAAAAAAAACTAAAATTATGTATTAAAAGATTTTTCAATTATTACTACACACGTACATACATAATTTAAATTTAAAAATATGTACATATGTACATATATAAAATTATTATTATTATTATTATTATTGAGAAAGAGAATATCAAAAAAGCTAATAGAGAATAGAAGAGAGTAGGGTAGGGAAAAAATGAAACATAAAATAAGATCATAAAAAAGCAGTGACAGTGACAGTGACAGTGACCTACGTGCAGACAAAGAATATAAAAATGTAATAAGAAAATAGGCTGATGATGAGTTCACTCTATCTCATAAATTATGCATCAATGAGATCGTATGTTTTTTTGGAAATGTTATTTGAATTAATCATCAAGAAGAAGAAACCAAATACAATATAATATGGCATTTTCGATGCATTTTCAAAAATGTTCAATCTTACGTTTTTACAAAACAACAGTACACACGTCACGAACGCTTCATTTCATATAAAAATTCAAGCTTGTCTTCTTGTCAACTTGAAAAGTTCAAAAAAACATAAAAATAAAATAAAAATCAATCAATCTTGTGTAAATTGAATATTGAAACGTAAGTTGATAAATTCATCACCAAGCAAAAGATGTGAAGGCTGAGATGATGATGGTGTTAATTGTCACAATACACTTTTTGAGTTTTTGAAGGAATTCAAAGTACTTCTTTGATATTATGTACTTTTCTAAGTGAAGATATCAGTACCCATGAAGAAAACATGAAAATTATGATAGATACATAGGAGATCACACTCTCAACATCGTAAGATTTACATTTATATGCACTTAAAACTTTCATCTGACTGAAAAACAGAATTTATTCAAATTTGTCGGTTAACACCATCATCATTTCAGCCCTTCAATTGTAAGTTGACCAGCATTGCTACTAGCATGATGCTTTCAAATTTTACATTTTTATTATTGGAATTGCATGCAAGTGGACAAAATATAATGGTAGCAAGCTTCGTGAATTTATGAAAAAAATTCCCTACAAGCTACAACACCACATTTTTTCTTTTTCTTTTTCGTTTTTTTTTTACAATTCATGAAGAAATGATGAGTTGTGAAGGAAGAAAGTTTAGCAAAAAATCCGATTAATTTTATAATTTTTAATTGAAAATATTAATTTTAAAAATAAAACAAAAATATTTGTACATACATCCATATTATAGTATATACGAGTAATAAATTGTGTATATTTTAAAATTAATTTATAATATTGTCGTACAACTACTAATACGATTGTATATCAATTTTTTATTTTATTTTATTTATATAGATATATACATATTATATATATTTTTTAAATATTCTTATAAATACTACATTGTATTCAGTTTTTATTATTATTATTTTTTTTTTTTTAAAGATACATTTATAACCACAGATAATGATATATAAAAATAAATATAACATAAAATTATTATTATTAAAATAATTACGATTGCGATTATTATTATTATTATTATTATTATTATGTATTATGTATTATTATGATTATTCTAAATGAAAACAAAAACAAAAAAAAGCATAAGTGATGATGATAAAATTAAAAAAAAAAAATTAATAAGGTTTTGATTAAGAAACAAAAAAAAAAAACAATAAATTGATGTAAAACGTAATTAATAAGGATTAAGAATCATACACACACACACACATCCCCATGTATACATTTATTTACAAAAAACAAAAAAACAAAATTACACATAATTTTATGAAAAAAAATAATAAAAGAAAAATGATAAACAGACACAGATGATCACTCCACCACCACCGCTCGATCATACAACACCGTCATTCTAATTAAAAACATTCGGATTCGGATAGAAATCTTTCAATTAAATGAAATGAAAATCATCGACAAAACGAACTTAAATATCTATCGATCTATCTTTCGTGATATTGAAATGTCACATTAATTAGATAATATGCTAATTTTATTGATTTTCATTTCTATTTTATGCTTAGCAGCAGTTAGCTGGCAGAACAGCAGTCACACTCATAACGATAATCGCGATTGATTGACGTTAATTGAAAATTTGTGCGTATTTTAAAACTAAACTTAACTTTTTATGTATTGTATAATGTGCTGTATGTTAATTATTGTTTTAGCGTGAATTTTATTTGTTAAAAATTATCAAAATGATTAATCGTAGAAAAAGTCTTGTAAATTTATTTATTTTGCTGTTACATAAACAGAAGAATAAAATTTTAAAATGAAACTTCAATTAAGATTTGAAAGATCATTTTTTTTTTGTTTTTTTCATTTTGCAACAAACTTTAAAGTCGTCAAAAAGTTTATGCAAAACATACCGATTCCACATTCAATAATTGATTCAATGCGCAGTAGACTTGACAGCTACTTTTACTTACATGTTAAGCATGCTGTGAAATCGAAAATCGAACTCGCAAGTTGAAATCAATGTAGAAGCGGCATAACAATCGATAATAATTGATTTTGATTTTTATCTTCTATCTCTTACTTACATACTTACAAGATTATATCGTTTATTGTGTATTGCCTCAAAATAAAAATTTCAATATAAAAACAAAATATGAAAGAAAGTCATAAAATAAAATCGTCATCGTAAATTATTATCAATTTATGTCGTATGTACATAAAATTAAATTATATTATATCGTATCGATTATAAATAAATTAATATAAGAAATAAATGTGTACCATAAAAATTATGTACAATACTACAATATATAAACTGAAAAAACAAATAAATAAATAAATATGTAAGTAAAATAAATAAAATATCAAATATTACAATAACATTACACGCGTACATTTATACATATAAATAAAGACACATCCTACTAGAGAAAGAGGTTGAGTTTTCTAAATGCATCATGCAAAAATAAATAAATCGTCGATACACATTAAATTTAATCGTATACAAGCTGATACTGAAACTGAATTACATATTAAAATGATGCATCATTGATGTAATCGTTTTGTAGAAAAGCGTGCAATAAAATGCATACGTTAGCAAGATAATATTGCAATTCTACATAACTTTTGTATTTTCTTTCCAATGATGATAGCTTTATTAAGCAACCATTTCAAATAGTACTCATTTTTCATTTACAGTAATATGATATACTTTTTCCCGTTTATTTAGTTGAATTAAATATTGAGTGGGTTCAAAAATTCAACACTGCGCTAGTGTTGCAAAAGAAGCTTTCGTCAACAGTTCAAAAAGTAATCATGACTAAAATCATGTGTTCATTTTTGCATTTTATTGTTAACAGTAACTTATCACAAAGTCAACATTTCTATCATGATTTTTGATGTTGCAATGAAAAAATAACCTCAAATTTGTGACGTTTAGTTGATTTTAAATTATTATCAATGCTATCATGGATCAAGAAAACAATGAACAGTGTACTTAAATTACAATATTTTGAATTTCGTTTATTTATTTAATTTATTTTTGATTTTTGTGAATTTTTACCGATTTGTAAAATTTTAAAAGACAACAAAACTTCTAAACTGTCGTAAAATTAATCAGCAACATCAAAGCATCCCAACATAAATAGTCATTGTTGCGCTAACACTGCGGCAACACTTCTGCAACACTGCAAAATCATGATTAATTTTTGAACCCAGCCATTCTTTATCATCATGTTGCTACAATTCCTAAACTTTCCCATATCCAATCAAATAATGTTGAGTAAAATTCATAGATACATAATTCATTTCAGTTCTAGATTTCGTAGAAAATAGAAGTAAGAATCAATCTTTGGTATTAAGAAAATTTATAAATTTTAAAAAGTTAAAATTACAGGGTATACAAAATTAATTTGCATTTTAATTCGTCGGTCAAAAAAAAAATATATATATCGCTGGCCCAATGCTTATTTGTTCAACAGACCACAGCAACCATTTTGAGAAAAATGAATTTTTAGTTTTAAACATAAATATAACTATATTTTTTAGAAGTTTGAATGACTTGAATGACTTTTTCAAAAAGGATAATATAATTTTTGTTAAAAAATGCTAATTTTTGATAATAATTTGCAAGTTAATATAAAAAAATTTTATAAAATAAAAATGAATACAAATTGATTGAGTAAAAAAATATAATTTGGGTGGGATATTGCACAAAAAAGCATAAATTTCTTTAAAATTTTGCGTTCTATACGTTCAAAAATATCTCATTGAACAAACCAGCACTTCACATTATCTAGAAATCTGTCGCTTAGAATAAAGCAACAACTGTATATCTCCGAAACGGCAAGACATAGAACAATTTTGATAGCAGGAAAAGAAAGAGCGATGCTTGTTTACTAAGAATCAATTTATAACTCAATTTCGTCCAAAATGGTCTATTGAACAAATAAGCATTGGGCCAGCGATATATATATACATATTAACATAAAATTGGAAAAATGACTATTTGAAATGTTGCTTATTAAAATTATACCGAAGACAGACCAAGAATTTAATCTAGATTAAATCAATAATCTAAATTAATATTACAGTCTGTTAAATTCAGTTCTGGATGATCTAGTTGTACAACTGGATTACAATTAATCTAGTTCTGTAAACTGGATTTACTCTACTAACTCGATTAAAAATTAAAGAAGAAAATACAATTTGACAGTTAAGTTAAATATTAATTAAATAGAATTTATATCAGCAAATTAGAAGTTTAAAAAAAAAGAAAACTATTGCAATCTGTCACATTATTTATCGTTAATCTAAGTAGATTAATTTTTGGTCTGTCTAGACTATTATTGTGGGAAAGAAAATGCAAGAATTATGTAGAATTGTAATATTAGCTTGCTATAACGTATGCATTTTAGTGCACATTTTACTACAGTTTACATTGTGATGTGCAATTGCATTTTTTTTTTTTTTAAAAATTCAGCCTCATAAGTACATAATAATACATGCATGAATATTATTATACTCTCGTACATACATACATACATACATACATACATAAATTGTAAAGAATAAAAAAGAGTGTAGAATAAAAATAAATACAAAAATTAAATATAAAAATGAAAAGAAAAAAAAATGATTTTCATAAATAAATAAAAAATACAAAAAGATTTTACAAATAAAATAAAATAAAAAAAAAAAATAAACACAAACAAATACAAAACAAAGAAAAAGAAACAAATTTATAAAGAATGAATTGAATGAATGAAAATGAATGAATTTTTTCGAAAAAAAAAATAAATTGAATAAAACTATTCTATATATTTGTAGATTTTAAGATTTATTAGTAATGTATAATCTATGATAATATGATATTATAAGATGATTGATTTAATGATTATGTGTAAACATGAAAAAAAAATTTAAATATTTAATAAGTTTAAAAATGAAATTATACACTAAAACTAAAACAAAAATGAATTTTATGTAATATGTGAAAAATAAAAAATTATGTATGAAAAATGATAACAAAGTAGGTACATAACCTACTAAGCAACAACAGTAGAAAAAAAAATGTTTAATGATTGTATAAAAATGTTATTAAGTGTAAAAGAAGAAAATATGCATAAATAAATCATAAGTTAAATCGCATTATAAAATTATTATTAATAATAAATAAAAAATACTATACATTAAATCGAATCCATCTATCCATTTTTAAATAATTGTATTTATTATTAATTCTATCTAATATTGTACATACAAACTTATATACTATACTATAAAGCATATAATGAGAATATAATGGATGAATGCAAAATTGATAGAGATGCAAAACAAAAAAAATAAATAAATAATAAATGAAGAAAAAGAAGGAGAAAATTATAAAATTATTATTGGGAAAAAAAATGTTTACAAAAATATGAACTAATTGATGAAGGAAGGGCTGATGATTACTAGTATGTACTCCTGATTATCTCCCCCCCCCCAATCCCCCTCTCCCACTCCAGTCCATTATTCTTCTCGATATGAGATGTAGCGCCATTGAATAATTGAGTAATTGAATAATAAGAAGAAGGGACTTGGGGGAGATAATCATGACTACTAATACTGCTACATATACATATTCTGATCGTTGTTAATAACACAGATTCTGAAAATTATCAAAAGCGGCGCTGTCAAACTACGATCAGAATACAATTTTGAATATTTTCTTTTAATGTGTGCAAAAACAAAACAAACAAAAAAAAATATATACAAAAATTTTATAAAAATTAATAAAAAACAAAACAAAATACATACTTACCTGATCTTCCAAATAAAATGATTGTAAGTAAAAAAAAAAAAAACCTATTCGATATGCATATAAGTATAATATACAACTCTCGTGTGATACACTCATATTAAAATCATTTCAATAATAAAAAATTTCTAATTTTTTTTTTCTTCGATTATGCTGGCTGCTGCTACTAATAATGTCTGCTAACCAGAACCACCACCAACCAATGAGAAATAGTAATTACGGATTGTTAAAGTTTTCGAAATCATCTCAATAGCAGAACAAAACATAGTAAATAAAATGTACTTAATATAATAATGTACACACACATTCACATACATTAACAATAAACAATATTTTTTTATCGAATACTATTTAAATTATTTAAAATTCAAACAGTATCTATCCTTACGTTTACATTTGTCTCTTCTGTAATAATTTATCACGTGACTGACGTTCATGTTTTTGTCTTCAAGGATATTGGTAAACGCAGGTATAATTGGAGTGATATTATGATCGAATTCATAAACATCAAAAATTATTGAAACATCACAAAATTTCGTGAAATTCAGGGTATATCGTACATGTGGTAGGTGCTATGATGAAACACTGTTGTTGGATTCTAAAAAAGCAACTCGTCAATTTGTCATCTTTTTGACGTTTATGAATTCTATCATTTTTTTCATATATTATGCCGATTCTACATTCAAAGCAGTAACTTCAACTCCGAATTTGATTTAATGGATATGTATGTATTAGTAGAATTTCTACATTCAATGCGCAGTAGACTTGACAGCTACTTTTACATGTTAAACATACTGTGAAGTCGAAAGTCGAAGTTCAAGTTAAAGTCACTGTATTGAATTTGAATGTAGATGCGGCATTACATACATGCATGCTTTTTTATATTAAATCGAAATGGGATTATTATTATTATTTATTACAAAGGGTGGACAGTAAACTGCCACCTCTCGCCTACACCACGACCATCGAAATGGGATAACTGAAAACAAAACAAATTCGGGCGCGAACAGACGACGGTGCTGCCAGCATTCGGTTAATTGAAATGATGAAATTTAAAAAAAAAAAATTTTTTTTATTTTTTCTTTCTGTGATTATAATGATTGATGATGATAATGTGGATGAAATGTGGAAATGTGTACTAATAATAATAATAATATATAAAATGTAAAATTTTTCTAAATAATTAAGAAAATAAAATAAATTATTTCATCAATACGACGGCATCGTATTTAATTATAATTCAGTGTACCTAGAACTATGGATTCTTTGATATTCTGAGGTTGAGGTTAAATTGTGATGTCGTCGCATCGATGCATTTTATTTATTTTTTTTTTTTTTCGTTTTTGAAAATTCAATCAGAAAATAATATTAATAAAAAAATTTAAACTGAATATAAAATCATAAAATCGAAATAATAATTATTAGAATTAATTTTTCATCCAACATATTTATGTATTGTGTGAACATTAATTTAATGAAAAAATAAAAGAAGAAAAATTCGAGTAAAATATATGAAATAAAAATCAAATAAATAATCATTTTAAAAGATTGGAAAAGAAGAAGAAGAAGAAGAAGATAAAATTAAAGATAACTCTAAATTGAATTTTAATTAATTTGAAAACAAAACAAAAGAGAAAAAGAAAGAAATAAAAATATATCAGATATCAAATTTGCACATTATGCTATGCTGATTCTACATTCAATCCAGTGACTTCAACTTTGACTTTGATTCAAATGGATATGTATTAGAACTTTAGACTTTACAGCAACTTTAACATGCTAAGCATACTGTGAGGTCGAAAGTTGAAGTCCAAGTTGAAGTCAATGCATTGAATGTAGAAGCTGCATTCCACACATAAAAAGTTGATTTATTTTTTTATTTCCCAATTGTATAAGATGTACAGTAACACGAAAAATATATAAAATGAAAAAGATAAATTTTAAAGAAAAAAGAATTTTTTTTTGTTTTTTAAAGAGAAATAAACACAACAATTACAAAAAAAAAAATGAAATGAAAAAAAACATGAAATTATAATTGAGATATATATTTTTTTTAATTTTTATTTCCGCTTTTTAAAAAGTATTTTTGTGAAAAAAAAAAAATTATCTAGATTATAAGGAATATATACATATTATTACTGCATACCTACTATATAATATTATTATTATTATTAAAAAAAAAACAAAACAAAACAAAAAATAAAATAAAATAAAATACCAGAAATTTTTTATTTGTATGTAAATAGGCTTCTTCATGATTATTATTATTATTATTATTATTATTAATATTATCATTATACAAAAACAACAAAAAGATAAAAATAATAAAAATACATTTAAATTTAAATTAAAAAAAAAAAAATAAAATAATTTAAATTTAAAAACATACAACAAAAATAAATCTTTAAAATTTTTATTAATACATTTTATATACAAACCAAAATACTTGCATACATGATGTGTATGACTACCACTTACTTACCACAACATATTAAAAATATCTACCTAACCTATTGTGAATGCAAAAAATAAATTAAAGTAGAAAACTAAATAGAGAAACTGCATTGAAAAATATATTCGATAACACCGCTTGTTTGTCAGTAAAAGATGAGAGAAGAAGACGATTGATGACGATGAGTGATGAAAAAATATAAAGACCGAGTCCGAGACCGAGACAGATTGAAGCCAAAAACGAAGAAAAGACGGGCCCTGTTCAAAAATGTCAAAATATACTTTGCATCAATGCATGACGTTCAAAAAAATGCAAGCAAAGCAGTGCAGTTGTTCAAAAATATAGTAGATCAAAATTTATGCGCATAATGCAGTGCATATGTACAACGTTTAAAGTGTTGATGCGTTGTTTGCTAAAATGTCAAAGTAGTACGTATAGTATTACACAAATAATGGTGAATTGTAATAATTAAGTTGTTTACACAAATATTTATAGCTAGAGTTTCCACTTTTAAATAATTATAAAATACAAACACTAAACACAGTCAGGTAAACGTTCAAAAACTATGAATCACTGCTTTTTATGAAATCTAAATCTGCTTTATGACAGCAGCAACTAAAGTGCTATCGCTGCATTTATGCTTTTCTGCAATCAATATTTGACGTTTTTAAACAGGGCCACGGTCTCTTATGATTTTATTTTAGCTTCAAATTTTTTTTTGTTACCCGTAATGCCGTAATCCGAAAATACATACATATTTTGTGGAATCAATCAACATTAAAATGTTGTCTAAAGTTGATATTTTCAAATTTTCTACATTTTGAAAATCTATATTTCATGTAAACCAATCCATCATTGTCGGAAGGCGAGGTCAACTAATTTTTCCCATTCCCATATGTGGCTTTGATTTGTCTCGCTCGGTGTTATCTCAACCTTTTTAAGCTTCTCGTACACAATAAATATATAAAAGTTTTCTATACCATACAATATGACAATGTAAATTTTATTATTTTCAAGAAATTTAATTATGTATTTCATTTGCTTTCATTCATTCATCACTCTTGCCTTTTTGGATCATGTTTAGGTTTAGAAAGGTTCAAAATTTTTCATTTTTTTTTCATATACAAATTTCTATTTTCTATTAATTTTTATTTTAATTTGTGGAAATGGAAATGAAATTATTTCATAAAAACGCAAACAGAACAAAAAATCTACTACCAAATTTTAATGAATTTTGCACATATCTACCTCATAAATGAATTTTCTAGCCATCAATTATGTTAGTTAGAAGTTAGAAGCTAAAATTGAACTGATTTCATAGAGAGAAATAGCTAAGTATGTACTTGCTGAGCAGAGTATAAATAAATGGTAATATCGCTTATACAGTACCAACACGCTTAATTTAAACCAATAATAAGTATCACCTATCAACAATATTGATTACATTTTTGGACGTTCAAGTTGCACATTTATATGAAAACCAGAGTCTTGTTTATACTTTCAAATCGATTTTGGGCATTCTTTTAAAGTTTTTTTTTTTGTAAAATATTTCTTGTGTTCCTTTGACGTTAATGTTGTTTTTGAAACAGAGACGCCGCCATATTTAACGAAAATGCAACGTCTCAGTATTTTATTTTCTTGCAGGTGATGAATTTACTTTGTCTACTGTATGTACGTCACGTCGTCACATGTGTATAACCAACAGGTAATGTACAATTTTTATCTAATGATTGTATGAGCTCATAATATGATATTTTGTTGTCATTATACAAAAAAAGAAAAGAAAACTTTTGATTATGTCCGTGGCGAGAAGCTTAAAAAGGATAATTATTGTAATAATGAATGATGACATGACATGAACGTGAAGTATGTGTGTGGCATGTGGTTGGATGTGTTCATGAACAGAAGAAAAACAGGTATAAAATGAAGATCATAAGGGATAAGAATACTTTTCTTGCAGGATAAACACACATTTTTATATTCTAAGGCCGCGCCACGCGCGTAGACTAAGAGCGCAGCGTATCGTAAATTTCAGAGCGTAAAATTTAAATCAATTGTTTTTTATTATGTTACGCATACAGCAAGCGTAGCGTAGTTTGAATTTATACGCGCGTAACGTTCAGCTAGGCTCAGTTACGCTACGCTCTTAGTATGCATGCGGCGGCCTAATACATAATTTATATATGCATATATTTTTTTTTATATTTCCGTTTCTTTTTTTTTTTCAGTTAAATTTCATTAATTGCAAATGACAAAATAATTGTATGAGGAAAAATCCAAAAATCATTCATTTCATTATTAACAGAAAATCAAAAATTATAATTTTATGTATGCATGCAATGCATGTACTCGTATGGTATGTGTGAGATATTTTTTAAGCTGACTAATGACTATAATTGATATACAAAAAAAAAGGGCAAACAAAAACAAAAAAAATGGTTATGATTTCGTAAACGTCAAATAAAATGACGATCAAAATTATTACAAAAATTCAGCGTGTATTATGTATAAGCTGATACAAGTATGAAGCTGAATTCAAAAAATTTTACCGTTTACGAATAAAATTAACCGAAAAGTGATAGAATTTTGTGAAATAAAAAAAAAAAAAAAAATACAAGAGCAAAGAAAATTTAATTCTACTGCAAAAATTTAAATTTAAAGATAAAAGAATTTTTTTTTGAAAAAATTATGAAAAAAACAAAAATATTTTATTAAAACGAAATTAAAAATCTGATTATATAATGAATATTTTAGTGTTAAGGAAATAAATAGAGAGACAGAAAGAGAGAATTATTTTATTATTACATAATTATAGGGTATATATATAATAATGTAGAAAGTAGAGAAGAGAGAGCAAAAATTAAGAAATCTAAGCAGTACTTCTACAAAATTTTGCAACTTATATAAAAATGCGCGACTAACTAAATAATTTAAAACTACAACCACACAACTAAATAAATTATTATAGTATTCAATAAAAAAAAAAAGTATAAAATTATTGAGGGTGATGAATAAATGATTGCGTGTTGCGTATATTACAACGCATATTTATGTATACATAAATACTTTACTTAGAAAATAAATGTAATTATAAATTATAGAGATTATAAAGAGAGTTCAATATATATTTTTATTCAGTAAGAGAAATTTTAAAAATTATGTATTATATAAGTAAAGTAAGTAAGAGAACAAAAATAATTAAAATTTATTTAATATTATATGTATGTGTATATAATAAAGAGAAGAAGAACAGGTAAATTGATAAGAATTTATCATCCAAAAAATAAACAAATTAAAAAGTAAATACTTTATGGAATTACTACTACTACTGCTACTATTCCTACAATTTATATAAGTATGTAATATATCATGCAAATATCTTTTAAAGCCCTGATACACAATTATATATCGATCGACACACAATTGTCGCTCCCGACCAAACACACATTACAAAATGCAAACTGTCTAAAAGCCTAATAAAAGTCACAAATAAAGTTCAAAAAAAAAAATATTAAAGAAGAATATAACGTTTGAATTCGACCAAAATGTGTTACAGTCCTAGACCAGATATAGTCGGAAAATGTAAAAGGTTGCGAAATTATTTTTTCAATTTTTTGAACGATTGTGTAAGAGAAGAGGCAATCTGTTAACTAACTGTCCAATTTGATAATTATTGACGACAAAGAACGAATCTGAAATGAGAAAAATTCAAAATCATTTAAATTATAGCTTAGACAGTTTACCAACACAGTGGAGTGGAAGCGGCGGCGATCATTTAAAAGAAAAAATTAAATTGAAAATTAATTAATTAATTAAATAGAATTTTCTTATCAAATTAATTGAATATCTATAAAGTTACATAATAACAAAAAGAGAAAGAAAGAAAACCCTAGAAGACGGGAATTCATCATCATCGATTATTTTATTATATATGTATATGTACATTTCATTGTAATTGTTAGTTACTACATGAATCATAAATAAATGTTATGTAGTGTAAAATGTGTAAAATTGATATTGAAATTTGTTTGTTGTTAAATGGTAGTTCGAAAAAAAAAAACAAAATTAAACAAAATAAAAAAACAATGAAAGAAAAACTTTTTAAAAAAAAATTTAATTAAGAAAAATATAATTATAAAAATTGTAAAAGTAATAATCAGTAGAAAATTGAATCAGAACAATGAAGATTTACATAAATAAAAAAAATGAATGTGCCGGAAGGAAGAAAAACTGATCAAATAACTCAGGACCAGGATATAAATTTACATTGAAAGACAAGAAAAAAATATACATATAAACTGAAGAGATGATAGATAACTAGTAATAGTAAGTGATGAGACATCGACACTCGACAGCAGTTAAATCTCAAAATAATCATTAATGAAAGCGGCTCTGTGTCTGTATAACTGAAACGTTTGTAGTTCAGACGTTCAGGGTAATCACTTAGTCAGAGTAACAACAGCATTCGATGTCTCATCACTTTATTAATTTGTTGTTGCTAAGGCTGTACGTAACGTACTGTGGCTGTGATTACAGTAGAAGAGATTTCAACTAATCTCCAATTTTCTCATGTTTTACGAGCATAATTATTGGTCGCTTACAGACAGACAGACAATGCATGATGATCATTATAATTTGCTTACATACTTTATGAAATATTGTGAGATTGAATATCGAACTTGATCTCATCTACTGTAATCAGAGCTTAAGAGTACTGAATGTGTGAATTAGATGCAGCCATAAGCCATAAAGCTTGATGTATCCATCATTGATCGTTTTCATTATATGGCAACACTTTTAAGTTTATTTTATTGTTACGATCACGACATTCTTAATTGTTCATTTTTTTTTTTTGACATTTTTGATACTCATCTCATGACGAACTTTTATAATTTTTGATTTTCGTTATTATACATAAGAAAATTTGGCAATATTTTTTAATAAAAACTTAAAAGAGAAAAGAAAATTTAAAATTTAAATAAAATAATTCCTATGATTGGACCTACGATCTCTATATTTATATGTACATATGTACATAGGTTCTAGGATGTTTTTACAAATCAATTAAAAAAATAATAAATAAGAAAATTCAAATTCCGTGATATTTGTGTGCGTGATTACATATAGCTTATCGTATGCGATTTATGTTCTTTTTTTTGGTTTTTTTTTTCAATCTGATTTGATATTTTAAATTAAAATTAGCTGACAATCATAACCTTAAAGAAAATCAATAAATGTTAATCGAAGTACAATAAACAAACAGAGAGAAAAAAATATAAAAATTTTATGGCAATTCCCTATTTTCTTGTTGTTAAAATTTAGCCAGTAAATTAATATTGCTTTATATGCCTTTCTCATCGTTATATTTTGTACATTCGTATAATAAGCGGAACGAACAATTTAAAACTTGAAAAATGTTATCAAATTGACAATTGATTTGATAATATGTAATTCAAAAATTAGACTGAGATTGTAAAAATGGAATAAAAATGTCAAAATAACGAATCAAATTTCAGAATTCAGTGTATCTTACGTACGCGACGAAGTATGTATATGTATATAGTATGAAGCTGAATTTCTTAAATTGATCGCCATTTTGATGTTTTTTATACAATCGATCATCATTTTATAATTATTGTTAATCAACACAAAGCAATACAAAATCAATACAAATAAAAATATACATTTTTTTTTAATTTAAAATGCGAACCATTTAAGATTTTACAAAAAAAAAAAGAGACAAAAGTTTAAATTTCGATATATCTGTAAATGAATTTAAATTTTTTTAAATTCTGCAGTTACCTCTGTGAACGTATAGAGTCGTATACAGATGATACAGATATTCTTAATTAGCTCGATGAAACTATTTGCAATCAGGTGCTTTTTTTTTTAAAAGGACTTCCTTTTTTAAATAGTCCTTCATTCTCTCTGAATAGTAGAAATAGAATAATGCGATATATTTTATCATTGGATTGTAATTAGAGTCGGTTATATAGGGCTTGCAACTGGGCAAGCATGCAGTACATTTTGAGTTATAAAATGCATCCACATACCAGTATCGATATACATAAGTTCAGCTTCATGGATTTAATATGCTGAATTAAATACATATCTACACACGGTATTAATGCGCTTTTTGGAACTTGGCCTATGGTTACGTTTACAATCCATATAGAGGTTGTGTAAGTGTACATGTGTGGAATTGTTTGTAATACAAAGAATGAATCGATTAAGAGCATGAATTTCAGACATCAACGTATGAATGAAGATACAAATTTAAACGTACACATATTACACGGAAACGTATCCGTTTTGTTCTATGTATGTCGTTGTATGCAATATCTCGTTACAAATTGATATCGTAAATTTTCATTGTATTTTGTGTGTGTGTGTGTGTGTGTGTGTGTATGATGTACATTCTGTTCGAATATAAGAATCAATCGAATTATTTAGTATAAGTGTAAGTTTAAATATCGCCTCGATGCATAATCAACAGTTTCAAAACGGTAACACTGAAATCTATAACACTGTCTATACAGTTTCAAAACTCATTGTGAATGCATCTGATAAGCATTTCTGTTAAGCAATCAATACGCATCGTGAATTTTAATGATTCAAAATTGATTTGAATAGATTTTTTTTCTCAAATAGCATTTCAATGATTTCAATGATTCAGACAGAAGGCTATCCATTTTTCTTGTTGTCAAAACAAAGCAAAAAATTCATGTTTCAAAACGTCAAAGTTATAGAACTGCAATATCGATTCGATGCATCAGTGCTGTTTTAAAACTTTACATCATAATAATTTATTGTTCTGATACCGCATCACAACACATTTTTGCGGCGTTTTGAAACTCATTCTCTACCTAACTTACACCACTTACACATACACATACATACATATATTATGTATGGGGTATTGTATATTTTTAAGGATTAACACACAAATTTATTAATAAAACAAAAAATTGCAATACTTAACAAAAATAATAAGACTTATTAAGAAACAAAAATATACAAATCGATTCTCAATTTATTATTATTACCATCACAGAGAATTAACGATTAAATACCGTAAATGTACAAATTATATTTAAAAAAAAAATAAAAAACAAAACATAAAAGGTAGAAAAATAAAAGACAACAAAAACTTCATTTAAAAGAATTTTATTTTAATTTTTATTTTAATTTTTTTTTTTTTTTTAATGAAAAATTTATGTAGAAACAAAATATGTACAAAAATTGAAAATGTGTAATAATAATCATATACATGTGTGTACATTAGGAAGCACATACATACATATACTTGTATGCTCGTATAGACATTATATGTACAAAATTTTGTACTCTATACATAGTGTATTATATAATCCATTTGAAATGAAACATAAAATTAAAAAAAATTATACTGTAACCACTTTTATATCAGTACGTTAATTCGATACGTTACTATAACGAACATTAACGTATAAAATCGCGATATCGAAATCGTTATATGAAATAATATCATGATTTATTCTAAACGATGAACTTTTACATAAGAACTACATTACATATGTATAGTATAATACTCGTATGTATGCGTGTTTATTATTATTATTACCAAAGACAACAGACAAGATAACACATCGATCTCACTCTTTATATATTCAATATTATTATCATCGAAAAATTTAAAAATTAAGTAAAATACCACATAAATACCGCACACACATACATATGTAAAACATACGTTCATAAATTTAGTAATATCATCATTAACAAACAAATAGAAAATTTAGTCATCATAACAAAAAACCGTTGGGGGATTCTTATATAAATCGAAAATCCCCCCTAAAACCATTCAAAATGTGACAGTAAACGATCACTTGTCAACGTAATAGCAGCAACGTGACGTGATACAACGTAAAATGTTCTGGTATAAAAATGGTCTAAATTCTGAATAACAAAAAAAAAAAAAACAGAAAAGGAAATTCAACAAATTTTCAAATCTAAAGAGATGAGTTTATTTGGTTTATTCAAACAATTTATTAAAAATGAAATCAAATTAAAATTACATATACAGGAGGTCGTATAAAGTATATACTTAAGTCGTTTTTACACACTAATGTGACTTTTTGCATGCGTGAATTAAAGTATAGTCTCTCATCATATTCTTAATAATGTTTTTAAATACTACAGCTACAGATTTATTCTTAAATTTTATATGAAATTTCACAAAATCAAACTTTAATGCAGTCACAAAAATCATATGACAAATTCAAGTCGCATAGTGCGCGTAAAGACGACTTTGTTATACACTCTGTGTGTGCGTATAATAATTATTATGTCATCACTGCCAATAATATATACTAAGAAAACAAAAATCAAATATACATTACATACGTATATAAAGCGAGTATATAGAAATAAAATGATCAATCTACATATAGTGCATACTCGTATGTAATCATTCAAAAGTACAACAAATATTATTATATTTCTTAAATGTATAGCCAAAATAGTAATAAAAATAAACATCATCATCATCAATAAAATCAACATAAACATCACCATTATCGTGATAAAATCAAATAAAACGCAACAACAACAAAAACAACAACAAAACATATAATATTAATTAAAGAAACAAATTTAAAATTTAAAATTTAAAATTAGCATTTAATACTTATCTCTGACTGGAAACATTTCGATTGTAATGCGTGTGTACTATGCGTTTGTGTACATACATTATATACGTACGTATGTATCTACATAAAATGAGCAAAAAATAGCAAATTATCAGCAGATTCTAAAAACAAAACAAAAAACAAAAAAGCTATTTGTAAATTTCTTTTGAATTAAAAATGAATGTCGTATAATAAAATGGCGCAGTTTTTGATTTTTGACATTTGATTATAGCAATGATATCAGATCTACAGTCTGTTCAAAAAGAGGTAAACTTTTATAAAAATAAAACAAAAAGTTTTTGAGCTTATACATATAATAACATTTATTGAAAGAATATCTAATCTTAAACCTATTTCGCGTTAGCACTATATAGTATACAGTTCAATCTCTTCCACTGTTTTAAATTATGAAGTGACATCTTCTGGTACAACTTTCGCTCAATTTTTTGACATAACTCATTGGAAAAACTGTTCCACAGTCTGTTTAACGTTCTTTCCAAGTGATGAACGCTCTTTATTTGTTTCTCGCGAAGTTTGTGCTTCATCAAAGCCCAAATGTTTTCTATGGGATTGGCATCCGGGGACTGTGATGGCCAGTCCAACACCTTAACCCCATTATCGTTCTTTCCACTGCGTACACAACTTATATACAAATATCACTTCAAACTTTTTTTTTATAAACAGAGATCATTTTGTAAATATCTAACTACTTTAACAGTTTGAAGGCAAATGAAAAAAAATCTTGGTCAGCGAAATAGACAAATGCAAACTAAACATGATCCATGTAACATTTTTAGTATCTTGGCATTTACTGTGTTTTACCCGACTGTCGTGTCTTTTTGAACAGACTGTATATAATAGTATAGCTGGGCGCCTGCGGGCGGTATTGATGTTGATGATGAGTGAGAACTGAGAAATGACTCTTGATGATATCAAACACAAAACATAATTACTTACATAAAATTTCAATACAAAAATGAATTGAAAGAAAAAATAACTGACAGGAAATGCTTAAATGTTAACATTAATACGATAGCACAAAATTGAAGAATATTTCTTTCCATTTTCTTTTTTAAAATATTTCTTCTTTTTTTTTAAAAAAAAATATCATCCACTACAGGATCATACCAGTCGTAACAGAACAGGAATACAATCAAAACAGCAACTCAGAATAACAACAAAATCATCAAATAATAACAAAATGAAATAATTTACATATACATACATGGAGTGTACGTGTACTGAATTTTTATTTTTTAACTTTCATTCATTCATTACGCCCATAATGTACCTTTTTTTTTGTTTTTTGAAACAAAATCCATACATATGTATTTCTCTAGACTGACTATAATACGTTTTATTTTTTTGATATAAAAAACACCTCTGATTTTGTTGTGCAAACATGGCGCAACAGATAAAGTATGAAGATTATAAAATAAATATGATTTTTTTTTGATTTATATAATCAATCAGATGAAAGAACTTTAGAATAAATTGAACAAAAATATTCTATTGTCTCCAAGTAAATAATATGTAGGTACATATATTGGTAGTAAATATACATACAAAACGTATGTATATCTGTACTTAATATGTACATACCATGTGAATAATTGTAATGTCCTTTTAAGTATGAATAATGAAACATAAAATGAAACAAAACAAAAAAAAAAAATTGAAAAATGAATCATTTACCTATACATACATTATTATTATGAGCAAAAAAAAAAGAAAGAAATAAAAGAAACAAGAATTTCGAATAGAAAATCATTTAAAAATAAAAAAAATTAAAAAAAAACACAATACAATACAATAAAAATAAACAAACAAAAAACAACAAAATACGAATTATAAATAATAAATAAGTTTAAAGAAAAAACAAAAAAACAAAAATATATAAAATAAATTAAATTATATTATATATCGATACACATATGTATACACAATGTATGTAAATATAAAAATAAAATAACATATTGTATAAAAATAGAAACAAAAAACAAAAAAAAATTGTAAAAGTGAAAAAATTAAAACACAACAAAAAAAAAATTTTAAATACTTATAAATATGTAATAAATAATAAAAATATACACACATATACATATGTATAAAATAAATGGTATAAATGAAATGAAATAAAATGAAAATAAAACATACAAAAAAAAATATATATATATAATATACAATTATATAACAATAATGTACTATATAATTAAAATAAAAATACACAAAAAAAAAAAAAAATACACATTATATTATAATGAAAATATAAATATAAAATATGAGTTATATATAATATAAAAATACATAAACATAATATTAAAAAAAAAAAAAAAATAAATATATATGTATATACACAAATATAAATATGATATACAAAAATAAAAAACAAAATATAAAAAATGATGTATAAATAAAAATATAAATAAAATAAATATGATGATGCTGATAGCGATAAAAAAAAATTAATTGTGTTTCTTTTTTATTATTTATTTTTTTCATATTTTATAGTTTTTGCTGGTCAAATTCAACAAAATCTAATCGATATTGACATAAAAAGTGTTGAATTTTGATTTGAACAAAATTGAATTTGATTAGAGCAATGTTGATTTTTGATTTGAAAAATGATTAATTTGTCTTTAAAATTATTGAATTTAACCTGAAAAAAGTATATACATACATAAATGATCAGATCATCATCAAAATGAACTTCTTTCAAATGTACCAGGATATCAATCAGTTATTTTGTCGATTTTCTGGAAGGTTTGATTACATTAATACCATAGTGTTTGAGTATAAAATTGTTGAAATTCAACAAAAAAATTTTTGATTCAAAAAAAAGGAAAGGGGCAAAAAAAAATTATAAAAAATTTATATTTAGAATTTTCATTTTTATGGGCGTATTTTATGTATTTTTGGATGCTCTTTCCGATGGTGTCACTCCCACTCGCTTCTCGCTACGGCCTCTAGTTCCAGAGATATAGCAATTTTTCTCTGTTAAAAAATAGCCACATAAATTAGAGCAAATGGCACTAAAATTTGAAAAGTTTTTGGAAATAATTATTTATTGAAAAATTGTGAGGGCTCGTTGTTTTGAAAGGTTTTTAATGGTGGTAAAACTTTAGAAAACATCTATAAAAAAATAGCTTGCACAAAATCTGTAAAAATGGCGTGGTCGATAGTGGGCGTGGTTAAAATCGAAAAATAGGCGTATCCAAAATAAAAAATGAGCTTTGTTAAAATTGAGAAATGGGCGTGACCAAAATAAAAATGTAGGCGAGGTCAAAATGGGAAGTGGGCGTGGTCAAGAAGTGGGCGTGGTCAAGAAGTGGGCGTGGCTAAAATAAAAATGCGAGCGGTCCCAAATGGGAAGTGGGCGTGGTCGAAAGTGGGAGTGGCTAAAATAAAAATGTGGACGGGACCAAAATGGAAAGTGGGCGTGGTCAAAAAGTAGACGTGGCTTAAATAAAAATGCTTGCGAGGCCAAAATGAAAAGTGGGCGTGGTCAAAAAGTAGGCGTGGCTAAATAAAAGTGGGCGTGGTCGAAAAGTGGGCGTGCATAAAATAAAAATGTGAGCGAGACAAAATGAAAAGTGGGCGTGGTTAAAAAGTGGGCGTGGTCAAAAAGTGGGCGTGTCAAAAGGAAAAGTGGGCATGGAAAAATTTTGGTACTTATTTTAGAAATGCTTACATACAATAAATTTGTGCATGGGCTTACAAAAATTTAATTTCAATTTCAAAAATGTTTAGTTTTTTTTTGTATGAATCTCATTTTATTTATTTATTTTCGAAATTTTACATTTACAATTAACAATTACGTAAACAATTTTAATAATAAATTTTTGTTTTTATAAAATATAGCAAACAAAAAAAAAAATGTTTATATTTTGAAAATTTCATTTCGAGACATCTATAATTCATATGTTAGTTCTTTCGATTATACGATTTTACTTTATAAAAAATTAAACAAAATAACAAAAAAAAACACACACACATAAAATGAATAAAATTACAAAGCTAAATATTTAGCTGATTTCATTTTGCAAATAAAACACATTCTTTTTTTTTTTTTTGCAATAAATGAATATTGAAATCGAACATCCAAGATAAATAATTTTGCACATGCTGGCGAAAGTACATATGTATGTAAGTACAAATTTAAATTTGCAAATTGAAAGTAGCTATATAGATTTTCGACTTTTTCCTTAAAATGAAATTTTAATTTTGTTTTTTTTTTCTTTGATTTTGTTTAAATTTTATGAGTTTCGCATTTTCACTACTGAAAACACGACGACACTTCATCATATAATGCAATATAATTTAAACTTATGACTTTATGGATATTTTTTTAAGGATAAATCTCTGATTAATTTTACAATTGCTTTCAAATTCATTGAAGAACATAATTAAAAATAATTTTAAAAAGGATTTTCATTGTTCGGGGTACATTCATTCGAACATTTTTAGCATCATTGCAAACGGTGTAAATTTACAAAAAATCATTTGCAAGAAAATCAAATCTCCAATGCTATCAGAATTTTATTTTTTTAGAATTTTTTCATTGTCAGCAATTCATTTTTTTTTTTTTTTAATTTTTTATATTACATATTTTCTCTGTTACAACACAATCTCATTAAGTGCGATCGATAATCGTACATTATTCATTGCAAAAATACTGTACTACGTTTTACGGCTACGATCAGTATTTATAATTTCAATGCCGTGTCAAACGTTATGCACCCCGAAGAATGAAAAACCTTTTAATCTTTCTTTGTTTTTCTTTGTTTTTTTTTGCAAAAAATTTATTTACAATTATTTTTATGTAAATAATGAAGTAAAAAGTAAAAACTTGAACAAAACCAAACGAAAAACAAAAAACAAAGACGAAAACTCAAAACACAAAAGACCGACCCCCCGGCCGACCATTATCGAATTAATAATAATAATTATTATAAACTACATATTATAGTATCCGTGTGTTTGTTACATAAGTATGTAGTAATATTGTTATCTCTACCAAAATACATTTATATGATACATATAATGTTGCATAAATCTTTTTTTTTGTTTGTTTGTTTTTGTTTATATATATATTACGTGTTACAAAATATTTTTTTTTATTAATTTATTAATAATTCCATACAATTTTTCTGTCATATTTATAATTTTTTCTTAAATATTTTATTTGTTGTTTTTCTTTTGTTTTTTTGGTTTTCATTTCTATTTTATGAAATTCTTGTTTCATTATCAATATAGTTTTATAAGAATAGTATATGTATGTACCTATATGATGTAAAATTCTTATTTTCTTGTATATTTTTGTTTTTTTTTTTTGTTTTTTTTTTTTTGATTTATTTTTGTTTTGTTTTTCTTCTTAAATTTACCCTTATTTTTTTTTCTTATTTTATTTTATTTTTTTTTTTTATGATTTGTGTACAAAATTTTCAATTTTTAATAATATCAAGTTATTAATATATATTTTTATTTATAATATTTTAATTTCAGAAAAGAAAAATGTTTTTTTTTCTCATAAAAAATTGTTTTTAAATTCCCGATCATTCATTATTATTTCTCATTTTACATGTGTATTTATTTATTTATTTATTTTATTTAAATTTGAATTTATAGTACATTTAATACAAGTTTTTTTTTTTTTTTTTTAATTTGTTTGTTATTTAAATTCTATAAATTATGTTTCATACACATATGTATACAAATAATGAATTTATAAATTTTACTTTAATTACATCATTTTCAAATTTATTATAAGTATTATTATTTTATTTACATACGATAATATATAATAAGTAATATTTAAATGTAAGTATGTTTATATTTATATGTGTCTATTAAATATTTATATATATATCTATAAATATATATATATCTAAATATATGAATAATAATAATTACAAAACTGTTACCAAAGATACTATAAAATTACTGTATTTCTAGTATCTTTGCTGTTACATTATATAATACGAGCCCCGTTCATTGCACAAATTGATTAAATCCACTTTTTCAAAAATCCTAAATGTAAGTGTCAAAGCACTTGGCATAGTTCAAACTTTATATATTCATAATAACTTTCCTGAATAATAAAAGATTGATGTATTTATGCATTCTACAATATATGTTTAACTTCATATATTACAATACAAATTTTTGAAAAACATTAAACTTAGGGTGCGTTCATGTTGGAGCTGCGACAATAGCGTAGAAAAAATATGTATGTATACACTCAAATGCATGTGTTCATATTGACGATGAGAGCAGAGAGATAATTTTTTGTATAGCTTCGATAAGAGCGTCGATAAATGATTTCTTTATTTTCTTCGCTATTAATCGATGCTATGCTCCGCTGATTGCTGATTTGTGGGTTCAAATTCAAAGAATATGTATTTATACTTTAATAGATAATCTCTGTTTTTAAACT
The DNA here is from genome assembly GCA_951394055.1 of Villa cingulata. Lineage (NCBI taxonomy): Eukaryota > Metazoa > Arthropoda > Insecta > Diptera > Bombyliidae > Villa > Villa cingulata. The sequence continues at coordinate 33,424,703 of OX596023.1, forward strand.
GAAATTTGAATTCATTGATTCACATTCGTATTTTGAACTGTTTTCAATCAAAAATAACTCGTCTTCTAAACTGGACATTTTTTTTTTTAATTTTTTTTGAGACGTTGAGCTCTTAATGTAAACTGTGAGTTTGTATACTGTATACGTGGTTATACAAGTTATACACTCCATATTTCACTAGTATCGAAGCTCCAATATGAACACAGCATCGATTTGCCCAGCTGTCGACATCACTGCTAAGCTCACAGCTATTATCGACGCTAGTGTCGCAGCTCCAACATGAACGCACCCTTAAACATCTCATATCTCAGGTTTTTATTTTATGGAGTTAATCGATTTGTGCACTGAACGGCTCATATATAGTACTCGTCTATATGATTAGTTACTTAATTAATTGAATATCCATAGTATATATACGAATACGAGTAATGTATTATCGTCGTTATCGAATATTAAAAATCATCATTTTATATAAAGTAGTGCTAGTATCTATATAATATGGAATCACTATGTGTACTACTACTTACCATTTTCGAAAATGCAGTCAGATTGTCAAGTGACGGAAATAAAATGTTCGAAAATGCATTATACCGCTTCTACATTCAATGCAGTAAGTTCAACTTGGACTTCGACTTTCGACTTCACAGCATGCTTAACATGTAAAAGTATAGCTGTCAAGTATACTATGCATTGAATGTAGAAGCGGCATTACATGCAAATGTCAAAAGTTCAAAAATCCGATGAAGACTGCACGCACGACCGCAAAAAAGCGTTCATCAGTCAGTCGACATCAATAATTGATCAACACTGATGGCATACGATTACTGTTACTGTATACTGTATGCAAGCATGTTCGTCACATCTGACTGTATTTTCGAAAAACGCCTACGTTATGCACAAAAAGGCGTACATATTTTATTAAATTTATACAAAATCTTCTGTTGTTTTTCAACTACATATTTAAAAACAATTATTCGTTATTTGAATAATTTATTGCGTATTAAATTGTTTTTTTTTTTTTTGAAAATTTTTAAACTGAAATTAAAATAAAAAAAAAAAAACAAAAAAAAAATATTAAAAAACAATTTATATAAAAATAATTGAAGAAAAACGAAACAGAATTAAAATTAAATTTAAATAATTATACACACAAGTTGATAATCAATCCTAATCGTTAACCAAATTCGCCAAAAGGTCCAGGCGGGTCGTAGTGTGTGGGCTGGGCTGATGGGAGATAGAGGTTTACCTATTCTCATCTTATAATAAAAATAAAAATGAAAATCTTAATTAAAATTATAATTATTAACAGATCCATTCGTTATGCGAATAATTCAAAATATCAAAAATATATTCATACGTACATGTAATGTACAGAGAGATTGATTGACTCTCCTAATATTTACATTCGTAGAGAAAGACGCACTGCACTGCATTGAATGCATGTTGATTCTTGATCGTTATAACATAATGCTGTCAAAATGAAATCGTCAACAATTTATTGCGATTTTTTATTTCTGTGAAATTCCGATCCAAAATAATGATCATTATTATTTTGTTCTTTTTACTGAGATCTACTTACTTACTACTTATACACACGCACAAATTCACAATTATTTTCATAATTTTCAAAATAAAAAAAAAAGTTATTAAATATTTTCTTCAGTATTGTAGAGGACGTTTTCAATTGCGGAAGTTGACGATTGACAATCAAGACTTCAAATTTAGTTTAGCAAGTAGACAAGTATCAAAACGACTTCATTATCTGATCAAACATCAAACTTTCAATGTCAATCAAAACCAATTGTTGTGTACATTCGTTGGAAGTTGAAAATTACTGAACTGATTGCTTTTCAATTGAGGAAGAAAAAGATGCAATTATTGTGTTTCGAGTGTTACAGTATTACAGGTTCACAGGTACAGTATTCAATGTCAGCTGTATTAGAATAAATGGAAAAACTGTTACTAGTCAATAAATGGATGTTTTCCTAAAATAATTTAATTTGAAATAAAATATACAAATAAAATATGAAAAGTCCTTCTTCAATTTGATCATATTTAAAATCTGTATCAAGTAAAAGTTTTAATTCAAAATAATTTTATCCACAAAATTAGACCTACGGAGGCAAGACAATAGGAGAATCTTGGAGACCAGTCTCTTTAGTGTATACATGGAATATCTACGTATTCATCATTGGACTCACATCTATTGGACTCTGGAGACCATTTTTTTGACTCCTGGCTGGAGACCAAAATCTCTTGTCGTGTATACGTACCTTAAATGCCATAATTTGTTTGTAGGTAAAATTCTTATTCAGAATATGTTCGCTATCAATATTCCGCTTGCTTTTTACCAGAGTACCTACCAGAAAACGAAGAAATTTGCAAATAAAATTTTCGTGAATAATTTCGCCAGAACCCAGGTTTTACATGGAGAAAAATTTCACTTTTGATCTGAACATCAGGATTATGCCCGATTTCTTCACTACCAATAAATTATCTTCTTGCTAACTTTAGCGGAAATATAACAAAGAGATTTACATTTCTTCAGAAGAACTTAGCTACCAGCTAAGAGCTAACTTTAGTTGGAAGATGGAAGTTTTGATGATTTATTTATGTGTAATCCTAATTCGATACCATCGTTGAGGCGCCGACCAGCTATCTAATTGGAATGCATTCAAATAACTCTATAAGCTTTACATGAAATTTTACATTAAAAATTTCGAGTATCGATTCAAAACTTTCGATTTTAACTTTGCAATTAGTTAGTAAGAGAAGTCTGTATAAAGACAAACCAAACTCTTTGCTATAGGTGTCAGGTGTCAGCTAAACTTAGGTTAGGTCAGCTAGCAGCAGAGAGTATGAAGAAATCGTCCATTAAAGAAAGAAACCAAAACAACAACAATAAAAGAAGAAGAAAAAGGATAGTATAAAAATTGAAAAATGAAAAGAAAAAAAAATAAATAAAAATAAAAAAAATTATTATTGTATGTATATTAAAACAAATTCTTTTATATGTATATAATATTTAATATGTATATATGTATACATTTTTTTTTAATAATACGTATATTTAATTGCTTACGTATACGTTCATTAATTTTTATTTTTATTTTTATTTTATTTTATTATTATTTTAATTATATGTAACTTTAATTATATATAATATATAAATTATAATGTATGTATGTTTTTTTTTTTATTTTTTTATCTAAAAAACTATGAATAATAATAATTAATAATTAATTATAGTATGTATGTATATAATAATAAAAAATACAAATAGTAATAATTTTTAAATGTAATAATTATAATGTCCTAACTTTTTTTTTGTTTGTTTGTTGTATTTTGTAATGTAAATACAAGGCGTTTATAGTAAATTATATTTTTGTTTACAATATATTTTTTTTTATTTTTTTTTTAATTTTATTTTATATTATTTTCATTAATATTATTAAACATAAATGTAATAATCATCATTATTATTATGTAGGTATATGTATATCTAATGTAATAATAAATTGATGAATTATACATTATACTTGGGTAATTAAAATTACAAATTACAAATTAAAAAAAAATTAAAAAATATGTATTAAAATTATATTATATGTTTGTATATTGAAACAAAAAAAAAATTTTGTATAAATTTTTTAAATTACATTTTTATTTATAAATACAAATACAAAAAAAAAATGTAATATGTAAATATTTAAAATGAAAAATGATGATAAATTTTATTTAAAAATAAAATAAAAATAAAAAAAAAAAAAGAACATTAAAATAAAAATAATAATAAAAAACAAACTAAACACATTATGAAATTAAAAAAAAAAAAAACAAATAATAAAAAGAAAAATAATCAAAAACATTATTACTACATTACATACATACATTACTATATACTATTTATTTATTATTTTTATTGTTTGTGGTAAAAAAATAAAATAAAATAAAATAAAATATTAATTATTATTATTATTAATTATAATATATGAACTAGTCCATTCATTACAAAAAACTTAAATGGCTAACTTACAAGTTAAACTATAAAAACAAAAATGTAAAAAAAAAAAAAAATACACTAAGAATAATAAAAATTAAAATTATTATCAAAGATCATAAATGTTTTCTTATTATTACATAATAAATGTGTTTACTAATAATAATAATAATAATAATATTAATTAATAATAAATCAATATACTTAATTTGAGATTGAATAAAAAAGTAATGAATCCAAGAAAAAATTTAGATTACCTATCTCTATCTCATATTGAAAATAGTACGTATACATCTACATAGTAGTATGAAAATAATGCCGCTTCTACATTCAATGCAGCACAGCGACTTCAAATTGGACTTCGGTCGAGTTCATATTTGCAGTTCAAAGTTAGATCTTAAAAAGCAGCGCGCGCGTTCATTCATATTTTATTCTGCGCGAATGCAGAATGTTCACGTTTGCAGTTCTGTAAAAGTTTGATGTTAGAACTTTCAGTCATATTTTTCTTTCTACTTTTACGTTAAACTTCAATGAATCAAATAAAATAAGATGAAAATATAAAAACAAATAGTTTGCCATTGTTCATTAGCAAAAATTAAAGAAAAGCAATTATTTTTTAATAATATTTTTTCAATAAAATTTTTTAAATGGAGTTTGAAAAATTTACGGTTTTTTTTTGTTCATAAAAATTCAAATAGAAATTGTAATAAGCAAATAAAACCAACCATATAAACGTCATTTTCTTTCTTTTTGCAGCAGACAGTTCATAAAAGCAGCTGTATTAAACCCGTAATTCTGCTAAGTTAGTACTAACTTAGGACTGAAAAATCTAGTACTGCAATCAATATTCTGCAAATATGAACTCGACCTTCGACTTTTGACTTCACTTCACAGCATGCCAGCTTAACATGCAAAAGTACTAGCTGTCAAGTCTACTGCGCATTGAATGTAGAATCGGCATAAAATAATGCATTTATATTAATCATAAAACTGAAAACATAATTTTTATTTTTATTTTTTAAATTTTAAAAATTAAAAATTTTTTTTTTCTTATTACTCATACTATACTCGTATATGTATGTATACTTTTTTATTTTTTTTTTTAATTTATATCGTGTCGTATTATGTATGTATGTATGTTGTCAATAAAAAGAGATAAATATTACCATATTACTATACATTATTATAGATACAAATGTTACACCAAACTTTTATTAACATTATTTTTATAAGTGGTGGTGCTTATAAAATTGTTTTTTTTCTTTTTTTGTTTTGTTTTATTTTGTTTTCTCTACTTTCATTTTTTCTTAGTACATATTTATTTATTTTATATGTATAAATAACATTAAATTTAAACATTTTGTTTTTCTTATTTTTTTGTTTTCATACGAAATTTCAGTAGAAAGATTATATTAATTATTTTTCTCTATAGTTTTCCAATTTTTTTTTTCATTTTTCATTTTTGATTCATTTTCATCTATGATGCAAAATTTATGTGTAATAATATTTATATATGTATATTCAATTATGTATAATTATTTACATTTATATGTTAGATTTTGTTTGTTTTTTTTTTTTTTTTTTATTTTTATTATTATTTTTAAATACATTACATTACATGTTTTCACGTTTATTTTAATTACAAAATTACAAAAATAAAATATAATTAGAATTCTTGTTTAGGAGAAATTTGTTGTTAAATATACATATATACCAAATTCTAAAATTGATTGAAAAAAAAAAAAAGAAAATTTTGATTAAAATTTGAAATTTCAGATTTTTTTTTTTTTCTTTATTTACATTTACATATTTTTTCTTTAAGATCTAGATTGTTTTCCGGGAAAAATAAATAAAAATAAAAATATAAATAAATAAATAAATGAGGCTGAGACTAATAAATTATTCAATGAAATTTTATTAAAAAAAAAAAAAAAAATAATTTAAAATGAATTATGATAATACGAAATACGAGCACTGTACGAATAAGAAAAATTCAGTTAATGAAAATTTATAATTTTCAAGAGTGTGAAGTGTAATAATAGCTGCTTTCGTGATTTAACAATTTCTAGTATTTACGAGTAGATAAGGTAAATGTCTGTGCTAAACCATCTACTCACAGCTACTCGTGAAACATTTTTCAAGTAGCTGAAAGTAGATGCAAGTAGCTATACAAATAAGGCTGTGTTGCAGAAGTGTTGCCGCAATGTTAGGATGACTGATTATTTATGTTGGGATGCTTTGATGTTGCTGATTAATTTTACGACAGTTTTGAAGTTTTGTTGTCTTTTAAAATTTTACAAATCGGTAAAAATTCACAAAAATCAAAAATAAATAAACCAAATTCAAAATATTGAAATTTGACTCAATATTCATTGTTTTATTGATCCATGATAGCATTGATAATAATTTAAAATCAACTAAACGTCACAAATTTGAGGTTATTTATTTATTGCAACATCAAAAATCATGATGCAAATGTTGACTTTGTGATAAGTTAGTGTTGCGAACAAAATGCAAAAAATGAACACATGATTTTAGTCATGATTACTTTTTGAACTGTTGATGAAAAGCTTCTTTTGCAACACTAACGCAGTATTGAATTTTTGAACCCACTCTAATTTTTGTGTCGTTCGATTCAACAAGCACTTGGAACTGCTAAATCGAAAGCAACTAATAATTGTACATAACTTTGGTATTTCATCAATTTAGATATGTAATGTAATTTGTAGCTTGTAGTAAAAATAGCTGAAATTCTATTATGTCATTCACTTATTTCAAAGCGGTATAAGTACGAACACATCATTTATTTTTTATTAAAAAACATTGTACACAAATAAGGTTAATTTTACTCATATAAAATTTTTATTTTATTTTTTTTTTTTCAATACAAATGTACATTATATCATTTTTTAAGAAAAATTCACATTTTCATTAAACTATTCTTTAAAAAAAAAAAATTTATTTCAACATTTATATAATAGCAACTGACAGATATACACTCAACATACTGGCTAGGCTATACTGTAAGTATAACATTCGTTCTATACAGTTTTGCTCATCACACTACTATACTTACTGTACGTACAAGGTACAATCTGTTGACATTTGTGCATAAATAAATACCATGACCCGTACACTAAATAGGAAAACGGTACGGCACGGTACGAAATATGAATTATTATTATTAAATTTCGTAATGAAATTTATACAAATTAATTCACAATAATTTTGCCTAATATCAGTATTCATTTAAAAAAAAAACGAATAATTGTAATTTCAAATTCACATAAATACTAAATGAAAAATTGAAATGAAATATTTATAAAATAAAATTTTGATTATTGTGAATTTTATAATGTAATTTGTTTAAATATAGGAAAATAACGAAAAATGAAAATATAGTGAGTGACAAAAATGTCAACCGATCATTTATTTTTGTTTGACTTTAATTTTATATTGTAGACACACAGAGGTTAAAATTAAGTATTTTGCTAAATTCAGCCTCGAAATCCGGAAAAAAACGACGGATTTGGGCCGAAATCTAGTCAGCGAAATTACATAAAAAACACGTAATAATCGCTCGAAATCTACTCATGTTTCGCTCTTTACGTAAAACAGAGACATCTACCAACAAATTGTAAACCAAAAAATGTTTTTTTAAAATTTTCATTAAGAAATAATTGAACATAATTTACAGTTAAATTTAATAGAAGAATTAGGCTATGTTCAGATAAATTAAATTAAAATTATAGATAAATTAAATAAATTAGACAAACTGTCAAAATCGTTGTGTGTCACCTTCGTAATTTCTATTCGAAATTAAAATGAAATCTACTGGATTTCAACCTCTGTGTGTCTACAATATTATATGTACTTGTATTTGATGCAAACATTTTAAAAATTCAAATGAAGTGAAAATTACAATTGGAAAAGTAATGAAAATTATTGTTCAAATAATAAAAATTCTGTATATATTATTTTAACAATATTATATGTATGAAGAAATTAAGAAAAAAAATTAATTTCTGAAGAATAATTATTAAAAAAAAAATATCAAAGAAATAGATAAAAAATATTTCTTTTAGTTAACCAAAATGACTGACTGTTTCAAAATTTTAACTTATTCTAATTTCTAATAATAGGTAAATGGTAAGCTTAAGTATAAGAACGTTTTTAAGTTTGGCGACATGGACTCTAATGTGTATGCAAATTTTAAATATGTCAAAGACGACAAAAATATGTACATCTGTTCGCATTTAGCGATCAAACCAAACCAAACTAAACCCCCCTACCCTACCCCCTTTATTGTGAATCACAATCAATAAATTACACGTAAGTTATCGAAAAATTTTCACAATAAATTGCTTTCGTCTTCGACATTGCATTACATACTAAATTGGATATTACTAAATCAGATATTATAACATAACGAACGACGTATCTACTGTCTTCTAGTGTCTGTCTGTCTATCTGTCCGTCTGTCTCTATACTGTTAACTGTTATTATTAATAAAGGTTTTCTTATATACATGATATTTAATATATAATTAATTACATATACACATACATATAATTGTATGTATAATTTACAAAAATTGTTTGATCTCTTTAAAAGGATATTTTTAGGCTATAATATATTTATTTATTTTTTTTTATAAATTACATTATCAGTACTTGTTTTTTTTGTTTTGTTTTCTTTTAAAAATCAAAATTACACATCATATATGAAACACACAAACATACACACACAATTTATTTCTATATATATTTTTTTTATATACATAGGTATATAATATTATGTACAATGATAATTAAAATTACATTGTAAAAAATAATTTATTTTGTTTTTTTTCTCTTTTTTCTTTTTTTCATTTTCGTTAAAGTCTTTAATTAAATACATCATCATCATCATCATCATCATCATCATCATAAAATCTACACACAAACGTACACATACAAGTATATTTACAGAATGTTCAATATGAATTATATTTCAATTTTTTATTTTATTTTTTATTTTTTTGTTAAAATTTTATACATAAATATGTACATGAAATCGTGTCTTATAATTTCTTTTTCATTTCTTTGAAGTTGTATTATTACATAAAAAAGATTTAGTGTAATTACAGCTGGTGGTGGTATTTTTTTTATTTTTTTTTTTTTGCAAAAATAAACTAACCAATTTGTAAGATAATTTGAGAAGAATTTAAAGAATTTTAAATTTAAAATCGTATTGGAAAAAATTAATTAACTTTTGAATTTGAAAATATGAAGAATTGTAATAGAATTTTGCAATTAAATTGTTGTATTTTTTTGTTTTTAAACGATGTGCAGTTACACTCATATATTTCAGCTTTTTACTACAAGCACACATCATAATTTATGTTGTACTCTGTTGTCTTGTCATTATCTCAATAATACTGAATTTATGTAATGATAATGATCTTTTCTTTTTTATATTTAATGATTAGGATTCGAGATATCTGCTATCTTGTTCACCACCACATACATATCTCCGAAGTTACTTAATCGATTTCAATGAAATTTTGAAACATCAATACTTTGATAGGAATTATTGTGGTCCTTAAATGGAGTAGTTTTTTTTTTTAAAAAAAAAAAAATGTTCTTGTTTCCTTTTTATAGGGTGTTAAAGTTATCAAATTTGCGATTTTTCGCGGCTTCCAAATGCAAAGTCAAATCCTACTCTTAATTACACTGGTCAACAATGATTTTGTTACACAAAAGCAATTAAGTATATGATATAGCTATGTACGTTTCTATACATAAATGTACGTACTATAAATACAATTTGTCTTCGAACTTCATCAAACATGTTCAAACATGTCAGCTGATTGCATTATTATATTACAAAATGAAAATAAAAAAGTTATTGATGTGATGATTATATGAGAGTGCTGTTGCTGTTGCTGTTGCTGTTGCTGTTAATAACAAGGTTATGTTCGAACGATATTTATAATACTGGCTGGGTTCAAAAATTAATCATGTTTTTGCAGTGTTGCAGAAGTGTTGCCGCAGTGTTAGCGCAACACTGAGTATTTATGTTGCGATGCTTTGATGATGCTGATTAATTTTACGACAGTTTAGAAGTTTTGTTGTCTTTTAAAATTTTACAAATCGGTAAAAATTCACAAAAATCAAAAATAAATTAAATAAATAAACGAAATTCAAAATATTGTAATTTAACTACACTGTTCATTGTTTTCTTGATCCATGATAGCATTGATAATAATTTAAAATCAACTAAACGTCACAAATTTGAGGTTATTTTTTCATTGCAACATCAAAAATCATGATGCAAATGTTGACTTTGTGATAAGTTATAGTGTTGCGAACAAAATGCAAAAAATGAACACATGATTTTCATGTCATGATTACTTTTTGAACTGTTGACGAAAGCTTGTTTTGCAACACTAACGCAGTATTGAATTTTTGAACCCACTCACTATTCCGAGGTTGTCTTAAAAATATCCGAAAAGTGTTGATGAATATAAATGTACATTATCTCCGATAAAAGATAAGATAATCTATGTTGATGAATACCCAGTCTTAAAATGTAACAACAAACTATATTCGTGTAACAAAAAAAAACAAAAAAAAAAGTTGAAATTTTGTTGACCAGTGTTGTTATTTGACAAAAATAAAAGTAAAAATAGAAGAAAAAAAAATTTTTTTTTTTTTTTTTGCTATTCAATTTGAAATATTTCATTTTCTCAGCCTCATATATGTATATAATTTTAGAAGATTTTTGTTTTGTTCATTCTCCTCCTTATGTATTTACTTGTTTTTTTTTTTTTTTTGTCAACACTATCAAATTAACATCGTTCACATTTATTTGTGTTTGAATTTTTCATTTTTTTTTCGTAATTATTACTTACTACTTAAATTTATAAATTTCAAAAAATTTCTTACAAGAGTACATATAAATAGTAGTAACCATTTTCGTTACTGAATGATGAAAAATTTATATTCGGTATTTTATGTTTTTTGTTTTTCTTTTTTAATTTTTATTTTTTTTTTTTTTTTATTTCATATTTATACTTATAAAAAAATTCATATCTTTGAAAATACACATTTCTTTTTCTTTCATTTTGCTCTTTTCGTTAAATTTTATAAATATTTTTGTTTTTTTTTTTTGTTTTTTTTTTTTGGTTAATTGTTCTTGTTGATGTTTAATTATTTATTACATTTTAAATACAATGTGTTTTTTATTTTTTTTTTTATACATATGCAATGACCATTATATAAATTTCTTCCTTCTCTACAATAATATCAATTATTTTTATTTTTATTTTTATTTTTATTTTTATTTTTAAAAAAACTTGAATGTATCGTAATTCTTTTTTTTTTGTTTTGTTTTTCTTCTCTAGATTCTATTTCTTTTCTAATTTCTACTATATTAATTAATTTATACACATTTAAAATAGCGCATCATTTTTTTTTTTATGTATTAACAAATGACGACATATTATGTATTACTTATGTATGTAATGTATGTATATTTGAATATTCGATTTAAATAATTTCAGTATGACAAATTTATTTTTTTTTTTTTTTGATTTTGTTCCATTTTTTATGGTATTTTATTTTATTTTATTTAAAAAAAAAAAAATGTTTTACACAAAAACTTTATTCTACACATTTATATATAATACAGATACAGATACAGATATTTATTTATTTATTTATTTATGAAAATTACAATTATAATAGTAGTATACCAATTTAAATAATTTTTAAAAAGAAAAGAAAAATAATTTTTTGTTTTTTGTTTTTTGTTTTTTTTTTTTTTGTCATTATTTATTACTCATATTATATCATTGTTAATTCTCTTGTAATTCCTGTATAAAAAATTTGTCATTTGAAAAAAATTATTTTTTATATTTTTCTATACATATTTTTCATCATTTTTATTTTATTTTCTTTCTATCAAAAATTTTATTTTTTCACAAAAAATAAATAAAACAAATTTTAACAAATTTACACATAATTATTTTACACAAATATTTATTATTACAGTAGGTATACATATATATAAAGTACATACAACATCATTTCTAATAACAGTTTTTCTTTTTTTTTTTTTTATTTGTTTTTTTTCTGTTGTTTTGTTTGTTTTGTTGTTTTTCTTTTTCTTTTTCTTCATTTTAGTGTATTTTAATTTTTTTTCATCGTTTTCGTTTTGTTTTTCTCTTCAAAAATAAAATCAAAATGGATAAAATTTACATATGTATACATATTTTACATAATAATATATATGTACATATGTGTATGTACATATTTATTTATATATTTACTTTCTTTTTGTATTAAAAATTGTTTCATTTTCTTTTCTTTTCTTTTTTTTTTTTTTGGTTTAGAAATTTACACAAAACTACACATGCATATGACGTATAATAATATAATACATCTTATATACTATATATAGGTATATATTTATTTTTATTTATATAAAAAAATTTTGTATTTATGAAAAAATTTTATAAGTAGTTTTTTTTTTTTGTTTTTTTTTTTTTTAATTTACAATTTACAAATTATGTATAATATATAAATTTTCGCATGCATATAACACGTAACACAATAGTGTAAGATTTGGAATTTTGGTGTAATAATGTTCACACTTTTTACACTTGTACAACAAATCGTGAATACCATTTATTATGAAATTTAATATTAAAAATCATTAAATTAAAAAATGTGCAAATTACAACAATAAAATAAGTATTTTTTAAATTTTTCAACAATTTTTTTTTTTTTTTTGTAATTCTGTTTATTTTCTTTTTCTTCTCTCATGCATTTGGTAATGTCGGAACAATAATTAATGGATTGAATGGATTGATTTGGCAAAAATATCGAAAGACGACCGGGTGAGTTTCAAAACGTTTAATTACCGCCTCGATGCATAATCAAAAGTTTCAAAACGATTAACACTTAAATCGGATAATGTCTACCAAGATGTATAGAATAAGATGGTGAGCCAGGAGCGAAAAAGCTGTTTGTAAAGCTTATAAAGTTATTATGTCATTTATACCGAGTTTGTAATACAAGCAAATTACCACAATGCACTAAATCTGACTGAATTGAATTCGTTAGATTTGTTTTTAGGTGTATTTTTTGGAATCAAAATTATTGTTAAAATGTTAAATATGAAATTGTGAAAAATTATGAAGGAAAAATACTATTCTTAAAAATACTAAAAATACAAAAAAGCTTCTCTGTCGGAATGGCTCACCTTCTTATTCTATACATCTTGATGTTTACAGTTTCAAAACTCATTTAAAATGCATCTGATACGCATTTCTGTCAAGCAATTTACGCGTATCGATCGTGAATTTTTATGATGCAAAATAGATTTGAATAAATTTTTGTTTTTAATTGCATTTCAATGATTTATTTTTATACAAATTTTGATATTAGAAGTGTATATTTATTTATTTTTTTTATGTAATTTTCATTCATTTTTATATAAAATCTTAAATGTTTTTTTGTGTTTTATACTTTTGTATTTTTTTTTTTTTATTTATTCATCAATCATTTTTTTTTTGTAATTTGTTTCTTATTTTCATGTGTTTCAATTTTGTATTTTCAATATTTTTATTTTTTTTTTTTACTGTATATGAGCTGGTTGGTTGTATTGTATTATGAATACTGTTCTTCATACTTTCCATCATCATCATCTCATAATCATGCTAACGACCGATAACAATGTACACAATATGTGTGACGTGACCGTCATTTTTTTTGTGTAAACATTAAAAATATTCTCAATATTGCTGATAAACCCCCCGATTCTGAAGTTATGACTAGTCATAGATCACAGTTGCTTGTGTTGTGACTATTTTTATATGATAGCTATTTGTTACAAAAAATGTAAAAAAAAAGTCACAACTTGTGACTCTCCATTACAATTGTAACTTGTGACTTGTCATTGTCATTGATTATTTTCAGAATAGGAGGAATAATATGATTATTATCTCGGATACGTATATCTGATAACATTACATACATAATTCACAAAAATATGATATTACGAAACATTTGATTTTTTTATTCTTTCTTTTTGTGAATTATAATTGATAATGAATGATTGTGAATGATGATTTATACTACATTTTCAAATTCACCATATTATATTGCAAAAAAGTTTTGTTCTGTTTTATTTCCACAACATAAAATTTACAAAAAAAAATAATAAAAAAAAAAAACAAATCACACAAAATTAAAATCTCTAAAGATATTCTTCGTTTTTTTGTTTTTTTGTTTCTTCTTTTATTTTTCATATGCATGATTTTTTGTATATTATTGTTACTGGTAATTAATTACTGGTAAAATATTCGTGTAAAATTATTTTTTGCATTTTCATTTTTTAATTTTTTTTTTATACAAAACAAAAATAATTTTGTTTAAGAATTTATATTTATTTTTTGTTTTTTTTTTTTTTTACATGTGTACAGTTTTATAACTACAGTTCTAGTTCATAATTTTTTTTTTTTTTATTATGAATGAATGTTTTTTTTTCTTTTTTGTTTTTCAAATTTTCTTCGTCATCAACGGAAGAAAAAAAAAAATAAATTGTTTATTTTTTTGTTTTTTTCTTTTTGTTTTTCTGTTTTAAATTCTACATTAATTTATATCTTTATATTTATAAAATTTATTTATTTATTTATTATTTATTTTTTCGTTTTCGTTTTCCTTTTTTTGTTTTTAACTTTACTTACATAATCAATGTATACAAAATTTTAAATTTTATTATTATTGTATACAAACATTTATCAATATTTATAGATGTATATAAGTATATACGAGTATATACATATGTACACATATAATATATACATATGTATTTATGTATGTATGTATGAAATTCTCATTTTTAAAATACATATAATAATGTAATTATTTATGTATATGTATGTGTTTTTTCCATTTTTTTTTTTAGAAATAATAATTATTTCTATATATTTATATTTTTATATTTATGCATGTAGTGTATATATACCTATATTATTATTATTTAGTTAAATTTTATATTCATTTATATGTATTTATATTTTATATATTATGTAATATATATGTGTATGTATGTAATAGTAATTTTTATTGTTATTTCAAAAAAAATTTTTTTTTAATTCTAAATTTTCTACTATGAATATACTTATGTAGCTAATAAATCTACAAGAGAGATAGAGAGAGGGAGAGATAGATAGAGATTTAATAATAATTCTCATTTTTTTTTTTTCAAATATTTTATATATTTATAAATGTATGTATGTATGTATATACATATGTATATATGTATATATTATTTATATAATATTTATTTATGTGTCTATGTATACATGTATATATATATATGTGTGTATATATGTGTATGTATATGAATATGTGAAAAAGTAGTGGTAAAAATGAAGAATTTTTATTTTTATTTTATTTATTTTTTTTTTTTGAGAAACATACAAAATGAATTTTAATACAAGGATAAAAATGTACATAATACATATTCATATGCATGTCTTGTACATAGTACAGACATACATATGTACATGTGTTTGTGTTTATTTATGTACATATATACGAAAAATGATTAAAAATGTACATTTAAAAAAAAAATGTTTTTTTTTTGTTTTTTTTTTTTTTAATTATTCTAAATTTACATTTAATTTTACAGTTGTTTTGTTTTTTTGTTTTTTTTTTTTTTTTTATTTTCACTTTGTATAAATTTACATTTTTATTTTCATTTTATTTTATTTTATTTGATTTTTTTTTATTATTTTTCTTATTGAAAATTAGTACATAATGTTTGTATATATGTACATACATATAATTTACGACAGACACTTTTGTTTTTTTTTTTTTTTTTTAAACTACTAAACTACTACTAAATTTAAGTATGTATGTGTATAACTAATATGAAAAAAAAAATGATAAATTAATAAAACAAAACAAAACAAAACAAAACAAAACAAAACAAAAAAAAAGGAATTATCAAAATAATGTATAATATATCATTGTAGTTTATGCATGCTTGTTTGTTTTTTTTTTGTTTTTTAATTTTTAATAAAAATAAAAAAAAAGTAATAATAATATCCTAACTACAATATGTATTCAATTATCATTACCATTAACATTATTGTTATTATTTGTTGTTATGGTTTTTTGTTTTGTTTTTTTTTTTTTTTGTCATTAAATTAATATGAAATTAAAAATATAATATAATCGTACAAAATATTTTGTGTGTGTGTATAGATAAACTAAATTTAATCTTTAATTGAAAATAAAATACCTACTAAAAATAAACACATGTATACATATATAAAAAATACTCTACACAAAGATATAAAAATTACTCATTTATTTATTTTCTTTTTTTTTTTTAATTTTACATTTTTCACATTTGAATACTTTTTATTTTATTTCAATCTTTTTTTTTCTTTTTTTTTTCTTTTTTATACATTTTAAGGTTAATCGTTCATTGTATGGAATGCGTATTCTCATGAACTGTGTGTATGTAGTATATGTATTTACATATTTTTTGTCTTATACAAATCTAACAACGAATCATTTTCCAAAAAGAATAATTTTTTGTCTGAACTTCTGAATCGCTAGCTTGTGATATCGAAACAGGACATTTTCTGAACGGTATTTTGGGATATCGTCTTTAATATGTCATAGTATGTCCTTGTTTGCGGGAAATTTGATATTTAGGAGAAAAATACTGTTAAAATTGTTACAAAAAATTAACTGTGTTTCACAAAAATCGTTATATTTATTTTTTGGAATAATACAGGATATAACAAAAGATATAGTATTTTAAAGAGAACTGTCGAAATATATTTTGTCTAGAACTAATAAGTGGTTCTTGAGATATAAGGACTCAAAATCAAAATTTCATGTTTTTAAAAAAAAAGATTTTCCAAATTCTTTTGATATTGATATATCTCCAAAAGTTGAAAGAACACTTATGTAAATTTTGATATCAAATGAAAGGTAATTGTGTCATCTTTAAAATGATGCATGCCCCTTACACCCTCATATGTGCCCCCTACTAGAAACTATGGACAAATGTATGCAACAAAATGCATGTTTTTTATACAAAACTAATTATTTTTTGCTATAATAATGAAAATATAAGACAGTAATAGGTACATAAAAAATAGTGAAAATGATTTAAAAAAAAAACGGCTGGAATTCCGAAATGATGACCCCTCTTGATCACATTTTGTGTTTTATATAGTTTTGTTTGTTTGTGTTTTTATGCATGTGCATTAAATGTAGAATCATCATTAACAAATGCAGTCTGCTTGCAATTGACATTTCCAAACACAACCAGGATTAATTTGATTATTGAATTGTGTAAAATACGGTGCAAAAAGTCTTCAGAATTTAAATCGTATTTGTTCAAATCCTCAGTGAAAGTTCGGGTGCGTCTTTCAATTTGTTCTTTGCGCAAAACTTTTGGCAATGTTTTAATAATACATAATTTTTCAAGTATCTATCTGTATTCATTTAAATATAATCAAACTTCTTTACTGTTTGCCTGCTAGTTTACTTAAATAAGACTCTAAATAGACGTGATGGGACGAAAGAAATTAAACGAACGTAAATATCTACTCGTTTCGTCAGTTTGACAATTTGCCCTAAATAGAAACAATTCGGAACGAGTAACTCATGTGTATAGAGTTACGCTTTCGAAACAATCAAAATATATAACCAAACTTCTTGATTGTTTGTCTGCTAGTTACTTACGCAGGTGCATATTTCGGGAATTTTTTATGAAATACCCTCGTACATAAATACGCATACAATGAACGATTAACCTGTTAATTTATTGAATTATCATAGAATTTAAACAATATAAGTAGATAATGAAAAATGTGATTATGTGTCGCATCGTTTAAATTTGCAGCGAGATCTTTAATGGCTTACTTTGACTTTTAATATACACACAGATATACAGATTATTTATATAAATTAATATTTAAAAAAAAAAAAAATAATAATAATAATAATACATAATAATAATATGTGTATATTTACATATCAATGAATATAAGTATAAGGATATGCATACGTACATCATCATATTTATATACTTATGTATGTTCCTAATATTTTGAAAATAATTATGTACTTAAATATTATTTATTTTTTACTAAGTCAATAATAATTATTTGAATGATGATTATTTTTATCTAAAATCAAATGCAGTGAGATTATTGATTATTATTTTAAATGAATTTTATGAATTTGAATTAAAAAATAAAATAAAATAAAAATAAAAATAAAAATAATAGAAAATCGTCGTCGTAGTAATATACATACAGTAATTATTTTTTTTGTTTGTTTGTTTTTTTTTTTTACATTATTACAGTGTACCTAATTGTAGATAATATATTTTATATATATATATATATATATGTACATATGTATAATATATATTATAAGGGTATTCATTTAATGCATTAAAATACATGAGTATATAATAAATCGACTAAAATATAATATTGTATTTTTACACGAATTTATATTTTAAAAAAAATTTTTTTCTTTTTTTTTTTTTTTTTTTTTTACACGAATCGAATAAATTTAAAACTTTTCAAACTAATCGCGTAGTAATTCATTTAATATGTACATTTATGTGTGGACGTGTGGGAAGGATACAACGGATACAACATACTGTGTGTAAAAATATATGTGTGCGCAATCAATTTTTTTGTTTTTTTGCTGAGTTGATCAGTACGGGTGAGTTTCAAAACGTTTAAACACCGCCTCAATGTATAATCAACAGTTTCAAAACTATAACATTTAAATCGATGACAATGTCTACAGTTTCAAAACTCATCGTAAATGCATCTGATACGCATTTCTGTCAAGCAATTTACGCATCGCATCGATCGTGAATTTTTATGATGCAAAATAGATTTGAATAGATTTATTTTTCTCAGTAGCATTTCAATGATTTATTTTTATATAAATTTTGTTATATGAAACCAAAGGTCAGTCTGTTTTAAACAAAAATTTTGTACTTTTATGATGATAAATTGAATTTTTAATGTGTAGAGTTTTAATATTAATGACAAATTCCAACAAAATGGAGAGTATTATATTATACGAAGTGTTTTGATTATATTATATTATTAAGTGAAGGTGTTTTTGTTCATTCGAAAATGGATATGAAATATGTTCATTCTGATATTGTTTAATTTTATTAAAAAATTGTTTCACCTTTTTTTGATTTAGTGTAGAGGATGAATTAATTAAATTTTAAAATTATGTACTGCAGGAGGTGGAACCATTTTTCTTGTTGTCAAAACAAAGCAACAAATTCGTTTCAAAACGTCAAAGTTGTAGAGCTGCAATATCGATGTGAAGCATTATATATGCTGTTTTAAAACTTTGCACCACGACTGTTTTGATGCCGTATCACAACACAACACATTTTTGAGGCGTTTTGAAACTCACCCTACCTATTATAAATAAGTTCAGTTCGGCTCAGTTCAGCTCAGCTCCGCTTTCTGTTTGCGCGTAGCCTAACAGTGCGCGTTCACTTAAATATTCTACATATGTACATACATTATGTGTAAATTTACTCTAATACGAGGAATTTGTAATTTTATTCTCTTCTCAGTGAATACCCTTTAAATTTTTTTTTATTTCTTTTTTTTTTCTTGCGTCTAATTATAAACATTTTTTTTGTTAAATTTATCGTTTTTAAATATTAAAAAGTTAATTTTTGTTTTTAAATACCGTTTTGAAAATATATTATATAATACACATCATACATTTATACAAATGTTACATATCAAATTTTTTTTTTTTTATATATATTCCTAATTAGTGAAAAATTTTAATTTAACTTTACTGATTTTTATTATTATTTTTCTTCAATAAATTTACAAAAAAAAAAAAATATATATATACATACATGTTAAATATTTATATGTTGGCCTTTATTTGTTTTTTTTTTCTTTCTTTTTTTCTGTTTTCTCAAAACTAAACAAATTATTAATGTTTTTTTTCATTAATTTTTGATTTTGTTTTGCAATTTGTTTTTTTTTTTTTTGTTTTTGTTCTAAACTTTTCTTTTCAACTAATAACAACACTGTTTATATATATATATAATGCATATGTATCCCTGTATTCAAGGATTAATCCTTTTATATTATAGTGCAATGTGTGTTTCGTAGTAGTGGTAGTAAGAGTAGTAGTAGTATTAAGTGAGTGTGTAGGTATGTGTTTTGTTAAATATTTAAAATATTTTAATGTTCTTTTTTTTTTTATTTTTATTTTTTCATTTTCTTTTTTTCTTTTTATATAATTCGTACTTAATTAATGTCTAGCATTTTATTTTATTTCTTTTTCATTTATACAAAATAACTGTTATTATTTATACATAAATGTAATTCAATTTTATGCGCCGCGCCGCTTCTACATTCAATGCAGTGACTTCAACTTGGACTTCGACTTTTGACTTCACAGTATGCTTAACCAGTGCTGGGATCTTTACTACAATATTGTAGTAGATCTACTACATCTGAATAGTCCCAAAAACCTACTACGTACTATTCAGAATCTACTACATTTTTAAAATTTAAATTTTGGGGGAACTTATCACATTATGATGTACATTATAAGAACCAAAAATTTTTGTAACAAACTGTCACTGCATACATGAGACATGTAGAGTAAATGAAAATTGCAGTTATTCAGTGTCCACTCCAATTCAATAAAATTTCAGTACGAATAACATAAAACTAGAATGTTATGCAAAGAATTATCAAGATAAAGAATGAGAAAAATTTGGGAATCAAATTAAAAACTCATTTTATTTGTTTTAAAGTATAAATTTGAACACGGTTCCTTTAAATTAATGTAAAATGATAACCATATTATGGTTAATTATTTCCAAAACACTTTATTCCTTTCTTTTTTTATTACGATATTTTGAGAAATTTTGTTATTTGTTTGTTTATTATTTTTTTATTTCGTTAAAATGCAAAGACAAAGTATAACTATGCAAAATAAAAGTTCAGTGGAAATATTGATTAAGAAAAATTTTTTCATTAAATTTTCTCAATTATAATTAAGCAAAGGAATATTACTCAAAACTTAAAAACGAATCAGTCCAACGATTATTCCAACCATTATAAACATACATATATGTAAATCGCCGAATTTACTACATTTTGGTTCAATCTACTAAATTTTTTTATGGCAAACTACTACATTTTTCTCCTCCTAGAGTCCCATCACTGTGCTTAACATGTAAAAGTAGCTGCCAAGTCTACTGCGCATTGAATGTAGAAGTTCAAATACATATCCATTAAATCAAAGTCAAAGTTGAAGTCACGGCACGGCATTGAATGTAGAATCGGCATTATTATAATAGAATGATGATGACATTTTAAAATTTGTCAAATTTTTTTTATTATTATTAAATTAAAAAGGTGTCTCAGTTTCATTGTTAATTTTTTTCATGAAAAATTTCTACATATATTATTATTATTATATACGCGTTATCAAATATTTCACTACATACAAATTTAAAAAAGAAATAAAAAAATGTAAAAAAAAAAACAAAAACAAATTGAGATGACAAATTACTAAAAAATAAAAAAAAAATAGACAAAAAAAGGAATTACATATTACGAAAATTAGATTTAATTTTTAGCCGTTCATTTACATCGAAAACAAAATAGTTATATTACATAAAAACAAAAAATGAATAAAATTATGGGTATCTCTTCAAAAATGCATCATCATCACTGCTTTTGTGAAATGCACATTCAGTCACAGTAGTCGTTTAGTGTCCGTACAAAAATGTGTCATTATTGCATTGCTGATTATATAATTAATCATTCAAATAATGCATAATAGATCTGGAGTGCGTTCATAAACGTTACTATAGTTAACTATAGTTAACCATAGTTATCATTTATTATTATTTTTTTTTTATTTATTATTTTTTCATAATTCATTTGTTATCATTTTTACCATTTATCATTTTTTTTTTCATTTATCATTTTTCAATTCATTTAGCAATAAATTGTCATTCAGCTGTCAAGTCAAAAAAAATAAAATTAAATTAAAATTTTCACAATTCACAAATTCGACAAAATTAAATGACAAACGATTTTTTCTATTGTCATTACCACTTAAAGGCTTACTATCGTTAACCATGCTCGAGAATGGTTAATTTTTGACATCAAATACATAGTTAAAAATTTACTTTACTACAGATGTTTATGAACGCCAAAAAGTTATGTAGGTAGTTATGTTTTACTATACCACCACCATTCTGAACGACAAATGATAACTATGGTTAACTATAGTTAACTATAGTAACGTTTATGAACGCACTCCTGATATGTAAAATTTAAACAAAAATTGCATAACAGACATCCCTCTCTCGATCGAGTCGTTGGAACGATAGTATAAATGTCGATCGATCGACATGAAATGTGGTATTGACAAGTCTCGATCAAGTTCAGTGTTCAAACGTTTGTATGGAATAAATTGAATACGAAACAAATGTTATATCCATCCATACGGTTTGTGTTCTGTGCAAATGCTACTACTTCGAGAGAGAAAAAATTATAACCAGCAAATACTTCAAATTTCAAAATATTTTTAACAAATAAAATTTATAAAAGGAATTATTTGGAATTTTTCAATATTTTTAATTTTTTTTTTATATTCTTTTCCGTATTAATTGAATTTTATGAAACAAAACTAAATATAACAGGTGTTTATTAGTGAAAATTCACAATAAAAATCACGTATATCATTTTTAAATAATTTAAATGTTCAACTTTGTTTTTACTGCTTTTTCTTTTTTCATTTTTGTTTTTTAAGAGGTGAGAAAAATAAACTGTTTCACCTCTGCCCACACCACGACCACGATTCACCAGGGCCTTTTGGCTTTTGACTGTTCGTTCTCAACCTCAATCAAAATAAAATCGAAAAATACTTATTTACGATTCGATCGAGAGTTGTAATTTGTAATATCATATGTTCGACATCATTTCTACTGGAATAGAGAGAGAGAGAGAGAGAGAAATAATCAGGATGAGAATTTCATAATGATGTTATATCCATTTTGAAATATTTCTGAACGTCAAAAAAGTTACAACAGTCAGTATCCGCTAGTAGATATGTTATGGATCACATCAGTATCTATTAGCGAAAAATAATTTCATTTGTAATACTGCAATAATGACGTATCATTAGAGAAAAAAAATTCAACATTTTTGAAGATACTCTACCCTATATTTATTTCTATAACCATTCATATGATTAAGAAAAATTTCAATATTTTTAATTTTATAAAAAGAAAATTTAAAAATAAAATAAAACCCATAAATTATAACAAATTAAAAACAAAAAAAAGTAAATAAAGTAATATTTATACGTATGACTTTGCATCAATAAATAAAAATAAAAGAAAATGCTTAAATTCTAAATATACATGTACATACACAGCAAATTTATAAAATTAAAAAAAAAAAAAAATTCCTAAATCTAAACAAAAAAAAAGATTATAATTAAAATGTTATTAATATTAAAAACACTAGACTACTACTAATAATAATAATTGCTACTACTGCTGCTGTTGTTGATGCTGTATACTGTTATCAGCACTCAGTAGTAGCAACTGCAGCTTTTCATTTTTTAAAAATATTAAAATTATTATTTTTTAGCCTTTAAATATAAATTGTACAGTATCGCAAAACAAAAAAAATATTTTTAATTTTTTTATGTAAAATTTAAAAGCAAAACAAAAAAAAATTGAATTCAAATTAATGAAATTTATGAGAGTAAGAATAAAAATTCAAAATTTAGAGATTTCTTTCTTTTCTTTTTGTTATTTGTTTTTTTTCTAATCGAATAGTGTACTTTTTTTTTTTTGACTCAACTACTAAATTTTCATCATTCTATTTTATATTTCATCAGTTTCATTCATTTCATCCTTTTTGCTTTTCTTTTAAAGCAGTAGCATAATAATTATAAGCCTTAAGTTTTATTATTAAAAAAATTGTAAAAATAATAATTAAAAAAAAAAGCAAATAATTGACTCGTAATGCATAAATAAATCCAGTACATTAGTACATATCAGTATTATTTATTATTTATTCTGACTGTATTTCATAATTACAAGATTATTTTTATTTTTTGTCAATAATTAGAGATCCAAGTAAAATATTTCTTGCCTTACTGTGCCATTAGATAAGAAATGAACGATCATGTAAAATCTTGTAAATTTCATCGACCAAAAAAAAAAAAAAATGCTTGCAACATTCAAAACAACCTACATATATTTAGTTGCTCTCGATTTAACAATTTCAAGCACTTGCGATTGGGAGTAGATAAGGTAAATGTCTGTGCTAAGCCATCTACTTGCAGCTACTCATGAAACATTTTCCAATTAGCTGAAAGTAGATGCAAGTAGCTATACAAATAATTTTTGTGTCGTTCGTTTTAACAATTTATCCTAGACACATTCTTGTACTCACAAACAAATACTTGAAATTGCTAAATCGAAAGCAGCTATTATGTATGTGCAACTACAATTATATAGAATGCCAGTGAAATTTATTTCATTACTCAAATCATCAATCAAAAGTTTTGACTACTACCATCATAATTTCTTGGTTTTCTTTTTTTTTTTTTTTTAATTAAAACGATAAATTCAGAAACGTTTTGATACATTGTAAACAACAACAAAAAAATAATAATAAAATAAAACTACAGTATTATGAATTACTATCTTCATGTTCATGCTCTCATGCTAACAATAACATTGTACAATGCAACAACTGATTAAATTTGAAATGATTTGAGTACCTATCAATAACATTCTCGATACCCTGGTATGGTATTCGTTTAGTTTATTTGATACGCATCTGATACATTCCAACAACAATAACACGATGTTTCGAAACAATTTTACTTTATTGTCATTTTGTTGATTGGTCAAAACGTTTTAAAACTTTCTATAGTATTTTCAATTTTTAATTAAACTTGAAAAAGATTGAAAATGTGAGTGATAATGCCAGAATCCATAAAACACATGAAAATATACAGTTAATTTCATTGAGAGCTCAATTGGAGTACTTGCCACCATATTCTGCAATGCTCAATCCCATCGAAAAGCACAAAATGGACAAAGTTTAATTTAACTCGGACAGAGTTTAATTTAAGTTGAAAAAAGTTGAATTTAAAGTGAAAATGCTATATATAGCTTACTGTACAACATACGTTTACAACAGTATTAATACGTTTCCAAATTCGCGTGTCGACCTCTGTTGTAAAAAGAAGAAATATATGTATGTACATAATGTTGTTTTTATGTTTGACATTTTAAATAATGTATTTTAATATGCATATTATGCGTTTCTTTTAATAGATAATTATTTCCTATGACTATTATATGTTATCTTTCATTATTTTTTTTTTTTTTTATTTTATTTTATATTTTAATTACATTACATAATGTAATATGTATACATTTATATTTATATCGGTAGAAAATTTGTGAAAAATAATGATTATAAAGCGAAGAAAAAAAATATATTATACTTATTTACACATGTAATATTATTAATTAAAATAATTAAATTAAAATTAACTTAAAGCTATAACTTAAAATTAAAATGTAAAAAAAAAAAATGTTTTTTTTTTTTTTTCAAATTGGTAGGTAGGTAGGTAGGTAGATTTGTTGGTAGATGAATATGTAATAATAACAATAAAAGTAGTAGGCATGTATGTGGTTAAATTGAAAATCGTAGCGTAATGATCTAATATCTTAAAATGCATGGCATTACGAGTATAATTTTAATACATATAATAATAATAATCATAAAATTTTATTTAAAAAAAAAAATAAATTTTTTTTTCTAATCAATTTTTTTTTTACATATACATACATTATACATAATAGTATATTTTTCTTCTTTTTTTTTTCATTTTTGTTATATCTTAGTTAGTTAAATGATAAAATTTATTTTAAAAAAAATATATATATGTAGCTATATTAAATTAATTGTAATTTTATAAAATAATGACGACAATAAAACATAAATTTAATTTTTAATAATCGATTAGAGAAATTTTAATTTTTTTTAAGATTCATTCGTCCTCCACTAGTTTTTCTTTTCGTTTATTCACTTTTTTGTTTTTTTTTTTTTGTTTTTCTCTGTTTCGTTCTTTTTGGTTTATTGTTAAAGTCTTATTATTACCTTATTTAATTCTTTCATTTACTTCTTTGCATTTCTTATGATATTTTTGATTTTAATTAAACAATTAAAAAAAAAAAAAATATCGATTTCAAAATGAGAAAACACAAATCCGAAATTGGCTTTTAAAAAGTTTTAATAAAATTTAACTCTTCTTATTTTCATTTTGTTTTTGTTTTTGTTTTTTTGTTTTTTTCTTTAAAGAAAATGTTTTTAAAGTTTTTTTGTATTTTTCTTTCTCACTGGCATCACCATCACTTCATTGCCAAGACCAATGCTACCGCTGCCATTGTCAGCACCGCTACCTTTACCACCTTTACCACCTTTACCACATTTATTACCACCTTTACTGTTGCCACCGCCGCTTCCGACGCCTCCGCCACTACCACCAATCGAACGATTATCGTTCTTCTACAAAACACCATTCGCTGATGGACATAACTGTCCCAAACCACCATTATTTCCGCCTTCAGTCGAAGAATTTGTTAAAGATGTTGCTGCTGATGGTGCTGATGCTCCAACTGGATTTGATGTTTTCATGTAAAATTTTTCTAGTTTTGCATTTATATGCTTTCCATACGTATATTTTCTTAATGATGCCATATGTGGTCGAATTTTGTTCATTAATTTTTTCAATTGTGTTGGTTCGGATACATCAATCATTTTTTGAACGACATAATTTGCAAATTGATCTTTCATCATTACATGTAAAGCACTATAAAATCAAAAAATAATCAAAAAATCAAAAAATATTTATCGAACCAATAAAAACCAAAATGTATCCAAAAAAAAAAAAAAAATAAAAATATATACAAATTTTTAAACACAAAAACTTTGAAAGAAAAATTTACACATACCTGTCATTAAAAGTACAGACTTCATCAATTAATTGTGTTCTTTCGGTACGTGTAGCATGTGTAACACATTTTTCAACAACATTTGATGCAAATTTATGCTGCGATAGTACTAATACTTTTCCTCGAACACCAGCTATCAAAACTGATTTATCTTCTTGTTTTCCATGTTCTGTGAATACATAAATTTTGTGTAGTACGTATTTAATATCAGTTTTTTTATTTATTTTATTTCTTTTTTGAAAAAATCAGAATTAGGATAAGATACGAAGTTATCTACATACCTAGAACATGCTGTATAACATAATTTCCATATTGATCTTGAATAAGTTGATCGGTGTTTTCATGTAATTCATCTAGAATTGGAGCTGTTTGCTCTGATGTACAATGCTCGAGAATACGTTGAATTACCCGACATCCATATGGATGTGTACTCAACGAATATACTTGACCTTTGAATGCATTTATTATAAATTGTAGAGCACTTGGTTCAACACATTCAATACATTTTTGTACGACATGATTGCCATTTTGATCTTTAACACATTTAAGAACATGCCCGTCTAGTTCTCTTACGATTTCCTGTTGTTGTTCTGATGAGATACTTTCTAATGCTTTCTGTATTACCCGACAGCCGTACATTTGTAATGCAAGTTGCAGTACATGACCTTTAACTTGTTGCGCAAGTGTTGCCTTCTGTTCTGGTGTTCCGAATTCAAAGAATTTCTGTATAACATAATTTCCAAATACATCAGTCATAAGACTGTATGCAGCTCCAAGAATTTCATTGAAAACCATTTGTTTTTCGACAGCATTTGCACGTTCTAATTTTTGCTGAATAAATCTGGAGCCATGTTGATCTTGTGAGAATTCGACAATATGATTAGCTAAATCTCTTAACTGAAGATTGGGATAACGTTGATTTCGAAAATCTTCAAGAAGTCGTGAACGACCTGGTGGACGATCGAGAGGAACTGCTTGACGTATATTTGATGCGCCACTAGCACCACCGCCACCACCACCACCATTACCAGCAATTACATTACCAGCTACTGCTGACGGAATTTGAAGATGCTTGGAAAATAATGAACTATTTGAACCGAACATTGCATTGGCTGCTGATAAACCAACTGCCGCTGGTAATTGATTAACATTACGGAATTTAGTTTCTGCTCCTGGTGCTCGATTCGTAACAAGACCTGATGGCGGTGGTGTAATTGGTGCTCCAATCGGACTAGCTGATGCTGTTGCAACTGTTCCAAGTGCTCCATAATTGCCAACTGGCCATTTTCTAGCTGCTGCAGCTGCTGCCGTTGATGAAACAGCTGTTGATGTAACATTCGTATTATAATCCAATGATGGACTAAAGACTGATGTATTTCTATCGAATGAATCACGTCGTGCTGTCAATGATGAATTATTTAAGGCCAAACCTATACAATAATTTTGATAAAAAAAAATAAATGAATTATCATTAATGATAGAAATCAAAAAATATTTGAAAATTTAAGCAAGGAACTGTTTTTCAAAAAATTAAATTAAACAAGATTCAATTTACGATTTCAAATTTTCATATTTTTATAAACAAAAAATAAAAATAAAAAAATAAACAACGAAAAAAATACAATTTAATTGATTCAACACGTACAATTTCATCATTAATGCCGCTGTTTTGAATATCAATACATCTAATCTCGAATGTAAATTTCCTTCGAATTTTTCACGTATTCTTAAAACTTTTTTTTCTTCATTTTTTCTCATATTCATGTCGATCATGCAGTTCGATATCGAATTCTTTACCTCGATTTATCGAACAAATAGGTTATCGTGGAATTCGATATTATCTAAACGTCAAACGATCATATCGAATTTTTTCTCGACAGTATAATTTATTGTTATCGTGCTTGTGTTATTTAAAATTTTGTTTTCTTTCTTCTAATTTTGTTCGTGTTAATTAATCGAAGAAATTTATTTTTCAAGGGTAAATGTAAGTTGACTATAATTTTAAATTGTTTTATATATAAAATTCTCTCACAAACAAATTGTACGAGTGTAGGAAAACTGCCAGATATACAAATTCAGACCAATTTGCAAAATTAGTGGAGTTTATGGATCAAAATCAAGACTTCGCTAGGAATTTCTCAACTGGACTGATAAAAATTAATAAAAATGAATTGTGGGAACAATTAAAAGAAACATTAAATTCTTTAGGACCTCCACAAAAAAGTACCGAGGAATGGAAAAAGGTATAATCAGTTTAATCATGATTTTTCCTAGATATAATTTACATGTACTTTACATACATATGTTGTGTAGGACTATAATAGGACATATCACATAAAAGACTAAAAAGTTACGAAATATCTGGTAGTTGGAATAAATTGAATTCGCTTCTAATTTTCCTTCTTTGAATTCTAATCACATTTTTATTTTCTTCTAGTTCTTCTTCACTTTCATCTGTCCAAAATAACTCGGTCGAAATCATTTTTTATTTTAAAAAAATTAATTTTATTTTTTCAAACAGCAAAATTTATTTTTTCAAAATCCTTAAAATGAATAAACTTCAAAAAATGTCGAGTAATCTTTAATTTTTTTTTATTAAGTTGGTAGCAAGTTCGATTCGATATTATCGAGTTCTACGATACACATAAAAAATCGTATCGAGGTGAAGTTTTACGAGCTCGATATTATCGAATCGAACTCCACGATCGACGTGATTATCAAGAATATTATGCAAAATACATAATGCCTGAAACAGAATGTGTAGCTGTAGTATGTAGTACATGTAGCACTACAAGCTGTCAAAAATACACTACATTAATGTAAGTTTGAAGCACCACAATGCGTAGCTGTAGCAGTAGTAGTAGTAGAAGCTGCTGCTCAAAGTAGAAACTTTTCTACTTCATGCTACAGCTACAGCTACAACTACAGCTACATACTACAGCTACACATTCTGTTTCCGGCTTAAATGTTATAAAATGAATTACATAATAGTTTCCAAAACAGTTCAAGGTCATTGATTAAATACCAAAAATGAACCTAATAAATTAAGAATGACCTATAGTAGACAGACACGTATGTACGTTAAAACGCGTTAAATAAATGCAATAATTTTGATGATAATCAAGAGTTCGTAAACGTTGCATCAAACAATCGTCAAAAATTCTAAAATATTTTATCACTGTAATTTTGATCGCATAACAATATCCAATCCAAATTCTTTCTTTGTTGCATTTATCATTTTCACTCATGATTCCGATCAATGACAATCATTTAAATAATACTGACTGATCGTCTTATCAATAAAACGGATTCAGTATTAAACCATTAATTCTGTCTGGCTGTTTTGGACAATTTTTTTTTTATAACTCGACGACTTAATACAATATTATATCATTAGTTACTTAAATATTATCACAAATTACATAATTTATTTTCTAACTACCTGAAGTTTGTGCGGGACTCCCCAAGGTGCCAAGACCTCCTGTGAACGCTTGCGGTGCAAATAACCCGTTAGCTAATTGAATTATTTCAAAAATAATAAATAAAAAATAAAAATGAAAATTTATTGTTTAAAAAGAGTAAAATTCAATTCCCTTATTCATTTACGCTTTAAGTTTTGATTTATAAATGTGGCGGCATTTGTTAAACTTACCTCCAACATTCGATCCATTTTGTGTCGAATACATGGGATTTTGTTGGGCCGTTTGTGGTTGTGGTGGATAAATTTGGGGTGCTTGTGGTGGTGCACGTCCAGCTCCCGGTGGAACAAGAACAGGTGCTGGACTTACAAGTCTCATTGGTGTTCCTGTTCTTGGTCCCATTACCAATGAACCACTTTGATCAAAAAATGCTGGTATAACCTGATATGATTGATTCTCAGGCCCTTGTTGTGATGGTGTTAACGGTCTTCGTGGCTGTGAACCTTGTTGTGGTATTAAATTACCTGGATAAACGCCCCATGGTGCTACTCCATAATATTGTGGCATTTGAGCAGCTATTAAACCCATATACGGTGCAGCTTCTTGTCCAGGATTAATAACATACGGTGCAGCTTGCTGTGTAGCATATGCAGCATTTTGTTGTGCCGCCAAAAATTGTTGGGAAGCCATTGGTAATGGTTGTGGCAGTGGTGCTCCACTAGCTGCACCTGGAGTTGCAGCATTTGTAGCAGCAGCAAGCCCTGGATTCTGTGATCGAAAAAGTTGCTGAAAAAAAAATTAATGAGCAAAATGAGAAAAAACAGGAAAAATATAAATAAATTTTATTCACATCATATTTCCACATTTTTTTTTCGAATTCGAATTCGAACGATAATGCAATAATTTTGTATAACATAATTTGAACTGATATTTTAGTGTGCAATTAAAAAAAAAAATACCATGGATTAATCATTATAGCATGATAGATAATTGACTGCATCACGCTAAAATTTTAATACAATTTTTTTTTTTTATTCATTTATTGGTGCTGCTAAATCAACTTTTATAGCACATCCACGGCCATTATATACCTAGAAAATTTCTTTATGCCACGTACTACTTACTAGGAAAATTACTTTTGCTCAAATTAAAAATGTAAAAAAAAAGTGAAATTTACTGACTTTTATGTTGTACCACATTAGAAAAGTAAAATATCATATACGAACGAACGAGTATTTATATAAAATTGATTTCTATACTTTGTGCAATCATAAAAAATTCCAAATAGTTTTTCTTGAATTATTGTAATTCATGTAAATGGTGTATTTACTGAATTAGAAAATTGTTATATTGCTTTTATTAGAGCATATAGAGCAATATAACAAGCAAACAAAGAATAACACCTAATAATGCATAGGTAGATAAGTAATGTATGTATATCCGCCGTCACAAAAGTTGCATCACTTTAAATAAAATTTTCGTGTGCTCCTTTAATCTTCATTTACAATTGAATCCACACTAATTCTTGCAATATTATATTCTACTTCTAATTGTTTATTGCGTCCGCTGTGATTTTAAAACGATTTTTCAAAAGCAGTTGTATTAAATATGAAATTCTTAAAAGAATATAACGGACGGAACTAACAAACGATATCGAATAACGAATAAAGCAAGACCCTAAATAGACGTGACGGGACGAAAGAAATTAAACGAACGTAAATACTCGTTTCGTCAGTTTAACAATTTGCCCTAAATAGAAACGTTTCAAAACGAGTAAAATTGTGTATGAGTATTGAGTAGAAACGAGTACAAATGATGAAATGTACGACCGCTACGACCGCTATCCGTTTCGTCTCGTTTCGTCTATTTGACATTTAAACTTATCAAAATTGAACGAACGTAAGAATACGTCTATTTAGGATAGTTCTGCGTACCACAGTACTATCGTATGTATCGTTTCGTTTCGTTTCATTTCGTCTCGTCTATATATATAGGTTATAGCTTAAACTGCAATACGGTCAGTCACCTAAACTTTTTTCGCATATAAAACTTAGGCGTTTGAGATTGGCTATAGTCACGTACAATGGCAAAATGGCCAAAGAATTCGCAAGAAAACGCTTACAACTCTGTGCCCATGAATATATGTTTGTCCAAGAGACAGACCCAAATCAAGATGGATTGACGAAATCAAGAATAATGCCCAATCAATGGTGACAACGAGAGAAAGAAAGAGTGTTTTTATGACAACGCGGGGTGTATAAGTAAAAAATTTTAATTTTATTTAGGAATACACATAAATGATACTTTATATTGCATCAATTTTTATTACTTAAAATTGTATATTTATAAACTTCATACACAGAACACAAACATACCGAGTAATAATATCTTAATACTTTTTTGCCAATGACAACTTCTCAAGCAACATTTTTCAAAATGCCAAAACAGAATATTTTTGTTTATTTATTTCGACGACGTTCGACCCACATCAAATTACAGAAAGAAAAAACAAAAATAAGAAAAACAAATTAAACAAATATAAAACTGGAACAAAAAATAAAAAAAAAAGGAAAAAAACTCATCAAAAATTTTTGTCTTGTCTAAATCCAACCTACACCAGAAACAGAAGAAAAAAAAACAGATCGCATATAAATTAAGATTTGAACTGATACTCATACACAAGTTCGATTGTACGTACACACATAGTATAAATTCTTATTTCAGATGAAGCGTTCGATTTCGATTCGAATACTTATTACGACTACGAGTATCTATGCATTACATATGTGGCATTAATTATTTCAAATTGATTTTGTATATATGTATATATTTTTTTTTTCTATAAAATGAATTGTTTAAACATTTTTTTTTTCTTCTTTTTTATATTATTGTGTAAATTTTACAAGTAAACTGTAAACATTTTTACAATTTTTTTGCGTGAACAAAATTACTTACAATAAAAATAACAAAAGACTTGAAACCTTTATGATTGTCCGAATACTTATTAGAGAAACTGTAATTACGTAAAAATATGTAAGTATTAAATTGTATTGTACTCTCATGTAGGTACTGTGTGTGTTTATAATATTATAGCTGACATAATAAAAACTGAACAAATTATTTAACAAACAGGCACGCATGAAGAATATTTATGTACAATTCTCTCATCTGTCAAGCAAGATTATATATGCATTATTATTTGTCTTTTTCTAATCCATAACGCAATCAGAAGTAAAAGCAGTTTGAATAATTTTATTTAAAAAATTAATTGTAGAAGTGAATAAAATTAAAGAATTTTTTTTTCTTCATCAACGTAGCACAACAGTCCATTTCTGGACACCTGGGCTTAATCGGCGAAGTGATTTCTGCTAAGTGTTATGCTAACTAATTTTTTTCTATCATGTATGCACCTCTACTCTACCTACAGTTTAATGAGTGGATTGCGTACCACTGAATTATTATTGTTAGAGAAATATGAACTCAATTTGTATATGATAGGGATTGGTTGGTTTGTTGGTTGCAGTGGCATTCCGTTTCAGTTTCCAGAACACAGACTCAATCAGCGCTTTGTGTGCCGTTTTATTACCACAAGCTCGTAGTTGTTGATTGTTTCATCTAGCTAGACTATAGCCATTTCGTCTTGTTCAGGTAGTAAATCAGACTACGACTACCCACCCACCCATAGTGGCTACCTCCGAAAGGTCGTCGAGGAAAGGTTTACCAAAAGCCCTTAGTCTGGTTTTAGCTAGTGCTGGACACCTGCAAAGATAATGTAAGAGAGTTTCTTTCTCTGAATTGTCCTTGCAGCTTCTACAGTGTGTGTGTGTGTTATACGGTAGACCCAGCCTGAGGCCAGTGACCTGTCAGAATCGCCATGATTCTAGCGATTTCTCGTCGGTTTCTACCGATAAGTGATAGGGTTTTTTTCTGTCAAATTTCGACCAAGTTGCTCTTGACACGGAGAAGGTGGGTAAATTCTTCCACTTTCGATTTGCTTCTGATAAATACTGAAGCCAGATCTGGCTCGTTTTACACTATTTACATGGATGTTTATAGGTTCTGCTGTCGAAAGGTGTAGAGTTGAGCTCTGTTTCGTTAACGAGTCAGCCTGCTCGTTACCCTCTATGTTCCTGTGACCTGAAACCCATATGAGGGCAACTTGAATCTTACAACTTACCCGATAGACTATCTAGTGCTCTTCTACATCTTTCTGCTATCTTCGAATTGAAAGATACCGTTCCCAGAGCTCTGATTGCGGCCTGGTTATCAGTATGATAGGGATTAGAATGATGTGTTTTTTTTAGAATGCTTTAACAATAACAATAGGTACTTGCGTTTTACTTGTTGCCACATCAAGTATAGATAGCTTCGAATCAGCATTTCTTTTCTAAGTTAAAATTAAAGAATCAATAACATAAATATAATACAGGCAATGTTCTAGAGATATAACTACAAGAAGTGTGTAGAGAGAGTATGTAGCATTCTGAATCACCGTATGTACGTATGTATATTTATAGCTTTATAGATTATTCAAAATACATATTGTACTACCTGTGTCTTTAATTTTTTTTTAATTAATTTTCTTTGAAAGCCTTTATAAATGAAACATTCATTATATTGGTTGGCTAGAATAACACTAAATAACCTTTATAATTATATATTACATATATTATGGTAGATGTGTGTAGTATCCAAATGAATACACAAAATATGGGGAGTAATTTTTTTTTTATTTTTCAACAACAAAATGTAATTAATATTTATTTTTATTGTAAAAAAAAAAAAAAAAAAAAATTCACATATGTAGGTACATGCATAAATGTATATCAGCTACATATGTGTATATCTTCTTTGTTATTGTTGTACTTTTATCGAGAAAAAGAAAGGGTACCCTGTATTATTTATGTATTACCGTATTACATACTCTCACGTAGGTATATGATGACGAGATGATGTGCATGAATACTAAAAGATGTGATACTGTTGCATTTTAAAATATTATTTTCTAATATATCAGATATTTATGAATGTTTATTATGTGGTGATGATGATGTTGTTGTTGTTGTTGTTGTTGTTGTATGCACATATTTATGTACATAATATCGTCGTCGTATACATATAATTGTTCTGTTTACATAGAAAAATACACACTACAAGTACACACTACAATACATAATATGTAAGTATAATGAGCACTATGTTGAATTGCTACTGTGTGTACAACAATTTTGCTACATTATTTTGATTATAATTTTGTGCCAGAAAATAATGAAAATCTATTAAATGACATTTAACAATGCATCCTTATATTATGTATATTGAAAAAAAAAAAAAAAAATACAAGCACACGATACAATTTAGGTATGTACTTAAAATTTTTAACATAACAACAAACATGTATGCTGCATAATATTGTATCTAATATGTTTTACTTTATTATTATTATTATAAATTAGAAATATTTTTGGTTTTTTATGACTCACTGAATTCTCAATTATTAATATGTATTTTGTTTGTTTTCAAATTTTATTTCTTTTATTTTTTCTCTCTACAATAAAAAAAAAAAACAAAAATTTAGTACATATGTATAATATGGTAAGAATTATAAAAATCGTAAAAAATAATTAAAAATTTGCGTATGTAAGTAGTTTTTTTTTTTTTTTACACAATAATGTAATGTGGATGATGACAGTCGAATTGATAAATTTTTATTTTCTACCATTTCTAATGCAGGTAAAAGATTAAGTCCTAATTAAATGAAGTTATTAATGGATTAATGATTAATTAATTTTAAATTACTAATTTTATTTCATTATATAAAAATATAAATATGTATAGGTATATGTACATATATAAAAATGAAATGAAAACTATGTCGGTACATACATATGTACATCAGAGATTTCGAAACTTTTACAATATTACCTATTCGAATTATTCGAGATTCACTTTTGGAAATTATTAAATTGTCGACTTGTCGTGACCACCCACCCATCAGTTTGTCTACGAAGAAATCCAATAAGAAAATAAATATTAAAAGAAAATCTTAAACGAAATTTATTTGTACATATTTTTATTCAAAATATTAATGACAGAACATTACTATTTTATTACAAATATTTAATTATTGAATGAATGACTATAGAGTGCACTTTCTATTAAATTATCAACATTTTCAACCATCTAACATTTTTATGTTTGTCAGTTTAATATGAGGACGAGGAGAGTTCTACAAATTATAATTTATTTCTATATGTAGTATTTATTTTTCATGGCCGTTATTGCCAAAAATCCAATCTCGCATAACTGTATACATATAGCTATATGAACAAACTTATTAAAAGGGAGAAGTAATTTCAAAGCTGCACTCATTGAAATGTGATTTGTTTTTAATTCGATCAATATCGATTGAAATTTATTTTTAACATTAGCTGTTTTTCTTTGGTCACAATTATCTGATAATTCTCAGTTCTCAATTGAGCAATGCGTTTCTTTGGTCGATGTTTTTTTTTCTATTCTGTTATAGGTGGCAGCAGCAACGAAGTAAGATTTAAGTAATCTATCTGAAGAAAAATATTTTTGTTCAATTGATGTGAGCAACTGAGAATCAAAAAAAAAAGACACAATTTTGACAATCTTTTTAATTATTTCTTTTCAAAATGACAATCAACTGAGAATAAAAGTATCAGTCCATTTTTTTCAGTTTGTTTGCTCAGTTAGTAACAAGAAGAAGATAACTGATCTAAATGAAATGTCAAACTGATAGCCCTATTCTGGTATTGTGACCCATCACAAGTCACAACGAAATTGTGACTGGTTTTCTTGTGATTTTCCTTGTGACTAATCAGCTGTTTCGTATTCTGAATAAGTAATCAGAAAAAAGAAAAATCACAAAAATTTCACCTCTTAGTGGTGAATTTGAAACGTCAAATAAGAAAAATGATATATTTTAAATTTTTCACATAACCTTAAAATTATTCTTGTGACGACTGAAGTAGCAGATCACAACTTGTGACTCTGGCATGTTGTGACTTTTTACTGCGGAATACAAAAAGTCACAACTTGTGACTTATGTTATAACTTATGACTTATGACTAGTCACTGATACTCAACAGAATAGGGCTATGAGACTTATCAGATAATTGTTACCAACGAACGAAAAACAGATATTATGTCTTTATGCGACGCACACTTTGAGAGCCTCTGATATACATATTTTGTATTGTATCATACATCAGTAGTAATAGTCAAATCACTCAGGGTGTTATTCATAAAGCTGTAGTAAGTCGGTATTATCTTTACTACCACTTTAATCATTGTTCGTATTTCTGTATTCATGAAGTGGTAGTAAATTCTGTACACAAACCATAATATCGAAAATTTTCGATGTGTTAAACGAATGTGCCATCTGTCAATTGTATCTATAAATTAAAATAAACATTAGTGTAAACCAAAAATAATTAACCGATTTCTGATGTGTGTATTCAAATTCGAAATAATTTTATTGACGTTTCGGCGATTAACTTTGCTACTACTATTCACTGGTAGCAACTTCACTAATCCAAGATTAAACAACTACTATGAATACATTTACTACAGTAATAATCTACTACCGTTCTATGAATACCACCCTCATTGTACAAATACAAAGTGTATTATTTAATTGTAAAAAATGTTTATAAATTTTTAGTTTCATGGTAATTAGGTCAAGTTTAAAAACTTTATCAGAATGTTGTATAAAAATTTTGCAAATAATAATTTTTATCACAAATATTTTACTTGTATAAATACACAATAAAATTATTACAAAAAACATTATTTTTTTTCATATTAATCAAACAAATAAAAAGTAAAAATGTAAAATTAATTAGTCATTAAAATGATTTAGGAATAATCAATGTACACTTAATGACTGTTATACTTGCTTAACAAAATTTTTGAATTAATGGGCCCTATTATGAGTGTCGATAATATCGACTATCGACAAAATTAAAACGAGACGAGACGATGTAAATTTTGTATTATGTAAATCGGAGTGATCGACTCAAAATGTCGATATTCTCGCCTCAAATCGACACTCATAACACAAAATTTGTCGAGTCGAGGCGATAGTCGATGACGAGACTATGTTATCGACACTCATAATAGGGCCCAATAATAGGGCTCATAATGATTTATAGAAAATTTGTAGTTGAATTTAAAAAAAATTTCATAATTATTACTATGCACATATTACATTTTTTTTTTAATATAAAAATGAATTACATATTTACTGTGTTTATCTACTGATTGTTTTGTCATTCTATACAGAATGTCATATTTTAGCAATGAATACAATTATCCAAATAGTCGACAATCACAAATATGTAGATCTTGCTAAGATATCTACACTATTTATCTCAACGGTTTAACCAGCCACCCACATATTTCATTGCATAATTCCCTATATCTTAAAAATAATTTTCTTTACAGAATTTTTATCTTATGACCGAATATGACCCATGAAGAGGCTTTATTATTCGGTTAATGCACATCGTATAAAAGCAATAAAAAATAATACAAAAATTGTTTGAAATGATAAAAATATTGAATATGGCAAAAAAAATATAATGATAAAACTTTCATGTCGAAGGTGTTTTAAATAAAAATATAGGACATTGAGTGCTTTGGAATAATAAAAATATTTAGAACACCCTTTCAAAAACGTTCTCCATTCTCTAGAACCGTTGAAACAGACGCAATTATCGCAATTTCATTCAATCCAATTTTTCGTGATGCATAACTGTATGAGAGCTTGCTTTGTTCTGTGGTTTCATCGTTTACACATCTTTAAACGTAACAATCAACACTTTATGTCTGTCTGTATGTATAGTATAGTATAGCATATATATATATATATATATATACATATATATATTTTTAATAAAATTTTTATTTTAAAATTAATTCGAAATAAATAAAATAACAGAATACAGAGACGACAACAATTTGATACGATAAAACAGGGACAATTGATTTTGATTGAAACTGATTAATTTTTATTAAGTTTCATCTCTTACATAATAGACAATACAACATCAAAAAAAATAAATATGTAAAATAATGTTTTTATACAACTTTTCATATATGTATATGCATTATTAACAAGTCCACATATAAATAATACTTTGTACTTGTACAATAATTGTACATTTTAAGCGTATTACTTTTAGTATTCGTCGTATCGTATTATACGAGTATATGTGTAAGAAAAGAATTCATGCAAACATTTTAACATTTGTATTTCCATTAAAAATGTATATATGCGTACAGTACTCAACTAACACAACGCCACCCCTACTGGTAGATAAAAATAATATTCTTCTACATTTCTATTAAAAATAATAATAATAACAATAACAAGAAAAGTATACCTAATAGTAGTAAAGTTATAAATTCTAAATAAACTGAAAAAGAAAAAAAAAACCAAAAACGATAAAATTTATATTTTAAATTAATACTAATAATATTCTCATTTATGTCATCTCTCTTTCTCTTTCTCTGTTATAAAGTATGGTTATTTGGTATTTCATAAATTCATATATCATTTGATATCAATGACCTTTCCGAAAAAAAAAAAAAACAAATTAGGTACATCAACAAATAATCAAGAGAGTTTTTTCTATCTAGTTTTGATTGTATATATATATATATATATACGAGGGTAATTCAAAAAATTCCCAGAATATCTGCGTCAGTAAGTAACTAGAAGGCCAACAACAGTCAAGAAGTTTGGTTATATATTTTGAGTGCTTTGAAATCGTAACTGCTGTGTATAAAAAAAAAGTATAATTCATTTGTTTTTATTTAAAAGGATACATTGCCATCGGTAGGCAGAAGATCGTATCTACAAAATTTCGAAAAATAAGTTAAATGTAAAATCTTTATCTTAGACCAATTATGCATCTATTCTCTAAGTTAGAAAGTTGTAAATGAACATTGGCACTTTTTTCGCCACTTCAAATATCGTATCTGATAGAAAATCTTACATTTTTCAAGTTAAAAAGTCGTATCTGGGTTTGTACTTACGACTTTCTGTCTTGATAACTACTCATGCTCTTCATACAGATATGATAAAAGATTAATTAATTTGTTGGAAAACAAAGATTCCCGATTACCCTTACAAATAATAATTTTCTTATTTCTTTAAATTGATTCTCCTTTGTGGCAAAAAAAAAACAAAATATAAAAACCTCAATAAGTCAAAATTATCTAAATGTCAGATACGACTTTCTACCTAACGACGGCAGTACAGATACCTGAAAAATTATGTATTTTTAAAACTTGTGTGTAAAGCGTTGCGCGAAGAACACACATTGAAAGACGCACCTGAACTTTCACTGAGTTTTTGAACAAATACGATTCAAATCCTGAAGACTTTTCGCTCGCACTGTATAGTGAGTGACTGTGATGAAACTTGACGGTGGTTTATACGTAGAAAAATAAATCTATAAAAATCAACAACTATTGTACTCTATTATTTCATTTTTCCGGGAATTTTTTGAATTACCCTCGTATATATACAGCACACCATATGTTATACTACTTCGAGTATGAAATGTTATTCTACATTTTTTTTTTCTCTATTCAAATTTCAAATTGAAATCCAAATAACATAAATAAGAAGTTTTTAAATTTAAATAAATTAAAGAAGAGCAGCAAAAAATAGACTCGTCATTCGTATACGCACATAATATGTACAATTTATATCCAATATCCATAATCATTTTTGTAAAAGTCCACACCTATGTATATACATTTATGTATGTATATTCATATGTATATGTACATACGTTATATATTTTTTTAATCATGTATATTAACGTATAATATATTATATGAGTAGTGTGACAGAATAAATATTATATACTTATGTAAATAATGTGAATATATATGTACATAAATGTATTACAAAACTAGTGTAGTTGTGTATATTATTCCTTTCCATTCACATGATCAAGTTAATAAAGTAAATAGAATCGGAATGTAATTTTTTTTTTTCCTGTATTTTAATAGAAGTTTTACAAGTTTTGAAAAGAATTTTTTCTTTAAATTTTAATACAAATACCTAATTTATATATAGAAAATCAAAATTTCCTATCACCGAAAAATGTTCAGTCACTTTTCTCATACAGCTACATATTGTTGAATAAAATTTGTGGACAAAAATAAATATCAGGTGAGACGGAAGTAGATAACACCTTTTTGGGAACTTCAGTCATTGTCGTTTTTGTATCTTTAAAATTAAATGATCTCAATCTAATTCTATCCAATTTGATCATTAATCACCTACTCTGTCCTACATGCACTACATACATACAAATCAAATTATTTATTATTTCAAACATTTTCCATAATTGTGCCACAAAATTATGATGACGAATTTAATGAAGTTTGAATTGAATCCCTAATTATTGATGATTGCTTATTAGGTACTTAATATATTGATAAAGTTGAATTTGAATTATTTTATGGGCCATTCTGATTACTTTGCTGTAAAAGTTATTCCAATTTATTTCCAAAATATTTTTCAAACAAGTTTTCGCAATTAATTAATTTTTTTTGGGTTAATGTTTAATGAAGTGCTCTGACTTCCGACCAAAACATTTAATCCATTATTATTTTAGCTTATACCATACCTAGAAGTCTTCACCTTCATCAACGAACAACTAAACTACATAACTATACATAAATGTTTATTCGTCCGTAAATTTATGTACATTTTATCGAATACAGGTTTTTTTGTTTGGATTTTATATGAAAATAAATTTGTTAATTTGTAAGTTACGTGCTTTTTTTTTTAAGGACGTTATCGAAAAACATTAAGTAATTGAGAAGCTATGTATATATAGCTAAAGTTGGGTACCTACCTACTATTTAACCACCAAGGATAATCATTCAACCATTTCAAACATTTTTCAATGTATATAGTGATTATACAATATTATAGGTACATACATATTATGATGGATGAAAATTTTCGTCACTTTTTTTTCTTTTGATCGAATCGAAACACTTAAGTAGTTGACCAAGAAAAACAATGCATAATGTAATTTATAAAAATCCAATATCTAGGTAATATGTGCAACTATTGGAATTTTTTAAAAATAATAGCTGTGTTCCTTTCACGAGAGCAAAGTACTTAAAAATCAGTTTGGTTTAATATTTCACTAAATATTTATGTGTGAACTGGCTCAAACAATTTTTCAAAAGTATTTCACTCATACTTTGTAAGTAGTTACGTTATTTCTTTCTACCATATGTCTTTTTAGTTTCAGATTATCCAACAGATGGAAATTGATTGTTAAGGTTAGATTTCTTGGTATAAACAAATATCATATGGAGTGTTTTATATAAATTTTTCAAATTTAAAGTAAAATAATTTTAAGGTTATCTTTTGCTTCACTTGTCAAATCGGATTTATTGTTTCTTTGAATAGTTTGAATCATTGGGTGCGTTCAGTTCCACGCAGCGATGAACGGCTTCGCTGCATAATCGCTACTTTGCAGCGATGTAAATATTTTGCAGCTGAAAAAAAGTTCGCTTTAAAAGTCATCGTCAATAAATTTTGACATATTTAAAAAATATTTTTATTTTGACATTTTATAAAATAAAACAATTAACTCTTTATATCAACACAACATAAACTAAAGTGACAGAAATGTTAGAACAACAGACAAAGCCAACTATCAACTGTTTGCAGCGGGTTTTTCCGCTGTAAACAGTTCAGTAAATTGTATACAGCGATTATCTAAACATCGCTGCATTTTCATCGCTGACTTGCATCGCTGCTGCATTGAACTGAACTCACCCATTGCTAAAATAATTGCTTAGAAGTACTTCGCTCACGTGAAAGGAACACAGCTAATGTAGTAGCAGCTAGTAGGTATAGTAACATGTATGTATTTCGTTATTGGTTACATACCTTATCACTTTATGTTTTTCAAAGAGATTTTGATTTTTATAATATTCACAAATCACAAGATTTGAAGATTAACGAAACGAATGAATCCAAAACAAAAATTATGCATAACTTTAAAATTATTATTATAATAAAATACATATCATATC
Organism: Villa cingulata; assembly: GCA_951394055.1. NCBI lineage: Eukaryota > Metazoa > Arthropoda > Insecta > Diptera > Bombyliidae > Villa > Villa cingulata. The sequence goes on from OX596023.1 coordinate 33,468,341, forward strand.
AGAAAGAAAGCCACTTATGTAGGTAGGTACATAATGACATAAAATTATGTAGTAGAGTAGTAAGTAAAATGAAATGAAAAAAAAAAAAAATAAAATAAAAAATCATTATTCTCTTTTTCCATTTTTAAATGTTCCAGTTCCATTTTTATGAAGTCAGTCACCTTTTTCATATTATTAAAACATCTTCTTCAACTTCAATACTACACACCAAAACGATAACGAAACGACAATCGAAGGTACATTTTACATAAATACAAACACATACAATAGCAGCAGTGTACAACGTGGTACAACAGTAACAGTAAAAGAGATGAAAAAAAAAACATTTTTTTCTTTTGCATTTGTTTGTTTTTCTTTTTTACCATCTCAAGCTCAAACTCAAACATGTTTTTTGCTTCATTCCACCAAAAAAAAAATATACTTTATATAAAAAAAAAAATTAAAAGAAAGAAAGAAACACTTATGTGCATAAATGTATAAGAAGTAATATATTTTAAATACCGTTGTACAATCGGTCAATATAACGGTACCGCAAGAGAGAAAAAAAATTAAAAAAAAATTATAATATATTTATATTTTCTACAGTAACCACCAATACAAAAATAATTTTTCATCAATTTTTTTTTTTTTTTATTTAAATCAATTTAAACGTATGTAATTTTTTTTTTGTCTTCTCCAATGTAAAAAGTAAAAGAAAATTACATACTAGTAGCTAGTAGTATACATTTTACATTACGAGCATTTATATGCATAATGTAGATGTAGGTAGATATTATGAAAATTTTCTACAGTCCCCGATGCCCCAATATAATAACATAAAAATTACTTTTTACTTACATACCTACAACAACATTTATATTGTTTTCTGACCTTGATTTTCATTTATAATTATATACATACATATGTACATGATTTTTTATCTTCGTTCTGCTACATAATGTACATTTATGCATATGCACGAATACGCATAGACTTAGAGATTAGAGTACATATATACAGATTCATTTTATTATACAAAAATATCATCCTATTTACATTTTATATAAAATAATCTTATATCTTATATGTGAATTTATAAAGATTTATGCACATTTTTTTATGTGTAATGTACTAATGTCATTATTATTAATCATTACATTACTCTAAATATGTACGTACATACATATAGATACATTATGCATAAATAAAATTAAGAAAGTTATATGGTTATTATGTATATACTATATACCTAGTATAATATATTCAGTTGCAGTACATAATTTCTTTAAGAAATGGATAAATTTACATAAATGTTACGTGTTATAACGTACAGTGTTGAACAAAAACATTTGCAATTTACTCAATAAATACATTATATATTCAAATATGTAACGATTTTGTGATAAAAAAAATAATGAAATATCTAAAATTACATAATAAAATTTTTATCCAGAGCAAAAGCATTTAAAGATATACATATGTTTGTATTGTATCTTTTTCGTCTCATAACTATAAGATTGTTATTTGTCACCCTACAATTATATTTGCCTTATTCTATAACTATCAGAATTTAACAATTTGCTTTATATTATTTTTGTTTAATGAACACCTGCATGTAATTCAACTTCATTCAGTCGTCATAATCGTAATTCGTATTCCTCTTTTACATTGATTTTGTATTCATTTTAAACTTATTAACTTCTAATATATAATTTTGATTTTATTCGACTTCGACACTCTAGACTCTAGGACTATAGCTACAGCTAGTTTCTGATTCTAAAGTGAACGATTAAAGGGAGTTGAAACCATTTGAAAAATACATATTGTAATACTAATAAGTTGTAAATTAGTTAAATAGGGAAACAAATAAATCATTGTTTGTAATAGGCCCTGTTTGGAAATATCAAATGATCGTCAAAAAAATGATTATTGTCAAACTTATTGACTGTCTTTTAACGATCAAATAGACTCGTAATACAATAATAGCTGTTATCTGCATTATCAAACAATCTGCAAATACAATGCAGTCTGCTTGCAAATGACGTTTCCAAACACAGCCATAGTTGTAAGTTTGTTTCAATATATGTAGGCCAGAACGGGCCTTTTCGAAAACGTCAATCGACATGACGCATGCATCAATAATTATTGATCGTCATCGTCAATAATAATTATTAAATTAAATAACATAAGACACTGGTGCGATCAAAAAATTTTTGAACATTGGATTTGGATTTGATTTTAATCGCGTTAACAGACATTTTCTAAAAGGGCCAACGTCGTCATGATGAACGAATACAATTTTGAGAATGTAAAAGAATAAATTCAGGTTGATTTGATACCTATCTGAGATTTATTGTGACATCAGAAAATTTACTTCTCACAAATGCCAGTAATGAGGTCAAAAAATGTACACTTTATAACAAAAATTCTGAGCTGCAGAGCCATTGAAGAAGAAGAAGAAGAAGAAGAAAAATTACACTATATACAAGAAATAAATAAAATTATGTGATTCACTGCTGACGAAACATTATATAGGTTCCAATTCCAACTTCCCAGATACATACTTGATTATGAATTTTGTTGTTTATCTGATTAATATTTCGTATGGTTACTCTTACGTTTAATAACTTCAGAGCGAGAGCACCTTCGTAACCTTGATCTTGTCAGATTAATTATGTATTATAAAATCCATAACCATGATATTTACTTTTTTTCCACTCACATTTTATAGATCTGTACAAAATCTTTTTTATTTACAGGTTCTCAATCGAATTGAGTTGAGTTGAGGTCTGAGATCTGAAATTGTGCAGATAACTTCGTTCCATTAATTCTAATTCATTTTGTTCACCACTGTATTTACATACATAATATTATGTATTTTTATTAAATTCTTGAAACTAAAGAAATTTAAAAGTATTTTACGATCCATTAGAAATTACATACAATAATAATTATTAATTTTACGGAACCACTTTTAAATTTACTTACAGCTGAATTAATTTTCTTTTTTTAAAAAAAAAAAATACTTAACATTGTTCTAATTTTGTATTCTATTGTTATTATTTGACCTATAACTTTTAATTAGCTAAAAAAAAAAAAATTTTTTTTTCTTTGACATTACAAAAATATTGTGTACAGATTTTTATATCATACCTGACCGTTGTATAATAATATAATATAGGTACATAAATATTGAATATAATAACCTACTAACTAATAAATAAAATGGATATTTATATTTACATAATTATGCACTTTTCTTGTATACATATGACATATACATGCATATAACATATAAAACTATGGTACGAGGTCAGATAGTTATGTACATACATATATTTGAAATGTTGTTTCTCAGATAAAAGAACACCAATACTCATGTCATGTGAAAATATAAATGTAGAATGTAATCATATCGTATTCCTTGCCTTTATTTCAAGTTGCCTTTCTCTACAAATAGGTACCTACTTAACTTTTATTTCGTTTAAATCTTAATATACATATATTATAGATTTATTTAGGTACTTGTATTCTGGATAAGTGGGTATACAAGTGTATATATACGTATGTATATATATATTTTCAAAAAATGTAAATTGTATATAAAACCATTAAAAAACTCGCACTTTATATTTTCGTTGAATATGAACCAAAAGTCATAGATAGAAACCGGCATTACGGTAAGGAGGAATAAAAAATGAGTTGTTTGTTCTTCAAAATTGAAAGAAAATTTTATACAGAGTTCGTCATCGATTATAGTTATCCCATTGCTCAGCTCATCAGTTTCTTAAAATTTGTACGCCAACTTCTGTTTGAAAATTGAAAACATTAATCGATCGTCATTGAATTGCCAAAACGTTTTTTCTTCTTTGTTGCAAATACATAGTATATTGTTACTTTTTCTTTTTGCATTACAAAACCACTAAAACGTTACCAATAATTATTTATTAAACTTAGAAATTTTGACTACAATCAAATTTTTTTTTAATGATCAATACACAATATTGAGATTTCATCATTGGATAGAACATCAAAATAAACTTTTTTTTTGTACAGAATGGCAGTTCATCAGAATTATAGTTAGTACGTTATTTGGTATCCTCCTTCATAGATTATTGATGTGATATGTTGATAATATTTTTTATTAGTGCAGTTTAAATTTATCTTACAGATGCTTGTGGTATCTGCCTGTATATTTGTATTATTTATTTATTTATCAACATAATCATAAATATGCAGATATAAAATCCACTGAAAAAAACTGTGTACAGACTACAGAAGCAAGAAATTATATCATTGTACCACACAACACAATATTACATTATGAAAACTATATACATATGTACGTATGTGCATATATACGATCTTAAGAAATTAAAAATTCTATGATTAATAGAATAGGTATCAATGTTTAATTTTTTTTTTTTTTTGTCTTAGAGCGAGAACCTTTTTTGTTTTTTTTTTTTTGATTTTAACGAATTGTACCCAAATTTGGTATGAACATATTAAATTTAAGAAAAACCAGTTAACTAATTACGACCAAAATTCGCCCTCAAAAATATGTACATATGTACATATAAAAATTAAATCAGTCTTCTATTGGTATTTAAAGGTCGTCCAAACCCATATACTAAAAACACAACACAATGTCACTGGATGTGTTTTATATTAATTTTATTGTTTTTTTTTTTTTGAATATTTAAAATTGTAGGTACTACATTTACATATCTATTTGCTTATTGTTTCTGTTTGATTTAATGATAAAATATGTATAATAATAGGTATGTACGTACGTGCATAGACATAAATTAATAAATAATTTAGCCATTATACATTATGTATGTGTACCTACATTTTTGTTTTTTTTTTATTTTGCTCACATTTATTCAAATAATTTTTTTTTTTTGAATTTAAAAATTTTGTTTCAAACAAAGTTGATTTTTTTTTTTTTTTGAATCTTTTTTAATCCTTTAATACTATCAGATCGATAGGTATCCATAATAATTATTCAATATTTTTCGATAAACGAGTACCTAGGTATATAAGTTATATTGAACTTACAATATGTTCTTTTAAATCCTTAGAACGAAGTGGTCCCATCCATTGATGTAATCCAATATAACGTTTTTGTACCATTTTTAAAGCAGTTGCTCCCTGAGCGTATGGTCCGCCCAGAAGAGACGATCCAAATGTGGCAGCTTCCAATACCACCATTTTTGTATTTTGATTTTTTTTAATTTTTTGTTTTTTTGTTGTTTTTATTTAATTTTATAAATGTTAACGTTCTAATATTTTTTTTTTTTGTATTTGTATTTAATGGAATAATAATATACAAGATTTTTGTAAAAATATTATCCTATTCACTTTATTAATATAATAATGTATATATTTTATAATAATGTAATAATTTAATAATAATTTTTTTTTTTTTTTAATTTTATAAATTCAATTTTATTAATTATATATTGTTAATTCATATTACACATCAGAAATATGTATAATTTATATAATATGAATAATTATATAGTTTTGTTATAGAAACCATTAGCACTTATAATAGGTATTATCAGCAAATTTTCATATCACAGTAAACAACACTTAAAAATTACTACCCCCTTTATTTATTTTATTATTATTTTAATTTTTTTTTTTTTAACTAATATAATCTTGTATTTATTTATTATATAAATACAGCATATAATATGTATATGTACATAAGTATATATGTATGTACATATATGTAATATTCCTTTTAATTTTGATTTTTTTTATTTTTTTTATTTTTTTATTTTAGTTTTTCAATATCAGCAATAATTATTAATTAATATTTACATTATAAATTTATGTGCCATCATAAGAAAGTACATATATTGGTTTTTGTAGTATGTATATATGTATATTATTATTATGTACGATATTGAGTGTATTATAATCATCAATACATACATATAAAAATAAATTTTCAAATAAATATATAACTAATTTTTATTATTATATGTTTTCATTGAAATACCCACACACATAATACGACGATATCTATATACATAAATATACATTATATGGGTGTAGGACTTTAGAAGTCATAAATAAACAATAATTTGTATTTTTCTTCTTTTTTTTTTTATAGATAATTTTATTTATTTTTGTTTAGCACTTGGTGGAAATTCGACTCTGTTACTGTTTCTGTTTCTGTTATATTATAAATTTTATATTACAATAGATATTTTTCTGATAAATGAAAATAATAACAATAATAATAATAATAATGATGATAGTGTAAATTATATATGTATATTTATAAATTTTGCATTAATAATAATAATCAAAACTTTCTATCTAAATATTTTTCATTATTCAATAAATTTTTTTATTTTTTCATCGTCATCATCACACTTGAATTAATAAAATTTTTCTGCACACAATGCACACAAAATCATGAAACTGTCATGAAATGTCATCCTCATCAATTACTTAAAACCTTAAAATATTACGTCAATTGGAAAATATTATAACGTAGATATGTCATGTACAACATAAACACTCTAAACAGGCATGTCGAACAAATTGATGATGATACCAAAACTATGACATCTTAGCCATGGTACCTACCTACTCTCATGGAAAAAAAATATATAATTGATCACAAACACTTTAGTAGAATATTATTCAGCTAATTTTAATATCTAAAAAAAAATAATATCTAAATTTAAAACAGTTATAACGAAACAAGAAAAAACCAAAAATCAACTGCATTTACCTATTCTTTTATTATTCTGTGAAAATATTTTACTTTACTTTATATGGAGAAATTCATGTGCACATCACTCTATAGCTCTATACTCATATACTACTCTACTCTACTTATGTTACACATATTTTAAAATAACCGCCCATTATTTTATAAATATTTTTTTTTTCTGTTGATTTTTATTGCAACAATATTAGGACCACACTAATAATAATTGATATGGAATTGAATTACATCACACATCCTTCTATTGAATAATAATTTTAATCTCGTAAATAAAGCACATAGGTGCCTAGCGTTTTTCTCTTTATCTTTTTTTAAATTTGCTTTTGCACAAATGTTTAAAATTTCTCTTAAATAAAAAAGAAAGGAAACAATTTTTTTCACTTTATATCCAACCAAATTAAACTCGATTTAATTTTGTATCAATTCAATTTTCTAGAGTAATAAAAAAAAAATGAACAATCCAATTAGTACACAGAAACATGGGAATTTTTCTTTATTTATTTTTTGTTAATTTTATATTAACATTTTTTTTTTTTTCTTTTTAATAATAATTTTGTATCTATACGACTGACTACGACACAATGTAATTAAAATTAAATCAAACGATATTATTATTTAAATGAACATAGAAAAATAAGAAAAAGAAAAATAATGGTGAATGAAATAACACAATAACGAACAAGGAACGACGCGAAGTAAGTGTAAATACAAAATTTGTAGATAGAGTAGATATTTCACAATAAATTGTCACAATGTGTTTGTATATTATGTTTGAACTAACAAGTATACACCAAACCAACTACCAACACAGAATCAAACAATCAAAATAAACGTTACTTGATGCCGTTGCCGTTCGTTGCCGTTGACCGAATGCCGATTCTTTTGCTGCTTATTTCAATTCAATAATAAAAATGCAGCAACCGCAAACGCAACTGACTGAACTAAATTTGTTTTCATAATCCATAATGGAAATTATAGTATGTATAGTAGAAAGAAGAAGTAGTATTTGGTTGGAAAATGGAAATACAAAAACAAAATACCATATATACACCATACCATACCATACCATATTTATGATGACTGAAAAGGGGGGCGCACACCGCACATTGTAAATTTGTAAACCAAACCAGGCGTATTACACACTACATTATATTATATTTCGTTATAAAAATTTAATAATTTCAATAAAAATACTACTACAAACAAACTACATCTTACTAAACTACCAATATATTGCTACACATAGCTACTACCACTACTACATTATATATACTCCTATTTCTATTCTATCTATATTCTATACTCTATAACATTACACATACAGAAACATAATACAAAAAGTATAATGTATGTATAATACAATGTTTGCTTGCAAATGCAAAATAAAAACATATATGTATTAAATAAACTTTTGGTTTTGGTCATGTATATGTGCAAGTGTATTTGAAAATTTTGGAGAATTTTTATGATGGGTGACTGGACTGGACTGTATGTTGTATGTAACATTGTAACACCTAGTAAAAAATCAAAACGTTCATTTATTTGATTTTGTTTTTTTTTTTTAAGAAATGAGTAAAAAATTAAAAAATATTTTACAAGAAATATGTAGGAATGTATTAAATTAAAAAAAAATTGTTCCTTTTAGCAGATGTTTGTTTTTTATAGAGAAAGATATTATAAAAATTAAAAATATAGATACTTTTGAGTCTATTATTTTGTACATTTTTGTAAAAAAAAATTAAAAGAATTTAAAAGGAAACTTTTGATAAAATTAACGATATAGGTATGTACAAATATTTTCATAAAATTCAAATTATGATTACCTATTCATTTTTAATTGCTCGACATTCCGAAGCCGAACTTCCTTATAATTAAAATATTATCATGGATTATAGGTACTCTAAACAATTTCTCAACTTCATTTTCTTTGAATATCTATATAATTTCTATTACATATACACATTAATCAGTGATACCTACAATTAAATGAAAAATACGAAATTTTCATCGAGAAAAAAAATTATAATTTTCCTAAATTTCTTATTTCGATTACTGCTCCAAATATAATATGTGTATGTGTGTAAAAAGTTAATTTTTTTCACACTTTAACCTAAAATTATGTTAGTTTTTGTTTTTTTTGTAAACAATTTGTACCTATACCTATATTGTATGTTGAAGGAAAACTTTTTCTTCATTATATGATTGTATTCTGTGTACATATATATTTTCTCAAAAATTTTATGGTGTGTGTAGTGTTTGCGTTTGCAATATATATCATACACACAACACAAACACAAATATATGTACACAATTTATACACACTAGTAGAGACACAGACACAAGACACAAGAGACACAATGACACAAGACAAATATTTTATAAATGATCAAGCTCAATTAAGCTCAAGTTCTTTCTTACATAGAATGTATACCAATGCAATGCATACGAATGTATACAGTATTTTTCTAAGCAACATTTATTTGTTGCTGTAAATGTGTTGATAAATAAAAAAGATTTATATGAGATGAAAAATTTTCAAGAAATATTAATTTACTTTTGACTTTTATTTTTATACAGCGCGATGCAGTTTATATAAATTTTTCTAATAATGATGACACTATCATGACAATATGTGTATATAGCTGTAGCTGACAATATGTATATGGTGGCGACAAGCAATATATAAAATGAATACAGAATGAATGATCTTTTATATTATAAATTATAACACATTTTATGAACGTATGTATAGTACATTTTAATTTTTATATTCAAGACACAATGTGTAAATGATCTACTTCAAATGCATACACATATGTGCATAATATATATATTCTACGAATTTCCTGTATAAATGTATATCTAAATACACATATATAATACAGATACAGAAATTTATATAAATTCAAATTTTATTTACATAAAATAGATATATAACACACATACACAAATTTAAGTTCGCAGTGATCCACACGCGATTATACAAAATATGCATACATACATACTATTTTATTTAAATATGTACATAGCTAAATATATTCTTATTTTAAATGTGTATTATTTCACACTATACTCTTTATTTATAAATGCATAGGCATACTTACATGCATATACACATTTATAGATATTTTGTGAACTTATTGTAGTTGTGAGAATAAGTCAATGCCTCTTTATTAATTATTATAAACAATCACTAACAGGTTAGTAAAGTACTGTTAGATAATTTTTTTTTTAATTATTTTCTAATACTTCTTATTTTTTTTTTTTTTTTATTTAAAATTAATTTCGTAAATTACAACATACATAATAGAAGAAATAATCATGATTTTATTGTAAAGCAAAATGAAGATTGAAATAAAAAAGAAACTTGATATACTACTAGATAAAAAAATGTATTAATGGGTGCGTTCAGTTCATTGCAGCGAGTGATGCAAGTCAGCGATGAAAATGCAGCGATGTTTAGATAATCGCTATTTATATACAATTTACTGAACTGTGTACAGCGTAATCCGCTGTGAACAGTTGATAAGTAGTAAGTAAGTAAGTTGTTATTAATGCAATGAAATTGTTTTTTTTTAGTTTTTGCTGCATAAATTCCTGAGAAATCTGAAATTGTTAGCATTTTAAAACCATCAAAATGAAAAGTAATTTCATCATTCTCATAATAAAAAATTATACACCTTACTAATAAATATGTATTAATATTAATTTTTCAATCAACCATTAAATTCATCTTTCAAACATGTCAAAATTTGTCTACGATGAATTTTAAAAAGCGAACTTTTTTTCAGCTGCAAAATATTTTCATCGCTGCAAAGAAGCGACTATGCAGCGAAGTCGTTCAGTAAGAGAAATTATTGCAGTGATGGAAAATTTTACATCGCTGCATGGAACTGAACGCACCCAATGTGTAGTAGAATGAGAAGTAAAATACACATAATATAGTATACATGCTCATATAATAACGAACAATAATAAAATTGCAAAAAATTTAAGCACAATATTATTGAACATGATTATGTACATATTTTTACATTAGATTGTTTTTTATTATTTTATTTTATTTATTTTATTTTATAAATTTTAAAGCTTTGAAATTTGAAAATCTTTAGAATTCCAGAGAACCTACATACATATGTAGGTTTGGTAAATAACTACATCATATATGGAGGGAACATAACGATTATTGTAAAAGAAAAAAGGAAAAAATTCTACGTTACATTTACAATTTTACAATTGAGTAATTGTTGTTTTTTTTTTCTGACAAAATACCATACATCCATCATACATTCATACATACGTATGTAGGGGTATTTCAATATGATTATTGCCAAAAATTGATTTGATTAATGTTACAGGCTGTACTGTACCTTATTGTATTATTATTATTATTATTTTTTAAATGATTAACGAGTTAAGGTAATTAAATTTACATCTATTACAATTATTAGTGTATTCAGTATTAAAGTTTATATTTTTGGTTTTTCTTTTTTTCATATTTATGTTAGCTGCTTTCGATTTAGCAATTTCAAGTATCTACTTGCGAGTAGAAGAGGTAAATAAATATCTGTACTAAACCATCTACTCGCAGCTACTCGCTACAAACATTTTTTTCAAATAGATGTTCAAGTAGTTACGAATAATTTTTGTGTCGTTCGTTATAACAATAATAAATTTATCCTAGACACATTTCTGTACTCGCAGCAAGCACCTCTGAAACTGCTAAATCGAAAGCAGCTATTGTTAATCTGCTGATAAATTATTGTGTTGTCATAATTAGGATTTTTACTTGTCAAATTGAAATCTATTGTGAATTGTGACAAACGAGTAACAATAGTAATTTAGAAAAATACATAAAAATCATATTTAATATGTCCACATATTATTATTGCGTTTACATATGAATAAGCAATAAGGTGCAAATGTATATGTAAGTTACACCAGTTATAACTTTAGAAAAAAAAATTTTTTTTGAAGTATTAAACCAAACTGATTTTTAAGTACTTTGCTCACGTAAAAGGAACACAGCTATTAGTATAAATACATTACTGTTACAACTTAAAAAAGGCGTTAAAATTTATCTTATTACATATATTACCACATATTACATAATTGTTGAAATTATAAACAGAAGAATTATGTATTATATATGCATAATTACTATTCATAATTAATGATATGTATGTAGGTACATGCATATAAGTATGTGGTAGGAATATTTATACACTAAATTATAACATATGTCTCCGGTATAAAAGATAATAATTATTGTTCGGTATTTAATGCAGTTACAGACATAACATTTTACTCTGTTGCTAAAATGATAGTAAAAAGGTTTACATTATGTGCACATTTTATTCATATTTCCTACAGTTTCAAAATAATAATAATAAAATAATAAGAAACTATCTATCTGCCTTTTTAATTTAAACCTGAACTGTTTTCAAATTTTACAAATTTTCTTACATATAAAAGCCACAATGATAACGAATAATAATAAATTGAAATTCCAACTGACCATCATCATATGCAGCAATGTAATAATGAACTTTATTCATTTGGATTTTGAACGAATTTATAATGTATAGTAATAGTCCAAATGGTGGAGTCCAAAAATTTTCACAAAATGAATAATATGTATATACCTATATTTTGAAATTATTATCCAAAAATGAATGAATAATTATGAACGCATCAAAATTATTACTATATCTTTATTATAAAAATTAAAACTTCAAAAAAATGAATAGCTATGTAATGTGTAAATCTAAATATGTGTGATACATTTGCATTTCAAAATTATTTACCTAGAAAGTCAAAAAAACAAAAACAAAAAAGATGTATTAATACAGTGTAAAGAAGTTACTACATTTTGTTTATAAAGTTTTACATGGTTTTACGTTTTACTTTACCTATAATTTATTGTTGTGTTGGCTTGTGTATGATTTGAAGTAGTATTGCACATTTACGTATAATCTACAAGTATTTATTTACTTTACAAGTATTTACAAGTATTTACATACGTTACATTCCATTTATAATTTTATTAACATAAAATAACCTATTTTTTTTTTTTTATAATGAATCTTATAAAAAAAAAAGTAAAAAGAAATTAATAAAAATAAAGTAAAATTACTAGATACATATCTAGTTTCAAGCTCATTTCTATATTTGTACCTTATTTTATCTACTATACGTATTTTTCATGAAGACATTTTATTTATCTACTGTATGATTGTACGTAATATAGTGTATCATATCTTGTAACTATGTATATGAGTTGTCTATTTGCAAAAATGTGTCTATTCCATTTTTCAAAAAAAAAAATTTTGTAATGTCAATTTCTAAAGTTTTTGTTATTTTGTTTTTACCATTTTTGCTTTTAAACCCTTCAAAATTGGAGTAGTGCAGGTACACCCGCAAACAGTAGATAACGGTCTTATCGAGACAAACAAAAACTGGTACTACAAGAGGGGGGCACTTTCACTGTAAAAGACAAAAATGAAGCGGGTATCTTGGGATTCTTGCTTATGTAAGTAAATGGAAATTAATTTAGAGGGCGCTTTACTTCCACAGCCATTATTTTCTCAGAAACACAATAACTCTTGAAAAAAAGAATCTGGAGAAGCATATAAGGTGGTCATTAAAGAGAGGGGGAAGTGTCCTAAATATTTTTCTTGGACTACTTTCTTCTAGCTAGTACACCACACCGTAGTTGTTATAGAGTGTTTCGTAGAGTAAGTGCGAAAAATTTTCATCGCCTGCTAGCGGTTAAACGGTTGAGATCATACCCTTCCCTGTAGTATGAAATTTTTTGTTTGTCTCGATGTGAGACATATCTACTGTTTGCGAGTGAACCACCCGAGGTGTGACATCCTGTGTATATTTCCAGCTAAAAACATAACGCAATTTCTATTATTATGAACAGAAAACGTTTTTTCAGTTTTCTCAAAATAAGTATAAAATGGAATAGACACAGTTTTACAAATAGACGACTCATATATCCGCCGATCTGTATGTATTTATTTAAGCAAGAAAAAAAAAACACAATTTTGTGTTCAAAAAGCTTATATATCACCACTAACACTGCATGCATTACTACATACTAATATTCGTATTTTTTATTCTTTAAATATATTTGCTTCATTACGTACATAGTGTCTAGTGTGTTTTCTTTATAAATCTTCTCTTCTATAATAGCACGTGAACACACATACAATGTACATATGTATATTCATATCATACGATATAAGCAATATATGTAAGTTTATACCTACACTTAACTTAAATATGTACTCGTCGTTTAATTAGAAATGTATGTATATAAGATAAAAATGTTTATATTAGATGAATCATTTATACAGTATATATAGGATAGGTATGTCATATTAATATGGAATTTTTTTTTTTCATGTACGCAAAAATTTAATAATATTAATGCAGCACACCTTAAAAATGCTTTTTTTTCTATTTATTTATTTATTTTCCCTCTATATCTATGTTTAAAATGTACTCATTTTCATTCATTTAGTAAATCATTATGCAGTGAAAATATACATATGTATGTACATACATATGTACGAGTAAGTATATTATATTTAAAAAATAATTAACAAAAAAAAAAAGAAAAAATAATAAAAATAAAAATAAAAAATATATATAATAATGAACAATTAAAAGAAAATTAAATTAAAATGAGATTCTATAAAACGCTACGCTAAACGCTACAAAAATACGTAACATTACCCCCATAATTTATTTTATATGTGATACGAAAATATTATGTATGCACATAATGGGCCCTATTATGAGTATCCGATAATATCGTCTCGTCATCGACTATCGCCTCGACTCGACAAATTTTGTATTATGTGTGTCGATTTGAGGCGAGAATATCGACATTTTGAGTCGATCAGCTAAAACTAATCGATAGGCATTTATAGTAGTCTATGGTGATTTGACATTTTATGTATGCTTTGTATTATAATAAGATAAGGTGTATTCAATTATCTTACTGTCGAGGCGACCGATTTACTACATAATACAAAATTTACATCGTCTCGTCTCGCCTCAATTTTGTCGATAGTCAATATTGTCGACACTCATAATAGGACCCAATGTAGTATTTAGTACATATTTTTGTCTTTAAATTAGAAAATTATAATATGATTTTAAAATAATGTTTTCTTCACAATAATATTATGAGTGTATGTACTTATAATAAAATAATGAAAACTTCTACTGAAAAAATAATAAATTCTTGTATGTATTGTATTAATGAATTTTAATGAATGCATAACTATTTTCTTTGATCTTTTTGTTTTTCTTTTATTTTTTATTGTTTTTGTTTCTATAAAAGTTTCAAATTTGTATCTTTAATGAGAATTTTCAATGGACAGGCACAGGACAGGGTTATAATGTGCAGAGAATGCCAAATAAAAAGATATCCAAGAAAGCATTCTAAATGAACGAATAATAGGTACAACACAAAACCTCCAAAAGTATAAGTCATGTGTCTGAGATGGGAGCGGGAGGATAACGTGAACGAGAAGATGCTTCAAAAATATATAAGGGATCCAGAACAGAACTATAGACGAACTACTGACGTAGCAGCAAAACCAGTTCAAGGCTAAAATGAAGGAATCCAAGACACCAGTTGGCTGTAGTGACTAGTGAGTGCCATCGGAGTGCGAGAAAATAAGAGAGATACTCGTAGATTAATAGTTTTAATTTGTATATACCTTGAAGTATTTTTTTTTTTTTTTATTTATTATTCATATTTGAAAGCCGGAATATTTTTTTATATTTTATTTGTGACAGACAAAAAAAGGAATTTTATAGGTATATTCTAAATTTTTATTTTTTTATTTTTTTATAAAGAAAAATTAATTTTTTTAATTGCCTAAAAATATGTATTTGATTTTTTTTTTTTTTTCTTTTACTAAAAATGCAAAGCGCAAAACAGAATTTTATTTTCTCTGATAATTTTTTTTTTTGATTCAGACTTTACATACATGTATGTTAATAATTACATATTTCATGGATCAGTGCGTTGCGTTGCATATAATGTAATGTAATAGGTAATAGGTATCTTTTTTATTTCTTAATTTTCTTAATTTTCTATACAGTACTGAGAACTGAGACTGACTGAGTACAGTACACTGCTGAATTTCAATCTCAAGAATATTTTCAAGAAACAAAAAAAAAAACAAAAATTAAATAAAATACAAAATATTGAATTGTTTATAATTTCTTATATTCACAAAAAAAAATATTATAATATGATATGATCTTATGGTGTGCGTATTAAGGCATCAACATACATACATAAATTGGAGGTATGTGAATGTACATGCATACATGTACGTATCGTCACAATTTAAGAAATTTTAAAAATAGTAATTTTCAACAACACTGCTGCGTTGCAGCAAAGTAAAAATATGAAAAAATTGGAAATGAAAAAAAAATTTAATTTTTTTTTTTTTTTTGAGCTCTGTATTTATATTTTTCTGCATTTAACCTGAACTAATTTTTGTTCATTTCAAAGACCAATCACCGAATAAATATTTATGCTTGTGTGTACATGTGTAGTGTGGTGTGTGATGTGATGTACATACAATAAAATTATTTTATTATACAGGGTGTCTCGTTTCAACAAGTACAAATTGGTTATTCTAGCGATCCAATTTTCGACGATAGAGGGCGTTGAAAATGTTGAGTTTTTTGCAGGACATTCAAATACAAAATCATGTGTAACTTTTTGTGCACCCTACTTTGAAAAATTTAATGTTCTAGACTCTGTGTTCTGCACTCCTTTGATCTTTAATAACTCGATTTGTCATAAATTTTGACTTCAGAATTTCTTTTTATTTACATCCGAATTACAAATTACTTGTTGTATTATATCAAAAGAAAGGTAATTTAGTTTCCCATTACTGTCTAGAACATTAAATTTTCCAAAGTAGGGTACACAAAAAGTTACACATGATTTTGCATTTGAAGGTGATGCAAAAAACTTAAAAATTTTCAACGCCCTCTCTCGTCGAAAATAGGGGTCACTAGAAATTTTTTGGTAGTACAATTTTTTTTTCATGAAACATTTCAAGGAATTCCGTGGTACCAATTTGTACATGTTGAAACGGGACACCCTGTATAGACAGAGTATATAGGTAGTACAAGCAAACAAGTATTATACATGCACATATGTACAAGAAGTAGATACATATATAGATATTATAATAAATTTTTATTTATTAGTACATATTTTGTTTATTTTCGTTCAAATAAATTTCTATCCGAATACAAAGTTAGGTACGTAGTATTATTGAACATAATATGTATTCCTGAAATTTTATTTTTGAAAAAGATAAAAAAAAAATAATCATAAACATTTTTATTTATTACGCCAAATTTTTATTAAAAGAAGAATTATAAGAATTAAATGAAAACACAAAAATAAAAACAAAACAAAAAAAAAAAATAAAACAAGTAAAGCTGTGAAAAATCATTACAAACATAAAAGAAAACACCTAAAAACACCGAGAGAGTGTTCAAATTATCATAATATGAAAAATTAGTATGTACGAGTAGATATGTATGTACAGAATAATTTTCTATTTTCAATACACAGTACACTGTACTCTACTGGCGTACTGGTACTAATAATGTTCCACAGTACACTGAATAATTTCAATGTGATTTTTCATTTATTTTTTTTTTTTTTTTTTAAACAAAAAATATTATTATAGCTTTGGAATTTAAATTTTAAATTGGAATACGACCAAACAAATTTTTTTAATGTTCTTAATTTCTTTTTATTTTATTTTATTTTATTTTATTTTTTTAAACTTTTGAACACATTTCATTTAGATAATATTATGTACTCGTATCGTATAAGTAGAGTAGGTACATGCGTATGTATGTATTTACAGTATATTAAAAGTATTACACGGTATTAACTTGAACAGGTGGAATATATCATATATACATTTACATAGGATGAGTTTCAAAACGCCTCAAAAATGTGTTGTGATACAGCATCAAAACAGTCGTGATGCAAAGTTTTAAAACATCATATATAATGCTTCGCATCGATATTGCAGTTCTACAACTTTGACGTTTTGAAACGAATTTGTTGCTTTGTTTTGACAACACGAAAAATGATTCCACCTCCTGCAGTACATAATTTTAAAATTTAATTAATTCATTGTCTACACTCTTAATAAAATTAAACAATATCAGGATGAACATATTTCATAGTCATTTTCGAATGAGCAGAAAACACCTTCAGTGTAAGTACTCGTATAATATAATAGCCTCCATTTTTTTGGAATTTGTCATTAGTGTTACAGCACTACACATTAAAAATTTAATTTATCATCATAAAAGTACAAAATGTTTGTTTAAAACAGACTGACCTTTGGTTCCATATAACAAAATTCATATAAAAATAAATTATTGAAATGCTACTGAGAAAAAAAAATCTATTCAAATCTATTTTGCATCATAAAAATTCTGGATGTGTAGATTGCTTGACAGAAATGCGTATCAGATGCATTTACGATGAGTTTTGAAACTGTAGACATTGTCATCGATTTAAGTGTTATAGTTTTGAAACTGTTGATTATGCATCGAGACGGTATTTAAACGTTTTGAAACTCACCCATACTTAAAAAAACATCAAATGAATGACATTATGTTGTGATACATTGCACCTATATACTTACTATTATATAATGTACCTATACTATATACGTAACATTTATATGCGTACATATACCTATATATGTATGTGGATATGAATCAAATTACACAGTGATGCGCCAAAAAAAAAAAAAATTAATAACATAACGTTTTTTTGGTTTTGTTTTTTTTTTTTTAATTTTAATTTTTATTATTCTTATTTCGTTCAAGGTTCTGTAATCTTCGTATATTTATGTGAAAAAAAAAATATTAATGTCAATAAAATAATCCAGATTGATCAGAGATAATAAAAATAAATATGTAATGTACATAAATGTATTTATGTGTCACACAACAACAATACAAGAAAAAGAAGAAGACGACGAATAAGAAGTAGAAGTAGAAATCAAAGGGACTGAAATTTTTCATTTTTTTATTATTAGATACCATGTGCATGTCCCATATTACATATGTATATTTTTGACATATCCATCCATCCTAAATTCTGATGTATAAAAATATCACACCAACCATATAAATTCTTACAATCATCCGAAATTATATTTTTTGTGTGAAATTTTTTATATTATTTTTTGAGTTAAAAATATTAAGTAATACTATTGACACACTACTGCACAGATAAATCATATGGTTATCTCAGTTTTCTGATTTATCTTTGCGATAATCGACTTTCAGAACTAGGTTAAGTTAATCGAGTTTCTAGAACTCAGTTATCTTGTTAACCAAGTTCGAAGTCTCAGTTATCTTTGACGTTTTTTATTTATTTATTTATTTTTTAATTATATTTAAACAAACTGTCAAACCAAATTTCAGCTAACATACTAACTAGATGAAAAAGACTTAGTGTTTGAATTTATCTCGACAGGTGTCGTATGAAAACATAAACTAGTTCACCTCACAATTTAAATGTGTCACCCATACCAGGGTTATCGATAAACCATTTGAGATTATTAGTGTGTCAATAGTATAAGAATTTTATTATAAATTAACTGCATTTTAATGAACAGTAGATCAGATAGATAATGTAGAATAATATGGTGTTCATATTCCAAGTCCAATACTATTTTTCATAGGTACATATGTATCAAATCATACATAGTACACGCAAACGAAATATTAGTAAAATTGTAACAAATTATTAGAGCAAAGAAATAAATTACTTCAATCAATATAATGTATTTGTATAAAGAAAAAATTTAAACAATTTATCTAAATGGAGAAAAATCAAAATATCTGTAAGTCATCTTGAAGGAAAAACATTCACAAATTTTAATTGTAAATTCAAATTCTATAATAGAAATAAAATAAAATCTTTAATTTAACAATTATTATTATACATACTTTTAAATATTTTTGCATTTATTCAAAACTTCAGAGTGCGGATATTTTTTTTTTTCATAAATTCAAAAACAACAAAACCGTTTAATGATGGGTTTAATAATTGAAGCTTCAAACTTACTAGAATATATGAATATCGAACAATGTAACTTGATAAAATTTTTGCCAAAAAACATTTTGCATCATCTCTAACTTTTTACAACATTTTTCTCAATAATTGCGAAAAATAATCCAGTTTAACATACACAAGTGCATATAATTTCTTTAAAAAAACCATCATATTGAACTACAAAATTAATTTTAAAATTCTAAAAGTGAAAATGTCTTTTGATAATTCTTATTGGTATATTGTATACATACAGGCAAAAAATTTCCAATGATTGGAAAAATAATCACGAAAATTATACCGACCTTTATATATGTATGTATGTATCATCGTAATGTAAACACTTTATCATTAAATTCTATAATGACAAGGGGGAATTAATAACAGACTTCCAATTCTCATCTATCCACGTATATACGAACCATTATACGAACGACATTTGGATTTGTATATCACATGATATGATAGTGGCAAGCGAACTCCTTCCCATAAAAGAAAATACCGGATTCAAATCAAATCCCAACCAAACGCTCTCTACTCTCGCCCATATCGATCGTTTTCGTTATTAATTAGATCAGCAATCTAATATACATGCATGAATGTATGCATTTGCATCAGTATAACTAAAATTATTACTGGTTATGTGAATGTGAAATAGCTGGATGCTTGATGGTAAGTATTATGACTGATAGAATTACTGATTATTATTGGCAATGCTATAAAATCTAAGTCTTTTGCAATTAAATACGAGTAGTATACAGTAGAACCATTCAATTGATCAATATAATGTATTTTTCGAAATTCAACAAAAATTATTAGAAAAATATTCACTGCAATTTCTAAGCAACACAGCACAAATCAAGCAACGAAAATCAAAATTACCTACTATATTACGAGAATATATCAAAATATGTACATATATGTACATACAAGAAAAAAATAAAGAAATTTAAGTTATAATTTTTCTTTCATAATTTTTTTTTATTTTTTCTTTGAAAATTACGATACATAGTACATATTAGATATTTGTTTTTCTTTTAGCTTTTCAAGTTTTTCTTGTTACTTCTTTTTTTCTCGTCTTCATTTATTTCATCACACACAAGCACAAGAGTATATGTATTATAGTAGAGAATAAATATGATTATTTTTCTCTATATATACTTTTCTTTGCACATAACTATTGTATCTAATACAGAAAATAAATTAAATAAAGTTAGACTGACTAAAGTGTAAAAGTATATTATTGTATATAGTAGTTAATATGAAAACCGGCTTTTTATTATTCATTATACATTATATGTATATATATGTATGTGTGTATTTATACTCTCTTACATACATAAATGTGTATCTCTATATGTACTTCTACTACTTGACTTCATCTATCTTTTTTTATTACATATTTTCTGTTTTTACATTTTATTTATTATTTTTTTTTTGTTCGTTTTAGAGATGCTGGGCCAAGAGTTCATTGAACTTTATGGTTTGTTGGTTAACTTTACATGCATATAATAATGCACTTTATGTACTGTACTTGTATACAACTCATATACATATGTATGTACATATAATGTGGTACACACTCTATTTCTGAATATAGATATGATGGATATATGTATGTATATAAATATGTACATACTTATGCATGCATTTTACAATAATTGCATTACTTACTACTCATAATAGGAAATTTTCATTTTTACTAGAAAGAAAATATGTATGTACATATGTATATGTATACATATATACTCGAGTACATAATATAATATGTATAGTATATTGTGGTGGTGGTATTCTATTTCTTAACTGATTTTATAATTTTATATTTGAAAAAAAAAAAAAAAACAAAGAAAAACAAAGAAAAAAAAATTAAAGAAAATATTTCAGTATTTCTTGCTTCAATGATATCAGACACCGACCGAATTATGTACATAATTTTATTTAAGAAAAAAAATATAATAATAATAATAAAATAAAATAAAATCAAAAACATACATGACATGTATCCAATTCTATGTTTAATAATAATGTGTGTTTAAATTTAATTTGAAAACAAAAAAAAAAAAAACAGAAAATTGTTTATTTTTTAATTACAAATGAAATCTTATTAAACTCACAAATACCACCTTCCTCAGCTCCCCTCCCACCCCGACGGGATCACGGCACATATTGTGATTTTTACCACAAACATAATATATGAAGGTATTTACAATACATTTGAAAGAAATGAATAGAAATAAAAAAAAAAATTCATCGTCATCGTCATCTTCATCATCATCATCACCATCATCGCCATTTCCATATAATTACTTATTATTACAAGAAAACAAGTTCGTTATAAATAAATTATTAAGAAGATCCATCGTCTAACCTAACCTATAACAATCACATATACGCACATGTGTATATGTATGTATGTAAATGGTATGGTATGAGAGTTTTATAAAAATTAATGAATATATAAAAAATAATATGCTATGCTACTTTGACTGGCCAACAATAATATTCAACAGAGAGAAAAAAAATTACCACTTCCTCCTCTTATATTCCCTTCACATAATTATAAAAGAATTATAATATGTATATTATGAAAACTACCAACAACAATAGAATCAGTATCTACATTGTTATTATCATTATAAATCTATGTACATATACTTAATAATATAAATGTACATACTTAGGTACATACGATTTCTTTAGCAACATTTATATACGTACATAACATATATTACGAGTAAAAGTTAACTACATTTGATATCACTGTTTTATGTGGTTTTCATATTACACTACACTATATACTCGTATTTTATTATCAATTATTATTATACGCATGCGTGTTAAGCTTAATAAAATGTGAAAAATATTTAGAACTACTATTACTACTACTGCTACTCTATGTAAATATGTGTATAGTAGCTTGGTTGCACAGTTAATGACCCTTTTCTTCTTTCATTTTTTTCTAAAACAAAAAAAAAAGAACGAATCACCAACAATCAACAAAGAAAAAAATATATATGTATACCAAAAAATATGTGTATGTAATAACAAAAATGTGCAAGTGAAAATTTATTTAAACTTTTCGATCATATTTACTAATTCGATTCTACAGTCTGGGTGAGTTTCAAAACGTTTAAATACCGTCTCGATGCATAATCAACAGTTACAAAACGATTAACACTTAAATCGATGACAATGTCTACAGTTTCAAAACTCATTGTGAATGCATTTGATACGCATTTCTGTCAAGCAATCTACACATCCAGAATTTTTATGATGCAAAATAGATTTGAATAGATTTTTTGTCTCAAATAGCATTTCAATGATTTATTTTTATATGAATTTTGTTATATGGAATCAAAAGGCAGTCTGTTTTAAACAAACATTTTGTACTTTTATGATGATAACTAGAATTTTTGATGTGTAGTGTTTTAATACTAATGACAAATTCCAAAAAAATGGAGAGTATTATATTATACGAGTAATTACACTGAAGGTGTTTTCATGCTCATTCGAAAATGGCTATGAAATATGTTCATTCTGATATTGTTTAATTTTATTAAGTGTAGACAATGAATTAATTAAATTTTAAAATTATATGTACTGCAGGAGGTGGAATCATTTTTCTTGTTGTCAAAACAAAGCAACAAATTCGTTTAAAAACGTCAAAGTTGTAGAACTGCAATATCGATGCGAAGCATTATATATGATGTTTTAAAACTTTGCATCACGACTGTTTTGATGCTGTATCACAACACATTTTTGAGGCGTTTTGAAACTCACCCTCTGTTACATGTTGTGACCTCCTCAATTATATTTTTATATGTATGTCGCAAAGATTCTTGTGGACCAAATAAAGATCAAAAAAATAACAAAAATTTAAGTTTTTTTTTCTATTTTTTTTTGTTTGTTTCTTATCGAAGTTACTCATATTCATTTCATTTTCGTATGATGTTTCAAAAATAATAACACATCGATAACACCAACATTT
This sequence comes from Villa cingulata, assembly GCA_951394055.1. Classification (NCBI taxonomy): domain Eukaryota; kingdom Metazoa; phylum Arthropoda; class Insecta; order Diptera; family Bombyliidae; genus Villa; species Villa cingulata. Next base: position 33,492,212 of record OX596023.1, read on the forward strand.
TTTTCCCCATTAGCAAGTTGCTACACTCATTCTCATTCAAAAGCCCACTGAACTTGGGGAGGTAACGAAAAAAACAAATTTGGTGAAAATTATTTTTACTTAATTTTTGTTTGGCACTAAAATCGAACTCGTGACTTTATGACGAGATCAGTAGGCCGCCAGTAATCTACATATGTACATACCTCTACCGCTCCTAATTAATGGACCACAGAACGACCGCCCAGAATAATAATATAATTAATTTGAAACCGAATTCAAGAATGTATAATACGCTTACTAATACGATTTTGATTAATATCACTTTAAATATAATTAAAAAAGAAAACGAAAATTAATATATTTTTTTTTTATTATAAATTCTAAATCTGTCTGGCATAATTAGGAATACATATATGTACATAGATAAAAATTTGTTCAATAATGTATAATTTTTTATAAATTTGTTAATTAGTTCTTAAATTATAAATTTATTTATCTGATATGTAACAGTATTTTGTTTTTTTAATTTAATTTTTTGGAATCATTATATAGTACATAAAAATTACGAGTACAAAAAATGTATAAATGGAATTTTAATTATTATGCAAAACACAAAACAAACAAACAAACAAAACAAAAAACATTTTAGAATTTCACACAAACATTCATATGTATAATCACGTAAGTATAATGTATGTAATGTAATAATGAATAATTTGTTTCAATTCAATTTTAATAAAATTGAGTAGTATTCGTCAAGAGTATAAAATGCAAAAAAAAAATAAATAAATAAATTATTTAAATACAAAATTTAAATTAAAAAAGAATAAAAAAAATTTAAATCATAATTCACCTCATTCTATGCCAAAATAATGAATATACTCGTCGTATAAAATCTCTCATATACAATGTCATCGTATATGCTTGTATACTCTTCCATATATACACACTATGGCTCTATGAATGACTATAATATGAATCTTTGGCAACAAAATTAATAACATGAAATTATTATATTTCTTTTTTGGTTTTTTTAAATAAAAAATTTTTTTTGCCAAGAATATTATGTGGCTATGATGTGCATTCTATATTATTATAATATGCATTATCTTTAAATCATAATTTAAACTGTTTGAGTTTATATGTAATACCACCATAGTACACCACCACTCATTTTTTATTTTTTTATTTTTCATTTATACAAGTACAAGTATACAGGGTGTTTCAGTTAGTAGTATGTACCAGGCTATATGCCAATCAGTTGTCCATTATGTGGTGACAAAAAAATTATATTAACGAAAATTTCTATCGACCCTATTTTCTACGATAGAGGGCGTTGAAAATTTTAAGTTTTTTGCAGGACCTTCTATAACATAAAATCGTGTATACTTTTTTGTACACCTTACTTTGGAAAATTTAATGTTCTAGCTAGAAAATAATAGGTAATTAAATTACCTTTCTTTTGATATAATACAACAAGTAATTTGGAATTCGGTTCTAGATAAAAAGAAATCCTGAAGTCAAAAATTTATGACACATTTTTTTTTAAAAAACTTTCAGTATAAATTGGATTCCTGAAAAAAATTTTCACTACAAAAAATATTTTTATTTTTGGAATCGAAGCACAAAAATGTTCTCTTTCAAACAAAAAAAAACCAGAGCATGATATCTTTATCTGTTATCGAGTTATTAAGGATCAAAGTAGTGCAGAAATGGTAAAAAAAATGATAAAAAATGTTAAAATACGCAATAAAAAAAATTTTACAAGTTCAATGTAGGCCATTTTTTATCATTTCTAATTTGATCCTTAATAACTTGGATCGATAGAAATTACCCATTGGCATATTGACTGGTACTACTAACTGAAACATCCTGTACATATACGTAATGAGTATGGATTTAAACATTAATTTTCTTATTCGGAAAAGACAAAAAAAAAACATTTATTAAAATGTATCATAAAACCTAATGTAGAAAGAAATGTATAAATTATAAAAAAAAAAGATTTTTGTTCTTTAAACTATCCAAGGGCATTTTTGTCTCAATATTATTTTTATGATAAATTATTGTAATGTACGTAATTATAATGAAAATGTAACATCCAATCCATAATATCTATTACTTAGAATAATAATGATACAATTACTTTATAGAAAATAATTATAATTATTATATACTTTTAAGTACATATATTTTTGTATTTGAATTTGAAACAACAAAACACAAATGAAGAAATAAAATAAAATAAAAGTAAAAAATGAATTTCCAATTAAAATAAGGCTTGGCCTAATGATAGCTATAGACTCATATACATACATATACATGATATAATTTTTCCTATGTAATCTGATATTTAAAATAAGAAAAAAAATATATATGTATATCTATACTACAAAAAATTACGTCATTTTAATTTGCGTGTTTAAAAGAATAAAAAATTTTTCTATGTGCATTGTACATATAAATTTCTCTTACTTTCTACTATACTTTTTTGGGAACAGTCTACACTACACACACAGAACAAATAAAAAATTATGTAAAAAACAAAGAATGTAGATATGTATGTGTGCGTGGTGTCACCATATGAAATTGTTTGTAAAATTTCTGGTTGTCATAAAAATGATGATAACAAGAAATGGATGGCATAATATCTGTCATTCCAATTAGTCGCCGTTTAGCGTTTACACAAAAACAATTTCATACTCGTATATGGCAAGTCAAGACATATCATACATATTATGCATTATCATTGACATAATTATGTCCTACAGAAACATAGAAACATTTTTTGAACAAGGTACAAGTCTTTATCAACAGATGTCTACGCCGTATATTAAAAATATTTTGGCCAAATATCATAAATAATGAAAGAAAAGACTATGGCAGATAGCTGGACTGGACAAAGCTGGCAACCATTATTAGGCACAGAAAATGGAATTGGATTGATCATACTCTGAGGAAACCACCAAATAATATTGCCAAAACCTCGCTTGATTTGAATCCACAAGGACATCGTAAAAAAGGTAGACCAAGAGATACCTGGCGTAGAAGCACTCTTAACAGAAATGTCAGCAACAAACAAAACGTGTCTGAAGCAAAAACTTTAGCCAACAACCGCGTGAGATAGAGAGCTTTTGTTGAAGACCTATGCTCCCTAGCAGAGTCGCAGCAAATGATGATGATGAATTATGTCCTATTATGTAGACAGCTCATAATGCCGCTTTTACATTCAACGCAGTGACTTCAACTTGGACTTCGATTTTCGACTTCACTTCACAGCATGCCAGCTTAACATGTAAAAGTAGCTGTCAAGTCTACTGCGCATTGAATGTAGATGTTCTAATATATATCCATTAAATCAAAGTCGAAGTTTAAGTCACTGCATTGAATGTAGAATTGGCATAATGCATTCTATTATAAACACTTACAAAGTTTGTAGTATAGTATAGGGACTATTATAGATAGTTTCATTTAAAAAATTTAACTAATAAGATAGAAGATAGAAGTAAGTACATACAGGTAAATCATACACTACTAAAAGTGACAGAACATAAATGTAAAATGGCACCTCAATTAAAAGCAAAAAATGCAAACTGCTAAATACCTACACTATACAGAAAAACGAAACGACACTGATCAAATTGTAGAATAGTCACCAAGAAAATTTTCTGATTTTCTAAAGCTACACTAAAACAGAATTTTTTTTAAACATTTTACGCTTTAATCAATTTTGTTAGAGTTCTTTGAAGGAAAGGTGAAAGGCCTATAATAGTCTAGTATCAGAAGCAGATGTATACTCAAAACTCAACTAACTGTGAAATAAATACTCATCCGTCATACATTATGGTATGAAAATGCGAGTATATGTATGTATATATCATTTCTGGTGGTTTTGGACCAGTAATTAAGTTACGCATTTATGTTTTTTTTTTTTTTGAGTAGATCTAGAGATAACAATAATAATTACTTTTAGCAGGGTGGTATTAGTTTTCTTAACTTTATATAAATGTAGTTATGTTTTGGAGTATTCTTAATAGTTAGTGAGTGCATTGTGACTGCGACTATTATACCTTATACAGCGAAAGAATCAAAGCGTAAACGATTTATAAAAAGACAAGTAAATTATGTACTATGCACAATAATATTGTTCAAAAGGTTTATCAAAAGTTATAAATTTCAAATGAAAACTCTCCCTAACTGCTCTAGTCTAGCACTAGCTATAAATTTCTTTTAAAAGCAGCACACAAAACATGATATTATTCTACCCATTACTTCACATCGTATAATACTTAAACGTAACTCAATTAGATCACACAAGTATTAAATAAATATCTTATCATTTCATCACAGTTTTAAATTCAAATAATCTTCGTTAGGGAAAATTTTTTTCTATGTGTATGTGTGTATATATGAATTAAGAATCGTATACGGCGACGAAAATGTTCGTATTCTTTTTTAAAGATTAGAAGAATAATGAATAAAATTCACGTTTTCTAAATCTTTTAAAGTGGTCATTCACATTTTTTCTCTATTCCAACTTTAATAGTGGTTATCAAAAAATTTCTCATAATATAATGTGCTCGACAAAAATATGCATGTATGTGCATACATCCGCAGTCACAAAAATTGCATCACCTTAAAAGTATTCATGACATCATTTGAGGCGTCATAACTAAAGATTTTTATACATATAATATCATATGCACTGAAACTTTTCTATTATTAATTATTCTTGTATGCTCTACTTTTAAATTTTCATTGAACTCTGACACAATTTCCAAAACGATTTTCATTTTTATCAAATATCAAACTTTCATTTAACAATTATATTTTTCCCGATACGATTACGATTCATTTTTGCTACTATGTAATACGTATTTGAGAAACGAATATATGTACATATAAAGCTACTCAAAAGTTAGAAATAATATGCTATTATTTTAGATTTATCAACTTAACTTAATGTTGATCACTCTAACGATTTCATTCTTACCTAGCTGATTTGTGGTGACTAATAATGCAAATAAATGCGTCAAAAATATATCCACTTTATCGCAATGCATATACATATACATTTTTGATGTGAGAGACGCCTTTTTTCGTTTCAATAAAAACCTTTTTCATTTCAAAATAAACCATTTTCATTTCAATAAAAACCTTTTTCATTTCAAAATAAATCATTACTTTTTGTGATAATTACATATATATGATGAAGATGGTTTATTTTGAAATGAAAAAGGTTTTTATTGAAATGAAAAAAGTTGTCTTTCACATTAAAAAAGTATACATAATATCCACATTAATTAAGTATTTGAGTGCATAATGAAATACCACTTTAAAGGAAAAAAATATAAATTCCAAAAATATTTGAATTTCATATTTTATAGGTTATTTTTATTTTGTGACAGCGGGTGTACATTTTATTGTTGAGTTAAATATAATATATATTTTATATCATATAAAAAAGTGACGTGTGCGCCAATAAAATAAAACTACTCGTACATACTCCGCTGTATAAAATTTTGACACACGCATACATGCACATAAATAAATTTTTATGTATACCTATATACGAGTATGTATTTATGTATGTGTGTATATATGCTATGCTACATGCTACATCATAAAATGGCATGATATACGAAGCAATTCGTCGTGACCATTTTTAATAACGGACAGATTCAAATAAAATATACAAAAAATACATAATATGTATGCACAAGTACAATATTTTTTATGCTGCTCAAGAGAGCGCATGAGTTCTACATATACTGTACTATATACTATCATAAAAATCGATTTTGCATATCATTTTCAAATGTTTAACCTAGGATGAATATTCTTCTGATATTATTACTATTATTACTGTTATTATTATTATCTAACTGAAAATTTTAATAAAATACAATACATATATTTTTAATAGTAGGTATATACTGTATGTAGATAGATACGAGTATATGCAAATTTTTATTCCTTTTTCTATAGTTTCTTTTTATTTTTATTTTTAGATATAATTCATTTTTGTTCTTTTTTGCAAAAACTTAAAACGATAAGATATCAATAAAATGCATAATACATAATATGAATTCACATGCATTCATATATACACACACACATACATACATACATAAAATATCTATTTAATAATAAAATAAAATATTACTTCAATATCGTCTTGTATACTATTATAGAATTATTTCAATGTATATAAATGACAAAAATAAAAATAAAAAAATTATAATAATATAAATGATATTTACATTTTTTACATGTGTGTTTGTGTATGAAGTTTTATTTAAAAAAAATTGATTCGAATTGAAAATAAAACGACTGAATAATCGGATATAGTAAATGTATAGGTTCACAAATGTCATGTATTAAGTATGTAAGTAGTATTTCGAATAAATTTTTTTAAAAGTTTTATTTATTTTTTTTTTTTTGCTTTCATTTCAAACTATTTTAAAATTAGTTTCTTTTTTTTCTTCTCCTTTTTTTTTTAGAAAATATGTACTTGAAATGACATAGAAGGAGGAGCAGTAATTTAACATAATAGATTGAAAGATATAGAGAAGACTAACTTTTGTGGAGTACTATTACTATTTGGCCCTCCCGTATACTATATATAATTTTATTTCCATCAGATTTTTATGCATATTTATAGGATGATAAAACAAAAGGCCATGGAATTTGTAAAAATGTCAATGGATCATAAATATATAAATCTGTGGTCAAAAACGATAACCGCTTAAGTCGACATAAGGCAAAAATGAATTATGAATTCTACTGCATTCTCATTCACTTTTGTAACCAAAGTTATTGCTTAAAAGCATTGTCGCTTATGTCGAATAGTTCATGACTTACATATGCAATAACCGCCTAAATCAACATAATAATATTGGAGAGATATTTTATGTTTAAAAATACATCAGGATTATCTAAACTTAAGTTATTATTGCACAATATATTATTGGAAACAGCTTCTCAAAATTGTAAGATTTATCATAACAGCCTATCTCAAGTTAAGCGTTTTTGGGAACGTAAAAGTTTATCACCGAACTTTACAATAATGACTTTAAATCAATATAAATCTAGGAAAGTAAAAATAGATTTTTTGCAATAAACGCCTAACTTTACATAATTAACAAAAATGTAAAATTACAAATTTGCATAAATATAGCCTAAATTTCAAATTCTCAAATATTTTTGTTCTAGAACATATACTCCAATTTTAAATAATTTCAATTTTTAATTGTTTTTAGTTATCAATTTAAGAAAATTTTTCTCATAATAGTCTTCCATTCAACACGAAATTATTGTTTTTTGACCATCAAATTTGTGTAAAAGATATGTTCGAATTTTTAAACTGTGTTTACTCAAAACCATAATTTTTAGACTTAAGCGGTTATCGGTTATGACCACAGAAATTTGCAGGACAATATTTTTATTGTCAAATTTATTAGTTTTTTAAGCATTACGATTTACAAACACCTTACCATATATAGTGGATATCATCAAAAACACAATCAATACAAATTTGATAAATATAGCCTTAAACTTTTTTCTAAGGATCAATTGATATTTTCAAAATTCAAACACAGTTGGGGCCGGGGGGGTGGCAAATATGAAACATTATGATGGGTATATATGGTATGTAGTAATAATAATTTCACCAATCATACCCAAAAATATATAGTATATATGGTGGTGAATTATGGAAAATTATAGTTTCGAAATCCCCCCAACCCCCCTCCTTCCTCCCCACACACACAAAATTAATATTATTGTCTTACATGATAATAAAATAAATTTGTAACACAATACTCAACAGTATAGATAGATTATTTGTCATGTTTCCAAGTTATAAGTACATATTAGGTATTTTTTTTTATATTATATACATTTTTAATTCTTTTCTTGCCTCCTATCTCCTATCTAAGTTTTTAAATTTATTTCTTCTAGAATTATGACATCATTTTCTTGAAATTTGATAAAATGCGAAAGTAAAAAAAAACAAAGAAAATGCCATAAAAATTAGAGAATGCCATTTTCTCATTAAAGATGAAAAAAAAAAAAAAGTGCATAAAAGGACATCTTATTATTTTTGTTTCACTTTCAACACTCATACATTACATTCGTATTGTATATTTCTGTATAGAAAAAAAAAACAAATGAAAAATGAAAATAACAAAAACAATGCATTATTGAAATATTCATGAAGAATTAAATTTCACATTTACATAAATATGGAAATTTTGTACATTTTATTTTCTTAAAAGAAAAATTTTAAAATCAAAAAAAAAAAAAGATATTAATTCTTAATTTTTTTAGCGAAAAGTAATACATTATCATCATCATAATTATTATTATTATTATTATTATTATTATTTTCTAAGTAAAAAATTTAAATAGTCCTAGAATCCCCTCCATCTATGAGTCCTCTGTACGTATGTAACTTAAATTTTAAAATTTCAAAAACTTTATGAGGATTTTTGTTTTTTTTTTTTTTCTACAAATTTTATAAATCACACTACAAATGCAAGCAACAATTACCTCGTACCTATACTAAGGTACTAAACTAACTACATAAGTAAATGGGTGCACAACATCGAAAAGAAAATATACGTAATGTAATACTTATGTATCCACACGTTCACCATACACATATTATACGAGTATAGGTTAGGTTATATCTAATATGAAATCGCAACCTGTTTGATTACAAATTTTACACTACACTGTATCAATAATTATTGGTATACAGATATGTTAAATTGTTAAACGCAGCCAAATATATATTATATATATAGCTATGTAATTCATATAGTATTTGTACCAAAAAAAAAAAAAAAAAAAAAATACATATATATATGTATATATGTATTTATATATAAAATAAAAATTTTAGGCACAATCATTCAAATTAAATTTATATTTTTTGATAGTACATCACACTGTTACGACTTTACGAGTGTGATTGGTGTACAAATATTAATCGTTTTTTAGATGAATCTACAATTTTCATTTAATAATTAATTTTAATGAAATTATAAATATAAATCACCTACATACATACATATAATTCATTTTTTTTCATATTAATTTAATTTTACATACAACAACAACAACAACAAAAATTATAACCTACTTTACTTTATTGGTCCCTTAAATACATTTATACGAAATTATTATTATTATTATTCATTTCATTTCATTTCAATAATTATTCATAAACATTTTATTATTTTTAATTATATATTATTATTATTTTTATAAATATAAGCACTTTTAATTTATTATTATTATTAATTATTATTATTATTATTCCAAAAAAAAAAAACAATATGGTTTGTATTATATTTGATTGATGTCTGATGTCTGCGTCTGTTGCAATTATTATTTATTAGTACATATCTAGAACAAATTACTACACAATTTTTTTATTAATTTTTCTTGTTTTTCTTTTTCTTTTTTTTTTTTTTGTCTAAATAAAGTTTTTTCTGATATTTTTATTAATTTTTAATTTTTCATTTTCACTATAAAATCCAGAATAATTTTTTCAAAAAAAAAAAAAAAACAAAAAAAAACATAAGTAAAATGTTATAACTAGAGGCATTTGTAATACACAAAAACAAAAAAAAAAATTAAACACGGCACGGCTACTATACAAACATACGACGAGAACATATATTTTGTAAATTTACATTTAAAAAAAAAAATAAAAAAAAAACACAAACAAAAATTTACTACATATTTTATAAATCACCTCAAAAAAATATATACATATTATATATATATATATATATAATATTATTAATTTATCCTTTTTTTTGTGTGTTTTTTTTTGTTTTTTTTTTATATATATATTATTTTGATTCATTCACATCAACAGTCAAAAAGAGACTGCTCAATTGGAATATATAATATAACAATAATAATGCGTTGTCTATTTTATTTTTTTTTTATTTTTTTTAATAATAATAATTGTTTTTTATTTTTTCATTTTGTTTTGTTTTGTTTCTTTTTCACTGTTTTTCTTGTTTTTTTTTTTTCTTTTTTTTCTAGTTACATATTTCAGTAGATTGTAAGTAATGAGAAAAAGGACATTTAATAATACAAAAAAAAAAAAAAAAAGGAAAAAGAAAAGAAAAAAAAAAACGAAAACTACAAAAAGCAACAAAAATACATTTTTTTTTCTTCTTTCGTTAACATTAAAAAATATGCTCATATATGTATATACATGTACTGTATGTATGTAATATGTATGTTGTTAGCGGTGGTTGGTGGTTGGTGTGATGATGATATCAATAACACAAAACAAAAACAAAAAAAAACTAGCAGAAGCAGAAGCAAAAATATTGTATGTAGATACAACTCGTATTTTGTATACAAATGTATGTATACTTTATAATATCGTTTCAACAACAGACATTATGTTTTTTTTTTTGTTTTTTTTTTGTTTTGTTTGTTTTTTTTTAAATAAATTCATTGTTTCTCGATATTTATTTTTATATTAGAAGAATGAAAAATGAAAAATAAAAAAAAAAATAGAAAATATAAAACATGAAAGTAGAAAAATATATAGAAAACATGAAAATGAGAACATGAATATAATTATAAATAAATTTTATGTTTTTCATATTATATATTTAATGTTTTATATACACATACATATGTATGTAGTGTATTTGTATTCATATTCATATATATATATATATATACGTATGTATGTATATATGTATGTATATATGTATGAAACATACACATATACAACAATAATAGGAAAAAAAATTGAAATGCCACCACAAATATATTTCATATGAATGCAAATTCAACAATTGAAATATTCTTTTTAGTACATATGTATTTAGAAAAACAACAAAAGCAAAAAAGGAATACAAAAACAAAAAAAAACAACTATGTACTATGTACATATACGAGTATATGTACATTCATATCTGTATGAGTAAAATCTACGAATACATATATTATATAGGAGTACCTATAGTGTATTATGTATGCAAAATTTCAAACTCTATATATGTACATATATAATATGAAGTTTCGATCATTATTATCATCATTTTACCGATAAAATTCAACTGGGCATGTCCTTAAAAAAAAAAAAAAAATTTATTTGTTTATTATTAAGGATACTACTTATTATTAACAAATACGATATACATATGTATTATGTAAATATATGAAAATGAAACAAAAAAAAAAAATTATTTGTAAGAATTGATACATAAAAAATCAGAAAATATAGTTCTAACATATGTAATTCTTTTATATGTATGTATGTATGTACAATCATATCATCATCACTGTCTATTAATAAAATGGGAACATTTCAATATTATACATATACGAGGATATACGACGATATATCATACATACATATGTATATTTTATTTTTTTTTTAATTAAAAAATTTGAAAAGTAATTTACTTGATTTAATTGATTATATAGTTTATATTTTTTTCTCAATTATTCTTATTATAAATTGCATGTATTGCACCACTTCTAAAAAACTATGGGTGAGTTTCAAAACGCCTCAAAAATGTGTTGTGATACGGCATCAAAACAATCGTAATGGAAAGTTTTAAAACAGCATATATAATGCTTCGCATCGATATTGCAGTTCTACAACTTTGACGTTTTGAAACGAATTTGTTGCTTTGTTTTGACAACAAGAAAAATGATTCCACCTCCTGCAGTACATAATTTTAAAATTTAATTAATTCATTGTCTACACTCTTAATAAAATTAAACAATATCAGGATGAACATATTTCATAGCCATTTTCGAATGAGCAGAAAACACCTTCAGTGTAAGTACTCGTATAATATAATACTCTCCATTTTTTTGGAATTTGTCATTAATATTAAAACTCTACACATCAAAAATTCAATTTATCATCTTAAAAGTACAAAATTTTTGTTTAAAACAGACTGACTTTTGATTCCATATAACAAAATTCATATAAAAATAAATCATTGAAATGCTATTTGAGACAAAAAATTTATTCAAATCTATTTTGCATCATAAAAATTCTGGATGTGTAGATTGCTTGACAGAAATGCGTATCAGATGCATTTACGATGAGTTTTAAAACTGTAGACATTGTCATCGATTTAAATGTTATCGTTTTGAAACTGTTGATTATGCATTGAGGCGGTATTCAAACGTTTTGAAACGCACCCTATGATACCAATAAAAATACAAATTAAATTATATTTAAAAATTTTGAAGAAAAAGAAAAAAAAAAAAGTTTAAAAAAATAAAAATAAAAACAAAACTTTACAATCGCCGTAAACACAGACAACATAATTTGCAATCATCATCATGATTATCATTTTCGATGAAAAGCCAACCATATTGTCTTGTCCCTATTCTATAAATTTCAACAGGTAAAATTGAATCAAAATTTTTTTTTAATTTTTTTTTGTCTTCTTCTTCTTCTTTCAACAGTTGAGCAATCAAACGTGTATACGAGTTGGAGTGGAGTGTAGTACATGTAGTAGTTGCAGTAATTACAATGTATGTATACATAACATTTTCATTTATCAGTGTCATCATCATCAAAAAGGATATTAACATACATGTAAGTACATAAGTACATCTTATACATAATGTCTTTTACATTTTGTACACACTCATCTCATAGTGTAGTATGTATATGGTAGTATGTAAGTATATAATTTCACAAGTATAAAATACAAACATAAAATATATAATATTTAATTAGAAATTTTGTACATATATGTAATACACACGCACATACTCATAGATAGTATTGTATTGTAATGTAAATATGTATATGTGTTACATATGATTCACTCTCTTTACAACTCTAAAAAAACAAAAAAAAAACTAAAAATTTCCTTTCGTAAAACTACGCAAAATCATTTTTCCACACCTCTTCTAAGTAAAAAATAAACTTTCGTTTTTGTTTTTTTGTTCCTTTATAAATATTCACAAAATGTCTGACAAATACATTTAAAACATGATAATATAGGCATAGGTGCATATACATAATATATTCGTTGTTATATAAATCAACTGTTGAATTTGAAAAAAGAACTAAAATAATTCTGCTATTAAATTCGAAAATGTGTGAATATGTTGTATGTACATAAATAATATACAGTTCCAGGCAAATGATTAGACACAGTCATTTTTAATTTTTTTTTTTTTTGTATATGGAAACTAAAAATAAAATATACATTTATGCCGATTTTATATTCAATGCAGTGATTTCAACTTCAACTTCGACTTTGATTTAATCATTTTAATGGATATGCATTGAATGTAGAAGTGGCATTAAGCGATACATGATTATTTTTGAAAATTTTTTAGAAATATTTTAGTTTTTTAGGCCGCGCGCAGACTAAGAGCATAGCGTAACTGAGCGTTACGCGCGTATAAATTCAAACTACACAACATAATACACTGCACAACATAATAAAAAACAATTGATTTGAATTTTATGCTCTGAAATTTACGCTACGCTACGCTCTTAGTCTGCGCGCGGTCTTATGCGTTAAACACACATATCATATAGCAGAAATCTGCTACAATCAGTATATTATCTTTTAACGCTTTACAAATGAATACTGACACAATGATGTCAGAAGCATTCAAGCAGAAAGTTCATTAAAATATTTTCTGTAATTCCGTATAAATATTTTCTATACGAAATGCGCATACGTGGGTGTAGCTAAAAATCCAAGAGATAATGCGATAATAGCTGCTTTCGATTTAGCAATTTGAAGTAAGTACTTGCGAGTAGATAAGGTAAATATATATGCTAAACCATCTACTCGCAGCTACTCGCTACAAACATTTTTTTTTCAAATAAATGTACAAGTAGTTACGCATAATTTTTGTGTCGTTCGATATAACAATTTATCTTAGACACATTTTTGTACTCACAAAAGTTACTTAAAATTGCTAATGCAGCTAAAGCAGCTAATGTATAATCCTGCTTGAAATGTGTTATTGAAGTTGACTGCATCAATTTGTTTGCTTCTGCAAGCATATTTCTGTTCCTGCTTGATGCTGATGTAAGCTGATTTGATTGTGTTTAAAGCACTACTTTTTTGTGTATTTTTATCTTCATAAAAATTGAAATAGAAAGAAATTGACAAAAATTATTGCTCTTAAAAAAAATTGTTCTGATGACACAATAGTGAAAAATGAAATTAACAGAAATAAAAATGGAAGAAAAAACTAAGCGAGTTACAACATCGAAGGAAAGCTGATCAATTCTGAAGGAGGCTTCAAATTCTTTCAAAATTTCTTTATAAATCATTAAATACATGGTGATAATAATCATGTATCGCGCAGTGTATAGGTAAGTACATACATATTTGATACAGATGTTTTATGATTTTTTCCTATTTTTCTTTGTAAAATGCCTAGTCATGAAACACAATAAATTATTTTAGTTTAGAGTTTAGACCAATGTAACCTGCTGCCAAAAAAAATTACCTGCCTGAATGAAATCAAAAATTTTATACATATATATATACAATATATATATATATATATATAAAGAATTTGGATATATGGACGCAATCCTCTTCTGAATATTTGGAATTCTGTACGAATATGAATGTATGTATTTGACATAATTATGTATTTCACATTTTTTTTTTAGCAATTTAGATTAGAAAATTATGTACATTTGCAGAATAAGGTCATAAAATTATATACACAATTAACATAATAATGCATAAAAATAAATAAAAAATATGAACCCTTGTCTCCCTCCACTGGGAATCAAGGTACTTATATCAACCGAATTTCTCAAAGTACGCAATAATTATTCAGCTCATTCTCAAGAAAATTTCCCATTTGAATTGGTTTCTCAATTTGAATGCGAAACTCATTATGTATTTTTTGATCTTATTTTATTATTTATTAATTACTAAGGAGACTGTTAGCTGTCAGTAAACTAACAGCCCCCTCGCTCACACCATGATCCGTCAGGGCCTTGTTTATTTTTTGATTAAATACATTTATATTCGTATTTTCAAATTAATCTTACAATATACATTTTGAATACAAATTCTAAAATGTTTGAAAATAATAATAAATTATTTGTTGCTTTAAAGTGTAAATAAACCATTCAATGTCATAAATATTGAAATAAGAATAAGACAATCAATTCTCCTTTGAGATTTGAAAAAGTTCTTATTTTTACTTCTTAAAAAGAAAATAGTAAATAAATAAATAAATAAAAGAAAAATGTCTACGAATAAAAAAACAAAAAGCTTTCATCATAATATTTTACCTAATAAATTGCAAACTCTATAAAACATAATATACGAGATATGATAAAAAATAACGATAATTTTGGAATTATTTATTAGATTTTTGGCTCTTCATTCAGCTTTTACTAGAACAGAACGATTAGATTTTGTTTTCATTTCAATATCATACTCTGTATATGGATATATGTTTCGTCTTTAGATCACTGTTGACTTTATTCAGCAATTAGCAATGCCTTAGATGTGTCTGCGGCACGTTGTTTTTATGTATTCGAAATTCAGTAATTTTTCATAATAAAATTTACTGTCACATGTTTCATTTCCAAGACAACCAAAAAAAAAAATATTAATTGGTATGAACTAAATGATAGGCAGACATCTTTAGCAATTTTCTAGAATCACAATACAAAAATACGAATTTCTTTGATTCATCTTTTTGTGGAAATAAAAGTTTCCCATTATTTTTTGATCACACCTCGTTTGTATATATAAATACGTATATTATTGATATAAAATATGAATTATAATTTCAAATAAACTTGACATACATATTTAGTAGAATATAAAATTGTAAATTACAAGATATTTTTTAGGGAATGTAAATTTATCATTATCGTCATCATTTTGAAGGTAAAATTACAAAATCCTACATAAGTTACATATGCATACGAAATTATAAATATTGTTGCAGTATAACAAAAGTGTTAGGTACATGTAAAAATCGATCATTATGCTTACATAATAATACCTACAACGCAGTACATCTAAACACAAAAATATGCACGTTAGAAGTAAAAAAAGCAAAGATCATATTTTAATCAATTTCATTTTCTAACTAAAGGAACACTCAAAGATTTTACAATTTGTTAAATTTAAAAATTGATTGACATCAAATTTTATTCAAACATGTTCCTACAACATGAATTTTTTCTTAAGTTTAAATATATCACAATTATTATAAGTTAAACCAGTGGACAACACACAAGTAATCCAAAATATTTAGTATAAAATTTTTATGTATTTTTGAATATCAGCAGGCAAAATATCAACACAGGGACAATTCTTTTTTTTTTTTTTGAAAAAGATCTGCACAATAGAAAAATATTAAACAGTACAAGATTCAATATAATGAACTTTTGTCGTTATTATTTCTTTAAATATCTGTTGAAATTTTATATTAAATAAGCGATGGTAAACAACTTTGATCTTAATTCAATTTATTATTCAGTTGCTCTTATAAGTAAAAGAGAAAAAAAAAATGTGGAAAATGCACAAAAGATAATTTGGAAAATTTGCATTTTTTTTTTTACAAAATTACTATTGCAGTATATATAAAAAAATAAATGACTTACCTGAACATCAAAATTTGGTGGCTGCTGTAAAAGATTTCCAGATGATTCCATCTGATTGGATCCTTGTGTTTGATTAACCATAGCATTCTACAAACGAATTTAATTTAGTTTCTGAATCAATTTAATTTATTTGCATTTGCATGAAAGACTGTAAATGTAATCAAAAGACACGTCATTGCCAATAGCGAAGTGTAACTTCGAGTACAAAAGTTAGCATCAATTATTTGTTATGATTAATTTTATTATCAACTGGAAAAATTATTCTATTCGACCAACAACAGTGTTGATTCGTTATGCTAACGACAGTTGTGAGATGAAACCAAATTTCCAGAAAACCAGCAAATGAGCTGTCATATCTTGGAATCTAAATGAGGAAAATTTGTCTTCTTTCCTATTTTTTCGAGCTTTCTTCTACACTATTATAGTGGCAAGAATGAGTTTATAGGAGATCACTTGCATTGCTTTAATGAAGACTTGAACGACTAATTTCTCTTGGATTGTGTTGAAGCATTAAAATGGTTACTTCGCAAGCCTTAAAGATTGCAAGCAACTTTGTTTTTTTTTTAATATTTAACAGTTGACATTTATTATGAAAATTGAAACTGACGTGCCTGATTCGTGTGATTTGGTTTTGTTTGCATATTACCATACCTGTGTCATTTGAATTCCCCCAACACCATTTAATACTTGTGGTTGTAATTGATTCATAGGTAGTTGATGATGATGATAGGAATTTAGTTGCGGTGCCGTTGATCCTTGATGTTCCATTGATGATCCAAGCATATGATTGAATGGATGCTGAGGGAAAACTGATCCCATATGTGACTGAGAATCAAGTAAAGTTGGTGGTCTAGCGAGAGATTCTTCAGCTGGGGATGGTTGTCGTGAACCTGGTGTTCGACTAAAATCAAAAAAAAAAACATTAAAGAAAATTTCATTTTAAAAAATACTTGTCATTTATTTGTTCCGGAAAAAAAGAAACTGAACTCACTTGAAGCCTTTATCATCATCAATTCCATTAACAACAACTCCATTCGATGTTGCAACTTGATCTTCCTTTTTCAAACCATTCGAATCAAATGGAGAATTTGATTTTTCTTTGTCATCATGAGACTAAGAAAAAAATTTTGTAAATAAATAAAAAAAAAAAAAATTAATTTCAATTCTCAATAAAGTAATTTTTATGTTTGTTTCATATTTCTCGATTCTTACTTTGTCATTATCATCAAATTTTAATGTACGTAATCGTGGTTCTAGACCAGAAAGTGGACTTTCTTTGTTAGTTGGTGATCCTCCTAATACATATTCAACCATTTTTACACCTAGACCACTTGTCGAATCTCTTGGACTTAATAAAATAAAATAAAAATCATGTATGAAGATGAATTTATTTCATTATTTTACTATTAAATACCTTAAAATTCCTGCACTTCCTGTAGGATTTGGATCTGGTACTTGTGGAAATGTTCTTGATCTTGGAGGAGCTAAAATTGTTTCACCTTGTGTTGACCATGTTGAATCTTTCCAAACTGCTCCAGGATCAGCAACTCCTGGTATATGAAGTGGATTTAATGGACCGCTACTAGATACCGGTCCTTTCATGTCACTTTTTTCCCATAATTTTTTGGCAGTTGAAGCTGTCATCTAAAAATAAAAAACAAATTCAAATTTTTAATATGTATAAGTAACGAGTTTTCTTAACAAACATAGTAACTGTAACTATAATTGTATCTCTACTTTTATTTTTTTAATGTATTTAGAGAAAAAAAATTAAAATTACAAAATAAATTATAAATTTATGTATTCATTATTTTTTCTACGAATCAATTAATGAAATCAAATTTAAATGCTTTTAAGATTAGGATTCGAGATATCTGCTATCTTGTGCACCACATATCTCCGAAGTTACTTAACCGATTTCAATGAAATTTCAAACATAGATACTTTGATGAGAATTGTGGTCCTTGAATGGAGCATTTTTTTTTTTTTAAATGTCCTTGTTTCCTTTTTACAGGGTGTCAAATTTGTCAAAATTTCGATTTTTCGACTTCTAAATGCACACCACGTACAGCAAACACTGATTGACCAATTTCTATGGAATTTTGAATATATGTAGCCTTAAGGATATTGTGGTCATTGAATAGAGCACATTTTTGATTTTAGGTTCTGAAATTTAGTTATAGTTCTTAAAAAAGGAGAGGATTTTTTTTTTTGAAAAATCGTTCAACTTTGACTTCTATTTTCATGCATTAAATCTTCATATATCTATATGATTTTGGTATTAAAATAAAATTTGGACTTTTCTGAAGTGTTTACAAAAAAAAAGAGTATAAAATTCTTTGTTATATTTCCATTTTTATTAACAAAATAAAATTATGTTTTTTTTTTTCATCAAAATATTCAAAAATCCATTTTTTTTAACACCTAAAAGGTATGCAAAGACATTTTTTAAAATTTTTGTACGTAAAATCACTGTTATTGTTTTCAAAATTTTTCAAAGTCAAATCCTACTCTTAATTTTATTTAAACGATAAATATTTTATAATTGAAATCATCACATAGAGGTACATACATAGTAATTTCTGATTTCCCAGACAATATTTTTGATGAATATTTTTTTTTGAAATTTATAAAATAACGTAACTAGAAGAATTTTTGACCATTTCATCAAGAGTGGCCCATCATGCATGTTAAAATTTTTATTTATTTATTTTTTTTAGAGCTCTTTTTTAATTTTTTAAATTGACATTTCTTTAATTTTGGTATTCCCGTCAGCGTTAGCATTTAAAAACTTTATTAAATTTTCATTATGTTTCATTTTGTTGTCAATGGTGATGAAAATGATATTAACGTTTCGAAACTTTGACTGTGACATTGTACTTAATAGAGTACGAATCACTATACGTGTTTCCCATTTCCGAATTCGTCTACAGTTTAAATTTATTTATACTTTCTTCTCTGAAAGTAAAATGGAAATTTTTTATCGTGTTTTGAAAATAAAAAAAAAAGATCCTAAATTGTATATTAGTTATTTTAGATCCGGTGGATAATTTTTTTTTTTTTTTAGTTTTTTCAATTCAATTATATAATATTAACATAATATTCGGTTGTTGTTTCTTAGACAAATTAGAAAAAATAAATAAATAAATAAAAATTAAATTATGGCATAATAAAAGCCTAATCTATCATATTATTAATACCAGTAGTGTAGTAGTATTGCTAACTTCGAAGGGAGAATAATTTTTTATAATGTATGGAGTAATAAAATATATATGAAATAATAATGATGTGTTTAAATAGAATGAATTTAGAAAATTAATGACACAAATGACCACAATACATAAATACATACATATATGACTATTTGGTATGAGAATAATCACATTTTTTTTTTGTTTTGCTGATTGAGCAGCATTAAATATATTTTATTTAACCTTTCAATTTAAAATAATATATTATTCAATTCTTTAAAGTAGGAAAAAATTTATTTTAATAATGATAACGCATTACAAGGGGGAAAATATTTTATAAGTATGTAATGTATAAAATTATATGTATGTACCTACATGGTAACGTACTATAATTCTATATACTCACATTTTAACTAGATCATAAAATAATTCTGAATTGATTTGCATTCAATATTAAATGCACAAAATGATAATTCAATTTAATTCGAAAAACTAAAAACTAAAAATTAAAAATGAAATAAAATATAAATATTAGATGCTTTCGATTTGGCAATTTCAAGTACTTGCCGATTACTAAAATGTGTCTAAGCACGTCACGAGGATAATTGTTAAAACGAACGACATAAAAATTAATCGTAACTCTAACTACTTGCATCTACTAGCAGCTACTTGAAAAATTTTTATGAGTAGCTGCGCTGCGATTAGATGGTTTAGCACAGAAATTTACCTTTTCTACTCGTAAATACTTGAAATTGTTAAATCGAAAGCACCTATTATTTTGCTTATACATATTTATAAAAAAAAAAAAAATTGTTATTGAATTTAAATTATTTAGGAATAGAAATTGAATTAAATACTTACAGCTGCTGAATTTCGATTAGCGGCAGTCATATATTGATTTTGTGGTGCTAACATACCAAATTGTGGCTGACCACCCAAATATACAAGTTGTTCTTGTGGTGCTGGTGGACCAGGTGGTTTTGGTATACCAACGCCATTCATATTTACATTTGGATGCATATGATCATATATATTTCCTTGAATTGTTTGCATTGGTACTGGTAAACCAGCAGCTGCAGCTGCTGCTGCAACTGGATTATTCAATGCATGATTTAAAACTGTTGAATTCATATGATTTGGAGTATTTAAATGATTTGGTAACTGTTGATGAGACGGATGTGGATGATGATTTATAATTTGTGGTATTTGCTGTTTTGATGATGTTTGTTGCATTGACATTCCAACTGTAGCACACATATTACCACCACTTACTGGTCCGATTCCTGTTGTACCACCACTCATAACATTTCCGCCAACTCCAACTTCAATTGTTCCACCAGGATTTATATTTGAATTTATTGACATACCAAATTTCCATTTATCCTGATTCTTTATAAAAAAAAAATTTTTTTAATTATATTATTATTTATTACAAATATTTACATTTTTTTTTTAATATCTTCTATTAATATTTATATATACTTACATCAACGGCATCATCTCCTGAAGTCCATCTTGATTGCGGCTGTTTTTGAGAAAATTGTGAAAATTCAGTTTCATGTTGATGCGGTCCTCTTTGAAATACATAACCAACATTTGCATCATCTTGGGAACGAGCTTGTGTATCCCTTACCACGTTCCGTTCGTCGGTAGCACTACCGCCAAGTAACTTCATGTGTCGACGATTTTTTAAAACTTCAATCTTGTTCAGTATTTTTTTTTTGGTTAAAATTTTTCACAGGAATATTTTTTTTAAAATCAATTTACACCTTAGGTATAATACTTATAACGAATGGGGAGACTTTTAATCAAGCCTCCTTTTGAATCAAATGCAATAAATTTTTAAAGAAAAAAAAATGTCGTCGTATATTTTAATATTAATTTGATGAACTCTACAAAATCGTCTAGTCTATAGTTTTTTTTTTTTTTTTTAATTTTTCAAAATCAAATTTTAACACCTGAAATAATAAAATGAAATTATAAAAATTAACGAGAAATTCTATATACATAAAGGAAATATAAAAAAGTATTTCAATTTATTGAAAAATAACAAAAGGACATTTTAAATAGCATTATGTCAGTGTGTGATAAAAATTTAGTTTCATATTAATAAGATTATAAGATTTCATATTTCATGTTTATGTTGCATGACATTTGTGCCGTTGATCTTTAAAAGTGGTGTAAGTTAAGTTCATTTCATATTACTTGAACGAAGATATTTGAATCAGTTAAATTTATGTCGACAAAATGATGATACATTTTTTAAGGATTTTTTTTTTCTTTGATTTTTTGGAAACTTCATAGTAAAGTGTATTCATCCATTTTGTTATCATTAACTAATTTGTTTGTGACAGAAATGGATTTACATCACCATTTTTAAAGAAAACGATAAATTTATGTGAATTTTAATTAAACAAAATTTGTGCATGAATGTAAAGTGTATTTTTCATCATATCGATAACAAAATATTAACGATATACTATTATATAGGTACTACAAACTACACATTACATACTATAAAAATTCGATTGGATTTAGAGGAGTTGATTGGACAATTTTAAATTCTAACTTAATTTGAGTGAATGTGATCGCGAATATGAAATAAATCGCGATCAAACACAACATAACAGAAACAGATCTGAGATCTGAGCTAGCTCCTGCTCCCTGTGCCTGAACTGAAAATAAATATGTAGATGTATATATGTATAATTTATTAATATCCTCCTATCATCTACATACAATACAATTTCATAATTCCTTTCTTATGGTTATTCTTATCAAGTTCTTATAACAACTTAAAACTCAGTACAAAATACTTTTAAGCAGTCGGTGTTATACATATATTTATATTTAAAGAAGAAGAAAAAAACAAAACAAAAACACTATAAAAAGATTCTGGAAAAACACTTTAAAATGGAGGAAATTTATATGTTTATATGAGTATGTAAACATATAAAAATTTCCTCCATTATATATATATGTATGTAGCTAGCAACATGTATTATTTGTTTATGTACTTTATAATAAAAAACAATTCATTAGGTATATGTTACGGTTTGGTATTATTGCATAGCTAGCTGGAATTGGAATAAGAAATAAGAATAAGCATAGGTCGAGAAGGGTGAGGGTTTGCTTATTATAATTACTCTCGCGGAAGTTTTGACATTTTTAGTGAATCTGAATCTGAATAGAATAATGATATAGGTACATATAATAACCAATAATACATACGATACAAATGCAATATTTATGCACGTACAGATGTACATAATTAAGTGTATGTATATTAAAATTATACCTTCTTTATGTTAATTTATTTTTATTTTCATTTTCAAATTTATACTTTATGTTTTGTTCTATTTTTTATTTTTTTATTTTTTTCTTAAGTACATTGTTCTTTTCTTATTCTTATTGAAGGAAGTTACTGAAGCTGGTTGGCCACAGGCCACCGGAATACACTGGCTAATAAAATATTAGAGTATGATTTTTCTGCAACTGCAATCAGAAGATGTACATATATACACATATAAATTAATAAAAAGAAAAATGTTCACTTTTTTCTAAACCTTTTGAAAATTAACTAATAAAGAAAATGTTTCCTTTTTTTTTTTTTTTTTGAAATTGAAGAAAACTAAAACTGAAATTTATTTTATACTACTACATATTTAATTTATCAAACGAAAAAATAATTATTATCGGCAATACAAAAATGAAATAAATACTTTTTTTTTTTGTTTATTATGCTGTGAGCTGTGCACCAAAGGAAACACATTTTTATTTACATGTTTTATAAGAAAGACAAAAATATACATATGATATGATACACATATATATATGTATATACAATACATATAACATATGCATGCATAATATGCGTATGCAGGTAAACGTACATATATATATATATATGTATATAATATACTTATTTATGTAAATAAACATACACACACACACATACTGTTTTGATCGCTTATTCTCTCTTCTCTATCTAGCGTACCCGTACATACATGTATATGCCATGTGTATGTGTAAACATATAATTAAATTATTATATTTTTTTACCCATAAATATTTTACACATTTTACACCATGCTATTTTTTGTGTACGAGCGGACATGCCGCAAGAAGAAGAGCATCAAAGAGTAAATGAATAGCGAAATATATAACAAACAACAAGCCTGCATAAACGCATGAATTAATTTTTGTTCATTTGTGTGAGTATAAGTAGTAATAGTATAATATGGTCAAACAAATTTTGTTGAATTTGGTTAATTTATTACATATTTATAATAAATGTATGGGACCGACTGTAATTAAAATAATCGAAAACATTTGTATACATTCATTTATTCAATTTATCTTGTATTTTCTTTTTTTTTTAAAAATATTATATATACAAAAAGCTAAAAAAATAACATCTGATCAGAAATTTAATCAATCAGACAGATAAAAAAAATTGTAGAATGTCAATATACTATTATTTCTAAATAATGTGCATATATTTTATGACATTTATATACCAATACCACATTTTTCATTTCCATGTTTTTTTTTATTATCAGAATTCAAAACGATTGTTTTTGTAGTTGTAGAACTAAAAATCAATTGAATAAATTTCTTTGTTTTTACAACAAACAACAAAAATGTTTTCTTAGATTTGAAAGAACACTTAAGTTTACTTACATCATTTCATTATATCCTCAGGTTCATTTGTCTACTTTCTTTAATATACAGATTTCAAATTAAATCGAATTATAATTTTTATAGATTTGAAAATGTAGCTGAGTGGTAGGATGTTGGCAATATGTTCTTTCATTCAATACCGCATTCAGCGGAAAATCGAAAAATATAGTCAAATACTGAATTTGTGAGTTTGTAATTTAAAAAAAAAAACGACAATTCCTACAGCAATTTCTTAATTCCAATCCCAACCTAATTCTCAATTCAGTCACTCACAATCAAAAGATAGACAAGAAAATCTGAATTAGCTGCTTTTAGCTTCTATTGGAATCTCTAGATTTGATAGATTTGTAGAAATAAAAAATTGTTCTTAATACTTTGTACATATATAGAATTTATTTCGGCAAAAATTTAGAATATTTTAAAATACATAAACTGCCATGTTTTGTATGTATATTTGTACAAAAATTAAAAACAATAATAACAACAACACAAAAATACACTACATATATGCATATATTATATATGCAATGTTTTTATAATTATGTACCTAAAGTTCTGCAAATGTTTTTTTTTTTTTTTCACATCTACATACAATCTTTAGATATATGTTATAAGATGGGCATTTTTTTGTTATAATAATTAAACTAAATAGATATACCTGTGGACAAAAATTATTTTTTTTAATCTGATTTTTCACCACACATTATTTATACGAGAATTTTGTGTCCATTATAAATAGCTTACAATACATTATGTAGGTATACCGCGATGCTAAAATAATACATATGTAATAACATTTGCATACATAGAATTAGATAGATACATTGGTATATATATATACATATTGTAATTTCTAATATAACCAGCCGATGACATTAAATCATGCGTGTTTTTCAATTATATTAGTTATAAATTATAATATAACCGTGTACATACATAATATATTTTATATTTTATTATAACAAATAACAAAACGCTAATAATAATGCACGAGGCGTGAACAACTGCAAATTAAGAAAAATATATTATGTAGGTACATAACTATACCTACAATAATATTTTTAATGACTAACTAACATACAAACATACATAAATGTACCATACGTACATATGTATATGTCCATATAGGAATAGGATATGAATAAAATTATGCAGACTGTAAAATAATCCTTTAGAAAAAGGAATAAAACAAAAATCTTGTATGTAATTAATTGTACTACTGGTATTTCTTTGCCTACATTATTAGGTGGTGTCAAAAACAAAAGAAAAAATACTGAAAAAAAAAACTAAAGTAAATTATAACTAAGAAAAAAAAATTAAATTAAAAGTTCTCAAAAAAAAACAACGAAAACTAATGAAAAAAAAAATTAACAGTGCGGTGTTGTATATTAATTATTTTTATAGCCGACAATATATTATTTTCAATGGATGATGATGATAAATTATGGAAATTATCCTTTTTAGAAATAACCAGAATATCCGGAATTTTGTTATTTCTTTTATTTTTTAGTTTTAATTCAGCACCATCAGCCAGCAGCAGCAGTCAAACAAGAAAAAAGAATATTTTTGCCTTTTTCTTGTGGCTGGTTTTTCGTTCGTCGTCGTCTTCCTATTTTATTTTACTTTACTTTTTATAACAGAAAACAGAGTTCATCACTTTTATAAATCATCACACACAAACACATGCCTGCCCTTTTCAGTAATAAAATATTATGGAAAAGGAGACGATAACGATAAATTAAAAAAAAAAAAAAACAAAGAAATAGAAAAGACTAAAAAATTTTCTTCTTTTCCTTTTTACACGGCAATGAAAGAACGCTTACTTTTTTTCGTATATAGCTATGTATGTATATGTATGTATTTCAATTTTTTCCTTAAAAATTTTTTGTATTATATTATATTTTCATTTAGATTTTTAATTATCACTAACTGTACACAAGTCTATTTACAATAATATACAATAATTGAAAAAAAATTCTAAAAATTTACAATGAAATTTTTTCACGATTTTTTTTAAAAGCTATTTACAAGTTAAATTGCAAAATTTATTAGACGAAGAAAAATTTCAACTGAGACACGGACACCCGACATTTACTTACATTACAATTACAACAATCGACGACAATACAATACAACAACACAAACACAAAACACAAGTAGATCAGTCAGTCAGACTCAGAGCCAGTGACAGAATAGATCAGAAAGAATACACAGAATTTTCTACTTGTGGTGAATTTCTAAAACGTGTTTAGAGATAGAGCGATAGAGGCATATAGAATAGAGGTTAAAAAATCTTCAAAGAGAAATATATAAAAGTCATACTTGGTCATGATATAGTCATACTTATATTGCTTATATTCTGTATATAATATATGCATACACATATAAACTAAATTTTTAATGTTTATTTATATGTATGAGTATAGTTAAAAAAAACTATGGAAGATTTGTTTGGATAATGAATGATTGTATGATGAATGGTATTGGAATTGGAATAGCATTGGAAAATAATTGAAAGAATTTCATTTATTTTATTCAATTTTCTTAGTATCAAAATTTTAGAAATAACAGTTGAATCGAATCGAATTTCCGTTAAATGGGCTTGACTACTTTCATTTCTTACAATAACTTCATTTTGATTAAAAGTTACACGTTATATATTCTAATTTTAATATAATATCCAAATTCCAATGAAATTTTCTTTTAACGAACATATCCTTATTTGTTTATATATATCATATTCATATATCATATACATATATTATAGATAGCAAGATAGCTCCATCTTCATCAGTTATTTTTACAGACCTGCGTAGTGCGTGTGTAATGTGTATCTGTATGGCAACTGGCAACTGACAACATTTTTGTCTTTTATTCAATAGTCAATCAATTCCAGCGAAAATCATATATTGATTCTGGTCTTCTGGATGGTTTATAATAATAATGGAAAAATGACAATTCTTGTATGTCATATTTCAACTACATAAACATATATTATATTTTAGATCGAAATCGAGTTCGAGTATCGAATCGAATACTTTGGCTTCTGCCTGTTTCTAGCTAGATAGATTTGTTTTTAACCAAAAACCAACCATACTATTTCCTTTCACTATTTCTTGATGCTTGTATTTGCTTGTATTTGCATTTGTATTTTGTATATTCTCTCAATTCTGAATCCATCTCAACTCAATCTCGTTTTGTTTACATAGTTATTACTTATACACCACTACACCATTAACACACATCATATTTTGTCATTATAGAGATATTATATATATACATACGATGCATACAAACATACATACGGATTTATTTAGTAAATTTATTTATTTAACTTTTATACTATATAATGCTATCTGCTATTTTGTAAAATGGTGAAACTAAAATACGCACACAATAAACACAACGCAAAATTCTTACTGATTCTTGCACGTTTAAAATCAAATAAGCATACATATGTATATGTACAAGTACACAATGTCTGAATTATGGAAACAAAATTTGTAGTAATTTAGTCAAGTGTAGTGGTGTCAGTGTAATCGTGTTGTGTTTGTGTGTGTAGCTCCAGATGTAGAAAAAACTCTAAATTCAATAAACACATATGTACGAACGAGTACAATATGCATATATGCCATCATATATGCAATCAAAAAATAAAATCAACGAATTTAACCAAAAATAATATTTCACCTCAACTCTCTCATCTCTTTTTCGTTAACAAATGCAAATATGAGAATATTTGCTGCACTATGCATATGCATGCAATTAATTAGTAAAAGATTCTCTATCTCATTTTAGCTTAGCTAAAACTAGTCTCCATTTTACAATACAAATACATCTACTACTGACTGATGCCGGTAAGAATTTTTTTTTCTTTTTTCTTTTATGAAAATTATCATTTCTGCTTTGAGCCCGTGTTCGTGTTTATTCTTTATTTCTGTAGTTTTTAGACTTTAGGGTAGTGCTACACTATGGCATAAAGTAGTTATACTTTTCTAATAAATAACACTCAATTTTTTAATGGAAAATACTGTAGCACGTTTACATTGTGTATAATTTATATGTAATTTTGACTGTATATTATGGTACATTTAGATTGTTAAATTTATTTGATATTGATGCCATGAAAATGCAAAATTTCAAAATGTATTGTTTTCAAAAATGTCAACAAATTAATTTTGGTTTTGCTGTTTTGCTTTGGCTATATAATTGACTGTTAGCCAGACATATTAGCCAGAGCCACGATTCTGTTAAAATTTATAACCTCAAATTTTGAATTTTGGATGAAATTAATTGTGGTTTATGGTGAAAAATAAAAATATTATGTTCTATGTGTTATGTGTTCATATAAATGTAAATATTGAAATTAGATGGAATATTGCAGTTTTTATAAAAAAATTTTAATAGAAGAATTAATATTTCATGAAAATTTTTCAAAACTACATTGTGGAAAGTGTTCTGTTATCGGTGAAGTAATTTCTGAAAATGATAATTTTTATTTAACAAATACAAAATTAAGATTTTTAACAGAGTTAGTATATTAATTTTTCAAATAAAATATAATTGGAATTTATGTAGCTATTTCTTTGTAGAATATAAGCTGTAAGAATTAATCTTTAGTAATTGTTTTCTTAGTTAATAAATTATAAAATGAAACATTTTATTAACATATTCATTAATAAGAATATTTTATTTTTTTACAGGGAATATCAATTACCAAGAGGTGTACTTAGATTATATTTGGATCTTACTGTGTGGCCAGAAATTCCAAAAGTTAATCAATTCTATGAAGTTATAGGAGAAGTAGTAATTTATTTTAAACAAAATATAATAGCAATAGACAAAGCAAAAGAAAATTTGGAAAAATTGTTAATTGAATTCAATAGTGAAACTGATGAAAATAAACAAACAATATTGAATAACAGATTTCAAGTTGGTATACAAGTACATTCATTGAATGTGATAAATCAACCAATTGTACTTATTGAAAATAATTTAGAAATTCGAAATCTACACACAATTTTAACGAATTACAATAATAAAAAAAAAATAAAAAATAAAATTCTAGAATAAATATGTCGCAACAAAAATGGAGTTCATTAAAAGTTCCATTATCAGAATCAATTTTGGAAATAATCACAAATGAATTTAATTTTCAAATGATGACACCAGTTCAAGTAAGTAAATACAATTTATAAAAAAGATAATTTATTAAAAATAATTTTTTAGTCAGCCACCATACCGCTTTTGATGGAAAAAAAAGATGTTTGTGTTGAGGCTGTAACAGGATCTGGTAAAACTTTAGCATTTCTTATACCTTTACTGGAGATAATGCAAAAACGTCATGAACAAGAACAATGGAAAAATTATGAAATTGGTGCATTAATTATATCACCAACACGTGAATTAGCTCAACAAATTTCTAATGTACTCACAAAATTTCTTAGTAATGAAGATTTAAATTTCTTGAAACAGAAGTTATTAATTGGTGGTAGTAAACTTGAAGATGATTTCAAATATCTGAAAATGAATGCTGCACATATTTTAGTTTGTACTCCTGGACGTTTAGAAGATTTATTAGAAAGAAAAACAGACCTCAATTTAATAATGCGATTTAAAAGTTTGGTAATTAATTATTTTTTTTTTTAATATTTTAAATTTAAATTAATTATTCATAAATTTTTAAATAGGAATTTTTAGTTTTTGATGAAGCAGATCGTCTCCTTAATTTGGGCTTTAAAAATTCAATCAACAATATATTACATTATTTACCAAAACAAAGACGTACAGGACTTTTTTCTGCAACACAAACTGTCGATGTGAAAGATTTAATTCGAGCTGGTTTACGTAATCCAGTATTTATTTCAGTTAAAGAAAAGCCATCCTTAAATACACCAATAAGTTTAAAAAATTATTATATAATAATTGAACCAGAATTTAAATTAATTGCATTATTATCATTTTTAAAGAAGATAAAAGATAATAAAGTGATTGTTTTCTTTCCAACTTGTGCTTGTGTCGATTATTGGTATCATGTACTACCACATTTGATTGATATTGATAAAAAGAATATTTTAGCTCTTCATGGAAAAATGAAAAACAAAAGAAAAAAAGTTATTGATAAATTCTGTGAAAATGATAATGGTATACTATTATGTACAGATGTAATGGCAAGAGGTTTAGATATTCCAGAAGTTGATTGGGTGCTACAATTGGATCCACCATCGGATGCAGCATCATTTGTACATAGAGTTGGTAGAACGGCACGACAAGGAAATGTTGGAAGTGCTTTAATATTTTTGTTGCCGAATGAAGATGCGTATGTGAATTTTTTAAAATTGAATCAAAATGCATTACTAGAATGTATGAATCTTGATTACGATAGAAACAATATAAAATCAATTCTTACAAAAATTCATAAAATCCAAATGAAAGATAAAGGAATTTATGACAGAGCAATGAAAGCATTTGTATCATATATAAGGGCATACACAAAACAAGAATGTTATGCATTGCTAAGATTAAAAGATTTAAATTTAGCTAAAGTTGCAACAAGTTATGGTTTATTGCAATTACCAAAAATGCCAGAAATAAAAAATACAATTAATTTGAATGATTTTATTGGACCTGATTCTGTTGTAGATATAACAAAAATTCCATATAAAAATCCACAAGAAAAATTGTTATTTGAGAAAAAAATGAAAGAATATCAAAAAACTGGTATTTGGAATAATAAAAATTTTAAAAAAACAAATCAATCTTGGGAACGAACAAAAGAAATGAAATTGAAAAAGAAAACTAAAAAGGAAAAACGCAAAAAATTAAAATTAGAAACAGATCAAAATGATTTGAAAAATAAGAAACGTAAAAAAAATGCATTTTCTGAAGAAGATTTAAAAGAATTACAAGAGGATATACAATTATTTAAAAAATTGAAGAAAAATAAAATCAGTGAAGAGGATTTTCAGAAAAAAATTGGTATGAATGAATTATGAAAAATAAAATTAAATATAATAATATAGTTTTTATTTTATATTGCATATTTATGTAAATAGTAGAAAGATAAGCAATATATTATTAAAAATTTTATTAAATAATTATTTAAAATTAAATTAACGTTCATTATTTTAACCATATACCTATATAAATATCAATTTGATTCGATTGATTATGCTGCACCTATTTGTAGTATAGGAATAAAAAGTTGAAAAGAACTTTGAATGTAACATGTGCTGTTATAAACCTGAAATATAAAATTTGTATAAAACATAAAGGAAAATGTTAAAAAAAAAATTGAAAACTCTTATATACTATTCCTACATACTTCAACAAATAAACTTGTTATTAATGAATCACTTTCATTCTGTTTGAAACTATTTAATTTTCGTCCAAAACGATTTGCGATACCATTTAAATGAAAGCAAAATACATTTGTTAATTGCACTAGGGCATCTGCTTCATTAGCCGTACTATGAATATCTTTTATGAGTAACATTTCAGCTATTTTATGAAGTTTTGATATTTCTAATGCACAAGTTTCAGCTAAACATCTTAAACCGTTCTCATAAACTTCAGTAGCATTTACATCATTTGAATCAGTTGATGACAACCATTCTATTTTATCATTCCAACATCTTAAAATTAAAAAATTAAAACGAATTCATTAGCGCTTCCAGGTTAATATTTAAATGGTAATTTGTGATAAATTACTTAATTATATCATTAAAATCGACTTGAACATCAAGATCTTCAGTGGCTTTTAATAATTTTGTTTTTAATTCTTCACCATTATACATTCCATCGTTTTCGTCATTTTCAATATCACCTAATTCACAAAGTTCTTCCACTTCATTGAATGTTTCTTCCATTTCTGTTCGAGCATTTCCTGTTAACGGATTTAATAATGACTCCAATTTCAATTTTGATTGCTTTGAAAGCATTTCTAATGCTTCTAAATGAACTAAACCATAATAAAAATCGAATAATGTCTCGAAATGTAACTGTTTTTTATATGATTGGTTTTGCATTTGTTTTAAATTTTTTTCAATTTCTTCAGATTTTTCTTTAGCTTCACGCAGTACCTAAATATGTAAATAGAAAGTAAATAACTACGTTTAATAAATGGAAATTATGTGATATAAAATTAAATAGATTTTTACTTGACTTAAATTTGGTTTTTCACTTTCAAGACCTAAAAGTTTTCTTTTATTAAGTAATAATGGATCATTTTCTTGAAGTATATTCATTGTTTTTCTTCCAATTTCCTCTAGTGTATCTAAACCTCCGGTTATCACTTTATTTCCAATACTCGTCACACCTGTAAAAATATTTTTAGTTGTATGCAGAAATATGTAAAATATTATGTACTTAGGGTGAAATATGGAAAAAATAAGAAAAAATACCTGTTACAATATTTTCAAATCCAGTAGATGATCTTTTTTCATTTTCCAAATCGGATTTTTTATTTAATTCTGATGTTTGTGCTTTGAGTTCTTCGTTTGGATTTGACATTTCTGAATTGTTCTCCATTATTGTTGAAATACTTTGACTCACTTGTGACGATAATGTATTAACTCCCTCAGTTGCCGTTGATAATAGTGATACTACACCACCCCATGGTTTCCAAATCCAAGAAGGTTTTTGGACTTCATTTCCTATATTATGTGGTTGTGGTTTACTTTCATTTTCATTACTGTTGCATTCAGTTTTAGTATAAGTATTTTTATTATTCAATGACAAACTACTACTAACTCCAGATGACTTTTCTTCTGCATCGTTCAATTCCCAATCGCAATCAAAATCATCCCATCCATCATTAGTATCTTTATGAACTTTATCTTCTCCTTTAGCCTTTGATGTTTCCGTATAATCAGAATCACTGTCAGAATATTTTTTATTTTCTTGATTCATTTTCTTTTTATTTTATTAGACCTAATTTGAATTTTCACATTCACATAAAATTAATTATCGCTTATTGTCTTTATTTATGATGAAAAAAACATTTACTCCATTAATCACTTCCCTTCCCAATCACCATTGAACGTTTTATTTGTTTTAGTTTTTGATATGATGGATAAAGGATGACCATTGATCGATGATGTGAGTAAAAGTAGTAAAAGTGAAGTTTGTGAAGTTGTGTTGATGTTTAATTTTGGCAAATGACAGCAGGGCAGTTGAACGAAATTAAATGAAAATGAAACATGAAACAAAATAAAAGGTGAAAAATATTTTAATATGGAGTAAATAAAAAATAATTTAAAACGTAGAATATGAATAAAATTTTGTGATTGTGAACGATAAATTCCACAAGTTCCAAAATCATTGAAATTATTATGTGCTATTTGCAGTGGAAATGGACTGATTTCATAATTTTTGTTCTATTTTTGAATAATATTATGATTCTGAATAAAAATGAAATGTTACATTCACATTTATATAGTTATGAAATGTGAGATAGAGATATGTCATTATTTGTTTTTGATGTGTTTTGGTGTTGTGTGTGTATTCAAAAGATATGTTTAGAAGCAATTACAAACATGTTGTTATACCGTGTCGTGTATACTAGCATAATATAATGAATTTTTAAGCACTTACAAGCGCTTGTGTTGTTTTGTTGGTGTTTGTATTACGAAAAAAAAAAATGTACTTTTT
Organism: Villa cingulata; assembly: GCA_951394055.1. Classification (NCBI taxonomy): domain Eukaryota; kingdom Metazoa; phylum Arthropoda; class Insecta; order Diptera; family Bombyliidae; genus Villa; species Villa cingulata. The sequence goes on from OX596023.1 coordinate 33,526,346, forward strand.
GTGGTATGAAAATAAAATTCGATTGTGTATTGTTTACAACTTCAAGTATTATGAATTTTTGTAGAATTTTTTCGATTACCACATTTATATTTATTGCTCTGCGCTAAATAAAAATATTTTCGTATTATAAATAAAAAATTTTATATTTTATTGTTAAATAATGAAGAAAAAAAGATGTAAGATTTAATAAAAAACTAAAATAAAGTGAATTTAATGTGAATAATAGTAAAATTTAATGAAATAATCAAGTTGAAAAATTTGCGTCTATAAAATAAAACTATAAAAGAAAAAAAAATAGAAGCCATTCCTTGTATAGTTTAATTGCCCCTTATTTTTAGTGTTAGTGAGTGGAATATTTAGTGTGGTAGTGGTGAAGTGTGTGGCTGTGTGTGCATTCATTGAAAAATTATATATATTTATTCATGCTATATTATAAATATGGATATGGATATGCATATTTCAATTTTCATTCTCAATAATATTAATATACACATAATTACATATAATATGTGTATGTAAATGTATACATTATAAAAAATGTGTATTATAAATAATAATGTTTTGTATATATGCTATATATATACAAAACAGTGATAAGTATACATGAATAATATTTGGAAAAATAATATATTCAATATATAAATAATAATATAATATGGAGAAAGCATTAAGATAAATTGAAAATGAAACTATTATAAATATGAAATAAAATAATGTTTCAATTTATGCAAATTTTTTTCAATAATTCCTTTTTTGTCATTTTGTGTGCTTATTTTCTTCAACCGATTGTGTGTGCGTGTGTTGTATCGAAGTGTAATACTAATAATGTATAATGTGTTGTAATTTTTTTTTTTTTTTTTAAAAAAAAGAAAAATACATATAAAAACCCTGATGTTAAGTCGAGTACAAGTGGTATACAAATATAAAAAATATTCATCATAAAGATATGGGAAAATCAAAATTTCCAGGAAAACCTTCAAAATTAGTTAATAAAAAGCGTATAAGTGTTTTGCAAGGATGTGAAAGTAATTTATTTATTGCTGGTGATGATAGCGATTGTACGTCAACTGATCACATTTCATTTTGGGATAATGAAAATGGAACAGCAACATTTAGTAGTCAAAGGAATGACGATAATCAGGTAATATTACACATTTTCATTTGTGTTTTATAAAATTTATTAGAAATTATAATACGTTTTAGCAATTAATAATTAGTAAAAACATATTTTAAAAATAATTTTTTGTTTACTATGACAACAGATTTATGCGTACCGCAACAATACATTACTCAAATCAAATGCATACACATTGATATATAGTAGTAGGTGTGTATGTATATTTATTTATTTCTTTTAGTTTGACTTGGACTTCCATATAAAATGTATATAAACAAATAAACAATTAGTAGGTATACATATGTACATATATCTTATTTTAATCGAAAAAACCTGTAAAAATACAATTGGTCTAGGCTAGGATTAGATAATGTACGTAGACGTACATGACGTACATAGATATTGCATTACTCGCTATACTATAAATAATGGCATTTTAATCATTAATCAGACACACAAATTAAAATGTTTACTCATTTGTTTATGCATACACATTTATGTATTTTTTTATTATTTTGATATTAATCGGAACTTCTTATCGTATGTACTTAACGTAAATTCTTAAATTATTCTGTACAAATCATTCACAATAATTAATTATAATGAATTGTTGAAAAATTGATAGAATAGGTAATTACAGATTCTTAATACCTTTCATTGGATATCCATATGTGTATATATTCTACACCTATAGCATGTACCTATATGTATCTCTTCATTATAATATTACTAATTTTTTCTATTAATATTCATGGATTATATGTTTTAAAGATACATTTTTAATCAAATTAATCAGAGATATTGATAACTTTATATTTGAGAGGCATTTAAAATGGTTTGGATGTGAATGAAATACCCAAATTACTTGCACGAAGACAGAATCGAATGCATTTCTTGATCTAGCTAGATACATATTTGATTTTGTCCACTTGCTCATGTCATTATTAAATATTGAATGTGAAATCTGCATTGATTAGTCCTGTCCCTGTTCTATTCATATATCTATGGATTTAAGTATTTGAGAAATTCGTTCGTAACTGTGGGATTTTACATTTGTGAATTTCGTAACTGGAAATTATGAAATTTATAAGCTAATAAAAAAAAAGAATCTGAAAATTGTATTTTTTGTACCACTTCCATTAAAAATAATACTTTCGAATCCAATAAACGTAAAAATTATCTACCTAATGTATTACGTCCATCCATTATTTCAAACAATATTTTTCATTACATTGCAAAAAATATAATTTATCAATAGTAAATCTTGGTTAAATAGAACAATAATCTATCCTATCCTATCATCATGTATGTACATATTTACTTATCACAGGAATGATTATTTTGGAGTTTTCATTCGAAACAAGAAACGAATCAGGATTCAGGAAGGTCAACGTGATATCATTTTCCGCTTCTCATTTTTAATTCAATTTTCGTTTATTTGTTTGATCTAAATTTTCGTTACAAAAAAAAATACCTATTAATTTTAATTTTTTTTACTCTTTGAAATTCAAAAAATATTATTATGACATGTATATGATGAGTAAATTTGCCAGTGACAGTGACTTTTGTTATGATAGGAGATAATTTCAGCTAATAAATTTTACTAAAAACAAATATATGTACCTATAAAAATAATGAATTTAATATTTTGATACAGAAAAAAAAAGTACAAAAGAAATAACATGAAGTAGGTAGGTATCTATAAAAATTAAAAATTAAATATTAAAATATTTGAACATCAAATAATATCCTTTTTAATCTCCCTCTGTCTTATTGGAAGAAATTCGAGTTAGTCAGTATCAGTAGTCATTCACTTTACATACACACAATTTTTCGGTATTTTTTTTTTTAACCGTCAATTTTAACTTTTATCATTCAAATAAGTAGATAGAAGTACTCGTGTAGTCGTATTGCAAACTACAAGTATTTAGATAGGTACATGGGAATGGAGGTAAAATAAAAAAAAATTGTTTTTTTCTTAGACCTGGTACTCAGTTCCCGTGAAATTTTTCGCTTGCAATTGCATATATAATTCTACAAGCTAAAAATTGTGGAAGGAAACGTGTGTAGAGTACGTAGAGTTTTGAAATTTTTTGAAAAAAAATCGCGGAGGCTATGAAATTAAATTAAGTAAAAATAAATAAGTAAATATTTATTTGTTAAAATATATTTCGCTTGCCTTTTATATGCTCGACCATATAAAATGATTGTGAAAAATGAGTTCCACAACTCTCCACTATTAAGTTCCACCGTCATAATTTAGTTTGAAAGTGAGTACCAGTAAGCGAAATTTGAAACTAAAAATTTAGCTAACAATTTAGCGACATTTTTTTACATAGTTTTTATATTGAGAAAAATTTAGCTTTCGATGTGAGTACCGGCCCTTAACATCAAATAGGAAATTTTTTTGTTAAGTTTCAATTTTGTGTACTTTTTTAATTTGTTGCTTCTTGTATTTTTATTTTCTTCTTATTATTATTATTATTATTATGCATATATTAACATATACGGCATACCTACATATTATAATTTAATTTGGTATCCTTTTTTTTTTTGTTATTGATTTCATAAATAAAGGGAGAAATATATTAGATTAAATTGAAATTGCAAAAGTACAATTTTTTTTTTTGTTTATAAGAAAAAGGGAACGGAAATAATATCTATGAAATAGAGTACAGAAAAAAAAAGATAATATCAAAGATAAAAGAGATTAACGAATCAGAAAATAGCTACTCGTAGTCGTATTACATTACTTTGGTACATTTGAATATCTAACATTAAGAGGAGTGTAAAAAAAATTCATAGACTAGGTAAATACATTTTTTTTATCTTTTCATTTGATGTCATCGTCCTTTTGTACGGATCTTTTGTTTTTGTAACCTCATATATTTTATTTTTAAAAAATGTATGTTGTAATGTTTTCACCTTATACAAGTACCTAGTACCTACATATTTTTGTATAAAACAGTGTTGATTGGATAAACAAAACTTACACTAATTTATTACTACTGTACCTATACCTACTCTAAAAACAATTTTTCAAAATTTTTAGATACCTACCTAAATTACATAAGAAATATTTCAACATTTATTGCAATATCCAATAACGATTGGTAATTACTTTAATTGAAAAACAAAAGATTAATAACTATTGGAAGAATAATAAACGAATGAAATATTACAATTGAAAAATATTGCAAAGGTATAGGTGGGTAGGATAGGTAATAGCTGTATGCAGTTATACATAAATATCATGATTTGATTTATTTAGTAAACAATTTTTTGGAAATAAATCAAAAATTTAAATTGATATTATTATTAGGTATTGACGTTAACAGTACAATATATATATAAGTCCTTTTTTTTCCTATCATTCTTTCACAAATTGAGTAACTACAAAACTACTACAATTCATATTGGTACATTTATGTACTAGGTATGTGTACTATATGTGATATGCCAATAATTAACATTATATTTTATTTTATTTTTTATAATTTTTCTAATATGACGTACATGGACGTACGACAATAATTACGTGTTTACATATTTCTTTATTAGATATACATACATACTAGCTAATCCCTGTGCCCCGGCGAAATACATTTACCCGGTAAATATTTTCTTTTATAACAAAAAATATGCAAAATTCGGCAGCGGTTAGTATGGATGTAAATTATTAAATATGAATTTCCATAACTTTTAACTTGAGAAATTACATTCCCTAAAAGTTTTTTTTTTTTTATAGACAAAATGTAACCTATGTCCTTTCTCAATTATGCAATATATCTTTTTGCCAAATTCAATTTAAAGCTCTTTAATGGTTTAGGCGTAAAAAGATACATTATATGTATACAAACAGATTGACTTCCGCATTCATTACGGATTGTGTTGTTTTCCATATTCGGTGCTTTCGGTCCTGTTTTAGAACACACCTCGTTAGTTTTTTTTTTTAACTTAGGTATTAATTTATTGAAAGAACTTTGAAGAAAATAAATTATTAATTTTGAAATTAGTTTGTAATGACTTCATGCAAATAATTATTTCTCTTAAAGTAATTATTTCTTTTGAAAATGTATTCCTATATATATATATTTCAATAAAATATCGAAAATTTAACCGTTATAAATTTACATTTATATAAATATGTACATACATACATAAATATATATATTTTACATTTGGGACCCTTTTTTTTTAAATTTCAAAATTGACATGCGTTAAAATATTACGTATGTAAAGTAAGGAAATTATTTAGTTTGTTTAGCATACATCTCTAAGCATTTTTGTTTAATATATCATTTCATTGTGAACCGCGAATGAATTGGTCACATTTTTGAAGTGTTGATTATAATTCAAAGTGATTTTTTTAATAAAACACACAGAAACTTTTTTTTATTAAATTATTGAAAAAAAAAAAAAAAAATTATTTTCTTTCATTTAAAATAAAAATTTTCTTTTTTTTTAAATTTTTTTATTTTTACAGGATTTCTTGGTTTTATCAAGATCAAAAGAAAAACAATTATTATCATCAGAAGCAATAAATGATGGTGGCAGCAGCGGTAATTGTAATAATGAAAAACATCGAAACAGTAATATAAATTTTACTAGAATCGTAACAAGAACACGATTTACAACAACATCACATAATAATAGTTCAAATGTTAATTTTCGAAATGCAATAAAAAAAAAATTAAATTGTATAGACCGAAAGGATAATAATAATTCATCATCATCATCATCATCAATATTTTCATTAGTTCCAAATGATAATAGCAGTGGTGATATAAATAATACAAATAAACCGATTGCAATTAAAAAGAAAACTGTTACATTTAAAAATATTTTAGAGACCAGTGATGATGCATGCACAGTAAAAAAAGTATATAATCCAGATAATGCTCCATTAGTTCCAATTATTAAAAAACCATATAGTCGTTCTGTACGATTTACACGAAATGATTGCATAGTTCGACCATCACGTCTAACAGAAATATTAAAAAATAATGGAAATAATATTGATAAATTGAATTTTTTAACATTTCGTTCTACTACAGCTACTACATCACCTAAATCATCATCATTATTATTATCTTCTGACAATAGAACAGCAGATTATTCATTATCTGATGTGCCATCATCTGTGACTTCATCTTCTTTACAATCATTATCATCAAAAAATTCTTCTTCAGTATCAAAATTAAATTCTTCAAATACGTTAAATAATGAATCAAAATGTTTTCTTGTTAATAGCAATTGTAGTAGCAGCAGTAATATTGGTAATAAAATAAATGATATTTCTTTACGTCATGAAAATCTTTTGGTAGGTGATAAAAGATTTATATTACCAAAAAGAAGTGCTCATTCTTGTCGTGTTATAAAACCGAATAAACGTTTTCTTGATGATTTGGACATATCCGTACAGCAGAATATCAGAAAAAAATGCAATACCACATCACTTTTATATATAAAAAAGAAATCTAAAAAACAGCAACAGCAAATTAATCAAGGAGATCATCATAATAGCATCAGTATCAATAATATTAGTAACTCTAGGAATTATAAGATTCATCAGCTAGAAAATTATTTAAGTAGTAATACAACATTATCATCATCATCATCATCATCGTCTTTGGTAAAGGTTAGCAATAGCAATAATAATGATAGACACATCATTAATGATGATTATAAAGATGATGAACAAGAGGAAGATGATGATGATGATATTTCGCAAGAATTCAAAGTTGATACAGATGATGCCGCTTCAGAAATATCATTTGTGTGCACGGATGACACAGGTAATTTATTCAGTCCCTTTTGATTAAAAACAAAAAATTACATTACATTCACTCGGTATATATCCATGTTTTATTGGTTCACGTATAAAATGTAATTTATAACTTTTATCTAAATTTTGGGTTTGCATTTTATATGTATTATGTATATATATAAATAAAACGATGAACAACACTTGTGTTCCTACTATTGTCAAACACAGTCTCTAAAACATCACTCAGTTCAGTCATTAAATATCACTCAGTTCGAAAAACAAATTTTCAAATTTTTTTCTTACACTTACTCGTACCCGTACGTATACGAATACATAATGTTGACAACTATTTTAATAATAAACTCATTCCCTATTCATACAACGTGATATATGTACTAGTACGTAAATGCACATGTGATAATCTTTACAACAGCGGCAAACACATGGCAACATATTATTGTTGTTTGTATATTTACAATTTAAAGGGGATTTACATTTACAAAATGAATCCTACAATAAAGGTACTTGTCCACGATGCAAGTTTTCTTGCGCGAAATTTGTCTTGCGTGCAAGAAAACTTGCAGTACTTCGTACACACGACGCAATATTTCATGAAAAATATGCAATTTTTCTATCATGCAAGAAAAAAATATCTTTGCAAGAAATTTTTATTGCACGAGCACTTACACGAAATTCTCATTTTCTTGCCTATGCATTATATGTCAAATATTAAATATTTTTTTATTTTTTCAATATTTTAAGAAATGAAAGGCCTACCTTTCTAATAATAATAATAATAATAATAATAATAATAATAATAATAATAGAAAATACATACCAAATTCACAAGAAGTCACAGCACAACACAACATAAACAAACGAATGATAGATAACACAGCAACCCATTACATTTTACTCAACTGATTTTATTGCATATGCAAGAGAAATATTTATTGAAATAAATTTTTCTTGCGCGAAATATTGCATATCTTTCTGCGTACACTATGCAATAAAAAAAATTGCTTGCAATAAGAAATATTGCATGAAATACGTTTTCTGTGCAATATTTCATCTTTCTAGGCAGCGTACACTTCGAAATAAATATTTCGTGCAATTTTATATGTCAAAATCGTATTGCATGCAAGAAAAATTGCATCGTGGACGAGTACCTTAATAAATATCACTTTTAATACATAAAAAAAAGTTATTAATAAAAACAATATAAGGACCGGAATGTAATGTCAAAATATTTGGAGATGGAGTTTTGGATATTGTTCAAATTTTGTTAGCGTTCGGAACAAATGGAAATCTAATATTGGTATCAATATTGGTCGAGTGTGGTGGATTAGACCTATACCTCCCAACTCAATTCATTAATTTTTTCCAGAATCCGGCATTGTGGTCTTGTATTATCGTGGTAATTGCGTATAATGGGCCGGTTAGCTTTGATTTCTTCTTCGGACAAATTATGCGGGATCTAAGCACCTGTTCTGCTTACTTTACCAGTATGTTGCGTAAATGTTCTTAGATAGTCGAACAAGGTTGGTTAAGGTTTAAGGGTATTTGATAGTTCTTCGATTATTTGACACAGATTCACTTCAATGTTTTAACGACATTACTTTCCAGTCTCCCTATTTTTTCTAGAGACATAATCTTCATTTTTTTTTTTAAATAAACACCATTTTACGTTAAGGACATATAGTATTTTCTTGTTGTTGTAATTTTTATGTAAATTTATAAACAAAATGTTAAAAAATTATTAAATTAACTGTATCACTTGTTATTAAATAATAGATGATGGAACAGAAGATGATGAAAATGAAATGAGAAATTATAAATCGTCGTATGATAGCAGTACAACAACAACAGCAACATTTAATTTTCCTTTAACAACATCAAATTTAAGTCCAACATTATCAGCTAAAGTTATTTTACGTCAACCTCGACTACAATATGAATCTCAAATAAACAGCAATAAGAATAATAACAATACTAGCAATAGTAGTTATATTAAAAGCAGCATTAGTAATGGACATAATCCATTCTCATTGAGCTGTAACAATAATAATTCAAGTCTTATTGGAATATCACAATTAAATGTTTCAGCAGGTAGGTATTTCAGTTTTAGAGAAAAAACTAAATGAGTAAATTTTTTCTTGTCAGTTAATGGTCTCTTATTAAAATTTTTATATTTTTTATATTTTTCAGGAAATAATATTCATTGCGGTGTATGTGGTACATTATTAAGCAGTAAAACATTCCAACCAACAAGAAAATTTGGAATATTTTCATGTGAAATATGTCGAAAATTTATATCGAAAATCATAAAAAAATTAGCAGCAGCATCTGGTGGTAATATAACAACAAATAATACAACACTGCAATGTACAAAAGGAGATGGTAAATAAATTCATGAATAAAAAATATTTATCAAATTTATTTTATTTTATTTTTTGTTTTTCTATTTCTCTTTACAAAAAAAAAAAAAAAAAAAAAAAAAAAAAGGAACATGCACTGTTACATCATCATCATTAAAATGCAGTGTGAAAACATTTAAAAAAGTTTGTAAAGAACGTTGCCCAGCTTGTTGGCTAAAGAAATGTATAAAATCATTTCATATACCATCTGGTCTTAAAATGCGCCTTACATCTGTAATACCATTATCAGTACGTGATACAGAAAACATCACAACATCATCATCATCATCATCATTAATCACAACGAACACATCATCATCATCATCATCATTCAGTATTAAGAATACCGTAGTAACAACAGGAACATCAGCATTAGATATTAAGCAACAAGATAAATCTTCTTCTGGTACAACAAATCTATTTGTAAATGTATCTAGTAAATTATTTGGTTTATCATCAGAAAATTATTTAGATACAACAACAATAAATAAAGATACAATAATAAATTCTTCTTCAATTTCAATACCAAAATCATCAATTGTATCAATACCATCAAATCCACTTGCAGAAAATAATACGACATTTGGTAGCAGTTTATCAATAAAATCAAATATTTTAGATAAACCAGTATTTATGTCGTCATCAATGATACTATCGTCTCAACAACAGCAGCAACAGTTAAATGTTAGAGCTAATAATGAAAAGGCATCACAACAAGAAAATCTTCATCAAAAATCTTCATTACAAATAATGAATGGATCAGGAGGAGGAGGAGGGGGAGGAGAATATGAAGATAGTAATAAAAATAAATTACGCAGAAAAGATAAAGATTTGTCAACATCATTTACATCATCAACAATTTCATCTGATCCTCCAAAACGACAAAAAATTGATTTGAAAGGTCCACGTGTTAAACATGTATGCCGTAGTGCATCAATTGTTTTAGGTCAACCGATAGCAACATTTGAATCAAATGAATCATTACCATCAAGTAATATTGAAAGTATGGATGCAACATCATCATCAAGATCCGAATCACCATCAGATGTTAATAATAAAATTGAATTGGCAACATCACCCATTTTAAATGACACATGTTCAACTTGTTCCACAAATCCAAGACAACAAAATTTGGAAACTTCTGACTTGAGTCATCATAATTCATCTTCTACAAAACCATTTGGTACTACAAAAGATGAAACTATTATTCAAGAAACTTGCCTCGGTGGCGGTAGTGTTAGTGGTAATAGCAGCATTGAAGATAAAGAAAATAAAAAATCATTTGATGAGAATCAAAAACCATTTACGAGAAAAATTTCACGACCATCATCATCTTTAATTGGAACTGGTAATAATGTAAATGTTGGAATGAACTCATCGTCGTCATCATCATCGTCATCGTCATCGAAGAATTTGAGTAATATTCATAAAAGAATAATGGAACAACAAACACCACCCAAAAATACTCCAGCTAAAATTTCGATTGATTTCTGGGAAAATTATGATCCAGCTGAAGTTAGCCAAACTGGTTTTGGTTTAATTGTAACCGAATCGTTTAAGAAGAGTGCTTTATGTTTTCTTTGTGGCAGTAAAGGCCTAGATATTCTAATATTTTGTGCATGTTGCTGTGAACCATATCATCAATATTGTGTAGAGGACGAGTATAATTTAAAACATTCATCATTGGATGATACAATGAACAGTTTAATTGATACATCATTAAGTCTAGGTGATAATTTGAATGTAATAACGAATAGATTGAATTGGCTTTGTCCAAGATGTACGGTATGTTATACATGTAATATGTCATCTGGATCAAAAGTAAAATGTCAAAAATGTCAAAAAAATTATCATACAACATGTCTTGGTACCAGTAAACGTTTACTTGGAGCTGATAGACCATTGATTTGTGCTAATTGTCTGAAATGTAAAAGTTGTGGTACTACAAAGGTAACGAAATTTGTTGGTAATCTTCCAATGTGCTCCCAGTGCTTTAAATTACGGCAAAAAGGTAATTTCTGTCCAATGTGCCAGAGATGCTATGAAGATAATGATTTCGATTTGAAAATGATGGAATGTGGAGATTGCCAACGTTGGGTACATGCAAAATGCGAAGGCTTATCAGATGAACAATACAATTTGTTAAGTACATTACCAGAAAATATTGAATTCGTTTGCAAAAGATGCTCAAAATTAAATCCACAAGCAAATCTTTGGCGAGAAGCAGTAACTGCAGAATTTAAATCTGGTTTACTTTGTGTTGTGAAATTATTGAGTAAACGAAGACAAGCATGTGCACTACTAAAATTGAGTCCAAGAAAAATAACAGTAGAATGTACATGCGGCGAACCACAAACACAATTACAATCACAAAATAATATTACGATGATTAAAAAAATTAATTTTAAGGGTTTCGATTATAATGAGACATCATCATTTTCTAGCAACAACAATGAAAAAATTGTGAATGATGAAGAATCACAGAGCAGTGGAGACATGATGAATATTGATGGAGAAGATGCAAACAGCTTATATGAGCAAATTATTGGTGGTGGTGGCGGTGGTGGTAATGGTGGTACATCGAATAGCAGATGCTTTTGTAATCCTCGTCAAAGACAGATAATGTCATCATCGATTGAGACTGCGTTAAGTTTAGTTGATGTCAAAAGAAAAATTAATAACGGTGAATATGTAACATTGGCTGAATTCAATTTTGATATGAATAACGTGATAGCAAATGCAAACTGTGATGAATTAATGATCGCTTATAAAGAAATTTTAAGTGAACAATTTCCATGGTTCCAGAATGAGACAAAAGCATGTACAGATGCTTTAGAAGAAGATATGTTCGATTCATGTTTATTTAGTCAAAATTCTGTTGGTGCAGAATGTGATCAACAAGTTCCAGTTATTGATTTACCTGAAGATTTGGAGGAATATTTTTATGTATCAGATTTAAAGGTAAGAAATTTATTGAATTTCATTAATCAAATATCAATAACTGTCACAAATCCTTGGGAATTTAAAGACCCATACATTCTGAAATAATTGTATACTTATCTTGTCCGCTCTGATCTTGAACACGCAACCATTCTATGAAACAAATGTTATAATCGAATTGAGGCGGCATAAAAAAAAAATAAAAACTTCTTTGAATTTACCGTTGGTGAATTACCTTGGAATGATTCAATTCCCCTCTATGAAAGTAGATTATATCTCCTTGAGCTTACTTCTTTAAAAAAAAAAAAATGATGGAAAATGACAGAATTGGAATTTCTTGCATTCAAGTTATTGATGGTAACATATCTCTTTTCTACTACATGTTGCTTGCTATTGATAAATTTTATCCTTTTAATAGAATGCTATCGCTAATTGACTTAAATGCTTCCAAGGATATACTAAAAAGATCAGATCAATTTTAATCTTTTAGATTTTAGTTTTTACTTAAGCACTTTTTTCTTTTATTTTTTATTTTATAGGAAAAAGATATGCGTATCTGTATGCTGTGTAAAGGAACCGGAGAAGGTGAATCAACTGAAGAATCTAGACTTTTGTATTGTGGTCAAAATTCTTGGGTGCATATTAATTGTGCGATATGGTCGGCTGAAGTATTTGAAGAAATTGATGGATCATTACAAAATGTTCATAGTGCTATTGCCCGTGGTAGAATGATAAAATGTAGTTTGTGTGGAAATCGTGGCGCAACAGTTGGATGTAATGTAAAAAATTGTGGTTCACATTATCATTTTCCATGTGCAAGAAAATCAAATTGTGCTTTTACATCAGATAAAACTGTATTTTGTAGCGAACATTTAAATGAAATTGATAAAACGAAAGCAACAATTGAATTAAATTTTGAAATATTACGACCAGTTTATGTTGAATTAGATAGAAAGAAGAAAAAATTAGTTGAACCGTCCAAAGTAAGATTCTATATTGGATCTTTAGAAGTGAAACAGCTTGGTAAAATTCTATCAAAAATATCTGATACAAATGAAGCATTGATACCAGTTAATTTCTTATGCACACGATTATATTGGTCCATAAAGGAACCATGGAAAATAATTGAATATACTGTTAAAACGCATGCTCAAAATAGTTTACTTAGTTTTGGCAGTGATTCTGGTCGAAATTTTACAGTTGATCATTCAAATAATTTAAATATGGTACAGCTTGGTTTGAGTCAAATAGCACGTTGGCATAATAGCCTATTATTTGGTGAAGATTCAGATAATCCGATATTTATTCGACAAGAACGTTCCGTAAAACAATTATTAGAAGCAGTTGGTCAAAATGTTGCTGGACAACATATTAATAATTCCGATGAAGGCACTACAGAGGAAGAACCACAAAATAATGCCGATTTACTACCACCAGAAATAAAAGATGCCATCTTTGAAGATTTACCACATGAAATTCTCGATGGAATTTCAATGTTAGATATATTACCAAAACTAATGATTTACGAGGATATGATTACGATCGATTCAAAAAATGAAAATTATTACCCGAATGAATATTCCAAGGAAGATAATATTTCAGATGATGAATGCAATGATGTATCACATAAAGATTTAGAATCGAGTAATGGATGGCCTGTAAACACTACCAGTATAGGGCATGTAGAAGATGCAATGCTTTCTGCAGTTCGACCGTTTGGTAGTAACAGAGAGATAAAAAGAAGTAAATCTGAAGTGTTTTCTCGAGGAATTAGTGGTAATCGAAGTCAGCAACGTTCATCAAGTTTAACATGGAGTTGTAAATTGGATGCATCAAATGTAAAAAGAAGAAAAATTTCAAAAGGATTACAAGATATTAGATTGTCTGAAGGTGGTGTTGTATTTTCAATTGGTAGACGTAAGGATGATGTAACTAGTGCAGCATTGGAACGTCGAAGGGGATCACAAAATGATGACATAAAAAATAAACAATTTACATGGAGCGCAGCTAAAAAGTATGGAACTCAAATTGAAGTTTCTAACACATCAGAAAAATTAAGAATATCACAATTAGATGGAATGGATGATTTAATACGTGACAATGATTTAATTGATTTTCATCATCAGCAGCGCAATCATCAAAGAGTTTATGATTCAAATTCAATTGAATCTCCAGTTAAATGTGATCGTTGTAACTGTACATATAGAACAAATGATTCATATGAAAGACATTTATCAACATGTGAACCATTATCAACCAGTGAAAGTGAATCAGAAACAGCACCACGATCACCAAACACCGATATAACAAGCAGTACTAATCTGACAACAACAAATAATATCATATCACTACATCAACCAATAACTGTAATGCAAAATTACAATAATGACATGGTTAATGCAACAATACCAAATACAACAACACATAACAATAATTTGAATGGTATTCAAACCGTTAATTCATTTGGACAATCTGCCACCATTCCATTTACGAACGGTAACAGTCAAATTCAGAATATACAAATTCAAAATTTTCAAAGTAATGCAATACCAGTCAATCATATCAATCAGATTAATCAAGGAATATCAAATATATTGTTAGCCACATCACAAAATCAATCGATATCAAATCAAATATCAAATTCTCCAGTTACAGCCACTGGATTTGAGCAAACATTTTTTTCTCCTGCTCAAAATTTAAATCAAATTATTAGTTCGGCAGTATCAACAACACCAGCAGCAATTTCAAGTAATACACAAACAATATCTGTATCGAATCGTATTCAACAGCAGCAGCAGCATGCTCAACCTCAATTAGTTGCTGTCACAACGTCTGATGGTAATCAACAACTTTTAACAATTGCTCCACAAAATATTTTTTCATCATCATCTCAAAAGAATATAATTCAACAAAACTCCTCAATTGAGTATCCAAAATCTCAACAACAATCCATCAATAAGAATTCATCAACAAAAGCTAAACATTTATCAAAAGTTCAACAGTCTCCAAATAAAAATCGGCAAAAACCAATAAATGCAGCCAAACCAATTCAATTAAAGAAATTATCTGCACGTCAAGATATGAATACGAATATAAAAAATCAACAACAACAACAACACCAACAACAACAACACCACCAACAACAACAACAACAACACCAACATCAACAACAACAACACCAACATCAACAACAGCAACAACCGATTCAAATCCATCAAATAAATCAAACTATGCCGACTGTAATACGTAATTCACAAACAGATGCACATACAAAAGGCATTGTCCTACAACAAAACTCAAATCCACATTCAATAATTGTTCAGCAAGTACAAAATCCACAAAATAATATCGTACAATATTTGACATCAACAGCTGATGGTAATCAAATGCAATATGTTACAATGCCCTCAGCAACATCAAATGATTTCAAGCAAACACAAACACCATTTTTAACGACAAATCCTCTTGTCCAAGGCACATTTTTTCAAACAGATTCAAGTGGAAATTTAGTATTAACGAATGCTTCATCTGGACTGCAAATGATATCAACGGCACCAATTCAAATAGCAGCGCCACCTCAAGCTCAACCACAAGTAATTGGAACACTTATTCAACCACAGGCACTTCAATGTGGTGTGGTATCAGCTGAACAAATGGTTCTCGGCCATACACCAACTCTCGAAATGGTTACAAATCCAACGATGTTATTAACTAGTCAACCAGTATATTATGGTCTTGAAACAATTGTTCAAAATACAGTTATGTCTTCACAGCAATTCGTTTCTACAGCCATGCAGGGAGTTTTAAGTCAAAATGCAAGTTTTTCAGCTACAACAACACAGGCAAGTTTAAATTTTCGTCTCTATTTTCATTTTCTGAAAAAAATTTCTAAAATACATTTTTTTTATGTTTATTTATAGGTGTTTCAAGCTAGCAAAATTGAACCAATTATGGAAGTTCCTGCTGGTTATGTCGTTCTGAATAACGTTGAAGGTACAATTATGCAACAGCCTACTACAGCTCAAACCAATATTATATCAACGAATGTTTTACAACAGCCATTACAACAAATCCAAGCACAACCTACGCACACAATTCAGCCACAACAAATTCCATCACTATATAGTATATCTCAGCAAAATCAGCAACAAATCCAAACAACATCACAACCAATACAAGCACATCAAGTACAATCTCAATTGAGAGCTGTTTCTCCAGCAAAACCAACTGCGAAATCATCTCCAATTGTCATGACAAAAATTCAACCGCAAGTCGCAATGAAAAAAGTTATTCCCAGTCTAACGACTGTTCAGGTGCAGCAAACAAACCAACCCACTCATGTTTCTTCCAGTCTAATGCAACAAA